>CM035101.1:44482794-45824691 GCA_020205505.1 Panax japonicus | reverse complement strand
CCATTTAGTTTCGACTAGAGATGGGACAATTGGATCTGGTTAACCAGGGGCCTATGTACCACTCCTTTAGCAACTTGGTACTCATAAAAGAAATTTATATGGTGTTTGGGATCGTTTATTAAGCTGTTCTAAAAAGTTAATTTTTTTTTCTTTTTTATGCTAAACTTCTTTTTATAACTACTTATAAGAAGGTTATATGGAAATAAGCAGAAGAATAAAATTGATGCTTCTGATTGTAAGCAAAAAAATCAATAAACATGTGTGACCAAGTATATTAGAGTTGGTAGAAAAATGCATTACGGGGTATGCAGAGCTACTGGACATAAAAGGAATCAGTGCGCACTTAAACCAAGTGAAACACAACGCACCGAAGCATCTGATGCAAACCTACCCCAACCCCCCAACCCCCCCCCCCCCCCCCCAAAACACACAAAAAAAGAAGAGAAAAACCCAAAAAAGAAGAGAACTTAAAGATAAGGGAAAGGGCACTGCAAGAGACACCTAGGTCAACCCCTATTCAGTCCAAAGGAGGAGTAACTATTGTCTTTTTTTTTCATTATATCCGTCAATTGAATGACAATTAATTATGTTTTTTTATGTTATGCAGAACAAAGGAAAGGGTAAAGAAAAGGTCAAGTACACAGTAAAGGGGGCAGAAAAGGCCACAACTAATGCAGACTTTGTTTTAGTAAGTTAATTGTCCCTTTGTCATTACTTCTTTGATACTGCTGGAAATTCTTTATTTATTTGTTTTAATATTTTGTCATCTTTTTAAGATTCCAACTCCAAGCGTGCCAACTTTGGAAATATTGAGAAGTTATGGCCCACCAGCTGGTACCCTACAAAATGGAGTATCATCAGGTGGTCTTGGATTCCAGACTCCAGGCGTGAGCTCTTTGTGTAGTCAAACGTCACCCAGCAACATGCCATCTATAGGTCCATGGAAGAAGGCAGGACCACATGAGAAGTATTAGATTTTGTTTGGTTGATAACCTGAGGGGTTAGTTATTTGTTTGGTCGATAGCAAGGGGGTTATTTTGGTTTGGTTGATACTTTGTAATACAAATAAGGGGTTTTAGTATTGTTTTATGGATTTTAAGACAAATGAAAGTTTTTGGTTTAGTATTAAATTGTTGAAGTAATAGTTTGTACTTTGTACGATTAGATTTTCTGATTAAGGTTGACGTCCAAAATTAGTTGCATGATCTTTTTTCTTCTTCCATATTTGATCTACTTTATGGCATTTACATCGAAATAATCTAATGACTGTTATCAGATTAATCTACACAGATATTGGTAGATTTTTGGGATAGTTCTAGATAGTATTGGTTGGGAAAATTATGAGTTAAATGCACTTTGTATCTTCCAACTTTACCATATTTTGCACTTTACATCTTATATTTCACAACGTAACACTTTGCATCCCACACTTCTATCGAATTGACACATAATATCTTTGTCCCAAAATTTGTCGCTAAAAGGGACGGGATTAGTGTTTAAAAGTGACTGATTTATCACTTTTAGCTACAAAATTTGGGTCGGAGGGTGTTATGTGTTGATTTGCTAAAAGTACGGGATGCAAAGTGTCACGTTTTGTATTATATGATGCAATGTGAAAAATGAGATAAACTTGAGGGATACAAAGTGTATTTAACTCTTATATATTACGAAAGTTTGGATCGATAGTCGGGTTGTCAGTTACGTGTATAAATATTAGTGTAACTGATAGAAACGTAATTCATACATTTAATTATCCCTAATTTTGTCCTTTTAATTATATTAGTTTATTAAATTAATATGTTTTATTTTATTTTGTAGGATTTAATATTTATTTCAATAAAGTGAAAATCTTGGTGATCAAGCAATATTTAATGCTCTTATTCATATAAGGAATGTCCAAGAAGAATCCTACAAGGAGAAGGAAAGAGGTGGAACAATCTTAGTGCAATTCAAATCCAACAAGAGAAAGAAAAGTCTATCTAGAAGATGTTTTTGAGAAGTTGATTGCTACTAGAAAGTTGAATCCTACATGGAAAGGGAATCAAAGTGTCCAAGTTCAATGAATCTAAATTATGGTTCAAAGTTATTTTTCCTATAAATAGGCCTCTTGTTTTAGAGAAAGGCATTACTTGTTAATTTATTTTTCTTAGTTTTTCACTAGTGTAGGAGGGAGAAGATATTTAGAGTTTGTCTCTCTTTTTCCAATCACGTGTGGAACATACTGTCAGGGAGTATTTGTCACTTTCTTTTATTTACATAATAGAAATTCTCTTTTTAATTATTGTTCTTATTTCATGCGAATAGTAGTACTAATATTATTTGTTTTTGTTTTTAATTCCATGGCTAGCTAAATTTCTAATACCTAGGATTATGATGAAACTAAATATTTCATAACAATATTTTCTTTCCGTTCCTAAATTAATGTCTAATTATTTTCACCTTCATATTTTCCTCCGCATAAATTGCATATGATTTTTATATTGATTGCGAGGTTTTGATAAGTTATAGTTAATCTGTGAATTTTTCATAACTTATGCTTGCCCATATTAATTATATGAATCATTATTGTTAAACGGAAGGGGAAATAATTTGGGAATTGATTTAGGAAATAAGAAATTATTTATTATGTTAATATTTGGTGGATTCTAATTCCTAGGTATCTTTTCTAATTAATAGTTTTCATTATTAATTAATAGTTTGCATAATTTAGTTAAAAAATCTTCTCCACCATTTTTATTTCTAATTTGCCTAAAATATTAATTAAGGATATATTAAAGAATTAATCTAGTCTCTGTTGGTTCGACCTGTACTTGCCAGTTCTTCAATTCGACACTGTGCACTTGCAGTATATATTTTTAACACATCAAGTTTTTGGCGCCGTTGCCGGGGACTAGAATTAATTTTTATTTATTCCTTAATTTTTATTTATTCGAATTAGTTTTAACTCATTTTTTTCAGGATTATTGAAGCGGATCGAAGAAGCGAAAAGATAAAGATTTTGTTGCTGTGCTTTCTTCGGTACTTCGTATCTCCATATATTTTTTTTGAAATAAAAAAAATAGTAGTTTAGTTTATATATATATATATATATATATATATATTTTATTTGTCGCATTCATGCATTCACTCACGTAGAACACATTCTGTTAGGTTTTATTTTTTATTTTTTGTCAAATATAAACTGTGGTGATTGCTGGAGGATTGAGGTACGTCAAAATTTCTCCTTCTTGCGTAATTCACATAGTTTTAGGATATTTTATTTGTTTATAGTTTTTTTTATTTGTGCATTTTCATCTTTAATCTAACATTAAGGGCACAACCTGTAACAAGATAAGGTGGGGATTTCATCACCCTTCCTTGGTCCACAAATAACCCAATTTACATTTTGCATGACCATGACCTAATAAAATCAAGTAGACGTTGGCCCCTAGGACTCTCGAGCTCAATTAGGACAAGAAACTCCAAGAGGAGTCTGAATTTTAAATTAATCAAACTACTGGTGTCTAGGCAAGTGGTTCAAAAGGTATACACCTAAAGATTGTGTGGTTATTCAATTAGTCACCGTTTCTACGGAGAGACTCCCGCCTTTGTTACACTTACCTGGCTAGTGGTATGATTAATTTTGAATTTGGTGGACCTTGCGGTGTAACTTGGAACAGTTAGGAGCTGTCTAGATTTTATTTAGGTTAACCTTAGAAGTAATTTTTTATTTATTTTTGTTTGTTTATTTTTTTTTCTTATCTGTTTATTTGCTAATTAGTGTATGCAAAAAAAGTGTGGATTAGGGACGAAACATCACGATTAGTGAGAAAACTTGATTTTTCGGATTTCACTTTAAAAGATCTCACTTTAACAAAAATGGAGGGCGCCCAAACTGTTTCCTTAAGGGATCGATGTTATCCTTCCCGCTCTGCCCAACCTTCATGTATTAGTCTACCACTGGTAACTGGTAATAATTTTGAACTTAAGCCACATTTTATAAATATGTTACCTAGGTTTACGGGGATAGAAGATGCATATTTATTTATTCAGGAATTTGAGGAAGTTTGTGCCTTAATGAAAATCCAACAATTGTCTGATGACTCAATTAGGCTAAGATTTATAACATTTGCTTTAAAAGATAATGCTAAAAAGTGGTTATATAGCTTACCAAATAATACCATATCAACCTGGGAGGGATTTGTTGTTACATTTCTAAAAAAATATTTTCCAAATCATAAAACTGCTAAAATTAGGAATGCAATTCATCAATTTTGCCAACTTGAAAAAGAGTCCTTTTGGAAATATTTTGATAGATTTAAAATTTTGTTATCCCAGAGCCCACACCATGGAATTGAGAAATGGAGATTGTGTCAAATTGCCTATGAAGGTTTAGACTATCCCACTAAAACAATGTTAGAGTCAATGTGTCAAGGGGATTTTCTGAATAATGATGAGGAGAAGGCTTGGGAGTTTTTAGAAGACTTAGCAGAAAAAACCATGCAATGGGAAACCACCCGAGAGACAGATAAACCTAGTTCATCTAGGGGTGTTCATACAATTGACAATTCAATTGCTACAGAAGTTAAGTTGGCTGGTGTACTTAAAAAGACTTGAAGATTTAGAAACTAGGGGATCACACGTGAACCAAGTCTCAACACCTACACCTTTGTGTCTAAAGTGTAATTCACCAAGCCATGTGATTGAGGAATGTCCTAGAGTCGTGCCCCAATTTGAAGAATATGAACAAGTCAATGCAATATTTCAACGACCTAGGAATGACCCATTTGCACCCACTTATAATCCTGGTTGGAGGAATCATCCTAATTTTGCATGGAACCGAGGACCGTACCCAAATAATTCTTCAAATCAGTTCAATCAGTCTCTAAATCAATCTTTTCAACCTTACCAAAAGTCAAATCCTGGTCTGTACCAAAATTCAAATCCAGCACTTCAATATCCACCAGGTTTTTCTAATGAAAGTGAGAGGAGACTTAACACCTTAGAGAATAGTGTGGAAACTTTAATAAAATCTCAGCAAAGCACTAACCAAGCCATTTCTCGCTTAGAGATCCAAATGAGTCAATTGGCCACTGCAGTTAGTGAAAGAGAGAAGGGGAAACTTCCTAGTCAACCCGATACCAATCCAAAATTTTCAGTCCCTACTCAAAAACCTTATCATGTTAATTCACTTGAAAACAACCAAGTCAATCATGTGAATTCTGTAATTTCTTTAGGGTCTGAAAATTATTTTAATAATCATGCTGGCATTGATAATGAAGAAGAGAAAATTTTAAACGTTGAATCTAACAATCCATCTAAAAAGTCAGTCCAGCCAGAAAAGGCCACAAACTCTGAGTCATTAGTTCCATCTACTAAGCTTGTGTCAAAAAATGATCAAACCAATTCTTCTGAATTAAATGAAAAAGCCTTTAAACCAAAAGCCTCATTCCCTCAAAGACTTATTTCAAACAAGCAGTCGACCCAGTTGGACAAAATTCTAGAAGTGTTCAAACAAGTAAAAATTAACATTCCTCTTCTAGATGCCATTCAACAAGTTCTCTCATATGCTAAATGTCTAAAAGATTTGTGCACACATAAAAGAACCACTCATGTTCCTAAGAAAGCTTTTCTAACAGCCCATATTAGTTCTATCTTGTCATGTCAAGTCCTAGTAAAGTATAAGGACCCCAGTTGTCCTACTATTTCATGCATCATAGGTGACACATTAATTGAAAAGGCTTTGCTTGATTTAGGAGCTAGTGTGAACCTGTTACCATTTTCTGTGTATGAAACCTTAGGCTTAGGAGAGTTGAAAAAGACAAGTGTCACACTCCAACTAGCTGACCGTTCCGTTAAAGTGCCAAAAGGAATAGTTGAAGATGTACTCATTAAGGTTGGTGATTTTGTCTTCACTGTTGATTTTATTATTCTTGAAACTCAACCTGTTGTAAATCCCAATGGTCAAATTCCAGTCATTTTAGGTAGACCATTTCTAGCAACCTCTAATGCGTTAATTAATTGTAGAAATGGGCTAATGAAATTGACATTTGGAAACATGACAATTGACTTAAATGTGTTTAATGTGGGAGAGCCACCTAGTGATTTTTTGGACCAACCCATTAAAGTAAACATGATACAAGAGTTGTCAATGATCCAAGAAATAAATGAAAATAGACTCTTGATTGAAAAAGATCCAATTGATTTTTTCTTAAATCTCCTTGACCAAAATTGGAATGAATCTGAATATTTAGATAAGGTCAATGAGCTGTTGAGATCCACTACAAATAAGTCAACTAAACTAGAACGTGTATTTGAACCAACTCTTCCATCATTTGAACATGTTAATGAAAGTTTTCTTGAGGTAACCTTGAAGCATAACTGTGATGAAAATTCTGACTATTTTCAATTTCCTAGACCTCCTGAAAATAATGAAAAGTTCACACTCACTTATCCATTTATAACATTCATTTTTAGTCACATAATTTTTAGGATTTATAAAATTCGTAGATATGTACATTTGTTTTCTTTCTCACCACATCTTCTTGCAGAACAAATGCCCCGCATACAAGGTACAATTCTTTCATATCTTTGTTCTCTTTTCTTCATTTGCATACATTGAGGACAATGCATGATTTAGGTATGGGGGGAGTTTGTTTGTATTAGATTTTTTTTTCTTTTTACGAAAAAAAAACACAAAAAAAATTAAAAAATTAAAAAAAATTTGCTTGACTTTTTATGAATTGAATTAATTCTAATAAGTGTTTATGGAGCAAAGCGCATGAGTGAGATTGAAAGATTTAGAACTCTTGAATTGTTGATAAGATGCAAAATCTTAGTTCAAAACACCATCTGGATTTAAAATTGATTTCACAAGCATTTTTGCACTTCACGTTTGCACTAATTCTTAGTTGTGGGGTATAAACCATGATTCGAGTAATTTCAAAAAAAAAAGAAAAAAAAGAAGAAAGAAAAAAAAAGAAAAAAATGAAGTTGAGAAAAGTTGAAAAAAAAAGAAATAAATAACTGCTTCAATGTCCATTAAACGAAATAACAGGGTATCCAAGCTTTGGGAAGCATCGATATTCACGCTGAAAAGTATGATGGATAAAAGCAGCTTGATTAGTCTAATTTTGTGACCTTTGTTACTTGAGTTAGTAAATCCTTAGGGGTGTCTCTACACCTAGTGCCCTAAAGCCATCTGGTTTGGGAGTCATTGGTCCAACACTCGCTCTACATGGATAACTCTGAAAAGCCTAAGAAAATGAGACATTGCACAATTCAAGAATAAAAAAAATGGAGAAAAAGAAGGAAAAAAAAGAAAGACAAAGAAAAAAAGAGTTTGCTTGATTTTCATGATAAAAATCCCTACTAAGAGTTACATCACATACACATGCATGCATTACATAAAATTGATTTAATGAAGGATGGTGTCTAAAATGAAGATCGAGTATTTTTGATAAGGTGAAAGTGTGATTTTGAATTTAATCTTGCTTATGTATAATGCCCATAAATATTTAGAAGTTTTCTTTCAATTTTATAATTTGTTGAACCCAAAAATATTTTTAAATTTTGTGGGTATATTCACTGCAAACCCTCACGAGACACAACTCGTCCACTTGGGGTAACCTTGGGGTTTAAAGGCTTGTTGCACATGCTAAGTGCAATCGTGTTTCCTACGAAAATGGGGTATTGTAATTTTTGTTTTATTTTTATTTTTTATTTATTTTACTCGAGGACGAGCAAAAGCTAGGTATGGGGGTATTTGATAGAAACGTAATTCATACATTTAATTATCCCTAATTTTGTCCTTTTAATTATATTAGTTTATTAAATTAATATGTTTTATTTTATTTTGTAGGATTTAATATTTATTTCAATAAAGTGAAAATCTTGGTGATCAAGCAATATTTAATGCTCTTATTTATATAAGGAATGTCCAAGAAGAATCCTACAAGGAGAAGGAAAGAGGTGGAATAATCTTAGTGCAATTCAAATCCAACAAGAGAAAGAAAAGTCTATCTAGAAGATGTTTTTGAGAAGTTGATTGCTACTAGAAAGTTGAATCCTACATGGAAAGGGAATCAAAGTGTCCAAGTTCAATGAATCTAAATTAGGGTTCAAAGTTATTTTTCCTATAAATAGGCCTCTTGTTTTAGAGAAAGGCATTACTTGTTAATTTATTTTTCTTAGTTTTTCACTAGTGTAGGAGGGAGAAGATATTTAGAGTTTGTCTCTCTTTTTCCAATCACGTGTGGAACATACTGTCAGGGAGTATTTGTCACTTTCTTTTATTTACATAATAGAAATTCTCTTTTTAATTATTGTTCTTATTTCATGCGAATAGTAGTACTAATATTATTTGTTTTTGTTTTTAATTCCATGGCTAGCTAAATTTCTAATACCTAGGATTATGATGAAACTAAATATTTCATAACTATATTTTCTTTCCGTTCCTAAATTAATGCCTAATTATTTTCACCTTCATATTTTCCTCCGCATAAATTGCATATGATTTTTATATTGATTGCGAGGTTTTGATAAGTTATAGTTAATCTGTGAATTTTTCATAACTTATGCTTGCCCATATTAATTATATGAATCATTATTGTTAAAGGGAAGGGGAAATAATTTGGGAATTGATTTAGGAAATAAGAAATTATTTATTATGTTAATATTTGGTGGATTCTAATTCCTAGGTATCTTTTCTAATTAATAGTTTTCATTATTAATTAATAGTTTGCATAATTTAGTTAAAAAATCTTCTCCACCATTTTTATTTCTAATTTGCCTAAAATATTAATTAAGGATATATTAAAGAATTAATCTAGTCTCTGTGGGTTCGACCAGTACTTGCCAGTTCTTCAATTCGACACTGTGCACTTGCAGTACATATTTTTAACACATTAGTAACCCTTCTAAAAGATATAATAAATGAATTATTTTTATAATTCTATCCAATCTCATATATTGATATATTTTATAATTGTAATTTGACACAATTATAACAATTGGTTGATACGCACATAAAAGTCATGTGTAAACTCTTGAATAATAAGCCTACAAATAAACTTGGTAAAATTGATCCTAGCCCGCGGGCCGGTCCGGCCCGTCTGTCAAAACGCGAGCTTTGGGCTTCATTTTTTCAACTTATGAAAATTTGGGCCGTTTTGGTCCGGCTCGTCAATGGCCCGGCCCGCCCTGTTTGGGGTCGGGCCATAAGTATGTCAAAATTTGGTCATAAATTCGTCAAAGCTTGCGGGTCGACTTGTCAAAACACAAGTTTTGAACTTTACTTTCTCAATCCATCAAAACTTGGCCGTTTTAACCCAGTTCGGATATGGCCCGACACGTTTATCGGGTCTACCTACATATAGTTTTTCTTCCGTCTTTATTTTGTGAGGTCAACACAACTTCAACGGAATGAAACCAGGTACATTCATTCATAAGAAAAAGAAACAATTCATTGCAAAATTACCACCAACGAAATGAACCCTTCACCAGTCACCACATACATTACATGACTCTAAATGTTTGTCTTCAATACAACCAACAAAATAAGCCTTGTCACAAATAAATCAGTCCATATTCATTGAAATATACTTTACATTTTGTTTCCTCAATTTTCTCACTTCCTTATTCTTGGTTGCTCTCTTTTCTCAATTTTAATTTTAATTTTTATTTTTATTTTTCACTTAGCTGACCACATTCCATTCACTTTATTTTATCCTTCAAACACAATATTTTTATGAATTAAAATTTAATCTAAATAATTTTTGCACTAGCGGCTCTAATATTGTGACACGTAAGGTGCTGTTTGTTTACATCTGATTGCCTCTTAATGGACTGCCTCTTATTCGCTAAGAGACATGATGCTGTTTGTTTTATTTTTTGTTACCTCTGAATGCCTCTTAATCGTTAAGACAGAAAATAAAATCTTAATAATTAAGAGGTACCTCTTAATGATTTTTTTTTTGCTAATTTTTTTTATATAAATATATTAAACAATATTATGCACTCATTTTTATTAAATTGAATATTTAAAATTATTAAATAAAATTTTATCCTTTAAAATGGTAAAATAGTGTCATTAAGAGACAACTTACTTTTTAGTTATCAAACAATTTTTTAGATTCAGACCTCATAATCATTCAGATGATTTAATTTATTAAGACATCATAATTATTCAGATCTTAATTCCCAAATTTATCAAACACAACCTAAATCATATTAACAGTTTGTTTAGGTAAATCTCCTAAAATCTTGGGAATTCGATTGTAAGGAATGATAAGATTTGGAAGCTACGTGTCACAATATTAGAGGCGTTAGGGTAAAAATCATTTACACTGACAGAGTGACAGTTGATCAAGTTTTAGTTCTATGTTCCCTTTAATTGGATTATTATATACCTTGACATTTCTGTAAATGGTGGATCGAAGTACCCACAATATAATATAAGAAAGTGACATGTTAAAATTATATTTTTATATGACTCTTTTATATGAAAGTATTTATGTGGGAGGAATCATGAAAATATCAAAATTTTTATGTGTAATTCTCTATAACATACTCCCTCTGTTCTATTATATACGTCATAATTTGACTTTAATGATTAAATTGACAATTTTTAAAATTCATAATTTTAAATATTTTTATATAATTTTTAAATAGCAAAACTTGATATTAATAAAAAAAATTATATTTTATTATGATCATAGTCTTTCGATGTATATCTTAATATTTTTAAGATTTAATAAATTTTAAAAATGATCAATAGTCAAATTATGACATTTATTATAAAACGACAGAGTATTACTCAATGATTCCCAAATTGAAGAAAACCACAAGCCCAAAAGAGCAATTAAACAAAATTGGACTTTTTTACTCTTCTAAAATGAACTTCTCAATCGGTGGCCCAGTAAATTTTACGAGCTCATAACCCTTCTTTTTTACAAGCCTAAGCCTGTGCCGATTGAGTCGGGTTGTCAACTGGGCCACCAGCTAATTACTTTACCGTTTCGAAAAAGAAAAGAAAAGGTCTAATTTGGTTTGTTTTTATTATAAAACTTTAGCAAAAGTGTATAAAGATACTCTTATAATTGCTGCATAAATTTAGAGAGAATAAGTAAGAGAAAAGAGAGAAATTCTATCGAGCGAATTCTAAATATTCATTCAGCAGCATGCCTTTATATAGGCAAGGCAGGAGTCAAGGTGAAGGAAGGAGAATTCAAGAGAGGAAGAGTAGAGGAGAAGGAAGAGTACACACGGGTTCCTTCCTCAGGAGGGAATCTTGTGTATAACACTTCCCCTAATTCCCTACGATAGAAGATTATGTCTCATTAAAAACCTTGTTGAGAAAATCCAGTGGGAAAAACTTAACGAAGGGAAAAAGAGTACATATCTTTTACATAAATATCTTAATTGATTGCCTCGTTAAAACCTTGTAAGGAAAAACCCATTGGGATAAAAATCGTGACTAAGAAAAAAGAGTACAGTCTTCTCCTCAAAATGAATTCATTACTCCTTGATGAAATGTTGTCACAAGTCTTTCAGTCGACACATTCCGATCCTTTTTCGAAGTTTTTCAAACGTTGCATTTGGTAGCGACTTTGTGAATACGTCGGCTAGATTATCATATGATCGAATTTGATGCACATCTATATCACCCTTCTTTTGTAGCTCACGTGTGAAGAAGAATTTAGGTGAATGTGCTTTGTTCTATCTCCCTTGATGTACCCTCCTCTAAGTTGAGCAATGCATGCAACGTTATCCTCATACAGAATTGTAGGAATGTCTTTGATTGATGGTAATCCACATGTCTTTTGAATATGCTGAATAATTGATCACAACCAAACACACTCTCTGTTTGCTTCATGTATAGCGAGAATCTCTGAGTGATTTGAAGAAGTAGCTGTCATGGTTTACTTTGTGGATTTCCAGGATATAGCTGTGTCACAATATGTAAATACATAACCTGTTTGTGATCTTCCATTATGTGGATCTGATAAATATCCAGCATCGGCATAACCAACCAATTGTGACGTTGAATTTCTTGGATAAAATAACCCAAGATCTATACTTCCACGGAGGTATCTCAAAATGTGTTTGATCCCATCCCAATGTCTCTTAGTCGGAGAAGAACAGTATCTTGCTAACAAGTTGACAACAAAAGTAATATCAGGTCGTGTACAGTTTGCAAGATATATAAGAGCACCTATTGCACTTAGGTATTGAACTTCAGGTCCAAGAACTTCTTCCCCACTTTCTAGAGGCCGAAATGGATCTTTATCAACTTCTAAAGATCGAACAACCATTGAGGTAGTCAAAGGATGAGCTTTATCCATATGAAAACGACTGAGAATCTTTTCAGCATATGTGGATTGATGAACAAAAATTCCAGATGCTAAATGCTCCACTTGTATTCCCAAACAGAATTTTGTCTTTTCAAGATCTTTCATTTCAAATTCATCTTTTAAATAAGTAGCAGTTCTTATGAGTTCTTCAGGAGTACCTATAAGATTCAAATCATCCACATATACAGCAATAATGGAAAATCCACTTTGTGATTTCTTAATAAAAACACATGGACATACTTGATCATTTATATATCCATCTTTTATTAAATAATCACTAAGTCGATTATACCATATACGACCAGACTGTTTCAACCCATACAATGAGCGTTGTAACTTGATTGAATATATGTGACGTGGCCTTTGTGATTTAGCCATTTTCAATCCTTCTGGGATTCTCATGTAAATCTCACTGTCAAGTGATCCATATAGGTATGCTGTTACAACAACCATCAGACGTGTTTCCAAACCTTCCATGGTTGCCATATCTATCAGAAAACGAAAAGTGACTCCATTCATTACTGGAGAGTATGTATCCTGATAATCAATACCAGGTTTTTGTGAAAACCCTTGAGCTACAAGTCGGGCTTTGTATCTCACAATTTCATTTTTCTCATTTCGCTTTCGTACAAATACCCATTTATTTCCAATCGGGATTACACCCAGCAGTGTTTGGACTGCTAGTCCAAATACTTCTCTTTTCAATAGATATTGTAGCTCAGTTTGAATAACATCTTTCCATTTTGGCCAATCTTTTCTTTTCCGACATTCTTCCACGTTTTGTGGTTCAGGATCCGTGTCAGAAATCAAAGTAATATCTGATGCTATAGAGAAAGGATATTATTTGTTGTACTCGTTAGTGGTATTCCTTCTTTCTTATTGGTGAAATTCTTTTGTTATTCCATTCTTTATTATTCTGTTGGAATAACCTGTATACGCGGGATACCCTATACTTGGTAAAATTCTTCTTTTATTCCATTATTTATTATTCTGTTGGAACATCCTGTCTATGCATTTACGCATGACTTGGTTCTGTTATTTATTATTCTGTTGGAATAACCTGTCTGTGCGGTCTATCGCATGCCTGGTGATTTCTTTTGTTATTCCATTCTTTATTATACTCAGTTGGTTAAAATTTTGACTTCTATACTCCATGAAATTAGTGGAATATCCTTGATATTTGCGCTTCATCCAGTATCTTTTCATGGAAATATTCTTCTGAGCATTCTTGAATTTTTACTCCACAAAATAGTATCATGTTGACAATTTGGACGTTATTGGTTCCTAGATAAATTAATTCTTGAACTTGTTTTATTGAATTATTATGGCATTGTTATCATCCTCGTATTTATATTATGTTGAAAGTCATCTGTGGCCTGTAGTGCATAGATGGACTTGGTATGATTATGACCAGGGATTATTCGGTATAATCATGACCGTAATGTTATAAATGATGTAAAAAAAAAAAGTCCTCATTGGCCCGTAGTGCATTGATGGACAACTTTTTGGTATGATTATGGATACGGATTCTCTTCGGCCAAGGGTGCAAAGATGAATTATTTTATGGCATGATTAGGACCGTTGATGAAAACACGATTATCTTTGGCCCGTAGTGCATGGATATTTTGTGGTCGTGATACTAAAGAATATCTTTGGCATGTAGTGCATGGATGATTTGATGATGTGGATTATTTATTAAGCTGAGTCTCAACGATAAAAGTGATAAAAAACCTTTTAAATCGCAGAAGATAGTAAATTTTATTCTCTACTTGACTCTTCTAATGGATTGTTTGTTCCGCTGCAGTTAAACTTGATGTTTGCTATATTGTATCAGTTTAACACCGTTGAAGGCTAACGATAAATTATTATGCATTATCTTAGTCATAATATTTCTTACTGGGCTAGTTGAGCTCACCCTTTTGGTTTCATTGTTCTCTTCAGGAAATGAGAACGTAGCAAGGACTAGTCGGGGAACAGAGTGATGGTCCTAGATGGTACATTAGTAGTCCTCACTATTCTGTGAAATAGTGTGATAATAAATGTAATGAGGACCCCGTTGAGTTTGTGTATTGTCTAGATGACAATATTTGTATTAAAACCCACATCATATGTTTAGTCGTATTTTACACGACTGTTGTATAATTAAGTTATATTTGAATTTTGTACCATGTATTTGGCGACTCAGAATAGGTGATGTATACCTATTTTGGGGGCGTCACACACGTTCTGCGTGTAGACCGGGAAGTTATTCAAAATACGTTAGGAAATTCACTAACAACAGAAATTTTATTCAAATCTGACGTGTTTTTGTTCAAGTCCGTGACATGGGCTAAGAAAGCTTGACATCTGTTTTTCAATAAACGAATAGCTTTATGGCTTGATATGACAGTGATTGACTTTAGTGGTTTTTTTATTTGAATTCGCATAACAGGTTGGTTAGGAATATGAAAATTAACAACCTTACAAAAATAATCAATTTTAGCATGATGAGTGGTTAACCAATCAATTCCTAAGATCACATCAAATGCAAGTATTTTCAACGAAATAAGATCGGCATGTAATGTTATGGTTCCAACTTGAATCAAGCAAGATTTATAAACAGTAGATGTAATGAAAGTTTCTCCTAACGGAGTCTCAACAAATAAGTCAAGTTCTAATTTCTCCGGAGTCAAGTTCAAACGTTGAGCACAAGCAGGAGAGATAAAAGAATGGGTAGAACCGGTATCTAATAAGGTATAAACTTCGCAAGAGTTTATGATTAGCTTACCCGTGATCACCTCGTTTGGGTTCCTCGCGTTTTGGGCAGTCACGAGAAACGCCCTTCCAGGAACCACTGATTTTGACTTGTCTGGGACAGCCTTTGGTGTCATCATTACTGCTAGAATTGTCTTTCGCTATAGGGCATATTCCACCCTCAACTGCTTCGTCGTACTCCTGTTTCATGATCTGAATCATTAATCTTCGATCCATATCGAATTGGGGTTGACCGCAATGTACAGGGTAATTCAAAACTCAATGTTGGGTTCTCTCAATTGGTGTCCAAAAAGAGAAATAAATATTATCTATTTTAGCCTTCTTAGATCGGACATCTCTTTCCACAATATCAACGCGTCGTGCGACTTTTATCCATGCATCACTCATTCTCACTTGTTCAGTTGTTTCTTCTTTTAGCTCAGATTCTAGCTTTATCATCTTATACTCTGCCAAAGAGTGCTTGTGTTCAAGCATCACATATCGGGTAACACAAGCTTGAATTGTTGCATCCTTTTGCTCCACGACCGCGTGTCGTTCTTCAGCCTGCTCTTCTAACTCATGAATACGATTTTGTAATTTTACATTTTAATCATAAAATTCTTCTAATAAATTCTCTTCAGGTGTAAGACCCCAACTTTTATGAATAAAGAATAATTTTCTCGAAATATATTTTTAAATATTATGGTGTGGATTTGATATAATGTTATAGTTGTGGGTAATATTTACAAATTTTGCAAAGTAAGCAAGTGGTTATATAATATTCGATTGGTCGGGGAATATTCATTTTAACAGGGAATTTTTGTACGACGTCACAATCATTGGTGGACCCCATAACAGAAGTATTGTCGTAGTTAGAAAATGATAGAATTATCTTTTTATAAAAATAACGGCGAAAGTGTTACCATTAAAATTGTTGAACTACCCGGTAGTAAAAGTACAGTAATATGTGTGGTTGCATAGTAGCACACGGTATTGATTATTAATACTTACGTGAGAAGTCACTTAGTTATACTCAATTATTGCTACAGTAATTGTGCTGCATCATATCTCGCATATTATTGATTCAATTATTGTCACTGTATCATCTGCATAATATTTTATATAATATTAAATCAATAATTAAGACGACAAAGTTATTCATATTATTATTTACAATATTGACAATGTCTAGAAGTTCTGTCAAGGAGAGGTTTGGTAACCTAATTGCGCGCCAATAAGGAGAAATCCTTATCGGAAAGCCCCCTTTTTCCTGGGAACGACCTGGTTGTTAAATATTGTGAGTTATAATATTAATGATGGATAAGTTCATATTGATTAAAGATGAAATTGATATTTCCATTGTGTTGGGATTATTAGTGTTAGTGAAAATCGACATTTATTTAGAAAATAATTAATGTCGGGATATTGTATTGACCAATCGGGTAATTCACCGGATAAATGAGCAATTAATTGCTATTAATTCACATGTTTATAACTATGTGTTCACATGTGTGTACTATTAATTCACATGATTTACTATTAGGGGAGTTGGTGCAAGATTGATAATACTTGCATGACTAAATTAAAAATGGAGGTATAGATGAAGGTATTATACTGTAATTAGTTTTTTCACATGATTATACTATTAAGTCACATGAATGAACTATTAATTCACATTATTTACTATTAGGAGAGGTGGTGCACGTTTGATAATACCTGCAGGACTAAATTAAAAATGAAGAAGAAGAGGAAGGCATTATACTGTAATATTTTGAGCCCCAAAACGTGAAATTAACTAAACTATATTTTCCTATAAATAGAAGCTCATTCTTCTTTCATTCTCACCAATTCACTAAGTCTCACAAGAGCAATTATTATAGAGAGAAATTATAGAGAGAAAGAAGAAGAGAAGTCTGCTACCTCACTATTCCAGTATCCAGTTTCTTCTAAGGTAAGGGGTATTATTTCTTTCGTATTCATGAAGAGGGTTATTTTCTTTCAATACTCGTAAGGGTTGTTATTCCATTCTTTATTATTATGTTGGAATAACCTGTCTGTGCGGTCTATCACATACCTGGTGAATTCTTTTGTTATTCCATTCTTTATTATTATGTTGGAATAACATGTCTGTGTGGTCTATCGCATGCCTAGTGAATTCTTCTGTTATTCCATTCTTTATTATTCTGTTGGAATAACTTGTCTATGTGGACTACCGTATACATGGTGAATGATCCTTCGTATTCATTCCTTATTAAAGTGTGAAAATGATCTGTCTACGTGGATTACCGCATGGCGAGCAAAAATCCATTTACAGTTTCATATATTCTATTATACTTAGTTGGTTAAAGTTTTGGCTTCTATACTCCATGAAATTAGTAGAATATCCTGGATATTTGCGCTTCATCCAGTATCTTTTCATGAAAATATTCTTCTAAGCATTCTTGAATTTTACTCCACAAAGCAGTATCATGTTGACAATTTGGACGTTATTGATTTCTGGATAAATTAAAATATAAATCTTTAAAATTTATCTTGAACTTGTTTTATTGAATTGTTATGTCATTGTCATCATCCTCATGCTTATATTGTGATGAAAGTCATCTTTGGCTTACGTGTATAGATGGACTTGGTATGATTATGATCATGGATTATTCGGTATAATCATGACCGTAATGTGACGAATGATGTGGTGAAAGTCCTCATTGGCCTGTAGTTCATTGATGGACAGTTGTTGGTATGATTATGACCAGGGATTATTCGGTATAATCATGATCGTTGATGATTACATGAATATCCTTGGCCATGATGCAGCAATGATTCAATTTTATTTATTAAGCTGAGTCTCAGCGATAAAGTTGATGAAAAACTTTTTAAATCATGGAAGATAGTAGATTTTATGCTCTACTTGACTCTTCTAATGGATTGCTTATTCCGCTGCAGTTGTTGATCTAAAACTTGTTGTCTATTATATTCTATCAGTTGTTATACTGTTGAAGGCTAAGGATAATTTATTCTGCATTATCTTAGTCATAATAATTCTTACTGGGCTAGTTGAGCTCACCCTTTCTTTCACTGTTCTCTTCAGGAAATGAGAATATAGCTGAGACGAGTCGGGGAACGGATTGACGGTCCAGATGGTTGTTTTAGTATTCCTCACTATTTTATAAAATAGTATGACAATAAATATAATGAGGACTCCATTGAGTGTGGATATTGTCTAGATGACAATATTCTTATTAAAAACTCTTAGATTATGTTTTGTCGTATTTTACACGACTGTTGTATAATTAAGTTGTATTTGAATTTTGTACCATGTATTTGGCGACTCAAGATGGGTGATGTATACCTATTTTGGGGGCGTCACAGTTGGTATCAAAGCTTAGGGATATGATCCCTGGCTGAGATGTGAGACAAGAACTAGGAAGGGAGAGACAGGGAATTCCTTCACTAGTATGACCTACCTAAGTTAATTTGGTATTTAATTGGTCGGTCAGAGTATAAGGATAATATGTGATATGTTAATTAACCCTTGTTTTGTGGCAGTATTTGAAAATGACATCCGAAAATGTTGAGATAACCAATGAAGCACATGAGACCGTTGAGTCACCAACGATCAATACCCAGGATAATGTGCAACAGGAAGACAATAATCCTCAGGTAAACAATAACACCGATGAAATGGTGAACGATGGGATGTTCAGAGGCTTTATGCAATACATGCAACATCAGGCGAGAGAAGATCCTTTTCAAAATATAGGTGGAAACACTGGAAACTCTCGGACGATCTCCGCTAAACAGTTTAAGGAGCTGGGACCACCAGAGTTTATTGGAGAGCCAAAACCACTTAAGGCGGAGACGTGGATAAAGCAGATCACCAAGATATTTGATGTCTTGGGATGCTCCGAGAAACAAAAGGTTCCCTTTTCCACCTTTATGTTGCGAGGAGAGACAGATTACTGGTGGGAATCGGTAAAGCGTACTCAACCTGCCGCACTGAAGATATCTTGGGAGAAATTCCAAGAACTGTTCAACGAAAAGTACTTTCCCGAAAGTATTCGTCACATGAAGGAGGTAGAGTTCATCAAGCTGGAGCAGAACAATATGACCATGTCACAGTACGAAGCTAAGTTTGCCGAGTTGTCCCAGTTTGCATCCCACTTGGTTGATAATGAGGAGAGAATGACGCGGATGTTTCTAAGAGGTTTGAAACCCGAGATACGTCAATACTTAATTTCTCATAAATTGTGTTTGTATTCAGAGGTTGTAAATAGGGCTCAGCTATTGGAGCGCGATAACGAGTTAACCCAACCAAGAGAGAGCAGCCGACAAAATGATAATACCAGTGGTAGTAGTCATCAAAGCGGTGACAACAAACGTGGAGGGAATCAACATGCCAGAAATGGTAACCACTTCAGTGGTAATAATGGCCAAGATAATAGAAGTGGAAATTTCAAGAAGAGGATATTCAACAATGATGGAAAGACGTCATCACCAGTACCTATTGTTAAGGAAGGGGAACGACAGCCAATCGTATGTTACAAATGCGGAGGGGAGGGACATATCAGTCAGAACTGTACGCAACAATCCAAACCGTGTTATAATTGTAGAAGAGAAGGTCACCTTGTCCGATTTTATCGTGCACCGAAGTCAAGTCCAGCTTGGATGGAGGCATCAAAAGCCATCCCAAACAAGACAAAATCGGTAGTTCAAGGGAGAGCGTTTGTTGTAACCTCTTAAAAAGCGAGAAATCTGAACGAGGTGATCACGGGTAAGCTAATCATAAACTCTAGTGAAGTATATACCTTATTTGATATCGGTTCTACCCATTCTTTTATTTCTCCTACTTACGCTCAACGTTTAAATTTGACTCCAGAGAAATTAGACTTTGATTTATCTGTTGAAACTCCGTTAGGAGAAACCTTCATCACATCCACTGTTTATAAGTCTTGTTTGATTCAAATCGGTAACCGCACGTTACCTGTCGATCTTATCTCCTTCAAAATACTTGCATTTGACGTGTTTCTAGGGATTGATTGGTTAACTACTCATCATGCTAAAATTGATTGTTTTCGTAAGGTTGTTAGCTTTCATATTCTTAATCAACCTATTATGCGAATTCAAGCGACCAACCCATTAAAATCAATCACGATCATCTCAAGCCATAGAGCTAATCGTTTATTGAAAAACGGGTGTCAAGATTTCTTAGCTCATGTCATAAATTTAAACATAAATACGTCAGATTTGAATGATATTTCTATTGTTAATAAATTTCCTGACGTATTCCCCGAAGAACATCCTGGCCTACCCTCAGAGCTTGAAATCGAGTTTGGTATCGACCTTGAACCCAGTACAAAACCCATTTCCAAAGCCCCATATCAAATGGCTCCTATTGAACTTCAGGAGTTAAAACCCCAACTACAGGAATTGTTAGACATCGGTTTCATTCGTCCTAGTACGTCTCCTTGGGGTGCTCATGTTCTATTTGTGAAGAAGAAAGATGGAAGTATAAAACTTTGTATTGATTATCGGGAGTTGAATCATTTCACCATCAAAAATAGGTACTCATTACCTCATATTGATGATTTGTTTGACCAGTTGCAAGGCGCCAAATTCTTTTCAAAGATTGATCTTCGTTCTGGATATCATCAGTTGAAGATTAAAATTGATGACATTCCAAAGACTATTTTTAGAACTCGGTACGGGCATTATGAATTCTTAGTCATGTCTTTTGGATAGACTAATGCTCATGCTGCCTTCATGGATATGATGAACCAAGTATTCAAGGAATATTTGGATCACTTTGTGGTCGTCTTTATTGATGACATCCTCATATATTCCAAAACCCGTGAAGACCATGAGCAACACTTGAGGCTGATACTCCAAAAGCTTTGTGAAAATAAGCTATATACCAAGCTGAAGAAATGCGAGTTCTGGCTTGAGGAAGTTGCATTCCTTGGGCACGTGATATCAAATCATTGGATATCTGTTGACCTGACAAAGATTGAATCAATTCAAAGCTGGGAGCAACCTAAGTCAGTGACCGAAGTACATAGTTTTCTCGGCTTAGATGGTTATTATCGGAGATTCGTAGAAGGGTTTTCTCGAATCGCTACTCCATTAACTCAGCTGACTCGAAAAGATATAAAATTCAGTTTAAGCGAGGAATGTGAGAAGAGTTTTCAAGAACTCAAGAGGAAACTCATTTCAGCACCTGTTCTGACAAAACCATCTGGCTCGGAAGGATTTGTCATCTACAGTGATGCTTCAGGCAAAGGGTTAGGATGTGTTCTCATGCAACATGGGAAAGTCATAGCTTATGCCTCACGACAACTCAAAGAATATGAGAGGAATTATCCTACTCATGATCTAGAATTGGCAGCAGTCGTTTTTGCGCTTAAGATTTAGAGGCATTACCTGTATGGAGAGAAGGTGGAGATCTATACGGATCATAAAAGCCTCAACTATTTCTTCACTCAAAAGGAACTCAACATGCGGCAACGACGATGGCTTGAGCTATTGAATGATTATGATCATACCATCTAATACTATCCTGGAAAAGCGAACGTAGTAGCTAACGCATTGAGTAGAAGATCATATGCGGGTACGAGTGAAATATTGTCAACGCAAAGGCCCATTTTGTATGACTTACAAAGGATGGAGATAGAGTGAAAGACTTCAGGGACCCATGTGATGATGGTGAATATACGAGTAGAATCGACTTTAATCGATAAAGTTAAAGTTGCTCAAGCTACAGACCTGGAGCTGATGCGTATGAGGAAGAAAGTGCAAGAAGGTGCTATTTTGGAAGCAAGAATCGATGAAGAAGGAATACTTCAAGTCAACTCCAGACTTTGTTTTCCTAACGATTCTGACTTGAAGTATAAAATCATGATGGAGGCGCACAACACACCATTTTCAATCCATCCTGGGGGTACCAAAATGTATTGTGATCTTAGACATACATTTTGGTGGAGCAATATGAAGAGAGAGATAGAGGGGTTTATCTCAAGGTGTCTAGCTTGTCAACGAGTTAAGACGGAGCATCAAGTGCCAAAAGGTCCATTGCAACCACTTGAAATTCCAGAATGGAAGTGGGAGCACATTACCATGGATTTCGTTACTGGTCTTCCAAAGGTTTCTCAAGGCATATATGCGATTTGGGTCATTATTGATAGATTGACCAAGTCTGCTCATTTCTTACCGATACAAAAAACTTATACACTTGAACGTCTTACTCGTATGTACATAAACGAGATTTTAAGATTGCATGGTATACCAGTATCCATAGTTTCTAATCGAGACCCAAGATTCACTTCAAGATTTTGGGTTAGTTTGCAAAAAGCTATGGGCACGGATTTACGATTTAGTTCGGCATATCATCCTCAAATGGACGGGTAGTCGGAAAGGACTATTCAAACTCTTGAAGATTTATTAAGACTCTGTATCCTTGACTTCAAAGGAAGTTGGGACAAGTTCTTACCATTGGTGGAGTTTTCCTACAACAACAGTTATCAAGTAAGTATTGACATGACTCCATTTGAGGCGTTGTATGGAAGAAAGTGTCGTTCTCCAGTATACTGGGATGAGGTGGGTGAAGCAACGTTGTTGGGACCGAAGTTAGTACGTATGACTACAGAAAAGATTCAAATGATCCGACAACATATAAAAACCTCATAAGATCGAAAAAAGAGTTATGTTGATCTTCATCGAAAGGACGTGGAATTCAATATTGGAGATCATGTGTTGTTATGTGTTGCTCCATGGAAAGGAGTTACGAGATTTGGAAAGAGAGAAAATCTCAATCCTTGATTCATTGGCCCATTTATAATCCTCGATCGAGTAAGAACTGTGGCCTATAGACTTGCCTTATCGTCAAGTATTTCTCGTGTTCATAATGTTTTTCACATATCTTTGTTACGTAAATAAGTGAAAGACCCGAACCACATTATTGAATTAGAACCAGACGAGATAGAGGAAGATTTAACATATGAAGAGTTACATGTTAAAATCTTGGATAAGAAGGATCATATTCTACGCTCCAAGGTTATACCTTAAGCAAAGTTTTGTGGAGAACCCACGATGTGGAAGAAATGACCTGGGAGTTAGAATATGAGATGAAGTCAAGATATTCTCACCTCTTCGATATACCAGGTACATACCCTAATTTCGAGGACGAAATTTCATAAGAATGAGAGGTTGTAAGACCCCAACTTTTATAAATAAAGAATAATTTTCTCGAAATATATTTTTGAATATTATGGTGTGGATTTGATATAATGTTATAGTTGTGGGTAATATTTACAAATTTTGTAAAGTAAGTAAGTGGTTATATAATATTCGATTGGTCGGGGAATATTCGTTTTAACAGGCAATATTCGTACGACGGCACAATCATTGGTGGACCCCACAACGGAAGTATTGTCGTAGTTAGAAAACGACAGAATTATCTTTTTATAAAAATAACGACGAAAGTGTTACTGTTAAAACTGTTGAACTACCCGGTAGTAAAAGTACAGTAATATGTGTGGTTGCATAGTAGCACACGGTATTGATTATTAATACTTACGTGAGAAGTCACTTAGTTATACTCAATTATTGCTACAGTAATTGTGCTGCATCATATCTCGCATATTATTGATTCAATTATTGTCACTGTATCATCTGCATAATATTTTATATAATATTAAATCAATAATTAAGACGACAAAGTTATTCATATTATTATTTACAATATTGACAATGTCTAGAAGTTCTGTCAAGGA
The DNA here is from genome assembly GCA_020205505.1 of Panax japonicus. Lineage (NCBI taxonomy): Eukaryota > Viridiplantae > Streptophyta > Magnoliopsida > Apiales > Araliaceae > Panax > Panax japonicus. The sequence goes on along the minus strand of CM035101.1, from coordinate 45,800,864 downwards.
GAGGTTTGGTAACCTAATTGCGCGCCAATAAGGAGAAATCCTTATCGGAAAGCCCCCTTTTTCCTGGGAACGACCTGGTTGTTAAATATTGTGAGTTATAATATTAATGATGGATAAGTTCATATTGATTAAAGATGAAATTGATATTTCCATTGTGTTGGGATTATTAGTGTTAGTGAAAATCGACATTTATTTAGAAAATAATTAATGTCGGGATATTGTATTGACCAATCGGGTAATTCACCGGATAAATGAGCAATTAATTGCTATTAATTCACATGCTTATAACTATGTGTTCACATGTGTGTACTATTGATTCACATGATTTACTATTAGGGGAGTTGGTGGAAGATTGATAATACTTGCATTACTAAATTAAAAATAGAGGTATAAATGAAGGTATTATACTGTAATTAGTTTTTTCACATGATTATACTATTAAGTCACATGAATGAACTATTAATTCACATTATTTACTATTATGGGAGGTGGTGCAAGTTTAATAATACTTGCAGGACTAAATTAAAAATAAAGAAGAAGATGAAGGTATTATACTGTAATATTTCGAGCCTCAAAACGTGCAATTATTGAAACTATATTTTTCTATAAATAGGAGCTCAGTCTTCTTTCATTCTCACTAATTCACTAAGTCTCGTAATATAAATTATTATAGAGAGAAAGAAGAAGAGAAGTCTGCTACCTCACTATTCTAGTATCCAGTTTTTTCTAAGGTAAGGGGTATTATTTCTTTCGTATTCATGAAGAGAGTTATTTTCTTTTAATACTCGTAAGGGTTGTTATTCCATTATTTTTTTATTCTATTGGAATAACCTGTCTGTGCGGTCTATCGCATACCTGGTGAATTCTTCTGTTATTCCATTCTTTATTATTCGGTTGGAATAACCTGTCTGTGTGGTTTATCGCATGCCTGTTGAATTCTTCTATTATTTCATTCTTTATTATTCTGTTGGAATAACCTGTATGTGCGGTCTATCGCATCTTCTGTTATTCCATTCTTTATTATTATGTTCGAATAACCTATCTATGTGGACTACCGCATGCATGGTGAATGATCCTTCGTATTCATTTCTTATTAAAGTGTGAAAATGATATGTCTACGTGGATTACCGCATGGCGGGCAAAAATTAATTTACAGTTTCATATATTCTATTATACTCAGTTGGTTAATGTTTTGGCTTCTATACTCCATGAAATTAGTAGAATATCATGGATATTTGCACTTCATCCAGTATCTTTTCATGAAAATATTCTTCTGAGCATTCTTAAACTTTACTCCACAAAGCAGTATCATGTTGACAATTTAAACGTTATTGATTTCTGGATAAATTAAATTATAAATCTTTAAAATTTATCTTGAACTTGTTTTATTGAATTATTATGTCATTGTCATCATCCTCATGATTATATTGTGATGAAAGTCATCTTTGGCTTACGTGCATAGATGGACTTGGTATGATTATGACCAGGGATTATTCGGTATAATCATGACCGTAATGTGATGAATGATGTGGTGAAAGTCCTCATTGGCCTGTAGTTCATTGATGGACAGTTGTTGGTATGATTATGACCAGGGATTATTCGGTATAATCATGATCATTGATGATTACATGAATATCCTTGGTCGTGATGCAGCGATGATTCGATTTTATTTATTAAGCTGAGTCTCAGCGATAAAGTTGATGAAAAACTTTTTAAATCATAGAAGATATTAGATTTTATGCTCTACTTGACTCTTCTAATGGATTGCTTATTCCACTGCAGTTGTTGATCTAAAACTTGTTGTCTATTATATTCTATCAGTTGTTATACTGTTGAAGGCTAAGGATAATTTATTCTGCATTATCTTAGTCATAATATTTCTTACTGGGCTAGTTGAGCTCACCCTTTCTTTCACTGTTCTCTTCAAGAAATGAGAATATAGCTGGGACGAGTCGGGGAACGGATTGACGGTCCAGATGGTTGTTTTAGTAGTCCTCACTATTCTATAAAATAGTGTGACAATAAATGTAATGAGGACTCTGTGACACCCCCAAATTCAGGTACTTTATTCCCACATGATTCGGCGTTCACTTAATCAAAACATTCATTTCTAACTACCCAATTATAATAAAATTGAATAATCAAAACCTGCCCATACAGGATTAAACTTAAATAAAAATCTCCCAGGTTATCTAACCTTTAACAACAATCATTCAAATGCAGAAATTTAAATAAACTTCATTACAATCTTTAAACCAAAGTCTGAAAGTAAACTATCAAAACTATTACAAGTCTTCAGTATTTATTCATCTTTCCTTTTCCTTTACTGGTGCTAGGTACGTCACCCGTTTCAACTTTAGCTGTAAGAAATTTACAGGCAATAGTGAGCAAACAAGGCCCACTTGAAATAACAATAAATAAATCTTTAACTTTTACATCAATGGCTCAATAGAACTGAACAATATATTATATTAACTTTCTGAAAATTATAACATTCACTGAGGGTCTAATGACCATGAATCATGTCCACGGTTATAAGTAATCTTTCAACTTTAACTTTAACATTCATAAGACTATAAGGACTCCACGTACTTAGGGGGATCAACCCTTCGTACAATGTATTGTGCACAACCATTTCAACGCTAAGTGTAAACCTCTATTACAAGAGTTGTTCATCTCAGTATTTAGAATACAAGTCCGCACCAAAGTAATTTTGGTTTGGATACATTACAGGGTAATTTAGAATTCAACGGTAATCAACTAAGGATTAGTTGATTACAAAAGAAATAATTGTATGCTATGGAATAATCATAACTGAATTGATATTTGTAAATTAACATCATGCTTTAGGAATAATCTAAAAGCATAAGCATGGAATAATCATAACATTCAAGGTTATTGAGGATTGGGTACTAAACATGCATCATGAATAGTAAATTGAACGACAAAGTTGCTCATCACTAGAATACAATGACTCGCATGCTAACTAACGAGTTACATATTAAAGAAACTTGTTCAATAAAAAAAGGTAAGATGTAGAATACTTGCATCCTCATGAACCAATAGATACAAGAGCTTTATCAATAATAAACAATCTAACTCCACGAAAGTGTAGAGTTAGCAACTTGCATAATTGAAATGGAATTAAAAGAAATAATGTGTTCAACGAAATTAAACTTGTACAACTTGAATCAATACCCTATACATATGTCATCATGACATAATTAGTCATTATCAATCATTTTATATCTAAATAAACAAAATGTATACATCATGTAGGTTAAATTTCCAATTCACAAAATCAAACTATGTTAATACTAATTAACTCTTGATAACATGTTCATTCATAGTTTCATACTACTTAAACAAAACTGTCAGAACCTACTGCTAACTCGCGCTGCGGCGCCACAGTTTACAATGTGGGTCGCGCTGCGGTATGGTGATGGCGTTGTGGCGCGGTGAATACACTACGAAGCCGCGCTGAGGCGTGGTGATGGCACTGCGGCGCCAGTAACGTACTGCTGGGCTGCGCCGCGGCGCGAAACTTCAGTATCGACTGACAGCTTCGGCAACCGTACAAGAAAAAGTCAATTTGGCCTACAAGCTCGTTTTTAACAGACTAATTCACATGCAATTCATATAATAACTTCATGTAAACATAATTCAAGAACTTCTAACATGTTTCTACCTATACAACAACATAAACAACTGAATTAAAACATCCAATTTCACTGTTTTTTTTTGACAAAAACTCCATTTTTGATATTTCAATGAAAACCAACACTGTAAATTTTGTTTTTCAACCAAAACAATTAATTCAAAGCATCTTATCAATAATTATACATACTCTATCAAATTAGACTATCAATTTATCAATTAAACAACTAATTGACTCTCAATTTCTACATTAAGCTTCACAATATATATTCACAAAAACTCTCTGTAAAAATACTTCTTTCTTCACAACCATATATATAATATAAATTCATGGACTATTCTCAATTATAGCTTAAGAAAATAGTTTAAGAACACTAGATTATCATATAAAATGTGACAACCCGATATTTTCTATATAAATAAATCATAAATTTTGCGTATAATTTTTTTTTTGAGGATGAGGATTTGTACAAGATTATGTGTATATGTATTTATGTGGTAAATAAAAATATATTTATTACATGAATATTTACAAGTAAATTTATTTTAGAATTATTGATTATTATAAAGTATATTCTTAAAATAATTAATTTTAAGATAGAAATGTTTTTATTAATTATTTTCCATGAATATATAATCATATATTATTTAAATAATATATGAAGTGATTTTTTTATAATAAATATAATAATTATTTTATTATATGAATTTTGTACAGATTATTAAGTTAATTATTTTAACTCAATTATTAATGTTAAATATGAAAGAATAATCAGATATGGAATCCAAACCCTAATTTTGGATTATTGTCAAGGTATTAGAATAATAATATAATATTAATTATATTTTAATTTTTCAGTGCTATGAATGTGTACTGTATGTCCGTATTAATAATGGTTGGTCAATTACGGTGTATTTTGACCAAACCCTAGTAATAATGTTAAACCCTAATTTGAGATCCAAATTAGAGTGTGAGATTATTTTATAAGTATGTAATATAATTATGTCATGTATTAATGTATTAATTAGGTAAACCCTAATTAAAATTCTGAAAACCCTAATATTTAGAAAACCCTAGTTTTCTGTAGAAAACCCTAATTTCTTATAACTAGAAACCCTAATCCGGAAACCTAAACCGGAGATTTGATTAGTCAAGAATTGTGTTAATATGATTAATATCAAGTGTGATAAACTTTAATTACTAATTAAGGTAAACCTAATTAATAAATTAAAACCCTAATGAAACCCTAATTAACATTTTGAGGCATTACTTCTAGAAACCCTAATTGCTATAATTAGTAACCCTAATTTGAAATTAGAGTTTGAGATTGTTGGTGATTATTGATAATGTGATTAATTAACAAGTATGGTGTTTATAATTATTAAATTTAGAAAACCTAAATGGTTAAACCCTAATTACTAAACTGAAACCCTAATTTAGTAATTGAAAACCCTAATAGTAATTTGGTAACCCTAATTACCAAAAGAATAAACCCTAATTGCTAAATTAGCAAAGTCAATGATAATTATATGATCTAAACCCTAATGTTACTGTATAAAGTAATTAGAAAGTTAATCTAATTAACAAACCTAAATTGTCTAAATGTTAGAAACTAAAATTTAGTGTTTTATTTTATTATTTTTGTAATAAACCCTAATTGCTAAATCCTAAATTTGAAATCCTAGTTGCTAAATCTTTAAGGGTTAAATGTTAAATCCTAAACACTAAAATGTCTAAACCCTAAACCCTAAAGCTATTTTCTAGAAATTTAAGGAAAAGACCAAAATGCCCCTCTTGCATTATTAAGCTAGAATTTATAGGTTTTGACATTAGGGGTGGTGGTTCACCAAACCAACAACTCCTAACCACTCTAATTGACAGAAACAAGCCAGCAAATCAGCCAATTCATGAATCTAGAGAACTATATATAGATTTAAGAGACAGAAAGTGTCATTTGTTCAACTATTTTTGTCAAACACTCAACCATTCTCTCTTAACCCCAAACCTCTTAAAATTTCTTCATATATCAGTCATATATCAAGCCCCACGTTCATCCCTAGCAAATCAGGAGCATAGAAATCAAAATCGGTCAAGAAGGTATAAAACCCTAGCCTTAAATCTGTCCAAAATTTTGTGTTAGATGTTGGTTTTTGTTGTTGTAATAGGTTATATGTAGTCTTTAGTAATGATCTGGGTTGGTATTGCATAGACCCATAACATCTAAATGATCAGATTCACGTTTTTCTAAAAATCTGGAAAAATTTTTCTGGTGATTTAACAGAGAATGTCAGGCCCTATAACTCTCGGGTTGTTTATTATTTGTGTTGTTTTTAAGTTGTTCTATGTAGTATGTAAGGTGCTCTTTAATATGCAAAAAGAATCATGCTCATATCTGTTATAGATCGGGAGTTATTCTTGGTCAAAACCCGTTGACCGAACTGCCTAAAACCGCGAACCCAGAATTATTTTGCAATTTTCGTGGTGAACTTTGACTGGTTAATTCCTGTTAGATATGTTGTTGTTATATGTATATTAAGCGTTATAGTTCTAGTATTACATGAGGTTTACACACTGGAAGTGATAGATAACAAAAATGTTATAGGGATTGCATGTTATTAGCGATCAAAGGTGGTCAGTCGGTCTGTTCTTCAATTCTGGGAAACCCAGAAATGAAGAACAACCTCTAACAGTAAGTTTGAACGATTAGATCTGGTTGGTGTTATGTGATTTGTCTATGTTGGTTGATGTATCTTGTAGTCTTGTATTTGTACTACATAATCTAACCAAAACCGAGCCCAGAATCACAACACACACGATTTTAATTCCGGTCAAACCTAGCCCCTCACCACTGCCGAAAAATATCTGGGTAGCTCAAGAACACCTATAGCGACAGAAAGTGTCGCTATAGGCCTTTAGCGACAGTTTTATTAATAATTTTCGGAAATTAATTAATAAATAGAAAAAAAATAGTTTTTAATTATTAAAAATACAAAATAAATTATAAAAAAATTATTTTAAATTCTGAAAATTAGTTTTTAATTATTTTAAATATATTTCATAAATATTTAAAATTTTTGGGATATTAAAAGTAATTAATTTATTTGATTATAATGTTAAATAAATTATTTAAAAATGATTTTAATTCATAAAAAATCATAAAAAAATTATATTATTGTGTTAGAAGATATTTTTGAGTTATTTTGATAACTTTTAATATTATTTGATAATTTTCATTAATAAATTAATATTAATGATAATTAAGTTATTTATTGAATAAATTAAATAAATGAATTAAAAATGATTTTATTATATTAAAAATCATTTTAAATAATAATAAGGTATTTAAAAATATTTTAAGTTATAAAATATAACTTTTAATATTTAAAGGTAAATTTCATTAATTAATTATGATTAATGATAATAAAGTTATTTAATAATTATATTAAATAATTTAGTTTAAAAATGATTTTATTATTATTATAATCATTTTAAATAAAAATAAAGTGTTTAAAGATATTTTAAGTTATAAAATATAACTTTTAATATTTAAAGAATAATTTCATTAATAATTTAATATTAATGATTATTTAATGATATTAAATTTATTTAATAATTATATTAAATAAATAGTTTTAAAATGGTTTTATTTATTTAAAAATCATTTAAAAAGGATGTTAATAATTTAAAAATATTTTAAGTTATAATTAATGACTTTTAATATTTGGATAAATAGTTCATTAATATTTAAATATTAATGGTAATTATTTAATAGTGATTTTAAATATTTTAAAAATCATTTAAGGGTAATATTAATACTTTAAAAGTATTTTGAGTTATTATACATAACTTTAATATTTTGGCAATGGTTTCATTAATAGTTTAATACTAATTAAATATTAATGATAATAGAATTGTTTAATATTTAAATCATTTAATAATGATTCTGATATTTCAAAAATTATAATAAATGATAATAATTATTTAATAATTATTATAAGGCCATGAAAAATAGTGCGATTGATGTTTAAGTTATCCAAATGGATATTGAACTACGGATTAGAGTCTTAGACTCGATATTTAACCGATAAAGCTGTTGGTAGACCGACATAGATCAGAAATTGATCTGGACTTAGATAAATTGGTTAATTAACTGTTTATTTGTGATTCAATGGTTATCAAAGTTGTATGACAATATGATTAGGAAGGTGTTGATGTTTGATTATGAGTCAACGATTGTTGAACATGTGTGATAATGTGAATAGGGAATGTGCTGACTGCAATAGACAGTGTTGTGTGTACGTTATGTTGTACTAATCAATAAAATAATCTGATTAATGTTAGGTGATTTCATAAAAGATAAAACTAAGTTGCAAAGTGTAAGCAGCGCATCAGGCAAGTATCCTAACTTTGCATTTTCTTTATGCAATGGACAGAAGTGAGAAATTCAGAATTAATGTTATTATTGTACAGATTGTTAAACTTATATTATATAAGCCCATTGACTATCAACATGCTAGTATATGATAATTCAGTTATATATTTTGTTCGTTAATTTCTATAAATGATTATTTAAGTGTCCCCACTTGGATAAACATTGTATTCAATCGCATGTTGATACGCCTTTGCTATACATATATGTTGAATTATATAAGACCTTTGTTATAAAAACCCGATATGAATGAACATCCCGATAATGGGAAAAATTTTATGCTCTACGGCGGACAAAGGATGAACGATAATATCGTTCTAGCAATGTAGTATTGATCAATACAGGGTACAACGAGGCTGATCACCCTCCGTGCCCGTAAGAAATGGTCGGTTTACAGATGAATTTCTGTTTAAACCCTTTCGAAAATGAAAACAATGTTCAAAGTATGTCACAGAAAACTCATGTATAGTCTATACGTAGTTTCAAAAATTTGAATGAGGGTTGTTATGTTATTATTATTGGTACAGATTACTTCACAACTACTGACTAGTTGTAGAAGATATTATAAAGAAAATATTTAAATTCCTTCAGCCTATATATATATATATAATACTTGTTGGGCACTCAAATGCTCATCCTTGCTTAATTTAAATGTTTTCAGCTAAGTGTGAAGGACCAGAAGGATCAGTCAAGAACAAGGGAAAAGGGAAAGTTGCTGAATGACTTTTTATATTACTGTTTGTAATAGTTTTAGATTATGAAGACTATGATATATATATTTATATATGATATGACATGTAATAAATGTTTAAAGGTTACGTACCTGGGAGAAAGACTCTGATGTATTTATAAATTTAAGTTTAAGTTTTATATTATTGTTATTATTATTAGTAGTATTCCGCTCATAGAAATGGTATCGTGAAGTACCGAGTTCGGGTTTCAAGTATCCGGGTTCGGGGACTTTACATAAAAACCTATACATAACAAAATTCCACTTCTACAAAGCTTTCATGGAGAAAATTGGGAGAGAGAGAATACAACAATAATTTTGAAAAGAACAACCATAATAGAGTTTAGATGATACCTTGTTTGAAGAAGATGATGGTCAACCCTTTTTGATTCTCAAGCTTCTTCTTCTCTCCAATTCCCTCTCACTTTTCTTCTTCTCTTCTTCTTCTTCTCTTCTGAGTTTTGTTTTTCTCCCTAACTCTAACTATGTACTAGATATCTAACGTATATAGGATATAATATATATTAAATATATAATATAATACTAACTAAACTAACATCAGTTACAATTTCTTTTGAAATCAAAAGCCATAAGGCTTGTTTGGTTAACTAACTTAAAAATAACTCATTAATCCTTATGTCTTGTTTGGTAAAACCCAATTAGATAAAAGACTTAATAGGCATTAAGCCTTGTTTGGCAAAACTGAATTAAACTCCCTTAATTTATTTTAATAACTCATTTATAGCAAGGTTATTTGTCACGCTTCTATTTAATTAAATAATCAATTCAAATATTAATCTATTGAATTACTTTAATACATATATCATTATCATAAAACTATAATTTCTTTATAATTATAATTTTATTTGATCAACTAACACTTTATTTTAATCACAATTCCAATTAAAATACTATAATTCATTTAATCATTATTAGCTCTCTAACTTAATTATTAAATTAAATTAGTATATAACCTCATAACAATTACTTTTCTTAGCTCCTTAATTATTTACTCCACAAATAATTAACTAAATCACATCAACTCAAATTGCCATATAATTCAATAAATATTTAATATTGCAAATAAATATTTAATATTTAATATTTAATTATTTATTCAACAAATAATTAACTAAATCACATCAACTCAAATTGAACAATTATTTATTCAACAATAAACATAATCAATTAAATACTTATATAAATCAATAAATATTTAATATTACACTTTAAAATTCTGGAATGTTACAGACTCCATTGAGTGTGGATATTGTCTAGATGACAATATTCTTATTAAAAACTCTTAGATTATGTTTTGTCGTATTTTACACGACTGTTGTATAATTAAGTTATATTTGAATTTTGTACCATGTATTTGGCGACTCAAGATGGGTGATGTATACCTATTTTGGGGGCGTCACATCAGGTTCCTCTTCTTCCTCACTCTCAGCTGCTACCTCTGCGACTAGCTCGGGTGCAACTATTAATTCTTCCCTCACCATAAGAATATCTCTAATTCCTTCTTCGCCTGACATCACATTATCCTGGTTGGTGATTAGAGGTGTCTCCACGGTCTCATTCACTCCATTATTAATATTTCCAGCTGTCATTCTTAAATACTGCCACAAAATAAGGGTTAATTAACAAATTAACATATCACATATTAACTATATGTTCCGACTGACCAACCAAATAAGCTTAGGTATGACACACTAGCGAAGGATTACTCTTCTCTCCCCTCATAGTTCTATTCCCCCAATCTCCGCCAGACACCATAACCCTAAGCTCTGATACCAACTGTGACTCACCCAAAATAGGTATACATAACACATTCTGAGTCGCCAAATACATGGTACAGAAACAAATACAACCTCAGTAATACAGTTGTCGTGCAAAATACGAAAACACATATACTGTGAGTTTGAATACAAATATTGTCTAATATACAACATACAAACTCAAAAGGAGCCCTCATTACAATTATTGATACACTATTTTACAAAATAGTGAGGACTACTAAAACAACTATCCTGAACCATCATTCCAAACCCCGGCTAGTTCCTGCTATGTTCTCACCACCTGAGAAGAAAAATGGAACAAAAAGGAAAAGGGTGAGCTCAACTAGCCCAGTAAAGAATATTATGACTAAGATAATATACAAAAATTTATCATTAGTCTTCAACAGGGAAAAATCGGATAGACCATAATAGACAACAAGTTTTAGATCAACAACTGCAGCGGAAACAGCAATCCATTAGCAGAGTCAAGTAGATAAAGAATTCTACTATCTTTTAAGATTTAAAAGTTCATCGTCAATATTTTATCCCTGTAACATCAATCAATATATATCTTGAATCAAATATTCATCTTTGCACTACAGGCCAAAGATATTCATTTGTATCACCAGTTGGTCATGTTCATCTCAACACCTGTTCATCTTTGCACTACGGGCCAAAGATATTCATTAGGTAATCATTCATTTTTGCACTACAGGCCAAAGATATTCAGTAATATCATCATTTAGGACTGAGAATGATAAAAAAATATCTTAAAGAAAACGAATCCAGTGAGACAAAAGGACAAATATTAGGGATTCGTATTATAGTTTATCCAAGTTCAATAATAATCCATAATAACCAATTGTGAAGCAGAATTCAAAAATAAAGATTAAAACATGGATACAATCAAAGATAGTAACCATAATAAACATCTTGGACAAAAAGAAGAAAATTTTATTTTTCGGTGAATAGTGTCATATTCGTGAATAGTGATGTATACGTGAATAGTGCCGTATACGTGAATAGTAATCCCGACATAAAAAGGTAGAAATTTTACAATAAAATCCATACCAATATTTCGGTATAATGATATTAAAAGAATAACATCATTAGGAAGAAAATAACATCCTTTACCTCAAAAGAACAATACTTCCGGCTGAAATATCAGGTATAAGGCTGAAGGAAACTTGCAATGATGAATAGCAACTCACAAAGTATCTAAATACTCACAAAATACGCTCAATAATATAGAGAGAGAGAGAGAGAAAGAGAAAAAACTTATTTCTAGTGTGATTTTCAATTCTAACTAAGCACACTATTTATAGGAAAATGCTTAGAACGCCATAGCAGACTAACCTGTTATCTGATGGCTTTACCTGCTACTATTCAAGCCCGCCCCTTTTGAAAATAAATTCCAGCACATTTCGTTTCTCACCAACCAAAAGTGGGGCCCACCATATTTTTAATAAAAATATTTATTTCTGAAACTTCAATAATTCATAATAAATAGCCATTTTATCATAAAAAATCTAATCTCATGTCTATTCTATAGGAAATTAAATTCTCTACAACTTTGTAAGTTTAAGTTTTTCCAAATTCTAAACAAAAAATGGTCAAAATCCACATACGGGCGATTTTCAAAACCTCCATTCCAACAAAATACTGATAAAATACCTCAGCATTAATTCCTTCATTTATATCCACATAAAATATATCCATCATTTATATCCACATAAAATAAATATTTTCTCATCATATAAATCAATAATTAATTATTTATAAATAATATTACAGAATCACAATTATGACAACCAGGTCATTCGCAAGAAAGAGGGGGCTTTCCGATAAAAATTTCTCTTTATTGGCGCGCAATTAGGTGACCAAACCCCTTTCCTAAACAGAACTTCCTTAGACATTGCCAATAATGTTATCTAACAATATTATTCAAATAATATGAATTATTGATCTGATAATGGAAAATACTGTGCAGTGACAATTATTGAACAACAATAATATAAAATATCAATATAGTAATTATTAAATCAATAAAATAAAATATTGAACAGTAATTACTGTAACAATTATTGAGTAGTGCCTTCTTGCGTAAGAATCAATAATTCAACAATACTGTAATAACCTGAATATTTTCTATATAAATAAATAAAAAAGTTTGCATATTAATTTTTATTATTATTATTATTATTTTAAAGATGAGAATATGTGACAAGTAATGTGTATGTATATATGTGATAAATAAAATTATTTATTTCATGAATAATTTCAAATAATTTTATTTTAGAATTATTGATCATTATAAAGTATATACTTATAATAATTAATTTTATAGTAGAAATGTCTTTATTGTTTATTTTCTAAGAAAATATAATTTTTATATTATTTAAATAATATATGAGATGACTACTGGAATTATTATAATTACTATTTTATTATATGAATTTTAGTTCAGATTATTTAAGTTAATTCTTTTTAACTTAATTAATAATGCATGCTATATGTGAAAGATAAATCATATATGAAATCCAAACCCTAATTTTAAATTTTGAGCTATGAATGAGAATAATAATATTATATTAAGTATAATATTATTTTTCGGTGTTATAAATATATATAGTATATGTGTAGATTGTTAATGGTTAGTTAATTATGGTGTATCACGACAAACCCTAGTATTACTGTCATAAACCATGATTGGAAATTTAAAACTGGAAATTAAGATCGGTCAGAAATTGTGTTATATGAATTATGTGCATATTATAGAATTAATGTTAATTAGATAAAACCCTAATTGTGTCATAAACCATGATTGGAAATTTAAAACTGGAAATTAAGATCTGGGTTTCTAGATGATAGATCCATAACATCTAGAGGCTTAGATTTGATGATTTTCCAAATCTGGAAATTTTTGAAAATAAGGGTCTGACAAAGAATGTCAGATCCCATAGATCCCTGTCAAATATGTATTTTTGTTGTTTAAGGCTTTGATCTTGTAGTCGGTTATGAGATATTTAATATGGGACTTGAATCAGGTCCATATCTTATGTAGATTAAAAGGTATTCGTAGTCAAAGTGAGTTGACCGTTCAGAAATTCTGAGTTTCTGGGCAACCTAGAAACCCAGAATTTCTGACAGTCATTTTTGGAGCTTCTGATTTTGCTGATCTGTTATAGTTAGTCCATGTTGTTGTTTTGATGTTATAGTATAACATAAGAAATATACAATCATGCCTCTAGAACCCCCAGATTGCACACTGAATCGAATTTAATGACGGTCAAAGTAGGTTGACTAAACTGCTTGAAGAACAAATCTGGGTAACCTAGATTTTTCCCAGATCGTCCTGACAACATATTCATGAGCCCAGATCTTACTTGTGTTTAATTCATTGATGGTTTTTGTTTTTCTATGTTGTAATATGGTATAGGGACTACAGATTAGTAATTTTATTTCACTTTAAAAACAAACAGGATGCATGTAGTAAACGGTCAAAGTAGGTTGCTCAGTCCTGAAATCCGTTTTCTGGAAAACCCAGATTCTTCATGAGCGAGTTTTTTGACCTACGTTGACCGGCTCAGATCTGGTGTTGTTGATATAGATGGACTGAAATAATTACATGATGTTGTACCCTGACATCAAGACTATAGGATTAATCCTTCATAACACACAAACCTAGCTTTGAAAGCAAAGATTAAAGCCTGCTAAATAGGTAACTTGGATGTTCTTCATTTCCGCGTAACCCAGAAAATGAAGAACTTGTCTGACAAGATTTTTATTGCCCTATAACTCACTGATCGGATGTTTTATGGCCATGAACTTGGTATTACATTGAAGTATTACATATGTACTATAACTGTAACACAAATTTCAACCCAGCAAGCAGCAAGAAAATAGAATTAAAATCGGTCAAACCTCCTACCTTGAACGTTGACATGAACATTCTGGGCAGACTCAAGAACACCTATAGCGACAGTTCTGTCGCTATAGGGCCCTTTAGCGACATTTAATTTCGGAAAATTATATTTATATTAAATAATTAGAGAAAATTAGTTTTTAATTATTAAAAATACAAATTAAATTACTAAAAATTATTTTAAAGTCTGAAAAATTAGTTTTTAATAATTTTTAATATATTTCATAAATAATTAATATTTTTGAAATATTAAAGGTATTTAATTTATTTAATTATTATATCAAATAAATTATTTAAAAATGATTTTAATACTTGAAAAATTATTTAAAATTATATTATGATATAAGAAAATATTTTAAGTTATTTTTAGTGACTTTTAATATTTTGTGATGAATTTCATTAATAAATTAATATTAATGATAATTAAGTTATTTAATAAATATATTAAATAAATTATGAAAAATAGAATTAATGATTTAAAAAATCATCTAAAAATGATTTAAAGGTTATAAAAATATTTAAAGTTATAAAATATAACTTTGGATATTTTCTCATGAAAAATATTAATATTTTAATATTAATGATATTAATTTAATATTTAAAGATATTTAATTTATTTAATAATTATACTAAATAAATAGTTTAAAAATGGTTTTATTGATTTAAAAATCATTTAAAAAAGAAATAAATGAATTAAAAATATTTCAAGTTATAACTGATGACTTTTAATATTTTGATAAATAATAAATTAATATTCTAATATTAATTTTAATTATTTAAAAATGATTTTAAATATTTTAAAAATCATTTAAGGGGGTAATATTAATACTTTAAAAATATTTTGAGTTATTATAAATAACTTTAATATTTTGGCAATGGTTTCATTAATAGTTTAATATTAATTAAATATTAATGATAATAGAATTAGTTAATATTTAAATCATTTAATAATGATTTCAGAGTTTGAAAATTCATGATAAAGTATAATAATTATTTAAAAATTATTATAAGGCTATGAAAAATATTATGACTGATATTTAAAATATCTAAACAACTATTGAACTGCAGGATAGAGTCTTAGACTCGATATTTACTCGATAAAGCCGTCGGTACGCCGAAATATTTCAGAAATTGATTTGGACTTAGATAATTTGACTAGATACGTGTTTATTTATGATGTAATGACTGTTAAACATATATGACAATGTGATTAGGTTATGTGCTGACTGTAATTAGCAGTACTATGTTATTTATAAATTATTATTCTAATTGAACGAATGATCTTATTACTGATAGGTCGCTATATAAAAGATTAATCTAAGTTGCATTATTGTAAGCAGCAGTTCAGGCAAGTATCTAAACCTTATGCACTACTTTTATTTCATACGAACAGGTATATCATATTATGCAAGTTTTCTAAACTTACTCCAATTATTATTGAGCAAGTATCCGAACTATTCTTTACATTGTGCAAGTATCCTACTTTTGCATTTACTTTATGCAATGGACATGAGTAAGAAAGTTTTAGAATTATATTATTATTGTGCCAGATTATTAACTCTATTATTATTCATTATGTATCCAATCTTTGTATTCATACAAGTTCTTACATTATCCAATCATTGTATTATTGTATAATTCAGATATTTATTCTATTCGTTAATTCGTATATAGGGTTAGACAAGTGTTCCCACTTGAATAACCATTGTATGTAATCATATGTTCATACATACTTATTGATTTCAAGTATGTATACATTGACTTAAAAAAGACGTTTAAGCTATTTGATTCAGCTAGACATAAAAATATTGTTGAACAAGATAGAACGTTATTGTATCCAACCATATTGTTTTGGTTCAGATTCCTGACTAAGTATGAACATCCCGAATATGGTAAAACTTTTGTGCACCTAAGGTGGATAGAGTGAACGATAATATCGTTCTTGCATATAGTATTGATCAATACAGGACGCATTGGGATGATCACCCTCGTGCCCGTAAGTTATGACGGTTTGCGAATGAAGTTCTGCTAAACCCTAGCGAAAATGAAAAATAATGTTAATAGTCTGTCGACTAATCTCCAGTTATAGTCAGTACGTAGTTTCAAAAATTTGAGATAGATTTGGTATGTTGTTATTATTGGTTCAGCTTACTTCACAACTGTTGATTCGTTGTAGAAGAGTTATTCAAAGAAAATATTTAATCCTTTCAGCTTATATTTATTGTTGCTATTACTTGCTGGGCAATCAAATTCTCATCCTTGCTTTAAATTTAAATGTTTTCAGTTAAGCGTGATCAACCGGAATGTTCAGGCCAAAACAAGGGAAAAGGAAAGAAATCAGAATAATCTTTTGTAATAGTTAGACAATATTAAGACAATGATGTGAGACCCCGAATTTTTATGAAATAAAAATTATTCAATTTTCTATTTTTGTGAATAATTAAATTGATAAAAGATGGATTATTAATTATTAGTTTATTGTTGTATAAAACTGTGATTTGATGTTAAAGGTTAACAATGTTTCACGTGGATTTTTTTTAAGGTTTACTAGGAGATTCATATTCTTCTTGATACAGGATTATATTCATTCTTTGATTTGCGTGACAAAAACACATTCTGTGTTACTAGATAAAAACATTATCAAGGAAAGGTTATTATGAATATATATATATATATATATATATATATAAATTATATACGGTTTATATGTATTATAATATAATATTATATTATATTATGAATATATAAATTAGTGTAACAGTGGTCACAATATGTGACAATTGTGCTTAATGGTGGCTAAGCGGAAACATATATATATTATATTAATAATATCCGAATCATGTCACATGGGATATAAGTTGCGTACAAATCTCTGAAACCTTCCTTCAATCAATTGTTATAAAAGTAGCATGTGCATAATAATTCCAAAAGGGGAGAAAGAAAAAGAAAACACGGGTGTAATAAGAAAGAAAAAGACAAAGGCATGTGCATGAAAAGAAATAAAGAGAAACGAATATATTTTTTTGAGCATGACTCTTTCGGTTCTCCCTCTCTAAAAATATCAGTAGTATTATTATTTATAGGGGATCACAGCCATTTCGAGGAAGGCATTCATTCATTGATAAGTTATTTGCATGGGAAGATTTTTTGTGATTCTTCCTCTCTCCTCTATGTACCAACCGGGCTCACTAGCTAGCCACTTCTCGATGGCAGCCATGTCTGCCTCAACTACTTCCTTCTCCTACTCCATCTGCAACTGAGATGAGGGAGGCTACAAAGGTTGCTGGTACCGGCGTTAATAAACCATGGCTTACGAGGTTTTTTTTTCTGGCTGTTCCTACCGTCGAACATCCCTTCACTTCGACCGCTCGCAAAACCGCTCGCACAATCACCTCGATCTGTTCGTCCTCTGACACAAGCATCGCTGCTTCCGTGCTAGTGCAAAAGCCGAGTTAGGAGATCGACGATTGGGAAATTACCGGTCGGAAAGTTATTCTTTCTATGGAATAATTCTAGAGCATTCTGGTTTAAGGATGGTACCTCAAGACGGTCTCTGTTCACTCTTTTGCCGCCAGTAAGAAGGTAGTCCTCTCCGGTGTTTCCGGTTCGCTCACCCCTTTTGCTTCACAATTCCTTTCAGGTAATAAGAGTGTAGCTGAGTCGAGCGGGGATAACAGGGAAAAGGAGTGACGGTTCAGATGATAGCATTAGTAGTCCTCACTATTCTGAATAAATAGTGTTGCAATATATGTATTGAGGACTCCTTTGAGTTTATATATTGTCTAGATGACAATATACGTATTAAAACTCACAGCGTATGTTGTGTCGTATTTTACACGACAGCTGTATAATTATGTTTTTATTTGTATTGATAGTGTATTTTCTGGCGACTCAAAATTGGGTAATTTTGGGGGCGTCACAAATGATATTTATTATCTATCATGTAATATATTGTAGTAAATGTTGCGTACTTGGGATTAGACTTTGATTTATGTAATTAAGTTTGATATTTATATTATTGTTATTATTATTAGTATTATTTTGCTCATAGAAATGGTATCGTAAAGCACCGAGTTCGAGTTTCAAGTACCCGAGTTTGGGGGCATTACAAGTTGGTATCAAAGCTTTAGGGTTAGAAACCTTAGGTGGGACAAACCTTAGGCTATAACCTTAGAACAGGGGGAAACGTTGAAAATATAAATAACTCATTTAGAGTTTAAAAGGAGATGAATTAAATAAATTCATCGTTAAACAAAATAAAAGATAACTTATATAAAATTATTAATTGTTGTGTTTATATACTATATGTTAATCAAGGTAGTTAGTGTGTAGATGTTATGTGAGATAAGGATTAGCATACCCTCAGGTCGTAAAGAAGGAGTCAACCTCCATAATCGAGCCAATATCGAAGCCAATAGCTGAAATAGAATCTCACATTGAAAGCTACCTCAATGAGGTGATTATACAGGAAAGTGTAGTACCGGACCCAGAAATGATAGTATGACTGATAGGTAGAGTATAGTTAAAGGATAAAAGATCAAGCTCGAGTTCTTAAACTCATATGTTTGTGGTTAGTTCCTAAACTCATAATGTGTGGAAGGTTTGATGAACTAGGTATAGTTATGTGAGAATGGATTATTGAGGATAAAAGAAATATATAGAATGCTAAGTAATTGATCCTTAGTGAAGACGTATTAAATGAGTAGTATTAGTGTTATTTGAATATGTATAATTCTATGATATGTTTATGATAAGTATATGGGTGTAAAGTAATATTATCAACTTTTGTATAAGTTATGGCAACGATTCCCGACTATTATGTCACAAAGAGGATAACAGATGTTTAAAGCAGTATGTGTTATGCTATGAAAAGTACGATGAATTAGTTAGATGAACATGATCTTATTTAATTAGATAATGCCGCCAAGACGAAAATAAAACCAAAAGGCAGAAGAACCTGTCAACAAAGTTGAAGGACAACTAGATCCAACACAAAATTTGGCGAATGTGGACGTTCAAGCTATGCAGAACGGAATACCAGCCGCGAGAAATCAACCAAGTAATCGATCAGCAAACGTCAAAGACTTCAAAGCAATCGAACAGCCAGAATTTAGAGGATCAACTGACCCTGTAGAGATGTTTGTGATAGCTAGAGTAACGGATGGGTAAAAGACAGCTTTTGTCACCTATACGATGAAAAGGGAGACGAATTTTTGGTGGGAAGCAAATCAAGCTAGAGCTGGAGAAGAAAATAGTGGCAGTAAGACTGGAAAAAGAAAAGGAGATAATTTTGGGAATACCAGAAGTAGGCAAGGAGGTGGAAAGAAACAAGTTGCACAGTGTGGGAATTATGGAAAGAATCACTCAGGGGAGTGTCTTAAGGGTAAGTTTGTGTGCTATAAGCGTGGGTAGGAGGGACATATCTCTCCTAACTGTCCCAATCCAAGGATGAACAGAGGTTGTTTCAAGTGTGGATCAACGGAGCATAAGGTGAAAGACTGTGCGGGACTCTAGTGACAACGGAACCTACTTCAACAAACAAACCAACAGAATCAACCGTAAGAGTTTTCAATATGACGGTTCAGTATACGGTGGCAGCTGAGAATGCAACTTCAGGTATTATTCGTATAGTATATTTTGATATACATGATTTTCCAATATATAATAAATTATTTTATAAAGATATTTTGAAGAAGGAATTTGAGTTCTTTTAGGAATCAAACTTCCGTTTAATCAGATAGACAAGCTTTATGTTGATTAGTTAAAGATCGGTTCGATCAAATCTGATCGAGATCTATTTGAAATGACTATGTATGCTATGTACCCTTGTAAGTATGAGTTTTAAAACGGTGATTCGAGGGACGGAATCCTTATAAGGGAGGGTGAATGTAATAACCTGAAGATTTTCTATATAAATAAATAAGAAAGTTTGCATATTAATTTGTTTATTATTATTTTTATTATTTTAAAGATGAGAATATGTGCCAAGTAATGTGTATGTATATATGTGATAAATAAAATTATTTATTTCATAAATAATTTCAAATAATTTTATTTTAGAATTATTGATCATTATAAAGTATATACTTATAATAATTAATTTTATAGTAGAAATGTCTTTGTTGTTTATTTTCTAAGAAAATATGATTTTTATATTATTTAAATAATATATGAGATGATTATTGGAATTATTATAATTACTATTTTATTATATGAATTTTAGTTCAGATTATTTAAGTTAATTCTTTTTAACTTAATTAATAATGCATGCTATATGTGAAAGATAAATCAAATATGAAATTCAAACCCTAATTTTGGATTTTGAGCTATGAATGAGAATAATAATATTATATTAAATATAATATTATTTTTCGGTGTTATAAATATATACAGTATATTTGTAGATTGTTAATGGTTAGTCAATTATGGTGTATCACGACAAACCTTAGTATTACTGTCATAAACCATGATTGGAAATTTAAAACTGGAAATTAAGATCGGTCAGAAATTGTGTTATATGAATTATGTGCATATTATAGAATTAATGTTAATTAGATAAAACCCTAATTAATATTTGAAAGCCCTAATTTAAAATTAGAAACCCTAATTGTTAAAATTATAAACACTGATTATTATTTTAGTAAATTGAAATATTAATTAAGGAACCCTAATTATTTAACCCTAAATTTTATTAAAAATCCTAATTTTAATTAGTATGTTTTAATTAAAATTTTACTACACTTTAATTTTTAATTATCCAAACCCTAGTAGTTATTTGGAAAACTTTAAGGTTAAAAATCTAGTGATTAAACCCTAGATTCAAGCACCTTGGACAAGAATACCCTTTGACTTATTTGCAAAATTACCATTTTACCCTTTTTGTCCCATTATTGCATTATTGTTATCAAATCTAGCAAGATCTTGGCAAATCCTCAACTCTAGATGTAAGACCCCAACTTATTATAAATAAAATTGAATTTTCTCTAATTATTATTGTGAATAATAAGGTATTAATTTGATATAATTATCTGGTTATGGGTAAAATGTGCAAATTTTGCAAAATATGCAAGTGGTTATAAAATAATCATTGTTGTTGGGGAATATTCATTTGGTCGTGAAATATTCTTGTTGTCGGGGAATATTCGTACGACGACGCAGTCATTTATGGGTCCCATAACAGAATAATTGTCGGATGAAGGAAACGACAAGTTTGAGTTTTTATAAATAACGGCGTAGTTGTTACCGTTAACACTATTGGAATACCCGGTGGTTAAAATACAGTAATACGCGTGGATGTACAGTATTGATGAATTATTGATCCTTACGTAAGAAGGCACTACTCAATAATTGTTACAGTAGTTACTGTTCAATATTTTATTTTATTGATTCAATAATTGATGTGTTGATATTTTATATTATTGTTGTTTCAATAATTGTCACTGCACAGTATTTCCCATTATCAGATCAATGATTCATATTATTTGAATAATATTATTAGATAGCATTATTGGCAATGTCTAGAAAGTTCTGTCAAAGAGAGGTTTGGTCACCTAATTGCACGCCAGTAAGGAGAAATTCTTATTGGAAAGCCCCCTTTTTTCTGGAAACGATCTGGTTGTCCTAAATGTGATTTTGTAATATTATTTGTGAATAATTAATTATTGATTCATATGATAAGGAAATATTTATTTTATGTGGATATAAATATTGGATATATTTATTGAGGTTAAAAATAAAGGAGTTAATGTTGAGGTGTTTTATCAGTATTTTTGTCAGAATGGAGGTATTAAAAATTAAACCAGTATTTTTGAGATATATTGCGTGAGTTATAATTTTTAATCCGACCGTTGGATCTTTGTAATTTTTGGATATGTTATACATATATAAGTTGAGTATATGTCCACAAATTTTGAACCGTTAAAAATGAATGTATGATTTGTTATAAATTTTAAGAGGTGACTGGTTCAGAAATTATTGAAGTATCCGAATTTAGAACTTTGGTGGAAAATTCTAGAATTGAGTGGGCCCGACTTATGGTTGGTAAAGAAATATGCTAAATTTTATTTCAAATGTGGTGGTGGGAATAGTAGCAGGTAAAGCCATCAGGTTGCAGGTCAAGTCTGCTAATATTTTTCTATAAATAGAGGGCTAAGTTAGAATTGAAAATCACACCAGAAACATAAGCTTTCTCTCTTTCTCTCTCTATATTATCAAGCGTATTTTGTGAGTATTTAGATACTTTGTGAGTTTCTATTTTTTAGTAAAAGTTTCTGTCAGCACTATATCCGAAATTCAGTCGGAAGTACAGTTATTTTGAGGTAAGGGATGTTATTTTCTTCATATATGATATTATTTCTTCAATATCATTATGCCGAAGTATTGATCTGAATTTTTATCAAATTTGAAACTTTTTGTGTCGGGATTACTATTCACGTATACGGCACTATTCACCAAAAAAGGAAATTATCTTCTTTTTGTCCAAGATGTCTATTATGTTTAATATCTTTGATTGTATCCATGTTTTGATCTTTATTCTTGAATTTTGCTTCAAAATTATTTATTATGGAGTATTATTGATCTTGGATAAATTGTTATACGAATCCCTATTATTTGTCCTTCTGTCTCACTGGATTCGTTTTCTTTAAAATATTTTTCATCATCCTCAGTCCTAAATGATGATATTACTAAATATATTTGGCCTTTAATACAAAGATAAATGATTAACTGATGAATATCTTTGGCCCGTAGTGCAAAGATGAACAGGTGTTGAGATGAACATGACCAACTGGTGATACAAATGAATATCTTTGGCCTGTAGTGCAAAGATGAATATTTGATTAAAGATGTATATTGATTGTTATTACAGAGATAAAATATTGACGATGGACTTTTAAATCTTAGAATATAGTAGAACTCATTCTCTACTTGACTCTTCTAATGGATTGCTGTTTCCGCTGCAGTTGTTGATCTAAAACTTGTTGTCTATTATATTTTATCAGATTTTTCCCTGTTGAAGACGAACGATAATTTTTTGTATATTATCTTAGTCATAATATTCTTTACTGGGCTAGTTGAGCTCACCCTTTTCCTTTTTGTTCCATTTTTCTCAGGAGGTTTGAACATATATAGCAGGAACTAGTCGGGGTACAAAATGATGGTTCTAGAAAGATGTTTTAGCAGTCCTCACTATTTCTGTAAAATAGTGTTTGAATAATTGTAATGAGGACTTATTTGAGTGTGGATATTGTCTAGAAGATAATATTTGTATTTAAACTCACAGTATGTGTTGTCGTATTTTGCACGACAATTGTATTATTGAAGTTGTAGTTTGCTTTCTGTACCATGTATTTGGCGACTCAGAATGGGTGTTGTATACCTATTTTGGGGGTGTCACACTAGATATGCACATGTGCCAGAATATTTATAAATCAGTCAACACTACTAGCCAATTTCATTTGAATCAATAGATAAGATAATTGAAGAGAGAAAAAGTGCATTATTTTCTCCTAATTGTTCACTAACACCCAACCAAACTCTCTCAAGCTCAAAACCACGAAATTGTATAGCATATCAGTCCCCTAATCAAGCCCCATGAAATTCACAAACAGATCAGAAACATAGAAATCAGATTTGCTCACTTAAAGGTATGAACCTTATTTTATAATCTGACCTTGATCTTATGTTTGATGTTAACATTTTTGTGTTAAATATGTAGTATGGAGTCTAACAAAGTGATCTGGGTTGCTAGATGATAGATCCATAACATCTAGAGGCTTAGATTTGATGATTTTCCAAATCTGGAAATTTTTTAAAATAAGGGTCTGACAATGAATGTCAGATCCCATAGATCCCTGTCAGATATGTATTTTGGTTGTTTAAGGCTTTGATCTTGTAGTCGATTATTAGATATTTAATATGGGACTTGAATCAGGTTCATATCTTATGTAGATTAAAAGGTATTCGTAGTCAAAGTGAGTTGACCGTTCAGAAATTCTGAGTTTATGGGCAACCCAAAATTTCTGACAGTCATTTTTGGAACTTCTGATTTTGTTGATCTGTTATAGTTAGTCCATGTTGTTGTTTTGATGTTGTAGTATAACATAAGGACTACACAATCATGCCTCTAGAACCCCCAGATCGCACACTGAATCGAATTTAATGACGGTCAAAGTAGGTTGACCAAACTGCTTGAAGAACAAATCTGGGTAACCCAGAATTTTCCCAGATCGTCCTGACAACATATTCATGAGCCCAGATCTTACTTGTGTTTAATGCATTGATGGTTTTTGTTTTTCTATGTTGTAATATGGTATAGGGACTACAGATTAGTACTTTTATTTCACTTTAAAAACAAACAGGATGCATGTAGTAAACGGTCAAAGTAGGTTGCTCAGTCCTGAAATCCATTTTCTGGAAAACCCAGATTCTTCATGAGCGATTTTTCTGACCTACATTAACCGGCTCAGATCTGGTGTTGTTGATATTGATGGACTAAAATAATTACATGGTGTTGTACCCTGACATCAAGACTATAGGATTAAACCTTCATAACACACAAACCTATCTTTGAAAGCAAAGATTAAAGCCTGCTAAATAGGTACCTTAGTTGTTCTTCATTTCTAGGTAACTCAGAAAATGAAGAACAGGCCTGACAAGATTTTTATTGCCCTATAACTCACTGATCGGATGTTTTATGGCCATGAACTTGGTATTACATTGAAGTATTACATATGTACTATAACTGTAACACAAATTTCAACCCAGAAAGCAGCAGGAACATAGAATTAAAACCGGTCAAATCTCCTACCTTGAACGTTGACATGAACATTCTAGGCAGGCTCAAGAACACCTATAGCGACAGTTCTGTCGCTATAGGGCCCTTTAGCGACATTTAATTTCTAAAAATTATATTTATATTCAATAATTAGAGAAAATTAGTTTTTAATTATTAAAAATACAAATTAAATTACTAAAAATTATTTTAAAGTCTGAAAATTAGTTTTTAATAATTTTTAATATATTTCATAAATAATTAATATTTTTGAAATATTAAAGGTATTTAATTTATTTAATTATTATATCAAATAAATTATTTAAAAATAATTTTAATACTTGAAAAATTATTTAAAATTATATTATGATATAAGAAAATATTTTAAGTTATTTTTAGTGACTTTTAATATTTTGTGATGAATTTCATTAATAAATTAATATTAATGATGTGACGCCCCCAAAATTAGGTATACATCACCCATCTTGAGTCGCTAGATACATGGCACAGAATTCAAATACAACTTAATAATACAACTGTCGTATACAATACGACAAAACATAGGCCGTGAGTTTTAATACAAATACTGTCCTCTAGAGAGTATACAAACTCAATGGGGTCCTCATTACATTTATTATCACACTATTTCACAGAATAGTGAGGACTACTAATGCACCATCTAGGACCATCATTCTGTTCCCCGACTAGTCCTCGCTACGTTCTCATTTCCTGAAGAGAACGGTGAAAGAAAGGGTGAGCTCAACTAGCCCAGTAAGAAATATTATGACTAAGATAATGCAGAATAAATTATCATTAGCCTTCAACAGTGTTAAACTGATAAAATATAACAAACATCAAGTTTAACTGCAGCGGAACAAGCAATCCATTAGAAGAGTCAAGTAGAGAATAAAATCTACTATCTTTTATGAATTAAAAGGTTTTTCATCACTTTTATCGCTGGGACTCAGCTTAATAAATAATCCACATCATCGAATCACCCCTGCACTACGGCCAAGGATATTCTTTAGTATCACGACCACGAATTATCCATGCACTACGGCTAAAGATAATCATGTTTACATCAACGGTCCTAATCATGCCATAAAATAATTCATCTTTGCACCCTTGGCCGAAGAGAATCCATAGCCATAATCATACCAAAAACTGTCCATCAATGCACTACGGGCCAATGAGGACTTTTTCCATATCATTTGTAATATTACAGTCATGATTACACTGAATAATCCCTGTTCATAATCATACCAAGTCCATCTATGCACTACATGCCACATATGACTTTCAACAAAATATAAGCATGAGGATGATGACAATGATATAAGAATTCAATAAAACAAGTTTAAGAATTAATTTATCCAGGAACTAATAACGTCCAAATTGTCAACATGATACTGCTTTGTAGAGTAAAATTTAAGAATGCTCAGAAGAATATTTCCATGAAAAGATACTGGATGCAGCGCAAATATCAAGGATATTCTACTAATTTCATGGAGTATAGAAGTCAAAACTTTAACCAACTGAGGATAATAACGAATGGAATAACAAAAGAAATCACCATGCATGATGTACTTCGCATAGACAGGTTATTCAAACAGATTAATAAGTAACGGAACCAGGTCAGGCGAAATTCGCACCGACAGGATGTTCCAACGGAATAATAAATAATGGAATAACAAAAGAAATCACCATGCATGCGGTACTTCGCATAGACAGGCTATTCCAACAGAATACTAATAAGGACGGAATCAGGTCCGGCGTGAAACGCACAGACAGGATATTCCAACAGAATAATAATGACTGGAACCAGGTACGGGGTAAAACGCACAGACAGGATATTCTGACAAAATAATAAATAATGGAACCAGATCCGGCGTAAACGCACAGACAGGATATTCCAACAGAATCATAAAGAATGGAATAACAGAAGAATTTCACCAAGTATAGGGTATCCCGCGTATACAGGTTATTCCAACAGAATAATAAAGAATGAAATAACAGAAGTTCTCTTCATGAATAAGAAAGAAAGAATAGCCCTTATGAATACAACAAATAATATTTCCTACCTTAAAAAGAAGATTACTGAATATAGAAGTAGTGAAGTAGTAGAACACTTTTCTTCTTTCTCTCTATAATTTCTCTCTCTAGAGTTTTAGTGAATTCGTAAGAAATAATGAATGAATGAGCTTCTATTTATAGAAAAATAGACTGCATAGTAACTAACTCATGAACGGTGCAGATTGATTTACTTTAATCTGACGATCCATATTTAAAGTAAAATCTTTTAAATAAAATATAATATATTCTATTTATAATCTAATAAAATGAATAACTTTATAAAAGATTTTACTATGCAAACACTATGCAGGTACTATGCAAATACTATGCATAATAAAATATAATATATTCTAATTATTGTCTAATAAAACAGATAACTTTATAAAAGTATTATGTTTTATATAAAAAGATTTTACTATGCAAAATACTATGCATACACTATGCAACTCTATGCATAATAAAATATAATATATTCTATTTATAGAATAATTTTATAAAAGTATTATGTTTTATTATATTAATAATACTAATAAAACAAAACCGAGTGACTTATTACGTAAGCATCAATAATCAATACCGTGTTCTATTATACAACCACGCGTATTACTGTACATTTAATACTGGGTGTTTCAACAGTTAACGGTAAAACTTCCGCCGTTATTTTCATAAAAATATTTTTATCGTTTTCTTAATCCGACAATAATTTTGTTGTGGGGTCCACCAATGATTGTACCATCGTACGGATATTCCCCGCTAAAAAGAATATTCCCCGACCAATCGAATATTATACAACAACTTGCATACTTTTCAAAATTTATAAATACTACCCACAACTATAACATTATATCAAATCCACACCATAATATTTAAAAAAATTATTTCTAGAAAATTAAATCTTTATTTATAAAATCTGGAGTTTCACAAATGATAATTAAGTTATTTAATAAATATATTAAATAAATTATGAAAAAATAGAATTAATGATTTAAAAATCACCTAAAAATGATTTAAAGGTTATAGAAATATTTTAAGTTATAAAATATAACTTTTGATATTTTGTCATGAAAAATATTAATATTTTAATATTAATGATATTAATTTAATATTAAACGATATTTGATTTATTTAATAATTATATTAAATAAATAGTTTAAAATGGTTTTATTGATTTAAAAATCATTTAAAAAGGAAATAAATGATTTAAAAATATTTTAAGTTATAGTTGATGACTTTTAATATTTTGATAAATAATAAATTAATATTCTAATATTAATGGTAATTATTTAAAAATAATTTTAAATATTTTAAAAATCATTTAAGGGTAATATTAATACTTTAAAAATATTTTGAGTTATTATAAATAACTTTAATATTTTGGCAATGGTTTCATTAATAGTTTAATATTAATTAAATATTAATGATAATAGAATTAGTTAATATTTAAATCATTTAATAATGATTTCAGAGTTTAAAAATTCATGATAAAGTATAATAATTATTTAAAAATTATTATAAGGTTATGAAAAATAATATGACTGATATTTAAAATATCTAAACGACTATTGAACTGCAGGATAGAGTCTTAGACTCGATATTTACCAGATAAAGTCGTCGGTACACCGAAATATTTTAGAAATTGATTTGGACTTAGATAATTTGACTAGATACGTGTTTGTTTATGATGTAATGATTGTTAAACATATGTGACAATGTGATTAGGTTATGTGCTGACTATAATTAGCAGTACTATGTGATATGATATATTATTCTAATTGAACGAATGATCTTATTACTGATAGGTCACTGTATAAAAGATTAATCTAAGTTATGTTATTGTAAGCAGCAGTTCAGGCAAGTATCTAAACCTTATGCACTACTTTTATTTCGTGCGAACAGGTATATCATGTTATGCAAGTTTCCTAAACTTACTCCAATTATTATTGAGCAAGTATCTGAATTATTCTTTACATTGTGCAAGTATACTACTTTTGCATTTACTTTATGCAATGGATATGAGTAAGAAAGTTTCAGAATTATATTATTATTGTGCCAGATTATTATTATTCATTATGTATCCAATCTTTGTATTCATACAAGTTCTTACATTATCCGATCATTGTATTATTGTATAATTCAGATATTTTTTCTGTTCGTTAATTCGTATATAGGGTTAGACAAGTGTCCCCACTTGGATAACCATTGTATTTAATCATATGTTCATACATACTTATTGATTTCAAGTATGTATACGTTGACTTAAAAGTCATCTAAGCTATTTGATTCAGCTAGACATAAAAATATTGTTGAACAAGATAGAACGTTATTGTATCCAACCATATTGTTTTGGTTCGGATTCCCGACTAAGTATGAACATCTCGAATATGGGAAAACTTTTGTGCACCTAAGGTGGATAGAGTGAACGATAATATCGTTCTTGTATATAGTATTGATCAATACAGAGCGCATTGGGATGATCACCCTCGTGCCCGTAAGTTATGACGGTTTGCGGATGAAATTCTGCTAAACCATAGCGAAAATGAAAAACAATGTTCATAGTCTGTCGACTAATCTCCAGCTATAGTCAGTATGTAGTTTCAAAAATTTGAGATAGATATAGTATGTTGTTATTATTGGTTCAGCTTACTTCACAACTGTTGATTCGTTGTAGAAGAGTTATTCAAAGAAAATATTTAATCCTTTCAGCTTATATTTATTGCTGTTATTACTTGTTGGGCAATCAAATGTTCATCTTTACTTTAAATTTAAATGTTTTCAGTTAAGCGTGATCAACCGGAATGTTCAGGCCAAAACAAGGGAAAAAGAAAGCAATCAGAATAATCTTTTGTAATAGTTAGACAATATTACGACAATGATATTTATTATCTATCATGTAATGTATTGTAGTAAAGGTTGCGTACTTGGGATTAGACTTTGATATATGTAATTAAGTTTGATATTTATATTATTGTTATTATTATTAGTATTATTCCGCTCATAGAAATGGTATCGTAAAGCACCGAGTTCGGGTTTCAAGTACCCGAGTTTGGGGGCGTTACAAATACTGTGCAATACCGTGTGTTACTGTGCATCCACGCGTATTACTGTATTTTAATCATCGGGTATTCCAACAGTGTTAACGGTAACAACTACGCTGTTATTTATAAAAACTCAAACTTGTCATTTTCTTCATCCGACAGTTATCCGTTATGGGGCCCACAAAATGGTTGCGCCATCGTACGAATATTTTCCGACAGCAGGAATATTCCTCGACCAAACGAATATTCCCAGACAACAATGAATATTTTATAACCACTTGCTTATTTTGTAAAATTTGCACATTTCACCCATAACCAAAGCATTATATCAAATTAACACCTTATTATTCACAATAATAAATAGAGAAAATTCGATTTTATTTATAAAAAGTTTGGGTCTTACAATTATATCAAATCCACACCTTATTATTCAAAATAACATTTAGAAAAAATTAAATTTTTATTCATAAAAAGTTTGGGTATTACAACTAAATTGCAAAACAAAAGAAAAATACTAAAGCACTTGACATGCATTTTAGTTTCTATTTCTTTGACTATAAAGACAACAATTTATTTGAAGAGATTATAAAAATAACAAATTTAAATTGATTATTAAATTTTAAATTTAATGATATTTGGATGAAGAGTTTTGGAGTGGATGTGAAATTATGGGAGAAAAATAAGAAGATGATAAATAATGAAAGAGCAAAAGAAAGTTGAGGAATAAAAAAAAGTAGAAGTCTCTTAATATTATAAAGAGCATCACGATTTTGCGGTGATTACCAAGCCCCTCATTCAATTGTAAAAAAATACTTGAAATTCATTCTTGTTAAATGTTAGAATGTTAAATTTAAATCGAATATAAAACTCTCCCTATCGAGATTTAATGCAGCTGATTCTCAAGCCTTGAACTGATGACTTTGGTTAAACTAGAACAGCAATCTTACTCGTTGATCTAGTCTCCCGGTAATATTAGTTAAATAGTTACATTCCACTATTTTATTCCTTAATTTTTCTTCTCTCTTTTAGTCTCAATCATCTCCAAATGTTCCTCGCATAATTTATCATTCATTTCTCCACACTCTAAAATTCTTTAACCAAACATTGTTAAATTTAAAATTGTGAGAATTAATGTATTCAACTTTTTATTAATTTATAAAATTAATTAATTTTTATAATCATAATATATATTACAAACGCATTAACTGTGTGCAGTAACTAATAAAATGTAACTGCAATTTAAACACACAATAATTACACAAAATCACCAAAAATCAATTAATAGTTTATCCCACCCTAATAATAATAATAATAATAATAGAATTTGTTTGGCACAAAATCACAAAAAAAAGGATTAAAAATTTGTCCCATTTTGTGATTAAAAACTTGTCCCATCTTATAATAACAGAGAATTGAAATGCAACTATTACATTAATGATTGAACTATATTGAGCTGCAATTTATTTCCTCCATCCAAATTCATTGGTAAAAGCCGTAAATTGGATCAGTGACATTACCTATAATGAATGAGAAATAGCAGGGTGGAGACCCGTGAGATCTTTTAATTTTTATCCTTTAGGCTCACTCTCTGTTTTTGATAATATCCTTTTGGCTTAATTCAGTACTAAGCATTTATCCAATTCCATTAGAGTTTGTTATTGACCCTTCTCCTTTGCCTTTTGTTTTTACTTATCAATAACACCAATACAGGCTTTATAACTATATAATTAAATGACCCCTTAATTATAAATGTTTGTATGCAATTTTATCTTAATATTAAATATTGTTCTTTAAATTCCCAAAATCATGGTATTTTGTCACCCAACTTGGAGGATAAAAATAATAATAATATTAGTCAATTGTATAATATATATGTACCCTGAAAATTATACTCAGAAGTGTCATTATTTATGGGACAATCATTTAAAGCCCATTTCACAATCATTTCCATACCAAAAAGGTAACACTCTTTTTGTTTCAAGATAAGAGTTTCAATTTGTGACCTTTTTTAATTTTATTTAAATTTATCTAACTTTGAAATAAGAGTCTCAATTTGCGATATTTAAAAAGTTTTACGAATTATTATTTTTATTATTTATGTAAATTTATATTAATTTTAAATTTGCAAAAGTTTTATAAATTTTACTTTATAAAATCAAAATGAGACCATTATTCTGGAATACTACTTAAAACTAACAACATGGTCAAAACTCTTTCTCAACAACCTAACTTATCACCTGAAATTTAAGGGGTAAATTTTGCACCCGTTAGAAACAGATTCTCATCATCATCTTGCCTTTTCTGCTAACTGCCCACATGATTTTTGTGCATGTAATCAACTCTCCCTTCGTCACTTCATCCTCATAAGCATAAATAGCAAGTTTCTGCTCCCTTTTGGCTTCTTTTGCCACTCAAAACAGCCACCAAGACAGAAGAGAGAGAGAAAGAATAAGCAGAAGAAATTCAAAATTTGCTAAAGGGAAGATCCAAAATCTGAAACCGTTCTCTCTCCAATTAGCTTGAGATCTCCTCTCCTGTCCCTATTAGGCCATGACCCACTTTTCTTATCTTTAGTTTTACTTTTGAAAAAAAGGGACTTTTATATATACCCACACAAAGAGAAGGGGAAAAGGGAAAAAGGGAATGATGAAGAATTTACTAGCATTTATGCTTCTTATTCATGGACCCATTTTGGTTTTTTATCTGCCTGTCATTGATGCCAGGCCAGACCCCATTTTCTCACCATTTTCTGCTCCTGATCCTTCATCAGCGGTTGCCCCAATTCCTTCAATTTTAGCATCAAGGGATGCTTTCTCTCCAGGTGAACTCTCTCTGTGTGTGAATCTGTGTTATGATTTCAGTTTTTCTTTTTGAGTTTCGTTTTTATGACTGTAATCTGTTTTTTGGGGGTAATGGGTTGCTTAATTTCAAATTTTGAATTTAAAGTTTCAAGTGCTTAAAATAAACCATATATCATTACATTGAATGCAAATAATGTTAAAATATATCATTCACAATACCCATTATCATTTTGGTGAAAAAATTGATCCTGCCCATTTCCCTTTGGCTTTCTCTGTGGTCTGGGATTTTCTTTATTTGATGTTCTAGTCTCAGAGATCACTGATTTAACCAAGTCTTTGTTTTTTATTACTGGGATTATTCTTTTTTCCTAGCTGACCGGTTTTTGTTTCCCCTACATATTTCTTATGTAATCAGAGACTCAAATTGGAAGTGAAAAGCATACAATGGAATCGGATAAGAAAATGCTTATAGCACTCGTAGTTGCTTTCACATCACTGGGGGTAATCATATTGTCTTTGATATGTTTGTGGATTTACCATAGAAGGAGCATACAAAAATCTCAGGAGGTCACTTCCCATAGCTCAGGTACTCCTTTTATGCATTTCATAGGATTTCTGATTCCGAATTTTTGGGTCTTGAAGTATTTAGATCAATTAAGCTTTCTTGTTAGAGTAAGACTTTCTTACAAGATTCTTGGTTTTGGTTTGATATTGTTTTATATGCTTTATTTTGTAGGTTCTACGAAAGGGTTTGTATTAGCTCCATTTATCGGTAAACATAGTTCCTTGAAGATTAATCGTACAAAAGGATCTGTATCGTTAATGGATTATAAATTATTACAGACAGCAACAAACAATTTTCGGGAAAGTGATATTTTGGGTGTGGGGGGATTTGGATGTGTGTATAAGGCTCGGCTGGATGAGAATGTTTATGCTGCAGTGAAAAGACTAGAGGGTGAAAGTCCTGATTCGATAAGAGAATTCGATGTAAAATTTGCTTTTCAATTCATTTATGCATTTAATTTTGTTTGGGTTTTGTGTATGAGCTTATTGGCTTGTTCTTAATTTGCAGACTGAAGTAGATTTGTTGAGTAAAATTCAACATCCGAATATTATTTCTCTTTTGGGTTATAGCATTCAGGGTGAAACTAGGCTTCTTGTTTATGAAATGATGCAGAATGGCTCCCTCGAAACTCAATTGCATGGTAAGACATCTATTCATTCCTAAATTTTTTCAGTTCTTTATTTGGAATTACCGGATGCCAATTGGGGGTACATGGTACTAGCTCTCACCCTATTAGCTTCCCAGTCCAATTAAAGGGTAAAATTTATCCCCAAGCTCAGGTACATTTCCAAGAGATTTTACCAGCTAGCCTTAAAATTGGCACCTTGAGTTCTGTACCTCTTATTTTAGTTAAATAGAAACATTTTAATCACCTTATTTTAACCTTTTTTTTGTAAAATAAATAAATAAATTATCTTCAGGACCTTCTCATGGATCAGCTTTAACATGGCATTGCCGGATGAAAATTGCTCTTGATACCGCAAGGTGGGTTTGTAAAACAACTCCACCATGTTACTTTTAAGTTTTAATAATTGATGTGTAACATATTTGTTCTTGTTTGACCAGAGGATTAGAATACTTGCATGAGCACTGCAACCCACCAGTGATCCATAGAGATCTGAAATCATCTAATATTCTTCTAGATTCCAACTTCAATTCCAAGGTAAAAAAAATATAAAAATCGGTGTGGGGTCTATTCTGTCTTTTAAAATTATTAATTATTAATATCCTACTAGAAAATTACTAATGTATATATTTAAATTTACTGAACCCCTCACTCTTTCTCTTTTGTCTGGATTAAGCTTTCAGATTTTGGTCTTGCGGTAACTAATGGGACCCAAAACAAAGGCAACATCAAGCTTTCGGGAACTTTGGGCTATGTAGCTCCCGAGTACCTTTTAGATGGTAGGCCAACTATACTTCAACTACTAGTTGAAAAAAAACTTAATAATTAACCTATGGAAAGCCCAACTGTTCTTTTGTTCTTTTATTGCATCCAAACAAAATACTTGAGAGCATCAATAATGCTGTTGCATTCATGAATACATTAGCCGTACTAAATTAGTAGGTCACTATATTAAGTATCCTCAAGCACATTGCTACACATGTAAAGCCACTGAATATTTGTTGTAAACTTATCATTGTTTCATTAGGATTTAGGAACCTCTTATTTATATTATTACAGTTATTATGAAAAGTGGGCACATTTGGGACCCCATTTTTGGGAGGTTTCAATTTCAATATCATGCCATAATTAGAGCTAATCAATAGTGAATAAAAATCTCAAAAGTTATATCAACATATATCTTGAGTTTCATTGTATGTTGGAACTTGGTAATTTGTTATGGAACATTTTTTCTACTTACTTTTGAAACAGGACTAAATATAATGTACCTAACTAGTTAGAACTAACTGGGATTTTTTTTTCTTGGGTTTTACTATTTTATACATTGCATGTCTATGCAATTGTGGCCTTATCATGACCAAGAGAAGTGATTATCAATTTTAAATATGTAGGCAGAACATTTCAAGTTTCTGCTAAGAAATTCGTGTTCCTATTTTTTTCCAGGAAAATTAACAGATAAAAGTGATGTTTATGGGTTTGGAGTCGTGCTTTTGGAGCTTCTACTGGGACGGAAGCCTGTAGAAAAATTGGCACCATCTCAATGCCAGTCTATCGTCACATGGGTATGCGTCGCTCTAAATTCTAATACTTTAAAGCCCCTTTGGGTTGAATTCGAATGCCCTAACTTTCTCGAGTGCAGGC
Organism: Panax japonicus; assembly: GCA_020205505.1. Taxonomy (NCBI): domain Eukaryota; kingdom Viridiplantae; phylum Streptophyta; class Magnoliopsida; order Apiales; family Araliaceae; genus Panax; species Panax japonicus. The sequence goes on along the minus strand of CM035101.1, from coordinate 45,764,833 downwards.
CATGCCTCAGCTCACAGACAGATCAAAGCTTCCAAATATTGTGGATCCCGTGATCAGAAATACTATGGATCTTAAGCACTTGTACCAGGTCTGTAAATGCAACAGCTAATTTTTTTCGTGTAATATCCATTACTTGCTACGAGTACAAGTTAAAACTGACGGTCTACTTAGCTGACCTGACTATCGGCATCCACCAAATCATCCAAATTTATGTTGGATTAAAGTTTCAGACTTTTCCATAAAACCTTGCTGAACTAAAATGAACTAAGGTAAAAGTAGATTTTTAGTGGAATGGATTGATCTATAGGTAGGCTAGGTCATGGTTACTAGTTACGCTCCCAGGCGGAATGAAATTGGGTACGAGCAACACTACTTATGTAAGAATGTACATTTCTCGTACCACGATTTGGAATGTTAGTACTCAGTACACTGAAATTTGGGCAATAAGAGTTCCCTGGTATCCCTGGGTTAGGTCAATCAAGAATTTGTAGGATACCTCAAGTAAGCTGTGCCATATGAAATTTCTTGTTTAGTTGATAGAATTCCAATTTTGTTACCTAGGTTGCTGCTGTTGCTGTGCTATGTGTGCAACCAGAACCAAGCTACCGTCCATTGATAACTGATGTTTTACACTCTCTAATCCCACTCGTTCCCGTAGAGCTTGGTGGGACCCTCAGAGTTGTGCAACATAAGCCTGCAGTGTCTGTGTAGCACCTTCTGAGTTATGATCACCAAATTCTATTGCCGTGCTGCTGGACATTTTTGGGTATCTATATCACCTAAAAACACCCCCATTGTGTTGCTTCAACTTCTCTGATTATTTCCTCGGACATTTTTGGGTATCTATATTGCCTAAAAACACCCCCATTTTGTTGCTTCAACATCTCTGATTAATTCATTTGGCGGTATGGGTCAGGAGAATAGGTTCTTCTCTTGGTATATATACTGGAAAAATTGATGATTATCGATCACATTTGTAAATTTAGGCAAATGAGATCGACAATTCTCAACAATATTCTGGAATTTACTTGTGCATATAGTGCAGAAAAAGGTCATTTGGAGCCATAAACCAAATTACTTTTTATCTTATGACACATTTTGATTCATGAAATACTTGAGTATGTAATTTGTATAAGGGATTATATTGTTTTCATGAGAATTTTTCACCAAGTCAAACTCAAGTTATTACTACGCATTTTGGGGAAAACTTTGAGATTAGTTCTTCCTTAAGTTTTGAAATGTGGAACAGGGAAAACAACAGATACTTACATCTTAGCTCATTATTTAGAGATTTTTAAAAAATATATACATATTTAATATTATTTATTACTGTTTTTTTTTCATGCCGAAATGTTATGTTACTTCCTTCATTCCATTAAAGATGACAAAAAAAATAAAAAGTAAAAGATCGTGTGTGAAAGATGTTTAATGTACACAATTCAAAATATTAAAAATTTATTTTACCCTTTAAAGTACTTAATTGGAGATGTACGTGGGTTGGTAAAATGAGAACTTTATTTGCTCTCACGGGCGGATCTACTTGGACGGCAAATGGGACACTATGTTTAATTTTTTTTTATAGGTATAATAAGAGGAGTAAAAATAAAATTTAATAAACTTAAAGGGATAAATTTATAAAAAACTTAAACTTAGAGGGGTAAAAAAAAAAATTAAACTACTACTAAACTTGAAAAAATTAACACGTATTCAAATTGTCGCTCTATACTACCACAACAGAATTAAAGGTTGGTCATGGATTGGAAATAGTCAATCTTTGATTGTCCACTATTACATTAGACTATATCTTGTGATAATTATATGGGTTTGTTCGTTTACATGGTATCGGTAACAATTGCAGCATGAATACTAATTTTATAAACGCGGTTTAAATTGCGCTTGCAGTTGAAATTGTGTTTGAAAAATTATGATATTTTTTCGTTTACCATCAACTATGTCGTTGAAATTATGATGTTTGTTTAGCTTAAAATTATAGCGGTTGAGACTAAAATAGTGCAAAATAACCAAAAAAAATATGAATTGTTATATCGTATCTACATGATATAAATTAATTATATAGTCATACAAAAAAAAGTTTGTGAAAGAAAATTAATATAGTACGTAATATCATTTTTCATTTACTATTCTATTTTATCAAGAATATTAATAATAACAATAAGTATAGTGTAATAATAATAATAATAATAATAATAATAATAATAATAAATACGAAAATAAAATTGTATTCGATGGTGATAATAATATTAACAATTCTATTTGATAACAATAGACAATAGTATAATAAACCAAATTATTATTATTATTAATTTTTGGGAAAATTATTTTGCAATCTGAGAATAGAAGCTTTCGGCCGCAACTCAATGGTCTGGCCCATTATACAAGTTTTTAGGGGAAGCCCAATGGACAGACGATTTTCCCTCATTCCTTTTTCTTTTTCCTTTTTTTATTAAATTAAAAAGTATTCCGGTTCGGGTTCATATTAGGATTTGGATCTAAGCCCTCAAAATTGAACAATCCAGTAAAAATTAGTTGCATTTCTATAGAGTTAATTGTAACAACACTTGCATAATAAAGTTTATCAGAAAATGTAGATCCGACCCAGAGTTCATAACATTATCTATAAATATTAACAAACTTGATAATTTGTGCAAAGCAGAGTTTACATGCATTAATTTCTTAGATAAAAGAATCTAAACAGTTTATGCACTCGACTCACTTGAACGGATTGGATTGATTTGGTTTAACATTAAAAAAAGAGTGTATACATCTTGAATATAGCTTGATTGGTTGGCGTAAATAAAGTTAGGCGAAACTAAACAGATGGATTAAAATAAGAATAAGAAAAAAAAATGAAAATGCATTTGGTTTATAAATTTGTGAAGTAATGGTAAATGCCAAAACATAAAAAACTCTTGTTGAGTCATAAAAAAATATTCTCGTCAAGTCGATCGACTCGGGACCGATGAAAGACTCGATCTTTGTCTTGTTATATTTTAGTATTGATTAATATATTATTGTTATTCAAAATATTAAAAAATATTTTTGTATTTTTTAATTATTTTTGTTGTTTTTAAAATGGCGGAGGTGAGGAATACCACATAATTGAGTGAACTGGCACATAAAAACGAACTCATTTTGTGTACTTGTACATATAAAAAATACATTTCCACTTATGTTGTGTATAAAGAGATGTTATCTAATTTTTAAAATAATACTCATTCCGCTCCATATTATTTGATTATAAACTTTTTAAATTAAATTTAAGAAAATTTTAAATTCAAAATTGACATAGATTATGTTAGAATCTATGTATGTAATTTGATGATAAATATGATTAATGTATATTTGTATAAGTAAATTTTTTAAAGTCCATAATAGTGTTATGATTGTACAAAGACTTAGAATAGAAAATCAAATCTGTTAGGTTGATCTTATTGAGTTGATCTAATTAATTGTTTATACGTGATCTGATGATTAATGCATATTTATATAAGTAAGTTTTATAAAGTCCTTAATAGTGTTATGATTGTACAAAGACTTATAACAGAAAGATCAAGGTTGCTAAGTTGATCTTATTGAATTGATTTTATCTGATGATAAATATGATTAATGTATTTGTGTACCAATAAGTTTTGTAAAGTCCTTATGATAGAAAATTCAAGGTTGTTAAGTTGATCTAATTTAAGCTTTCTGATGTATAGTTCATAGGTATTAACTATTCGTAGAGTTACTCTGTATATTCGTAGTATTATCATGAATAACAGAGTTAACTCATTCTTTGCAGTACATCAGATGATCGATCGTAGAGCTCTCTCATTGATTGTAAAATTAAGTTGAAGATTGAATAAGTGAAGGCTAATAGTAGAATATACTCTAAAGATGATGAGTATAGTCTTAATCGTAAAGAATCTCAAGAATAGTTCAGTAAAAACTAATTCGTAAAGTTACTCTGCCTGTTCATAAATGATAAGTCAGTTCGCAGGGTAACTTAGATATTCGTAGAGCAGTAGTTGAGTAATCGTGAAGCTACAAAAAGACAACAAAGTTCGTGGAGTTGTCTTCGAAATCGTAGTGCTGTTAAAGTATTCAAAGAATAAAAGAGAAGTCTACAAGGTCTGCTTAAGTATCATAGAATTCTCTTCTTAAAGACTATTCGTAGAGCAGATCGTAGAACTAATGTTCGTAGAAAAAAGATCGTAGAGTTCAAGATCATAGAGCAGGACGTAGAACTCAAACTCTACAATCCTTATCACTCTACTATTAATAAGTTTGTAGAGCAAGTTAAGTCTGACAAGAACACTGATAATGAAGTGTTGTTGATTGAAGGTCCCGAAACATTTAACAACATGTCCTTCATTAGAACCAATGATTCAGAAGTATGTGTCTACCAACTATTTTATTGAAAAAGATAACTACTAGGTTGTAGGTAAAGTTGCAGTCTGATGTGACAAGTCCAAGCCACAAAACAAGCTGTCACAACAACTCAAAATGTCAACATCAAGGATCCCAAAGTATCTGATCCTTAAATTCTCCAACGGGCACTTTGTAACGAGAAGTCTCTCTTGTAGATTATAAAAGACTTCAAGAATTCAAATAAAAAATGAGTGGGTTGTTAGTGAAAAGTAAAGAGAGAAGAAGAGAAAATATCTAAAAGTAAAAGCTCTGCCAAAAATCGAGAGCTTTATGAATCTGAGCAACATGTTCAAGCTGCTAAGTACATGAGAAGAAGAAGCTTAAATGTCATCTTAGCATCACATCAAGCATCATGTTCAAGCTTTTAAGTACCTAAGAAAAAGGAACTTAATTGTCATATTAGTAGCACATCGAAACTGAAAGTAGTATGCACACAAGTCAATCATGTATGATGATAAAGCATATACTTTGTAATCAATCTAATTCATTTATTAATAAAAGTATTTATTTACCAAAGACATTTAATTTATCTACATGATGTTGTTTTAATAATATGTAATAAACCCATAGTTTTAAGCAATACTTTTAGAATCATGATGAGATCATGATAATGAGATCTAAATTCTTAGATAGCTTAAAAACTAAAATGTTCCCAATCAATGGATACTAAAAATAGGATTAGTGAATCCGGATAGTTTGGTACATACGTTGCTTGCTCATTGGATGAGGATGATTGATCTCATGATCATTTATGTGGAGACACTAAAGTAAGTATGTAGGTGCTTATTGGAGAATAAGTTCACTGAACGTGACTCACTAAGAAATATCTAATAGAGTTTTACTTGCCTGTCAATAGAAATTCCTGAAGTGATAGTAGTACAAGTAATCTTTAGACTTGAGATCATCATAGTATCTTGTATATAATGATTTATATTTTGACTTATTCCTTAAGACCCTTAGGGTATATCAAAGGGTATGCTTGGGTGTAATAAGTTATATATGGAGATAATGAATGATCAATAAATAATCTACCACTTCTAGTAAAAAGAAGAAATATGCCCTATGTGATTCGATAAATGACAACCTAGGAATCCTTGGCCAAGGTGGAATGAAATTAGAAAGTAGTTTCTAATTTGCATTCATTAGGAGTTGTGCATTTAGAAATCGAAATACATATAATTAAATAAAATAAGATTTGACAGTAATTCTATGTCTTATATTTAATTGAGATATTGTATGGTGGAAGGATTGAATTGTACGGTAACTATTTACTCAAAGGTTCTTTTATGATTAATGTTGAAATCTATATTATCTGAAAAGTAGTTGATCACTTGGGAGACTTATCCCTATTGTAGAATAAATATTATTTATTTAAATAAATTAATAGTTTAATTTATTTATTTAAATAAGATTAGAATTTTTCTAATAGATTTATTCACAATCGGTTTAATATGGAGAACCTAAAGGGTCACACCATAAAAGGATGAATAATTAATTAAGAAGTTAATGGCATAATCGTAATAATATATTAAGTGTATTTAATATTATTACAATTATTATTATTTTAATTTCTAAAGGAGTTTAGGAATTAATTTAATATTAGTACTCTCATTTATTCATAATAGGATTAGGAGGTAAATTAATTAAAATAGTTTAATTAATTATCTCTAATAAGATTAAAGAGCCTAATTAATTAAAGGAGTTTAATTAATTAAATAATACTCTATTTTAATTATATTAAAATAGGTTAACTGATGTCTTTATAAGAGGAGTCTTATATTAGATATCAGTGTGTGTGAGATACGTGATTCCAACAGTTGGGAGAGTATGACCTTTTTCTATACAAATAGAAAAACTAGGGTTTGAGTCAACCACCCTTCTTATTGATTCTTGTTCCTCCTTGGTGGATCACCTCTAGAGGCCAAACGCTTAGGTGACTGATGTTGATCAAAGGAAGGAACCAAACCCACGTAGTTAAGGAGAACACGAAGGATTAGGAGTTAAACTTGTACCTAAAGAAGCTCAAATCTTCAAGGGTAAGATTCTGATTCTCTTACTCTTTGATGGATTGACAATCTAAGAACAAAAATGATCTTGGTTTATGGTTTGTAAGAAAATTTTAAAAATCTGTTTTTACATCGTTTCCGCTTTATTTATGTGATTTGATTGCATGCTCTCGTTTCTAGCAAACCTAACAGTGGTATCAGAGCCAATCTCGTGCTAATTATCAGTCTTTATGATTCCATATATGTGCAATATGCGATATGATCAGATTTTTGGGAAATAGAAAATGTAAGACCCCAAATTTTATGAAATAAAATTATTCAATTTTTCTATTTAGTAAATAGTTAAATTGATAAAAGTTTAAACTTATGGGTGAAATGTGCAAATTTTTCAAAATAAGCAAGTGGTTATAAAATATTCATTGTTATCGGGGAATATTCGTTTGGTCGTGGAATATTCTTACTGTTGGGAAATATTCGTACGATGACGTAACCATTTGTGGGCGCCATAACGGAAAACGGTCGAATGAAGAAAATGACAAGTTGAGTTTTTATAAATAACGGCGTAATGGTTACCGTTAACACTGTTGGAATAACTAGTGGTTAAAATACAGTAATACGTGTGGTTGCACAGTAACACACGGTATTGCACAGTATTTTTGAATTAATTATTCTTACGTAATAAGACACTACTCAATAATTGTTACAGTAATTACTATTCAATATTTTATTTTATTGATTCAATAATTGTTACGTTGATATTTTTACACTAAATTCATGTTGCATGAATCAAATAAGAGAAATCTAGAAATCAAAAGAAAAACAAAATATGGAGATTTTCAGAAAAATTAGTTTATTACTTGATTTTGTAAAATCCATAACTCTTTGTGTATTATGAGTTAGGAGATGAGCCATATATCAAAAGAAAACCCTGGAAGTAAGCTAACCGTAGAAATTGGAATCACTCAAAAATTCATTGTGGATTTTTCGTGGTGACTGTTTGAATGAAACTGGTCTGAAGGACTCATAGTCCAAAAAATCAATGTTTTTAAGCTATATTGCTTGAGTTATAATTTTTAATCCGAATGTTTAGATCATTGTGATTTTTGGATATGTTAAACATAAATAAGTTGAGTATATGTCCAAAAATTGGGAACCGTTAAAAATTAACATATGATTTGTTATGAATTTTAAGAGTTGACTAATTCAGAAATTATTAAAAATTCTGAATTTATAAATGATTTTGGTGGATATTTCTAGAAGGTGGGACCCACATGTCCTTTTATCTCTTGATTTTGCTGAATTCAAGTGTGGAGTGCTGGTCAAACGACGTGCTTGAAATTGATATAGAATATTAATATTTTATTATGTTTGTGAGACCCCAGATTTTATGAATAAAGATTTAATTTTTTTGAAATATTTGTTTTTAATATTATGGTGTGGATTTGAGATAATGTAATAGTTATGGGTAGTATTTATAAATTTTACAAAGTATGCAAGTTGTCATATTATATTCGATTGGTCGGGGAATATTCTTTTTTTCGGGGAATATCCGTATGACGGTACAATCATTGGTGGACCCCGCAACGGAATTATTGTCGGATTGAGAAAACGACAAAAATATTTTATGAAAATAACGGCGGAAGTTTTACCGTTAACTGTTGAAACACCCGGTTTTAAAAGTACATTAATACGCGTGGTTGCATAGTAGTACACATTATTGATTATTGATGCTTACGTGATAAGTCACTCAGTTTTGTTTTATTGGTATTATTAATGTAATAAAACAGAATACTTTTATAAAGTTATTCTATAAATAGAATATATTCTATTCTATTATGCATAGTGTTGCATAGTGTCTGCATAGTATTTTGCATTGTAAAATCTTTTTATATAAAACATAATACTTTTATAAAGTTATCTGTTTTATTAGACAATAATTATAATATATAAAATTTTATTATGCATAGTATTTGCATAGTGCCTGCATAGTGTTTGCATAGTAAAATCTTTTATAAAGTTATTCATTTTATTATATTATAAATAGAATATATTATATTTTATTTAAAAAATTTTGCTTTAAATATGGACCGTTCATGAGTTAGTTACTATGCAATCCATTTTTTTATAAATAGAAGTTCATCCATTCATTATTTCTTACGAATTCACTGAAACTTTAGAGAGAGAAACTATGGAGAGAAAGAAGAAAAATGTTCTGCTACTTCACTACTTCTATATCCAGTACTATTCTTTCTAAGGTAGGGAATATTATTTATTGTACTCATAGGGGGTATTCTTTCTTTCTTATTCATGAAGAGAACTTTTGTTATTCCATTCTTTATTATTCTGTTGGAATAACCTGTATACGCGGGATACCCTATACTTGGTGAAATTCTTCTGTTATTTCATTCTTTATTATTCTGTTGGAATATCCTGTCTGTGCGTTTTACGCCGGACCTGGTTCCGTCTTTATTATTATTCTGTTGGAATATCCTGTCTGTGCGTTTTACGCCGGTCCTGGTTCCGTCTTTATTGGTATTCTTGTGACAACCCGAAAAATTTCTAAAATCTTAAATGATTAGAATAAAGGTTAAAGAATAAAACCTAGATGAGAATTTGAGAATTTATTTAAAATTTTCAAGTAAAACCTATATGGTTTGATATTCAAATGAGAATAGAGAAAATATGGGTTATAAAATTTCTAAACCCTAGGAATGAATTAATATGTACTTGAAGGAATATCAAGAATAAGATATTATGATACCTGTAAATTCGATGTGAACGGAATAGTCTAAGAAATGTTTTATAAGTACATATGGAAATTTTATTATTGGAGATAAGATTTTACATGAAGAGATGCTATGAGGTTAAACGAAGATGAGTATATGTATAGAAATATATATACTTAGTAATGTGCTATATATTTTAGCAAGAGGAATGATGAATTAAGTTAATGATATCAAGATAAAACTATGTTAGTAATTAACATAGCTTGAGTGTTGGCCTTGACTGGCAAATAAAAATTTGAAGAAGTATAAAGTCGTTAGTTAATACGATTAGTAATGAGAATGGAGTAATTTAAAACTCAAAATTTGAGTTATAGATATAATTTTTAAGCATGGACTGCTCGATTGCGTCCAAAACATCAAGTCTATTTAGAATGGAAAGTAAACATAAAATGTGTAAAGGTTGACTTTTGGTTAAAGACAATAGTTGATTTTTTTTATGGAGAAAAGTCAAAATAAGTGTGAGAAGTGAAATATGTTATGATCATGTGAGTTATGTGTATGATTAAATAAATATACATTATATAATGTGAATACATTTATTTTGTATATAGAGGTGAATTAAGAATTAAGTTATGTAACCTAATATATATATTAGGTGTGATTATTAAATAACCTAAATGGTTATCGTTATTTAGTGGTCCTAATATTTTATATACTAGTGACCTAATTTAAAAGAATTATGGTATTTAGAATATATACCAATTATAAGAGATTTATTTTATTCATCTCAGTTAATTAATTTTATAGCCTAATTATAACAAGTCTAATTAGGTTAAGAAATTAAATGTACTTAAGCAAGAATTTTATATTTCACTTGAGTGCATGTAAACCCTAATTTACTGATAAGGGTAGAATATATTAAAATTAAAGTAATGGACTATAATTATATCATAGCCCAATAATTTATTTAGAGTCCAAGAGAAGTGGATTTAATGGACTAAGGAAGTTATATTATTTAAACAAGCCCAATTAATATATTAAGTATGGGACTTGTAGATAAAAGATTAAGGGTGATTAAATTATTTAATCTAGCCCAAAATATTATGTATGAGGCAAGAATTATAATGACCCAATTAAATTTTGGGAGGAAGCCCAAGTTAGTTTGTTAGTAAGTAAGCAAGTAAAGGGCTAGCTCAATGGAATTATTAAAGGCCCAAGCTAAGCCACTTGTGGGAGAATAATATATTAAAATAATATTAAGTTAAGAGATATATTTTTTATTATCTCAAGTTATTAATTTTGTAATTTAATTAAAACAAGCTTAATTGGGTTATAGAATTTAGTGTAGTAGAGTGAGGATTTAAATTCTAATTATTTAGAATGGATACCCTAATTAAATATTTAGGGTGGGTAAAAATAGAAAGAATTGGATTATGTTAATACTACATAGCCCAAAGAATTTAGTGAGAAAGCCCAAACAATTATGGGACATAGCCCAATTGTTTTTAAAACCCAATTAAAGAAGGGTATTGGACAATTGTTATATGTGGCATTGAGAGGCCACATGTGGCCAATTAAAACAATTAATTTAAGCTATCTTGTGGCAATAGAAGGCCATATGGCCGATTTTCTATATATATATATATATATAAAGTTTGCTAGAATAAAAGAGGAAGAAAAAGAAAAGAAAGAAAGAGAAAAGAAGAAAATGAAAAAGAGAGAGATAGAAGAAACGAGAGGAAGAGATGGAGAGAAAAAGGGTAGTGGCCGAAGCCATGGATGGAAGAAGAAGGAGAGGACCGGCAGCCTTCATGGAGGAAAGATGGAGAAGAATCTCCATGGAAGAAAGAAGAAAGAAGAAGAAGGTATAAAATTACTTTTTCTAAGTTTTCTCTCTCTTAGTTTATGGAATTTTATGAAAGGGGGTTTTTGATTTTGATGCTCAAACCCTAAGATCTATGTGTTTCTCTTTGATTTATGGATGGATCCACCCATGATGGGTGGTGATTTGGTTGGAAACCAAAAGGAAAAGAAAAATAAATTTTCTAGTTTTGGAAAAATCAAAATTTTCTTGTATTTTGAAAATCCACCATTTTAAATCTATAGGTCCTTTTTGTGATCCGTCAAAGAGGGGTGTTAGATATATGTGTTTAGTAGTAAACCCAAGTGGTAGAACTCAAAAATCAAGTTTCTAAAAGTCGTGGTGTTGATTTATGTCAAAACAGTCCCGATGTTATGGACAGATTCGTGGCAGTCTATGGCAGGGGTTATTTCGTCCAGTTTTTATGCTTTAAAAATTCTGGACTTTTGATATGTTGTAGTACTCTATTTTAGCTTTCCATAGACTCCGGAACGGACTAATTCCGACTCCGGATGAGTTAGTTATGACATTCGGAAGGAGAGTATGCAAAACTGTCCAAGGTTCCGAACAGCCTCCTTTGTCTAAAATTTTTGGACTGATTTGTTCTGATTTTGAAAAAATGTCGTGAGACAAAAGTTGTAGCCCTGGAAGTTGTCTTCGCGTGGGCTCAAGAATAGCTCAAAAATGTTTTAAAACGCAAGAGTTATGGTTGTTTGAGCAAAGCTGGGTAAAATTTAGAAATATGGAAAAATAAAATTTTCCTACGTGAGACCCTTGAGCATGTTGAGCATGTTTTATGCATATTTTGATGTAGTTTTGGGTCGGGTTTGAGGTGTAATGATGTTTATGACATTTTTAAATGTTTAAGCGAGTTTATTAATTACGGAAAAGAAAAACAATTGAAATAAATTGTTTATTTATGTGATTAATGTCATAAATTATTTTTACGTGACTAATAATATTGTATTGAGATATTATTAGTAGTATTGGACTAGAATGTTATTAAAAGGTTGATAACCTTAGTGTAAAATATTATTATATATGAATAATATTTGACGGGAGATTAAAATGAGAGATTTATGTTATTTTTCTATGTAATTGTTAAAATTGATATTCAATGAAGTATATCATGTGTTTGGGCAAACGATAGAAAAATAATACAGTAAATTGAGTTTTACTATAAAAGACATGCATTAGCTGTTTAAACTCCATATTTGCGAGTAGAGATAAAAGATATTTCTGAAATGAATTTAAATGGTTTAAGATTCAAGATGTAAAATATCTGCATCTTAAAATGTGTGAGATCTTTACTATTTATGAAATAAGTAAAATATTATTACATGATTAATAATATTAGAAGGTGATTAAAATATTATTAAATGATTAATAATATTAGTAAAGGATCTAAATATTATTAAATGATTAATAATATTTGTAAATGATAAATATTCTATAAAAGAATATTAGACAAAAGTTTAAGATAATGGTTAAGTGATAGTAATATTTTTAAGGAATAATAATATTACTAATGAGTTAAAGAATTATTCAATGTTTAATTATGTGGCTAAATGTTAGCTAATTTATTATTTGAGTAATAGTGTTGAGAAATAAAGTGTAGCATGCTAATTGGAGGATCGATCTTATTAATGATAGGTCTTTCATAAGAGATTAAATTAGATTGCATAGCGGTAATCAACGGTACAGACAAGTTCCTAAACTTGAACTTCTAATTATGGTGCAAGTTTCCTAACTCAACTTGAGTTGTTAATTCAAAGCATGTTAGTGGTTAATTATTGTTGATTATACCACGTCAATAATTTATTGATTCGCACATTGTGCATGTTGTTTATGTTCATCAGGTATGAAAGGCTGATCACCTTCATTACCATAGGTTTCAGTTAAACTTGTTTATGTTAATTGTTGACATCCAATATCATTGGTTCAGTCATTCAATCGTTGAAACTTGATTCATGTTATTTCACAATTATCATATTGTTGAAAACTTGAAAGCTTATTCATTCTATTCAATCATGGTATATCTTCATTGTATGTAAAACTTGCTGGGCAAATTTGTTGCTCACCCTTGCTATATCATGATAAAATTTTTAGATTAAGGAGAAAGCTTGAATAAAGACAGAAGCAAAGTCAAAGTGCAAGATTAATTTATGGTGATGTTAAATCTATTAAATTTTCTATTGAAAATAGTATTGTAAATCTTCTAAGATATTGAAGGTATGTATTAAGTTAAGGTTGTAGACCTTGGGAATGATGTGTAAAAGTTTAATGTATAAACAATGTATGTTTATATCTTCCGCATTAGTGATAGAAATTATAGTGAACCGGATCCGCGGTGATTTGGGGCCCGGATTCGGGGCTGCTACAATTCTGTTGGAATAACCTGTCTATGTGAAGTACCGCATGCATGGTGATTTCTTTTGTTATTCTAGTCGTTATTATACTCAGTTGGTTAAAGTTTTGACTTCTATACTCCATGAAATTAGTGGAATATCCTTGATACTTGCGCTTCATCCAGTATCTTTTCATGGAAATATTCTTCTGAGCATTCTTGAATTTTACTCTACAAAGCAGTATTATGTTGACAATTTGGACGTTATTAGTTCCTGGATAAATTAAATCCTGAACTTGTTTTTATTGAATTCTTATATCATTGTCATCATCCTCATGCTTATATTTTGTTGAAAGTTATCTGTGGTCTGTAGTGCATAGATGGACTTGGTATGATTATGATCAGGGATTATTCGGTGTAATCATGACCGTAATGTTACAAATAATGTGGAAAAAGTCCTCATTGGCCCGTAGTGCATTGATGGACAGTTTTTGGTATGATTATGGCTATGGATTCTCTTCGGCCAATGGTGCAAAGATGAATTGTTTTATGGCATGATCAGGACCGTTGATGAAAATATGATTATCTTTAGCCGTAGTGCATGGATAATTCGTGGTCGTGATACTAAAGAATATCCTTGGCCGTAGTGCAGGGGTGATTCGATGATGCGGATTATTTATTAAGATGCGTCTCAGCGATAAAAGTGATGAAAAACCTTTTAAATCATAAAAGATAGTAGATTTTATTCTCTACTTGACTCTTTTAATGGATTGCTTGTTCCGCTGCAGTTAAACTTGATGTTTGTTATATTGTATCAATTTAACACTATTTAAGGCTAGTGATAATTTATTCTGCATTATCTTAGTCATAATATTTCTTACTGGGCTAGTTGAGCTCACCCTTTCTTTCACTGTCCTGTTTAGGAAATGAGAATATAGCTGGGACGAGTCGGGGAACGGAGTGATGGTCCTAGATGGTGCATTAGTAGTCCTCACTATTCTGTGAAATAGTGTGATAATAATTGAAATGAGGACTCCTTTTGAGTTTGTATACTCTCTAGTAGACAATATTTGTATTCAAACTTACAGTTTATGTTTTATCGTATTGTACAGGACAGTTGTATTATTAAGTTGTATTTGAATTCTGTACCAAGTATTTGGCGACTCAAGATGGGTGATGTATACCTAATTTTGGGGGCATCACAGTTGGTATCAAAGCTTAGGGATATGATCCCTGGCTAAGATGTGAGACTAGAACTAGGAGGGGAGAGACGGGGAATTCCTTCGCTAGTATGACCTACCTAAGTTTATTTAGTATTTAATTAGTCGGTCAGAGTATAGGGATAATATGTGATATGTTATTTAACCCTTGTTTTGTTGCAGTGTTTGGAAATGGCAGCTGAAAATGTTCACAATGGAATGAATGTGACCGTTGAGACACCTTTAGTCACTAATCATGTTAATGCGGTGTCAGACGAAGAACAAATTAGAGATATCTACGTGGTAAATAAAGAACTAATAGTTGCACCCGAGCTAGTTACAGAGGTAGAAGCTGAGAGTGAGGAAGAAGAGGAACCTGAGGAGAATTTATTAGAAGAATTTTATGATCAAAATTTAGCATTACAAAATCGTATTCATGAGTTAGAAGAGCAGGCTGAAGAACGGCAGGTGGTCGTGGAGCAAAGAGATGCAACCATTCAAAATTGTGTTACCCGATGTACGATGCTTGAACAGATGCACTCTTTGGCAAAGTATAAGATATTAGAGCTGGAATCTGAGAATTCTATGATCAAAGTTCTGATGGAAGCAGAAACAAATGAACGAAGGAGAATAGATGACGCATGGGTAAAAGCCGCACGACGTGTAGATATTGTAGAAAAAGACGTCCGATCCAATAAAGCCAAAATAGATGAAATGAATTTTTCTTTTTGGACAACAATTGGGAGAATCCAACATCGAATTCGGAATTACCCTGTGCATAGCGGTCAACCCCAATTCGATATGGATCGAAGAATAATGATTCAAATCATGGATCAGGAATGGGATGAAGCACTTAAGGGTGGAATGTACCCTATAACAAAGTCAAATCTAGTAGTTTAAGTGAGAGCGTTTGTCGAGGAATCCAAACGAGGTTATTACGGGTAAGTTAATGATAAACTCTTGAGAAGTTTATACCTTATTAGATACCAGTTTTATCGACTCTTTTATTTCACCTAGTTGTGTTCAATGTTTGAATTTAACTCTGGAGAAGTTAGATTTTGATTTATCTGTTAAAACTCAGTTGGGAGAAACCTTTGTTACATCCACTATTTATAAATCTTGTTTAATTCAAATTGTCACTTTCACGTTACCTGTCAATCTTATCTCTTTGAAAATACTTGCCTTTGATGCGATTTTAGGAATCGATTGGTTAACTACTCATCATGCTTTTCGTAAGGTTGTTAGTTTTCATATTCCTAACCAACCTGTTATGCGAATTCAAGCAACCAAACCACTAAAGTCAATCATTGTCATATCAAGCCATAAGTAAAGAGCCCCGGTCCTTTCGTTGTTGACTTCCTTGAGTGGAATGCACCGAAGCCAGACTTTCTGTAGGCGACGTCGTGAATGACGAAGACAAGTTAATAGGTATCAATTTGACGTACTATCCAAGTCTTTGATGAGGGTCACAACTTTGAATGATATTTCTATTGTTAATAAATTTCCTGACGTATTCTTGAAGACTTTTTAGCCTAGCCCTAGAACGTGAAATCGAATTTTGTATTTACTCTAGTACAAAACCCATTTCTTAAACCCTCAAATATTTCTTCAACCAAAACGAACGTATAATGCACCAAAGACGTTGGCTCGAGCTGTTGAAGATTACGATCGTACCATTCAATACCATTGTGGGAATACGAACGTGGTAGCTGACGCGTTGAGTAGAAGATCGTATGCGTTTACGAGTGCGATGTTGTTAACACAAAGGCCCATTTCGTACGACTTACAAATTATGAAGATAGAGTTAAAGACTCTAGGGACCCACGTGAAGATAACGAATATACGATTAGAATCGACTTTAATCGATAAAGGTAAAGCTGCTCAAGCTACATACTCAGAGCTGATGAATGTGAAGAAGAAGGTTCAAGAGGGCGTTATTCTAGAAGCAAGAATCGACGAAGAGAGGAAATCTCAACCCTTAATTTAATTGGCCCATTTGAAATCTTTGATCGAGTAGGAACTCTGGCTTATAGACTCGTTTTACCACCAAGTATGTCGCGTATTCATAACGTTTTTAACATATCGATGTTACGTAAATATGTGGACGACCCAAACCACATTATTAATTTAGAATCGGACAAGATAACAGAAGATTTAACGTATGAGGAGATACATGTTTTAATCTTGGATAAGAAGGATCATATTCGACGCACAAAGTTTATACCTCAAGAGTTAGAATTTGAAGTGAAGTCAAGGTATCCTCACCTCTTTGACATACCAGGTACGTACGTAAATTTTGAGGGCGAAATTTCATAAGGAGGGGAGATTGTGAGACCCCAGATTTTATGAATAAAGATTTAATTTTTTCAAAATATTTGTTTTTAATATTATGGTGTGGATTTGAGATAATGTTATAGTTGTGAGTAATATTTATAAATTTTGCAAAGTATTCAAGTTGTCATATTATATTCGATTGGTCGGGGAATATACATTTTAAATAGGAAATATTCGTACAACGGCACAATCACTGGTGGACCCCACAACGGAATTATTGTCGGATTTAGAAAATGAAATTTTTTTTTATGAAAATAACGGCGGAAGTTTTACCATTAACTGTTGAAACACCCGGTGTTAAAAGTACAGTAATACGCGTGGTTGCATAGTAGCACACGGTATTGATTATTGATGCTTACGTGATAAGTCACTCAGTTTTGGTTTATTGGTATTATTAATGTAATAAAATAGAATACTTTTATAAAGTTATTCTATAAATAGAATATATTATATTCTATTATGCATAGTGTTGCATAGTGTCTGCATAGTATTTTGCATAGTAAAATCTTTTTATATAAAACAGAATACTTTTATAAAGTTATCTGTTTTATTAGACAATAATTAGAATATATTAAATTTTATTATGCATAGTGTTTGCATAGTGTCTGCATAGTGTTTGCATAGTAAAATCTTTTATAAAGTTATTCGTTTTATTAGATTATAAATAGAATATATTATATTTTATTTAAAAGATTTTGCTTTAAATATGGATCGTTAGATTAAAGTAAATCAATCTAGACCGTTCATGAGTTAGTTACTATGTACTCCATTTTTTTTTATAAATAGAAGCTCATTCATTCATTATTTCTTACAAATTCACTGAAACTCTAGAGAGAGAAACTATAGAGAGAAAGAAGAAAAGTGTTCTGCTACTTCACTACCTCTATATCCAGTACTCTTCTTTCTAAGGTAGGGAATAATATTTGTTGTACTCATAAGGGGTATTCTTTCTTTCTTATTCATGAAGAAAACTTCTGTTATTCCATTCTTTATTATTCTGTTGGAATAGCCTGTATACGCGGGATACCCTATACTTGGTGAAATTCTTCTGTTATTTCATTCTTTATTATTCTGTTGGAATATCATGTCTGTGCGTTTTACGCCGGACCTGGTTCTGTCTTTATTATTATTCTGTTGGAATATCCTGTCTGTGCGTTTTACGCCGGACCTGGTTCCGTCTTTATGGGTATTCTGTTGGAATAATCTGTCTATGCGAAGTACCGCATGCATGGTGATTTCTTTTGTTATTCCATTCGTTATTATACTCAGTTGGTTAAAGTTTTGACTTCTATAATCCATGAAATTAGTGGAATTTCCTTGATACTTGCACTTCATCCAGTATCTTTTCATGGAAATATTCTTCTGAGCATTCTTGAATTTTACTCTACAAAGCAGTATCATGTTGACAATTTGGACTTTATTAGTTCCTGTATAAATTAATTCTTGAACTTGTTTTATTGAATTCTTATATCATTGTCTTCATCCTCATGCATATATTTTGTTGAAAGTTATCTGTGGCCTGTAGTGCATAGATGGACTTGGTATGATTATGACCAGGGATTATTCGGTGTAATCATGACCGTAATGTTACAAATGATGTGGAAAAAGTCCTCATTGGCCCGTAGTGCATTGATGGACAGTTTTCTGTATGATTATGGCTATGGATTCTCTTCGCCCAAGGGTACAAAGATGAATTATTTTATGGCATGATTAGGACCGTTGATGATAACATGATTGTCTTTAGCCGTAGTGCATGGATAATTCGTGGTCGTGATACTAAAGAATATCCTTGGCCGTAGTGCACGGGTGATTCGATGATGTGGATTATTTATTAAGCTGAGTCTCAGCGATAAAAGTGATGAAAAACCTTTTAAATCATAAAAGATAATAGATTTTATTCTCTACTTGATTCTTTTAATGGATTTCTTATTCCGCTGTAGTTAAACTTGATGTTTGTTATATTGTATCAGTTTAACACTGTTTAAGGCTAATGATAATTTATTCTGCATTATCTTAGTCATAATATTTCTTACTGGGCTAGTTGAGCTCACCCTTTCTTTCACTGTTCTGTTCAGGAAATGAGAATATAGCTGGGACGAGTCGGGGAACGGAGTGATGGTCCTAGATGGTGCATTAGTAGTCCTCACTATTCTGTAAAATAGTGTTTTAATAATTGTAATGAGGACTCCTCTTGAGTTTGTATACTCTCTAGTAGACAATATTTGTATTCAAACTCACAGTTTATGTTTTGTCGTATTGTACACGACAGTTGTATTATTAAGTTGTATTTAAATTCTGTACCATGTATCTGGCGACTCAAGATGGGTGATGTATACCTAATTTTGGGGGCGTCACAATGTTAGTCTATTTTGGCATTCTAGCATTTTCCTATAAATAGGGTGCTTAGTCAGAATTAAAAATCACACCAGAAACATAAGTTTTCTCTCTCTATATTATCAAGCATATCTTGTGAGTATTTAGATATTTTGAGAGTTGCTAATCAGTGCAAGTTTCCTTCAGCGTTATAAGTACTATTCTTTTGAGGTAAGGGACGGTAAGGGATGTTATTTTCTTCGTAAATGATGTTTTTCTTTCAATATCATTATGCCAAAATATTGGTATGAATTTTATTATGAAATTTTTACCTTTTCGTGTCGGGGTTACTATTCATGTGTACGACACTATTCACGAATACGGTTCTATTCATGAGTAATATTCACGAAGTATGATTTTTCTTATAGAATTTCTACCTTTTCGTGTCGGGGTTACTATTCACGTATACGACACTATTCATGTATATGACACTATTTACGTATATGACATTATTTACGTATACGGTACTATGTACGAATACGGGTTACTATTCATGAGTTACTATTCACGAGTTACTATAAACGAATTACTATTCACGACAAATTTGGTTTCTTTTTCTGACCAAATTATCATTGGTTTATGAATCTTACTCTTGAAATTAAATCCATGTTTAGATCATATTGTTTTTATTATCATATATAACATTTTTATAATCCTGGTGAAGAAATTTCTCTTTCACTTGAGTGTAAAGGTGGGTAGATTATTGGTATGATCGTGACTAAGAGTTCTCTTTGGCCAGTAGTGCAAAGTTGAATTGTTAACTGGTATGATCATGACCATTGAATTTATAATTGAATATATTCAGCTTTAGTGCAATGTGAATTGATCAACGCAGTTATAATTATTGTTTATATAAATTCTGAAATGATTATATATTTCTTTGAGATATTAATATCTTTGGCCTGTAGTGAAAAGATGATCTGTTGTTGAATATCTTTGACCTGTAGTGCAAAGATGATCTGTTGTTGAATATTTTTGTCTTGTAGTGCAAAAATGACCTGTTATTGAATATCTTTGGCTCGTAGTGCAAAGATGAACTGTTGATGAATATCTTTGGCCCGTAGTGCAAAGATGAATTTATTAGTATGATTATGAACATAAACTGTGATTTGGTATAACCATGATCTCTGATGTTTTAGGTAAAGACATATGATGAAAATTATCATCGTCCTAGGTGCGAAGAGGAATTTAGAATGACAATTATGATTATGAGTTATTCACATGATTATGGACGGGAACTTTTAATTGATGTTACATGGATAAAATATTGTTGGTGGACTTTTAACATTGAGAAGATAATATATTTTATGGTTTATTTGACTCTTCTAATGGATTGCTCGTTCCGCTGCAACTATTGTTGAAAAGTTTTATCATCTACCATATGTTCTAAATCTCTGATTTATTACTGACGAAGGCTATTGATAATTTAATTATCTTTAGTCATGATATTCTTTACTGGGCTATTTGTGCTCACCCTTTTACTTCACAATTCCTTTCAGGTAATAAGAGTGTAGCTGGGTCGAGTGGGGGTAACAGGGGAATAGAACGGTGGTCTATAGCTGTTGAGGTTCTCCTAAAACAATATGGAACTAATTTTATTAAGAATTTTAGATAAGTGTGTTGTATTTTATAGGTCATTTAACCGTTGATTTTGGTGAACCGAATAGGGTGAGGTGAACCCAACTTTGGAAGGGTGTTTTGCCACTATCATACAAGATGTCTAATGACCTACGACTTCGTGTTATCATAAGACAGGTTTGTGCACATCCACTTGCTGATTATATCTATGAGCATTACCTAAATAATCTTGGAGTTTGGTTGAAATATAATTCTCAATTAAAGACAATAAAGATATTTATATGGCAAGTGAAGACTCACTATTGGAAAGAACATGATAGTAATCTTCTCATTTTTCTTTGGGGTCTATTGGGTCAACCAAGTATAATTCTCGAGTCATATGATATCTATTATAACTTAGATGTATGGCCTCCCATGTACGAAGATTTCCTTGAGCATTTTTCAAAGATTTTAATTTCTAAAACAGTTATTGACTGTACCTTTATGTAAGGTACCATTGTAAGGTATCAATATGATGTGATATCCATGTAAAGGGATGAGAGTCACAATCGGTATCTATTTATATTAAAACTCACACATATGTGTTGTCGCATTTTACACGACAATTGTAATAATGAAGTTTGTATTTGGAAATTGCATTGAGTGTATTTCGTGGTGACTCAAAATAGGTTGTGTGGATTGGACCTATTATGGGGGCGTTACAAATTTTTTTTCTATTTTTGCGACGTGGCGTAGTTGCGCTGTCTCCAATACATTCTGGAGCGCTGTTGCGCTGTGACTCAGCTCATTCTGGGCGCAGCTGCACCCTTGGGCAGAATCTAAAAAACTTTTTTTTTCTTTTATTAAATAAATGGTTTATTTAATTGATAAAATTTTAAAATAAAGTTATTTATTTTATCTGAAATATGATTTCAGATTGCTAAAATTAAAAGAGTTTAATTTGGATTTGATTTTTGATTAAATAAAAGAGTTTATTTTACTTCAAAACTAAAGTTTAGCAAACTTTTGCCCATTAATTGATATTAATGCATATATGGAATAGATTTATTTTCATGAGATGAATGTTATTTATTGATACATATGTTGATATGTATGATAATAAATGTGATTGATTATGGACTATGACCAATGTGATTGGATTTTATTTTGGATGAATGCTTTAATGTATAGGTTTTATTAAATGGGGTCTGCGTACCTAGTCTTTTCTGGTTTTTTTCTTGTTGTAAAATATCTCTCTCTCCTATGTACATCCCCTTGACTGTTGATCAAGGTTTTTATTTAAATGAAATAGTTTATGTAATAGGATTAGTTAGAATTTCTCAAAGAACCGGAGATCAGGGAGCAAGAAGCGCTTGATGAACCATTTGTAATGGAGTCCAATTTTAAATGTAATAATTATATTTAAATATTAATTCTTGCACCCTAGGGTTTGACCTTTTGGTTCACTTGGTGGCTCTAGTAAACCAAACTAGAATAAAAATTCCATAATCAATCCGAGTAGAATATAGTATTATATACTTGTATATATATATATATATAATATTATGCAAACATGCTTCGCATGCTTAATAATATGACGCCTATTATATATATATATGTGTGTGTGTGTGTGTGTGTGTGTGTGTGTGTGTGTGTGTGTGTGTGTGTGTGTGTGTGCATACGCGCTAAACAAGATGAGACTGTTAATAACAAACCCCTCATAGAAATTATATTAAGTCCTAAGCGTTTAAAGATATTTGAAATATCGAACGTCGCCTTCTAGCATGATAATAATAGAATATTAAATATTTAATATGAGTTAGTTGTGTCACCACAAGGCAAATATTAAGTATTTAAGATGTTAATTTATCACATTTGATGCTTATAAAGATAATTGAACAATATATTTCTTTTTTGAATATATGGAAGTCCTAGGTTGGACTTAACTTAGATAATTTTGATTCGGATGTGCCACCACTTGATAAAAATAATTTAAGAGGCAAAACATAAGGAGTTACATGATGATGTAATTGACAAGGAGTTGTCTACCTATTTATTTATATATAGTTTGTTGTGTCACCACAAGACTATATACATTTGAAATGAGATCATTATTCTCACTAGCAAATCTTTAATTAGATATTGTCGAACTATATGGATGAGGGTAATATAGTTTGAAGAAAATAATGGGAGAAACCAATATAAAATAAGACCTAATTTATTTTGGTAAAATAAATTAATTAAATGAATGTTTGCTAAAATATTGTCTTTTTACATGTAGAATTTGAAAATGTCACATTCACTAATTTTACTGCGTAGCATACTTGATGCTAACAAACTGACTGAACCAAATTACATGGACTGGTTAAGGAATATGAGAATTGTTCTCATTGCTGAAAAGATTTTTTATGTCCTAAATTCGCCCGTATCTGCAAATGTTGCAGAGACAGCCTTTAAGGAAGAGATTGCTACTTTTAAAAAGTGGCAAGATGATGCATCTGTGGCTCAATTCATTATGCTCGCATCCATGAGTAACGAGCTTCAGTGTCAACATGAAACATTGGATGCTCCTACTATACTGCTGCACCTGCAAAAGTTGTATGGTGAGCATAGTAGGACTGCTAGATATGAAATATCTAAGGAGCTCTTCCGATCTCGGATGACCGATGGTACTACCATTGAGACTTATGTCTTAAAGATGATCAATCTGATTGAATGTCTTGGAAAGCTTGGGTTCGTCATGGATGGGGAGTTGAGTCAAGATTTAGTCTTGCAGTCACTCCCAGACACCTTCTCACAATTTGTTGTGAATTTTCACATGAATAAGTTAGATGTCAGCTTGCCTAAATTACTTAACATGTTGAAAATTGCTGAAGGTCACTTCCCATCTAAGAAGGACCATGTCTTACGGGTGGATGATTCTTCCAAGAAAAGGAAGAGGCCCAAGGTATATTCTGAAAAGAAGAAATCCAAGAAGGCTAAGGGAAAGGCGAAAGTGAAGGATCAAAAGAAACCTGATCTAACTAGCAAAGGAATTTGTTTCCATTGCAACAAGTCGGGTTACTGGAAGAGGAACTACAAGGATTATCTTGCGGAGCAAAAGCAGAAGAAGCTTGGAGAAGCTTGGAATCCTAATCAAGATTTGTTTATGATTGAAATCAATATTTTTGAAAGTCAATCTTTTACTTGGGTATTGGATACCGGCTGTGGTTCTCACATCTGTAATAATATGTAGGGACTGGTCAAAAGTAGAAAGCTGAGCAAGGATGAGGTTGTCTTACGAGTGGGAGATGGAGCAAAGGTTGCTGCATTAGCTGTAGGAACTTATTGTTTAGCACTGCCTACGAGCAAGTTCATCAATTTAAATAATTGTTATTTTGTTCCGAATATCATTAAAACATTATTTTAATTTCTGTATTGGATATGGATGGTTTTGATAATATAATAAAGAACAAAAGTTGTTCTATTTATAATGATAATGTTTTATATGGTGTTGGTAATTTGCGAAATGGACTTTATATACTTGACTTGCATGAAAATATACTTCAAATTGAACAAACTAAGAAAAGGAAAAGGGATGATGTTAATTATACCTATATGTGGCACTGTAGATTTGGTCATATTAATGAAACAAGAATATTCAAGTTGTATCAAGATGGGCTCTTAGAGCTATCAGATTATGAATCATATCCAACTTGTGAATCTTATCTCATGGGAAAAATGACTAAATCTCTTTTTAGTGGAAAAGGATAAAGAGTTACAGAGTTGCTAGTGTTGGTACACACAGATGTATGTGGACCTATGACAACGAATGAACGAGGTGGGTATTCTTATTTTATTACATTCACTGACGATCACTCAAGATTTGGATATGTATATTTAATAAAATATAAATCTGAATCATTTGAAAATTTCAAAGAGTTCAGAAGTGAAGTACAGAAACAAACTGGCAAAAGTATTAAAATTCTTCGATCAGATCGAGGTGGTGAATACTTAAGCGGTGTGTTTGTCAATTGTCTCAAAGAAAATGGTATAATATCCCAATGGACTCCACCAGGGATGCCACATATGAATGGTGTATCTGAAAGGAGAAATCGAACATTGTTGGACATGGTTCAATCCATGATGAGCTTTACCGATCCTCTAGTTTCCTTCTGGGGATATGCCCTAGAATCGGCTACATACCTACTTAACAAGGTACCTACCAAATCCGTCCCCAAGACCCCATATGAGTTATGGATAGGGAGGAAACCAAATCTTAAGCATGTTAAGACTTGGAGTTGTCCAACTTATGTCAAAAAGTTTGAAAAGGATAAGCTACAAACTAGATCTGACAAGTATGGATTTGTGGGATACCCTAAAAAAAATCAAGGTATTATTTCTATCATCCAACTGATCAAAAGGTGTTTCTTGCGAAACATGCTACCTTCTTGGAAAAGGAGTTTATCCTTGAAGGGGTCAGTGGGAGTAAGATATATCTTGAGGAAGTTCAAGAACCACACAATACTATAGATCAAAGTCAGGTACCTAACCAAGTGGAAGAACTTATTGTAACACAACCTATTCGTAAATCTGGAAGAATACCTGATAGTTATGGATTCGTTATAGAGGATGATGATGAGGTATGCATCATAGATGATGATGATCCATTGAATTATGAACAGACTATGAGTAGTAAAGACTTAGAGAAGTGGCAAGAAGCTATGAAATCCGAGATGGACTCCATGGATGAGAACCAAGTATGGACTTTGGTTTCACCACCTGAAGGCGTTAAGCCTATTGGGTGTAAATGGGTCTTTAAAAGAAAGACTAGAGAAGACGGCATCGTAGAGACTTATAAAGCCCGATTGGTCGCAAAAGGTTTCAAACAAAGACAATGAGTTAATTATGACGAACCTTTCTCAGCAGTAGTGATGCTCAAGTCCATTCGGATTTTGCTTGCGATTGCAGCTTACCATGACTACGAAATCTGGCCTTCCTCAATGGGAAACTTGAGAAGGATATGTATATGACACAACCAGAGGGATTTGTTTCAACGATTGGAACACATCAAGTCTGTATGCTACAATGATCCATTTATGGATTGAAGCAAGCTTCTCGTAGGTGGAATGTAACAACCCCAAAATAGGTCCATTCAATCCAACCCATTCTGAGTCGCTAAATACATGGTACAGAAAACAACTACAACTTTATTACAACAATTGTCGTGCAAAATGCAACAACACATATACTGTGAGTTTGTATACAAATATATATCAAATGTGACCCTCATGTTCCAACCGTGGACAGCACCTCACAATGACACCTTACATAAAGGTATAGTCAAAAACTGTTTTAGAAACTAAAATCTTTGGGAAGTGCTCAAGGAAACCTTCGTACATGGGAGACCATGCTTCTAGGTTATGATAGATATCATATGGCTACAGAATTATCCTTAGTTGACCCAATAGACCCCAAAGAAAAATGAGAAGATTACTATCATATTCTTCCCAATGGCGAGTCTTCTGTTGACATATCATTATCTCCACTGTCTCTAATTAACACCAAGATTATATAGGTAGTGCTTGTAAATATACTCAGCAAGTGGATGAGCACATCCCTGACTTATGATGACTCGAGGTTGTATGTCATTAGACATCTTGTATGACAAAACACCCTTCCAAAGTTGAATTCACCTCACCCTCAACATCTATAGACCACCGTTCTATTCCCTTGTTATCCCCGCTCGACTCAGCTACACTTTTATTACCTGAAAGGAATTGTGAAGCAAAAGGGTGAGCACAACTAGCTCAGTAAAGAATGTCATGACTAAAGATATTTAAATTATCAATAGCCTTCATCAATAATAAATCAGAGATTTAGAACTATGGTAGATGATAAAAATTTCAACCATAGTTGCAGCGGAACGAGCAATCCATTAGAAGAGTCAAATAGACTATAAAGTCTATTATCTTCTCCATGTTAAAAATCCACCAACAATGTTTTATCCCTGTAACATCAATCAACAATTCCGGTCCACAATCATATAAATAACTCGTAATCATAATTGTAGTTCTAAATTCCTCTTCACATCCAGGACGAAGATAATTTTCATCACCTCTCTTTACCTGAAACATCAAAGATCATGGTTACACCAAATCACATTTCCTGTTCATAATCATACTAATAATTTCATCTTTGCACTACGGCCAAAGATATTCATTTGGATCACCAGTTGGTCATGTTCATCTCAACACATGTTCATCTTTGCACTACTAGCCAAAGATATTCAACAACATGTCATCTTTGCACTACGGGCCAAAGATATTCATCAGTAATTCATCTTTGCACTACAGGCCAAAGATATTCATCAATAATTCATCTTTGCACTATAGGCCAAAGATATTCATCAATAATTCATCTTTGCACTACAAGCCAAAGATATTCATCAATTGGTCATATTCATCTAAACACCTGTTCATCTTTGCACTACGGGCCAAAGATATTCATAATAAAATCAACCATCTTTTAAGACTGAGGATGATGAAAAATATTTTAAAGGAAACGAATCCAGTGAAACAAAATAACAAGTATTAAGGATTCGTACTTTAAGCAATCCGAGTTCAAAAATACTTCATAAATAATCATACTGAAGTAAAATTCAAGAATGATCAAAACATGGATACAATCAAAGCTAGTATCCAGAATAGATATTTTGGACAAAAAGAAGAAATTTTATTTTTCGGTGAATAGTGTCTTATTCGTAAATAGTGCCGTATACGTGAATAGTACCGTATACGTGAATAATAACCCCGACACCCAAAAGATAGAAATTTCACAAAAACATCATCACGTTTCGTGAATAGTACTCGTGAATAGTAACTCATGAATAGTAACTCATGAATAGTAACCCCGACATGAAAAAGTTCCAAATTTGATAAAAAGTTCCAACCAATATTTCATCATGATGATATTGAAGAAATAATATCATTTGAGAAGAAAATAACATCCCTTACTATCCCTTACCTCAAAAGAGCAGTACTTCTGACCGGAATATCGGATGAAAAGCCGAAGAAACTTTTCACTGTATAGCAACACTCAAAGTATACTCACAAGAACACTCTTGATATATAGAGAGAGAAGTAGAGAGAAAGCTTATGTTTCTGGTGTGATTTTCAATTCTAACTTAGCCCTCTATTTATAGGAAAATGCTAGAACGCCAAAGGAGACTAAAATAATAAAATATTATTTTCTTTTTCTTATTCCACACCAACCTTCACCAACCAATTTTGAAAGCCATCTTTGGTCAAAAACATCAGCCACCCATGTGCCAACAACCACAAAAACGTTTTTCTTAAATAAAATAATTAAAATTTCCAAAAATTAATTATTTCGGAACTCCGGAACTTCAATAATTCACAATAAATAGCCCTTTTGTCAGAAAATTCGAATCTCGCGAGTTTTTATAGGAAATTCAATTCTCTACAACTTTGCAGAAGGAAATTTTTCCAAATTCCAAACAGAAATTGACCGAAGTCCACAAACGAACGATTTTACAGTCTATAATCAAATTTCAGTCAAGAAATGAGGTCCACCGACACATAAAACATGCTTTAAACATTTAATGCCACAAAAATACTCTACCTCCACATATACTCATATATCCCACATTCATTATAAAAATATCATCGTTAATATATTATTAAAATAATATATTTAAAAGAATTGTTTTATCAGAAAAAGATAAAATATTAATTTTCAACAATTGTCACATTAAAAATTTTCTCCATCTATATCCACAATAAATATTTTTTTTATCATAATAATCAATAATTAAATATTAAAAATAATATTACAGAATCACAGTACTGACCACCAGGCCGTTCCCAGGATAGAGGGGGCTTTCCAATAAGGATTTCTCCTTATTGGCGCGCAATTAGATGACCAAACCTCTCCTTTACAGAACTTTCTAGACATTGCCAATAATGTTATCTGATAATATTATTCAAATAATATGAATTATTGATCTGATAATGGAAAATACTGTGCAAATGACAATTATTGAAACAATAATAATATAAATATCAACGCAGTAATTATTGAATCAATAAAGTAATGAACAGTAACTCCTGTAGCAATTATTGAGTAGTGCCTTCTTACATAAGGATCAATAATTCAAAATACTGTGCAATACCGTGTGCTACTGTGCAACAACGCGTATTAATGTATTTTAACCACCGGGTATTCCAACAGTGTAAACGATAACAACTACGCCGTTATTTTTAAACAGCTTATATTTGTCGTTTTCTTCCTCCAACCGCTTTCCGTTATGGGGCCCACATATGGCTGCGCCGTCGTACAAATATTCCCCGACAGTACGAATATTCCACGACCAAACGAATATTCCCCGACAACAATGAATATTTTATAACCACTTGCGTATTTTGAAAAAATTTCATATACCGCCCTTAACTTTAACTTTTATCAATTTAACCATTTACTGAATAGAAATTATAAGAAAAATTGAATACTTTTATTTCATAAAATTCGGGGTCTTACATGGAACATCCATTTTGATGAGACAATCAAAGAGTTTAATTTTATCAAAAATGAGGATGAACCATGTGTGTACAAAAGGGTTAGTGGGAGCGCTGTTTCATTCCTTGTATTATATGTTGATGATATATTACTGATAGGGAATGATATTCCTATGCTTCAATCAATTAAAATTTGGTTATCTAAACACTTCTCCATGAAGGACTTGGGAGAAATATCCTATATTTTGGGGATAAAGATCTATAGAGATAGATCTAAAAGGATGTTGGGCTTATCCCAAGGAACGTACATTGACTCGATGTTAAAAAGGTTTAGCATGGAAAATTCCAAGAGAGGTCTCATGCCGATGAGCAATGGAATACATCTCTCCAAGAAACAGGCCCCAAAGACACCTAAGGAGAGAGACCGTATGAGTAAGATTCCTTATGCTTAAGCAATAGGATTAATCATGTACGCTATGATATGTACTAGACCAGATGTCGCTCATGCACTTAGTGTAACAAGCAGATATCAGTCGAATCCAGGAGAAGAACACCGGAAGGCAGTGAAAAATATTCTAAAGTACTTAAGAAGAACTAAGGATTCATTTCTTGTCTACGGTGAGTCTGAATTGAAACTAGAGGGATTCACAGACTCAAGTTTTCAAACAGACCAAGATGACAGTAAATCCATTTCGAGGTATGTGTTTACCTTGAATGGTGGCGCAGTGAGTTGGAAAAATTTCAAACAGCAAATAGTTGTTGATTCAGTGACGGAGGCAGAGTACATAGCTGCAAGTGAAGCTGCAAAGGAGGCTGTTTGGATGAAGAAGTTCATAACTGAACTTGATATGGTTTCTAGCATTAGAAGACCAATACCTTTATTATGTGACAACACCAGAGCTGTTGCACATGTTAACGAACCCAGGTTTCATCAGAAATTCAAACACGTTGTGACGAATGAATTGTTTGAGTTGTGATTCTGGGGACAAAATCCTTGTAAGGAGGGAAGGATGTAGCAATCCAGATTTTTAATTATAATTTCAAATATTTATTGAATTAAATAAATATTTTAATTGATGTGTCTATTGTTAAATAAATATTTGTTTAATTTGATTATTTATTAGTTAAATAAATAATTCATGAGTTGTGGGGAATTAACTTAATTAAGGTAATATGTTAATTAAGTTGATAATTGGTAATTTGGTATTTTGAAGTTAATTAAAATAAAAGAGTGATGAATTAAGTATTATGTGGTAATATTCTAATTTAATTTAATAATTAAATTAGAGAATTGATAAGAATTAAATGAATTGTTATAATGTTGTTTTAATTTAATTTAGTAATGAAAGTAATGTACTAATTTATTAAATAAAAATATAAGGAAATGTAACCATTCAGAATTTTTAATTATAATTTTAAATATTTATTAAATTAAATAAATATTTTAGTTGATGTGTTTATTTTTAAATAAATATTTGTTTAATTTGATTATTTATTAGTTAAATAATTAATTCATGAGTTGTGGGGAATTAACTTAATTAAGGTAATGTGTTAATTAAGTTGATAATTGGTAATTTGGTATTTTGAAGTTAATTAAAATAAAAGAGTGATAAATTAAGTATTATGTGGTAATATTCTAATTTAATTTAATAATTAAATTAGAGAATTGATAAGGATTAAATGAATTGTTATAATGTTGTTTTAATTTAATTTAGTAATAAAAGTAATGTACTAATTTATTAAATAAAATTATAAGAAAATTATAATTTTGTGGCAATATGATTATGTGCCAAATTGATTTAATAAGTTGTTGTTAGTTTTAATTTAATTGAATTTGAATATTAGAATTTAATTAAATAGAGTGTGACATTAAACTATATAATAAGTGAGTTATTAAATCAAACTAAAAGAAGTTTTAATTTTATTTTACCAAACAAGGCATACAGATTTTAAGTCCTTATTTTTAATTGGTTTTGCCAAACAAGTCTTAGTGGCTTTTGAATTTAAAATAAACATAATTGATATATTAAGTAGAGTTATTATTATTATGTCAGTTTTTATTTTTTTGTTAATACGTATTATTATTGTGTGCGTCTTTTTTATGTACGTTAAGTTAGAAAAGAAGAAAACAGAAAGAAAAAGAGGGAGAAAAGAAGAGAAGAAACTCTCTGTGCTTTTGAGAGATTGAGGAGAAGGTACAAGAGGATTAAAAAGGACATTCTTATCATCTTACAAAGTTTGAGCAATCAATCAAAGGTATAATCCTATTTTCTAAAAGTTCTAGTGTTCTTTTGTATGAGAGGTTCTCTTTAAAATTATATGGATGATTAATTTTGATTATGTGGTTATATGTATGTTAATTTCTGTATATAAACTGTTTTATGTGAATTGTATATGATTTAGAGTTGATTAATCCATGAAAACATGATAAATATGAAGAGATTATATTTATAGTGTGTTTATAGTGTAAAATACATGAATATGGCTTATTGGATACTAAAATTGATGTTCAATTCATGTGTTAAACTGTAATTTGTTTGTTGATTGTGAAAATACATAAAGAAACGAAAATAATATGATTTAAACGGACTGTTTTGGTTGTAAATCGAATTCACAGTAAATTATTTCGCTAAGAATGTCTAAAAGTGAAGAAATAGTAAAAATAGTGAATCTAGATGTTGTATTTTTGATGTTTATGTTGTTTATATGTTTAAAAACGTGTTAGAAATATTAGTTTATGTTTCTATAAACTTATTACAACTCAGGTAAGTTGGAATGGTTGTTAGAAAGGAGCTTTTAGGCATAATTTGGCTTTTTTGCTGTGTTCATTCGCGAACTATAAAAACTAATACTGGGTACCTCCGCCCCGGCGGGCGTTACTAGTATTTTTTATGCCGCCCCGACGGGCTTTATAGCACAAAACTCCCTCCCCGGCCGGGGGAGGGGGTAGGCAGACTTACGAAAGTTAGATAAAATCTGATTGGACATAGTTTACTAAAATGAGCATTACGTTTTTCATAAAAACTCCGATTGATGCGATTCAGGATGATCCAGAACAAGGACGAGTAGACATACACCTTTTGTTCTTTAAGTTTTTCAATTTGATGTCGTTAATAGGGGTAAACATGGCCATCTTTAGGACTTTTGTGCACCTAGAGGCAATCGGAGGGCGTCGGGATGCACGTATGCAAGTGTAGTCCTTTGTGTGTTAGTATATCCTAATCTAAAGAGCATGATAACATGTTGAACATGTAATAAGATGTTATATCAGGTTGTTAATTTGTATATGGTGCAATGGCATAATAATTTGATTAGTTGTAATAGAGCTATAGTGTGATGCTCATGAAAAGATGTGACATTGTTTAAACTTAAACTAAGTTAACGAGACATACTAAAAGTGGGAACTAAACTCATGAAGTTAATATTAGTATAACTAATGAGTGTAGTTAATATATATGGTATGTGTAGGACTTGTGGTGAAAGTGAGTAGTGATCGTTTAACCTAAGCACGAGGAAAGTTTTCTTGCCCTATCTTGTTTACAATTGTGCAAGTTTCTGAACTCTAATCTCTATTTGAGTTTATCTTATCTTACTTACTTTATGCAAGTTCTCTATCTCTAATATCTTATTAAATAGTTAAGTTGTTATTGTTACACAAGTTCTCTAACCTTTGCTACTTTATTATTAAGCAAGGTTTACTTTTCATTTTCATGTTATACTTATGCAAGTTCTCTAATCCTAAACTTTCTTTGATCAAGTTTCCTTACCTTAACTTGATTATTATTACACAAGTTCTTGAATCCTATCGAGCAAAGTTCTTAATTTTGTTTCTTTATTGGAAAATGTAACCTTAGCTTATCATTATTGTTCAAGCTAGGCTCATTACATATATTTAATGCTTTGAAAGTTATATTTAAAGCATGACTTTGATGTATCATATTATTCATTACACTTTTGAGTCAACTAATCCTTAGTTGATGTTTGTTGAACTCTAAATTACCCTTGAAACTTATCCAAACCAAACTTACTTTGGTACGAACTTTTATATTAAAACTGAGATAAACAACCCTATTATAGGGGATTATTTACGCGAAGCATTTAGATGTTTGTGCATAATACATGGTACAAAGGAATGATCACCCTAAGTACAGGGAGTCCCTACAGTCTAATGACTGTTTATGTTTAAGTTGAAAGAAATACTTATAACCTTGGACATAGTTCATGGTCTTGTGACCGTCAGATAATTTCCAGTATCAATTATTTATTATTGATGTTCAGATATGTTATTCAATTCAAATGAGTTCATTCATTGCCAGTCATTGTATTCGTTCAAGTGAGCATTTGTTTTGCTCACTCTTGCACATATATAACCATTGCAGCTAAAGTTGAGAAGGTTGACGGGCCAACCACTAGCAAAGGGATATCTTTAACACTTCTACGACTTAACAAATCCTACACGACAATATATGTGAAAAGAATCACCTTTTCGACATAAATTTATAAAACACATTACATAACACACATCGAGTTCTCAATAGTTACTAATATAATAAGCCGTGACGTCCCCAAAATAGGTATACATCACCCATCTTGAGTCTCCAAATACATGGTACAAAATTCAAATACAACTTAATTATACAACAGTCGTGTAAAATAAGATAAAACATAATCTAAGAGTTTTAATAAGAATATTGTCATCTAGACAATATCCACACTCAATGGAGTCCTCATTACATTTATTGTCACTCTATTTTATAGAATAGTGAGGACTACTAAAACAACCATCTGGACCGTCAATCCGTTCCCCGACTCGTCCCAGCTATATTCTCATTTCCTAAAGAGAACAGTGAAAGAAAGGGTGAGCTCAACTAGCCAAGTAAGAAATATTATGACTAAGATAATACAGAATAAATTATCCTTAGCCTTCAACAGTATAACAACTGATAGAATATAATAGACAACAAGTTTTAGATCAACAACTGAAGAGGAATAAGAAATCCATTAGAAGAGTCAAGTAGGGCATAAAATCTACTATCTTCTATGATTTAAAAAGTATTTCATCAACTTTATCGCTGAGACTCAGCTTAATAAGTAAAATTGAATCATCCATGTATCACGGCCAAGGATATTCATGTAATCATCAATGGTCATGATTATACCAAATAATCCCTGGTCATAATCATACCACAACTGTCCATCAATGAACTACAGGCCAATGAGGACTTTCACCGCATCATTCGTCACATTACGGTCATGATTATACCGAATAATCCCTGGTCATAATCATACCAAGTTCCACTATGCACGTAAGCCAAAGATGACTTTCATCACAATATAAGCATGAGGATGATGACAATGACATAATAATTTAATAAAACAAGTTCAAGATAAATTTTAAAGATTTATAATTTAATTTATCCATAAATCAATAACGTCCAAATTGTCAACATGATACTGCTTTTTGGAGTAAAATTCAAGAATGCTCAGAAGAATATTTTCATGAAAAGATACTGGATGAAGCGCAAATATCCAGGATATTCTACTAATTTCATGGAGTATAGAAGCTAAAACTTTAACCAACTGAGTATAATATAATATATGAAACTGCAAATGGATTTTTGCCCGCCATGCGGTAATCCACGTAGACAGATCATTTCCATTATTTAATAAGGAATGAATACGAAGGATCATTCACCATGCATGCGGTAGTCCACATAGACATGTTATTCCAACAGAATAATAAAAAATGGAATAACAAAAGAATTCACCATGCATGCGGTAGCCCGCGTAGACTGGTTATTGCAACAGAATAATAAAGAATGGAATAACAAAAGAATTCACCAGGCATGCGATAGACCGCACAGACAGGTTATTCCAACAGAATAATAAAGAATGGAATAATAAAAGAATTCACCAGGCATGCGATAGACCACACAAACAGTTTATTACAACAGAATAATAAAGAATGGAATAACAACCCTTACGAGGATTGAAAGAAAATAACTCTCTTCATGAATACGAAAGAAATAATATCCCTTACCTTAGAAGAAACTGGATAATGGAATAGTGAGGTAGCAGACTTCTCTTCTTCTTTATCTCTATAATTTCTCTCTATAATAATTGCTCTTGTGAGACTTAGTGAATTGGTGAGAATGAAAGAAGAATGAGCTTCTATTTATAGGAAAATATAGTTTCGATAATTACACGTTTTGGGGCTCGAAATATTAAAATATAATACCTTCCTCTTTTTCTTCATTTTTAATTTAGTCCTGCAAGTATTATCAAACTTGCACCACCTCCCCTAATAGTAAATAATGTGAATTAATAGTTTATTCATATGACTTAATAGTATAATCATGTGAAAAACTAGTTATAGTATAGTACCTTCATCTATACCTCTATTTTTAATTTAGTCATGCAAATATTATCAATCTTGCACCAAGTCCCCTAATAGTAAATCATGTGAATCAATAGTACACACATGTGAACATATAGTTATAAATATGTGAATTAATAGCAATTAATTGCTCTTTTATCCGGTGAATTATCCGATTGGTCAATATAACCTCCAGACATTAATTATTATCGAAATAAATATCGATTTCCACTAACACTAATAATTCCCACACAATGGAACTATCAATTTCATCTTTAATCAACACGAACTTATTCATTATTAATATTATAACTCGCAATATTTAACAGCCAGGTCGTTCCCAAGAAAGATGGGGCTTTCCGATAAAGATTTCTTCTTATTGGCGCTCAATTAAGTGACCAAACCTCTCCTTGACAGAACTTCTAGACATTGTCAATATTGTAAATAATAATATGAATAGCTTTATCATCTCAATTATTGATTTAATAATATAAAATATTATGCAGATGATACTGTGACAATAATTGAATCAATAATATGAGAGATATTATGCAGCAATTACTGTAGCAATAATTGAGTATAACAGAGTGACTTCTCACGTAAGCATCAATAATTAATACCGTGTGCTATTATGCAACCACGTGTATTATTGTACTTTTACCACCGGGTAGTTCAACAGTTTAACGGTAAAACTTTCGTCGTTATTTTTATAAAAAGATAATTCTGTCATTTTCTAACTACGACAATACTTTCGTTATGGGGTCCACCAATGATTGTGCCGTCGTACGAATATTCTCTGTTCAAACGAATATTCCCCGACCAATCGAATATTATATAACCACTTACTTACTTTGCAAAATTTGTAAATAATACCCACAATTATAACATTATATCAAATCCATACCATAATATTCAAAAATATATTTCGAAAAAATTAATCTTTATTCATAAAAGTTGGTGTCTTACAATCTCCCCTTCTTATGAAATTTCGTCCTCGAAATTAGGGTGCGTACCTGGTATGTCGAAGAGGTGAGGATACCTTAACTTCATTTCAGATTCTAACTCCTAGGTCATTTCCTCAACATCGTGGTTTCTCCACAAAACTTTGACTTGAGGTATAACATTGGAGCGTAGAATGTGATCCTTCTTATCCATGATTTTAATAGGTACCTCTTAATACGTTAGATCTTCCGCTATTTTGTCTGGTTCTAATTCAATAATGTGGTTCGGGTCTTTCACATATATACGTAACATAGATATGTGAAAAACGTTATGAACATGAGACATACTTGGTAGTAAGGCGAGTCTATAGGCCACAGTTCCTACATGATCGAGGATTAAAAATGGGCCAATGAATTGAGGATTGAGCTTTCCTCTCTTTCCAAATCTCGTAACTCCTTTCCATGGAGCAACACGTAACAACACATGATCTCCAATATTGAATTCCACGTCCTTTCGATGAAGATCATCATAACTCTTTTGTCGATCTTCTGAGGTTTTTATACGTTATCGGATCGTTTGAATCTTTTTCGTAGTCATACGTACTAACTCTAGTCCCAACAACGTTGCTTCACCCACCTCATCCCAACATACTGGAGAACGACACTTTCTTCCATACAATGCCTCAAATGGAGTCATGCCAATACTTGCTTGATAACTGTTATTGTAGGAAAACTCCACCAATGGTAAGAACTTGTCCCAACTTCCTTTGAAGTCAAGGACACATAGTCTTAATAAATCTTCAAGAGTTTGAATAGTCCTTTCCGACTGCCCGTCCGTTTGAGGACGATATGCTGAACTAAATCGTAAATCCGTGCCCATAGCTTTTTGCAAACTAAACCAAAATCTTGAAGTGAATCTTGGGTCTCGATCAGAAACTATGGATACTGGCATACCATGCAATCTTACAATCTCGTTTACGTACATGAGCAAGACGTTCAAGTGTATAAGTTTCTCGTATCGGTAAAAAATGAGCAGACTTTGTCAATCTATCAACAATGACCCAAATCGCATCTATGCCTTGAGAAACCTTGGGAAGACCAGTAATGAATTCCATGGTAATGTGCTCTCACTTCCATTCTAAAATTTCAAGTGGTTACAATGGACCTTTTGGCACTTGATGCTCCTTCTTGACTCGTTGACAAGTTAGACACCTTGAGATAAACCCCGACATCTCTCTCTTCATATTTCTCCACCAAAATGTATGTTAAAGATCATGATACATTTTGGTACTCCCAGGATAGATTGCAAACGGTGTGTTGTGCGCCTCCATCATGATTTTATACTTCAAGTCAGAATCGTAAGGAACACAAAGTCTGGAGTTGACTCGAAGTATTCCTTCTTCATTGATTCTTGCTTTCGGAAGAGCACCTTCTTGCACTTTCTTCCCAATACGCATCAGCTCCAGGTCTGTAGCTTGAGCAGCTTTAATTTTATCGATTAAAGTCGGTTCTACTCATATTTTGCCATCATCACATGGTTCCCTGGAGTCTTTAACTCTATCTCCATCCTTCGTATGTCATACAAAATGGGTCTTTGCGTTGAAAATATTGCACTCGTACCCGCAAATAATCTTCTACTCAATGCGTCGGCTACTACGTTCGCTTTTTTAGGATGATATTGGATGGTATGATCATAATCTTTCAATATCTCAAGCCATCGTCATTGTCGCATGTTGAGTTCCTTTTGAGTGAAGAAATATTTGAGGCTCTTATGATCCGTATAGATCTCCACCTTCTCTCTATACAAGTAATGCCTCCAAATCTTAAGCGTAAAAATGACTGCTGCCAACTCTAGATCATGAGTAGGATAATTCCTCTCATATTCTTTGAGTTGTTGTGAGGCATAGGCTATGACTTTCCCATGTTGCATGAGAACACATCCTAACCCTTTTCCTGAAGCATCACTATAGATGACAAATCCCTCCAAGCCAGATGGTATTGTTAGAACAAGTGCTAAAATTAGTCTTCTCTTGAGTTCTTGAAAACTCTTCTCACATTCCTCACTCCAACTGAACTTTGTATCTTTTCGAGTCAGATGAGTTAATGGAGTAGCGATTCGAGAAAATCCTTCCACGAATCTCCGATAATAACCAGCTAAGCCGAGAAAGTTACGTACTTCTGTCACTGACTTTGGTTGCTCCCAGCTTTGAATTGCTTCAATCTTCACTGGGTCAAAAAATATTCCATGATTTGATATCATGTGCCTAAGGAATACAACTTCCTCAAGCCAGAACTCACATTTCTTCAACTTGGCATAAAGCTTGTTTTCACGAAGCTTTTTGAAGTATCAGCCTCAAGTGTTGCTCATGGTCATCACAACTTTTGGAGTATATGAGGATGTCATCAATAAAGACGACCACAAAGTGATTCAATTATTCCTTGAATACTCGGTTCATCATGTCCATGAAGGCAGCATACGCATTAGTCAATCCAAAAGACATGACTAGGAATTCATAATGCCCGTACCGAGTTCTGAAAGTGGTATTTGGAATGTCATCAGTTTTAATCTTCAATTGATGATATCCGAAATGAAGATCAATCTTTGAAAAGAATTTGGCTCCTTGAAACTGGTCAAACAGGTCATTAATGCGAGGCAACGGGTACCTATTTTTGATGGTGACATGATTCAACTCCCTATAATCAATACAAAGTCGCATACTTCCATCTTTCTTCTTCACGAATAGAACAGGAGAACCCCAAGGAGACGTACTAGGTCGAATGAAACCGATGTTTAACAATTCCTGTAGTTAGGTTTTTAACTCTTGAAGTTCAATAGGAGCCATTAGATATGGGTCTTTGGAAATGGGTTTTGTACCGGGTTCAAGGTCGATACCAAACTTGATTTCACGCTCTGGGGGTAGGCCATGAAGTTCTTCGGGGAATACGTCAGGAAATTTATTAACAATAGAAATATCATTCAAATCTGACGTTTTTTTGTTTAAATCTGTGACATGAGCTTAGAAAGCTTGATATCCGTTTTTCAATAAATGAATAACTTTATGGCTTAAGATGACCATGATTGATTTTAATGGTTTGGTCGCTTGAATTCACATAATAGGTTGATTAGGAATATGAAAGATAACAACCTTATGAAAACAATCAATTTTAGCATGATGAATAGTTCACCAATCATTCCCTAGAATCACGTAAAATGCAAGTATTTTTAAGGAGATAAGATCGACAGGTAACGTGCGATTATCGATTTGAATCAAACAAGACTTATAAACAGTGGATGTGATGAAGGTTTCTCCCAACAGAGTTTCAACAGATAAATCTAAGTCTAAATTCTTCGGAGTCAAATTTAAACGTTGAGCGCAAGTAGGAGAAATAAAAGAATGGGTAGAACTGGTATCAAATAAAGTATAAACTTCACTAGAGTTTATGATTAGCTTACCCGTTATCACCTTATTCAGATTTCTCGCTTTTTGGGAGGTTACAACAAACGCTCTCCCTTGAACTGCCGATTTTTTCTTTTCTGGGACGGCCTTTGATGCCTCCATCCCAGCTGGACTTGACTTCAGTGCACGACAAAATTGGGCAAGGTGACATTCTCTTCTGCAATTATAACACGCTTTGGATTGTTGCGTACAGTTTGGACTGATATGTCCCTCCCCTCCGCATTTGTAACATACGATTAGCTGTCGTTCCCCTTCCTGAACAACAGGTGCTGGTGCTGACATATTTCCATCATCGTTGAATCTCCTCTTCTTGAAATTTCCACTTCTATTATCTTGGCCATGATTACCACCGAAGTGGTTACCATTTCTGGCATGTTTATTCCCTCCACGTTTGTTGTCACCGCTTCGATGACTGCAACCATTGGTATTATCATTTTGTCGGCTGCTGTCTCTTGGTTGAGTTAACTCGTTATCGCGCT
The DNA here is from genome assembly GCA_020205505.1 of Panax japonicus. Lineage (NCBI taxonomy): Eukaryota > Viridiplantae > Streptophyta > Magnoliopsida > Apiales > Araliaceae > Panax > Panax japonicus. The sequence goes on along the minus strand of CM035101.1, from coordinate 45,724,229 downwards.
CCAATAACTGAGCCCTATTTACAACATCTGAATATAAACACAGTTTGTGAGAAATTAAGTATTGACGTATCTCGGGTTTCAAACCTCTTAGAAACATCCGCGCAATTCTCTCCTCATTATCAACCAAGTGGGATGCAAACTGGGATAACTTGGCAAACTTAGCTTCGTACTGTGACACGGTTATATTGTTCTGGTCCATCTTGATGAATTCTACCTCCTTTATGTGACGAATACTTTCGGGAAAGTACTTGTCGTTGAACAGTTCTTGGAATTTCTCCAAAGACATCTTCAGTGCGGCAGGTTGAGTATGCTTTACCGATTCCCACCAGTAATCTGCATCTCCTCGCAACATAAAGGTGGCAAAGGGAACCTTTTGATCTTCGTAGCATCCCAAAACATCAAATATCTTGGTGATCTGCTTTATCCACGTCTCCGCCTTAAGTGGTTTTGGCTCTCCAATAAACTCCGGTGGTCCCAGCTCCTTGAACTGTTTAGCAGTGACCGTCCGAGAGTTGCCAGTGTTTCCACCTGCATTTTGAATAGGAGCCACTCTCGCCTGATGTTGCATGAATTGGATAAAGCCTCTGAACATGACATCATTCACCATTTCATTGGTGTTATTGTTTACCTGAGGATTATTGTCTTCCTGTTGCACATTATCCTGGGTATTGATCGTTGGTGACTCAACGGTCTCATGTGCTTCATTGCTTATCTCAACATTTTCGGATGCCATTTTCAAATACTGCCACAAAACAAGGGTTAATTAACATATCACATATTATCCCTATACTTTGATCGACCAATTAAATACCAAATAAACTTAGGTAGGTCATACTAGCGAAGGAATTCTCCGTCTCTCCCCTCCTAGTTCTTGTCTCACATCTCAGCCAGGGATCTTATCCCTAAGCATTGATACCAACTGTGATGCCCCAAAAATAGGTATACATCACCCATCTTGAGTCGCCAAATACATGGTACAAAATTCAAATACAACTTAATTATACAACATTCGTGTAAAATACGACAAAACATAATCTAAGAGTTTTAATAAGAATATTGTCATCTAGACAATATCCACACTCAATGGAGCCCTCATTATATTTATTGTAACACTATTTTATAGAATAGCGAGGACTACTAAAACAACCATCTGGACCGTCAATCCGTCCCCCAACTCGTCCCAACTATATTTTCATTTCCTGAAGAGAACATTAAAAGAAAGGGTGAGCTCAACTAGTCCAGTAAGAAATATTATGACTAAGATAATGCAGAATAAATTATCCTTAGCCTTCAATAGTATAACAACAGATAGAATATAATAGACAATAGTTTTATATCAACAACTTCAGCGGAATAAGCAATCCATTAGAAGAGTCAAGTAGGGCATAAAATCTACTATTTTCTATGATTTAAAAAGTTTTTCATCAACTTTATCGCTGAGACTCAGCTTAATAAATAAAATCGAATCATCCCTGCATCACGACCAAGGATATTCATGTAATCCTCAATGGTCCTAATTATACCGAATAATCCCTGGTCATAATCATACCAACAACTGTCCATCAATGAACTACATGCCAATGAGGACTTTCACCACATCATTCGTCACATTACGGTCATTATTATACCGAATAATCCCTGGTCATAATCATACCAAGTCCATATACGCACGTAAGCCAAAGATGACTTTCATCACAATATAAACATGAGGATGATGACTGACATAACAATTCAATAAAATAAGTTCAAGATAAATTTTAAAGATTTATAATTTAATTTATCCAGAAATCAATAACGTCCAAATTGTCAACATTATACTGCTTTGTGGAGTAAAATTCAAGAATGCTCAGAAAAATATTTCCATAAAAAGATACTGGATGAAGCACAAATATCCAGGATATTCTACTAATTTCATGGACTATAGAAGCCAAAACTTTAACCAATTGAGTATAATATAATATATGAAACTGCAAATGAATTTTTGCCCGCCATGCGGTAATCCACGTAGACAAATCATTTCCACAATTTAATAAGGAATGAATATGAAGGATCATTCACCATGCATGCGGTAGTCCACATAGACATGTTATTCTAACAGAATAATAAAGAATGGAATAACAGAAGAATTCACCATGCATGCGGTAGCCCGCGTAGACAAGTTATTCCAACAGAATAATAAAGAATTGAATAACAAAAGAATTCACCAGGCATGCGATAGATCGCACCGACAGATTATTCCAACAGAATAATAAAGAATGGAATAACAACCCTTACGAGGATTGAAAGAAACTCTTCATGAATACAAAAGAAATAATACCCCTTACCTTAGAAGAAACTGGATACTGGAATAGTGAGGTAGCAGACTTCTCTTCTTCTTTCTCTCTATAATTTCTCTCTATAATAATTGCTCTTGTGAGACTTAGTGAATTGGTGAGAATGAAAGAAGAATGAACTTCTATTTATAGGAAAATATAGTTTCAATAATTGCACGTTTTGGGGCTCGATATATTAAAATATAATACCTTCCGCTTTTTCTTCATTTTTAATTTAGTCCTGCAAGTATTATCAAACTTGCACCACCTCCCCTAATAGTAAATAATGTGAATTAATAGTTCATTCATGTGACTTAATAGTATAATCATGTGAAAAAACTAATTACAGTATAGTACCTTCATCTATACGTCCATTTTTAATTTAGTCATGCAAGTATTATCAATTTTGCACCAACTCCCCTAATAGTAAATCATGTGAAACAATAGTACACACATGTGAACTCATAGTTATAAGCATGTGAATTAATCCCAATTAATTGCTCATTTATCCGTTGAATTACCCGATTGGTCAATATAACCTCCAGACATTAATTATTATCGAAATAAATGTCGATTTTCGCTAACACTAATAATTCCCACACAATGAAACTATAAATTTCATCTTTAATCAACACGAACTTATTTATCATTAATATTATAACTCACAATATTTAATAGCCAGGTCATTCCTAGGAAAGATGGGGCTTTCCGATTAGGATTTCTCCTTATTGGCGCACAATTAGGTGACCAAACCTCTCCATGACAGAACTTCTAGACACTGTCAATATTGTAACTAATAATATGAATACATTTGTCGTCTCAATTATTAATTTAATAATATAAAATATTATGCAGATGATACTGTGACAATAATTGAATCAATAATATGAGAGATATTATACAACAATTACTGTAGCAATAATTGAGTATAACTGAGTGACTTCTCACGTAAGCTTCAATAATTAATACCGTGTGCTACTATGCAACCACGTGTATTACTGTACTTTTACAACCGGGTAGTTCAACAGTTTAACGGTAAAACTTTAATCATTATTTTTATAAAAAGATAATTCTGTCATTTTCTAACTACGATAATACTTTCGTTGTGGGGTCCACCAATGATTGTGCCATTGTACGGATATTTCCTGTTCAAACGAATATTCCTCGACAATTTGAATATTATATAACCACTTACTTGCTTTGCAAAATTTGTAAATAATACCCACAGCTATAACATTATATCAAATCCACACCATAATATACAAAAATATATCTCATGAAAAATTAATCTTTATTCATAAAAGTTGGGGTCTTACATAACCTGAGGTGCGCCCTGCCTAAAACTAATGAATTAGTTTCCCGTCTCATCTAAACTAACTTTATAGAGAGTTAGATCAGTTACTAGCTCATCTTAAAACTTTGACCATACAAAGAAGTCTTTTAACTCAGTTAAAACAAGTTAATGATTAAAACGTACGACTGTACCTACACATTAACTTAATTAACATCTTCACAATCTGTCTAGCTAAAATATTTAGCATAGAATTAATCTTACCGCAGTTCATGAAGAAACATAACTCTTTTAACTTGAACAATTCAATTATAGAACAGTTCATCTTTCAAAAGCACATAGGTACAGAAAATTTGGCACATAGACTCATGTATAATAAACATCTTGTAAAAATATAAAACATGTGCACATAGATAAAACTCGCTCATTTACGACATTTGAGCAAGTTTAAAGAAACTCTCATTCAATATATAATATGAATGAAATTAGAAAACTTGCCTTAAACGTTGCTTACCGTTACTCTATACTACTCTTTGAAATTCCTATATGTCACATAAAGATATCATATACCAATTAGTCTTATGCTTGACTTACACATTAGTTTAAATTAACTTATTTCATACTTTATGATGCTCGGGTTTTATAAATCGAAGTAACATATTCAGGTTTATACTTTCGGTATATTGTTTGCTTAACTTCGTTCATCGATTAGACTTAAATTTCAAAGTCTCTTCTTATGATCTTACCATCTTCATTTCACTTTTTATGGTTCACATTAAATTAGTTTACGTGACCAAACTTTCTTTATCGTCTTCCGGCGTTATGAAATTTAGAGATGCCACAACTCTTATAATAATCTTTCACGATGGTTTTATATTGCCTTTATCTGATATCTTGTAATGTCCATCGTATTTGATTCAGACCACTTTATAAGTTAATTAACACTTAACACATCGTTTCAACGTTCATACGTCGTACACCCGACTTATTTAACTAAACGCCCAATCGACACACCATTGTGCACGATTGAAACGTCCAATTCAATTACCATTCCTATTTTTACCTTCCTCTAGAGTATATTTCCAAAGTTAAATGCTTAGAACTCGGAAATACTAGCCCAACAAGGCTTAATGCCCTGACATTCCGAAGAAACCACCCCAGTTTGACTCCAATTAAATAACATCCCTAAAGATGCCCATTTAAGACCTTGATCCCAACCTCAAATATCAAAATTTAAAGAATCACAGTTGTAGGTATACTTTTTATCTTTTCGGATCATCTTGAATCACCTAAATCGGAGTTCATATGAAAGAGTTATGATCAATTTACTAAATAATGTCAAAATAGTCCAGCCCATCACTATTCGGGAGTTGCGACGCCCAAAATGGCCTTGACGGCAGCATTGTAGTGCCTGCAATTTAGCCCAAATTCTGTATATGGGTGTACAGTGCCCAGAAATGCTTAGAACATATCATTACAGCGTCGATTCCCCTAAAATTCAAGTTTTGCAACTTTGTTTCACCGCACCTACTTTTGAACCTCATAACTTTCTCACCTGATATCAGAATGAGTTCGTTATTGAGACAATGGAAAGCTTGTAACATTCTCTACGAATCCCCTCGAACATAATAAATTTTTGAATCTGATAATAAGCCTTTAAATTGGCTCAAAATTACTTCCTCGCTTAATTTTTTAACTTCGCGTAAAATTTTCATTTCTCCTTAACTTACTCATCCGAACCTAGAATGAGTTTGTTCTTAAGTCCACGACTCACATTTTCCACTTTTTCTAAAATTCTTTTGAAATCCTAATTATTCGGGATCATTAGCTTACTTTCTAAATTCATCCAAAAATCATAACGAACTACGATTTCAACGGTTAACGTCTTTTACTAAAATTTTTGCCATAACTTCGTTATAGCCTATTTTTAATCTGTTCCTCTTGGAATATTTCTGTAATAACTTATATTTTTAGAAATTATTAAAATAAGAATTTAGTATGTGACAACCCAGAAATTTGAATCGTCCAGAATTTAGGTTTAAAGAATTAGTTATTAATAAAATTAATTTTTATTAATACTATTCTGTGCTATGTGTTTATTAATCGTTATATAACCTAGGATGATTATAAGTCGGGAGGATTCTGGCTACGAGCTAGATTGAACGAATAAGAATTTTCAAGAAGAAAATAAAAGTTTTCCGGGAACAAAATATTTTTTGGGAAAAAAGACGAAATAGGCACTATTCATCCGCTTCTGCTCGAAGATTAATTTTGAAATTCTGAGAAGTTATTGATTACGTGTAATCTTGAGATATGATGGAATATTCAATAATATTTCAGTTATGGCAAAGACGAAGTTTTCGCCTATGGACTCAAAACCTAGGGTTAGGAAAAGTGAGTTCCGAGAATTTTATGATCACGTATAATAATTAGGGTTATTATGCGTGAGAAATATGAGTATGATGCGAGTTATTGTACGAGTATAGTACGAAGGTTATTACGACGTATAATATGAATATCATACGAATTATATACGAAGAGAATACGAGAATACGAGAATGGAATGCGTAGAATGCGATTAGTCGTAATGGACTTTGAGTTCATGGACTTTGTAGAATTTAATTGGACTTGGATTATGTCAAGCCCAATGCTTTGTGAAATCAAGCCCAAGTTAGGCCCAATAAGAATTAGGGTTAAGGCCCAAACCAAGAAAAGAAACCGCGGATCAAACCGATGGATAAACGGATGGGTAATACCAATGGGGCAACCCATGGGCAAGAGGGGCGGCTACTTGGCCACCAAGTAAGGGTGGTGGCCAAGTAAACTTGGTGGCTAAGTGTTGGAGGAGGTGGGAATAGTAAGGAGGTTGGGGGGCGAAATGACTAAAATTTCCTTAGCCTTGAAAATCTATAAATAAGAAGCTCATTTCATTATTTTTGGATTTTGAAAATCCCACACTTGAGAGAGAGAGAGAGAGAGAAAAGTCGGATGGAAGGGAGAAGGAAGAACGAGAGCATGAATGATCGGATCGAAAGTGATCGTGTAATAACAAAGCTTGCAAATCGTCGGCTTTGTATAACGGGAGAGGATTAAAGAAGAACGGTAATCCGAGCCCTAGTTTCTTCTAATATTTTCTTTAAGTTTAATATGTTTAAAGCATAGCTTAATGAGAATAGGGAGAAGATGATGTTAGAAATGATTTCATAAGGTTGAAATCATGAGAAAAGAAGAAATAAGAACTTAGAAATTTAGTTTATAAATTTCTTAAAGAAGTATAAGATTCGTAAGGATTGTGAATGATCTGAGTGGATTATATGAATAAGTAGGTGAAATAAATATAGAATGATGTTCTATAACATCAAATTCCAACAAAAAGTGGAATCATAATCCAAAATATCGATTAAAATGAAGAACGAATGAAGAACACGAAGGACGTTGTTGATGGACAAATTTAAAACCATCGTAGGATAATTGTTGTTGATGGACAAGTTTAAAACCATCGTGTTTAAGTTAGTTGATTATTGTTTGGTTAGGAACGGTAGAAACGTTCATGAAGAACAGATTAAAACTTAGCTATAACGAAGTTATGGCGAAAATTTCGTAAAAGACGAACGAGAATTAGAAAGTTAGTAAATGAACCTGAGTGGGTAGGGTTTCATAAGAAAGTAAGAGAACATAGAAAACGTGAGTCGTGGACTCAAGAATGAATGAGTTCCGAGTTCGGATGACCGAATTACGGACGAACAAACGAAGAGCGTCGAAAGCGTAAAATGAACAAAGGGTGAAGATCAAGCCAAACTAATGGCACACTAACGGATTTAGATAGAATTTCTTCTTAATGGGTACTAAAGTATGTAAGATAAGGAAGAGAATGGCTTTGGAACGACCTCGTTCCGAGTTATAACGAAGGAGTTATGAGATCGCGAAGTAAGCATCTGAAAATTGATTTAACACTTAGAGAAAATTTCTAGGGTTAGGGCTTGGCGCCGCGGTGCCAGTCATGCCATGTAGAGTGGCGCAGTAGCGCTAGACCGGGGGCCGAGTTCTACTAACTCTCGCCGTGTCGTGAGAGATAAAGAAGGGAGTGGCGCCGCAATGCCAGTGTTGGGAAAAATCCAGAGATGAGCTTTTAACTGCTCAGCTCTTGGGGGAAATGTAAGGGAAGATAAAGAATATAATATTCAACTAATGTAACACTTAATCAAGTGATGTAAACTTCTATTAAAGGTTGAACGTATAGGTTAAACAAGATTAAATGACAAAGAATATAAACGCGGGTTACGTAATCGATATCCGGGGACCGTAGTCACGATGAACGAACGTGATGGAATTCTATGGTTGTGATTCCTTAGACGTTGAGTGACGAGGGTAATGAATAACATTTCGATGTTATGTCATAAGTGTGAAGCGTATAGATGCTATGAACGCAACGTTGTTGCGATGAGCGATGGGTTTTAGCATACAACGATTGGTATGGCTTCGACACTAAGAACGAGTAATGAACATGGGGTTCATGTAATGGATAACGAAAGTAAATAAGAGATTAATTATCAAGAAAGCCGTAAGGAATAAGAAATTGACTTAATTGAACATTATAGTTTAATAGTTTGTATAAGTTAAGAGAAGTTAGGTTGTGGTACAATCGTAACTTTGATGGTTGACATATGGGAGCTGGGCTAAACAATTCCTTCAGAGAGCGAAGGTATATACAAAACTGGCAACCGATCTAACTCACTGTTGTGGGATAATGTAGATGAGACGGGAACTTGTTTGTTGGTTGTTTGTGAGAAACCACTCAGAGTACCATAAGGACTACTAGCAGAGAAGTGATGTGTGTCGAGTCCTAGAGAAGTTATAAGAAAAAGATAAGAATATAAATCATCCAAGTTGATGAACGTATGAGTAAGACAACTCCGTATGTCATAAAGCCGTAAACTAGTAAAGGAAGTTAGTCGCGTAAACTTATATTGCAAGAACGCGAACCCTAAGAAGTAAAGTTGAGTAAACCAATGCGTAAGTTCAATATATGACTAATTGGTGTTTATGTTTTCTCGTTATGTGTTATATAGGAATTGGAATGAGCAGTTCAGCGTAAGCTGTAGCTAGGCATAAGGCAAGTTTCCTAACTTCATTCATATTATATGAATGCTAGTTTCTTAAACTTCTCAGATGTTGTACTTGAGAAGTTCTGTCTATGTGCGAATGTGCGATATTTGTACAATGTGGTAGAACATATGAGGCCTTGAGCCACAGTTTGAACACTTCGGTGTTTCTATGATATGAATTGTTCTGTGATTGAGCTGTTCAATACAAGTATGTTCTGTTTATACATTAATCGTTATTGTTAAGTCTATGCTAATGATTCTAGCCAGACATGATGTGTATAAAAAAGAAGGTAGAGGAATGAAAGTATTTCAAAGTGAAAGTGAATGATGTTTTAAGATGATAAGAATCAAGACTATTCCTATTATTCAAGCTGCTTCATAACCTTTGTTCAGTTATAGAAGTTCTAAAGAAATGTTTTAATTCTGAAGTTGTTTGTTCAACTGTTATGACTTGCTGGGCAATTGAATGCTCACACTTGCTTTAAATGAAAAACAATTTTTAGCGAACAAGGTTAGAAGAACTTAAGGATCCTGTAAAGATCAAGCTGACGGGATCCAGACGAAGTGTCATTCAGAATGTGACTAAGCGAGAAGATCAAGTGAAGACTTGTAATGTAAAAAGATAAAACTGAACTATAGAAGAGTTTAATGAACTATTATGTCTCCTTGGTGGTGGATAAAAGTCACTCTTGTAAGATGAAATGAATAATGTATTGATTATTATTTGTAATGAAAAAGGGTATAAGGTTTCCAGAACCTGGGATTTGAGAGTGTATGTCATTATATTTCAGTATATAATGATGTATGTTGGATGAATGATGTACTCGTGACGTACAGAATTCGGGTGTAAAGATAGACTGGATTTCGGGGCGTTACATAGTAAATAGAATTCTTATTATAGAATGTGTCGGGTTTGAATAAGAATGTATATATATATATGTGTGTGTGTGTGTTACATATTTTGAATTTTGTTTTATGGGAGGAAAGAAACCCATAAATGAGATTTTATAGTTGGTTAAACTATTAAGCAAAAATAGAGTTTTAAAACTTGAAGTTTGATCTTTACATTATTAAAAAAAGTTGTGAGACCCCAAATTTTATGAATAAAGATTTAAATTTCTCGAAATATTTTTTTAATATTATGTTGTGGTTTTGATATAATGTTATCGTTGTGGGTAATATTTATAAATTTTGCAAAGTAAACAAGTTGTTATATAATATTTGATTGGTCGGGGAATATTTATTTTAACAGGGAATATTCGTACAACGACACAATCATTGGTGGAACCCATAACGAAATTATTGTCAGATTGAGAAAACGACAAAAATACTTTATGAAAGTACCGGCAGAAGTTTTACCGTTAACTGTTGAAACACTCGGTGTTAAAAGTGCAGTAATACGCGTGGTTGCATAATAGCACACGGTGTTGATTATTGATGCTTACGTGAGAAGTCACTCAGTTTTGTTCAATTATTATTACAATAATTGATGCATAATAGCTCACGTTATTTGATTCAATTATTATCAATATTTTATAAATTATTAAATCAATAATTGAGATAACAAAGTTATTAATATTATTATTTGCAATATTAACGATGTCTAGAAGTTCTGCCAAGGAGAGGTTTGGTCACCTAATTGCGCGCTAATAAGGAGAAATCCTTATTGGAAAGATGTGAGATCCCATATTTTATGAATAAAGATTTAAATTTCTCGAAATATTTTTTTTAAATATTATGGTGTGGATTTGATATAATGTTATAGTTGTGGATAATATTTATAAATTTTGCAAAGTAAACAAGTTGTTATAAAATATTCGTTTGTTCGGGGAATATTTTTTTGTTGGAAATATCCGTACGACGACACAATCATTGGTAGACCCAACAACAGAAGTATTGTCGTAGTTAGAAAACGACATAATATCTTTTTAGAAAAATAACGACGAAAGTGTTACCGTTAAAACTGTTGAACTACCCGGTAGTAAAGGTACAGTAACACGCGTGGTTGCATAGTAGCACAAGGTATTGATTATTGATGCTTACGTAAGAAGTTACTCAGTTATACTCAATTATTGCTACAATAATTGCTGCATCATATCTCTCATATTATTGATTCAATTATTGTCACAATATCAATATTTTATATTATTAAATCAATAATTGAGATGACAAAGTTATTCATATTATTATTTATAATATTGACAATGTCTAGAAGTTCTGTCAAGGAGAGGTTTGGTCACCTAATTACGTGCCAATAAGGAGAAATCCTTATCGGAAAGCCCCCTCTTTCCTAGGAACGACCTGATTGGTAAATATGAGTTATAATATTAATGATGAATAAGTTCTTGTTGATTAAAGATGATTTTGATAGTTCCATTGTGTGGGAATTATTAGTGTTAGTGGAAATCAACATTTATTTTGATAATAATTGATGTTTGAAGGTTATATTGATCAATCGAGTAATTAATCGGATAAATGAGCAATTAATTACTATTAATTCACATGCTTATAACTATGTGTTCACATATTTGTACTATTGATTTATATGATTTACTATTAGGGGAATTGGTGCAAGATTGATAATACTTGCATGACTAAGTTAAAAATGGAGGTACTATACTGTAATTTGTATTTTTAAACATGATTATACTATTGATTCACATGATTTAACTATTGATTCACATTATTTACTATTAGGGGAGGTGGTGCAAGTTTGATAATACTTGCAGGACTAAATTAAAAATGAAAGAAAAGTTGGAGGTATTGTACTGTAATATTTCAAGCCCCAAAACGTGAAATTATCGAAACTATATTTTCCTATAAATAGAAGCTCATTCTTCCTTCATTTCTCACTAATTCACTAAAGCTGTAGAACATTTATTATAGAGAGAAATTATAGAGAGAAAGAAGAAGAGAAGTTTACTACCTCTCTATTCCAGTATCCAACTTTATTCTAAGGTAAGGGGTATTATTTCTTTCGTATTCATGAAGAGAGCTATTGTTATTCCATTCCTTATTATTCTGTTGGAATAACCAGTATATGCAAAGTACCGCATACATGGTGAAATTCGTCTGTTATTCACTTCTTTATTATTATGTTGGAATAACCTGTATATGTGAAGTACCGCATACACGTTGAAATTCTTCTATTATTCCATTCTTTATTATTCTGTTGGAATAACCTGTCTATGTGGATTACCACATGCATGGTGAATGATCCTTTGTATTCATTTCTTATTAAATTGTGGAAATGACCTGTCTACGTGGATTACCACAAGGCAGATGAAAATCTATTTGCAGTTTCATATATTCTATTATACTCAGTTGATTAAAGTTTTGACTTCTATACTCCATGAAATTAGTAGAATATCCTAGATATTTGCGCTTCATCCAGTATCTGTTCATGGAAATATTCTCTGAGCATTCTTAAATTTTTCTCCACAAAGTAGTATCATGTTGACAATGTGGACATTGTTGGTTCCTGGATAAATTAATTCTTGAACTTGTTTTATTGAATTATTATGTAATTGTCATCATCCTCATGTTTATATTATGTTGAAAGGCTTCTTTGGCTTACGTGCATAATTGGACTTGGTATAATTATGACCAGGGATTATTTGGTATAATCATGACCGTAATGTGACGAATGATGTGGTAAAAGTTCTCAGTGGCCTGTAGTGCATTGATGGACAGTTTTTGGTATGATTATGACCGGAGATTATTCAGTATAGTCATGACCATTGATGATTTAATGTATATCCTTGGCCTGTAGTGCATGGATGATTAGATGATGTGGTTTATTTATGAAGCTGAGTTTCAGCGATAAAAATTGATGATAACATTTTAAATCATAGAATATAGTAGATATCATGCTCTACTTGAGTATTCTAATGGATTGATTATTCCGCTGCAGTTAAACTTGATGTCTATTGTATTTTATCAGTTTAACATTGTTAAAAACTAATGATAATTTATTCTGCATTATCTCAGTCATAATATTTCTTATTGGGCTAGTTGATCTCACCCTTTCTTTCACTGTTCTCTTCAGGAAATGAGAACGTAGCCGGGACTAGTCGGGGAACGGAGTGATGGTCCGAGATGGAGTATTAGTAGTCCTCACTATTCAATAAAATATTGTTATAATAAATGTAATGAGGACTCTATTTGAGAGTGGATATTGTCTAGAAGGCAATATTCCTGTTTAAACTCTCATCTATGTTTTGTTGTATATTACACGTCAGTTGTATAATTAAGTTTGTATTTGATTTATGTAGTGTGATATCTGGCGACCCAAGATGGGTTATGTATACCTGCTTTGGGGGCATCACAGTTGGTATCAAAGCTTAGGGATATGATCCCTGGCTAAGATGTGAGAGAAGAACTAGGAGGGGAGAGACGGGGAATTCCTTCGCTAGTATGACCTACCTAAGTTTACTTATTTTTTAATTGATCGGTCAGAGTATAGGGATAATATGTGATATGTCAATTAACCCTTGTTTTGTGAAAGTGTTTGAAAATGGCATCTAAAAATGTTGAGATCAGCAATGAAGCACATGAGACCGTTGAGTCACCAACGATCAATACCCAGGATAATGTGCAACAGGAAGACAATAATCCTTAGATAAACAATAACTCCGATGAAATGATGAACGATGGGATGTTCAGAGGCTTTATGCAATTCATGCAACATCAGGTAAGAGAGACTCCTATTCAAAATATAGGTGGAAATAATGGCAACCCACGGTCGGTCACTGCTAAGCAGTTCAAGGAGCTGGGACCACCAGAGTTTTTGGGAAAGCCAGAATCACTTAAGGCGGAGATGTGGTTAAAGCAGATCACCAAGATATTTGATGTCTTGGGATGCTCCGAGGAGCAAAAGGTTCCCTTTGCCACCTTTATGTTGCGTGAAGAGGTAGATTACTGGTGGGAATCTGTAAAATGTACCCAGCTTGACGCACTCAAGATGTCTTGGGAGAAGTTACAAGAGATGTTCAACGACAAGTACTTTCTCAAAAGTATTCGCCATATAAAGGAGGTGGAGTTTATCAAGTTGGAGCAAAACAATATGACCGTGTTGCAATACGAGGCTAAATTTGCTGAGTTATCCCGGTTTGCATCCCATTTGGTCGATAATGAGGAGCGAATGACTCGAATGTTTCTAAGAGGTTTGAAACTCGATATACGTCAATACCTCATTTCTCACAAACTTTGTTTATTTTAAGATGTTGTGAATAGGGATTAGTTATTGGAGCGCGATAATGAGTCAGCACAACCAAAAGGTAATGAGCAACAACACGATAATAATCATACTGGTGGCAACGGCCATTGGAACAATGATAACCATCGTGGGGGAAATTATCATGCCAAGAATGGTAACCACTTCGGTGGTAATCATGGCCAAGATAATAGAAGTAGAAAATTCAAGAAGAGAAGACTTAACGATGATGGGAAGATGTCGGCAGCATCAACAAATTCTAGGGGAGGAGAACGACCGCCAGTTAGATGCTATAGATGCGGAGAGGAGGGACACATAAGTCCAAACTATTCATAGCCTTCTAAGGTATGTTTTAGTTGTGGAAAAGATGGTCACATAGCTCGATTTTGTCCTGTAGCAAAATCAAGTCCAGCTGGGACGGTGACACCAAAGGCGAATACAGACAAAACAAAGTCGGTGGTTTCAGGAAGAGCATTTTTCGGGACTTCTCAAAAAGTGAGTAACCCGAACGAAGTTAGCACATATTAGTTAATTATTAATTTTTACGAAGTCTATACCTTATTAGATACCAGTTCTACCCATTCTTTTATCTCTCTTGCTTGAGCTCACCGTTTAAATTTGACTCCGGAGAGATTAGACTTTGACTTATCGATTGAAACTTCGTTAGGAGAAACCTTTGTTACCTCTACTGTTTATAAATCTTATTTGATTCAAATCGATACCCTCACGTTACCTGTCGATCTTATCTCTTTGAAAATATTTCCCTTTGATGTGATTTTAGGAATCGATTGGTTAATTACTCATCATGCTTTTTGTAAGGTTGTTAGCTTTCATATTCCTAACCGACCTGTTATGAGAATTCAAGCAACCAAACCACTAAAGTCAATCATTGTTATATCAAGCCATAAGTAAAGAGCCCCGAGCCTTTCGCTAGTGACTTCCAAGTCTTGGAATACACTGAAGCTAGAATATCCATAGGGGACATCATGAATAACGGTGGAAAGTTGATAGATATCAATGTGACATGTTATCCAAGTCTTGGATGAGAGTAACAATTTTGAATGACATTTCTATTGTTAATAAATTTCCTGACATATTCTTGAAGACTTCCTAGCTTACCCCAGAGCGTGAAATTGAATTTTGAATTGTCCTCAGTACAAAACCCATTTCTTAAACCCTCAAATATTTACTTCACCCAAAATGAACGTATTATGCGCCAAAGACGTTGGCTCGAGCTGTTGAAGATTACGTTTATACCATTTAATATCATCGTTGAAGAGTGAACGTGGTAGCTGACGCGTTGAGTAAAAGATCATATACGTTACGAGTGCGATGTTATTAACACAGAAACCCATTTCCTGTAACATAGAAATGATGAAGATAGAGTTAAAGACTCTAAGGACCCACATGGTGATATCAAATATACGAGTAGAATCAACTTTAATTGATAAAGTTAAAGCCTAACAAGCTACATACTCAGAGCTGATGAATGTAAAGAAGAAGGTTCAAGAGGGCGTTATTCTAGAAGCAAGAATCGATGAAGAGAGGAAATCTCAACCCTCTATTTTATTGGCCCATTTGAAATCCTTGATCGAGTAGGAACTGTGGCCTATAGACTCGTTTTACCGCCAAGTATGTTGCGTGTTCATAATATTTTTTTTCACGTATCGATGTTACATAATTATGTGGATGACCCGAACCACGTTATTAAATTAGAACTAGATGAGATATCATAAGATTTAACGTATGTGGAGATACGTGTTAAAATCTGGGATAAGAAGGATCGTATTCAACACTCAAAGGTTCCTCAAGAGTTAGAATCTGAAATGAAGTCAAGGTATCCTCATCTCTTCGGCATACTAGGTACGTACGTAAATTTCGAGGTTGAAATTTCACAAGGAGGGGAGTTTGTGAGACCCCAAATTTTATGAATAAAGATTTAAATTTCTCGAAATATTTTTTTAAATATTATAGTGTGGATTTGATATAATGTTATAGTTATGGGTAATATTTATAAAGTTTGCAAAATAAGCAAGTTGTTATAAAATATTCGTTTGGTCGGGAATATCCGTACGATGACACAATCATTGGTGGACCCCACAACGGAAGTATTGTTGTAGTTAGAAAACGACATAATTATCTTTTTATAAAAATAACAAAGAAAGTGTTACCGTTAAAACTGTTGAACTACCCGGTAGTAAAAGTACAGTAATACGCGTGGTTGTATAGTAGCACACAGTATTGATTATTGATGCTTACGTAAGAAGTCACTCAGTTATACTCAATTATTGCTACAGTAATTGCTGCATCATATATCTCATATTATTGATTCAATTATTGTCATAATATCAATATTTTATATTATTAAATCAATAATTAAGACGAAAAAGTTATTCATATTATTATTTGCAATATTGACAATGTCTAGAAGTTCTGTCAAAAAGAGGTTTGGTCACCTAATTGCGCGCCAATAAGGAAAAATCCTTATCGGAAAGCCCCCTCTTTCCTAGGAACGACCTGATTGGTAAAGATGATTTATAATATTAATGATGAATAAGTTCTTGTTGATTAAAGATGAATTTAATAGTTCTATTGTGTGGGAATTATTAGTGTTAGTGGAAATCGACATTTGTTTCGATAAGAATTGATGTCTGGAGGTTATATTGACCAATCGCGTAATTAACTGGATAAATGAGTAATTAATTGCTATTAATTCACATGTTTATAACTATGTGTTTACATGTTTGTACTATTGATTTACATGATTTACTATTAGGGGAATTGGTGCAAGATTGATAATACTTGCATGACTAAGTTAAAAATGGAGGTATAGATGGAGGTACTATACTGTAATTCGTATTTTTAAACATGATTATACTATTGATTCACATGATTTAACTATTGATTCACATTATTTACTATTAGGGGAGGTGGTGCAAGTTTGATAATACTTGCAGGACTAAATTAAAAATGAAAGAAAAGTTGGAGGTATTGTACTGTAATATTTTAAGACCCAAAACGTGCAATTATCGAAACTATATTTTTCTATAAATAGAAGCTCATTCTTCCTTCATTTCTCACCAATTCACTAAAGCTATAGAGCATTTATTATACAGAGAAATTATAGAGAGAAAGAAGAAGAGAAGTTTACTACCTCTCTATTCCAGTATCCAACTTTATTCCAAGGTAAGGGGTATTATTTCTTTCGTATTCATGAATAGAGCTATTGTTATTCCATTCCTTATTATTCTGTTGGAATAACCAGTATATGCAAAGTACCGCATACATGGTGAAATTCGTCTGTTATTCCATTTTTATTATTATGTTGTAATAACCTATATATGTGAAGTACTGCATACACGTTGAAATTCTTCTATTATTCCATTCTTTATTATTCTGTTGGAATAACCTGTCTATATGGATTACCACATGCATGGTGAATGATCCTTTGTATTCATTCCTTATTAAATTGTGAAAATGATCTGTCTACGTGGATTACCGCAAGGTAGGTGAAAATCCATTTGCTGTTTCATATATTCTATTATACTCAGTTGATTAAAGTTTTGACTTCTATACTGCATGAAATTAGTAGAATATCCTAGATATTTGCGCTTCATCCAGTATCTGTTCATGGAAATATTCTCTGAGCATTCTTAAATTTTTCTCCACAAAGTAGTATCATGTTGACAATGTGGACGTTGTTGGTTCCTGGATAAATTAATTCTTGAACTTGTTTTATTGAATTATTATGTAATTGTCATCATCCTCATGTTTATATTATGTTGAAAGGCATCTTTGGAATACGTGCATAAATTGACTTGGTATGATTATGACCAGGGATTATTCGGTATAATCATGACCGTAATGTGACGAATGATGTGGTAAAAGTCCTCAGTGGCCTGTAGTGCATTGATGGATAGTTTTTGGTATGATTATGACCGGAGATTATTCAGTATAGTCATGACCATTGATGATTTAATGAATATCCTTGGCATGTAGTGCAGCGATGATTAGATGATGTGGTTTATTTATGAAGCTGAGTTTCAGCGATAAAAATTGTTGATAACATTTTAAATCATAGAATATAGTAGTTATCATGCTCTACTTGACTCTTCTAATGGCTTGCTTATTCCGCTGCAGTTAAACTTGATGTCTATTGTATTTTATCAGTTTAACATTGTTAAAGACTAATGATAATTTATTCTGCATTATCTTAGTCATAATATTTCTTACTGGGCTATTTGAGCTCACCCTTTTTTTCACTGTTCTCTTTAGGAAATGAGAACGTAGCCGGGACTAGTCGGGGAACGGAGTGATGGTTCGAGATGGAGTATTAGTAGTCCTCACTATTCTATAAAATAGTGTGATAATAAATGTAATAGGGACTCTATTTGAGAGTGGATATTGTCTAGAAGGCAATATACCTGTTTAAACTCTCATCTATGTTTTGTTGTATATTACATATCAGTTGTATAATTAAGTTTGTATTTGTATTCTGTACCATGTATTTGGCGACTCAAGATGGGTGATGTATATCTGTTTTGGGAGCGTCACAAAAGCCCCCTCTTTTCTGGGAACGACCCGATCGATTAATATTGTGAATTATAATAAAGGAGATAAGTTTTGTTTTATTATTATTATAAATGTAATAAAATAGAAATTTTTTTATATAAAACATAATACTTTTATAAAGTTATTTTTTTTATTATACTATAAATAGAATATATGATATTCTATTATGCATAGTATTTGCATAATGTCTGCATAGTATTTGCATAGTAAAATCATTTTATATAAAACATAATACTTTTATAAAGGTATTTGTTTTATTAGACTATGAATAGAATATATAATATTCTATTATGCATAGTATTTGTATAGTAAAAATTTTTTATATAAAACAAAATACTTTTATAAAGTTATTCGTTTTATTAGATTATAAATAGAATATATTATATTTTATTTAAAAGATTTTATTTTATTAGAATATTTTATTAATAATGCAGAGTAAATCAATATGGACCATCCGTTTAAAAGTAATTAAATCTGGACCGTTCATGAATTAATTACTATTCAGTCCATTCTCCTATAAATAGTAGCTCATTCCTTCATTATTTCTTACGAATTCACTGAAACTCTAGATAGAGAAATTATAGAGAGAAAGAAGAAATGTATTCTGCTACTTCACTACTCCAGTATTCAGTTTTTCTAAGGTAATGAATATTATTTGTTGTACTCGTAAGGGAAATTATTTGTTGTATTCGTAAGGGAAATTATTTGTTGTACTCGTAAGGGGTATTATTTCTTTCGTCTTCATGAAGAGAACTTATGTTATTCCATTCTTTATCATTATGTTGGAATAACCTGTCTATGCGAAGTACCGCATACATAGTAAAATTCTTATGTTATTCCATTCTTTATTATTCTGTTGGAACATCCTGTCTGTGCGTTTACTCATGACCTGGTTCCGTTCTTTATTATTCTGTTGGAACATCCTGTCTGTGCGATTTACGCATGACCTGGTTCCGTTCTTTATTATTCTGTTTGAACATCCTGTCTGTGCAGATTACGCAGGACCTGGTTCCATTCTTTATTATTCTATTGGAATAACCTGTCTGTGCGGTTTATCACATGTATGGTGATTTCTTCTGTTATTCTATTATTTATTATTCTATTAGAATAACCTGTCTATGTGAATTATCACATTCATGGTGAAAGCTCCTTTGTATTCATTCCTTATTAAATTATGGAAATGATCTATCTAAGTGGATTACCGCATGACGGATGAAAATCTATTTGCAGTTTCATATATTCTCTTATACTCCGTTGGTTAAATCTTTGACTTCTATACTCCATGAAATTAGTGGAATATCATTGATATTTGCGCTTCATCCAGTATCTTTTCATGGAAATATTCTTCTGAGCATTCTTGAATTTTACTCCATAAAGAAGTATCATGTTGTCAATTTGGACGTTATTGGTTCCTGGATAAATTAATTCTTGAACTTGTTTTATTGAATTCTTATATCATTGTCATCATTCTCATGTTTATATTATGTTGAAAGTTATCTGTGGCCTGTAGTGCATAGATGGACTTGGTATGATTATGACCAGGGATTAATCAGTATAATTATGACCGTAATGTTATAAATGATGTGGTAAAAGTCCTCATTGGCCCGTAGTGCATTGATGGGCAGTTGTTGGCATGATCATGACCATTGATGAATAAACGAATATCCTTGGCCCGTAATGCATGGATAATTTGTGGTTGTGATACTAATGAATATCCTTAGTTGTTGTGCAAGGATGATTTAATGATGTGCATTATTTATTAAGCTGAGTCTCAGCGATAAAAGTGATGAAAAACCTTTTAAATCATAGAAGATAGTAGATTTTATTCTCTACTTGACTCTTTGAATGGATTGTTTGTTCCGCTGCAGTTAAACTTGATGTTTTTTATATTGTATCAGTTTAACACTGTTGAAGGCTAACGATAATTTATTATGAATTATCTTAGTCATAATATTTCTTACTGGGCTAGTTGAGCTCACCCTTTTACTTTTATTATACTCTTCAGGAAATGAGAACGTAGCAGGGACTAGTCGGGGAACGGCGTGATAGTCCAGATGATAGCATTAGTAGTCCTCACTATTCTATGAAATAGTCTGATAATAAATGTATTGAGGACTTATTGTGAGTTTGAATACTGTCTAGAAGAAAATATTTGTATTAAAACTCACAGCTCATGTTGTATATTTAAGATTGTATTTGTATTCTGTACCATGTATTTGGCGACTAAGAATAGGTGATGTATACCTATGATATGATCCCTGACTGAGATGTGAGACAAGAACTAGGAGGGGAGAGACGGGGAATTCCTTCGCTAGTATAACCTACGTAAGTTTATTTGGTATTTAATTGGTCGGTCAGAGTATATGGATAATATGTTACATGTCAATTAACCCTTGTTTTGTGGTAGTATCTGAAAATGACATCCGAGAATATTGAGAATAACAATGGAGCACAGGAGACCGTTGAGTCTCCACATATCAATAATCAGGAAAATGTGCATCAGGAAGGCGACAATCCTCATACAAACAACAACACCGATCAAATGATGAACAATGGGATGTTCAGAAGATTTATGCAATTCATGCAACATTAGGTAAGAGAGACTCTTGTTCAAAATATAGGTGGAAATAATGGCAACCCACGGTCGGTCACCGCTAAGCAGTTCAAGGAGCTGGGACCATCGGAGTTTTTGGGAAAGCCAGAACCACTTAAGGCGAAGACTTGGTTAAAGCAGACCACCAAGATATTTGATGTCTTGGGATGCTTTGAGGAGCAAAAGGTTCCCTTTTCCACCTTTATGTTTCGTGA
This sequence comes from Panax japonicus, assembly GCA_020205505.1. Lineage (NCBI taxonomy): Eukaryota > Viridiplantae > Streptophyta > Magnoliopsida > Apiales > Araliaceae > Panax > Panax japonicus. Next base: position 45,702,926 of record CM035101.1, on the reverse strand, counting down.
AGAAGCAGATCATTGGTGGAAATCTATAAAACGTACCCAGCCTGGCGCACTCAAGATGTCTTGGGAGAAGTTCCAAGAACTATTCAACGATAAGTACTTTCCCGAAAGTATTCGTCACATGAAGGAGGTGGAGTTTATCAAGCTAGAGCAAAATAATATGACGGTGTCGCAGTATGAGGCTAAGTTTGCGGAGTTATTCCGGTTTGCATCCCATTTGGTCGATAATGAGGAGAGAATGATGTGAATGTTTCTTCGAGATTTGAAACGCAAAATATGTCAATACCTCATTTATCACAAACATTGTTTATATTCAGATATTATGAATAGGTCCCAGTTATTGGAGTGCGATAATGAGTCAGCACAACCAAGAGACAACGACCAACAACACGATAATAATCGTACCGGTGGCAACGGCCATCGGAACAATGATAACCATCGCGGGGGAAATTATCATGCCAAGAATGGTAACCACTTCTGTGGTAATAATGGCTAAGATAATAGAAGTGAAAATTTCAAGAAGAGAAGGTTCAGTAATGATGAAAAGACAATAGCACCAACACCCGGTTGAAAGGAAGAAGAATGACCACCGGTCGTATGTTTCAAATGCGGACAGGAGGGACACATCCGTCCAAACTGTACGCAACAATCTAAAGCGTGTTTCAATTGCGGAAGAGAAGGTCACCTAGCTCGATTTTGTCGTGTAGTGAAGTTAAGTACAGCTGGGATAGTGATGCCAAAGTGTGATGCCCCCAAAATAGGTACACAACACCCATTCTGAGTTGCCAAATACATGGTACAGAAATCAAACTACAACTTCAATAATACAATTGTCGTGCAAAATACGACAACACATACTGTGAGTTTAAATACAAATATTGTCTTCTAGACAATATCTACACTCAAATAAGTCCTCATTACAATTATTCAAACACTATTTTATAGAAATAGTGAGGACTGCTAAAACATCTTTCTAGAACCATCACTCCATACCCCGACTAGATCCTGCTATGTTCTCACCTCCTGAGAAGAAAAAATGGAAAAAAAAGGAAAAGGGTGAGCTCAATTAGCCCAGTAAAGAATATTATGACTAAGATAATATACAACAAATTATCATTAGTCTTCAACAGGGAAAAATCTGATAAAATATAATAGACAACAAGTTTTAGATCAACAACTGTAGCGAAAACAACAATCCATTAGAAGAGTTAAGTAGATAATGAGTTCTACTATCTTCTAAGATTTAAAAGTCAATCATCAATATTTTATCCCTGTAACAACAATCAATATAAATCTTTAATCAAATATTCATCTTTGCACTATAGGCCAAAGATATTCATTTGTATCACCAGTTGGTAATGTTCATCTCAACACATGTTCATCTTTGCACTACGGGCCAAAGATATTCATCAGTTAATCATTCATTTTTGCACTAGAGGCCAAAGATATTCAGTAATATCATCATTTAAGACTGAGGATGATGAAAAATATTTTAAAAAAAATGAATCCAGAGAGACAGAAGGACAAATAGTAGGGATTTGTATAACAGTTTATCTAAGATCAATAATACTTCATAATAACCAATTGTGAAGCAGAATTCAAAAATAAAGATCAAAACATGGATACAATCAAAGATAGTAACCATAATAGATATCTTGGACAAAAGGAAAATTTTCATTTTTCGGTGAATAGTTCCGTATACGTGAATAGTGTCGTATACGTGAATAGTAACCCCGACACAAAAAGTTCCAAATTTGATAAAAAGTTCATACCAATATTTCGGCATAATGATATTGAAAGAAATAATATCATTTACGAAAAAAATAACATCCCTTACCTCAAAATAACCGTACTTCTAACTGAATTTCGGATATAGTGCATACAGAAACTTGCACTGAATAACAACTCCCAAAGTATCAAAATACTCACAAAAATACGCTCGATAATCTAGAGAGAAAGAAAACTTGTTTCTGGTGTGATTTTCAATTCTTACCTAAGCGTCTATTTATAGGAAAATGCTAGAACGCCATAGGAGACTAAATAATAAAATATTGTTTTTTTTCTTGTTTCTACGCCATCACTTTGAAAAGCCACCAGCAGCTATCTTGGAAGAGAATTCAGCAGCCCATATGTTTATAACATAAGTGGGTCCTACCCATAATTTTAAAAAAATTATTTTATTTTTCGAAACTTCAGTAATTCATAGAAAATAGTCCGTTTATCAGAAAAATATGAATTTGATGTCTATTCCACACGAAATTGAATTCTCTGCAACTTTGTAGCTTTGAGTTTTTCAAAATTCCAAACAGAAAATATCCAAAATCCATAAACGGATGATTTTTAATACCTCCATTCCGACAAAATACTGATAAAATACCTCAGCATTAATTCTTTCATTTATAACCACATAAAATAAATAAATCCATCATTTATATCCACATAAAATAAATATTTTCTTATCATATAAATCCATAATTAATTATTCACAAATAATATTACAGAATTACAATTATGACAACCAGGCCATTCCCAGGAAAGAGGGGGCTTTCCGATAAGTATTTCTCCTTACTGGCGCACAATTAGGTAACCAAACCTCTATTTGACAGAACTTTCTAGATATTGCCAATAATGCTATCTCATAATATTATTCAAATAATATGAATTGTTGATCCGATAATAGGAAATACTGTGTAGTGACAATTATTGAAACAACAATAATATAAAATATCAACGCAGCAATTATTAAACCAATAAAATAAAATATTGAACAACAATTACTGTAACAATTATTGAGTAGTGCCTTCTTACGTAAGAATCAATAATTCAACAATACTGTGCGATACCGTGTGCTACTATGCAACCATGCATATTACTGTATTTTAACCACCAGGTATTCCAACAGTGTTAACGGTAACAACTACATCGTTATTTATATAAACTCAAACTTTCTCATTTTCTTCATCCAACAGTTATTCCATTATGGGGCCCACAAATGACTGCGCCATCGTACGAATATTTTCGACAAAAAGAATATTCCACGACAAAACGAATATTCCCCGACAACAATGATTATTTTATAACCACTTGCTTATTTTATAAAATTTTCACATTTCCCCATAACCAAAGTATTATATCACTTTATCACCTTATTATACACAATAATAAATAGAGAAAATTAAAATTTATTTATAATAAGTTAGGGTCTTCCAACCTCCCCTCCTTATGAAATTTCGTTATCGAAATTAACGTACGTACCTGGTGTTTCGAAAAGGTGAGGGTACCTCACTTTCATTTCCGATTCTAACTCCTAGGTCATTTCCTCAATAGCATGGTTCCTCCACAAAACCTTAACTTGTGGTATAACCTTTGTGCGTAGGACATGTTCTTTCCTATCCAAGATCTTAACAGGTACCACTTCGTACGTTAAATCTTCGACTATCTCTTCTGGTTCTAACGCAGTAATATGGTTCGGGTCTTTCACATATTTACAAAGCATAGATATGTGAAAAACATTATGAACAAGAGACATGCTTGGAGGTAATATGAGTCTATAGGCCACATTTCATATTCGGTCAAGAATCTTAAATGGACCAACAAATCGTGGATTGAGCTTTCCTCTCTTCCCAAATCTTATAACTCCCTTCAATGGAACAATACGTAACAGTACATGATCTCCAATATTAAATTACACGTCCTTTCGATGAAGATCAACATAACTCTTTTGTCGATCTTGTGAGGTTTGAATACGTTATCGAATCATTTGGATTTTTTTTGTATTTATGCGTACTAATTCTGGTCTCAACAACGTTGCTTCTCCCACCTCGACCCAACATACTGGAGAGCGACACTTTCGTCCATACAATGCCTCGAATGGAGCCATGCCTATACTTGCTTGATAACTGTTGTTGTAGGAGAATTCCACCAGTGGCAAGTACTTATCCCAACTTCCTTTGAAATCTAGGACACATAGTCTTAATAGATCTTCAAGAGTTTGAATAGTCCTTTTCGATTGCCCGTCCGTTTGAGGATGGTATGCTAAACTGAATCGTAAATCCGTGCCCATAGCTTTCTGCAAGTTAACCCAAAGTCTTGAAGTGAATCTTGGGTCACGATCTGAAACTATGGATAATGGCATGCCATGCAATCTCACAATCTCATTCACATACATACGAGCAAGACGTTCAAGTGAATAAGTCTCACGTATCGGCAAGAAATGAGCAGTCTTGGTTAATCTATCAATAATAAGCTAAATCGCATCTATGCCTTGAAAAACTTTGGGAAGACCTATAACAAAATCCATGGTAATATGTTCCCACTTCCATTTTAGAATCTCAAGTGGTTGTAATGGACCCTTAGGCACTTGATGCTCTTGCCTTTACACGTTGACAAGTTAAACACCTCGAGATAAACTCCGCAATCTCTCTCTTCATATTGTTCCACCAAAATGTGTGTCGAATATCATGATACATTTTGGTACTCCCAGGATGGATTGCAAACGGGGTGTTGTGTGCCTCAATCATAATTCTATGCTTCAAGTTAGAATCGTTAGGAACACAAAGTCTGGAGTTGAATCGAAGTATTCCTTCTTCATCGATTCTTGCTTCTGGAATAGCACCTTCTTGCACTTTCTTCTTCATACGCATCAGCTCCAGGTCCGTAGCTTGAGCAGCTTTAACTTTATCGATTAAAGTTGGTTCTACTCGCATATTTGCCATCATCACGTGGGTCCCTGGAGTCTTTAACTCAATCTTCATCCTTTATAAATCGTACAAAATGGGTCATTGTGTTAACACCATCGCACTCGTACCCGCATACGATCTTCTACTCAATGCGTCGGCTACTATATTTTCTTTTCCAGGATGGTATTGAATGGTATGATCGTAATCTTTCAACAGCTCGAGCCAACGTCGTTGCCACATGTTGAGTTCCTTTTGGGTGAAGAAGTATTTGAGGCTTTTATGATCTGTATAGATCTCCACTTTCTCCCCATACAAATAGTGTCTCCAGATTTTCAACGCGAAAACGACTGCTGCTAACTCTAGATTATGAGTAGGATAATTCCTCTCATATTCTTTGAGTTGTCGTGAGGCATAGGCTATGACTTTCTCATGTTGCATGAGAACACATCCTAACCCTTTGCCTGAAGCATCGCTGTATATAACAAATCCATCCAAACCAGATGGTATTTCCAGAACATGTAACGACCCCAAAATTCATACCATTTAAATCTCGACTTCGGTCATTAACCATACATTCAACCTCTAATTTTTACATCATTATTTGATATTAAAATCACTAAAATTGCGGAATATTTAAAACTTTTATACATTTCCTTCTGTATTGCCCTAAATCGCAACCTTTACATTACATCTCTTCGATTCAAATTTATATCATGAATTATTATAACAAAATGACTATACAAAGTCTTACATCATAAATAGATATCCATATACACTAGATAACTCAATTTATAATTCAACAACATGTTAAATTTAAAAGCTTACATACATTTCTCATAAAACATAAGTAACATTCGTGAATATAGATCTCTATAACTCACTTAGCACATATTCTTACCTTAATTCCTTGACCTGTAAAAGTGGTTATTTGCAAGAGTGAGCTCGACAGCCTAGCAAAATCTAACAGTTTTCATGCATCACATAACACATAATAATATGCTAAACATACATATCATAATAATTAAAGTAACATGGCATACATGCTTTTAATTCACATAGCAAATATAAAGATTGAGTTCCTTACTCAATCCTCCTTATTTAACCAAGATAATGCAGTCATAAATTGACTTTAATATTTCACAATTTCTACATGTATAACATATCATACAATTTAAAACAGTTCATCAAGTCCACGTAGAAAATAGGAACCGAAAGACTTGTTTTGATCGTTGTTTACTAATAATAGATTAACAACTTACAGTTATCTGCACTTCACGTGCCCTGCAAAATTATATAATCATACACATCAACTATTAGTCACATAACAACACATAGTAATTGTAATGTAAACTCTACTCCACATCTCATAATCTTTCCTATTAATTAGCACACATTGTTCAATTTGATTGTGTTAACTTTCAATTTATATATCACTATATTTCATATTCGCAGTTCATTCAAGTGCTTAAGTCTTGCTAGGACTACTTATTGGTTTTATGTTAAATCCATTCCAGATCTTATAATATTTATTTCAACTGAATTGAAACACTTTTTAAGTTCATTAACACTTGACACGGCGTTTCGACGTTCAATCGTCACACGCCCTATTTTCATCTATTGTGTATGCTTACTATACTTCTATAACTTGTCTAATACATTATTTATTAATGTTAAACATCATTATATTTACTAATATTCAAGTTTTATAACTTAGAATAATATCTTTTATTGTCAGGAGCACTACACATGCATATGTGAATGCCCGATGCCCTCTGATTGCCCTTGAAAACACAACAGTCCTAAAGATGACCATTTTGACTACTGTTACAGACCTCAAATTGAAACACTTAAAGAACAAAAGTTGTAGGTCTACTCGTCCTCGTTCCGGATCATCTTGAATCCCTTCAATTGGAGTTCATATGAGAAAGTTATCGCCATTTTACTACAGGAGGTCAAAACTGTCCGACCCAGACTTCTGTTCATGCGCCGCGGCACGAGAACTAGGCTAACCAGTGGCGCCGGGGAGCAAAATTTGGCGCTGGGGCGTGAATTTCGGCGCTGGGGTTCCGAAACTTGCAGAACCCAACCATCGGAGAACAAAATAACTAATTTCTGTCTATTTAACACTGCTAACATCTAAATTAACATGCTAACTTATATAAATTACACCTATACACACTACCCAACATCAATATACTAGTTTAAACCACTAAATAACAATCACAGAAAACTTAATTCCTTGAAAACCATTTTTTAAACCCAAAAATTCTATTTTTATACTTCTAGACACTGTGAACACGGTAATCACAGTTATAAACTAATTCAATTCCTTTGAACTTCGTTATCTTAATTTCATACCCAATCATATTCACAGTTCAATTTCTTTTTTACAGTTCATAGGCAATAAAATACTCATGTTGTGACGCCCCCAAAATAGGTCCATTCCATCCAACCCATTTTGAGTCGCCAAATACATGGTACAGAAACAACCACAACTTTTACAACCCATAAACTGTGAGTTTAAATACAAACGTTGTTATACATACCCAACTATGTCCTCAATACAATTATTGATATATTATTTTACAAAAATGGTGAGGACTACTAAACAACTCTCTCAAGAACCATCAATTCATACCCCGACTCGTACCCGCTATATTCTCGTCTCCTGAGAAGAAAAATGGAACAAAAAGGAAAAGGGTGAGCTCAACTAGCTCAGTAAAGAATATTATGACTAAGATAATATACAACAAATTATCGTTAGTCTTCAACAGGGAAAAATCTAATAGAATACAAAAGACAACAAATTTTAAATCAATATTCGCAGCGGAAAATATTAATTCATAGAAGAGTTACGTAGAGGATGAAATCTACTAATGTCTATGAATTTAACAGTCCATCAACAATATTTTTATCCCTGTAACATCAATCAGTACACATCTTTAATCATATATTCATCCTTGCACTACAGGCCAAGGATATTCATCTGTTGGTCATGTTCATCTAAACACCTGTTCATCTTTGCACTACGGGCCAAAGATATTCATCAGAAATCATTCATCTTTGCACTACAGGCCAAAGATATTCAATAATAACATCCTTTAAGACTGAAGATGATAAAAATATTTTTAAAGAAGCGAATCCAGTGAAACAAAATGACAAGGATTAAGGATTAAGGATTCGTACTTTGTTTTGTCCATGTCCACAAATACCTCAAAAATAATCATAGTGGTGTAAAATTCAAGAATGATCAAAACATGGATACAATCAAAGCTAGTATCTACAATAGATATTTTGGACGAAAAGAAAAAAAAATAATTTTTTTTCTGTGAATAGTGCCGTATTCGTGAATAGTGTCGTATACGTGAATAGTACCGTATACGTGAATAGTAACTCCGGCACAAAAAGTTCCAAATTTGATAAAAACGTTCACCAATATTTCGACATAATGATATTGAAGAAAATAATATCATTTAAGAAGAAAATAACATCCCTTACATCAAAATAGCCGTACTTCTGACTTAATTTCGGTATAGTGCTGACAGAAACTCGCACCGTATAGCAACACTCAAAGTATACTCACAAGAATACGCTCGATAATATAGAGAGAGAAAGAGAGAAAACTTTGTTTCTGGTGTGATTTTCAATTCTAACTTAGCCCTCTATTTATAGGAAAATGTTAGAACGCCAAAGGAGACTAAATTAATAAAATATTAATATTTATAATAATTCCTACGCATGCCATCATTTTTGACAATCAAACCAGCCACCTTTGAACCAAAAATCAGCAGCCCTCATGTTAAATAAAAGTGGGTCCCACCCATAATTTAATAAAAATCATTTTATTTTCCGAAACTTCAACAATTCGTAGAAAATAGCTCGGTTATCAGAAAAATTCGAAACTCGCGACTTTCCATGGGAAATTCCATTCTCTACAACTTTGCAGAAGAAAATTTTTCCAAATTCCAAACAGAAATTATCCGAAATCCATAAACGAGCGATTTTACAGTTTATAATCAATTTTCGGTCAAAAATTATGTCCACCGACACACAAAACATGTGTTAAACATTTAATGCCACAAAAATACTCTACCTTCTCATATACTCATATATCCCACATTCATTGTAAAAATATCATTGTTAATATATTATTAAAATAATATATTTAAATGAATTATTTTATCAGAAAAAGATAAAATATTAATTTTCAACAATTGTCACATTAAAAATTTTCTCCATCTATATCCACATAAAATAAATATTTTCTTTATCATAATAATCAGTAATTAATTATTAAAAATAATATTACCGAATCACAGTACCGACAACCAGGCCGTTCCCAGGATAGAGGGGGCTTTCCAATAAGGATTTCTCCTTACTGGCGCGCAATTAGATGACCAAACCTCTCCTTGACAGAACTTTCTAGACATTGCCAATAATGTTATCTGATAATATTATTCAAATAATATGAATTATTGATCTGATAATTGAAATACTGTGCAATGACAATTATTGAAACAATAATAATATAAATATCAACGCAGCAATTATTGAATCAATAAAGTAATGAGCAGTAACTTCTGTAGCAATTATTGAGTAGTGCCTTCTTACGTAAGGATCAATAATTCAAAATACTGTGCAATACCGTGTGCTACTGTGCAACAACGCGTATTACTGTATTTTAACCACCGGGTATTCCAACAGTGTAAACGGTAACAACTACGCCGTTATTTATAAACAGTTTATATTTGTCGTTTTCTTCCTCCAATCGCTTTCCGTTATGGGGCCCACACATGGCTGCGCCGTCGTACGAATATTCCCCGACAGTACGAATATTCCACGACCAAACGAATATTCCCCGACAACAATGAATATTTTATAACCATTTGCTTATTTTGAAATATTTGCGTATTTTACCCATAATTATCCACATTATTCAAATCAACCCTTACTATTCAAAATAATAATTAAAGGAAATTAAATTTCATTTATTAATTATTTGGGGTCTTACAACCTCCCCTCCTTATGAAATTTCGTCCTCGAAATTGACATACGTACCTGGTGTTTCGAAAAGGTGAGGATACCTTGCTTTCATTTCCGTTTCCAACTCCCAGGTCATTTCCTCTATAGCATGATTCCTCCACAAAACTTTAACTTGTGGTATTACCTTCGTGCGTAGGACATGCTCCTTTCTATCCAAGATCTTGACAGGTACCTCCTCATACGTTAAATCTTCGGCTATCTCGTCCGGTTCTAACTCAATGATGTGGTTCGGGTCTTTCACATATTTACGAAGCACAGATATATGAAAAACATTATGAACACGAGACATACTTGGAGGTAACGCGAGTCTATAGGCTACATTACCTACTCGATCAAGAATTTGAAATGGACCAATAAATCGTGGATTAAGCTTTCCTCTCTTCCCGAATCTTGTAACTCCCTTCCATGGGGCAACACGCAACAATACATGATCCCCAACACTAAATTCTACGTCCTTTCGATGAAGATCCGCATAACTCTTTTGTCGATCTTGTGCCATTTGTATACGTTGTCGAATCATTTGGATCTTCTCTGTAGTCATACGTACTAACTCGGGTCCCAACAATGTTGCTTCACCCACCTCGTCCCAACATACTGGAGAGCGACACTTTCGTCCATACAATGCTTCAAATGGGGCCACACCAATGCTTGCCTGATAACTGTTGTTGTAGGAGAATTCCACCAATGGTAAATATTTATCCCAACTGCCCTTGAAGTCTAGGACACAGAGTCTTAATAAATCTTCAAGAGTTTGAATAGTCCTCTCTGATTGTCCGTCCGTTTGAGGATGGTATGCCGAACTGAATCGTAACTCCGTACCCATAGCTTTTTGCAAGCTAACCCAAAATCTTGAAGTAAATCTTGGGTCACGATCCGAAACTATGGATACTGGCATGCCATGCAATCTTACAATCTCATTTACGTACATTTGAGCAAGACGTTCAAGGGAATAAGTCTCCCGTATCGGCAAGAAATGAGCAGACTTGGTTAATCTATCAACAATAACCCAAATAGCATTGATGCCTTGAGAAACCGTAGGAAGACCCGTAACGAAATCCATAGTAATGTGTTCCCACTTCCATTTCGGAATCTCAAGTGGTTGCAATGGACCCTTTGGCACTTGATGCTCCGCCTTTACACGTTGACAAGTTAAACACGTTGAAATAAACTTTGCAATCTCTCTCTTCATATTGTTCCACCAAAATGTATGTCGAAGGTCACGATACATTTTGGTACTTCCAGGATGAATTGCAAACGGTGTATTGTGTGCCTCCATCATGATCTTGTACTTCAAATCAGAATCGTTAGGAACACAAAGTCTGGAGTGGACTCGAAGTATTCCTTCTTCATCAATTCTCGCTTCTGGAATGGCACCTTCTTGTACTTTCGTCTTCATATGCATCAGCTCCGGATCGGTGGCTTGAGCAACCTTAACTTTTTCTATTAAAGTTGGCTCTATGCGTATACTTGACATCATTGCACTCATTCCTGCATATGATCTTCTACTCAATGCGTCAGCTACCACGTTTGCTTTTCCAGGATGGTATTGAATAGTGTGGTCGTAATCTTTCAACAACTCGAGCCAACGTCGTTGCCGCATGTTGAGTTCTTTCTGCGTGAAGAAATATTTGAGGCTTTTATGATCTGAATATATCTCCACTTTCTCCCCGTATAGATAGTGCCTCCAGATCTTTAGCGCGAAAACGACTGCTGCCAACTCTAGATCATGAGTAGGATAATTCCTCTCATACTCTTTAAGTTGTCGCGAGGCATAGGCTATGACTTTCCCACGTTGCATGAGAACACATCCTAACCCTTTGCCCGAAGCATCGCTGTATATAACAAATCCATCCGAACCAGATGGTATTGTTAGAACAGGTGCCGAAATAAGTCTCCTCTTAAGCTCTTGGAAACTCTTCTCGCATTCCTCGCTCCATACGAATTTTGTATCCTTACGAGTTAGCTGAGTTAATGGAGTAGCAATTCGAGAAAACCCTTCCACGAATCTCCGATAATAACCAGCTAAGCCCAAAAAGCTACGTACTTCAGTGACCGACTTCGGTTGCTCCCAACTTTGTATTGCTTCAATCTTCGTCGGGTCAACAGATACTCCATTTTTTGACACCACGTGCCCAAGGAATGCTACTTCCTCAAGCCAGAACTCGCATTTCTTCAACTTAGCATATAACTTGTTTTCACGAAGCCTTTGGAGTACCAGCTTCAAATGGTGCTCATGATCTTCACGGCTTTTGGAATATATGAGGATGTCATCAATAAAGACAACAACGAATTGATCCAAATAATCCTTGAATACTCGGTTCATCATATCCATGAAAGCAGCAGGAGCATTAGTCAATCCAAAAGACATGACTAAGAATTCATAATGCCCATACCGAGTTCTGAAGGCAGTCTTTGGAATATCCTCAGTTCTAATTTTCAGCTGATGATATCCAGAACGAAGATCGATTTTTGAAAAGAATTGTGCTCCTTGTAACTGGTCAAACAAGTCATCAATACGAGGTAGAGGATACCTATTCTTGATGGTGACATGGTTCAATTCCCGATAGTCAATACAAAGTCGCATACTCCCGTCTTTCTTCTTTACGAATAAAACAGGAGCACCCCAAGGAGATGTACTAGGACGAATGAAACCGATGTCCAATAACTCCTGTAGTTGGACTTTTAACTCCTGAAGTTCAATAGGAGCCATTCGATATGGGGTTTTAGAAATGGGCTTTGTACCAGGTTCAAGATCAATAAAGAATTCAACTTCACGTTCTGGGGGTAGACCGGGAAGTTCTTCAGGAAATACGTCAGGAAAGTCAATAACAACAGGAATATTATTCAATTTTGACGTGTCTTTATTCAAATCCATAACATGGGCTAAGAAAGCTTGACATCCGTTTTTCAATAAACGAATAGCTTTATGATTAGATATGACAGTGATTGATTTTAATGGTTTAGTTGCCTGAATTCGAACAACAGGTTGATTAGGAATATGAAAACTAACAACCTTACGAAAACAATCAATTTTGGCATGATGAGTAGTTAACCAATCAATCCCTAAAATCACATCAAAAGCAAGTATCTTTAAAGAGATCAGGTCAACAGGTAAGGTGATGGTGCCAACTTGAATGAAACAAGATTTATAAACAGTGGATGTGATGAAAGTTTCTCCTAACGGAGTTTCCACAGATAAGTCAAAGTCTAATTTCTCCGGAGTCAAGTTTAAACGTTGAGCACAAGCAGGAGAGATAAATGAATGGGTAGCACCGGTATCAAGTAAGGTATAAACTTCGCAAGAATTTATAAATAGCTTACCCGTGATCACCTCGTTTGGGTTCCTCGCATGTTGACCAGTCACAACAAACGCTCTTCCAGGAACCATTGACTTTGGCTTTTCTGGGACAGTCTTTTGAGTCACCGTCCCCGCTGAACTAGGTTTCGCTACCGTACAATCTCGAGCGATATGTCCTTCCTTTCCACAATTATAGCATACCTTGAACTGTTGTGGGCAGTTTGGACTGATATGTCCCTCTTTCCCGCACTTATAGCATATAACCGGTGGTCTTTCTCCTCCCTTAGAACCAGTTGCTGCCGGAACTGTCGTCTTCACATGGTCGTTGTTAAATCTCCTCTTTTTAAAATCTCCTCCTGACTCGCTTCTTCTATTTTCATGGCCATGATTACCACCAAAGTGGTTACCATTTTTGTCCGTCTTTTTCTTTCTCCACTGGTTATTGTTGTTTTGATGACTGCTATCTTCAGTATGATCCTGATTGTGGTACCTCGGTTGACCGTACTCGTTATCTCGCTCCAATAATTGAGCCCTGTTAACAACATCTGAATAGAGAGAAAATTTATGAGAGATGAGATATTGTCGTATGCCGGGTTTCAAACCTCTCAGAAACATCCGCGTCATACGTTCCTCATTCTCCACCAAATGAGGTGCAAACCTGGATAACTCTGCAAACTTTGCCTCGTACTGAGACACCGTCATGTTATTTTGTTCTAATCTGATGAACTCCACTTCCTTCATATGACGAACACTTTCAGGAAAGTATTTGTCATTAAATAGTTTCTGAAACGTCTCCCAAGACATGCTGAGTGCGGCTGGATGGGTACGCTTCACAGACTCCCACCAGTAGTCTGCCTCGCCACGGAACATAAAGGTGGCGAATGGAACCTTCTGTTCCTCCGTGCATCCCAAGACATCGAATATCTTGGTAATTTGCTTGACCCATGTCTCCGCCATGATCGGATCTGGCTTTCCTTTAAATTCTGGTGGTCCCAACTCTTTGAACTGCTTGGCTGTGACAACCCGTGAATTGTTATCATTTCCTCCTGTATTTTGAACACGAGTCTCCCTCGTCTGATTTTGCATGAACTGCAAAAAGCTTCTAAACATTGCGTCGTTCATCGTCTGATCAGTGGTGTTGTTCACAGGAGGAACATTACCAGCCTGTTGCACGTTCTCCTCGTTGGTAAGTACAGGCATCTCCACGGTCTCATTAACTCCATTGTTAACATTCTCGGTTGCCATTCTTAAATACTGCCATAAAACAAGGGTTAATTAAGCAAATCACATATCACATAATATCCCTATATACTGACCAACTAACAAATAAGCTTAGGTAGGACAAACTAGCGAAGGATTTACTCGTCTCTCCCCTCCTAGTTCTATTCCCCGATCTCCGCCAGAGATCATATCCCTAAGCTCTGATACCAACTGTGACGCCCCCAAAATAGGTCCATTCCATCCAACCCATTTTGAGTCGCCAAATACATGGTACAGAAACAACCACAACTTTTACAACCCATAAACTGTGAGTTTAAATACAAACGTTGTTATACATACCCAACTATGTCCTCAATACAATTATTGATATATTATTTTACAAAAATGGTGAGGACTACTAAACAACTCTCTCAAGAACCATCAATTCATACCCCGACTCGTACCCGCTATATTCTCGTCTCCTGAGAAGAAAAATGGAACAAAAAGGAAAAGGGTGAGCTCAACTAGCTCAGTAAAGAATATTATGACTAAGATAATATACAACAAATTATCGTTAGTCTTCAACAGGGAAAAATCTAATAGAATACAAAAGACAACAAATTTTAAATCAATATTCGCAGCGGAAAATATTAATTCATAGAAGAGTTACGTAGAGGATGAAATCTACTAATGTCTATGAATTTAACAGTCCATCAACAATATTTTTATCCCTGTAACATCAATCAGTACACATCTTTAATCATATATTCATCCTTGCACTACAGGCCAAGGATATTCATCTGTTGGTCATGTTCATCTAAACACCTGTTCATCTTTGCACTACGGGCCAAAGATATTCATCAGAAATCATTCATCTTTGCACTACAGGCCAAAGATATTCAATAATAACATCCTTTAAGACTGAAGATGATAAAAATATTTTTAAAGAAGCGAATCCAGTGAAACAAAATGACAAGGATTAAGGATTAAGGATTCGTACTTTGTTTTGTCCATGTCCACAAATACCTCAAAAATAATCATAGTGGTGTAAAATTCAAGAATGATCAAAACATGGATACAATCAAAGCTAGTATCTACAATAGATATTTTGGACGAAAAGAAAAAAAAATAATTTTTTTTCTGTGAATAGTGCCGTATTCGTGAATAGTGTCGTATACGTGAATAGTACCGTATACGTGAATAGTAACTCCGGCACAAAAAGTTCCAAATTTGATAAAAACGTTCACCAATATTTCGACATAATGATATTGAAGAAAATAATATCATTTAAGAAGAAAATAACATCCCTTACATCAAAATAGCCGTACTTCTGACTTAATTTCGGTATAGTGCTGACAGAAACTCGCACCGTATAGCAACACTCAAAGTATACTCACAAGAATACGCTCGATAATATAGAGAGAGAAAGAGAGAAAACTTTGTTTCTGGTGTGATTTTCAATTCTAACTTAGCCCTCTATTTATAGGAAAATGTTAGAACGCCAAAGGAGACTAAATTAATAAAATATTAATATTTATAATAATTCCTACGCATGCCATCATTTTTGACAATCAAACCAGCCACCTTTGAACCAAAAATCAGCAGCCCTCATGTTAAATAAAAGTGGGTCCCACCCATAATTTAATAAAAATCATTTTATTTTCCGAAACTTCAACAATTCGTAGAAAATAGCTCGGTTATCAGAAAAATTCGAAACTCGCGACTTTCCATGGGAAATTCCATTCTCTACAACTTTGCAGAAGAAAATTTTTCCAAATTCCAAACAGAAATTATCCGAAATCCATAAACGAGCGATTTTACAGTTTATAATCAATTTTCGGTCAAAAATTATGTCCACCGACACACAAAACATGTGTTAAACATTTAATGCCACAAAAATACTCTACCTTCTCATATACTCATATATCCCACATTCATTGTAAAAATATCATTGTTAATATATTATTAAAATAATATATTTAAATGAATTATTTTATCAGAAAAAGATAAAATATTAATTTTCAACAATTGTCACATTAAAAATTTTCTCCATCTATATCCACATAAAATAAATATTTTCTTTATCATAATAATCAGTAATTAATTATTAAAAATAATATTACCGAATCACAGTACCGACAACCAGGCCGTTCCCAGGATAGAGGGGGCTTTCCAATAAGGATTTCTCCTTACTGGCGCGCAATTAGATGACCAAACCTCTCCTTGACAGAACTTTCTAGACATTGCCAATAATGTTATCTGATAATATTATTCAAATAATATGAATTATTGATCTGATAATTGAAAATACTGTGCAATGACAATTATTGAAACAATAATAATATAAATATCAACGCAGCAATTATTGAATCAATAAAGTAATGAGCAGTAACTTCTGTAGCAATTATTGAGTAGTGCCTTCTTACGTAAGGATCAATAATTCAAAATACTGTGCAATACCGTGTGCTACTGTGCAACAACGCGTATTACTGTATTTTAACCACCGGGTATTCCAACAGTGTAAACGGTAACAACTACGCCGTTATTTATAAACAGTTTATATTTGTCGTTTTCTTCCTCCAATCGCTTTCCGTTATGGGGCCCACACATGGCTGCGCCGTCGTACGAATATTCCCCGACAGTACGAATATTCCACGACCAAACGAATATTCCCCGACAACAATGAATATTTTATAACCATTTGCTTATTTTGAAATATTTGCGTATTTTACCCATAATTATCCACATTATTCAAATCAACCCTTACTATTCAAAATAATAATTAAAGGAAATTAAATTTCATTTATTAATTATTTGGGGTCTTACACATGTCTAATAGTCTTATAAGACATGTTCGTGCATCTACGTTCACTGTAAAAACCAATTCCCTTTCTTTCACACGTAATTAGCATACAGTCATATATATACATATATATATATATATACATATATATATATATATATGCTAGTTATAACAATTATCATTACAATTACGCATAATTTCATAATCAATTCTAAAACATGGTTTACATATAATTTTTGTAAAAACCTTAAACACTGAAATTCAATAACACCGAGACTTTTTCGTAAAACATATCTACTTTATATACACATACCTTATGTTGCTTTACAAATTAGTTGTTAATCACTGAGAATACGAATTCAGAACTTCTCTTGTTGCTTCTCTCTCTTAGACTCTCTCTCATATTCTCTGAATCTTTCTTTCAGTTTCTTTTTTCTTAGACTCATCTAGCGAAACTAGAATACGCAACCCAAAAACCCAAAACAGTTATGGAAATAACACGCCAATTAAAAGCATCAGTTACAAAACATATAACGTATCAGTTACAAATGTTTATTTTATATTTTATTTATTATTTTATTTATTTAATTTATTTTATTAATAAATGAAATGTTAAAATACAAAAGCCATAAGGCTCCGTTTGTCAAAATCCGTTTAAAATTAAAGACTTAATATACTTAAGTCTTGTTTGGTAAAACTAAATTAAAATCACTTTAATTTATTTTAATAACCACTTATAATAAAGTTATTTGTCACACTTCTAATTAATTAAGTTTTCATACTTAATTTAATTAATTCTAATAACAATTCATTGTATAATATAATAATTTATTTTATCATTATAAACTTTCTAACTTAATTATTAAATTAAATTAGATTACTATTTCAAAATAATTACTTTCCTTAACTCATTAATTATTTATTAAACAAATAATTAACCAAATCAAATAGAATTAATTAAACAAATATTTATTCAACGATAAACACATTCATTAATTATTTATCTAAATCAATATATATTTAAATATTATAATTAAAAAATCTGGATCGTTACAGAACAGGTGCCGAAATGAGTCTCCTCTCGAGCTCTCGGAAACTCTTCTCGCATTCCTCGCTCCATACAAATTTTGTATCCTTCCGAGTCAACTGAGTTAACGGAGTAGTGATTCGAGAAAATCCTTCCACGAATCTCCGATAATAACCAGCTAAGTCCAGATAGCTACGCACTTCGGTCACCGACTTCGGTTGCTCTCAACTTTTATTGCTTCAATCTTCGCCGGGTCAACAGATACTCAATGTTTTAACACCACGTGCCCAAGGAATGCTACTTCCTCAAGCCAGAACTCGCATTTATTCAGCTTGGCATTAGCTTATTTTCACGAAGCCTTTCAAGTATCAGCTTCAAATGGTGCTCATGATCTTCACGGCTTTTGGAATAGATGAGGATGTCATCAATAAAGACAACAACGAACTGAACCAAATATTCCTTGAATATATGGTTCATCATATCCATGAAAGCAGCAGGAGCATTAGTCAATCCAAAAGACATGACTAAGAATTCATAATGCCCGTACCGAGTTCTGAAGGTAGTCTTTGGAATATGCTCAGTTTTAATCTTCAGCTGATGATATCCAGAACGAAGATCGATCTTTGAAAAGAATTGTGCTCCTTGCAACTGGTCAAATAGATCATCAATGCGAGGTAGCGGATACCTATTTTTGATGGTGACATGGTTCAATTCGGTAGTCAATACAAAGTCGCATATTCCCGTCTTTCTTCTTTATGAATAAAACAGGAGCACACCAAGGAGATGTACTAGGACGAATGAAACCGATGTCTAACAATTCCTGTAGTTGGACTTTTAACTCCTGAAGTTCAATAGGTGCCGTTCGATATGGGGTTTTAGAAATGGGTTTTGTAACCGGTTCTAGGACAATAAAGAATTTAACATCATGTTCTGGGGGTAGACCAGGAAGTTCTTTAGGAAATACATCAGGAAATTCTCTAACAACAAAAATATTATTCAAATCTGACTTATCTTTGTTCAAATCCATAACATGGGCTAAGAAAACTTGACATCCATTATTCAATAAACGAATAGCTTTATGGCTTGATATGATAGTGACTGATTTTAGTGGTTTAGTTGTTTGAATTCGTATGACATGTTCGTTAGGAATATTGTAACGCCCAAAAATCTGGTCTATATTCACACCCGAATTCCGTACGTCACGAGTACACCCTTCATCCCATATACATCATTATATACCGAAATATAACAACATACACTCTCAAATCCCAGGTTCTGGAAACCTTATAATCTTTTTCATTACAAATAATAATAAATACATTATTCATTTCATCTTACAAGAGTGACTTTTATCCGCCACCAAGGATACATAACAGTTCCTTAAACTAGTCTAGAGTTCAATTCATCTTTCTAAATTACTAGTCTTCACTTCATCTTCTCGCTACCTTCACACTCTGAATGACAATCATCTAGAGACCGTCAGCTTGATCATTACGGGATCCTTAAGTTCTTCTAACCTTGTTTGCTGAAAATTGTTTTTCATTTAAAGCAAATGTGAGCATTCAATTGCCCAGCAAGTCATAACAGTTGAACAAACAACTTCAGAATTAAAATATTTCTTTAGAACTTCTATAACCGAACAAAGGTTATAAAGCAGCTTGAATAATAGGAATAGTCTCGATTCCTATCATCTTAAAACATCAGTCATTTTCACTTTGAAATACTTTCATGCTTCTACCTTTTTCATACACATCCTATCTTGCTAGAATCATTAGCACATACTTAACAATAACGGTTCATGTATAAACAGAACATACTTGTATTGAACAACTCAATTACAGAACAATGCATATTATAGAAACACCACCGTGTTCAAATTGTGGCTCAAGGCCTCATACATTCTACCACCTTGTACATACATCGCACATATGCACATAGACAAGAATTCTCAAATACAACATCTGAGAAGTTTAAGAAACTAACATTCATGTAATATGAATGAAGTTAGGAAACTTGCCTTTACGCCCAGCTATAGCTTACGCTGAACTGCTCATTTCAATTCCTATATCACACATATTGAGAAAACATAAACACTAATTAGTCATATATTGAACTTACTCATTGGTTTAGTTAACTTTACTTCTTAGGGTTTGCATTCTTGCAATATAAGTTTATGCGACTAACCTCCTTTACCAGTTTACGGCTTCATGACATACGGAGATGTCTTACTCAAAACATTCATCATTTTTGATGATTTATGTTCTTATCTGACCCACATTCGGCTTTCATTAATCTTATTACCGTTTGTTACGGCTTTCTTTAAAATTTCTATCTTATTAATACTTTCATTATTCATTACATGAACCCCATGTTCATTACTCGTTCTTAGTGTCAAAGCCATACCGATCATTGTATGCTAAGACCAAGCATCCATTGCAACGACGTTGCGTTCACAGCGTCTATACGCTTCATAGTTATCTCTCATTATCATGACATAACATCGAAATGTTATTCATTACCCTCATCACATAATGTATAAGGAATCACAACCATATCAATCCCTCACGCTCGTTCATCGTGACTATGGTCCCCGGATATCGGTTACGTAACCCACGTTCACATTCTTTAATCTCATTTATTTTCATGTTCAACCGTTTTTAAAGATTTATCTCACTTGCATAAGTGTTACGTTACGTGATCTACATGTTCCTATTTCTTTCTTGCACATCCCCCAGTAGTTAAGAAATAAAATCTCATTTCTGGGCATTGCCCTGCACCGGCGCTGCGGCGCCGTTCCCTTCCTTTTCTCTCGCGCTGCGGCGCGACCTACTTCTCTCTCCTCTCTTTAAAGTCTGGTGCTACGGCGCCAATTCCTTTGATAACTCTCGCGCTGCGGCGCCACTCTCCAGAAGGTTATGTCTGAGCTCGCGCTGCGGTGCCAGTTCCCATAGTATATCCGGCGCTGCGGCGCCGAGACAAAACTCTAGAAATTTTTCTAAGTGTTAAATAAATTCTTTGAGAAGCTCACTTCCCGATCTCATAACTCCTTTGTTATAACTCAGAACGATGTCGTTTCAAAGCCATTCTCTTCATTATCTTACGTACTTCAATACCCCTTGGACAGAACTTCGTTCTAAATCCGTTAACATGCCATTCGATTGGCTTGATCTTCACCCTTTGTTAATTTTATGCTTTTTAACGCTCTTCGTTTGTTCGTCCGTAATTCGGTCATCCGAACTCAAAACTCGTTCGTTCTTGAGTCCACGACTCACGTTTTCTACGTTTTCTTACTTTCTTATGAAACCCTACACGTTCGAGTTCATTTACTTACTTTCAAATTCTCGTTCGTCTTTTAAGAAATTTTTACCATAACTTCGTTATAGCTAAGATTTAATCCATTCTTCATGAACGTTTCTACCGTTCCTAACCAAGAAATACACAGCTAACTTATACGCGATGGTTTTAAACTTGTCCATCAACAACAATTACACTACGATGGTTTTAAATTTGTCCATCAACAATGTTCTTCGTGTTCTTCGCGTGTTCTTCGTGTTCTTCGTTCGTTCTTCATTTTAATCGATATTTTGGATCACAATTCCACTTTTTATTGGAATTTGATGTTATAGAATATTATTCCTTACTTATTTAACCTACTTATTCATATAATTCACTCGGATCATTCAAATTTGCTACGACTTTTATACTTCCTTAAGAAATTTATAAACTAAATTTTTAAGTTCTTATTTCTTCTTTTTTCATGATTTTAACCATATGAAATCATTTCTAACATCATCTTCTCTCTATTCTCATTATGATATGTTTTAAACATATTAAACTTACATAAAATATTAGAAGAAACTAGGTTTTAGATTACATCTTCTTCCTATTTTTCTCCCGCTAGACAAAGCTGGCGATTTGCAAGCTTTTCTATTTCACGAACACTTTCTATCCGATCATTCATGCTCATGTTCTTCCTTCTCCCCTTCATTCGAACCCTCTCTCTTTCTCTCTAAGGTGTAGGATTTTCAAAATCCCATAAAAATAATTTAAGCTTCCTATTTATAGAATTTCTAAGCTAAGGGTATTTTAGTCATTTCGCCACCTAACCTCCTTACTATTCATGGCTTAAGGACTAAGTTAACTTACTCCTTAAGTTTACTTAACACTTAAGTTAACTTAGCCTTTAAGTTTGCTTAACTCTTAAGTTTACTTAACACTTAAGTCTACTTTTCCTTTAAGTTTGCTTAACTCTTAAGTTTACTTAACACTTAAGTCTACTTAACACTTAAGTTTACTACTTCCACCTCCTTAGTTAACCTCATTACTATTCATGAAACTTAGCCTGTAAGTGTCGTGGTTCCGTCTTTAAGGTTTCGTCCGACAGTTTTAAAAACTGCGATTCTCGAAACTCACTTTACCTAACACTTAGGTTTCGAGTCCGTAGGCAAAAACTTCGTTTTTGCCATAACTGAAATATTATTGAATATTCCATCACGTCTCAACATTTTACGTAATCAATAACTTTTCGGAATTTCAAAATAAATCTCCGAGCAGAAACGGATGAATAGTGCTTATTTCGTCTTTTTCCCCGGTAATATTTTTGTTTCCGAAATTTTTTTATTTTGGTCTTGAAAACTCTTACTCACTCAAACTAGCTCGTAGCCAGAATACTCCCGACTTATAATCATCCTAGGTTATAGAACGATTAATAACACGTAGCACAAAATAATATTAATAAAAATTAGTTTTATTAATAACTAATTCTTTAAACCTAAAATCTAGACAACCCGAATTTTTGGGTCATCACACTCTTCCCTCCTTATAAAAATTCCGTCCTCGGAATTTCTTAAAACCACACCTTTACCCTGGTCATCACATTCACCCCTTCTTCACAAAATTTCGTCCTCGAAATTTTTAGCCTACCTTCCTTCTCAACTTCACTTCAACAGAGTTTTTAACTTTCCCTCATTCCTAACCCCCATAACCTATCAAGAATAATGAATTAGAAGGAATAACGAGGAATATAAAATTTTCTTTTAAAACGTTTCATATTTTTGCTGAGGGGTCAAATCGACCATGAAATCTTACTCGATTATACATCATTTCACTGTAAGCCCTTCTTTAACGGTCAGTTTATAATCACCAAGAAAGTAAACTACATCTTCAATGTTCTCCTTAGACTTGATCATTAGATTCTGCACCAAAACATTTTGGTTTGGCACAAGTTCTCAAAGAAAGCTCGATGACATACCATTTGTCTAGCCGAATCAAGTAGCTTAGACCATACCAATAAATTGGATTTCAACGTGAAACATTCATCTAGTCAACTCAATTGACGTTGACTACTTCTTTAAATTCTTTTTCGCAATACATCAAAACGGTTTATGACGTCATGATACCGTACTTTTCATAGTACGTTAAGGACTTCGTCAGTTTGTGAATTTGTCATTATACATCATACCATAGCGGGTTGTTGATCCTAAGATAACATCAAACACTTGGTTCAATGGTATTAACAACTCCATCGTTTTACCACCCTTGCATCGGATGCACAGATGATATAAAATTCATTTTGAATATTTTAAATCAATTTCTGTCTAGCCGAAGCAATTAGCATAGACATACCAAGAATAACTCTTTTAAAAATTATATTGATTCCAAAAGTTGAACCAATTCTTTCATTTTCAAAGTACATATCAGCATGAGTTCAATAAAGTTCGAAATCTAGCATATCTAGATGACTTGGAATATCCTATTCTCCACCTTCCTTCATTGTCTTACTGCGACAATACTTAATCTTCTCTAGCACCTTCAATACTAAGCCTACTGAAAACAACATGTTTTCAGTCTAAACATCCTTATACCTTAGTAGAGTCCATCAACTTTCCACACATTATGTGTTCAGGAACTTTCCACAATAATATGAGTTTAAGAACATCCATACAGACCATAGGAGTCCATTCGCTGAGACGTTCAAAAACATACCATATTATTATGAGTCACGAACTTACCATAAGTATGAGTTTTAAGAATTCGCACCTACCTTATCGTTCTCTACCTATCAAGTACATACATGAGAAAAGATTCACCTTCTCATCATATACATCTTGATAGCGCGACTAATCCCAATGATTATCAGTACCAGAAGCTAAATGATTGTAGAACCAAACAAAATTCCCTGCCCATACAGAAAATTGGTCAACTCAGCTTTGACCGATATAAGAAGCTAAGCGGTTGTTACACCAAAAACAATTCTCCGCACATACAAAGAATTGTTCAACTTAACAACTATATCACATAAGAAGCTAAGTGGTTCTAAAGCGACGTACAATTTCCCCACCCATATAAGGAATCATACAACTCAGCTGCTGATATGAGTCCTCAATTGAAATTTTACAACTCCTAAATCTCTCTCTACATAATACGATTTTTCTATAATTCATATATTATCCTTCATAACTCAATCTAAGTTATTCTTCCGGTACTACTTCATAGTACCTTTCATTCATAGCACTAGCTATAAAACATTCATTGTTTAACAACCCATCTGTTACTACAAGTCACTATTATCACGTGGTGATCTTCTTATCCTTCTCTCTACGATTATAGTCTTAGGTACTCCTACCTAAAGTTTATAACCTATCAGCTCTGATACCAACTTGTAACGCCCTGAAATCCGGTCTATCTTCACACCCAAATTCCGTACGTCACGAGTACATCCTTCATCCCACATACATCATTATATACCGAAATATAACAACATACACTCTCAAATCCCAAGTTCTGGAAACCTTATAACCTTTTTGATTATAAATAATAATAAATACATTATTCATTTCATCTTACAAGAGTGACTTTTATCCGCCACCAAGGATACATAACAGTTCCTTAAACTAGTCTAGAGTTCAATTAATCTTTCTAAATTACAAGTCTTTACTTGATCATCTCGCTACCTTCACACTCTGAATGACAATCATATAGAGACCGTCAGCTTGATCTTTACGGGATCCTTAAGTTCTTCTAACCTTGTTCGCTGAAAATTGTTTTTCATTTAAAGCAAATGTGAGCATTCAATTGCCCAGCAAGTCATAACAGTTGAACAAACAACTTCAGAATTAAAATATTTCTTTAGAACTTCTATAACCGAACAAAGGTTATGAAGCAGCTTGAATAATAAGAATAGTCTCGATTCCTATCATCTTAAAACATCAGTCATTTTAAGTTTGAAATACTTTCATGCTTCTACCTTTTTCATACACATCCTATCTGGTTAGAATCATTAACATAGACTTAACAATAATGGTTAATGTATAAACAGAACATACTTGTATTGAACAGCTCAATTATAGAACAATGCATAACATAGAAACACCGATGTGTTCAAATTGTGGCTCAAGGCCTCATACATTCTACAACCTTGTATATACATCGCAAATATGCACATAGACAAGAATTCTCAAGTACAACATCTTAGAAGTTTAAAAAACTAACATTCATGTAATATGAATGAAGTTAGGAAACTTGCCTTTATGCCTAGCTACAGCTTACACTGAACTGCTCATTTCAATTCCTATATCACACATATGGAGAAAACATAAACACCAATTAGTCATATATTGAACTTACTCATTGGTTTAGTTAACTTTACTTCTTAGGGTTTGCGTTCTTGAAATATAAGTTTACACGACTAACCTCCTTTACCAATTTACGGCTTCATGACATACGGAGATGTCTTACTCAAAACGTTCATCAACTTTGATGATTTATATTCTGATCCACATTCGGCTTTCATTAATCTTATTACCGTTTGTTACGGATTTCTTGAAAATTTCTATCTTATTAATACTTTCGTTATTCATTACATGAACCCCATGTTTATTACTCGTTCTTAGTGTCGAAGCCATACCGATCGTTGTATGCTAAGACCAAGCATCCATCGTAACGACGTTGCGTTCACAGCGTCTATACGCTTAACACTTTTCTCTTATTCTCATGACATAACATCGAAATGTTATTCATTACCCTCATCACTCAATGTCTAAGGAATCACAACCATATCAATCCCTCACGCTCGTTCATCATGACTACGGTCCCCGGATATCGGTTACGTAACCCACGTTCACATTCTTTAATCTCATTTAATTTTCATGTTCAACCGTTTCAAAAGGTTTAACTCACTTGCATAAGTGTTATGTTACATGATCTACATGTTCCTATTTCTTTCTTGAACATCCCCCAGTAGTTAAGCAATAAAATCTCATTTTTGGGAATTGCCCTGCACCTGCGCTGCGGCGCCGTGCCCTTCCTTTTCTCTCGTGCTGCGGTGCGACCTACTTCTCTCTCCTCTCTTAACCAGCTGGCGCTACGGTGCCAAGCCCTTTGATAACTCTAGCTCTGCGGCGCCACTCTCCAGAAGATTATGACCGAGCTCGTGCTGCGGCGCCACTTCCCACAGTCTATCCGGCGCTGCGGCGCCGAGACAAAACCCTAGAAATTTTTCTAAGTGTTAAATAAATTCTTTGAGACGCTCACTTCCGATCTCATAACTCCTTCGTCATAACTAGAAACGAGGTTGTTCCAAAGCCATTCTCTTCCTTATCTTACATACTTCAATACCCCTTATACAAAACTTCGTTCTGAATCCGTTAATGTGCCATTCGATTGGCTTGATCTTCACCCTTTGTTCATTTTATGCTTTTTAACGCTCTTCATTTGTTCGTCCGTAATTCGGTCATCCGAACTCAAAACTCATTTATTCTTGAGTCCATGACTCACATTTTCTATTTTGTCTTACTTTCTTATTAAACCCTATACATTCGGATTCATTTACTAACTTTCAAATTCTCGTTCGTCTTTTAAGAAATTTTCTCCATAACTTCGTTATAGCTAAGATTTAATTCGTTCTTCATGAACGTTTCTACCGTTCCTAACCAAGCAATACACAGCTAACTTATACGCGATGGTTCTAAACTTGCCCACCAACAACAATTACACTACGATGGTTTTAAATTTGACCATCAACAACGTTCTTTATGTTCTTCGCGTGTTCTTCGAGTTCTTCGTTTGTTCTTCATTTTAATCGATATTTTGGATTACGATTCCACTTTTTATTGGAATTTGATGTTATAGAACATTATTCCTTACTTATTTAACCTACTTATTCATATAATCCACTCGGATCGTTCAAATTCGCTACGAATCTTATACTTCCTTAAGAAATTTATAAACTAAAATTTTAATTTCTTATTTCTTCTTTTTTCATGATTTCAACCATATGAAGTCATTTCTAACATCATCTTCTCTCTATTCTGTTTAAGCTATGTTTTAAACATATTAAACATACAGAAAATATTAGAAGAAACTAGGTTTTAGATTACATCTTCTTCCTATTTTTCTCCCGCTAGACAAAGTCGGCGATTTGCAAGTTTTTCGATTTCACGAACAGTTTCGATCCAATCATTCATGCTCATGTTCTTCCTTCTCCCCTTCATCCGAACCCCCCCTCTCTCTATCTTTGTCTAAGGTGTAGGATTTTCAAAATCCCATAAAAATGATTTAAGCTTCCTATTTATAGAATTTCCAAGCTAAGGGTATTTTAGTCATTTCGCCCCTAACCACCTTACTATTCATGGCTTAAGGACTAAGAAAACTTACTCCTTAAATTTACTTAACACTTAAGTCAACTTAGCCTTTAAGTTTGCTTAACTCTTAAGTTTACTTAACACTTAAATCTACTTAGCCTTTAAGTTTGCTTAACTCTTAAGTTTACTACTTCCACCTCCTTAGTTAACCTCATTGCTATTCACGAAACTTAGCCTGTAAGTTTCGTGCTTCCGTCTTTAGGGTTTCGTCCGACAGTTTTAAAAACTGCGATTCTCGAAACTCACTTTACCTAACCCTTAGGTTTTGAGTCCGTAGGCGAAAACTTCATTTTTGCCATAACTGAAATATTATTGAATATTCCATCACGTCTCAACATTTTACGTAATCAATAACTTTTCGGAATTTTAAAATAAATCTATGAGCAGAAACGGATTAATAGTGCCTATTTTGTCTTTTTCCCCGGAAATATTTTTGTTTCTGGAAAATTTTTATTTTCGTCTTGAAAATTCTTAGTCACTCAAACTAGCTCGTAGCCAAAATACTACCGACTTATAATTATCCCAGGTTATAGAACGATTAATAACACATAGCACATAATAATATTAATAAAAATTAGTTTTATTAATAACTAATTCTTTAAAACTAAAATCTTGACAACCCGAATTTCCGGGTCATCACACTCTTCCCTCCTTATAAAAATTCTATCCTCGGAATTTCTTAAAACCACACCTTTACCCGGGTCATCACATTCACCCCTTCTTCATAAAATTTCGTCCTCGAAATTTTTAGCCTACCTTCCTTCTAAACTTCACTTCAACGGAGTTCTTATCTTTCCCTCATTCCTAACCCCCATAACCTATCAAGAATCATGAATTAGAAGGAATAACAAGGAATATAAAATTTCTTTTTAAAACATTTCATATTTTTGCTGAGTGGTCAAATCGACCATGAACTCTTACTCGGTTATACATCATTTCGCTGTAAGCCCTTCTTTAACGGTCCGTTTATAATCACCAAGAAAGTAAACTTCCTCTTCAATGTTCTCCTCAGACTTGATCATTAGATTCCGCACCAAAACATTTTGGTTTGGCACAAGTTCTCAAAGAAAGCTCGATGACATACCATTTGTCTAGCCGAATCAAGTAGCTTAGACCATACCAATAAGTTGGATTTCAACATGAAACATTCGTCTAGTCAACTCAATTGACGTTGACTACTTCTTTAAATTCTTTTTCGCAATACATCAAAACGGTTTATGACGTCGTGATACCGTACTTTTCACAGTACATTGAGGACTTCGTCAGTTTGTGACTTTGTCATTATACATCATACCATAGCGGGTTGTTGATCCTAAGATCACATCAAACATCAGGTTCAATGGTATTAACAACTCCATCATTTTACTACCCTTGCATCGAATGCACATATGATATAAAATTCATTTTGAATATTTTAAATCAATTTCTGTCTAGCCGAAGCAATTAGCATAGACATACCAAGAATAAATCTTTTAAAAATTATATTGATTCCAAAAGTTGAACCAATTCTTTCCTTCTCAAAGTGCATATCAGCACGAGTTAAATAAAGTTCAAAATCTAGCATATCTAGATGACTTGGAATATCCTATTCTCCACCTTCCTTCATTGTCTTACTGCGACAATACTTAATCTTCTCTAGTACCTTCAATACTAAGCCTACTGAAAACAACGTGTTTTCAGTCTAAACATCCTTATACGTTAGTACAGTCCATCAACTTTCCACACATTATGTGTTCAGAAACTTTCCACAATAATATGAGTTTAAGAACATCCAGACAGACCATAGGCGTCCATTCGCTGAGACGTTCAAAAACATACCATATTATTATGAGTCACGAACTTACCATAAGTATGAGTTTCAAGAATTCGCACCTACCTTATCGTTCTCTAGCTATCAAGTACATATATGAGAAAAGATTCACCTTCTCATCATATACATCTTGATAGCGCGACCAATCCCAATGATTATCACTACCAGAAGCTAAATGATTGTAGAACCAAATAAAATTCCCTGCCCATACAGAAAATTGGTCAACTCAGCTTCTGACCGATATAAGAAGCTAAGCGGTTGTTACACCAAGAACAATTCTCCGCCCATACAAAGAATTGTTCAACTTAACAACTATATCGTATAAAAAGCTAAGTGGTTCTAAAACCACGTACAATTTCCCCGTCCATACAAGAAATCATACAACTCAGCTGCTGATATGAGTCCTCAATTGAAATTTTACAACTCCTAAATCTCTCTCTACTTAATACGAATTTTCTTTAATTCATATACTATCCTTCATAACTCAATCTAAGTTCTTCTTCCCGTACTACTTCATAGTACCTTTCATTCATAGCACTAGCTATAAATCTTTCATCGTTTAACCACCCATCTATTACTACAAGTCACTATGATCACGTGGTGATCTTCTTATCCTTCTCTCTACGATTATAGTCTTAGGTACTCCTACCTAAGGTTTATAAACTATTGGCTTTGATACCAACTTGTAACGCCTCAAAATTCGGTCTATCTTCACACCCGAATTCCGTACGTCACGAGTACATCCTTCATCCCACATGCATCATTATATACCGAAATATAACAACATACACTCTCAAATCCCAGGTTCTGGAAACCTTATAACCTTTTTCATTATAAATAATAATAAATACATTATTCATTTCATCTTACAAGAGTGACTTTTATCCGCCGCCAAGGATACATAACAATTCCTTAAACTAGTCTAGAGTTCAATTCATCTTTGTATTTTACAAGTCTTTACTTCATCTTCTCGCTACCTTCACACTCTGAATGTCAATCATCTGGAGACCGTCAGCTTGATCTTTACGGGATCCTTAAGTTCTTCTAACCTTGTTCGCTGAAAATATATTTTCATTTAAAGGAAGTGTGAGCATTCAATTGCCCAACAAGTCATAACAGTTGAACAAACAACTTTAGAATTACAATATTTCTTTAGAACTTCTATAACCGAACAAAGATTATGAAGCAGCTTGAATAATAGTAATAGTCTCGATTCCTATCATCTTAAAACATCAATCATTTTTACTTTGAAATACTTTCATGCTTCTACCTTTTTCATACACATCCTATCTGGCTAGAATCATTAACATAGACACAATAACGGTTCATGTATAAACAGAATATACTTGTATTGAACAACTAAATTATAGAACAATGCATATCATAGAAACACCACAATGTTAAAATTGTGGCTCAAGGCCTCATACATTCTACCACCTTGTACATACATCGCAAATATGCACATAGACAAGAATTCTCAAGAACAACATCTGAGAAGTTTAAGAAACTAACATTCATGTAATATGAATGAAGTTAGAAAACTTGCCTTTATGCCCAGCTACAGCTTACGCTGAACTGCTCATTTCAATTCCTATATCACACATATGGAGAAAACATAAACACCAATTAGTCATATATTGAACTTACTCATTGGTTTAGTTAACTTTACTTCTTAGGTTTTGCGTTCTTGCAATATAAGTTTATGTGACTAACCTCCTTTACCAATTTACGACTTCATGACATACAGAGATGTCTTACTCAAAACGTTCATCATCTTTGATGATTTATATCCTTATCTGACCCACAGTCGGCTTTCATTAATCTTATTACCGTTTGTTATGGCTTTCTTGAAAATTTCTATCTTATTAATACTTTCGTTATTCATTACATGAACCCCATGTTCATTACTCGTTCTTAGTGTTGAAGCCATACTGATCGTTGTATGCTAAGACCAAGCATCCATCGCAACAACGTTGCGTTCACAGCGTCTATACGCTACACACTTATCTCTCATTATCATGACATAACATCAAAATGTTATTCATTACCCTCATCACTCAATGTCTAAGTAATCACAACCATATCAATCCCTCACGCTCGTTCATCGCGACTACGGTCCCCAGATATCGGTTATGTAACCCACGTTCACAGTCTTTAATCTCATTTAATTTTCCTGTTCAACCGTTTCTAAAGGGTTAACTCACTTGCATAAGTGTTATGTTCCGTGATCTACATGTTCCTATTTCTTTCTTGCACATCCCCCAGTAGTTAAGCAATAAAATCTCATTTCTGGGCATTGCCCTGCACCGGCGCTGCGGCGCCGTGCCCTTCGTTTTCTCTTGCGCTGCGGCGTGACCTACTTCTACCTCCTCTCTTAACCAGCTGGCAC
Organism: Panax japonicus; assembly: GCA_020205505.1. Classification (NCBI taxonomy): domain Eukaryota; kingdom Viridiplantae; phylum Streptophyta; class Magnoliopsida; order Apiales; family Araliaceae; genus Panax; species Panax japonicus. Next base: position 45,671,039 of record CM035101.1, on the reverse strand, counting down.
TACGGCGCCAACTCCTTTGATAACTCTCGCACTGCGGAGCCACTCTCCAGAATATTATGACCGAGCTCGCGCTGCGACACCACTTCCAACAGTCTATCCGGCGCTGCGGCGCCGAGACAATACCCGAGAAATTTTTCTAAGTGTTAAATAAATTCTTTGAGACGCTCACTTCCGATCTCATAACTCCTTCGTCATAACTAGAAACGAGGTTGTTCCAAAGCCATTCTCTTCCTTATCTTACATACTTCAATACCCCTCATACAGAACTTCGTTCTGAATTCGTCAACGTGCCATTCGATTGGCTTGATCTTCACCCTTTGTTAATTTTATGCTTTTTAACGCTCTTCATTTTTTCGTCCGTAATTCGGTCATCCGAACTTGAAACTCGTTCTTTCTTAAGTCCACGACTCACATTTTCTATGTTTTCTTACTTTCTTATGAAACCCTACACGTTCGGGTTCATTTACTAACTTTCAAATTCTCATTCGTCTTTTAGGAAATTCTCGCCATAACTTCATTATAGCTAAGATTTAATCCGTTCTTCATGAATGTTTCTACCGTTCCTAACCAAGCAATACACAGCTAACTTATATGCAATGGTTTTAAATTGTCCATCAACAACAATTACACTACGATGGTTTTAAATTTGTCCATCAATAACGTTCTTCGTGTTCTTCGTTCGTTCTTCATTTTAATCGATATTTTGGATTACGATTCCACTTTTTATTGGAATTTGATGTTATAGAACATTATTCCTTACTTATTTAACCTACTTATTCATATAATCCACTCGGATCGTTCAAATTCGCTACGAATCTTATACTTCCTTAAGAAATTTATAAACTAAAATTTTAAGTTCTTATTTCTTCTTTTTTCATGATTTCAACCATATGAAGTCATTTCTAACATCATCTTCTCTCTATTCTGTTTAAGCTATGTTTTAAACATATTAAACTTACAGAAAATATTAGAAGAAACTTGGTTTTAGATTACATCTTCTTCCTATTTTTCTCCCGCTAGACAAAGCCGGCGATTTGCAAGCTTTTCGATTTCACGAACACTTTCGATCCAATCATTCATGCTCATGTTCTTCCTTCTCCCCTTCATCCGAACCCCCCTCTCTCTCTCTCTGTCTAAGGTGTAGGATTTTCAAAATCCCCTAAAAATGATTTAAGCTTCCTATTTATAGAATTTTCAAGCTAAGGGTATTTTAGTCATTTCGCCCCTAACCTCCTTACTATTCATGGCTTAAGGACTAAGTAAACTTACTCCTTAAATTTACTTAACACTTAAGTCAACTTAGTCTTTAAGTTTGCTTAACTCTTAAGTTTACTTAACACTTAAGTCTACTTAGCCTTTAAGTTTGCTTAACTCTTAAGTTTACTACTTCCACCTCCTTAGTTAACCTCATTACTATTCACGAAACTTAGCCTGTAAGTTTCGTGCTTCCGTCTTTAGGGTTTCGTCCGACAGTTTTAAAAACTGCGATTCTCGAAACTCACTTTACCTAACCCTTAGGTTTTGAGTCCGTAGGCGAAAACTTCATTTTTGCCATAACTGAAATATTATTGAATATTCCATCACGTCTCAACATTTTACGTAATCAATAACTTTTCGGAATTTCAAAATAAATCTCTGAGCAGAAACGGATGAATAGTGCTTATTTTGTCTTTTTCTCCGGAAATATTTTTGTTTCTGGAAAAATTTTATTTTCGTCTTGAAAATTCTTACTCACTCAAACTAGCTCGTAGCCAGAATACTACCGACTTATAATCATCCTAGGTTATAGAACGATTAATAACACATAGCGCATAATAATATTAATAAAAATTAGCTTTATTAATAACTAATTCTTTAAACCTAAAATCTGGACAACCCGAATTTCCGGGTCATCACACTCTTCCCTCCTTATAAAAATTTTGTCCTCGGAATTTCTTAAAACCACACCTTTACCCGGGTCATCACATTCACCCATTCTTCATAAAATTTTGTCCTCGAAATTTTTAGCCTACCTTCCTTCTAAACTTCCCTTCAATGGAGTTCTTATCTTTCCCTCATTCCTAACCCCCATAACCTATCAAGAATCATGAATTAGAAGGAATAACGAGGAATATAAAATTTCCTTTTAAAACGTTTCATATTTTTGCTGAGGGGCCAAATCGACCATGAACTCTTACTCGGTTATACATCATTTCGCTGTAAGCCCTTCTTTAACGGTCCGTTTATAATCACCAAGAAAGTAAACTTCCTCTTCAATGTTCTCCTCAGACTTGATCATTAGATTCTGCACCAAAACATTTTGGTTTGGCACAAGTTCTCAAAGAAAGCTCGATGACATACCATTTGTCTAGCCGAATCAAGTATCTTAGACCATACCAATAAATTGGATTTCAACATGAAACATTCGTCTAGTCAACTCAATTGACGTTGACTACTTCTTTAAATTCTTTTTCGCAATACATCAAAACGGTTTATGACGTCATGATACCGTACTTTTCACAGTACGTTGAGGACTTCATCAGTTTGTGGCTTTGTCATTAGACATCATACCATAGCGGGTTGTTGATCCTAAGATCACATCAACCACCAGGTTCAATGGTATTAACAACTCCATCATTTTACCACCTTTGCATCGAATGCACAGATGATATAAAATTCATTTTGAATATTTTAAATCAATTTCTGTCTAGCCGAAGCAACTAGCATAGACATACCAAGAATAACTCTTTTAAAAAATATATTGATTCCAAAAGTGAACCAATTCTTTCCTTTTCAAAGTGCATATCAGCACGAGTTAAATAAAGTTCGAAATCTAGAATATCTAGATGACTTGGAATATCCTATTCTCCACCTTCCTTCATTGTCTTACCTCGACAATAATTAATCTTCTCTAGCACCTTCAATACTAAGCCTACTGAAAACAACGTGTTTTCAGTCTAAACATCCTTATAGCTTAGTACACTCCATCAACTTTCCACACATTATGTGTTTAGGAACTTTCCACAATAATATGAGTTTAAGAACATCCAGACAGACCATAGGAGTCCATTCGCTGAGATGTTCGAAAACATACCATATTATTATGAGTCACGAACTTACCATAAGTATGAGTTTTAAGAATTCGCACCTACCTTATCGTTCTCTACCTATCAACTACATACATGAGAAAAGATTCACCTTCTCATTATATACATCTTGATAGCGCGACCAATCCCAATGATTATCACTACCAGAAGATAAGTGATTGTAGAACCAAACAAAATTCCCTGCCTATACAGAAAATTGGTCAACTCAGCTTCTAACCGATATAAGAAGCTAAGCGGTTGTTACACCAAGAACAATTCTCCGCCCATACAAAGAATTGTTCAACTTAACAACTATATCGCATAAGAAGCTAAGTGGTTCTAAAACCACGTACAATTTCCCCGCCCATACAAGGAATCATACAACTTAGCTGCTGATATGAGTCCTCAATTGAAATTTTACAACTCCTAAATCTCTCTCTACTTAATACGAATTTTCTTTAATTCATATACTATCCTTCATAACTCAATCTAAGTTCTTCTTCCCGTACTACTTCATAGTACCTTTCATTCATAGCAATAGCTATAAATCATTCATCGTTTAACAACCCATCTATTACTACAAGTCACTATGATCACGTGGTGATCTTCTTATCCTTCTCTCTACGATTATAGTCTTAGGTACTCCTACCTAAGGTTTATAACCTATCAGCTTTGATACCAACTTGTAACGCCCCAAAATCCGGTCTATCTTCACACCCGAATTCCGTACGTCACGAGTACATCCTTCATCCCACATACATCAATATATACCGAAATATAACAACATACACTCTCAAATCCCAGGTTTAGGAAACCTTATTACCTTTTTCATTATAAATAATAATAAATACATTATTCATTTCATCTTACAAGAGTGACTTTTATCCGTCGCCAAGGATACATACCAGTTCCTTAAACTAGTGTAGAGTTTAATTCATCTTTCTAAATTACAAGTCTTCATTTCATCTTCTCGCTACCTTCACACTCTGAATGACAATCATCTGGAGACTGTCAGCTTGATCTTTACAGGATCCTTAAGTTCTTCTAACCTTGTTCGCTGAAAATTGTTTTTCATTTAAAGGAAGTGTGAGCATTCAATTGCCCAGCAAGTCATAACAGTTGAACAAACAACTTAAGAATTACAATATTTCTTTATAACTTCTATAACTGAACAAAGATTATGAAGCAGCTTGAATAATAGGAATAGTCTCGATTCCTATCATCTAAAAATATCAGTCATTTTCACTTTGAAATACTTTCATGCTTCTACCTTTTTCATACACATCCTATCTTGTAGCGCCCCCAAAATTGAGACTATTTTCCTTCCCGATCTTGTGCGTTAATACAACCTTGTTCTAGCTTTAAAATATTATTTAATGTTAAAATAGTTAAAAATTTCGGGATAATTAAATTTTTTTTTCAGTCATCCATTCCCTGAGTCGCAACCTTTACAATTCTTTTTTATACTAAAATCATATTTATTATATGATTTGTATAATCCGTGTAAATGTATTAAAAGCTTAAGTCTCAATACTTCATATCTTTTATATTGATGATTCATTCATTTTAGAATCATATCTATTCTCATTTCAGAATAAACATTCTTTAACCATTCAACATTTCAAACTATACATAACTGCCAATTATATTTGACACAACTATCAATCATAGATTTATATCATTTCTAATTCAAGAAAATGTATTCATTTTTGCACATCGTTCAATCTTCATCATCCGTATAGCAAGTAATATTGCCTAACATCATTAACCTGCAAAAAGTTTGTGTTTGCAAGATTGAGCTCGACAGCCCAGCAAATTTAACAGTCTATCATGTTTCACATAGCACACAATTCCATATGCACTATATTTCCTTTATTATGCATATATGCCTGCAACATGTATTCTTTACTATGCATATCCCACATGCAACAATAATTCCTTATAAAGCATACATTCATGCATTATACATTTCTAATTTATTGAGTTACATTATACAACACGTGCTATCACATATCACATATAAATTGAGTTCCATAACCCAATTAACTTAGTCATATTTTGAATTTAACAATTCATAAAGTATGGTATGTAACTCACCACATAATCACATTTAATCCACAAACATCATAGAACCGAAAAACTTGCCTTGATTGGAGATTACCACAAAATTTAACTTAGAGTTTCTCCACAATTCCCATTGCTTTTCTTCTCCTTCTTCTTCTTCCTTCTTCCATGGAGATCTTTCTTCTCCATCTTCTTCCTCATCAAGGCTGTCGCCCCTCTTCCCCTTCTTCCCTCTTTTTCCCTCCCGTTCTCTTCTTTCTCTTCTTTCTTTCTTTTCCTTCTCTCTCTTATCTTCCTTATCCTCTTCTTATCTCTTCTCTCTATTTTTTTTTTCAAATCAGGCCATATGGCCTTATCTAGACAAAATATCTTTTTTATATATACCTTTTAATTTGGACAAATGGTCTATTATTATCCAAATTTTACTCTATTTAATTGATTTATTGAATGCACAAAATGTCCATCATCACTAATTGGTTTTAAAAAAAATTGAGACATGTCCCATAAATGTTTGGGCTTCCAATTAATCCTTTGGGCCATGTAATATTTATATAGTCCAATCATTTCTATCTTACCCCACCCTAAAAATTTAATTAGAGTATCCATTCCAAATAATTAGAATTTAAATCATTACTCTAGTACACTAAATTTTTATAACCCAATCAAACTTATTTTAATTAAGTTATAAAATTAATAACTTGAGATAATAAAAATATATCTCTTAACTTAATACAATTTATTATTCTTCCACAAGTGGGCTTAACTTCTTTGTCCCAAAAATGTTCCTCATACATGGATCACATTTTGACCTTTTTAAATCATTGATTGGGCCAACTCTTGGGCCACCATATAAAATCCCTTTGAACCTTTAATTAATTGCTTTATCACATGTCCATCACAAATGAGCTAAGCTTTGGGCTTTTAATTAATTCCACTGAGCTAGCCATTTTACTTGTTTACTTACTAACAAAAATAAAATTAGGCTTTCTCTACAAATTAGATTGGGTCATTATAATTCTTGTCCCACATATAATATAATGAGCTAGATTAATAATTTAATCGCTCTTAAACCATATTATCTACAAGTCTCATGCTTAATTAATTAATTGGACTTGTTTAAACAATATAACCCCTTTAGTCCATTTAATCTACTTCTCTTGGACTCTATTCAAATTAATTGGGCTATGACCTTACTATAGCCCATTACTTTTAATTCTATTCCATTCTACCCTTATCCTTTATTTAGGGTTTACATGCACTCAAGTGAAATAAAAATTCTTACTTAAGTACATTTAATTTCTTAACCTAATTAGACTTGCTATAATTAGGCTATAAAATTAAGTAACCGAGATGTATAAAATAAATCTCTTATAATTGGTATATATTTTAACTACCATAATTTTCTCATCTCATAACCCTTAAGTTATTAAATTCTTCATTCCTAATATATAATTAGGATCACATTAGTTTATTTTATTTGTTTATATAATTAAACAAATATAAACCATCACATAATCTTCATATTCTTTTACTCACATATTCGAACAAAATAATTTAATAAATTGTGACATGTTCCACAATTCTCTTAAATTAGGTCACTAGTATAAAAATAAAATATTAGGACCACTAATAAAGATAACCTTTTAGGTTATTTAATTATCACACCTAATATATATATTAGGTTACATAACTTAATTTTTAATTCACTCTTATATACAAAATAAATGTATTCACATTATATAATGAATATTTATTTACTCATATCCATAATTCACATAATCATAACATATTTCACTTCTCACACTAATTTTGACTTTTCTCCATAAAAAGTCAACTGTTGACTTTGACCAAAAGTCAATCTTTACATATTTTGTGTTTACTGTCCATTCTGACTACACATGACATTCCGGATGCAACCGAGCAGTCCATGCTTTAAAATTCTATCTCTAACTCAAATTTTGAGTTTTAAATTACTCCATGATCATTATTAATCGTATTAACTAATGACTTTATACTTATTCAAATTCTTATTTGTCAGTCAAGGCCAACACTCAAGCTATGTTAATTACTAACATAGTTTTATCCGGATCCTTAATATCATTAACTCAATTCATCATTCCTCTTGCTAAAATATATAGCACCTTACTAAGTATATATATTTCTATTCATATACTTATCTTCGTTTAACCTCATAGCATCTCTTCATATGAAATCTTATCTCCAATAATAAAATTTTCATATGTACTTATAAAACATTTCTTAGACTATTCAGTTCACATCGAATTTACAGGTATCGTAATACCTTATCCTTGATATTCCTTCAAGTACATATTAATTCATTTCTAGGGTTTAGAAATTTTGTATCCCATATTTTCTATTCACATTCGAATATCAAACCATATAGGTTTTACTTGAAAATTTTAAATAATCCTTAAATTCTCATCTAGGTTTTATTCTTTAACCTTTATTCTAATCATTCAAGATTTTAAAAATTTTCGGGTTGTCACATATCTAGCTAGAATCATTAACAAAGACTTAACAATAACGGTTCATGTATAAACAGAACATACTTGTATTGAACAGCTCAATTATAGAACAATGCATATCATAGAAACACCGCAATGTTCAAATTGTGGTTGAAGGCCTCATACATTCTACCACCTTGTACATACATCGCAGATATGCACATAGACAAGAATTCTCAAGTACAACATCTGAGAAGTTTAAGAAAATAACATTCATGTAATATGAATGAAGTTAGGAAACTTGCCTTTATGCCCAGCTACAGCTTAGGCTGAACTGCTCATTTCAATTCCTATATCACACATATGGAGAAAACATAAACACCAATTAGTAATATATTGAACTTACTCATTGGTTTTGTTAACTTTACTTCTTAGGGTTTGCGTTCTTGCAATATAAGTTTACGCGACTAACCTCCTTTACCAATTTACGGCTTCATGACATACAGAGATGTCTTACTCAAAACGTTCATCATCTTTGATGATTTATATTCTTATCTGACCCACATTCGGTTTTCATTAATCTTATTACTGTTTGTTATGGCTTTCTTGAAAATTTCTATCTTATTAATACTTTCGTTATTCATTACATGAACCCTATGTTCATTACTCGTTCTTAGTGTTGATGCCATACCGATCGTTGTATGCTAAGACCAAGCATCCATCGCAACGACGTTGCGTTCACAGCGTCTATACGCTTCACACTTATCTCTCATTATCATGACATAACATCGAAATGTTATTCATTACCCTCATCACTCAATGTCTAAGGAATCACAACCACATCAATCCCTCACGCTCGTTCATCGCGACTACGGTCCCCAGATATCGGTTACGTAACCCACGTTCACATTCTTTAATCTCATTTAATTTTCCTGTTCAACCGTTTCTAAAGGGTTAACTCACTTTCATAAGTGTTATGTTACGTGATCTACATGTTCCTATTTCTTTCTTGCACATCCCCCAGTAGTTAAGCAATAAAATCTCATTTCTGGGCATTGCCCTGCACCGGCGTTGCGGCGCCGTGCCCTTCCTTTTCTCTCGCGCTGCAGCGTGACCTACTTCTATCTCTTCTCTTAACCTGCTGGCACTACGGCGCCAAATCCTTTGATAACTCTCGCGCTGCGGCGCCACTCTCCAAAATATTATGACCGAGCTCGCGCTGCGGCACCACTTCCAACAGTCTATCCGGCGCTGCGACGCTAAGACAATACCCGAGAAATTTTTCTAAGTGTTAAATAAATTCTTTGAGACGCTCACTTCCGATCTCATAACCCCTTCGTTATAACTAGAAACGAGGTCGTTCCAAAGCCATTCTCTTCCTTATCTTACGTACTTCAATACCCCTCGTACAGAACTTCGTTCTGAATCCATCAACGTGCCATTCGATTGGCTTGATCTTCACCATTTGTTCGTTTTATGCTTTTTAACGCTCTTCGTTTGTTCGTCCGTAATTCGGTCATCTGAACTCGAAACTCGTTCTTTCTTGAGTCCATGACTCACATTTTCTATGTTTTCTTACTTTCTTATGAAACCCTACACGTTCGGGTTCATTTACTAACTTTTAAATTCTCATTCGTCTTTTAAGAAATTTTCGCCATAATTTCGTTATAGCTAAGATTTAATCCGTTCTTCATGAATGTTTCTACCATTCCTAACCAAGAAATACACATCTAACTTATATGCAATGGTTTTAAACTTGTCCATCAACAACAATTACACTACGATGGTTTTAAATTTGTCCATCAGCAACGTTCTTCGTGTTCTTCGTTCGTTCTTCATTTTAATCGATATTTTGGATTATGATTCCACTTTTTATTGGAATTTGATGTTATAGAACATTATTCCTTACATATTTAACTTATTCATATAATCCACTCGGATCGTTTAAATTTGCTACGAATTTTATACTTCCTTAAGAAATTTATAAACTAAAATTTTAAGTTCTTATTTCTTCTTTTTCATGATTTCAACCATATGAAATCATTTCTAACATCATCTTCTCTCTATTCTCATTATGATATGGTTTAAACATATTAAACTTACAGAAAATATTAGAAGAAACTAGGTTTTAGATTACATCTTCTTCCTATTTTTCTCCCGCTAGACAAAGCCGACGATTTGCAAGTTTTTCTATTTCACGAACACTTTCGATCCAATCATTCAGGCTCATGTTCTTCCTTCTTCCCTTCATCCGAACCCCCTCTCTCTCTCTCTATCTAAGGTGTAGGATTTTCAAAATCCCATAAAAATGATTTAAGCTTCCTATTTATAGAATTTCCAAGCTAAGGGTATTTTAGTCATTTTGCCACCAAACCTCCTTACTATTCATGGCTTAAGGACTAAGTTAAATTACTCATTAAGTTTACTTAACACTTAAGTCAATTTAGCCTTTAAGTTTGCTTAACTCTTAAGTTTACTTAACACTTAAGTCTACTTAGCCTTTAAGTTTGCTTAACTCTTAAGTTTACTTAACACTTAAGTCTACTTAACACTTAGGTTTACTACTTCCACCTCCTTAGTTAACCTCATTACTATTCACGAAACTTAGCTTGTATGTTTCGTGGTTCCGTCTTTCAAGTTTCGTCCGACAGTTTTAAAAACTGTGATTCTCGAAACTCACTTTACCTAACCCTTAGATTTTGATTCCGTAGGCGAAAACTTCGTTTTTGCCATAACTGAAATATTATTGAATATTCCATCACGTCTCAACATTTTACGTAATCAATAACTTTTCAAAATTTCAAACTAAATCTCCGAGCAGAAACGGATGAATAGTGCTTATTTCTTCTTTTTCCCCAGAAATATTTTTGTTTCCAAATTTTTTTTATTTTCAGTCTTGAAAATTCTTACTCACTCAAACTAGCTCGTAGCCAAAATACTCCCGAATTATAATCATCCTAGGTTATAGAACGATTAATAACACATAGCACAGAATAATATTAATAAAAATTAGTTTTATTAATAACTAATTCTTTAAACCTAAAATCTGGACAACCCGAATTTCTGAGTCATCACACTCTTCCCTCCTTATAAAAATTCCGTCCTCGGAATTTCTTAAAACCACACCTTTTCCCGTGTCATCACATTCACCCCTTCTTCACAAAATTTCGTCCTCGAAATTTTTAGCCTACCTTCCTTCTCAATTTCACTTCAACGGAGTTCTTATCTTTCCCTCATTCCTAACCCCCATTGTAAGACCCCGAATTTTTTTTTATAAAATGGAATTTCCTCTATTTATTATTTTGAAATGGTAAGGGTTGATTTGATTAATGTGGTTACTTATGGGTAAAATACGCAAATATTTCAAATAAGCAAGTGGTTATAAAATATTCATTGTTGTCGGGGAATATTCGTTTGGTCGTGGAATATTCTTGCTGTCGGGGAATATTCGTACGACGGCGCAGTCTTTTGTGGGCCCCATAACGAAAAGCGATTGGATGAAGAAAACGACAAGTATAAGTTGTTTATAAATAAACGGCGTAGTTGTTACCGTTAACACTGTTGGAATACCCTGTGGTTAAAACATAGTAATACGCGTTGTTGCACAGTAACACGCGGTATTGCACCAATTATTGATTCTTACGTAAGAAGGAACTACTCAATAATTGTTACAATAATTACTGTTCAGTATTTTATTTTATTGATTCAATAATTATTGCGTTGATTTTTTATATTACTGTTATTTCAATAATTATCACTACACCGTATTTTCCATTATTGAAGCAATAATTCATATTATCTGAATAATATTATTAGAAAATATTATTGGCAATGTCTAGAAAGTTCTGTTTAAGGAGAGGTTTGGTCACCTAATTGCGCGCCAGTAAAGAGAGATTCTTATTGGAAAGCCCCCTCTTTCTTGGGAACTGCCTAGTTGTCAGAATTGTGATTCTGTAATATTATTCGTGAATATTTAATTATTGATTTATATGATGAGAAAAATATTCATTTTATGTGGATATAGATGGAGAAAATTTTTAAAGTGACAAACTGTTGAAAATTAATATTTTATCTTTTTCTGATAAAAAATTCATTTAAATATATTATTATATTTTAATAATATATTAATGGCGATATTTTTACAATGAATGTGGGATATATGAGTATATGAGGAGGAGGAGTATTTTTGTTACCAAAAATATTTAAAACATGTTTTTCATATCTGTGGACCCCATTTCTTGACTGAAATTTGATTATAACATGTATAATCGTCCGTTTGTGGATTTCGGTCAATTTTTGTTTGGAATTTAAAAAAACTTCCTTCTGCAAAGTTGTAGATAATGGGGTTTCCTATGAAAATTCGTGTGTTTCGAATTTTTCTGACAAAAGGGCTATTTATTATGAATTATTGAAGTTCCGAAGCTCCGAAATAATTGATTTTTGGAAGTTTAAAATATTTTTAATTACAAAAACGTGTTTTTCATTTTGTGGCCCTCATGTAACATGTGATAGAGGCTGAAATCAGTTGGAAGAAGTGTGAATATGAGATTTTGGAAAAATATAATAATATTTAATAAATTTTCTGCTTTGGTGTTCTAAGCATTTTCCTATAAATAGGGTGCTTAGGTTAGAATTGAAAATCACACCAGAAACTAAAGATTTCTCTCTCTTTCTCTCTTTATAATATCGAGCGTATTTGTGAGTATTTAGTACTTTGAGTATTGCTATACGGTGCAAGTTCTTTCAGCACTATATCCAGTATTTCAGTCAGAAGTACTATTCTTTCTGAGGTAAGGGATGTTATTTTCTTCGTAAGTGATATTATTTCTTCAATATCATTTTGCCGAAATATTGGTTGGAACTTTTTATCAAATTTGGAACTTTTTCATGTCGGGGTTTCTATTCATGTGTTACTATTCACGAGTTACTATTCATGAGTTACTATTCACGAGTTACTATTCATGAATACTATTCACGAAGCATAATGATGTTTTTATGAAATTTCTATCTTTTGGTGTCGGAGTTACTATTTACATATACGATACTATTCACGAATACGACACTATTCACAGCAAAATTAAATTTTTATTTTTCGTCCAAAATATCTATTATAGATACCAGCTTTGATTGTATCCATGTTTTGATCATTATTGAATTTTACTCCACTCTGTTTATTTATGAAGTATTTTTGAATGTGAATTATTTAAAGTACGAATCCTTAATATTTGTTCTTTTGTTTCACTGGATTCGTTTTTTTCAAAATATTTTTCATCATCCTCAGTCCTAAATGATGATATTACTGAATATCTTTGGTCTGTAGTGCAAATATGAATGATTTCTTGATGAATATCTTTGTCCCGTAGTGCAAAGATGAACAGGTGTTGAGATGAACATGATCGACTGATTAATATCTTTGGCCGGTAGTGCAAAGATGAACAGGTGTTTAGATGAACATGACCAACTGATGAATATCTTTGGCCTGTAGTGCAAAGATGAATATTTGATTCCAGATATATATTGATTGATGTTACAGGGATAAAATATCGAAGATGAACTTTTAAATTCATATATAAAAGATAGTAGTTTGCATTCTATACTTAACTCTTCTAATGAATTGTTGTTTCCGCTGCAGTTGTTGATTTAAAACTGGTTGTCTATTGTATTCTATTAGATTTTTTCCTGTTGAAGACTAACGATAATTTGTTCTATGTTATCTTAGTCATAATATTCTTTATTGGGCTAGTTGAGCTCACCCTTTTCCTTGTTGTTCCATTTTTCTTCTCAGGAGGCGAGAATGTAGCGAGTACTTGTCGGGGTGTGGAATGATGGTTTTAGAAGTTGTTCTATTAGTCCTCACTATTCTGTAAAATAGTGTATTAATAATTGTAATGAGGACTTATTTGAGTGTGGATATTGTCTAGATGACAATATTTGTATTTAAACTCACAGTTTTTATGTTGTATTAATAAAGTTGTAGTTGTTTCTGTACCATGTATTTGGCGACTCAGAATGGGTTAGATGGAATGGACCTATTTTGGGGCCGTCACAGTTCGTATCAGAGCTTAGGGATATGATCTCTGGCGGAGATCGGGGAATTGAACTAGGAGGGTAGAGACGAGTAAATGCTTTGCTAGTGTGTTCTACCGAAGCTTATTTGTTAGTTGGTCAGTATATAGGGATATTATGAGATATATTGATTTCCTTAATTAACCCTTATTTTATGACAGTATTTGAGAATGTCGACTGAGGATATTAACAGTGGAGTAAATGAGACCGTGGAGACGCCTGTACTCACCAACGAGGAGAACGTGTAACATGATATTCCTCATGTAAACAACACCACTGAGCAGACGATGAACGACGGGATGTTTAGGAGCTTTTTGCAGTTCATGCAAAACCAGACGAGGGAGACTCGTGTACAGAATATGGGTAGAAATGATAGCAAAGCGCGGCTTGTCACGGCCAAGCATTTCAAAGAGTTAGGACCGCCAGAATTTAAGGGAAAGCCGGATCCGATCATGGCGGAAACATGGGTCAAGCAAATGACCAAGATATTCGATGTCTTGGGATGCACGGAGGAACAGAAGGTTCCATTTGCCACCTTTATGTTCCATGGCGAGGCAGATTACTGGTGGGAGTCTGTGAAATGTACCTAGCCTGCTGCACTCCGCATGTCTTGGGAAACATTTCAAAAACTTTTCAACGAAAAATACGTTCCTGAAAGTATTCGCCATATGAAAGAGGTAGAGTTTATTAGACTAGAACAAAACAACATGACGGTGTCCCAATACGAGGCGAAGTTCGCAGAGTTATCCAGGTTTGCACCCCATTTGGTAGAGAATGAGGAATGAATGACGAGGATGTTTCTGAGAGGTTCAAACCCGAGATTCGACAATATCTTATCTCTCATAAATTTTCTTTATATTCAGATGTTGTCAACAGGGCTTAATTATTAGAGCGAGATAGCGAGTACGTTCAACCAAGAGATTGCAACCAGGATCATACCGGTGACAGTAGTCATCAGAACAACGTTAACCAGCGGAGAAAGAAAAATACGGACAAGAGCGACAACCACTCTGGTTGTAATCGTGGCCATGAAAAAAGAAGAAGCGAGTCGGGGGAAGATTTTAAAAAGAGGAGATTCAACAATAACACTGCGAAGACGTCAGCACCAGCAACAACTGGTTTTAAGGGAGGAGAACGACCACCGGTTGTATGCTATAAATGTGGAAAAGAGGGACACATCAGTCCAAACTGTCCACAACAGTTCAAGGTATGCTATAATTATGGAAAAGAAGGTCATATCGCTCGAGATTACACGGTAGCGAAACCCAGTCTAACGGGGATGGTGACTCCAAAGGCTATCCCGGACAAGTCAAAGTCAACGGTTCCTGGAAGAGCGTTTTTCATGACTAGTCAGAATGTAAGGAACCCGAACGAAGTTAGCACGGGTTAGTTAATTATAAATTCTTACGAAGTTTATACCTTATTAGTGTTAGGTTTGTAATATTCATGAACGCAATCAAATTGCACAAATAATGCAGAAACGTGTAAAATCAGAGTTTTAAAATTTTACAAACCATAAACCCGGATCACCGTTTATGCACAATTATTAATTAAACGAAAAGATAAAGAATAAAATCATACCCTTGAAGATCGAACTTCCTCAGGTACAATTTCACCTCCAAATCCTTTCGCGTTCAACTTGAATCCACCGGGTTTGGTTCCTTCCTCTGATCAATGTTAGCCACCCAAGTGTTTGGCCTCTAGAGGTGATCCACCAAGGAAGAACAAATTTCAAGAAGATGGGTATTTGGCAAAACCCTTATTTTTCTATCTCTCATAGAAAGGAGCGTACTCTCCAACAATTGGAATTACGTCTGTTGTTAAAGTTAACAACCTCTTCACCCATAATAAGACTCCTCTTATTTATAGATGTGGTCAACCCTCCTTAACTATTAAGGAATTGGGTTTTATTTTAATTAATTAAATTCCTTTAATTAATTAGGCTCCCAATCTTATTAGGAATAATTAATTAAACTCTTTTAATTAATTGGCCTCCTAATCTTATTAGGATATACGAGAGTACTTTTATTAATTAATTCCCAAACTCCTTTAGGAATTAAATAATAATAATAGTAATAATAATAAGACTCCTCTTATTAATTTATATTTAATATTTCCAAAATATTAAATAATAAATATTAAGCTATTTAATTTATTCTATCACCATAGATTAAATTAAATATACTTAACTTATTATGACGATTATGCCATTAACTTTTTAAATAATTATTCTTCCTTTTATGGTGTGACCCTTTAGGTTCTCCATATTAAACCGGTTGTGAATAAATCAATTAGAACAATTCTAATCTTATTTAAATAAATAAATTAAACTAATAATTTATTTAAATAAATAATATTTATTCTACAATAGGGATAAGCCTCCCTAGCGATCAACGACTTTCCAGATAATATAGATTTCAACATTAATCATAAAAGAACCTTTGAGTAAATAGTTACCGTACAATTCAATCCTTCCACCATACAATGTCCCAATTAAATATAAGACATAGAATTACTGTCAAGTCTTATTTTATTTAATTATATGTATTTCGACTCTTAAATGCACAACTCCAAATAATGCAAATTAGAAACTCCTTTCTAATTTCATTCTGCCTTGGCCAAGGACTACTGAGTTGTCATTTAGCGAATCACATAGGACATTTCTCTTCTTTTACTAGAAGTAATAGATTCTTTATTGATCATACATTATCTCCATGTACAACTTATTATACCCAAGCATACCCTTTGATATACCCTAAGGGTCTTAAGGAATAAGTCAAAGTATAACTCATCATACACAATATACTATGATGATCTCAAGTCCAAGGATCACTTGTACTACTATCACTACAGGAATTCCTATTGACATGCAAGTAAAACTCCATTAGGTATTCCTTAGTGAGTCGCGTTCAGTGAACTTATTCTCTAATAAGCACCTACATACTTGCTTTAGTGTCTCCACACAAATGATCATGAGATCAATCATCCTCATCCAATGAGCAAGCAACGTATGTACCAATCTATCCGGATTCACTAATCCCCAATTTAGTAATCCAACGATTGGGAACTATTTTAGTTTTAAGCTTTCTAAGAATTTAGATCTCATTAGAATGATCATCATCATTATTCTAAAAGCATTGCTTAAAACTATGAATTTATCACATATTATAAAACAGCAGCATGTAGATAATTAAAAGCCTTTAATAAATTAATACTTTTTATTAATAAATGAATAAGATTGTTACAAAGTATATGCTTTATCATCAAACATGATTGGCTTGTGTGCATACTACTTTCAATCTCCCACTTGCACTAAAGCCAATCGTCATGGTATCTCATACTCTTCTTCTCTAAGTGACGATTATCCTGCTGTTGGATAAGCTTCAGTATATGGATATGTAATGCTGTTCTTGAGAGTCCACTATCTCTATAGTGATTTCCCATCTTTCCTTGATTCTTATAATCAAATGAAAGTGCCACAACACATGTTTAGATCCAAGATGAGACTTAGGAACTATTCCTAGTTCTGTAATGAACTTATCATTCAAACAATCAACTTGCAGCTTCATTTATAGCTATATACTTTGTCTTTATCACTAAACCAACAACTCTTTCTTGTTTGGAACCTTTCCAATTCACTGCACTACCGTTCAAGGTAACCCTTTACCTTAAAGTGGATTTTCTGTCGTCTTGGTCTGTCTGAAAAACTTGAGTCTGTTAAGCCCTCTAGTTTTAATTCAGACCCACCATGAATTATATTACATCCTTAGTGCTGATTAAGTACTTTAAGATGTTTTTCACTGTCTCACAATGAACTTCTCCAGAATATGACTGATCAACATCAGGTCGCGTATATTTCATTGCATACATGATTGTCACTCATGCGATCTCTCTTTTAGGAGTCTATGGGGACTATTAAGAGAGATACACTCCATGGCTCATCAACATGAGACATCCCATGGAGTTTGCCATGCTAAATGACTTTAGCATCAAATGAATATACGTTCCTTGGGTTAAGCTGAGCATTCTTTTAAATCTATCTATATAGATTTGCATCCCCAATTAAGATACTCTTCCCAAATCATTCATGGAGGAATGTTTAGACAACTTTATCTTTACTGATTGTAGCATTGGTATGTTATTCCTCATCCGTAGTATATCAATATATAATACTAGAAATTTCACGATGCTCCCACTGACCCTTTTGTACACACTTGGTTCATTCTTATTTTTGATAAATCAAACTCTTTTGATTGTCTTGTCAAAATGAATGTTCCATTATTTGAGAAACTTGCTTCAATCCATTTCTCTGAGTGTCTACAACTCTTACCTCATCGTATATAACTGGATCAACATCTTTTATGATACGTACCTCATCATCATTATCCATGATGAATCCATACCTCCTAGGTATCTTCCGTACTATTCCAGATTTACGATTCAATTGTGGTACAATAAGTCTATCTATAGGTTCCTCTTATTTGACTTGTAGTGTTTTGTGGTTCTTGAAATTTTCAAGATGTATTATCCTCCCACTAGCCCTTTCAATGATAAACACCTTTATCTTAGAAGGCAGCATGTTTCGCAACAAACACCTTTTGCTAAGTAGGATTATAGAACATATGCCCTAAACTTACTTTAGGATGTCCCACAAATCTGTATTTGTCAAATTTTATCCCAAGCTTATCCTCTGAAACCATTTCACATAAGTTGGACAACCCCTTATCTTAACATACTTAAGATTATGAATCCTCCCTGTCCATAACTTTTATGGAGTCTTGGGGCCGGATTTTGAGGTTACCTTTTCTGTAGATATGCAGCCATTTCTAGGACATGATCCTTAAATGATACTGGAATGTCGGTAAAATCATTATGGACCGCACCATGTCCAACAAGGTACGATTTTTCCATTCAGATACATCAATCAATTATTGCTTATCAGGAGGCGTCCATTGTGAGAAAACCATTTGAGATGATCTAAAAATTTATTGCACAAGTATTTATTCCTTGATCTAATCAAAGAATCTTAATACTTTGTCAATCTGTTTCACTTCTGAATTCTTTGAACCTTTCAAATAATTTACACTTGTATTTCAATAAATACATACATTCAACTCTTTGAATGATCATCTCCTTTTCTTATATTAGTTTGTTCAATTTGCAAAAAATATATTTTTCACGTAAGTCAAGTAAACAAAATCCATTAAGTAATATTTCAGTTCTATACAAAACATTATTATTATAAATAGAACAACAATTGTTCTTAAATATAATACCAAAAATTTCATTGTCCAACAATAAAATGGAAATAATATTTCCAACGAGAACTAGAATACAATAACAACTTATTGACTTAATAGATTTGCTAGTAGGCAGTGCTAAACTATAAGTTTCTATGTCTAATGTTGCAACATTTACTTCATTTCCCACGCATAGGATTACTTATATTTGTTTAGCTTTCTACTTCTGCTTGGTCCCTTCATAAATCTATATTTATGATAACAAAAGTCGGTATCCAATACCCTAGTAGAACATTGACTTTAAAGAAAAATTTATTTTAAATCATGAACAAATTTGTATTTGTAACCGAAACTTCACTAAGCTTCTTTGGTTAGCCACTGCAAGATGTTTTTCGCAGTTTCTTTCCAGTGTCCAGGCTTATTGCAGTGGAAGCAAACTCCTTTGCTATCCGTATCAGTTTTGTTCTTATTATCCTTTGTTTATACCCTTTCTATTTACCTTCTTAGAATCATTCTTCTTTTTAGAAGATCCTTTGGTCCCTACCAGTAAGACTTGGTCTTTCTTGGTTGGAAAGTGACTCAACATTTTTCAACATGTTAAGCAAATCAGCGAGACTGATATCTAGCTCGTTCATATGAAAAATTCACAACAATTGTGAAAGGAGTCCGGAAGTGAGTGCAAGATCAAATCTTGGCTCAACTCTCCATCCATGACAAAACCCATTTGTCCTAATTGATCAATCAAATTGATTATGTTAAGGACTTTTGTCTGTAATATAGTGTCATTGGCCATTCTAGATCGGAAGAGCTCCTTAGATATCTGATATCTATCAGTCCTACTTTTCTTACCATCAACTACTTGATGTGCAGGAATATAATAGGAGCATCCATAGTTTCATGCTGACGTTGAAGCTCGTTACTCATGGATGTGAGCATGATGCATTAAGCCAACTATACATCATCTAGCCACTTTCTAAAAGTAGCAATATCTTCCTCAGAGGCATTGTCTGCAACCATTACAGGGATAGGCGTATTAAGGACATAAGATAGCTTTTCAGCCGTGAGAACTATTCTCAATTACCTTAACCATTCCGTTTAATTCGGTCCGGTTAATTTATCATCTAATATGCTACGCAGTGATAGTAATTTAGACATTGTAAAATTCTATAAATGAATTTATAATTAACAACATTTTAACATACATTCTTTTATTAATTACCAAAATAAATTAGGTCTTGTTTTAAATTGGTATCTCCCACTATTTTCATCAAACTATATTACCCTCAATATATAGTTCGGCAATATCTAATTAAAGATATGCTAGTAAGAATAAGAATCATATTTCAAATGTATATAGCCTTGTGTGTGCACAACAAACTATATATAAATAAATAGGTAGACAACTCTTGTCAATTACATCAACTATGTAACTCCTTGTATTTTGCCTCTTAAATCATAATGGTCAAGTGTGTGCACATCCGAACTAAAATGATTTAAGTTAAGTCAGACCCAGCATTTCCATATAAGTGGAAAGAAAACTACAGCCCTTGTGTGTGCACAACAAAGCAGTAATGTTCAATTCCTTATAAACATCATATGTAATAAAAACAACATCTTAAATATTTAATACTCGCCTTGTGTGTGCACAACAAACTCATATTAAATATTCAATACTCTATTGTTTCTATCATGCTAGAAGGCGACGTTCGATATTCCAAATATCTTTGAACGTTACAACTTAATATAAAATATTTGAGGGGTTTGTTATTAAAATGTCTCATCTTGTTTAGCGCGCATGCACATATATATATAAAATACGCGTCATATTAATAAACATGCGAGGCATGTTTGCATAATATATAATATATATAGTATAAGCATGCACATATAGAATACTATATTCTACCCGGATTGATTATGGACTTTTATTCTAGTTTAGTTCACTAGAGCCACCAAGTGAACCAAAAGGTCAAACCCTAGGGGTGCAAGAATTAATATTTAAATATAACTATTACATTTAAACCCGGGCTCCATTACAAACGGGCCTTCACGCTCTCCTTGCTCCTTGATCTCCAATTTTTCAAAATTAATTCTAACTATTCCTATTACAAAACTATTTAAAATAAATAGAAACCTTGATCAGCAGTCAAGGGAAAGTACATAGGAGGGAGATAGAATTTACATTAAGAAAAATTAGAGAAGACGAGGTACGCAGACCCCATTTAATAAAACCCATACATTCATGCATCCAACTAAAATAAAATCCAATCGCATTGGTCAATAGTCCATAATCAATCCCATTTATTATCATACACATCATCATATGCATCAATAAATAGCATTCATCTCATGAATAATAAACATTCAATATATATATTGATATCATTTAATGGGCAAATTTAGTTAGTATAAAATCTAATTTTGAATCAAAATAAACTCCTTTATTTTAATCCAAATTTAAATCAAAATAAAACTATTTTATTTTAATTTATCTAATTTTGAATAAAATAAGCTATTTTATTTTAATCAAAATCTTTAATCAAAATAAACTCCTTTATTTTAATTAATTATGGAATCCAATTCCACATAAAAAAATAAAAATTCATCAAAGGAAACACGGATTATCTTTCCTATTCACAAATAAACTTTTTTATTTTGAATAATATGAAATCTAATTTCATATCTAAATAAACTCCTTTATTTAAGGAAAGACTGATTCTTTTTCTTATTCACAAATAAACTCCTTTATTTTGAATAATATGAAATCTTATTTCATATCTAAATAAACTCCTTTTTTAAGGAAAAAGGGATTCTTTTTCCTATTCACAAATAAACTCTTTTATTTTGAATAATATGAAATTTTATTTCATATCTAAATAAACTCTTTATTTAAGGAAAAACGGATTCTTTTTCCTATTCACAAATAAATCCTTTTATTTTGAATAATATGAAATCTTATTTCATATCTAAATAAACTTCTTTATTTAAGGAAACATGAAATCCAATTTCAACTCTAATTAGTTAGCATGGAATTAAATTCCACTCTAATTAGTTAACATGAAATTCAATTTTGAAATTAAAATAAACCTTTTTATTTTAATATTAAAATAAACTTTTTATTTTCATATTAAAATAAATTTTTATTTTAAGATTAAAATAAACTTTTTATTTTAAAATTAAAATAAACTTTTATTTTAATTATAAAATAATTAAGAATATTATATATATAATATTATGGACATTGGCCACGTGAATATGCAGAGCCTGTTAACAAGGAAGAACTGGAATGCATTTATCATGATTACTATTGTAACATTATATATATATATATATATATATATATATATATATATAGGGTCCGGATCCTGTCCGGACTCCCGGACAGGTTTAAAATCCGGACCTTTTTTTTTTTTTTTTGCTTTTTTTTTTTTGAAACAACTAAAAAAAAAAAAAATTATGGAATTGAAATTTTTACATTATACAGTGTTTTGGGCGTGATTTGGATGCTTATAACAAAACATGTTTGTACAGTCTGGGCAGACTGTACATACATTGGTTGGTGTAGGTATTAAAAACACACCAAAAACACTGTATTATTGAAAAATTTCAATTCCATAATTTTTTTTTTTTTTTATAGTTGTTCTTCAAAAAAAAAAAAAAAAAAAAAATTTCAGGTCCGGATTTTCTCCCGTCCGGGAGTCCGGACCTGATCTTTATCCTATATATATATATATATATAGAAAAGTATCACCCTTAAATCCTTTCAACAGCAAGTCACGTGGTCTTGGTCGAACTACCGATTCTCATATAAAAGAATTCGCGAATCGCAGGGTTTCGTCAGTATGATATCCGCCCTTTTTTTTAATTTTATACAATAAAATTATGCCCAATTAAATTGTTTTACACACATATCAACATACATATCAAAATTGAACAATTAATAATTCGCATAAAGGTTTGGCTCTGATACCACTGTTAGGTTTGTAATATTCATGAACGCAATCAAATTGCACAAATAATGCAGAAACGTGTAAAATCAGAGTTTTAAAATTTTACAAACCATAAACCCGAATCACCCTTTATGCACAATTATTAATTAAACGAAAAGATAAAGAATAAAATCATACCCTTGAAGATCGAGCTTCCTCAGGTACAATTTCACCTCCAAATCCTTTCGCGTTCAACTTGAATCCACCGGGTTTGGTTCCTTCCTTTGATCAACGTTAGCCACCCAAGTGTTTGGCCTCTAGAGGTGATCCACCAAGGAAGAACAAAATTCAAGAATATAGGTATTTGACAAAACCCTTATTTTTCTATCTCTCATAGAAAGGAGCGTACTCTACAACAATTGAAATTACGTCTGTTGTTAAAGTCAACAACATCTTCACCTATAATAAGACTCCTCTTATTTATAGATGTGGTCAACCCTCCTTAACAATTAAGGAATTGAGTTTTATTTTAATTAATTAAATTCCTTTAATTAATTAGGCTCTCAATCTTATTAGGAATAATTAATTAAACTCTTTTAATTAATTGGCCTCCTAATCTTATTAGGATATACGAGAGTACTTTTATTAATTAATTCCTAAACTCCTTTAGGAATTAAATAATAGTAATAGTAATAATAATAATAAGACTCCTCTTATTAATTTATATTTAATATTTCCAAAATATTAAATAATAAATATTAAGCTATTTAATTTATTCTATCACCATAGATTAAATTAAATATACTTAACTTATTATTACGATTATGCCATACATTGGTTGGTGTAGGTATTAAAAACACACCCAAAACACTGTATTATTGAAAAATTTCAATTCCATAATTTTTTTTTTTTTTTTATAGTTGTTCTTCAAAAAAAAAAAAAAAAAAAAAATTTCAGGTCCGGATTTTCTCCCGTCCGGGAGTCCGGACCTGATCTTTATCCTATATATATATATATATATATAGAAAAGTATCACCCTTAAATCCTTTCAACAGCAAGTCACGTGGTCTTGGTCGAACTACCGATTCTCATATAAAAGAATTCGCGAATCGCAGGGTTTCGTCAGTATGATATCCGCCCTTTTTTTTAATTTTATACAATAAAATTATGCCCAATTAAATTGTTTTACACACATATCAACATACATATCAAAATTGAACAATTAATAATTCGCATAAAGGTTTGGCTCTGATACCACTGTTAGGTTTGTAATATTCATGAACGCAATCAAATTGCACAAATAATGCAGAAACGTGTAAAATCAGAGTTTTAAAATTTTACAAACCATAAACCCGAATCACCCTTTATGCACAATTATTAATTAAACGAAAAGATAAAGAATAAAATCATACCCTTGAAGATCGAGCTTCCTCAGGTACAATTTCACCTCCAAATCCTTTCGCGTTCAACTTGAATCCACCGGGTTTGGTTCCTTCCTTTGATCAACGTTAGCCACCCAAGTGTTTGGCCTCTAGAGGTGATCCACCAAGGAAGAACAAAATTCAAGAATATAGGTATTTGACAAAACCCTTATTTTTCTATCTCTCATAGAAAGGAGCGTACTCTACAACAATTGAAATTACGTCTGTTGTTAAAGTCAACAACATCTTCACCTATAATAAGACTCCTCTTATTTATAGATGTGGTCAACCCTCCTTAACAATTAAGGAATTGAGTTTTATTTTAATTAATTAAATTCCTTTAATTAATTAGGCTCTCAATCTTATTAGGAATAATTAATTAAACTCTTTTAATTAATTGGCCTCCTAATCTTATTAGGATATACGAGAGTACTTTTATTAATTAATTCCTAAACTCCTTTAGGAATTAAATAATAGTAATAGTAATAATAATAATAAGACTCCTCTTATTAATTTATATTTAATATTTCCAAAATATTAAATAATAAATATTAAGCTATTTAATTTATTCTATCACCATAGATTAAATTAAATATACTTAACTTATTATTACGATTATGCCATTAACTTCTTAAATAATTATTCTTCCTTTTATGGTGTGACCCTTTAGGTTCTCCATATTAAACTGGTTGTGAATAAATCAATTAGAACAATTCTAAACTTATTTAAATAAATAAATTAAACTAATAATTTATTTAAATAAATAATATTTATTCTACAATAGGGATAAGCCTCCCTAGCGATCAACGACTTTCCAGATAATATAGATTTCAACATTAATCATAAAAGAACCTTTGAGTAAATAGTTACCGTACAATTCAATCCTTCCACCATACAATGTCCCAATTAAATATAAGACATGGAATTACTGACAAGTCTTATTTTATTTAATTATATGTATTTCGACTCTTAAATGCACAACTCCAAATAATGCAAATTAGAAACTCCTTTCTAATTTCATTTTGCCTTGGCCAAGGACTACTGAGTTGTCATTTAGCGAATCACATAGGACATTTCTCTTCTTATACTGAAAGTGGTAGATTCTTTATTGATCATACATTATCTCCATGTACAACTTATTATACCCAAGCATACCCTTTGATATACCCTAAGGGTCTTAAGAAATAAGTCAAAGTATAACTCATCATACACAAGATACTATGATGATCTCAAGTCCAAGGATCACTTGTACTACTATCACTACAGGAATTCCTATTGACATGCAAGTAAAACTCCATTAGGTATTCCTTAGCGAGTCACGTTCAGTGAACTTATTCTCTAATAAGCACCTACATACTTGCTTTAGTGTCTCCACACAAATGATCATGAGATCAATCATCCTCATCCAATGAGCAAGCAACGTATGTACCAATCTATCCGGATTCACTAATCCCCAATTTAGTAATCCAACGATTGGGAACTATTTTAGTTTTAAGCTTTCTAAGAATTTAGATCTCATTAGAATGATCATCATCATTATTCTAAAAGCATTGCTTAAAACTATGGGTTTATCACATATTATAAAACAGCAGCATGTAGATAATTAAAAGCCTTTAATAAATTAATATTTTTTATTAATAAATGAATAAGATTGTTACAAAGTATATGCTTTATCATCAAACATGATTGGCTTGTGTGCATACTACTTTCAATTAGATACCGGTTCTACCCATTTATTTATCTCTCTTGCTTATACTCAACGTTTAAACTTGACTCCGGAGAAAATTAGACTTTAACTAATTTGTTGAAACTCCGTTATGAGAAACTTTCGTTACATCCACTGTTTATAAATCTTGCTTGATTCAAGTTGGCACCATCGCATTACCTGTTGACCTTATTTTGGGGATTGATTGATTAACTACTCATCATGCCAAAATTGATTGCTTTCGTAAGGTTGTTATTTTTCATATTCCTAAGCAACCCGTTATTCAAATTCAAGCAACCAAACCATTGAAGTCAAACACTTTCATATCAAGCCATAAAGTCATTCGTTTATTGAAAAAACGGATGTCAAGCTTTCTTAGACCATGTCATGGACTTGAACAAAAATATGTCAATTTGAATGATATTTCTGTTATTAGTAAATTTCCTGACATATTTCCTGAAGAATTTCTTTGGTTTACTCCCAAAGTGTGATATTAAATTTTGTATCGACTTTGAACCCGGTACAAAACCCATTTCTAAAAATCTCATGGCTCCTATTGAACTTCAGGAGTTATAAATTCAACTATAGAATTTGGTACCCGAGCCTTTATCTGGTGACTTCCTTTGTGGAATGCACCGAAGCCAGACTCTCCGTAGGGGATGCCATATTCATGCGGTAGTAAACTGGTAGGTGTCATTGTGACGTGCTATCCAAGATTGGGATATGAGTCACAGTTTAGAGCAACCTAAGTCAGTAATCAAAATACGTAGCTTTCTATACTTAGCTGGTTATTATTGAAGATTTTTTGAAAAGATTTTCTCGAATCGCTACTCCATTAACGCAGCTGACTCATAGAGATACAAAATTCGAATGGAGCAAGGAATGTGGAAAGAGCTTTGAAGAACTCAATAGGAGACTCATTTCGGCACATGTTCTGACCATACCATCCTGGAAAAGCGAACGTGGTAGCTGACGTGTTGAGTAAAAGATCGTATACGAGTACGAATGCGATATTGTCAAAGACCCATTTCATATAACTTACAAATGATAGATATTGAGTTAAAGGCTCTAGGGACTCACGTGATGATATATAAGTAGAACCGACTTTAATCGATAAAGTTAAAAATGTTCAAGCTATACACCGGAGCTGATGAATATGAAGAAGGAGGTACAAGAAGTTGGTATTCCAAAAGCGAGAATTGGCGATGTGAGGAAAGCTCAAACCTTCAATTTATTAGTCCATTTGAAATTCTAGATCGAGTAGGAACTGTGGCCTATAGACTCGTTTTACCACCAAGTATGACCCGTGTTCATAACGTTTTTCACGTATCGATGTTACATAAATATGTGGACGACCCAAACCATGTTATTGCGTTAGAACCGGATGAGATAGCCGAAGACTTAACGTATGAAGAGGTACCTGTCAAGATTTTGGATAGGAAGGAGCATGCCCTACGCACGAAGGTCATACCACAAATTAAAGTTTTGTGGAGAAACCATGCTATTGAGGAAATGACCTAGGAGTTGGAAACGGAAATGAAAGCGAGGTATCCTCATCTTTTCGAAACACCAGGTACATACGTCAATTTCGAGGACGAAATTTCATAAGGAGGGGAGGTTGTAAGACTCCAATTTTTTTTATAAAATGGAATTTTCTCTATTTATTATTTTGAAATAGTAAGGGTTGATTTGATTAATGTGGTTAATTATGGGTAAAATGCGCAAATATTTCAAATAAGAAAGTGATTATAAAATATTCATTGTTGTCGGGGAATATTCGTTTGGTCGTGGAATATTCTTGCTGTCGGGGAATATTCGTACGACGACGCAGTCTTTTGTGGGCCCCATAACGGAAAGCGATTGGATGAAGAAAACAACAAGTATAAGTTGTTTATAAATAAACAGCGTAGTTGTTACCATTAACACTGTTGGAATACCATGTGGTTAAAATACAGTAATACGCGTTGTTGCACAGTAACACGCGGTATTGCACCAATTATTGATTCTTACATAAGAAGGCACTACTCAATAATTGTTACAATAATTACTGTTCAGTATTTTATTTTATTGATTCAATAATTGTTGCGTTGATTTTCTATATTACTGTTATTTCAATAATTGTCACTACACAGTATTTTCCATTATCGAAACAATAATTCATATTATCTGAATAATATTATTAGAAAACATTATTGGCAATGTCTAGAAAGTTCTGTCTAAGGAGAGGTTTGGTCATCTAATTGCGCGCCAGTAAAGAGAAATTCTTATTGGAAAACCCCCTCTTTCTTGGGAACTGTCTGGTTGTCAGTATTGTGATTCTGTAATATTATTTGTGAATAATTAATTATTGATTTATATGATGAGAAAAATATTCATTTTATGTGGATATAGATGGAGAAAATTTTTAAAGTGACAATTTGTTGAAAATTAATATTTTATCTTTTTCTGATAAAAAATTCATTTAAATATATTATTATATTTTAATAATATAATAATGCTGATATTTTTACAATGAATGTGGGATATATGAGTATATGAAGAGGAGGAGTATTTTTGTTACCAAAAAAATTTAAAACATGTTTTTCATGTCTGTGGACCCCATTTCTTGATTGAAATTTGATTATAACCTGTAAAATCGTCCGTTTGTGGATTTCGGTCAATTTCTATTTGGAATTTGGAAACACTTCCTTCTGCAAAGTTGTAGATAATGGAATTTCCTATGAAAATTTGTAAGTTTTGAATTTTTCTGATAGAAGGGCTATTTATTATGAAATATTGAAGTTCCGAAGCTCCGAAATAATTGATTTTTAGAAGTTTAAAATATTTTTAATTACAAAAGCGTGCTTTTCATTTTGTGGCCCTCATGTAACAAGTGATAGAGGCTGAAATCGGTTGGAAGAAGTGTGCGTATGAGATTTTGGATAAATACAATAATATTTAATAAATTTTCTACTTTGGTGTTCTAAGCATTTTCCTATAAATAGGGTGCTTAGGTTAGAATTGAAAATCACACCAGAAACTAAAGATTTCTCTCTCTTTCTCTCTCTATAATATCGAGCGTATTTGTGAGTATTTAGTACTTTGAGTATTGCTATACGGTGCAAGTTCTTTCAGCACTATATCTAGTATTTCAGTCAGAAGTACTATTCTTTCTGAAGTAAGGGATGTTATTTTCTTCGTAAGTGATATTATTTCTTCAATATCATTATTTCTAAATATTGGTTGGAACTTTTTATCAAATTTGGAACTTTTTCATGTCGGGGTTACTATTCATGAGTTACTATTCACGAGTTACTATTCACGAATACTATTCATGAAGCATGATGATGTTTTTGTGAAATTTCTATCTTTTGGTGTTGGAGTTACTATTCACGTATACGACACTATTCACGTATACGACACTATTCACGAATACGATATTATTCACAAAAAAATTAAAATTTTATTTTTCGTCCAAAATATCTATTATGGATACTAGCTTTGATTGTATCCATGTTTTGATCATTATTGAATTTTACTCCACTCTGGTTATTTATGAAGTATTTTTGAATGTGAATTATTTAAAGTACGAATCCTTAATACTTGTTCTTTTGTTTCACTGGATTCGTTTTCTTTAAAATATTTTTCATCATCCTCAGTCCTAAATGATGATATTACTGAATATCTTTGGCCTGTAGTGCAAAGATGAATGATTTCTTGATGAATATCTTTGGCTCGTAGTGCAAAGATGAACAGGTTTTGAGATGAACATGACCGACTGATTAATATCTTTGGCCCGTAGTGCAAAGATAAACAGGTGTTTAGATGAACATGACCAACTGATGAATATCTTTGGCCTGTAGTCCAAAGATGAATATTTGATTCCAGATATATATTGATTGATGTTACAATGATAAAATATCGACGATGAACTTTTAAATTCATATATAGAAGATAGTAGTTTGCATTCTCTACTTAAATCTTCTAATGAATTATTGTTTCCGCTGCAGTTGTTGATTTAAAACTGGTTGTCTATTGTATTCTATTAGATTTTTCCCTGTTCAAGACTAACGATAATTTGTTCTATGTTATCTTAGTCATAATGTTCTTTACTGGGCTAGTTGAGCTCACCCTTTTCCTTATTGTTCCATTTTTCTTCTCAGGAGACGAGAATGTGGCGAGTACTAGTCGGGGTGTGGAATGATGGTTTTAGAAGTTGTTCTATTAGTCCTCACTATTCTGTAAAATAGTGTATTAATAATTGTAATGAGGACTTATTTGAGTGTGGATATTGTCTAGATGACAATATTTGTATTTAAACTCACAGTTTTTATGTTGTATTAATAAAGTTGTAGTTGTTTCTGTACCATGTATTTGGCGACTCAGAATGGGTTGGATGGAATGGACCTATTTTGGGGGCGTCACACCCATAACCTATCAAGAATCATGAAGTAGAAGGAATAACGAGGAATATAAAATTTCCTTTTAAAACGTTTCATATTTTTGCTGAGGGGTCAAATCGACCATGAACTCTTACTCGGTTATACAACATTTCGCCGTAAGCCCTTCTTTAACGGTCAGTTTACAATCACCAAGAAAGTAAACTACCTCTTCCATGTTCTCCTTAGACTTGATCATTAGATTCTGCACCAAATCAATTTGGTTTGGCACAAGTTCTCAAAGAAAGCTCGATGACATACCATTTGTCTAGCCGAATCAAGTAGCTTAGACTATACCAATAAATTGGATTTCAACATGAAACATTCGTCTAGTAAACTCAATTGACGTTGACTACTTCTTTAAATTCTTTTTCGCAATACATCAAAACGGTTAATGACGTCATGATACAGTACTTTTCACAGTACGTTGAGGACTTCGTCAGTTTGTGACTTTGTCATTATACATCATACAATAGCGGGTTGTTGATCCTAAGATCACATCAAACACCATGTTCAATGGTATTAACAACTCCATCATTTTACCACCCTTGCATCGAATGCACAGATGATATAAAATTCATTTTAAATATTTTAAATCAATTTCTGTCTAGCCGAAGCAATTAGCATAGACATACCAAGAATAGCTCTTTTAAAAATTATATTGATTCCAAAAGTTAAACCAATTCTTTCCTTTTCAAAGTACATATCAGCATGAGTTCAATAAAGTTTGAAATCTAGCATATCTAGATGACTTGGAATATCCTATTCTCCACCTTCCTTTATTGTCTTACTACGACAATACTTAATCTTCTCTAGCACCTTCAATATTAAGTCTACTGAAAACAACGTGTTTTCACTCTAAACATCCTTATACCTTAGTACAGTCCATCAACTTTCCAGACATTATGAGTTCAGGAACTTTCCACAATAATATGAGTTTAAGAACATCCAGACAGACCATAGGCGTCCTTTCGCTGAGACGTTTAAAAACATACCATATTATTATGAGTCACGAACTTACCATAAGTATGAGTTTCAAGAATTCGCACCTACATTATCATTCTCTACCTATCAAGTACATACATGAGAAAAGATTCACATTCTCGTCATATACATCTTAATAGCACGACCAATCCCAATGATTATCACTACCAGAAGCTAAGTGATTGTAGAACCAAACAAAATTCCCTGCCCATACAGAAAATTTGTCAACTCAGCTTCTGACCGATATAAGAAACTAAGCGGTTGTTACATCAGGAACAATTCTCTGCCCATACAAAGAATTGTACAACTTAATAACTATATCGCATAAGAAGCTAAGTGGTTCTAAAACCACGTACAATTTCCCCGCGCATACAAGGAATCATACAACTCAGCTGCTGATATGAATCCTCAATTAAAATTTTACAACTCCTAAATCTCTCTCTACTTAATACAAATTTTCTTTAATTCATATACTATCCTTCAGAACTCAATCTAAGTTCTTCTTCCCGTACTACTTCACAGTACCTTTCATTCATAGCACTAACTATAAATCATTCATCATTTAACAACCCATCTGTTACTACGAGTCACTATGATCACGTGGTTATCTTCTTATTCTTCTCTCTACGATTATAGTCTTAGGTACTCCAACCTAAGGTTTATAACCTATCAGCTCTGATACCAACTTGTAACGCCCCGAAATTTGATCTATCTTCACACCCAAATTCCGTACGTCACGAGTACATCCTTCATCCCACATACATCATTATATACCGAAATATAACAACATACACTCTCAAATCCTAAGTTCTGGAAACCTTATAACCTTTTTCATTATAAATAATAATAAATACATTATTCATTTCATCTTACAAGAGTGACTTTTATCCGCAGCCAAGGATACATAACAGTTCCTTAAACTAGTCTAGAGTTCAATTCATCTTTCTAAATTACAAGTCTTCACTTCATCTTCTCGCTACCTTCACACTCTGAATGACAATCATCAGGAGACCGTCAGCTTGATCTTTACGGGATCCTTAAGTTCTTCTAACCTTGTTCGCTGAAAATTGTTTTTCATTTAAAGCAAGTGTGAGCATTTAATTGCCCAGCAAGTCATAACAGTTGAACAAACAACTTCAGAATTAAAATATTTCTTTAGAACTTCTATAACTGAACAAAGGTTATGAAGCAGCTTGAATAATAGGAATAGTCTCGATTCCTATCATCTTAAAACATCAGTCATTTTCACTTTAAAATACTTTCATGCTTCTACCTTTTTCATACACATCCTATTTGGCTAGAATCATTAGCACAGACTTAACAATAACGGTTTATATATAAACAGAACTTACATGTATTGAACAGCTCAATTACAGAACAATGCATACCATAGAAATATCGTAGTGTTCAAATTGTTGCTCAAGGCCTCATACATTCTACCACCTTGTACATACATCGCACATATGCACATAGACAAGAATTCTTAAGTACAACATCTGAGAAGTTTAAGAAACTAACATTCATGTAATATGAATGAAGTTAGGAAACTTGCCTTTACGCCCAGCTACAGCTTACGCTGAACTGCTCATTTCAATTCCTATATCACACATATGGAGAAAACATAAACACCAATTAGTCATATATTGAACTTACTCATTGGTTTAGTTAACTTTACTTCTTAGGGTTTGCGTTCTTGCAATATAAGTTTACGCGACTAACCTCCTTTACCAATTTATGGCTTCATGATATACAGAGATGTCTTACTCAAAACGTTCATCATCTTTGATGATTTATATTCTTATCTGACCCACATTCGTCTTTTATTAATCTTATTACCGTTTGTTACGGCTTTCTTGAAAATTTCTATCTTATTAATACTTTCGTTATTCATTACATAAACCCAATGTTCATTACTCGTTCTTAGTGTCGAAGCCATACTGATCGTTGTATGCTAAGACCAAGCATCCATCGCAACGACGTTGCGTTCACAGCGTCTATACGTTTCACACTTATCTCTCATTATCATGAAATAACATCGAAATGTTATTCATTACCCTCATCACTCAATGTCTAAGGAATCACAACCATATCAATCCCTCACGCTCGTTCATCACGACTAAGGTCCCCGAGTATCGGTTACGTA
This sequence comes from Panax japonicus, assembly GCA_020205505.1. Taxonomy (NCBI): domain Eukaryota; kingdom Viridiplantae; phylum Streptophyta; class Magnoliopsida; order Apiales; family Araliaceae; genus Panax; species Panax japonicus. The sequence goes on along the minus strand of CM035101.1, from coordinate 45,637,539 downwards.
ACCCACGTTCACATTCTTTAATCTCATTTAATTTTCATGTTCAACCGTTTCTAAAGGTTTAACTCACACGGCCGATTTGCATCTCTTGTGTATGCTTACTATGCTTCTATAACTTATCTAATACATTATTTATTAATCTTAAACATCATTATATTTACTAATATTCAAGTTTTATAACTTAGAATAACATCTTTTATCGTCAGGAGCACTACACATACATATGTGCATGCCCGACGCCCTCTGATTGCCCCAGAAAACACAACAGTCATAAAGATAACCATTTTGACTACTATTACAGACCTCAAATTGAAACCCTTAAATATAAAAGTTGTAGGTCTACTCGTCCTCGTTCCGGATCATCTTGAATCACCTCAATTGGAGTTCGTATGAGAAAGTTATCGGCATTTTACTACAGGAGGTCAAAATTGTCTGACCCAAACTTCTGTTCCAGTGCCGCGGTGCGAGAACTAGGCTAACCAGTGGCGCCGGGGAGCGAAATTTGGCGCTGGGGCGCCGAAACTTGCAGAACCCAACCATCGGAGAACATAATAACTAATTTCTGTCTATTTAACACTGCTAACATCTAAATTAACATGCTAACTTATATAAATTACACCTATACACACTACCCAACATGCATATACTAGTTTAAACCACTAAACAACAATCACAGAAAACTTAATTACTTGAAAACCATATTTTAAACCCAAAAAGTCCATTTTTATACTTCTAGACACTGTGAACACGGTAATCACATTTATAAACTAATTCAATTCCTTTGAACTTCATTATCTTAATTTCATACCCAATCATAATCACAGTTCAATTTCTTTTTTTCAGTTCATAGGCAATAAAATACTCATTTCTAATAGTCTTATAAAACATGTTCGTGCATCTACGTTCATTGTAAAACCAATTCCCTTTCTTTCACACGTAATTAGCATACAGTCATATACATACATACATATATATATATATATATATATATATATATATATGCTAGTTATAACAATTATCATTACAATTATGCATAATTTCATAATCAATTCTAAAACATGGTTTACATATAATTTTTGTAAAAACCTTATACACTGAAATTCAATAACACCGAGACTTTTTCGTAAAACATATATACTTTATATACACATACCTTATGTTGCTTTACAAATTAGTTGTTAATCACTGAGAATAAGAATTCAGAACTTCTCTTGTTGTTTATCTCTCTTAGACTCTCTCTCATATTCTCTGAATCTTTCTTTCATTTTCTTTCTTCTTAGACTCATCTAGCGAAACTAGAATACGCAACTCAAAAACCCAAAACGGTTATGGCAATAACACGCCAATTAAAAGCATCAGTTACAAAACATATAACGTATCAGTTACAAATGTTTATTTTATATTTATTTTATATTTTATTTATTTAATTTATTTTATTAATAAATCAAAATTTAAAATACAAAAGCCATAAGACTCTGTTTGGCAAAATCCGTTTAAAATTAAAGACTTAATATTCTTAAGTCTTGTTTGGAAAACTAAATTAAAATCACTTTAATTTATTTTAATAACCACTTATAATAAAGTTATTTGTCACACTTCTTATTAATTAAGTTTTCATACTTAATTTAATTAATTCTAATAACAATTCATTGCTTAATATAATAATTTAATTAATCATTATAAACTTTCTAACTTAATTATTAAATTAAACTAGATTACTATTTCAAAATAATTACTTTCCTTAACTCATTAATTATTTATTAAACAAATAATTAACCAAATCAAATCGAATCAATTAAACAAATATTTATTCAACGATAAACACATCCATTAATTATTTATCTAATTCAATATATATTTAAATATTATAATTAAAAAATCTGGATCGTTACAGAATAGGTGCCGAAATGAGTCTTCTCTTGAGCTCTTGGAAACTCTTCTCGCATTCCTCGCTCCATACAAATTTTGTATCCTTCCGAGTCAACTGAGTTAACAGAGTAGCGATTCGAGAAAATCCTTCCACGAATCTCCGATAATAACCAGCTAAGCCCAGAAAGCTACGTACTTCGGTCACTGACTTCTGTTGCTCTTAACTTTTATTGCTTCAATCTTCGCTTGGTCAACAGATACTCCATGTTTTGACACCACGTGCCCAAGAAATGCTACTTTCTCAAGCCAGAACTCACATTTATTCAGCTTGGCATATAGCTTGTTTTCACGAAGCCTTTCAAGTATCAGCTTCAAATGGTGCTCATGATCTTCACGGCTTTTGGAATAGATGGGGATGTCATAAATAAAGACAACAACGAACTGATCCAAATATTCCTTGAATACACGTTTCATTATATCCATGAAAACAACATGAGCATTAGTCAATCCAAAAGATATGACTAAGAATTCATAATGCCCGTACCGAGTTTTGAAGGCAGTCTTTAGAATATCCTCAGTTTTAATCTTCAGCTGATGATATGCAGAACGGAGATCGATCTTTGAAAAGAATTGTGCTCCTTGCAACTGGTCAAATAGGTCATCAATGCAAGGTAGCGGATACTTATTCTTGATGGTGACATGGTTCAATTCTCGGTAGTCAATACAAAGTCACATACTCCCGTCTTTCTTCTTTACAAATAAAACAGGAGCACCCCAAGGAGATGTACTAGGACGAATGAAACCAATGTCTAACAATTCCTGTAGTTGGACTTTTAACTTCTGAAGTTCAATAGGAGCCATTCGATATGGGGTTTTAGAAATGGGTTTTGTACCCGGTTCAATGTCAATAAAGAATTTAACATCACGTTCTGGGGGTAGACCGGGAAGTTCTTTAGGAAATACATCAGGAAATTCACTAACAACAAAAATATTATTCAAATCTGACTTGTCTTTGTTCAAATCCATAACATGGGCTAAGAAAGCTTGACATCCGTTTTTCAATAAACGAATAGCTTTATGGCTTGATATGATAGTGACTGATTTTAGTGGTTTAGTTGTTTGAATTCGTATGACATGTTGGTTAGGAATATTGTAACGCCCCGAAATCCGATCTATCTTCACACCCGAATTCTGTACGTCACGAGTACTTCCTTCATCCCACATACATCATTATATACCGAAATATAACAACATACTCTCTCAAATCCCAGGTTCTGGAAACCTTATAACCTTTTTCATTACAAATAATAATAAATACATTATTCATTTCATCTTACAAGAGTGATTTTTATCCGCCACCAAGGATACATAACAGTTCCTTAAACTAGTCTAGAGTTCAATTCATCTTTCTAAATAAATTCTGGTGGTCCCAACTCCTTGAACTGCTTGGCTGTGACAGACCGCGCGTTGCTATCACTTCCACCCGTATTTTGTACACGAGTCTCCCTCGTTTGATTTTGCATGAACTGTAAAAAGCTCCTAAACATTCCATCATTCATCGTTTGCTCGGTAGTATTATTTACAAGAGGAATATTGCCTTCATGTTGTACGTTCTCCTGGTTTGTGACTAAAGGTTTTTCCACAGTCTCAGACACTCCATTGTTAACGTTCTCAGCAGCCATTCTTAAATACTGCCATAAAATAAGGGTTAATTAAACAAATTAACATATCACATAATATCCCTATATTATTACCGACCAACAAATAAGCTTAGATATGACACACTAACGAAGGATTTACTCATCTCTTCCCTCCTAGTTCTTTTCCCCAATCTCCGCCAGAGACCATATCCCTAAGCTTTGATACCAACTGTGACGCCCCCAAAATAGGTATACAACACCCATTCTGAGTCGACAAATACATGGTACAGAAAGAAAACTACAACTTCAATAATACAATTGGTTTGCAAAATACGACAACACATACTGTGAGTTTAAATACAAATATTGTCTTCTAGACAATATCCATACTCAAATAAGTCCTCATTACAATTATTCAAACACTATTTTACAGAAATAGTGAGGACTGCTAAAACATCTTTCTAGAACCATCACTCCATACCCCGACTATATCGTTCTATGTTCTCACCTCCTGAAAAAAAAATGGAACAAAAAAGAAAAGGGTGAGCTCAACTAGCCCGATAAAGAATATTATGACTAATATAATATACAAAAAATTATCATTAGTCTTCACTAGGGAAAAATCTGATAAAATATAATAGACAACAAGTTTTAGATCAACAACTGCAGCGGAAACAACAATCCATTAGAAAAGTCAAGTAGAGACTGAGTTCTACTATCTTCTAAGATTTAAAAGTCCATCATCAATATTTTATCCCTGTAACAACAATCAATATACATCTTTAATTAAATATTCATCTTTGCACTACAGGCCAAAGATATTCATTTGTATCACCAGTTGATCATGTTCATCTCAACACCTGTTCATTTTTGCACTACGGGCCAAAGATATTCATCAGTTAATCATTCATCTTTGCACTAAAGGCCAAAGATATTCAGTAATATCATCATTTAAGACTGAGGATGATGAAAAATATTTTAAAGAAAATGAATCCAATGAGACAGAAGGACAAATAATAGGGATTCGTATAACAATTTATCCAAGATCAGTAATACTTCATAATAACCAATTGTGAAGCAGAATTCAAAAATAAAGATCAAAATATGGATACAATCAAAGATAGTAACCATAATAGACATCTTGGACAAAAAGAAAAATTTTTATTTTTTGGTGAATAATGTCGTATACGTGAATAGTGTCGTATATGTGAACAGTAACCCCGACACAAAAAAAAGTTCCAAATTTGATAAAAAGTTCATACCAATATTTTGACATAATGATATTGAAAGAAATAATATCATTTATGAAGAAAATAATATCCCTTACCTCAAAATAACCGTACTTCTAACTGAATTTCGGATATAGTGCTGACAGAAACTTGCATTGAATAACAACTCTCAAAGTATCAAAATACTCACAAAAATACGCTCGATAATCTAGAGAGAAAGAAAACTTGTTGCTGGTGTGATCTTCAATTCTAACCTAAGCGTCTATTTATAGGAAAATGCTAGAACGCCATAGGAGACTAAATAATAAAATATTATTTTTTTTCTTCTTTCTACGCCATCACTTTGAAAAGCCACCAGCAGCCATCTTGGAAGAGAATTCAGCAGCCCACATGTTATAAAATAAGTGGGTCATACCCATAATTTAATAAAAAATATTTTATTTTTCGAAACTTCAGTAATTCATAGAAAATATCTCGTTTATCAGAAAAATACGAATTTTATATCCATTCCACATGAAATCGAATTCTCTACAACTTTGTAGCTTTGAATTTTTCCAAATTCCAAACAAAAAAATATCCAAAATTCATAAACGGATGATTTTTAATACATCCATTCCGACAAAATACTGATAAAATACCTCAGCATTAATTCCTTCGTTTATAACCACATAAAATAAATAAATCCATCATTTATATCCACATAAAATAAATATTTCCTTATCATATAAATCAATAATTAATTATTCACAAATAATATTACAGAATCACAATTATGACAACCAGGCCGTTCCCAGGAAAGTGGGGGCTTTTCGATAAGGATTTCTACTTACTGGCGCGAAATTAGGTGACCAAACCTCTATTTGACAGAACTTTCTAGACATTGCGAATAATGTTATCTCATAATATAATTCAAATAATATGAATTATTGATCCGATAATAGGAAATACTGTGTAGTGACAATTATTGAAACAACAATAATATAAAATATCAACGCAACAATTATTGAACCAATAAAATAAAATATTTAATAGTAATTATTGTAACAATTATTGAGTAGTGCTTTCTTACGTAAGAATCAATAATTCAACAATACTGTGCAATACCGTGTGCTACTGTGCAACCACTCATATTACTGTATTTTAACCACTGGGTATTCCAATAGTGTTAACGGTAACAACTACGCCGTTATTTATAAAAACTCAAACTTAGTCATTTTCTTCATCTGACAGTTATTCCGTTATGGGGCCCACAAATGACTGCGCCGTCGTACGAATATTCTCGACAAAAAGAATATTCCACGACCAAACGAATATTCCCCGACAACAATGATTATTTTATAACCACTTGCTTATTTTGTAAAAATTACACATTTTCCCCATAACCAAAGTATTATATCACTTTATCACCTTATTATTCACAATAATAAATAGAGAAAATTCAATTTTATTTATAATAAGTTGTGGTCTTACACAAAGGATGTCTCAGACAAGTCAAAGCCGGTAGTTTAAGTGAGACCGTTTATCAAGAAACCCGAACTAAGTTAGCACGGGCTAGTTAATTATAAATTCTTGTAAAGTTTATACCTTATTAGATACCGGTTCTACCCATTCTTTTATCTCTTTTGTTTGCGTTCAACGTTTAAATTTAACTCCAGAGAAGTTAGACTTTGACTTATTGGTTGAAACTTGGTTAGTAGAAACCTTCGTTACCTCCACTATTTATAAATCTTGTTGATTCAAATCGACACTTTCACGTTACCTGTCGATCTTATCTCTTTGAAAATACTTGCCTTTGATGTGATTTTAGGGATCGATTGGTTAACTACTCATCAAGCTTTTCGTAAGGTTGTTAGCTTTCATATTACTAACCAACTTATTATGCGAATTCAAGTAACCAAATCACTAAAGTCAATCATTGTCATATCAAGCCATAAGTAAAGAGCCCCGATCCTTTCGTTGTTGACTTCCTTGTGTGGAATGCACCGAAGCCAGACTTTTTGTAGGGGACGTTGTGAATGACGATGGCAAGTTGATAGGTATCAATGTGACGTGTTATCCAAGTCTTGGATGAGAGTCACAGTTTTGAATGATATTTCTATTGTTAATAAACTTCCTGACATATTCTTGAAGACTTCTTAGCATACCCCTAGAGCGTGAAATTGAATTTTGTATTGACCCCAGTACAAAACCCATTTCTTCAACCCTTAAATATTTCTTCAACCAAAACGAATGAATAATGAGCCAAAGATGTTGGCTTGAGCTGTTGAAGATTACGATCATACTATTCAATATCATTGTGGAAGAAAGAACGTGGTAGCTGACGCGTTGAGTAGAAGATCGTATGCGTTTATGAGTACGATATTGTTAACACAAAAACCCAGTTCGTATAACTTACAAATGATGAAGATAGAGTTAAAGACTCTAGGGACCCATGTGAAGATAACAAATATACGATTAGAATCGACTTTAATCGATAAAGTTAAAGCCGCTCAAGCTACATACTCAGAGCTGATGAATGTGAAGAATAAGGTTCAAGAGGGCGTTATTCTAGAATCAAGAATCGATGAAGAGAGAAAATCTCAACCCTCGATTTAATTGGCCCATTTAAAATCCTCGATTGAGTAGGAACTGTGGCCTATAGACTCATTTTATCGCCAAGTATGTTGCGTGTTCATAACGTTTTTAACGTATCGATGTTATGTAAATATGTTGACGACCCAAACCATATTATTAATTTAAGAACTAGACGAGATAGCAGAAGATTTAACGTATAAGGAGATAAGTGTTAAAATCTTGGATAAGAGGGATCATATTCAACACTCAAAAGTTATACCTCAAGAGTTAGAATCTGAAATGAAGTCAAGGTATCCTCATCTCTTCGGCATACCAGGTACGTACGTAAATTTTGAGGGCGAAATTTCATAAGGAGGGGAGATTGTGAGACCCCAAATGTGATGCCCCAAAAAAAGGTATATAACACCCATTCTGAGTTGCCAAATACATGGTACATAAAGCAAACTACAACTTCAATAATATAAATGTCATGTGAAATACTACAATACATACTGTGAGTTTAAATACAAATATTTTCTTCTAGACAATATCCACACGCAAATAAGTCCTCATTATAATTATTCAAACACTATTTTATAGAAATAGTGAGGACTGCTAAAACATCTTTCTAGAAACCTCACTCCATACCCCGACTCGATCCTGCTATGTTCTCACCTCCTGAGAAGAAAAATGGAACAAAAAGGAAAAGGGTGAGCTCAACTAGCCCAGTAAAGAATATTATGACTAAGATAATATACAACAAATTATCGTTAATCTTCAACAGGGAAAAATCTGATAGAATACAATAGACAACAAGTTTTAGATCAACAAATGCAACGGAAACAGCAATCCATTAGAAGAGTCATGTAGTGAAAGAATTCTACTGTCTTCTAAGGTTTAAAAGTCCATCATCAATATTTTATCCCTGTAACAACAATCAATATACATCTTTAATCATCTTTGCACAACAGGCCAAAGATATTCATTTGTATCACCAGTTGGTCATGTTCATCTCAACACATGTTCATCTTTGCACTACGGGCCAAAGATATTCATCAGTAATCATTTATCTTTGCACTACAGGCCAAAGATATTCAATAATACCATCATTAAGGACTGAGGATGATGAAAAATATTTTTAAGAACGAATCCAATGAGATAGAAGGACAAATATTAGGGATTCGTATAACAGTTTCATCCAAGATCAATAATACTCCATAATAACCAATTTTGAAGCAGAATTCAAAAATAACGATCAAAACATGGATACAATCAAAGATAGTAGCCAAAATAGACATCTTGGACAAAAAGGAAAATTTTTATTTTTCGATGAATAGTGCCGTATACGTAAATAGTGATGTATACGTGAATAGTAACCCCGACACAACAAGTTCCAAATTTGATAAAAAGTTCAACCAATATTTTGGCATAATGATATTGAAGAAAATAATATCATTTGTGAAAGAAATAACATCCCTTACCTCAAAATAACCGTACTTCTGACTGAATTTCGGTATAGTGTTGACAGAAACTAGCACCGTATAGCAACACTCAAAGTATACTCACAAGAATACGCTCGATAATATAGAGAGAGAAAGAGAGAAAACTTTGTTTCTAGTGTGATTTTCAATTTTAACTTAGCCCTCTATTTATAGGAAAATGCTAGAACGCCAAAGGAGACTAAATTAATAAAAATATTAATTTATTTATATAATTTTCCTTAGTCCACCATTTTGACCAAAGAAATCAGCCACAACACATGTTAAAGATGCCCACCAACCTTTGAAAAACGTTTTTGAAATAAAAAATTAATTAAACTTTCAAAAATTAATTATTTCGGAACCCTAGAACTTCAATAATTCACAATAAATAGCCCTTTTATCAGAAAATTCAAATTTCACCAGTTTTTATAGGAATTTCAATTCTCTACAACTTTGCAGAAGAAACTTTTTCCAAATTCCAAATAGAACTAATCCAAAATTCACAAACGGGCGATTTTACAGTTTATAATTAATTTTCGGTCAAGAATTGTGTCCACCGACACACAAAACATGTGTTAAATATTTAATGCCACAAAAATACTCTTCCTCCTCATATACTCATATATCTCACATTCATTGTAAAAATATCACCGTTAATATATTATTAAAATAATATATTTAAATAAATTATTTTATCAGAAAAAGATAAAATATTAATTTTCAACAATTGTCACATTAAAAATTTTCTCCATCTATATCCACATAAATGAATATTTTCTTTATCATAATAATCAATAATTAATTATTCAAAAATAATATTACAGAATCACAATTATGACAACCAGGCCGTTCCCAGGAAAGAGGGGGCTTTCCAATAAGGATTTCTCCTTGCTGGCGCGCAATTAGGTGACCAAACCTCTCCTTAGACAGAACTTTCTAGACATTGCCAATAATGTTATCTGATAATATTATTCGAATAATATGAATTATTGATCTGATAATGGAAAATATTGTGCAGTGACAATTATTGAAACAATAATAATATAAATATCAACGCAGCAATTATTGAATTAATAAAATAATGAACAGTAATTACTGTAATAATTATTGAGTAGTGCCTTCTTACGTACGAATCAATAATTCAACAATACTGTGCAATACCGTGTGCTACTGTGCAACCACGCCTATTACTGTATTTTAACCACCAGGTAACCCAACAGTGTTAACGGTAACGATTTACATCGTTATTTATAAAACTCAATCTTTGTCGTTTTCTTTCATCCAACCGTTTTCCGTTATAAGGCCCACAATTGACTGCGCCGTCGTTTGAATATTCCCGACAAAAAAAATATTCCACGACCAAACGAATATTCCCCGACAACAATGATTATTTTATAACCACTTGTTTATTTTGTAAAAAATTTCACATTTCACCTATAGCCAAAGTATTATATCAAATTAACCCTTATTAATTTAGAATAATGAATAAAGAAAAATTCAATTTTATTTATAATAAGTTGGGGTCTTACAGTATTGCACAGTATTGTTGAATTATTGATCCTTGCGTAAGAAGGCACTGCTCAATAATTGTTACAGTAGTTACTGTTCAATATTTTATTTTATTTATTCAATAATTGATGCGTTGATATTTTATATTATTATTGTTCAATAATTGACACTGCACAGTATCTCCATTATCAGATCAATAATTCATATTATTTGAATAATATTATTAGATAGCAATATTGGCAATGTCTAGAAAGTTCTGTCAAGGAGAGGTTTGGTCCCCTAATTGCGCGCCAGTAAGTAGAAATCCTTATCGGAAAACCCCCTCTTTCTTGGGAACGGCCTGGTTGTCATAATTGTGATTCTGTAATATTATTTGTGAATAATTAATTATTGATTTATATGATAAGGAAATATTTATTTGATGTGGATATAAATGATGGGTTTATTTATGTGATTATAAATGAAGGAGTTAATGTTGAGGCGTTTTATCATTATTTTGTCAGATTGGAGGTATTAAAAGATCAAATCGGTGTTATTACAGCTTTATTGTGTGAGTTATAATATTTAAGCTAACCGTTGGATCGTTGTAATTTTTGGATATGTTATACATATATAAATTGAGTATATGTCCACAAATTTTGAACCGTTAAAAATGAGCGTATAATTTGTTATGAATTTTAAGAGGTGACTGATTCGGAAATTAGGTTATAAATTATTTTGGTGGAAAATTCTAGAATTGGTGGGCCCCACTTTTGGTTGGTGAGAAATGTGCTCAATTGAATTTTCAAATGTGGTGGGTGGAAATAGTAGCAGGTAAAGCCATCAGGTTGCAGGTTAAGTCTGCTTCGGCGTGCTAATATTTTCATATAAATAGAGGGCTAAGTTAGAATTGAAAATCACACCAGAATTCATAAGTTTTCTCCCTTTTTCTCTCTAGATTATCGAGTGTATTTTGTAAGTATTTATATACTTGGTGAGTTGCTATTCAGAAGTGCATGTTTCCTTCAACGTCATATCCGATATCCAGTCAGAAGTGCTGCTCTTTTGAGGTAAGGGATACTAAGAGATAGTAAGAGATGTTATATTCTTCAGAATGATGTTATTCTTTCAATATCATTATACTGACATATTGGTATGAATCTTATTGTGGAATTTCTACTTTTTTGAGTTGGGGTTAGTATTCACGTATATGGCACTATTCTTGTTTACAACACTATTCATGTATATGGCACTATTTACGTATATGACATTATTTATGTATACGGTACTATGTACAAATACGGAGTACTATTCACGAGTTACTATTCACGAGTTACTATTCATGACAAAATTAGTTTCTTTTTCAAACCAAATTATAGTTAATTTATGAATATTACTCTTGAAATTAAATCTAGATGTTTTGATGATATTGATTTTACTATCATATATAACATTTTTATAACCCTGATGTTGAATTTCTCTTTGACTTGAGTGTAAAGATGGGTAGATTATTGGTATGATTATGACTATGAGTTCTCTTTGGCCAGTAGTGCAATGATGAATTGTGACTGGTATGATCATGACAATTGAATTTACAATTGAATATTTTTAGCTTAACTGCAAAGTTGAATTGATCAACATGGTTATAATTATGTTTTATATAGATTTTGAAATGATTATATATTTCTTTGAGATATGAATATATTTGGCCTGTAGTGCAAATATGAATTGTTGAGAAATATCTTTGGCTTGTAGTGCAAAAATGAATTATTGATGAATATCTTTGGCCCGTAGTTCAAAGATGACCTGTTGTTGAATATCTTTGGCATTTGTTGCAAAGATGAACTGTTGATGAATATCTTTGGCCTGTAGTGCAAAGATGATCTGTTGTTGAATATCTTTGGCCCGTAGTGCAAAGATGATCTGTTGTTGAATATCTTTGGCCCGTAGTGCAAAGATGATTGAATATCTTTGGCCCGTAGTGTAAACATGAACTGTTGTTGAATATCTTTGGCCCGTAGTGCAAAGATGAACTGTTGATGAATATCTTTGGCCTGTAGTGCAAAGATGAATTTATTAGTATGATTATGAACATGAACTGTGATTTGGTATAACCATGATCTTTGATGTTTCAGGTGATAAAAATTATCTTTGTCCTGGATGAGAAAAGAAATTTAGAACTACAATTACGATTATGAGTTATATACGTGATTGTGGACAGGAATTGTTGATTGATGTTACATGGATAAAACATTGTTGGTGGACTTTTAACATGGATAAGATAATAGACTTTATGGTCTATTTGACTCTTCTAATGGATTGCTCGTTCCGCTGCAACTATGGTTGAAAAATTTTATCATCTACTATATGTTTTAAATCTCTAATTTATTACTGATGATGGCTATTGGTAATTTAATTATCTTTAGTCATGATATTTTTTACTGAGCTAGTTGTGCTCACCCTTTTGCTTCACAATTCCTTTCAAGTAATAAAAGTCTATCTGAGTCGAGTGGGGGATAACATGGGAATAGAACGGTGGTCTATAGTTGTTGAGGGTGAAGCGAACCCAACGTTGGAAGGGTATTTTGTCACTATCATACAGGATGTCTAATGACATACAACCTCGTATCATCATAAGACAGGGATGTGCTCATCCACTTGCTGAGTATATATATGAGCACTGCCTATATAATCTTCGTGTTTGTTTGAAGTATAATTCTCAATTAGAGACAGTGGAGATAATGATATTGTAAGACCCCAACTTATTATTAATGAAATTTAATTTTCTCTATTTATTATTTGTAAATAGTAAAGGTTGATTTGATTAATGTGAATAGTTATGGGTAAAATACGCAAATATTTCAAAATAAGCAAGTGGTTATAAAATATTCATTATTGTCGGGGAATATTCGTTTGATCTTGGAATATTCGTACTGTCAAGGAATATTCGTACGACGGCGCAGTCTTTTGTGGGCCCCATAACGGAAAGCGATTGGATAAAGAAAACGACAAGTATAAGTTGTTTATAAATAATGGTGTAATTGTTACCGTTAACACTGTTGGAATACCCGGTGGTTAAAACACAGTAATACGCGTTGTTGCACAATAGCACACGGTATTGCACCAATTATTGATTCTTATGTATGAAGGCACTACTCAATAATTGTTACAATAATTACTGTTCAGTATTTTATTTTATTGATTCAATAATTACTGCATTGATATTTTATATTACTGTTGTTTCAATAAATTGTCATTACACAGTATTTTCCATTATCGAAGCAATAATTCATATTATCTGAATAATATTATTAGATAATATTATTGGCAATGTCTAGAAAGTTCTGTCTAAGGAGAGGTTTGGTCACCTAATTGCGCGCCAGTAAGGAGAAATTCTTATTGGAAAGCCCCCTCTTTCCTGGGAATGGCCTGGTTGCCAGTACTGTGTTTCTATAATATTATTTGTGAATAATTAATTATTAATTTATATGATGAGGAAAATATTGATGTTATGTGGATATAGACTGAGAAAATTTTTAATGTGACAATTATTGAAAATTAATATTTTATCTTTTTCTGATAAAATAATTTATTTAAATATATTTTTTTAATAATATATTAACGGTGATATTTTTATAATGAATGTGGGATATGTGAGTATATGAGGAGGAATAGTATTTTTGTGGCATTATATGTTTAACACATATTTTGTGTGTTGGTGGACACAATTATTGACCGAAATTTGATTATAGCCTATAAAATCACCCGTTTGCGGATTTCGGTCAATTTCTGTTTGGAATTTGGAAAAACTTTCTTCTGAAAAGTTGTAGAGAATTGAATTTCCTATAAAATGTTGCGAGATTTAAATTTTCTGATAAAAGGGCTATTTATTATGAATTATTGAAGTTTCGAAGCTCCGAAATAAATGATTTTTGGAAGTTTTAATTATTTTTATTATGAAAAACGTTTTTGTCATTAAAGGTGGGTCTTGCATGTGATGAAAATGTTGAATTTCAAATCCTTAAAAGTGGGCTTAGGAATTGTAATATTAATATTAATATTTTATTAAATTTTCTGCTTTGGTGTTCTAAGCATTTTCCTATAAATAGGGTGCTTAGGTTAGAATTGAAAATCACACCAGAAATTGAAGTTTTCTCTCTCTATATTATCGAGCGTATTCTTGTGAGTATTTTGAGTATACTTTGAGTATTTCTATATGGTGCAAGTACAAGTCATAGCCTATATCCGGTGTTTCAACTAGAAGTACTGTCTTTCGAGGTAAGGGATGTTATTTTCTTCTCAAATGATATTATTTCTTCAATATCATTATGCTGAAATATTGGTTGGAATTTTTTCTCAAATTTGGAACTTTTTCATGTCGGTATTACTATTCATGAGTTACTATTCACGAGTTACTATTCACGAGTATTATTCATGAAGCGTGATGATATTTTTTGTGAAATTTCTATCTTCTGGTGTCGGTGTTACCATTAACGTATACAACACTATTCACGTATATGGCACTATTCACGAATACGGCACTATTCACCGAAAAATGAAATTTCTTCTTTTCGTCATAAATATCTATTCTGGACACTAGCTTTGATTGTATCCATGTTTTGATCATTCTTGAATTTTACCCCACTCTGGTTATTTATGAAGTATTTTTGAATGAGAATTGTTTAAAGTACGAATCCTTAATATTTGTTCTTTTGTTTCACTGGATTCGTTTTCTTTAAAATATTTTTCATCTTCCTCAGTCCTAAATGATGATATTACTGAATATCTTTGGCCTGTAGTGCAAAGATGAATGAATACTTAATAAATATCTTTGGCCCGTAGTGCAAAGATAAACAGGTGTTTAGATGAACATGACCGACTGATGAATATCTTTGGCCTGTAGTGCAAAGATGAACAGGTGTTTAGATGAACATGACCGACTGATGAATATCTTTGGCCTGTAGTGCAAAGATGAATATTTGATTCCAGATATATATTGATTGATGTTACAGGGATAAAATATCGATGATGAACTTTTAAATTCATATATAGAAGATAGTAGTTTGCATTCTCTACTTAACTCTTCTAATGAATTATTGTTTCCGCTGCTGTTGTTGATTTAAAACTGGTTGTCTATTGTATTCGATTAGATTTTTTTCCCTGTTGAAGACTAACGATAATTTGTTGTATATTATCTTAGTCATAATATTCTTTACTGGGCTAGTTGAGCTCACCCTTTTCCTTTTTGTTCCATTTTTCTTCTCAGTAGGCGAGAATGTAGCGAGTACTAGTCGGGGTATGGAATGAAGGTTCTAGAGAGAGTTGTTTATTAATCCTCACCATTTTTGTAAAATAATGTATCAATAATTATGATGGGATTTATTTACGTGTGGATATTGTCTAGACGGCGATATCTGTATTTTAACTCATAGTTTATATGTTGTAATAATAAAGTTGTAGTTATTTTTGTACCATGTATTTGGCGACTCAGAATGGGTTGGATGGAATGGACCTATTTTGGGGGCGTCACAGATATGTCAAGAGAAGACTTACCATTGGGAAGAATATGATAGTAATCTTCTTATTTTTCTTTGGGGTCTATTGGGTCAACCAAGAATAATTCTTTGGCCATATGATATCTATCATAACCTAGACGCATGGCCTCCCATGTACGAAGGTTTCCTTGAGCACTTCCCAAAGATTTTAATTTCTAAAACAGTTTTTAACTATACCTTTATGTAAGGTATCACTGTGAGGTGTTGTCCACGGTTGGGACATGTGTCACATTTGGTATATATTATCCAAACTCACAGCATATGTGTTGTTGTATTTTGTACGACAATTGTTGTAATAAAGTTGTAGTTGTTTTGTGTATCATGTATTTGGGGACTCAGAATAGGTTGGATGGTATGGACCTATTTTGGGGGCGTCACAGTTAGTATCAGAGCTTAGGGATATGATCTCTGGCGGAGATCGGGGAATAAAACTAGGAGGGGAAAGATGAGTAAATCATTCGCTAGTATGTCCTACCTAAGCTTATTTTTTGGTCAGTCATAATATCGGGATATTATGTGATATGTTAATTTATTCAATTAACCCTTGTTTTGAAGCTATATTCTAGAATGATATCTGAAATACAGGAGTGATCAATGGAGAAATCATGAGGACATGGAAGATGGAAGCAAGGTATTCTAAACTCTTTGAAATACCAGGTACGTAAATTTCGGGGACAAAATTTCATTTGGAGAGGATGTTGTAAGACCCCGAATTTTATTGAATCAAAGTATTCAATTTTTCTATTTAATAAATGGTTAATTGATAAAAAGTTAAAGTTAAGGGTGATATATGAAATTTTTCAAAATACGCAAGTGGTTATAAAATATTCATTTATCGGGGTATTTGTTTGGTCGTGGAATATTCTTTCTGTCGAGGAATATTCGTACGACGGCGCGGCTATTTGTGGGCTCCATAACGGATAACTGTTGGATGAAGAAAACGACAAAGTTTGAGTTTTTATAAATAACGGCGTAGTTGTTACCTATAAGACTGTTGGAATACCCGGTGGTTAAAATACAGTAATACGCGTGGTTGCACAGTAGCACACGGTATTGCACAGTATTATTGAATTATTGATCCTTACGTAAGAAGGCACTACTCAATAATTGTTACAGTAGTTACTGTTCAATATTTTATTTTATTGATTCAATAATTGCTGCGTTGATATTTTATATTACTATTGTTCAATAATTGTCACTGCACAGTATCTCCATTATCAAATCAATAATTAATATTATTTGAATAATATTATTAGATAACATTATTTGTAATGTCTAGAAAGTTCTTTCAAGGAGAGGTTTGGTCACCTAATTGTGCGCCAGTAAGGAGAAATCCTTATTGGAAAGCCCCTCTTTCCTGGGAACGACCTGGTTGTCATAATTATGATTCTGTAATATTATTTGTGAATAATTAATTATTGATTTATATGATAAGGAAATATTTATTTGATGTGGATATAAATGATGGGTTTATTTATGTGATTATAAATGAAGGAGTTAATGTTGAGGTGTTTTATCATTATTTTGTCAGATTGGAGGTATTAAAAGATCAAATCGGTGTTATTACAGCTTTATTGTGTGAGTTATAATATTTAATCTGACCGTTGGATCGTTGTAATTTTTGGATATGTTATACATATATAAGTTGAGTATATGTCCACAAATTTTGAACAGTTAAAAATGAGCGTATAATTTGTTATGCATTTTAAAAGGTGACTGGTTCGGAAATTAGGTTATAAATGATTTTGGTGGAAAATTCTAGAATTGGTGGGCCCCACTTTTGGTTGGTGAGAAATGTGCTCAATTATATTTTCAAATGTGGTGAGTGGGAATAGTAGCAGGTAAAGCCATCAGGTTGCAGGTTAAGTCTGCTTCGGCGTGCTAACATTTTCCTATAAATAGAGGGCTAAGTTAGAATTGAAAATCACACCAGAATTCATAAGTTTTCTCCCTTTTCTCTCTAGATTATCGAGTGTATTTTGTGAGTATTTAGATACTTGGTGAGTGGCTATTCATCAGTGCAAGTTTCCTTCAACGTCATATCCGATATACAGTCAGAAGTGCTGCTCTTTTGAGGTAAGGGATCGTAAGGGATATTAACGGATGTTATATTATTCATAATGATGTTATTCTTTCAATATCATTATACTGACATATTGATATGGATCTTATTGTGGAATTTCTATTTTTTTAAGTCGGGGTTACTATTCACGTATACAGCTCTATTCATGTATATGGCACTATTTACGTATATGACATTATTTATGTATACGGTACTATATACGAATACGGAGTACTATTCACGAGTTTCTATTCATGAGTTACTATTCACGAGTTACTATTCATGAGTTACTATTCACGAGTTACTATTCAAAATTTACTATTCATATGTTACTATTCACGAGTTACTATTCACAAATTACTATTTACAAGTTACTATTCATGAGTTACTGCTCATAAAAAAATTGGTTTCTTTTTCTAACCAAATTATAGTTGATTTATGAATATTACTCTTGAAATTAAATCTAGTTTTTTTGATGATATTGATTTTACTATCATATATAACATTTTTATAACCCTGATGTTGAATTTCTTTTTGACTTGAGTGTAAAGATGGGTAGATTATTGGTATGATCATGACTATGGGTTCTCTTTGGCCAGTAGTGCAAAGATGAATTGTGACTGGTATGATCATGACCATTGAATTTACAATTGAATACTTTTAGCTTAAGTGCAAAGGTGAATTGATCAACATGGTTATAATTATGTTTTATATAGATTTTGAAATTATTATATATTTCTTTGAGATATGAATACATTTGGCCTGTAGTACAAATATGAACTGTTGAGAAATATCTTTGGCCTATAGTGCAAAGATGAATTATTGATGAATATCTTTGGCCCATAGTGCAAGATGACCTGTTGTTGAATATCTTTGGCATGTATTGCAAAGATGAACTGTTGATGACTATTTTTGGCCTGTAGTGCAAAGATGATCTGTTATTGAATATCTTTGGCCCGTAGTGCAAAGATGATCTGTTGTTGAATATCTTTGGCCCGTAGTACAAAGATGAATTGTTATTTAATATCTTTGGCCCGTAGTGCAAAGATGAACTGTTATTGAATATCTTTGGCCCGTAGTGCAAAGATGAACTGTTGATGAATATCTTTGGCCCGTAGTGCAAATATGAATTTATTAGTATGATTATGAACATGAACTGTGATTTGGTATAACCATGATCTTTGATGTTTCAGGTGATAAAAATTTTCTTTGTCCTGGATGAGAAAAGAAATTTAGAACTACAATTACGATTATGAGTTATATACGTGATTGTGGACAGGAATTGTTGATTGATGTTACATGGATAAAACATTGTTGGTGGACTTTTAACATGGAGAAGATAATAGACTTTATGGTCTATTTGACTTTTATAATGGATTGCCCGTTCCGCTGCAACTATGGTTGAAAATTTTTATCATCTACCATATGTTTTAAATCTCTGATTTATTACTGATAAAGGCTATTGATAATTTAATTATCTTTAGTCATGATATTCTTTACTGAGTTAGTTGTGCTCACCCTTTTGCTTCACAATTCCTTTCAGGTAATAAAAGTGTAGCTGAGTCGAGTGGGGGATAACATGGGAATAGAACGGTGGTCTATAGCTATTAAGGGTGAGGCGAGCCCAACGTTGGAAGGGTGTTTTGTCACTATCATATAAGATGTCTAATGACATACAACCTCGTATCATCATAAGACAGGGATGTGCTCATCCACTTGCTGAGTATATATACGAGCACTACCTATATAATCTTGGTGTTTGTTTGAAGTATAATTCTCAATTAGAGACAGTGGAGATAATGATATGTCAAGAGAAGACTTACCATTGGGAAGAATATGATAGTAATCATCTTTTTTATTTGGGGTCTATTGGGTCAACCAAGGATAATTCTTTGGCCATATGATATCTATCATAACCTAGACGTATGGCCTCCCATGTACGAAGGTTTCCTTGAGCACTTCCCAAAGATTTTAATTTCTAAAACAGTTTTTGACTATACCTTTATGTAAGGTGTCACTATGAGGTGTTGTCCACGGTTGGGACATGTGTCACATTTGGTATATATTTGTATCCAAACTCACAGCATATGTGTTGTTGTATTTTGTACAACAATTGTTGTAATAAAGTTGTAGTTATTTTCTTTACCATGTATTTGGCGACTCATAATAGGTTGGATGGTATGGACCTATTTTGGGGGCGTCACATTTGCATTCTTGGCCGAAGACAATCCATAGCCATAATCATACCAAAAATTGTCCATCAATGCACTACGGGCCAATGAGGACTTTTTCCACATCATTTGTAACATTACGGTCATGATTAAACTGAATAATCCCTGGTCATAATCATACCAAGTCCATCTATGCACTATGGCCAAAGATGACTTTCAACACAATATAAGCATGAGGATGATGACAATGATATAAGAATTAATCAAATGAGATAAATAATAAATATCAAACATTTATAATACAATTTATCCAGCATTCCATAATAACCAAATGTTATCAATCACTTAATAATCTCATAATCTAATATAATTAATATTATAACAATATTTTAATCATTTCTTAAACTTATAAACAATTTATTTCAATTGTTTACACTTTATCAAATAATGCTTTTAATCATTCAAAAATGCAATACTCATAAGATTTCATAATCAATGATCAAATCCCTCATCAAAAATCTGCATATACCCTATATAGGATTCTCAAGCCATAAAATTCTATTTTCCAATTTTATTACTTCGCATAACATATTTAATTCATTTACTCATAACTAGTTCATTTTCATGAAAAATACCAAATCAGTCCTAAAAATATTTCTTTTCTGGGATTTAGCGGAATATAGTCCCATCTTGAACATATATTTTTCTCAAAATTTTTAAAATTCATTTACTATTTTTCATATGGCTAAAATTGCAGAATATTTAGGCATTTATCATAGATTGTACTTTTGTTCACAAATTCCAAAATTTACAGGGTATACTCCTGTTATATACATGTATTCCCAATTAAAATTTCACCAATTTTGGAGTTAACCATAAGGCGTTATAAGGGTTTACTTTTAAAATAGTCTTTTCCCATAAAATCCATAACTCTTAATCTATACATTCAAAAATTGCCATTTTTGGACACAATCTAGAAAACTCATCAAATTATCATTTCAAATTTTTCTAGAATTTTTGAGGGTCAGAAAAATTACGAAACTGCCCCTGGCAGAAACCCCTTTTTAATGAAAATACTATTCGTATGAATACGAAGGATCATTTACAATGCGTACGGTAATCCACATAGACATGTTATTTCAATAGAATAATAAAGAATGGAACCAGGTCATGCGTAAACGCACAGATAGGATATTCCAACAGAATAATAAATAATGAAATAACAGAAGAATTCACCAGGCATGCGATAGACCGCACAGACATGTTATTCTAACAGAATAATAAATAATGGAATTAGGTCATGCGTAAAGTATAGACATGATGTTCCAACAGAATAATAAAGAATGGAATAACAAAAGAATTTCACCATGTATGCGGTACTTCGCATAAACAGGTTATTCCAACATAATAACAAATAATGGAACTAGGTCCGACATAAACGCACAAACAGGATATTCCAACAGAATAATAAAGAATGGAATAACAGAAGAATTTTACCAAGTATAGGGTAGCCCGTGTATACAGGTTATTCCAAAAGAATAATAAATAATGGAATTACATAAGTTCTCTTCATGAATACAAAAGAAATAACACCCCTTACTTTAGTAGGAGATTGAATACTGCAGTAGTGTATTAACAAAATACTCTTCTTCTTTCTCTCTTATTCTCTCTATACTTTCTCTCTCTATAGCTTGAATGAATTCGTGAAAAATAATGAAGAACTAGGCCTCTATTTATAGAAGATTTCTAGCTTAGCACTTGCAATGTGAAAAGGCAAGCGGCTTGACGACTGGTGATGTGAAAAGAAAAGTGGTTTGACGCCTGTAATGTGAAACACCAAGTGGTTTGACGCCTGTAATGTGAAACGATAATTGGTTTGACGCCTGTAATGTGAAACGACAATTGGTTCGACGCCAGTAATATGAAACGACAAGTGGTTTGACGTCTGGTAAAGGTAATTACTATTTGCGAAAGAGACTCTTAGATGATGACATATGGGCCCCCATAGAATAACCAAACTTACCACAAATGTCTCATAATAGACTCTTTATATACATCAAGGATTGAATAAATATTACCACAAATTATTTAATTTTTAATCAACACATATTTAATCTTTCAACAATTATTAATCATTAATATTATAACTTGTCGTCTCAATTATTGATTTAATATAACATATTATACTAATGATATTGTGACAATAATTGAATCAATAATATAAGAGATATGATGCAGCAATTACTGTAGCAATAATTGAGTATAACTGAGTGACTTCTCACGTAAGCATCAATAATCAATACAGTGTGCTACTATGCAACCACGCGTAATACTGTACATTTACTACCGAGTAGTTCAACAGTTTTAACGGTAAAACTTTCGTCGTTATTTTTATAAAAATATTTTTGTCGTTTTCTCAATCTGACAATAATTCCTTTGCGAAGTCCACCAATGATTGTACCATCATACAGATATTCCCCGACAAAAAGAATATTCCTCGACCAATCGAATATTCCCCTACAAAACGAATATTTTATATCAACTTGCTTAATTTGCAAAAAAAAAAATCACATATTACCCTTAACTTTAAACTTTTATCAATTTAACTATTTACCAATATTAAAAAAATTAAATATTTTTATTTCATAAAATTCAGAGTCTCACATATGCATTAAGTTAATAATTATGTTATGACTAACTAATAATGTGTTGGGACAATTTATGGAAGAAAAGGAATTGAAGAATTATGGCATAATAATTAGTTTTGTAAATACTAATTATTCTAAGGAAATAGTTATCTTAAATAAAGGTGTTATGAGTATAAAATTCATAAAGCCTAGTATAGTAGTTCTACATATTATAAGTGTGCAATTATTTAAAGTAAGCTAAATAATTTAGCATTAAGGTAAAGTGTGTCACGCAAATTTTATATTAAATGAATATTAAAATAATGTGGAATGGGGGAAAGGCCAAATGTGACGTAGACCCCTAATATTTTATTTTTGAGATTATGAACTTGAATTATATAACTCTAGTTAGTGGGATAAATGAGCCTTGTGTGGCATGAGTATTAAAGTTAAACCAAACTAAAGGTTTAACTGGAATTATTAAAAGAGAAGTAATGGTAAGGGAATAAATGATTGATATTAATTAGTCATTGTGATATTTATGTGTGTGAGAAAATAATGGGTTGAGAGTACCCGATTGAATTATATTTAGTCGAATTAAAATATTATTTGGACTAACTCCGTGTACCTGAAATACATGAATATATGTGTTGAAAATATTATATATGAGTATACTTATGGGGGTACATTTATGAAAGTGTGTGTGTATATGTGCCCATAACTTAATCTATTGTAGTAAGGTTAAGTCATTATAATTGATTAAATAAACCCAGAAGGAATTTACTTTAGTAAAATGGGGACCATTTTACTAGTAAGTAAGGAAGAAATAGAGCTTTTCCCAAATTCATTGTCCCAAATAAATGGCAACCATGATAGGCCATTGGCCTATGCTACTTCAATTGCTGGAAAATAAAAAAGGCTAAATAGCTTGAAATCATGATGATGATGAAGGGAGTGATGGAGGAAGAGGGAGTAGGTAACCAACTCTTCATTGCCCTTTGGTTTCTTCTTCACCCTGCTAGTTTAAACCATAGTATAATGTATTGTCTATGTATTAAAATCTCTATAAATAGAGCCTCATTCTTCTCCTTCACATTTGTTGAGTTGTCTGAGGAAATTGGCTACGGAAGGTAGGTAGGATCGAGAGCAATGGGAGGATTAAAGTGCTATAGTTAGAAAATTCAAGCAATCAAGAGGTAATATTACTAACATAAATGTTCTTGATTCCTAAGTTTTGCAATTTCTTAGTAATGACAAGAAATACTT
The DNA here is from genome assembly GCA_020205505.1 of Panax japonicus. NCBI lineage: Eukaryota > Viridiplantae > Streptophyta > Magnoliopsida > Apiales > Araliaceae > Panax > Panax japonicus. Next base: position 45,613,601 of record CM035101.1, on the reverse strand, counting down.
ACTTTTGAGTCAAAAATTGATGGCTAAGGATTGTTGTAATCCATAAATTGTTGTTAGATATTGATAATACAGTTAAATATGAAAACAACGAAAGTTAAACGAACTAATTTGGTTTAGAAATGAATCAGTAGTGATGAAATTCGCTAATCATGTTAAAAGATGGAAACATAGCATGAACTTTGAATTTGAGTTATTAAATTAGTTGTTTATGTTATTTGAGGATTGTTATCATGTTAGTTGAGCATCATATGCATGTATAGAAGCAATGTGATTAGTTTAAGCATGTTACATGAAGGATTTATTGCATGGGTTTTAAGTTCTGCAGAAGCAGAGACCCTTCTGAAGTTGTTCAGGAAGGGCGTAGCTATGCCCATTCTGTAGTTCATTCTAGCGCAACTGGGCCAAATGCTATCTTTGGAACTATTCTGGGGTAGCACAGCTACGCCGCTCCCACAGTTCAGCACAACGTAGTTGCGCCGTGCACCAGTATCTGTTGGTGTTTTTTGTTATAATCTAATAAGATTTATCATGTTGGTAGAGCTTAGTTATGTATGAAAATAGGTTTAACATGTGGTCTAAAGTTCCCTTGCATATATGAGTTGCGTTGGTTTACGTTAATATATGTTTCGAAAAGAAACTTAAAGATTTTGAAAACAAAACTTGATGAACTTTGAGTCATTTAAGTTCTGACCTTGATAGCATGTATACGAAGTTAATTTTGCATGATATAAGATTAAAAGTTATTTCATATGTGTTATATTGCTTGGACTCAGTTGAAAATGATTTCAAAGGTAAACTCGAATATTTTTGCAAACTAAGTTTTATAAACATGTAGTGATTATATTTTGACCTTGTAAGCATGTGTAGAAACATATACAAATGAGTATGACGTGATTTGAAGTTGCGTTGCATGATTAGTTTGACCTAGTTATGCATGGAAATAGGTATGACATGTGGTTTCAAGCCCTTTGAATACCATGAACCTCATAGTCGCTTTAGTGTATATTTATAAAGAAAACTTAAAACTTTGAGAACGAACTTAAAGGAACTTGTCTACTTAAAGTTCTAAACGTGATAATATATGTACATGGCTTAGTTAGCTATATAATGAGATTTAAAGTTATTTTACATGCACTAAGTTACTTTAATTTGACCTAGAAAAGTAAACTTGGACGCCGTGCAAACTAATACCTATAAGCATTGTGTTGTCTACCCTCTGGACTTGTAGGATGGCATGCTAGTACTATTTATGTCATTAAACATGGCTTATAAGTGCACTTATCTAGTTTGACACAATAAAAGTCATTAGAGCATGATTTTACAGTACATTTTCAAGTGATAAACCATTTTAGTCATATGAATATATGTGAGTATTCGTATCAAAAGTTGTTTAACATCGTTATATGGTTTGATGAGTACATAGTTAGACCCTTGTTGCATGAAATCGCTTAGCCGTGAAATAAATGGCAATAAAGCTATAAAGTGTAAAAACAAATTAAGGTAAACACAAGAGGCACCAAATACGTGTGTATATGTTATGTGTTGGCATGGTAAGTAATGAGGTATAAACTGAGAAATAAAGTTTCCAAGCTGGTCTGGACAGGGGACGACGCATATGCGCCTATCCTAGGCCAAACTGTAGCGTAACTGTGCTGCAAGGTAGTGTTGTCTGACTGTTTAAATTGTAATCTGAACCTTTAAGAACATGTGTATGAATGTCTTAAGATTCAATGCTCGACTTAAGTGATGTTTTAAGAATATGAGCAAGTACTGGTTATATAAAACCCAGATTTGTTAAGATTTGCAAAATGAAAGAACTATGTGAATCATGCATCTATGAGTTTTAAATGTGTAACAAACACATAGCTACTCTAGTGTGTGATAAAGGTTTATGAATGTTGATGTCAAGTAAGTGTGGCTACAACATACCAATACATACATAACTATCCTAAGAGTATGATAAGAAAGTGAAACGAAGGTTTTAAGAACTGAGTTAGAAAATAATGTAACAATTGTTATTACATTGAGAATGTAAGGAAATGTAAGAATGATGGGTATGAATCCATGATTATATAATTGTGTAGGAATACATGAAGTGCAGATAATGATAAGTAGTTAAGTTGTAGTTGATAGTCTACGAGTCAGGCAAGTCTTTCAGTTTCTATTTGCTTTATAATGTTGATAACTGTTGATTGATTTATGCTATGATATTTGTCGATGTTGAGGTATTTATTTGTCCCTTTTCTGTTCTTGTCTTTTAGTGTTCTCATGATAGGTGAGATTTGTTTGAAAAAACAAGTTGTGAAAAGGTCCGACATGTATATGTCGACGATTGGACTGTAAGAGTCGCCAGTTGGTATTTTTAAATGGTTGCACCAACTTTGTTAGGTTTGTAATATTCATGAACGTAATCAAATTGCACAAAAATAAGCGGAAGCATGGAAAATCAGAGTCTTAAAATTTTACAAACCATATACCCGGATCATCCTTTATGCACAATTATTAATTAAACGAAAAGATAAAGAACAAGAATCATACCCTTGAAGATCCGAGCTTCCTCGGGTACAAGTTCACCTCCAATATTTTTCGCGTTCATCTTGAATCCACCGGGTTTGGTTCCTTCCTTTGATCAATGTTAACCACCCATGTGTTTGGCCACTAGAAGTGATCCACCAAAGAAGAAGAAGATTCAAGAAGATGGGTATTTGGCAAAACCCTAGTTTTTCTATCTCTCATAAAAAAAGAGTGTAACCTCCCAACTATTGGAATTACGTCTGTTGTGAAAAAGTCAACAACAACTCACTACACCTATAATAAGACTCCTCTTATTTATAGATGTAGGCAACCCTCCTTAACAATTAAGGAATTGGGTTTTATTTTCATTAATTAAATTCCTTTAATTAATTAAGCTCCCAATCTTATTAGGAATACTTAATTAAACTCTTTTAATTAATTTACCTCATAATCTTATTAGGAATAAATGAGAGTACTTTTATTAATTAATTCTCAAACTCCTTTAGGAATTAAATAATAATAGTAATAGTAATAATAATAATAAGACTCCTCTTATTAATTTATATTTAATATTTCCAAAATATTAAATAATAAATATTAAGCTATTTAATTTATTCTATCACCATAGATTAAATTAAATATACTTAATTTATTATTACGATTATGTCATTAACTTCTTAAATAATTATTCTTCCTTTTATGGTGTGAACATTTAGGTTCTCCATATTAAACCGGGTGTGAATAAATCAATTAGAACAATTCTAATCTTATTTAAATAAACAAATTAAACTATTAATTTATTTAAATAAATAATATTTATTCTACAATAGGGATAAGCCTCCCTAGCAATCAATGACTTTCCAGATAATATAGATTTCAACATTAATCATAAAAGAACCTTTGAGTTAATAGTTACCGTACAATTCAATCCCTCCACCATACAATGTCCCAATTACATATAAGACATGAAATTACTGTCAAGTCTTATTTATTTATTTAATTATATGTATTTCGATTCTTAAATACATAACACCAAATAATACAAATTAGAAACTACTTTCTAATTTCATTCTGCCTTGGCCAAGGACTACTAGGTTGTCATTTATCGAATCACATATGACATTTCTCTTCTTTTACTAGAAGCGGTAGAATTTTTTATTGATCATACATTATCTCCATGTACAACTTATTATACTCAAGCATACCCTTTGATATACCCTAAGGGTCTTAAGGAAAAAGTACTCAAAGTATAACTTATTATCACAAGATACTATGATGATCTCAAGTCCAAGGATCACTTGTACTATTATCACTACAGGTATTCCTTAGCGAGCCACGTTCAGTGAACTTATTCTCTAATAAGCATCTACAAACTTGCTTTAGTGTCTCCACAAAAACGATCATGAGATCAATCATCCTCATCCAATAAGCAAGTAACGTATGTACCAATCTATCCGGATTCACTAATCCCTAATTTAGTCATCCAACGATTGGAAACTATTTTAGTTTTAAGCTTTCTAAGAATTTAGATTTCATTAGAATGATCATCATCATTATTCTAAAAGCATTGCTTAAAACTATGAGTTTATCACATATTATAAAGCAACATCATGTAGATAATTAAAAGCCTTTAATAAATTAATACTTTTTATTAATAAATGATAAGATTGTTACAAAGTATATGTTTTATCATCAAACATGATTGGCTTGTGTGCATGCTACTTTCAATCTTACACTTGCACTAAAACCAATTGCCATGGTATCTCATACCCTTCTTCTCTAAGTGACGATTATCCTGCTGTTGCATAAGCTTTAGTTAATGGATATATAATATTGTTCTTGAGAGTCCACTATCTCTATAGTGATTTTCCATCTTTCAATGATTCCTATAATCAAATGAAAGTGCCACAACACATGTTTAGCTCCAAGATGAGACTTAGGAACTATTCCTAGTTCTGTAATGAACTTTTCATCCAAACAATCAACTTGTAGCTTCATTTATAGTTATATACTTTGTCTTTATCATTAAACTAGCAACTCTTTGCTATTTGAAACCTTTTCAATTCACTGTACCACCGTTCAAGGTAACACTTTATCTTAAAGTGATTTTTCTGTCGTCTTGGTCTGTCTAAAAAACATGAGTCTGTTAAGCCCTCTAGTTTTAATCCAGGCCCACCATGAATATGATCACATTCTTAGTGCCAGTTAAGTACTTTAAGATATTTTTCACTGACTTATAGTGAACTTCTCCAGAATATGACTGATCAACATCAGGTCTCATATATTTCATTGCATACATGATAGTTACTCATGCGATCTCTCTTTATGGAGTCTTTGGGGACTATTAAGAGAGATACACTCCATGTCTCATCAACATGAGACATCTCTTAAAGTTTACCATGCTAAACGACTTTAGCATCAAATGAATATATGTTCCTTGAGTTAAGTTGAGCATCCTTTTAAATCTATCTATATAGATTTGTATCCCCAATTAAGATACTCTTCCCAAATCATTCATGGAGGAATGTTTAGACAACGTTATCTTTACTGATTGTAGCATTAGTAGTCATTCCTCATCCGTAATATATCAACATATAGTACTAAAAATGGCGCGACGCTCTCACTGACCCTTTTGTACACACCCGGTTTATTCTTGTTTTTGATAAAATCAAACTCTTTTGATTGTCTCATCAAAACGAATGTTCCATATTTGAGAAGCTTGCTTCAATCCATTTCTCTGAGTGTCAACAACTCTTACCTCATCGTATGTAACTGGTTCATCATCTTCTCTGATGTGTACCTCATCATCATCATCTATGATGAATCCATACCTCTTAGGTATCTTCGGTACTATTCCAGATTTATAATTCGGTTGTGGTACAATAGGTCTATCTACATGTTCTTCTTATTTAACTTATAGTATTTTGTGATTCTTGAACTCTTCAAGATTCTATTATCTTCCCACTAGTCCCTTCAATGATAAACACCTTTATCTTAGAAAGTAGCGTGTTTCGCAACAAACACCTTTTGCTAAGTAGGAATATAGAACATATAACCTAAACTTACTTTAGGATGTCCCACAAATCTGTACTTGTCAAATCATGTCCCAAGTTTATCCTTTGAAACCTTTCTCACATAAGTTGAACAACCCCTTATCTTAACATACTTAAGATTAGGAATCATCCATGTCCATAACTTTTATGGAGTCTTGGGGCAGAATTTTGAGGTTACCTTTTTCGTAGATATGCAGCCATTTCTAGGGCATGACCCCAGAAGGTTACTGGAATGTTGGTAAAATCCTTATAGACCGTACCATGTCCAATAAGGTACGGTTTTTCCTTTCAGATACATCAATCAATTATTACGTATCAGTAGGCGACCATTTTGAGAAAACCATTTGAGATGATCTAAAAACTCATTGCACAAGTATTCCTTCCTTGATTCGATCAAATAATCCTAATACTTTGCCAATTTATTTCACTTCTGAATTCTTTGAACCTTTCAAATAATTCACACTTATATTTCAGTAAATACACACATTCAACTCTTTAAATGGCCATCTCCTTTTTCTTATACTAGTTTGTTCAATTTGCAAAATATATTTTTACGTAAGTAAAGTATACAAAATTCATTAAGTAATATTCCAGTTCTATACAAAACATTATTATTATAAATAGAACAACAATTGTTCTTAAATATAATACCAAATTTCATTGTCCAACAACGAAATGGAAATAATGTTTCTAACGAGAACTGGAATACAATAACAACTTATCGACTTAATAGACTTACCCATAGGTAATGTTAAACAATAAGTTCTTATGGCTAATGTATCAATATTTGCTTCATTTCCTACACATAGGATTATTTATCTTTGTTTAGCTTTCTACTTCTGCTTGGTCCCTTCATAAATCTATATTTATTGTAACCAAAGTCGGTATCCAATACCCAAGTAGAACCTTGACTTAAAGAAAAATTTATTTTAAATCACGAACAAAATAATATTTATTACCAAAACTTCATTAAGCTTCTTCTGGTTAGCCTCTGCAAGATGCTTCTTGCAGTTTCTTTCCAGTGTCCAGGCTTATTGCAATGGAAGCAAACTCCTTTGCTATCCTATTAGTTTTGTTCTTATTATCCTTTGTTTTTGCCTTTTCTATTTACCTTCTTAGAATCGTTCTTCTTTTTAGAAGATTCTTTGGCCCCTACCAGTAAGACTTGGTCTTTCTTGGTTGGAAAGTTACTGTCAGCTATTTTTCAACATGTTAAGCAAATCAGCGAAGCTAATATCTAGCTTGTTCATATGAAAAATTCACAACAATTGTGAGAAGGAGTCCGAGAGTAACTGCAAGATCAAATCTTGGCTCAACTCTCCATCCATGACAAAACCTCTTGTCCTAAATGTTCAATCAAATTGATCATGTTTAGGACATGTGTCTGTATTGTAGTGTCGTTGGTCATTCTAGATCGGAAGATCTCCTTAGATATCTGATATCTATTAGTCCAACTTTCCTCACCATCAACTACTTGATGTGCAGAGGTATAGTAGGAGCATCCATAGTTTCATGCTGACGCTGAAGCTCGTTACTCACGGATGCGAGCATAATGCATTGAGCCAACTGTGCATCATCTTGTCACTTTCTAAAAGTAGCAATATCTTCTTCAGAGGCATTGTCTGCAACCATTGCAGGGATATGTGTATTAAGGACATAAGACATATTTCCAGCGTGAGAACTTTTCTCAATTTCCTTAACCAATCCATTTAATACGGTCCGGTTAAATAACATCTAATATGCTTCGCAGTGATAGTGAATTTAGACATTGTAAAATTTTGTAAATGAATTTGAAATTAACAACATTTTAGCATGCATTCTTTTATTAATTACCAAAATAATTAGGTCTTGTTTTAAATTGGTATCTCCCACTATTTTCTTCAAACTATATTACCCTCTATATATATAGTTCGACAATATCTAATTAAAGATATGTAAGACCCCAAATTATTAATAAATGAAATTTATTTTCCTCTATTTATTATTTTGAAATAGTAAGGGTTGATTTGATTAATGTGGTTAGTTCTGAGTAAAATGCGCAAATGTTTTAAATAAGTAGGTGGTTATAAAATATTCATTTTTGTCGGGGAATATTCGTTTGGTCGTGGAATATTCTTGTTGTCGGGGAATATTCGTACGACGGTGCAGTCTTTTGTGGGCCCCATAACGGAAAGCGATTGGATGAAGAAAACAAAAAAAATAAGTTGTTTATAAATAACGGCATAGTTGTTACCGTTAACACTGTTGGAATACCCGGTGGTTAAAACACAGTAATACGCGTTGTTGCACAGTAGCACACGGTATTGCACCAATTATTGATTCTTACGTAAGAAGTCATTACTCAATAATTGTTACAGTAATTACTGTTCAGTATTTTATTTTATTGATTCAATAATTGTTGCGTTGATTTTTTTTATATTACTGTTATTTCAATAATTGTCACTACACCGTATTTTTCATTATCGGAGCAATAATTCATATTATCTGAATAATATTATTAGAAAACATTATTGGTAATGTCTAGAAAGTTCTGTCTAAGGAGAGGTTTGGTCACCTAATTGTGCGCCAGTAAGGAGAAATTCTTATTGGAAAGCCCCCTCTTTCCTGGGAACGGCCTGGTTGCCAGTACTGTATTCTGTTATATTATTTGTGAATAATTAATTATTGATTTATATGATGAGGAAAATATTGATTTTATGTGGGTATAGATGGAGAAAATTTTTAAGGTGACAATTGTTAAAAATTATTATTTTATCTTTTCTGATAAAATAATATTTTCTCATATTATTATAATATAATAGTGGTGATATTTTTATAATGAATGTGGGATATATGAGTATACGAGGAGAAAGAGTATTTTTGTTGCAATAAATATTTAAAACATGTTAAACATGTCGTGGACCCCATTTCTTGACTAAAATTTGATTATAGCCTGTAAAATCGTCCGTTTATGGATTTCGGTCAATTTCTGTTTGGAATTTGAAAAAACTTTCTTTTGAAAAGTTGTAGAGAATTGAATTTCCTATAAAAATTTGCGAGATTTGAATTTTCTGATAAAAGGGCTATTTATTATGAATTATTGAAGTTCTGAAATTCCGAAATAATTGATTTTTGGAAGTTTTAATTATTTTAATTAAGAAAAACGTTTTTTTGATTTAGTTGACTATTGGTGGCTGATATTTGGATCTGATTTGGTGTGCGTAGGATTTTAATATATATATATATATATATATATTAAATTTTCTGCTTTGGTGTTCTAAGTATTTTTCTATAAATAGGGTGCTTAGGTTAGAATTGAAAATCATACCAGAAACTACAGATTTCTCTCTCTTTCTCTCTCTATAATATCGAGCGTATTTGAGAGTATTTTAGTACTTTGAGTATTGTAATACGGTGCAAGTTCTTTCAGCACTATATCCAATATTCCAGTCAGAAGTATTATTCTTTCTGAGGTAAGGGAGGTTATTTTCTTCTAAAATGATATTATTTCTTCAATATCATTATAGTAGAATGTTGGTTGGAAATTTTTATCAAATTTAGAACTTTTTTATGTCGGGTTACTATTCATGAGTTACTACTCATGAGTTACTATTTACGAGTACTATTCACGAAACGTGATGATGTTTTTTGTGAAATTTCTATCTTTTGGTGTCAGAGTTACTATTTACGTATACGGCAATATTCACGGATATGGCACTATTCACCGAGAAATAAAATTTCTTCTTTTCGTCCAAAATATTTTTCATCATCCTCAGTCCTAAATGATGGTATAATTGAATATCTTTGGCCTGTAGTGCAAAGATGAACAGGTGTTTAGATAAACATGATCAACTGATGAATATCTTTGGCCTGTAGTGCAAAGATGAAGATTTGATTCCAGATATATATTAATTGATGTTACAGGGATAAAATTATGATGGTGGACTGTTAAATTCATAGATATTAGTAGATTTCATCCTCTACGTAACTCTTCTATGAATTATTATTTTCCGCTGCGAATATTGATCTAAAACTTGTTGTTTAGGGTATTCTCTCATATTTTTCCCTGTTGAAGACTAACGATAATTTGTTGTATATTATCTTAGTCATAATATTCTTTACTGGGCTAGTTGAGCTCACCCTTTTCCTTTTTGTTCCATTTTTCTTCTCAGGAGGCGAAAATGTAGCGAGTACGAGTCGGGGGATGTAATGATGGTTCTAGTGAGAGTTATTTAGTAGTCCTCACCATTTTTGTAAAATAATGTATCAATAATTATGATGAGGATTTATTTGTATGTGGATATTGTCTAGATAGCAATATCTATATTTAAACTCTCAGTTTATATGTTGTAATAATAAAGTTGTAGTTATTTCTGTACCATGTTATTGACGACTCAAAATGGGTGATGTATACCTGTTTTGGGGGCGTCACAAGATATGCTAGTGAGAATAAGGATTCCATTTCAAATGTATATAGTCTTGTGTGTGCACAACAAACTATATATAAATAAATAGGTAGACAAATCTTGTCAATTATATCAACTATGTAACTCCTTTTATTTGCCTCTTAAATCATAATAATCAAGTGTGTGCACATCCGAACTAAAATGATTTAAGTTAAGTCAGACCCAGCATTTCCATATAAGTGAAGAGAAAACTACAGCCCTTGTGTGTGCACAACAAAGCAGTAATGTTCAATTCCTTATAAACATCATATGTAATAAAAATAACATATTAAATATTTAATACTTGCCTTGTGTGTGCACAACAAACTCATATTAAATATTCAATACTGTATTGTTTCTATCATGCTAGAAGGCGACGTTCGATATTCCAAATATCTTTGAACGTTACAACTTAATATAAAATATTTGAGGGGTTTATTATTAATTTGTCTCATCTTGTTTAGCGCGCATGCACACACACACACACACACACACACACATATATATATATATATATATATATATATATAATACGCATCATATTAATTAACATGCGAAGCATGTTTGCATAAAATAATATATATATATATATATAGTACAAGCATGGACATATAGAATACTATATTCTACCCGGATTGATTATGAACTTTTATTCTAGTTTGGTTCACTAGAGCTACCAAGTGAACCAAAAGGTCAAACCCAATGTGTGTAAGAATTAAATTTAAATATAACTATTACATTTAAACCCGGGCTCTATTACAAACGGGTCTTCAAATGCTCTTTGTTCCTTGATCTCCAATTTTTCAAAATTAATTCTAACTATTCATATTACAAAACTATTTAAAATGAATAGAAACCTTGATCAGCAGTCAAGGGGAAGTACATAGGAGGGAGTTAGAATTTACATTAAGAAAAATTAGAGAAGATGAGGTACGCAGACCCCATTTAATAAAACACATACATTCATGCAACCAACTAAAATAAAATTCAATTACATTGATCAATAGTCCATAATCAATCTCATTTATTATCATACACATCACCATATGCATCAATAAATAGCATTCATCTCATTAATAATAAACATTCAATATATATACTGATATCATTTAATGGGCAAATTTAGTTAGCATAAAATCTAATTTTGAATCAAAATAAACTCCTTTATTTTAATCCAAATTTAAATCAAAATAAGCCTCTTTTATTTTAATTTATCCTATTTTGAATAAAATAAACTATTTTATTTTAATGAAAATCTTTAATCAAAATAAACTCATTTATTTTTATTAATTATGGAATCCAATTCCTAGAAAAAAAAAACTCATTTAATAAATGAAACACGGATTCTCTTTCTTATTCACAAATAAACTCCTTTATTTTGAATAATATGAAATCTTATTTCATATTTAAATAATCTCCTTTATTTAAGGAAAGATGGATTCACTTTCCTATTCACAAATAAATTCTTTTATTTTAGAAGACATGTAATCCAATTTCAACTCTAATTAGTTAGCATAAAATTCAAATTTTAAAATTAAAATAAACCTTTTTATTTTAAAAATAAAATAAACTTTTTATTTTAAGATTAAAATAATTAAGAATATTATATATATATATATAATATACTACGATAATATATATATATATATATATATATATATATATATATATATATATATATATATATATATTATAAGTAATCATACTCCCTTTCTTTGAAATCACGTGAATATCCAACATCCAACCGTACATATATATTGTAACCTAATATATATTGAAGCATGATTACTTATGTATAATATATAATACTAGATGTGTCTCGTGCCTCCGGCACTGTATGGACGGTGAGATTTATCCCAAACTTTGGACAGCTCAGATGATTTATTGAGTGAGCGTAAAATTTAAAATCATTTATATTTTATTAGAGAGATGGATGGTGGAATTTATCTCAAACTTTGGACGACCCAGATAATTTATTAAGTGAGCGGGAAATTCAAAATCATTTGTATTTTATTAGATAGATGGATGATAAGATTTATCCTAAACTTTGGACGGCCCAAATGATTTATTGAGTGAGAGAAAAATTCAAAATTCAAAATCATTTATATTTTATTAGATTTTATTAGATAGATGGATGGTGGGATTTATTCCAAACTTTGGACGGTCCAGATGATTTATTGAGTGGGCAAGAAATTCAAAATCATTTGTATTTTATTAGATAGATGGATGGTGAGATTTATCCCAAACTTTGGACGGCCCAGATGATTTATTGAGTGAGCGGAAAATTCAAAATTATTTATATTTTATTAGATAGATATGATATATGAAAAGATTCTGTTAACCTTTGAATAACAAGTCATGGAAATTATGAAATTGCAAAACGCAATATTCGCGAATTACGTTTTTTTTAAAATAAATTTTATACAACAAATTATGCCCAATTAAATTGTTCTAAACACATATCAATATACATATCAAATTAAAACAATTAATAATTCGCATAAAGGATTGGCTCTGATGCCACTGTTAGATTTGTAATATTCATGAACGCAATTAAATTGCACAAAAATAAGCAGAAGCATGGAAAATCAGAGTCTTAAAATTTTACAAACTATATACCCGGATCATCCTTTATGCACTATTATTAATTAAACGAAAAGATAAAGAACAAGAATCATACCCTTGAAGATCCGAGCTTCCTCAGGTACAAGTTCACCTCCAATCTTTTTCGTGTTCATCTTGAATCCACCGAGTTTGGTTCCTTCCTTTGATCAATGTTAGCCACCCAAGTGTTTGGCCTCTAGAGGTGATCCACCAAAGAAGAAGAAAGATTCAAGAAGATGGGTATTTGGCAAAACCCTAATTTTTCTATCTCTAATAAAAAAAGAGCGTACTCTCCCAACTATTGGAATTACGTGTTTTGTGAAAAAATCAACAACAACTCACTACACCTATAATAAGACTCCTCTTATTTATAGATGTAGACAACCCTCCTTGACAATTAAGGAATTGAGTTTTATTTCATTAATTAAATTCTTTTAAATCATTAGGCTCTCAATCTTATTAGGAATAATTAATTAAACTCTTTTAATTAATTTACCTCCTAATCTTACAGTAATAAATGAGAGTACTTTTATTAATTAATTTCTAAATTCCTTTAGGAATTAAATAATAATAATAATAATAATAATAATAGTAATAATAATAATAAGACTCCTCTTATTAATTTATATTTAATATTTCCAAAATATTAAATAATAAATATTTAGCTATTTAATTTATTCTATCACCATAGATTAAATTAAATATACTTAATTTATTATTACGATTATGCCATTAACTGTAAGACCCTAACTTTTATAAATAAAGATAAATTTTCTATAAATATCATTTTTGAATATTATAGAATAAATTTGATATAACGTTATAGTTGTGGGTAATATTTATAAATTTTGCAAAGTACGCAAGTTGTTATATAATATTCGATTGGTCGGGAAATATTCGTTTTAACAGGAAATATTCGTGCAACGGCACAATCATTGGTGGACCCCACAACGGAATTATTGTCGGATTAAGAAAACGGCAAAAATACTTTATGAAAATAACGGTGGAAGTTTTACCGTTAACTATTGAAACACCCTGTGTTAAAAGTACAATAATACGCGTGGTTGTATACTAGCGCACGGTATTGATTATTGATGCTTACGTGAGAAGTTACTCAGTTTTGTTCAATTATTGATACAGTAATTATTGCATAGTATCTCACGTTATTTGATTCAATTATTATCAATATTTTATATATTATTAAATCAATAATTGAGACGACAAAGTTATTAATATTATTATTTGCAATATTAACGATGTCTAGAAGTTTTGTCAAGGAGAGGTTTGGTCACCTAATTGCGCACCAATAGGGAAAAATCCTTATTGGAAAGCCCCCTCTTTCCTGGGAACGACCTGGTCGATTAATATTGTGAATTATAATAATGATGATAAATGTTGTTTAAAATATTGAGTATTTATTTGGACTCCCATTTACCCATTTTTCAAAATAATCAGTGGAAGATTATTCAGTATATATATTATATGGGATCCACGTGTGATGGTGATATGTTGGTGGAGGAAACATGCGGGGCCATGTTGGAAGAAAAGAAAAAAATGTGTGGGGATGAGAGGAAGAAAAATGGGATGGGAGGAAGAAAAATGAGATGGAGGGAGAAAGAAAGAATTGGATGGGAGGGTGTATTAATATTATTATATATATAAACATGTGGGTGTAATATATATATATATATATATATATATTATTTAAAATATTTTGTTTTAAATATGGACCGTCCGATTAAAAGTAAATCAATCTGGACCATTCATGATTTAGTTACTATGCAGTCCATTTTTCTATAAATAGAAGCTCATTCCTTCATTATTTTTTTACGAATTCACTGAAACTCTAGAGAGAAATTATAAAGAAGCTATAGAAAAGTATTCTGCTCCTTCCCTACTCTTATATTCAATTTCTTTTACGGTAAGGGGTATTATTTCTTTTGTATTCATGAAGAGAATTTTTGTTATTCCATTCTTTATTGTTCTGCTGGAATAACCAGTATACGCAGACTACCCTATACTTGGTGACATTCTTCTAATATTCCGTCTTTATTATTATTCTGTTGGAATATCCTGTCTGTGCATTTACGCCGGACCTGGTTCCGTCTTTATTATTATTCTGTTGTAATATCTTGTCTGTGCGTTTACGTCGGACCTGGTTCCGTCTTTATTATTGTGTTGGAACATCCTGTCGGTACGAATTTCAACTAACCTGGTTCCGTTACTTATTAATATGTTGGAATAACCTGTCTATGAGAAGTACCGCATATATGGTGATTTCTTTTGTTATTCCATTCTTTATTATACTTAGTTGGTTAAAGTTTTGACTTCTATACTCCATGAAATTAGTAGAATATCCTTGATATTTGCGCTTCATCCAGTATCTTTTCATGGAAATATTCTTCTGAGCATTCTTGAATTTTACTCTACAAAGCAGTATCATGTTGACAATTTGGACGCTATTGATTCATGGATAAATTAATTCTTGAACTTGTTTTATTGAATTCTTATATCATTGTCATCATCCTCATGTTTATATTATGTTGAAAGTCATCTGTGGCCTGTAGTGCATACATGGACTTGGTATGATTATGACCAGGGATTATTCGGTGTAATCATGACCGTAATGTTATAAATGATGTGGAAAAAGTCCTCATTGGCCCGTAGTGCATTAATGGATAGTTGTTGGCATGATCATGACCATTAAAGAATACACGAATGTCGTTGGATGTAGTGCATGGATAATTTGTGGTCGTGATACTAAAGAATATACTTGGCTGTAGTGCAAGGGTGATTCGATGATGTGGATTATTTATTAAGCTGAGTCTCGGCGATAAAAGTCATGAAGAACCTTTTAAACCATAGAAGATAGTAGATTTTATTCTCTACATAACTCTTCGGATGGATTGCTTGTTTCGCTACAGTTAAACTTGATGTTTGTTATATTTTATCAGTTTAACATTGTTGAAGGCTAATGATAATTTAATCTGCATTATCTTAGTCATAATATTTCTTACTGGGCTAGTTGCGCTCACCCTTTCTTTCATTGTTCTCTTCAGGAAATGAGAATATAGCTGGGACGAGTCGGGGAACGGAGTGATGGACCAGATGATAGTATTAGTAGTCCTCACTATTCTGTTAAATAGTGTGGTAATAATTGTAACAAGGACTTCTTTTGAGTTTGTATATTCTCCAGTAGACAATATTTGTTTTCAAACTCACAGTTATGTTTTGTCGTATTGTACACGACAGTTGTATTATTAAGTTGTATTTGAATTCTGTACCATGTATCTGGCAACTAAAGATGGGTGATGTATACCTAATTTTGGGGGCGTCACATTAACTTCTTAAATAATTATTCTTCCTTTTATGGTGTGACCCTTTAGGTTCTACATATTAAACCGGTTGTGAATAAATCAATTAGAATAATTCTAATCTTATTTAAATAAATAAACTAAACTATTAATTTATTTAAATAAATAATATTTATTCTACAATAGGGATAAGCTTCCCTAGCGATCAACGATTTTCCAGATAATATAGATTTCAATATTAATCATAAAAGAACCTTTGAGTAAATAGTTACCGTACAATTCAATCCTTCCACCATACAATATCCCAATTAAATATAAGACATGGAATTACTGTCAAGTCTTATTTATTTATTTAATTATATGTATTTCGATTCTTAAATACACAACACCAAATAATGCAAATTAGAAAATCCTTTCTAATTTCATTCTGCCTGGGCCAAGGACTACTGGGTTGTCATTTATCGAATCATATAGGACATTTCTCTTCTTTTACTATAAGCGGTAGATTCTTTATTGATCATACATTATCTCCATGTACAACTTATTATACTCAAGCATACCTTTTGATATACCCTAAGGGTCTTAAGTAAAAATTCAAAGTATAACTCATTATCACAAGATACAATGATGATCTGAAGTCCAAGGATCACTTGTACTACTATCACTATAGGAATTCCTATTAACAGGCAAGTAAAACTCCATTAGATATTCCTTAGCGAGCCACGTTCAGTGAACTTATTCTCTAATAAGCACCTACATACTTGCTTTAGTGTCTCCACACAAATGATCATGAGATCAATCATCCTCATCTAATCAGCAAGCAACGTATGTTCCAATCTATCCGGATTCACTAATCCCCAATTTAGTAATCCGTTGATTGGGAACTATTTTAGTTTTAAGCTTTCTAAGAATTTAGATCTCATTAGAATGATCATCATCATTACTCTAAAAGCATTGCTTAAAACTATGGGTTTATCACATATTATAAAGCAATATCATGTAGATAATTAAAAGTCTTTAATAAATTAATACTTTTTATTAATAAATGAATAAGATTGTTACAAAGTATATGCTTTATCATCAAACATGATTGGCTTGTGTGCATACTACTTTCAAACTCAACTGAGAAAAGATTTGCACATAGATCTAGTGATGTGACACTATTTGACTGGTCTGTGAAACCGAAATTCATTAGTGTCCAGAGGCTTGATTATGCAGAGGGAAGGTGTTAGGCACCCCTCGACATCCGTGATAATACGGTGACTGCCACTTTTCAATTTAAACGTTTATCTGAATTTGTGGGGGGGGGGGGTCTATGTGCAATTGTCTGGAAGTAGTGCTATGCCTCGTTTGCACCTACATACAAAGGGTTTAAATTTTGTATAAAAGTTCAATTTTAACAAGATATGATAGTTATGTTTTGTAAAACAAGTTTTTCAAACCCTTGTGCTGAATAGTAATTGAGGCCTTTGATACTTACATTTTATTATGTGTTCGACTGGATTGCTTTTATTATTTTTGAGATACGAAGCATCTTCGAGAAAATAAGATACATAGCAGTGCCGAACTCTTTGTGGGCATGAAAGTCATTTAAGGAAATTCAAACATCGTGAATAATTTACAAGCTGAATTCAGGAATTGAATATGTGATCACATGATTCCTAGGCTCACATGATGATACAGTATGTACAAACGCTGTAAACGGTTATATATATATATATATATATATATATATATATATATATATATATATATATATATATAGAGAGAGAGAGAGAGAGAGAGAGAATAAGGATCATGTCCAGACTCCCGGACCTGATTAAAATACAGAACTAAAATTATTATTTTTTTGCTTTTTTTTTAAAACAGCTAAAAAAAGTTTAATAATTTATGGAGCTGGAGTTTTTTCATAATACAGTGTTTTGGGTGTGATTTGGATACATATAACAAAATATGTATGTACATTCTGTACAGACATGTTTTGTTATATGTATCCAAATCACACCCAAAACACTGTATTATGAAAAAATTTCAGCTCTATAAAATATTAAAAAAATAGTTATTTTAAAAAAAAGAAGTCTGGACAGTACTAAAATCCTAGAGTCCGGACAGGAACCGGACTCTATATATATATATATATATATATATATATATATATATATGGGTTTTAATCCTTGACAAACGGTTGTCATGAGTACTATTCAGCAACCAAGTTTTCATCCGACGATCCATACATTTACTAGCTGAGATTAAATTATTTTCTCCCCTGCCGCTACCGCCTGTAGCGGCAATCCAAATACATTCCTTCCCGTTGGCTTATTACATAACTGCCCCTCAAATTTTTTGCTCCCTTGCCGAGAGAGGCTCTGGTGGCAATGACTACTTTTATGACAAAGTTGACTGGTTTATGATAGGTTTTAGTTGTCTTGTTCATGGATACCTTGATATTGACAATGAATAACAAGTACAAAAAAATGTAATACTCCGGATCAATGTTCTAATTTTGATTAGTCTAGTGTCTGGGAGTGCCATTAACATTCTTAGGAATGCCAAATTATAAAAATGATAATTTCTATATTTTTATATATAAATGATAATTTCTATATTTTTATATGTAAATGATAATTTCTATATTTCTATATATAAATGATAATTTCTATATTATCATTTATATATAAAAATATAGAAATTATCATTTATATATAAAAATATAGAAATTATCATTTTTATAATTTGTGACACCCCCAAATCTTGGTACTTCATTACCTCAAGATTTGGCGTTTACTTAATCAAAACATTCATATCTAACTACCCAATCATAATAAAAAATGAATAATAAACCTTCCCTTAAGGGATTACATTAATAAAATCTCTCAGGTTATCTAACATTTACATACAATCATTCAAATGCGAAAAATAAATAATCTTCATTACAATCATTCAAACTAAAGTCTGATAATAAAATATAAAAATGATTACAAGTCTTCAGTACTTGTTCATCTTTCCCTTTCCCTTACTGGTGCTAGGTACGTCGACCTTCTCAACTTTAGCTGTAATATTTATACAAGCAAGAGTGAGCGAACAAGGCTCACTTGAAATGAAATTGAATAAAACATTACATTAACTACCAAATAATAGGCTCAATAGAACTGAACAATATGTTCTATTAACATTCTGAATTATACAACCGAGGGTCTAATGACCACGAACCATGTCCACCATAATAAGTACTCTTTCAACTTAAACTTTAACAGTCATAAGACTATAAGGACTCCACGTACTTAGGGGGATTAATCCTTCGTACAATGTATTGTGCATAAACATTTCAACGCTAAGCGTAAACCCCTAATAATAGGGTTGTTCATCTCAGTATTTAGATTACAAGTCCGCACCGAAGTAAGTTTGGTTTGGATACATTTCAAGAAAATTTGGAATTCAACGAACATCAACTAAGGATTAGTTGAATAAAAGGGTAATCACATTATGTTATGGAATAAATCATAAGTTAATTAACATTGTATATTAACGTTATGCTTTAGGAATAATCTAAGAGCATAATATTGAATAACTATAACATACATTGCTTGAACAATATTAAGCCAAGGTTATTTAGAATTGAATATTCAACATGCATAACGAATAGCAATTTGAACAATAAAAACTATTCAACATCAGTATATCAGATTATATAAACTTGCATGTTAATTAACAAGTTAAAGACAAGAATAACTTGCTCAACATCAAAATAAGCTTAGAAAACTTGCATCATCGTGAACAAACTAGATACAAGAGCTTGCGAAATTATAATTGAAATAGGACAAGTAAGCTTGCACAATAATAAACAAACTAACTCAACAAAAGTGTAGAGTTAGAAAACTTGCTCAAAGAGAGTTTAGAGACTTGCACAATTATTATAAAAGTAGAGTTAGAGAATTTGCCTCAAGCGTAAGCTATAATATTAAAACTCACGTTCACCTACTATAGTATTGAACCATAATATCTATTAGATATACTAACATTCACTTCCCAACATAACACGCATTTCTAGTTAAACTAGTTAATTTAGTATAAGTATTATGCTACTATATATATTTTCAAAAATTTCAAGTGTTGACTTCACAACACTTGTTTAACATTCATTGTGTATACTAAGTTATCACATAACGCGTTTGTAACTTACTAATCATTCTCACAACTTTGAATTTACTAACCACATAACACGACTCTGTTTTAACCTTGTTGTTACATGTTTATTATATTAACAGATCATTGAACCAAGGTATGTTGCTATCCCAGAACTGCAGCAGCAGCAGAAGTCTCTTCCTCAGTTCAGTGTATGACGCAGCTGCGCCATACACAAGCTTGGAATCGGCGCAACTGCGCAGTTTTTAGCCTTGGCACCAGCGTAGCTGCGTTTGTGCACAGACATAACTAGAAACAACCATGAACAGTAGTCATTTTTAGCCCAACTAACACGAATTTCACCCACAAATAGTGAAATTAACATATACAACTGGTACAGAACTATCACAAACATGATTGGTAACATATTCAACCACTTAGAACAATTTAACAACACTTTTAACTATTTTAATTCCTTGAATTTCATGTTTTCATACAAAACATCATTTTTTTACATTATTCCCAAAATTTGACACTATGATCACAATTCTTGTCCAAATTACTTCATTCAAACTATGTTCTCTTCGTTTCTTAATGGACTAACATAAACAAGACTCAATTTACAGATTAACATGCAAATTGACCACTAAAATTGGTACTTAGACAAGCCATGTGCAAAATATTCACTATAATTTACTTTTTTTACTTTTTAAAACAAAATTAGTATACAATTCATGTCTAACTACAACCTCTAACATCATAACTATATACAATCACCATACACAGGTTACATAACAACAATTTTCAGAAAACTAGAATTCACAGAATAAAAAACTTTGTCGTGAAACACATATAAATGTATATATATATATATATATATATATATATATATATATATATATTAAGTTTATGTAAAAATACCTTCAAATAGCTTAAACAATCTTTGCTAAATGCTGAAGTTGTTGTGAATTCCTTAAGTTTTCTCTCAATTCTCTCTCAGCTTCTCTCTTAGTTCTCTGAACTCTCCTCTTACAACATCCCCTTCTTATGAAATTTCGTCCTCGAAATTAGGGTACATACCTGGTATGTCGAAGAGGTGAGGATACCTTAATTTTATTTCAAATTCCAACTCCCAAGTCATTTCCTCAACATCGTGGTTTCTCCACAAAACTATAACTTGAGGTATAACCTTGTAGCGTAGAATATGTTCCTTCTTATCTAAGATTTTAACAGGTACCTCTTCATACGTTAAATCTTCCACTATTTCGTCTGGTTCTATCTCAATAATGTGGTTTGGGTCTTCCACATATTTATATAACATAGATATGTGAAAAACGTTATGAACATGAGACATACTTGGCGGTAAGGCGAGTCTATAGGCCACAGTTCCTACTCAATCTAGGATTTCAAATGACCCAATGAATCGAGGATTGAGCTTTCCTCTCATTCCAAATTTTGTAACTTTTTTCATGGAGAAACACGTAACAACGCATGCTCTCCAACATTTAATTCCACGTCCTTTCGATGAAGATCAGCATAACTCTTTTGTCGATCTTGTGAGGTTTTTATACATTGTCGGATCATTTAAATCTTTTCCGTTGTAATGCATACCAATTTCGGTTCCAAAAATGTTGCTTCACCCACCGCATTTCAGTCCATAACTTTTTACAAACTAACCCAAAATTATGAAGTGAATCTTGGGTCTCGATCAAAAACTATGGATACTGGCATACCATGCAGTCTTAAAATCTCATTTATGTATATACGAGCAAGATATTCAAGTATATAAGTTTCTCGTATAGATAAAAAATGAGCAGACTTGGTTAGTTTATCGACAATAACCCAAATCGCATCTATGGCTTGAGAAATCTTGGGAAGACCAATAAAGAAATCCATGGTAATGTGCTCCACCTTCCATTCTAGAATTTCAAGTGGTTGCAATGGAACTTTAAGCACTTGATGCTCCGCCTTGACTCGTTAACAAGTTAAACACCTTGAGATAAACTCTGTTATCTCTCTCTTCATATTGCTCCACCAAAATTTATGTCAAAGATCACGATACATTTTGGTACTCCCAAGATGGATTGCAAACGGTGTGTTATGCGCCTGCATCATGATTTTATACTTTAAATCAGGGCTGTTAGGAATACAAAGTCTGGATTTGACTCGAAGTATTCATTCTTCATTGATTCTTGCTTTCGAGATAGCACCTTCTTGTACTTTCTTCCTCATACACATCAGCTTCTGGTCTGTAGCTTGAGCAACTTTAACTTTATCGATTAAAGCCGATTCTACTCGTATATTTGCCATTATTATGTGGGTCCCTGAAGTCTTTATCTCTATCTCCATCCTTTGTAAGTCATACCAAATAGGCCTTTGAATTGACAATATCGCACTCGTACCCGTATATGATCTTCTACTCAATGTGTCAGCTACCACGTTTGCTTTTCCATGATGGTATTGAATTGTATGATCATAATCTTTCAACAGCTCGAGCCAATGTCGTTGCCTCATGTTGAGTTCCTTTTGGGTGAAGAAGTATTTGAGGCATTTATGATCATTATAGATCTCCACCTTCTCCCCATACAGGTAATGTCTCTAGATTTTAAGCGCAAAAACGACTGTTGTCAACTCTAAATCATGAGTAAGATAATTCCTCGCATATTCTTTGAGTTATCATGAGGCACAGGCTATGACTTTTCTATGTTGCATGAGAACACATCCTAAACCTCTGCCTGAAGCATCACTGTAGATGACAAATCCATCCGAACCAGATGGTATTATCAGAACAGGTGTTGAACTGAGTCTCCTATTGAGTGCTTGAAAACTCTTCTCACATTCCTCGCTCTAATCGAATTTTGTATCTTTCTGAGTCAGCTGAGTTAATGGAGTAGCGATTCGAGAAAATCCTTTCACGAATCTCCGATAATAACCAGTTAAGCCCAGAAAACTATGTACTTCGGTCACTGACTTTGGTTGCTCCCAGCTTTGTATTACTTCAATATTTCCCGGGTCAAACAGATATTCCATGATTTGATATCACGTGCCCAAGGAATACTACTTCCTCAAGCCAGAACTCGCATTTATTCAACTTGGCATATAACTTATTTTCACGAAGCTTTTGGAGTACCAGCCTCATGTGTTGCTCATGATCTTCACGGCTTTTGGAGTATATGAGGATGTCATCAATAATGACAACCACAAAATGATCTGAATATTCTTTGAATACTCGGTTAATCATATCCATGAAGGCAGCAGGAGCATTAGTCAATCCAAAAGACATGACTAGAAATTCATAATGCCCGTACCGAGTTCTGAAAGCAGTGTTTGGAATGTCATCAGTTTTAATCTTTAACTGATGATATCCATAACAAAGATCGATCTTTGAAAAGAATTTGGTGCCTTGTAACTGGTCAAACAGGTCATCAATACGAGGTAACAGATACCTATTTTTGATGGTGTAGTCAATACAAAGTCGCATACTTCCATCTTTCTTATTTATGAATAAAATAGGAGCATCCCAAGGAGACGTACTAGGACGAATGAAACCGATGTCTTAACAATTCCTGCAGTTGGGTCTTTAACTCCTAAAGTTCAATAGGAGTCATTCGATATGGGGCTTTGGAAATGGGTTTTGTACCAGGTTCAAGGTCGAAACAAAATTATATTTCACACTCCGGGGGTAAGCCAAGAAGTTCTTCAGGGAATACGTCAAGAAATTTATTAACAATAGAAATATCATTCAAATCTGACGTATTTTTGTTTAAATCTGTGACACGGGCTAAGAAAGCTTGACATCCATTTTTTAATAAACGAATAGCTTAATGGCTTGATATGACAGTGATTGACTTTAGTGGTTTGGTTGCTTGAATTCGCATAATAGGTTGGTTAGGAATATGAAATCTAACAACCTTACGAAAATAATCAATTTTTGCATGATGAGTGGTTAACCCATTAATCCCTAAAATCACATCAAATGCAAGTATTTTCAAAGAAATAAGATTGACAGGTAATGTTCGGCTGCAGATTTAAATCAAACAAGACTTATAAACATTAGATATAATGAAGGTTTCTCCCAACGGAGTTTCAACAGATAAGTCAAAGTTTAATTTCTCCGGAGTTAAATTTAAATGTTGAGTGCAAGTAGGAGAAATAAAAGAATGGGTAGAACCGATATCAAATAAGGTATAGACTTTGCTAGAGTTTATGATTAGCTTACCCGTGATGACTTCATTCGGGTTTTTTGCTTTTTGGGAGGTCACGGTAAACGTTCTCCCTTGAACTACCGACTTTGACTTTTCTGGGACGATCTTTGGTGCCTCCATCTTTGCTGGACTTGGCTTTACTGCACGACAAAATCGGGCTAGGTGACCTTCTCTTCTGCAATTATAACAAGTTTTGGACTGCTGCGTACAGTTTGGACTGATGTGTCCCTCCCCTCTGCATTTGTAGCATACGATCGGTGATCGTTCTCCTTCTTTAACAACGGGTGCTGGTGATGGCATATTTCCATCATTATTGAATCTCCACTTCTTGAAATTTCTAATTTTATTGTCTTCGTCATGATTACCACCGAAGTGGTTACCATTTCTGACATGTTGACTTCCTCCACGTTTGTTGTCACCGCTTCGATGATTGCAACCACTGGTATTATCATTTTACTGGCTGCTCTCTCTTGGTTGGGTTGATTCATTATCGTGCTCCAATAACTGAGCCCTATTTACAACATATAAATACAAACACAGTTTGAGAGAAATGAGGTATTGACGTATTTCACGTTTCAAACCTCACAAAAATATTCTCGTCATTCTCTCCTCATTATCAACCAAGTGGGATGTAAACAGGGACAACTCGGCAAACTTAGCTTCGTACTGCGGTACGGTCATATTATTTTGCTCCAGCTTGATAAACTCTACCTCCTTCATGTGACGAATACTTTCGGGAAAGTACTTGTCGTTGAACAGTTCTTAGAACTTCTCCTAAGACATCTTCAGTGCGGCAGGCTGGGTACATTTTACAGATTCCCACGAATGATCTGCCTCTCCTCGTAACATGAAGGTGGCGAAGGGAACCTTTTGCTCCTCGGAGCATCCTAAGACGTCAAATATCTTGGTGATCTGCTTTATCCACGTCTCATCCTTAAGTTGTTCTGGTTTTCCCACAAACTCTGGTGCTCCCATCTCCTTGAACTGCTTAGCGGTGATCGTCTGAGAGTTGCCAGTATTTCCACCTACATTTTTAACAAGAGTCTCTCTTGCCTGATGTTACACGAATTACAGAAAGCTCCTAAACATTCTGTCGTTCGCCATTTGGTCAGTGTTGTTGTTCTCCTGAGGATTATTGCCTTCCTGATGCACATTATTCTGGGTATTTATCAGTGGTGACTAAACCTTTTCATGTGCTCCATTGCTTAACTCAACATTTTCGGATGCCATTTTCAAACACTGCCACAAAACAAGGGTTAATTGACATGCCACATATTATCCCTATATTCTGACCGACCAATTAAATAACAAATAAACTTAGGTAGGTCATACTAGCGAAGGATTTCCCTGTCTATCCCCCTAGTTCTAGTCTCACATCTTAGTCAGGGATCATATCCTTAAGCTTTGATACCAACTGTGACGCCCCCAAAATTGGAATACATCACCCATCTTGAGTCGCCAAATATATGGTACTGAATACAAATAAAAACTTAATTATATAACACGAGCTGAGAGTTTTTACACGAATATTATCTCATAGACAATATTCAAACTCAAATTCAATCCTCATTATATTTATTTTCATACTAAATTGTGAGGACTACTAAAACAACCATCTCGGACCGTCACTCCATTCCCCGACTAGTCCCGGCTACGTTCTCATTTCTTGAAGAGAACAATGAAAGCAAAAGGGTGAGCTCAACTAGCCCAGTAAGAAATATTATGACTAAGATAATGCAGAATAAATTATCATTAGCCTTTAACAATGTTAAACTGATAAAATATAATAAACATCAAGTTTAACTGCAGCGGAACAAGCAATCCATTAGAATAGTCGAGTAGAGCATGATATCTACTATCTTCTATGATTTAGAAAGTTTATCATCAACTTTTTAGCTGAGACTCAGCTTAACAAATAATCCATATCATTGAATTATCCATGCATGACGGGCCAAGGATATTCATTAGTATCACGTTCACAGATTATCCATGCACTACAGGCCAAGGATATTCGTGTAATCACCGATGGTCATGATCATGCCAACAACTGTCCATCAATGCACTACAGGCCAATGATGACTTTTACCACATCATCTGTAATAATGTGGTCGTAATTATACATATTAATCCCTGGTCATAATCATACCAATCAATAGTCCATCAATGCACTACGAGCCAATCAGGACTTTCATCACAATATAAGCATGAGGATGATGACAATGATATAAGAATTTAATTAAATGAAACCAAGGATAAATTTTAAAGATTTATACTTTAATTTATCCAGAATTCAATAATATCCAATTTGTCAACATGATACTACTTTGTGGAGTAAAATTCAAGAGTAATATTGTATCAAAAATGATTTGGACCGAAACGAAATCAATTTTTGTCATGAATAGTACCCTGAGTGAATAGTAACCGAGTGAATAGTACCCCATGAATAGTACTACGGGAATAGTACCCCATGAATAGTACTCCGGCATGAAAAAGTTAAAACTTATCAAGAATGCTTAGAATAATATTTCCATAAAAAGATACTGGATGAAGCGCAAATTTTAAGGATATTCTACTAATTTCATGGAGTATAGAAGCCAAAACTTAACAAAAAAGAGTATAGAATTCGGAATCTGAAATGATATAATATTACTTACATACTACATAGTATGGAATAAAATATTATTTCTTATGAATACTGAACAAAAATAATATCCCTTACCTTAAAAAGAATAGTATTCCAACTGGTATAGCGGGGATATTCTTGAAGAAAACTTTCACTGTTTTCTACACTCAAAACTTTCTAAAACTCGAAAGAAATACGATCAATATTATAGAAGAAGAATTCTCTGATTCTGGTGTGATTTTTAATTCTAAACTAAGCATCATATTTATAGGAGAAAGGAAGGACACTATTTGAAAAATAAAAATCACGGACGCACAGTTGAGAACTCATGGACGCCGGCTGAAATTTAAATAAAAATTAATTTTACTATGCAAACACCATGCAAGTATTATGCATAATAAAATATAATATATTCTATTTTTCATAAAAAACAAAACTTATTATAATATATATATATATATATATATATATATATATATATATATATATATATATATATATATATATATATATAACAACATGAATCACACGGCACACCCGTGACAATTCTTCCCCCCCCCCCCCAACAACTTTTGTTTTCCCCACCCGCGGGGCCCACCTTATATATATATATATATATATATATATATATATATATATATATATATATATATATAGAGCAAGGATCTTAAGCTCACCCTTATAGAGCTCACCCTGTGTTTTTGTTTTTATAAAAAACATAATTAATAAAAAATATATAATAATTTTTAGAATTGAAAGTTTTTTAAAAAAAAAGTATTTTGGGTGTGATTTGGGTACATATAATGAAACAGTGTTGTACAGTCTAGAACACACCTAAAACACTTTTTTTTTAAAAATTTCAATTCCAAAAATTATTATATATATATATATATATAATACTGAATAACTTTCTACTAATAATTTTAAAAAATTGGTTAGTGGGGGTCTAAATAATACGCCAAAATTTACAACAAATATTTCATAAAAATCCCCTCAATATTTTTAACAACATTTATTCATCATTATTATAAC
Source organism: Panax japonicus (assembly GCA_020205505.1). Classification (NCBI taxonomy): domain Eukaryota; kingdom Viridiplantae; phylum Streptophyta; class Magnoliopsida; order Apiales; family Araliaceae; genus Panax; species Panax japonicus. The sequence continues at coordinate 45,585,710 of CM035101.1, read as the reverse complement.
ACGCAATATTAACAACTATATCGTTCCCAGGAAAGAGGGGGGCTTTCAGATAAGGATTTCTCCCTATTGGCGCGCAATTAGGTGACCAAACCCCTTTCCTCGACAGAACTTTCTAGACATTATTAATTATGCACATAATAGTATGAATAATTTGTCATCTCAATTATTTATTTAATAATATAAAATATTATAACAATAATTGAATCAAACAATGTGAGATACTATGTAGTAATAATTGAATAAAACTGAGTAGCTTCTCACGTAAGCATCAATAATCAATATTGTGTGCTACTATGCAACCACGCGTATTACTGTACTTTTATCACTGGGTATTTCAACAGTTAACGGTAAAACTTTAGCTGTTATTTTTATAAAAAGATATTTCTGTTATTTTTTAACTCCGACAATAATTCCGTCGTGAGGTCCACCAATGATTGTGTCGTCGTACAAATATTTCCTGTTAAAACAAATATTTCCCGACCAATCGAATATTTTATAACAACTTGCTTATTTTGCAAAATTTATAAATACTACCCACAACTATAATATTATATCAAATCCACACCATAATATTCAAAAATATATTTCGAGAAAAATTAATCTTTATTTATGAAAGTTGGGGTCTAACATTATTGCTTATATATATATATATATATATATAATAAGGATCAGGTCCGGACCTCCCGGACGAGAGAAAATCCGGACATGATTTTTTTTTTTTTTTTATAGAACAACTAAAAAAAAAATTATGGAACTGAAAATTTTCAATAATACAGTGTTTTGGGTGTGTTTTTAATACCTACACCAACCAATGTATGTACAGTCTGCCCAGACTGTACAGACATGTTTTGTTATAGGCATCCAAATCACGCCCAAAACACTGTATAATGTAAAAATTCCAATTCCATAATTTTTTTTTAGTTGTTTCAAAAGAAAAAGCAAAAATAAAAAAAAACAAAAAAAAACTTATGTATATATATATATATATATATTATCGAACTATGCTTCGATTGAGCCAGAATATAATGTTCAGAGCATTTACTACTTTTGTATATATATAAATACTTATGCATATACTTCTTGTCATCAAACTCTATTTGATTGAGCCTGGATATACATCTGGTGCGTTTACTATTTATATATATATATATAAATACTTATATATATATATATAGAGTCCGGATCAGGTCCGGACTCCCAAATTTTGTTAAAATCTGGACATTTTTTTTTTTGCTTTTTTTTGAAACAATTAAAAAAAATTATGGAATTGGAATTTTTACATAATACAGTGTTTTGGGCGTGATTTGGATGCCTATACCAAAATATTTTTGTACAGTCTGGGCAGACTGTACATACATTGGTTGGTGTAGGTATTAAAAACACACCCAAAACAATATATTATGGAAAAATTTCAGTTCTATAATTTATTTATTTTTAGTTGTTCTATCAAAAAATAAAAAAAATAAAAATTTTTGGGTCAGGATTTTCTCCCGTCCGGGAGATCCGGACCTGATCTAATTTCTATATATATATATATATATATATATATATATATATATATATATATATATATATATATTGTTATCGAACTTTGTTTGGTGGAGCCTGGATATACATCTGGTGCGTTTATGGCTTTTATATATATATAAATAATTATATACATACATATATATATATATATATATATATATATATATATATATATATATATATATATATATATATCTTATTATCGAACTTTGTTTGGTGGAGCCTGGATATACATCCGGTTCGTTTATGGATTATATATATAGACATGTGATTTAATTTGTTTAAAATCTCTTGTTCACTAAAACCATCTATGTTCCATTCAAGTAACCCAACTCCAGTTGACTCTTTTCAGTCTAAGGCCTCCCTTTCAACCCCCAGTCATCCTCCCTCTGAATATATGTTTAGATGGACTAATTACCTATTTTATATCGAACCTCATGTGAAACCCAAAGATGACCCAGTTAAACTAACCTCCCAGTTCTTTCCTTCGGGATGGCACTTGATGCCCCTTGTTTCTTATAAATCCCTTGTGTATTATAAGGATATCCTCATTGAAACCGAGTCAATCTTTATTAAACTCATTTATGCTAATAATGATAAATCCAAAGTACTTTACCATTCACTAAACATTAAATAGTTTATTCTGATGTCTGATTGGGGAAAACATCCCTCTGATCTTATGCAGCTTTCTAATCAAAATAACTCATACTGTTATTATGATTACATGGAAGCTTAGTATAGAGTTTTCCTTCATCAAAACGAGTCAAACAGTCATTCATGGTTTATTTAGTTCGATCATAAGTTCAAAAGTCATTTCCTTTGTTGGTTCTCTCACTGGTGGGCAAGGTTTAGTTCTATTTACGACCTCCTTCCTGATCTCTTGAAAGTCCAACTCAGTCATTTTTGCAACCATAGTAAAAATAATCCAAATGTTGAAGGTGTCCCAGTTATTCTTCAGTTTGTAAGTAAATATAAGGTTCCTTGGATCCTTAAATGGGAATATCACATTCAGGCTCCAACCAAAGTTACCCATCCTCATGGTGATGAATTCAATCACCTTGCTTCTCCCTCATCTGACCCTTTTCCCCTTGTCTCCCGTCAATGGTTCGTCAAGTGGTGGGACAAATTTGATGTTAATAGAATTGTTGGTTAGGTTCAGTTAGAATTTCCCACTGTCCCTCTTAAGGTTCTCCCAGTTACAATTAAAGAACCTTTCAGTCAAAAATCAAAAGAGTCCAGAGTCAGTCCCACTGGTTCATCATGTTCCTGTGACATTTCTGATTTTAAGAATTGTTCCAGAAAAGAGTTAAAATTAATTGCTCAAGCATTAAATAAAAAAATTGATGAATTGCATGAAGAAGCCTCTGCAGGTTCTTCATCCTCTTCTAAGAATGCTTCTCTCAGTCAATATGAAGATGATGACCCGTATGGAACCATCAACTTGCAAGATGCCCAGGACCCATTTGCTTGACATCTCACTTCAGTCACAAGCACCTGCTCCGGCAGCATTAGTCAAAGGAATCTTTCACCGAAAGCAGCCCTCAGTCACATGCACCTGGCCCTGCGGCCACTTAGTCAAAAGAAGACGTCAGCTTTATCGTCGAAAGCAGCTTTGTCACACGGTTCAGTCTAAAGTTGCCAAAAGCGTCCATAAATAGTAAAAAAAGTTAGCACTATTTTACTGTTCATCAATAGTAAATTTTGTTTGTAGTCATTTACTTTTTGTAATAGTAACTTTGTAATAGTTCTTTCCTTACTCTATAAAAGGAAACCAAACTTAGTTATTGAGGCAGACTTGAAAAGACTCTGAGTTCCTTCTCAGATCAATCTTTAGCCTCTACCACTGTTAGCCTTTCTCTACCTCTCTTTCTTTTCTTCTTAAATGTTCTGAGTAAATTTGTAAGTCAATTTAAATTTAATTTTTGTAAATATTTTTTGTTATCAATAAAATTATTTATGTTCAGTAATAAACTGTGTTGTTGTATGCGCCATTTCTATTCATCTCTCAGATTATCTACTTCCGCCCCAAATGGTATCAGAGCCAAGTTGTTTTTGTTCTAGTTGCCAGTAAGATCCCAGTAATCGTTCATCCGTAACTGTTTTCAAAATTTCTCTTTTATTCTTATTCCAAAGTCACCTAGCTTAATGTAGTCCACTTTGTTCGTGGCAAACCTTTGTAAGTCTCTTGGGTGTGCAGTGTCTGGTTTTAGAACATAGGTATGAGTATGCTTAAGGTAAGAGGGTATGAATAGAAGAATAATGAATAAAATTTTATTTTGAATTTGGTAAGGATGATTAGATTGTTCAGATCTAACTCCTCAGCTAGTAACCGGTCAGTTTTCCCTCCCATCCCTGACATAGTTAACCAAGAAACACACAGTTATGAAAATATTAGTCAAGATTTACACAATTGGAACATACCTAGGGTTTCCCCTAAAGAGATTTATCAGTCAACCTTTTTAGACAATTTTAAAACTGATTATAATGTAAAAACAGTTGTAAAGGTATATGCCATTAATAAAGAATACGAAAATTGTAGTCTTTTATCTCCAGATGTTATTAAAAACATAGGAAGAAAGGTTATAATTTCATTCACATCGGTTTAGTTCAAGTGGTAGTTAAACCTCTAAACATTAAAGGAATAAATTCAAGTATCTATCGCTGCCTTAAAGATGCGAGATTCTAGAACTATTATCCTAATATGATTGGTGCGATGGAATCAAGTTTGCACAATAGACCTATCCATTTCAATTGCTTTCCTGATTTCACATTAAGCCTAAGTGATCAACATTTATTAAAATCTTTGACATTAAACATTAAAACTGCTGGAGAAATTACTCATATGATTGAAGCTTCTCAGCCCATAGCTTTGATTTACAGGATTTATTATAAGACTATGAAAACAAACTTAAATGTTCATGCTCTTAATAAAAGTCCCAAAGATCAAACTGTATTAATTCAAAGTTTAACTAGTGATGCTAATATACAGATCCCGAGAACCATCCTCTGGAATGATATTACACTACCTAGTCAATGGACTTTACCCAGTGAAATACCTCAACAACCTGTAGTTAACAACCTGTTAAATATTGAAAATGTTAGACAATTTTCTGATGGAACGGTCAAAATAAGTTTTGAACGCACTAGAAGGCCAGTCATTATAGAAGATTTTACTAGTTCTTTAGCACCTTCAATTCATACAAGAAGAGATATTGAAGTACTTAGTAACCCTTCCTTTAGGGATATTAAATTAAAAGGTGTTCTTAATCAAGGTCAAGCTAGTCACCCGTGTTATACTCACAAGGACCTTGTAGAAGAAGAAAGCTCTTCTTCTCCTACCCCTTCTGAGCTTCCTACTCAATCTGATTTTGAAATCCTTATTAACAATCAATTAAGAGTCATTAAAAAAAAGATTTTATTTTAGATTGGGACAATCTAGTAAAAGATTTTAATTCCAAATCCAATAAAGAAAAAAGACATTTATTTCGTTCCTATCACCCCACAGAAAAGGAATGCGATAAAATTGTTAATAGATTGAAACGATTCATTAATAGTGAAAAGATAAACATTACCTTTTACAACTGGTATGATCAACATCAAAGTAAATGTAATGTTATAACTAAATCTCAATGGATTAAAGAAGATAAATCAAAGGTCTCTTCTAGTCATCCCCCGCTAGAAATTGTCCTTATCCTAGTTAAAAACACATCGGTTATTGCCAATCCCTTTAAAATTTCAGATGGTAATAAATATGACAAGAAAATTATTGAACAATTAAATTTTAGTAATCAATATCTAGGAACCGTTGGAAGACAACTAGATAGAATTGAAGAAAAAATTGAAGAAACAAGTATTAAAAAACCAGATTTAAAGATTGAACATCCTTTGATAAAATTACCAAAAAATAGAAGTAAATTAGGTCTACCTAACAATGATAACTGATCTTGTTAGATCTATTAATAAGTTACTTAAAAAATTAAAAACTGAACCCGGTTCAAGCGATACTATTGCTATTATGGATCAAGTTGAAACTGATGTTGAAAATAATAGTCAATCAGATTATTCTGATAATATTTCAGTTCCTAATTTTAATGTTCAGTTAAACAAATTAACAGTTAAAAACACTAGTTTAACCATGAATTGGTATTCTAGACCTAATCCTCCAGATCTACAATTCGAGGAAAGAAATCTAGATAAACAATTCTCTGTTTCAGCTAACAAAATTAATGAATGGAACATAGATGGTTTTAGTGAACAAGAGATTTTAAACAAATTAAATCATATGTCTATGATAGCAAATAGCTATATAACTAAATTCAACAATTTGTCTCAACCAGAAATTGTTGAGTTAATAGCTAGTGGATTCACTGGTATTCTCAGATCTTGGTGGGAAAAACATCTCACTGAAGATACTAGAGTATCAATAATTCATGTTGTCTAGTTAGATGATGATGGCAATCCCATCTTTGATGAAGATGTTTGCATTGGTCCGCCTGATGGAGTTAATACTTTAATATTTACCATAATAAAACACTTTATTGGAAATCCTAGCAACATAACAGAAAGAATTCATGATAAACTCAGTAATCTCACTTGTCCTACTCTAAGTGATTTTAGATGGTACAAAGATGTTTTTACCTCTAGAGTTATGTTGCGAAATGATAGAAATAAACTTTTCTGGAAAGAAAAATTTGTCAATGGTTTACCTTCATTATTCGCTCATAAAGTTAGAGAAGAGTTGAGTAAAAATTTAGGATATATTGATTATGATAACCTCACTTATGGTGACATAATCAGTTATATTCAAAAGATTGGGTTAAAAATGTGCATTGATTTTAAATTGGCCAAACAAGCTAGTAAAGATAAGAAGAAAGCTAAATATGAGTTAGGAACCTTTTGTGAACAATATGGTTTGCCTCCTATTGTTCCCTCTAGAAGGAAGCATAAGCACGAACATATTGATCATCCTAGAAGTCACAAGCGCCATAAACACAAACGCAGTCATAAAAAAGATAACAATCAAAATGATTATTATACTAAACCTAAACCAGCACATATAAAATATAATAAATCAAAACAAATTGATAAAGGTAAAATTGTTTGCCACAATTGTGGGCAGAAAGGGCACTACAAAAGTGAGTGCAAAATAAAACAAAAATTGTCTCAGTTAAATGTCTCTAGTGAAGATACAGAACAACTATTAGAATTAATGAGGATTGAGAACGAAGTCGACAATGGTGAAGGTTCTGATATCCCTTATTCTTCTAATAGCAGTACCATTAACGGTGAAACAGATAGTAACAATGAAGAAGTTACTATTTGTGCAGATAATTACAACAAAAAATGTTGCACTAAAAGATTAAATGTGATTACCAAAGAGGATGAAAAAAACTCTTTGTTAGTTGACCTAATTAGTAAAATTTCTGACCTTGAGCTTAAGGCTCAATATACTAAACAGCTAAAAGATTTATTAACTAAAGATACTAGGGTTAATGACAAGATTATTAAAGCTAAAGAAAAACCAATATTTAGCCTTAATAAAACCCTCGAAAGATTCAAAACCCCAGTTAAAGAAATTACCCTTCCAGAATTAAATCAAGAAGTTAATAAACTTAAGAAAGAAATTTCTAATTTAAAGTTAGATGTTTCTAATCTTAGAAAAGAAATTGATGACAAGAAATCTGATCTTCAGGTTCATGATTCCTCCTCTAGTGATGAAGATCACGATGAGCCAGAATCTTCAGGAACTAAAGAAGAGGCAGATCTTTTTGTCCAATGTCTTTCTCTTAAAAGAGTTAAAGATATTACCATTCAAAAATGGTATATTTCCATTAACTTGGTTATCGATAAAACTTTTTCAATACAACTTCCCGCCCTGGTTGATACGGGTGCTGATTTAAATTGTATTCAAGAAGGTTTGATCCCTACCAAGTATTATAAAAAAAGTAATGAAAAATTAAACTCAGCTAATGGTAGTCAAATGGAAATAAAATATAAACTGCCTAAAGTTCATATCTGTCAAGATATTATATGTTTTAAAACATCATTTGTTTTAATCTGCAATCTTAACGATAAGATAATTTTAGGTTTACCATTTATATATTTATTGTAACCTTTTACTACCAGTAATGATGGATTTATAAGTTGTAGACACTTAGGAAAAAGAATAACATTCAAATTCCTTATTAAACCAAAAGAAAGAGATTTAAAATTTATTCAAGATGAATCTATTTCCAAATCATTAAATTTATTAAATTGTAAATCCACCCATTTGAATTTCTTAAAAGAAGAAATTAAGTACAAACGAATTGAAGAGCAACTTCAACATAAAGAGGTCCAAGCGAAAATTGAAGATTTAAAAACTTATTTAAAGGACAACCTTTGTTCTGATTCTCCTAATGCCATTTGGCATCAGAAGAAGCATGTTGTAAGGCTTCCTTACGCTAAGGAATTCAAAGAACATTTGATTCCTATGAAGGCCAGGCCCATACAAATGAATCATAAATAAATGGAGTTATGTAAAAAAGAAATCAACGATCTCCTTAATAAAGGATTAATTAAACCTAGTAAATCCCCATGGTCATGTCCAGCCTTTTATGTTAACAATGAGGCAGAAAAGGAAAGAGGTGTTCCCCGTTTAGTTATCAATTACAAGCCAATAAATAAGGTATTAGAATGGATTAAGTACCCCCTGCCTAATAAAGATGACCTCATTAACCGATTGAGTAATGCCACTATCTTCAGTAAATTTAACCTCAAATCTGGTTTCTGGCAAGTTGTTATCCACCCGGATGATAGGTACAAAACATCCTTCACCACTCCATTTGGTCATTACGAATGGAATGTTCAAGCCTTCGGCTTAAAGAATGCTTCCAGTGAATTCTAGAATATCCTCAATGACATTTTGAACCCTTTCAGTCATTTTGTTGTTGTTGTTTACATCGATGATATTCTCATTTTTTCCAATTCCATTGAAGAACATGTAAAACATTTAAAATCGTTCTTCAAAATAGCTAAAGATAATGGACTTGTCCTTTCACTTTCTAAATGCAGCTTGTTTCAAGCTAAAGTTCGGTTTCTTGGTTTAAATATTTATCATGGACTCATACGGCCAATTGATAGAGCTATTCAATTCGTTGACAGATTCCTAGATAAAATTACCAATAAAACCCAACTGCAGAGGTTTCTGGGCTAGCTCAATTATATTGGCAAGTTCTATAAAAACCTCAGGAAAATATGCAAACCTCTCTTTCAGCGTTTGCAAGACAATCCTCCCCCTTGGACTAAGATTCATACTTCTGTCGTCCAACAAGTTAAAAAATATGTCAAGGCTTTGCCCTGCCTTGGTATTTCCAACGTCTCTACATTTAAAATTGTTGAAACTGATGCCTCGGATATTGGATTCGGAGGTATTCTCAAACAAAAGTTAACGCCCAATTCTCCCGAACAAATTGTTCATTTTTATTTTGCTACATGGAATACACAGTTAAATTACAGCACTATTAAAAAAGAAATACTTTCTCTTGTATTATGTATTAACAAATTTCAAATTGATTTATTAAATCAAAAAAATTTTGTTCGTATTGAATGCAAATCAGCAAAATATGTTTTAGAAAAAGATGTTGAGAACATAGCCTCTAAACATTCCTTTGCTAGATGGCAAGCCGTTTTGAGTATCTTTGATTTTGAAATTGAATACATTAAAGGCAGTAATAATTCCATTCCTAATTTTCTCACTCGGAAATTTATTAACACAGGTACCGTGCATCCATTATGAGTGTTCGAGGAGCATCATCTTCTCGTGGTCCGGGTCGCCCTACTGGCCCAAGTAATCAGCCAAAAAAGAACTTTGGTTCCTCATCCAGTAAACCCAGTTTATCAAACCACTAAAAAATTCATCCTCCTTGGGACAATGCCCAAGCCCTATAGTTCTACCTTAGTGAGGTCATCTTTATTAGGCAGGGGGTACATAATCCATTCTAAGACCTTATTAAAAGCTTTGACATTAAACATTAAAACTGCTGGAGAAATTACTCATATGATTAAAGGTTCTCAGCCCATTGCTTTTATTTATAGGATTTATTATAAGACTATGAAAGCAAACTTAAATGTTCATGCTCTTAATAAAAGTCCCAAATATCAAACTGTATTAATTCAAAGTTCAACTAGTGATGCTAATATCCAGATCCCGAGAACCATCCTCTGGAAGGATATTACACTACCTAGTCAATGGACTTTACCCAGTGAAAATCAAACCTCATATGAAACCCAAAGATGACCGAGTCAAACTAACCTCCCAGTTCTTTCCTTCGGGATGGCACTTCATGCCACTTGCTCCTTATAAATCCCTTGTGTATTATAAGGATATCCTCATTGAAACCGAGTCAATCTTTATTAAACCCATTTATGCTAATAATGATAAATCCAAAGTACTTTACCATTCATTATACATTAAACAGTTTATTATGATGTCTAATTGGGGAAAACATCCCTCTGATCTTGTACAGCTTTTTAATCAAAATAACTCCTAAGTAATGCCACTATTTTCAGTAAATTAGACCTCAAATCTGGTTTCTGGCAAGTTGCTATCCACCCGGATGACAGGTACAAAACAGCCTTCACAACTCCATTTGGTCATTACGAATGGAATGTTCAAGCCTTCGGCTTAAAGAATGCTCCCAGTGAATTCCAGAATATCCTCAATGACATTTTGAACCCTTTCAGTCATTTTTTTTGTTTTTTACATCGATGATATTCTCATTTTTTTCCAATTCCATTAAAGAACATGTAAAACATTTGAAATCGTTCTTCAAAACAGTTAAAGATAATGGACTTATCCTTTCGTTTTCCAAAATATATATATATATATACACACACACACGCAGGATCTGTACAGACCTGTTTTGTTATATGTATCCAAATCACACCCAAAATACTTTATTATGTAAAAATTCCAGTTCCATAAAATATTAAACTTTTTTTAGTTGTTTTAAAAAAAAGCAAAAAAAAGTCCTGTATTTTAAGAACGTCCGGGATCCCGTATAGGATCCAGACTCTCTCTCTCTCTCTATATATATATATATATATATATATATATGCACACTTCAAGTCCTGCCTAGATTTTTCTTAGATTTTTCTTCGTGGCAGTTGATCGTTCATACTTGTAATATATATATATATATATATATATATATATATATATATATATATATATATATATATATATATATATATATATATTTAAATGCATGGAGATCACTTTGTGGTATATATATATATAACTGTTATTCAGCCTGCAGGCTAGATTTGCCTAAATCGGGCTATTTCTCACTTTAACCAGTTCATGGTGACTAAACTGGAACCGTTAAAGCTGGAGTGGTTTAGATTTATTCAAATCTAGTTCTTTTTCTAGCTTTTATTTGCCTGCGGGCTAGATTTGCCTAAATCTGGTTATTCCTCACTTTGACCAGTTCATGGTGGCTAAACTGGAACCGTTGAAGCTGGAAAGCTCATATTTACCCAAAACTGGAAAGCTCTGATTTGTAATGAGGATTTTTATTTGAGTTTGGATATTGTCTACGAGACAATATTTGTATTGAAACTTAGTTTGTGTGTTATCGTATTTTGCACGACAGTTGTATAAATAAAGTTTGTATTTAAATTCTGTACCATGTATTTAGCGACTCAGAATGGGTTGTGTAGACCTATTTCGGGGCATCACAGTATGTATCTATTGTGATGGATGAAAGTCGCACGTGTAAAGAAGTAAAGAATAATATAATTATCATTATTTGTAATGAACGAAGATTTTAAGGTAATAGAATTTGGAATTTGAAGAGATATGTTGTTATATTTAATGATATAATGATGTATGGAATGAATGGTAAGTACTCGTGATGCACCAAAGTCGGGTTTGCAGAAAGATCGGATTTGAGGGCGTTACACAAGCTCTAAGGATGGTTTTTAAATTTGTCCATCAACAACTCGTTCTTTGTTCATTCTTCGTTTTAAATCGTTATTTTAATTATGATTTCACTTTACACATATATATATATTAGTGTTTTAGTCTACTAATTCTTCCTTATTTCTCCGGATCATTCATATGATTCATACGAATCATCCAACTATCAACAAGAACTTCATAATTATATGAAAGCTTTAAAAGAAATAGATGAAAATAAGATTCAAGTTCTTATAACTTCCATTTTGCATACCTATTTCTATAGTTAAACCATATTAATCATCATTTTCTACCATCTTATACTTCCGTATAAATAAGTTATGTGATTATACATATTAAAACTCAAAGGAAATGGATTAAAAGCTAGGTCTTATTACCTTTTTTTTAATTTGAAAAAGTATGGATGCTTGTTCTCTTCTTCTCCACGAAACTACTTGCTAGCTTTTCTTCTTCCTTTCCTTGCCCAATTTTCGAGCTCTCTCTCTTCCTCTCCCAATTTTTTTAGAGTTTCTTCTCTTAGTTTTTGATTTGGTAGGGAAATGAATTAGTTTTGCTTGTTATTTATCAAATACCAAGACTTGGGCTATATTGGTTATTTGTCATATAATATCTTGGCTTTTTATCCTTTTACCCTATCATATTCTTGACATATTCTTTCTTAACTCTTAAGTTTCCTTAACCTAACCACCCATAACTAATCACATTTAATGTTAATTAGTGTGGTTAATTGGTGAGAAAGTGATAATGTAACGATTGTGATTTTTGTAATAATTTAAAATATTTATCGAATTAAATAAATATTTTAGTTGGTTATTTATTGAATAAAATAAATAATTGATGAAATTTATTTTTAATGATTTATTTAAGATTGGTAATTTTAAGTAAATTGAGGTTCAACAATTTTATAATTGGTGCGTATTTTATTACGCGAGTGTAATGGTAATTTTTTTAATTTGATTAAATAATTAAATTAGAGAATTAATGATTTGTTAAATAAAATTATAATTATAATGGTTAGATGGAAATTATAATTTTATTAGTAAGGGTTAATTTTATTTCTTAAGGAAATAAGTTTAATTTAAATTAAATTATGAGAATTGGATAATGTGTGGCATGATATCATATGATAAAGGAGTTATAAAAATAAAATAAAAAGGGTGGTATAATGTGCTAGTCAAATAAGGCTTTGTGACCTTGTTTATTTGTAACTGCTGAGGACCCTTGAGTTTGTAACTAGTTAAACTAAAAACACATGTTAAGTGTATTCGTCAGTTGAGAAATGCTCATTTGTAAATATCAGAGAGAAAGAGAGAGCCTTTGAGAGAGTTGAGAGAATAGAGAATACTCTAAAATTTTGAGAACCAAATTCTAGGAAAAAAAAATAGGAGGAAGGAGGGTTGCCAAGCCATTCTCACTGTAACGCCCCGAAATTCGGTTTATCTTCACACCCGGATTGCGTACGTCACGAGTACATCCTTCATCCAACATACATCATTATATACCGAAATATAACAACATACACTCTCAAATCCCAGGTTCTGGAAACCTTATAACCTTTTTCATTACAAATAATAATAAATACATTATTCATTTCATCTTACAAGAGTGACTTTTATCCGCCACCAAGGATACATAACAGTTCCTTAAACTAGTCTAGAGTTCAATTCATCTTTCTAAATTACAAGTCTGCACTTGATCTTCTCGCTACCTTCACACTCTGAATGACAATCATCTGGAGACCGTCAGCTTGATCTTTATGGGATCCTTAAGTTCTTCTAACCTTGTTCGCTGAAAATTGTTTTTCATTTAAAGCAAGTGTGAGCTTTCAATTGCCCAGCAAATCATAACAATTGAACAAACAACTTCAAAATTAAAAAATTTCTTTAGAACTTTTATAACCGAACAAAGGTTATGAAGCAGCTTGAATAATAGGAATAGTCTTGATTCCTAGTTAAAACATCAGTCATTTTCACTTTGAAATACTTTCATGCTTCTATTTTTTTCATATACATCCTATCTGGCTAGAATCATTAGCACAGACTTAACAATAACGGTTCATGTATAAACAGAACATACTTGTATTGAACAGCTCAATTACAGAACAATACATATCATAGAAACACCGAAGTGTTCAAATTATGGCTCAAGACCTCATACATTCTACCACCTTGTACATACATCGCACATATACACATAGTTAAGACTTCTCAAGTACAACATCTGAGAAGTTTAAGAAACTAACATTCATGTAATATGAATGAAGTTAGGAAACTTGCCTTACGCCCAGCTACAGCATACGCTGAACTGCTCATTTCAATTCCAATATAACACATAAGGAGAAAACATATACACCAATTAGTCATATATTGAACTTACGCATTGGTTTAGTTAACTTTACTTCTTAGGGTTTGTGTTCTTGTAATATAAGTTTACGCGACTAACTTCCTTTACCAGTTTACGACTTTATGACATACAGAGATGTCTTACTCAAAACATTCATCATCTTGGATGATTTATATTCTTATCTTATCCGAACCATTAAACTTAATGTTCGTTAAAGTCAATTTTTTATTTCTTACGGCTTTCTGGCGACTAAATGTCATACCTTAGGATTCATTCCTTATTGACTCACATTCAGCATTCATTAATCTTATTACCGTTTGTTACGGCTTTCGTGATAATTTCTATTTTATTGATACTTTCGTTATCCATTATACGCACCCCATGTTCATTATCCTCATCACTCAACGTCTAAGGAATCACAACCATAGCAATCCATCACGTTCGTTCATCGTGACTACGATCCCCAAACATCGGTTACGTAACCTGCGTTTAAATTCTTTATCAATTAATCTTGCTTAATCTTTACGTTCAACCTTTAATAATGGTTTACATTACTTGATTAATTGTTACATTAGTTGAATATTATATTCTTTATCTTCCCTTACATATCCCTCAAGAGCTGAGCAGTTAAAAGCTCATCTCTGACTTTTTCCCAACATTGGCGTTGCGGCGCCACTCTCTTCTTTATCTCTCGCGCAGCGGCGCCACTCTCCAGAAGTTTATGGCCGAGCTCGCGCTGCGGCGCCGCCTCCCAAGGCTCAGCTGGCACTGCAGCGCCGAGCCTAAACCCTAGATAAATTCTCTAAGTGTTAAATCCAATTTGAGACGCTTACTTCCCGATCTCATAACTCCTTCGTTATAACTCAAAACGAGGTCGTTCCAAAGCCATTCTCTTCCTTATCTTACGTACTTTAATACCCATAGAGTAGAAATTCATTCTAAATCTACTAGCGTGCCATTCGATTGGCTTGATTTTCACCTTTTGTTTATTTTACGTTTTTAACGCTCTTCGTTCGTTCGTCCGTAATTCGGTCATCCGAACTCGGAAGTTGCTCGTTCTTGAGTCCACGACTCAAGTTTTCTATGTTCTCTTACTTTTTTATAAAACCCTACACACTCGGGTTCATTTATTAACTTTCTAATTCTCGTTTGACTTTTACAAAATTTTCGCCATAACTTCGTTATAGCTAAGTTTTAATCCATTCTTCATGAACGTTTCTACCGTTTCTAACCAAGAGATATGCAACTAACTTATACGCGATGGTTTTAAACTTGTCCATCAATAACAATTAAACTACGATGGTTTTAAATTTGTTCATCAACAACGTTCTTCGTGTTCTTCGCGTATTCTTCGCGTGTTCTTCGTGTTTTTCGTTTTAATCGATATTTTGGATTATGATTTCACTTGTTATTGGAATTTGATGTTATAGAACACCATTCACTACTTAATTCACATACTTAATTATATAATCCACTCGGATCGTTCAAATTCACTACGAATCTTATACTTCCTTAAGAAATTTATAAACTAATTTTCTAAGTTCTTATTTCTTCTTTTCTCATAATTTCAACCATATGAAATCATTCCAATCTTCTTTTATTCCTTAACCTCATTAAGCTATGTTTTTGACATAGAAATCTTAAAGAAAAATATTAGAAGAAACTAGGGTTCGGATTACCGTTCTTCTTTAATCTTTTCCCGTCGGACAAAGTTTGTACGCGGGCAATCTATTCCTCCTCCTTCTCCTTCCCATTCGAGCTCTCTCTCTCTCTCTCTCAAGTGTGAGAGGATTTTTCAAAATCCAAAAAAATAAAATTAAGCTTCCTATTTATAGATTTTCAAAGCTAGGGGCAAAATAGTCATTTCGCCCCTAAAGTTACTATTCACACCTCCTCCAACACTTAGCCACCAATTAAACTTGGCCTCCACCCTTACTTGGTGGCCAAGTGGCCGCCCCTCTTGCCCCATTGGTCACCCCATGGGTTGCCGCATTAGTTATTACCCATCCATTTACCCATCGATTCGATCCGCGGTTTCTTTTCTTGGTTTGGACCTTAACCCTAATTCTTATTGGGCCTATTTTGGGCTTGATTTCACAAAGCGTTGGGCTTGACATAATCCAAGTCCAATTAGATTTTACAAAGTTCATGAACTCAAAGTCCATTAAGACTAATTGTATTCTACGCATTTCATTCTCGTATTCTCGTATTTTCTTCGTATATAGCTCGTACGATATTCGTATTATATTTTGTAATAATCTTCGTACTATACTCGCATAATAACTAGTATTACACTCGTATTTCTTTACACATAATAACCCTAATTATTATGCGAAATCATTAAAATTCTCGGAACTCACTTTTCCTAACCCCTAGGTTTTGAGTCCGCAGACGAAAACTTCGTTTTTGTCATAACTGAAATATTATTGAATATTCCATCACGTCTCAAAATTAAACGTAATCTATAACTTCTCGGAATTTCAAAATAAATCTCCGAGCAGAAACTGATGAATAGTGCTTATTTCATCTTTTCCCCGAAAGTATTTTGTTCCCCGAAAACTTCTATTTTCGTCTTGAAAATTCTTACTCGCTCAGACTAGCACATAGCCAGAATACTCCCGACTTATAATCATCCTAGATTATAGAACGATTAACAAACACATAGCACATAATAGTATTAATAAAAATTATTTTTATTAATAACTAATTCTTTAAACCTAAATTTTGGACAACACGAATTTTCGGGTTGTCACACTCACCATTTAATTAAGCTTAGGGAGAAATCAAAAAGGTAATAATCTAGTTCTAGTTCTTATTTTTGTTTTTCTTTAAACTTCTTCTCTGTAAATGGTTTTGATGCATGATTTGTTAAGGAATTGGTTTATAAATTTTAGTGCGTATGGTTAATCTGTTTTATATAATTTGTATATGATTTTTGAGTGATCAAATCTGTGAAAATATGTTTTAGAAGAAGAAATTGACTTTTTGTCAATATATGTACAATATGGCTTATTTTTTAGTAAAAATTGATGGTTAAATCATGTTGTAGTCTGTAAATTGTTGTTAGAAGTTGTTAATATGATGAGATATGAAAATAATGCAAGTTGAATGGGTTGAATTGGTTGATTAACAAATTTGTGGTGTTCGATTTAGTTAAATATATCAAAATATGAAATATAGAGCATGAATATGGAATTTAAAGCTTTAATTTGGTTGTTTAGGTGATTTATGTTGTTAAAATCATTTTATGCATGATTGGTGTTGATTCTATGAAGTTTACATTTTCATAAATTCAATAATTTTAATATAATATATAAGTTCATAATTTAATTATATGTATTATATTTTATTTTGATAATTAGATTGGATTGAGAGAGTCTAGCGGGTGATATTTGGATTCGGTGAATTATTTTGGTACTATAATAAGGTACGGATTCCGTACTCCTTCAACGATAATCCTTTAAATTTTGAATTGTTCGTTTAGCTTTTCGTTAGAAGTTAGTTATTGTTTCACATGATTGTTCCTTCTCGAATTCACATGTTAGTTTCATGTTGGCGTTGGTGCATTTAACTTATATTTGTACTCTTTGAACTAATTAATTATGTCAATATATTTTGGAGACTTTATTCGTTTATATCATTATTTGTATATTTTTGTTCACATTCGGGAGTTATTTTGATCATTGATATATTGTGACAATTAAGAATGTTTGTATTTGATAATTCTATTTCATTTGAAGATGGTCATGTAAGACTTGTGATTTGAACCCCTTTTGGCTTATATTTTGTAGTTTGATCCTTAAGGTATACTTGAGCTAACCACTTGTGGGGGTACCACAGGCATGTCTTCTTGACACAAGGACATGACACCTTCCGTGGAGGTATGATCAGTCCATGGCGTATCCTTTAGTATGCTCTGGGTATGAGCTTTGGCCATTTGATATATTTATTCAGGATACGTATGGGTCGACCTAGTATTTGATTTAATTCGATTTATTTGGCGAATTAGTGATGTATGTGTCGTGAATACTATCCGATTTGATATCTATACATCATGGTACCGATGTATTTTGTTAGCGGGCTATTTATATTTGAGCTCAGTATGAAATTGTTACCTTATAAGCATTTGATTCAGCCTTATTTTGTTTAGAATTCTTTTGACTATAATTGTCGGTTCGACAGTGTTAATCATTTGTACTTTATCTCACCAAATTTGATATATTCATATTTAGTTAGTAGTTCTAATTGTTCATTCATTCAGTTCTTTTGGTACATATATATATATATATATATATATATATATATATATGTCAATTTTTATATCCGTATTGGGTAATTGGCTCACGCTGTGTTCTTTTTTCGACAGGTAATCAGGGGTGATCAGGATTTATGGGATGAGAGCTACCTTTGATCCAAATTAGTAAATTAGTTTTGAGACATTATCAAACCTTGGTTTTCTAATATTTTGTAGATGAATGTTTTGTGCCTATTTTGGCATTTATTTTTAATAGTAGAGACTATGTAAATGTAGAGTTCCTTCTATTTAAATTGGAGTATGTGACAATTGGTGTTCAATTTCATTGGAGATATTTTGAGATTTATTAGAGGTTTGTATTTATTATCTTTATGTGTGACATTCCTTTTCCTTTTCGAAAAGGGGGTGTTCCAATGGCACCTGTGTTATCTTTTCCAGATAAAACAAGAATTTGGTGGTGTATAGTGACGCATCGCATAAAGAACTAGGTTGTGTGCTTATGTAGAACTACAAAGTCATTGCGTATGCATCGCGTCAATTGAAAGACTATGAAAAATGATATCCAACCCATGATTTGGAATTGGTTGCGGTGGTGTTTGTTCTAAAGATTTGGAGGCATTATCTCTATGGGGATAAGTGTGAGATTTACACGGACCATAAGAGTCTGAAGTATATGTTTACACAGAAAGATTTAAATATGAGTCAGAGGCGATGGTTGGAGCTGATTAAGGATTACGATTCTGATAATTTATACCATCCGAGAAAAGTAAATGTTGTTGTCGACGCCTTAAGTAGGAAAGGATGGGAGAAATTGTTGTTTTTAAATGCTCAAGAGGAGTTGATAGCTGAAATGGCCAAGTTGGAATTAGAAGTAAATTATCCCAAGGAGTCATACAAAAAATTATTTCAAATGGAGACCCGCCTAACTTTAGTGGACAAAGTGAAGGTAACACAACTCAAAGATGAAGAGTATAAAAATTTAATGAAAAACATGTCTCAAGGTGAAGAAGTAAAATTCAAAGTCGATACCGAAGGGTTATTAAGGTTCGAGGGAGATGTCTCAAGGAATCTAACTATGAGCGAGGCTCATAGCTAGAGATATTCAATTCACCTGGGAGTACAAAAATGTACCAGGACCTTCGACAACATTTTTGGTAGCCGAATATGAAAAGGGAGGTTTCTAGGTGTGTTGCTAGATGTCTAACATGTCAGAGAGTCAAAGCAGAACACTAGAGGCAAAGTGGATTGCTACAATCGTTAAAGATACCAGAATGGAAGTGGGAGTATATCACAATGGATTTCGTGGTAGGTCTTCCAATGACTCAGAAAGGTTATGATGCAATATGGGTTATCGTTGACCGACTGACGAAATCAACGCATTTCTTGCCAATTAAGATTAGGTTTTGTTAGTTCCCAGAGACACAATAGTTATCTAGAAGGGGCGGTTGAATAGATTTTTGAAAATTTCTTTTTTAAAATACTTGTCAGATTTGTTAATAAATTAACCACAACGGAATATAAGATTTGTTTGTTCCCCTTTAAGATAAATCAAGTTAATAGGTGATAAGCAGTTATGACATATATAGCAGTTATAACAAAAATTTAAAAGACACAGTGTTTTTAAGTGGTTCAGAGCACTCAAGGCTCCTAGTCCACTCTTCTACTCCTCGAGTAGGAAATCCACTAAGGATATCTTTATAATTTTTGAATCACTTAGATTCCTTCAAGACCAATAGTCTTGGAACTTCTTAGTTCACTTAGAACTCTTCAAGTCCAGCAGACTTGGAATACACTTGTTGAGAGTTGAGTTCTTGGGTAGTGCTACTCAGTTGATGTTAAGCATATGTTCGAAAGAACTGAGTAGCCGAGCAAGATTTCTTCCATGATCGTAGAGTTTAGCGTTGAGTGTTCTTCAGCTTTTGTTGTGTACTTTCTTGTTTGTATTTGTGTCTGCTAATTTGTATGTAAAAGAGACTTTGAAATATGTATGTTTGAAGACGTACGTTGAAGCATTAAATGCATCAGACATTTCTGAACACTAATGGTTACTTCCTGGAAATTTATTGTTCAGCCGTCTAGCTTACTGATACGCCAGATTGCTATCTCACCTAACACCTGAAAAATCTTTTTCAGCAGGCATGCAGTCCTTTTCCTTAGCTTCTTCAATACGCTTCTTCGATACATACTAAGGATGAGCATTGGGATTCTTGAAAGTCTCAACGTCTATAATTTATTCTTCATTTGTGGAATTTTTTTCTTCAGCTAATGGACAAAGTTTGATGTTTTTGATGCTAACAGAAGATACACTATGATCATAATCTTGGTGTCTTGTCATATTCGTGCATGATTCAGCCTGATAGAAGAGAACACTACAATTTCTTGTAAGCACTGGTAGACTACGATCTTTAACTTTCTTGTTTTTGCAAACTCTACGCTTTCGAAAGCATACTACGATTCTTGAATTGGCTCTGTAGGAGCTTGGACAAACTCTACAATTTTGAGTGAGGCCCTCCAAAGTAGACTACAATTCTTTAGCAATTTTCTCGATACTCTACGATTCTGCCTTGGCTCCTGCAATCCCTCGGCTGGCTCGACAGACTACGATTCCGTTGATGCCTATCTATTACATCTCAAAATATATCAACCTAATAGTTTTGATCTTTTCATTTATACATTCATTTACAGAGTGATAAACATTAAGCACATATCAACCTAACAATTTTGATATTTCACCTAAGTCTTTGTAAATATGCTCTTTGAAGGACTTTACACATAAGCATGTTTATTTACTATCAACATCAAATTTGAATATGCAATTCCCAACAGGTTTAATTTAGATCAATTGGTGAGATTATATGTCAAAGAGATTATTTAAGGCACTGTGTCCCAGTGTCAATTGTGTGGGATTGAGATCCGCAGCTCACTTCAAATTTCTGGAAAATGTTTCAAGAATGTATGGGAACATAACTGAGAATGAGCACATCATACCATCCCCAAACCGATGGCCAAAGATAAAGGAAAATCCTGACATTGGAAGATATATTAAGAGCTTGTGTAATAGATTACAAAGGAAATTGGGATGACCATCTACCTTTAGTGGAATTTGCTTATAATAACAGTTATCCCGCGAGCATTGGCATGCCGCCTTACGAAGCATTGTATGGGAGAAAGTGCAGGACTCCACTGTGCTGGGATGAGGTCAGTGAAAGACCGCTGCTAGAACCTTAATTGGTGCAACAAACTGCAGGGATCATCAAGGTGATAAGAGCCAGATTATTAGTTGCTCAAGACGAGCAAAAGAAGCGGATCAGCACTGCCAAAAGCGAGAGTATGAAGCGGGAAGTTTTGTATTCCTGAAAGTATCTCCCTGAAAGGGGAAGATAAGATTTGGTAGGAAGGGTAAACTAAGTTCGAGGTTTATTGGGCCCTTTGAAGTTTTGAAAAGGGTAGGTGGGGTAGCCTATGAAGTGGCATTACCTCCACAAGTAGTGCATATTCACAATGTTTTCCATGTTTTAGTGTTGCTACCGTACAAGCCCGATTACAAACATGTAATAGAACATGAACCTCTACAAGTTGAGAAAGATCTATCTTATAAAGAAGATCTTGTTCAAATAATTGACAGAAAAGAACAAGTTATCAAGAATAAAGTAATACCTTTTGTTAAGGTAATATGGAGGAACTACAATGCCGGAGAAACTATGTGGGAACTCAAAGATAAAATAATAAAAAGCTATCCTGAGTTATTTGCTTAATTTTTATAGCGATGAAGGGGACAAAATCCTTATAAGGAGGGGATAATGTAATATATGTGTTTAATTGTGTCGTGATTCTAGGGACAGATTCCTTTTAAGGAGGGAAGATGTAACGATTGTGATTTTTGTAATAATTTAAAATAATTATCGAATCAAATAAATATTTTAGTTGGTTTATTTATTAAATAAAATAAATAATTGATGAAAGTTATCGTGGAATAATTTATTTAATATTGGTAATGTTAATTAAATTGATGTTAAACAATTTTATAATTGGTGCGTATTTTATTACGTGGATGTAATGGTAATTTTCTAATTTGATTAAATAATTAAATTAAAGAATTATAGATTTATTAAATAAAACTATAATTATAAGGGTTAGATGGATATTATAATTTTATTAGTAAGGGTTAATTTTATTTCTTAAGGAATTAAGTTTAATTTAAATTAAAATATGAGAATTGGATAATGTGTGACATGATATCATATGATAAGGGAGTTATAAAAATAAAATAGAAATGGTGCTATAGTGAGCTAGTCAAACAAGGCTTTGTGACCTTATGTATTTGTAATTGTTGAGGAGCCTTGAGTTTGTAACTGGCAGAACTAAAAACATATGTTAAGTGTATTCATCAGTTGAGAAAGGCTCATTTATAAAGAGCGGAGAGAAATAGAGAGCCTTTGAGGGAGTTGAGAGAATAGAGAATACTCTAAAAATTTGAGAACCAAATTCTAGAAATCAAGAGGAGGACGGAGGGTTGCCAAGCCATTCTCACCATTTAATTAAGCTTAAGGAGAAATCAAAAAGGTAATAATCTAGTTTTAGTTCTTAGTTTTGTTTTTCTCAAAACTTCTTCTCTGTAAATAGTTTTGATGCATGATTTCTTATGGAATTGGTTTATAAATGTTAATGAGTATATTTAATCTGGTTTATATCATTTATATATGATTTTTGAGTGATAAAGTTGTGAAAATATGTTTTAGAAGAAGAAATTGAGTTTTTTATTAATATATGTACAATATGGCTTATTTTGAAGTTAAAATTAATGGTTAAATTATGTTGTTGTCTGTAAATTTTTGTTAGAAGTTGTTAATATAATAAGATACGAAAATAATGCAAGTTAAATTGGTTGATTAACGAATGTGTGGTGTTCGATTTCGCTAAATATATCAAAATATGAAATATAGAGCATGAATTTGGAATTTGAAACTATAATTTGGTTGTTTAGGTGATTTATGTTGTTAGAAACATTCTATGCATGCTTGGTGTTGATTCTATGAAGTATATATCTTCTGGGTATTTTAATTTGCTGCTTGTGTGAGAAAATTGAGAGTATTTTTCTTAGAAATAGTACTGTTCGCAAACTGCAGAATCCGAGTTTGGGCAACTCCACCCTGACGGAGTTTCCAGTTCATGATTCTCAGCCCCTGCGGGATTTTCTTAATTCAAAACCTCGCCCGACGAGGGTGGCTAGAATGACCCAAAATTGAGTTTTTGATTGTTCAGTCATGTAAATGTAATCTTAATCTATCTTAATGATTATAGTAAAGCTTAACACATGTAATAAGTGGAGTTAGCATATTGTAATTCCATAGTTGATGTTTATAAGTCAGTTTGATTATATTTTTCATAAGAATTGGAATGTTAAGCCTTATGTTATATGCTAACAAGGATTTCAGTTTCACGTTATGTGGTTAAGGTAATCAAACTTTAACCTACATATTTTAAATTAACTAGAATGAGAACTAAACTACAATGAAGTTAGTATTAAAGTAAGTAATTGGTATTGTGAACTTAAATGGTGTATGTAGGATACCTACAAAGCGTGAGTTATAATTGTGTAACAAGCACGCAAGGCAAGTTCCTTATCTCTATCTTGTCTATTATTACGCAAGTTCCTTATCTATACCTTGTCTATTATTACGCAAGTGTCCTAACTCTACTTCTTTATTAAGCAAGTTTTAACTTTAGCTTATTATTATTCAAGCAAGGTTTCTTATAGTATTCAATGCCTGTGTTTTGGTTAAGCCTTCTAATTCTTTATAAAAGCATGACTTTGATATATGATGCTTATCCACTTACGATTCATTAATATTCAATCATTGGTATTTAATATACCCCTTTATAACATTATGTTGTAACGAACTCTTGAATGATTATCAAACTCATTTTGATTCAACCAATCCTTAGTTGATGAACATTCTAAGATCCAAATTATCCTTGAAGCTAATCCAAACCAAACATCCTTTAGTGCGGACTCTAATGACAAATCTTAGATGAACAACCCTAATATAGGGGATTATATTACGCAATAGCGTTAACGTGTTTGTGCACAATACATTGTACAAAGAGTTGATCCCCTGGAGTACGAGATGAAAGGCTTATATAGTCTATAAGACTGCTAAAGGTTACGATAGAGATACTTGTTAGCCTAAGACACAGTTCATGGTCTTGTGACCCTCAGATATACTTTTGGTCTTATTTTTCAATCTTGATTCAAAAGCCGAGTTTTCTATTAAGCTACCAGTTCTTGATTATTGTTGACAAGAAAGATTGTGTTATTCAGTTGAGCTCTATTCATTGATTATTCATATGTTGTTATTATTGTTGTTCTTGTGGGCAATTGTTTGCTCACCCTTGTATAAAACATTGCAGGTAAGATTGAGAAATTTGACTAGCCATCGACGAACAAGTGCAAGGGCAAGATGAATAAATAGAATGTAACACCCCCTTCCCGAAAAGGAAAGGGAAGTCATGTGCAAAGCACAACAAACCTCAAAATAAGAAAACAGAGCACTAATAACCTCAAAACATTAATAGTGGTGATCCATTAATAGCGTACTAAATACAATTCTTCAAATAGAGTCAAAATAATCAAAACTTAAAATTCAAAACAACCTAGATGGTCAAAGGCAACTCTCTCATCACACTAGCTAGCCCTGAATCACTCCTGCAAACCTGCCGGAAGAAAAACACAGCATGAACCAATTGCCCAGTACGGATATAAAGATACAAAAGATATACAACTAAAATACAAAATCAACTGAGACAAAATATTGCCTCTAACAAAAATAAAATCTCTGAAGATTTGAATGGAATATATTTGAACCAACAGAATTAATGAAACAAACAGAATATTAAAGAATAACGAACTGAAGTGACTAATCCGATGAATTGAACTGAACAGAAGCCAACAACTAATACAATAAAATAATAGGCTGAAACAAATGGCTGGGGTTATTTCATACCGATTGAGCTCAGAAATATACCTTGCCACATAGGCAAGTCAAAACAATGCCACACAGGCAAGTCAAAATAATGCCACACAGGCAAGTCAAATGATGCCACACAGGCAAGTCAAAACCATGCCACACATGCAAGTCAAAATAATGCCACACAGGCAAGTCACACATTGGACCGCGAATCCAAATGTATGCAAATCGGATAGGTGTGTTTGGCACAACATCACCAATCCGCAGAACAGAAATCTAGGGTTAACCCATACGCCTCCCACAACAAAACACCAAACGGCCCACTTCCTCCGGAGCCCAAAACGGAGACGCCGTTGACTAATCACACCGCCACGGAAAGTGTCATGCCTCTCGTGCCAAGACGACATGCCTGTGGTACCCCCACGGGTGGTTATAGCTCAGGTATACCCTACGGTATATTCTAACAAAAAGACTATGTCACAACAAATGCGACATAATACCAACAAAAGGGTTCTATATGTACATGTTAAACCAAATCAAATTATGGTCACAAGGTCTCAAAAAAAAGTAACAACATGTACCACTCTACAATTATCAAAAATAAATATTAAACATGATAATCTAATCAAAAGAGTACAAATACGAGTCATATGTATCAACTCCAAAATGAAACTAATATATTTATTTCACAGGAAACAATTATGTGAAATAATAGCGAAATTTGAACAAGCGACAAAACGAACAAATCAAATTTAACAAGAGTATCGCAGAAAGAGTACGGAATCCGTACCTGATACTTCCAACCCATTTATAGCACACTCCACCAAATCTTACCCTCAAATGTCAACGATATCAAATACGAAACGTCATTCACAACCTAAACATATTCACCTCAAATTAAAAACAATTCAAACTAATAATTCTAAAATAATTCATAATTTATTTAATATACATTTAATCATCGCCTTTTATCAATTACTAATACTCCAAAATTTATATTTCAAAATTAACTCTTTAAATTTCCTCCGTCTGATCAAAATAAAAGGTAATAATAATACAATTATAAGTTACTTACTAATTATAATTTATATTAATATGAAATTAATTTCCCCAACTACATCAAACTACAATACAAACTCAATTTATAATATATTAATCTTTTAATGATTACTTCTTGTCATGCAATCAAACTTGATATATATATATATATATATATATATATATATATATATATATATATATATATATATATATATAATCCTTGTTATATTACAAAAGTCCAGTAGTTCCACCAAATAAAACAAATCTTCCCATTGCCTTGTTAGAATTAATTAGCAAGACATTTCATACACCTCTGAAACCGATCTCATCAATTACAACACCAAATTGAATCCAAATCGATGGGCCAAAATAAACTACTATATTACTAAACAACATTGAAGCTCAGTATGGGCTTCTAAAATGGCGTGGACTCTCTGGACGTTTTTTTATTTTTTATTTTTATTTTTTTTCCTCATCATCATTACAAGCTTCCTGATTACATTAGATTCATAGGATTCTCATTATATATATACACATATATTACCCATACTATCCACATTAACCAATAAGGTATTACTACAATTACAGAAACGTTAAGCATACTCTGAAATATACTTGATAGATCTAACCCCTAAAAATAACAATTACTTACTAAATGGGTCTTGCCAAGTATCACGAATTTCTCCTCTTCAATAATTCTGCCGCCTCGCCTACTTCTCTTTTCGCAACCACACAATTCGCTCTCCTCTCTCTTTCCCTCAGTTGTATTATGAAATAAAATTAGGTATAGATGTTTATTAATGAAGAGGTCTTGTTTTAATAAACTTCTAATTGGGTTCACTCAATATTAAGGCCCAAATTTCCTAACTTAATTTTTTCATCACTTACTAATACTTATTAACCCACATAAATTGAATGACCACTTTGACCCAAATAAAAATGCAAAGTCCAATTAATATGTTTTCCAACAAAAATAATTTTTATTATTTAATATTATTATTCTTTTTTCCCAGGTATTACATCACCTACCCCTTAAAAGAATTCCGTCCCAGGAATTAAAAGAATGAATGTATCTAATTATCAAAAGATGTGGATACTCCGCTCGAATAGACTCTTTTATCTCCCAAGTAGCTTCCCGCTCCGAATGATTTTACCACAAGACTTTAACAAAAGAGATTATCTTCCTCAATTTTAATTTAATCAGTTATTTAATTATCTACTAAACGAATTTAATTTTCCAAACAAAACAAGGAAGAAAAGAGGGAAACAAAATCATTTACCTTTTTCAATTTAAACACAATTGTATAAGATAAAATCAATTAATATTTAATAAAAAAATAGGTTATTACATTTTTTACCCCTTAAAAATAATTCCGTCCTCGGAATTCAAATAAGCTACAAAAATAAATAAATAAATTTAGCTACGACGTAGCGCCGCCATTTGTAATGATCAACGCGGATAAGTCCATCAGTCCACACAATTGTCCACGTATTCGTAAAAGATTCATCAGCTATCGTGGCAAGCCTTGGTAAGGTTCTTCGCGTTGCATCAAATTAGATCGCATGATCCACCGTTGGTGCGGCTGTCGCTAATATCTTTGAGTTTCATTCTTGCAAACGTACGTACTCTTAGGAACATAATTCGAAATCGCAAAAAAAATAAAATTCTCTTCATCTAAATATGATTCGAATACCCAAAATATTTAAAATTATTTTTTATTCGTAAAAAGTTTATATTCCACACATGACAAAGATCTAACAAATTATTTTTGTTTTATTTTACATAAATTCATACAAAACTCTAAAGACATCAGATAAATATAACTACGCAAACTATATTACCAACTCTCTCCAAGTCCTCAAGAGCTTCAAAATATCTCATCCTCAATTTGAACTATTCATCAAATAATATTACACCAAAGAATATACTACTAATATCTCTTTATCACCAGCTCTCCTAAGTCCTTAAGAGTTTCAAATTATCATAACCTCAAATCAAATTAGTTCTCAAATATTATTACACCAGAAATATACTACTACAAAGATCTCTTCATCACCATACCAAACTCTAAATCATATATCCTACTATCTGAATAAGCAAACTATAGCTTCCAAAATCTCTTAAAATATATTAAATTCATCACTTATTATATATCTAATCATTCAATAAATCAATCATCCCTTATTGCAAACCTTAATCCAATAAATTTTAGTGTCTCCCCATACTATCACAAAGAAACTTCATAGAACATAACACCAATATCTTACTAGAAAATAGCCACAAAATTGATAATTAACTCCAAATGATTAATCTAATTACCTCAAATATCAACGACTCAAATTTATAAAAGTTCCTCTATACTTAATAGTTTCCACTTTATCATATTATCCCACCGATTCACATACCTCAAATTATTCACAACTTAACAAAAATCATAATTTAACTCAAATCAAATCCTCAATTCCAAAATCATAATAATTTGTAATTACCCGAAATAACTCTAACAAATAATTCTCCAATATCAAAATTCGCTGATACAAATGCTCATATCATAATTGTATAATCATTTCTTAACTTAACATAATATAACATTATTCTCCTTAATGATCCAATCACAATCCTTAACTAATATTATTGCTCCAACGCATAACAATAATAATCTTAACAAATTATCTCGGCTTTCTCAAATCAACTACAACTCAAAGAGCTGAAAACACTTTGTCAAAATCAAGACCAACCAAACAGAGAACAAAAACGAATCAAATTCCTATGTCTATCCAATGATTTATCCAGAACTCACAGGTCAAACCTAAATAGGTTTTCTACAAGAAAGAACCTAAGCTCTGATACCATCTCTGTAACACCCCCTTCCCGAAAAGGAAAGGGAGGTCACGTGCAAAGCACAACAAACCTCAAAATAAGAAAACAGAGCACTAATAACCTCAAAACATTAATAGTGGTGATCCATTAATAGCGTACTAAATACAATTCTCCAAATAGAGTCAAAATAATCAAAACTTAAAATTCAAAACAACCTAGATGGTCAAAACCAACTCTCTCATCACACTAGCTAGCCCTGAATCACTCCTGCAAACCTGCCGGAAGAAAAACACAGCATGAGCCAATTGCCCAATACGGATATAAAGATACAAAAGATATACAACTAAAATACAAAATCAACTGAGACAAAATATTGCCTCTAACAAAAATAAAATCTCTGAAGATTTGAATGGAATATATTTGAACCAACACAATTAATGAAACAAACAGAATATTAAAGAATAACGAACTGAAGTGACTAATCCGATGAATTGAACTGAACAGAAGTCAACAACTAATACAATAAAATAATAGGCTGAAACAAATGGCTGGGGTTATTTCATACCGATTGAGCTCAGAAATATACCTTGCCACATAGGCAAGTCAAAACAATGCCACACAGGCAAGTCAAAATAATGCCACACAGGCAAGTCAAATGATGCCACACAGGCAAGTCAAAACCATGCCACACAGGCAAGTCAAAACCATGCCACACATGCAAGTCAAAATAATGCCACACAGGCAAGTCACACATTGGACCGCGAATCCAAATGTATGCAAATCGGATAGGTGTGTTTGGCACAACATCACCAATCCGCAGAACAGAAATCTAGGGTTAACCCATACGCCTCCCACAACAAAACACCAAACGGCCCACTTCCTCCGGAGCCCAAAACGGAGACGCCGTGGACTAATCACACCGCCACGGAAAGTGTCATGCCTCTCGTGCCAAGACGACATGCCTGTGGTACCCCCACAGGTGGTTATAGCTCAGGTATACCCTACGGTATATTCTAACAAAAAGACTATGTCACAACAAATGCGACATAATACCAACAAAAGGGTTCTATATGTACATGTTAAACCAAATCAAATTATGGTCACAAGGTCTCAAAAAAAAAGTAACAACATGTACCACTCTACAATTATCAAAAATAAATATTAAACATGATAATCTAATCAAAAGAGTACAAATACGAGTCATATGTATCAACTCCAAAATGAAACTAATATATTTATTTCACAGGAAACAATTATGTGAAATAATAGCGAAATTTGAACAAGCGACAAAACGAACAAATCAAATTTAACAAGAGTATCGCAGAAAGAGTACGGAATCCGTACCTGATACTTCCAACCCATTTATAGCACACTCCACCAAATCTTACCCTCAAATGTCAACGATATCAAATACGAAACGTCATTCACAACCTAAACATATTCACCTCAAATTAAAAATAATCCAAACTAATAATTCTAAAATAATTCATAATTTATTTAATATACATTTAATCATCGCCTTTTATCAATTACTAATACTCCAAAATTTATATTTCAAAATTAACTCTTTAAATTTCCTCCGTCTGATCAAAATAAAAGGTAATAATAATACAATTATAAGTTACTTACTAATTATAATTTATATTAATATGAAATTAATTTCCCCAACTACATCAAACTACAATACAAACTCAATTTATAATATATTAATCTTTTAATGATTACTTCTTGTCATGCAATCAAACTTGATATATATATATATATATATATATATATATATATATATATATATATATATATATATATATATATATATAATCCTTGTTATATTACAAAAGTCCAGTAGTTCCACCAAATAAAACAAATCTTCCCATTGCCTTGTTAGAATTAATTAGCAAGACATTTCATACACCTCTGAAACCGATCTCATCAATTACAACACCAAATTGAATCCAAATCGATGGGCCAAAATAAACTACTATATTACTAAACAACATTGAAGCTCAGTATGGGCTTCTAAAATGGCGTGGACTCTCTGGACGTTTTTTTATTTTTATTTTTTATTTTTTTTCCTCATCATCATTACAAGCTTCCTGATTACATTAGATTCATAGGATTCTCATTATATATATACACATATATTACCCATACTATCCACATTAACCAATAAGGTATTACTACAATTACAGAAACGTTAAGCATACTCTGAAATATACTTGATAGATCTAACCCCTAAAAATAACAATTACTTACTAAATGGGTCTTGCCAAGTATCACGAATTTCTCCTCTTCAATAATTCTGTCGCCTCGCCTACTTCTCTTTTCGCAACCACACAATTCGCTCTCCTCTCTCTTTCCCTCAGTTGTATTATGAAATAAAATTAGGTATAGATGTTTATTAATGAAGAGGTCTTGTTTTAATAAACTTCTAATTGGGTTCACTCAATATTAAGGCCCAAATTTCCTAACTTAATTTTTTCATCACTTACTAATACTTATTAACCCACATAAATTGAATGACCACTTTGACCCAAATAAAAATGCAAAGTCCAATTAATATGTTTTCCAACAAAAATAATTTTTATTATTTTATATTATTATTCTTTTTTCCAGGTATTACATAGAAGATGTTTCGTTTACTTTTATTTGATAAAGTTTATGTAATGAGACTTAAATATTATTATGTTTATTCTGCAAATGATGTAATAAAGGTTAGATGATCTGTAATTTATCTTGAGACTTTGTAACCATTTAATGGGAGGACTATTTATTAAGCTTGTGAGTTTTATTTATAACATTTATTTATGGGTAGATAAATGTGGTTTTATTGGATAGTGAACACCAAATCTGTGGGATTTGAGTACCTAGATTTGGGGGTGTCACAGATAATTAGTTAGGGTTAGTTTAGATTAACCTAATCATCCTCACTTAGTTTGGTTAATCCAACCAATTAGGTAGACAGTTTTATTGACTTTGACTTTCGTATTCATACCGTATAATTTTCTTATCATACGTGTATTATATTCTCGTATTATACGTCGTATTATTTTTCATATAATAATTCATATTATACTCGTATTCTTCTCGTATTATACTCGTATAATAATTCGTGTTATACTTAATTAACTTACAAAATTTATTACACAAGCTAAAAATTGTGTTTTTTATTTTCCAAATTATTTTGAACATTCTTCCTTTCCTCATCATATTACCATTAGTTCGTTCTTCGAAAAATCAAAAAAGCACAAAAGCAATTTCAGGTGAATAGTATTTTTACGTCTTTTTCTCGAAAAAATTTTATTTCCTTATACGAATCTGAAACTCATAAATTCTATCATACAAACACATTCTAGGTCAAAATAAGACCTTTAAGCACATAACACAGAATATTATCAATAAAACTTATTTATTCAATAATAATTTTTAAACTTAATTTACAAGACTATCTGATTTATCGAGTTATCACATGAAGTCTACTTAGTCCCTGCCGCTAGGAGTAGCGGCCTTGGAAAATTATAGCATTGCCCTCACTTAATAGAGCCTCTAGCGGCAGGTTATTTCAGATTTACCCGATCATTGAGTTTCAGTCTTCTATAGTTGTCGGGCTACCGAGTAAATTAGAGAGAAAGAAGAGGAAAGTCCAGCTACTAGTAACAACAAAGTTTAAGGATTTTTCAACCACTACTTAGCGGTGTAACCACATAAAAATGTTATAAAATTATTTGTAGCAATTTATTTTAAAAATAAATACTGTGATTTATTTTTGAAAAATTTCTTGTAGGAAAATATATTCATGTGGATTTTTAGAGAAAATTAACAACCATGTTTATGTATACTTATATGCATGTAAATTTTGGTGAAAATTAGTGAGTTGTGTTTTTGGGTAAATATATGCATGTTATTATGTGGTAAAATATTGAGAATATAAAATTTGAAAATTATTTCTTGTTAAATGGTTATGGATAATATTTGGGATATGTTTGTGTTTTATTGTTGCTAAATTAGAGAGTTATGTTTTGGGAACAATATATGCATGTGATGATTTATTGGGAATAATAATGACTATAAACTTTGTAAATTGTTTTCTTTAAAATTATTATTAAATGGTTGTGTAAAATAATTGGGATATAATTATTTTACACAGTTGTTAAATTGGTAAAAAAAAAATTGTTTTATGTTGATTTTTTAGGTCAAAGATGGACAGCCGGAATTCTGGGCCAAATGATCAAAGTGTTTTGAATTACCAAAAAAATCATGTATCAAATGACGAATATAAGGGTAAATATAAGGGAAAGCTAATATCATCTCAATTAAATGAACAAATATACGACAAATATAACTTAACAAAAGCCCAAAAAATTCTTTAGTGCAGTTTTAGAGTTTTTAAATACGCAACAGTTGTACACTAAATTAATCTTGGTCTCGTGTCCGCCCTGGTGGGGAGATGGCTGCCGGAGACCAATAGTTTTCACCTAAACTATGGGGAAATAATAATAATCTTAAAAGATGTCCATTTTATTTTTGGGTTTCCGGTGGTGACAAGCCTTTAACTTGTCCCCTATTTGACACCCCACTGTCTAATTTTAGGGATTTAGGGAGTGTTTTGGGTCTGAACTAGCTGTTAAATATCAGCAATCTAAAAAGGTCGATACACAAAAAGCATACATTATTTGGTTGTGTGAGGCAATATTGTTCCTTGCTAGCTTCAAAAATATTATCCATTGTCCACCCTAAGTATGCGCATTTTGTGGCCCATGAAAGATTGTTGTTCCACTGTCCACTCTAAGTATGTGCATTTTGTGGCCATGATTATAGTTAGAATTCGAATTATGGTTACCTAGGGTCACGATGTTGGCATACTCTGCTATCCACAACTACCTTGATAAACGAGACAATCTCACATGTATAGTCTTCGTGGCAGGTCATTTGGCGCCCTTATATGAGGTGAGATGATAATTTTAATGTATTTAATTTTTAGGGAAGGTTGTTAGGATCTAGTAGGATCCCCTTGATTCATTTTGATATTGTAGAATATCAGATTTTAATATTGTAAAATACCATATGTCAGACCGGGTGATTAGATAGTTTAGATTCCTCATGTCGACGTCGGGATTTTTATTTGTCCCTTTTCTGTTCTTGTCTTTTGTTGTTCTCATGTTAGGTGAGATTTGTTTGAAAAAACAAGTTGTGAAAAAGTCCGACATGTATATGTCGACGATTTGACTGTAAGAGTTGCCAGTTGGTTTTTTAAATGGTTGTACCAACACAACCGAGAAAAGTTTTGCACATTGACCCAGTGATGTGAAACTGATTAACGTGTCTACGAAATCAAGATTCATTAGGGTCCGGGGGCTTGATTATGCGGAGGGAAGGTGTTAGGCACCCCCCGACATCTGTGTTACCATGGTAACTGCAACTTTTCAAGAAACTATTATATGAAAATGTGTGGGGGGTCAATGTGTTGTTATTTGGAAGTAGTGTGAGGCCCTGTTCGCACCTATATACACAGGGTTTGAATTTATGTAAAAATTTATTTTTAAACCCGATATAGCAGTGATGTTTTGTAAAAGAGATTTTTCAAACTCTTTTGCTCAATAGTAATTGAGACCTTTTAATACTTCCATTTTTATTAAAATGTCTGGCTTCATTGCTTTTATTTTCGAGATGCGAAGCATCTTCGAGGAAATAAAGTACAAAGCAGTGTCGAATTCCTCATGGGCATGAAAACCATCTGAGGAAATCCAAACACCGTGAATAATTTACAAGCTGTTTACAGCTGAAAATGTCCATGACGGGAACCGAATCTAGATTCAGTAGACTGAATATGTGATCACATGATTCCTAGGATCACATGATGCCGCAATTTATATGAAAAGCCGTAAGCAATTATATATATATATATATATATATATATATATATATATATATATATATATATATATACAGACATGATCACCAACCGCGAAGCACCTCCATAGAGGATCGAAAATGTAAATATATAAAAGCGGTAAATATATATATATATATATATATATATATATATATATATATAGACATGATCAACCACCACGAAGCACCTTCATTGGGGATCAGAAATGTAAATAAAGCCATAAAGACGATCAACCATCACGAAGTAAACTCCAGGCGGGACGAACTGTAAAGAAAGTAGTAAAAAAGATCAACCGCCACGAAGTAAACTCCAGGCGGGACAAAAATATAAATATATAAATATAAAAGTGGTAAACGCACAAGATATATATCGATCCCGGCTCGGTTTATCAATTCGGCGATTTTTAGCTATATATATATATACAGAATTGATCCAGTCCGGGAGTCCGGACTGGTGTAAAATGCGGACCCTTTTTTTTGCTTTTTTTGCTTTTTTTTAGAACAACTAAAAAATTATGGAACTTGAATTTTTACATAAAATAGTGTTTTGGGCGTGATTTGGATACCTATACCAAAAAATGTATTTACAGTCTGCACAGACTGTACAAACCTATTTTGTTATACGTTTCCAAATCCCATCCAAAACACTGTATTATATAAAAATTCCAATTACATAAAATATTAAAAAAATAGTTGTTTTAAAAAAAAGCAAAAAAATAAAAAAAAAGTCCAGATTTTGGTCCGGTCCGGGAGTCCGGACCTGATCCGTCCTCTATATATATATATATATATATATATATATATATATATATATATATATGAACTGTTGTCGAACTCTATTCGATGAGCCTGTATTTTACATCTGGTGCATTTACTACTTTTATATATATATATATAAGCAAATAAACGCTCCGGACGTGAGTCCAGGCTCAATCGAGGCATAACTCAATAATGTGAGTCCATATATATATATATATATATATATATATATATATATATATATATATATATATATATATATATATATATATGGGAAATGATTCATAACAAGTATTTGCTATGGATCAAAATTGGTCAAATAGCATCTTAGTCGTCCATTTTATAAATCAATGGCGTAGATTAAAACATAACACTGGTCGTACGCCACAGCGTCTGCCGTACGCTGAAAAAATATAATCTACTTACGCTAGTTCAACTAGCGGATCCTATATGGATATTTCAGTTCTATTACTACTTCCAAGCGATAATCAATTTGTGCATGCTTTTATCAATTATTACTCAATAGTTTCACGCAATAATAACTAATCAATTAGGGTAAACATGGAAGGAACACAAATTTATTCATAAAAAACCACCCACTGGCGTAGCCGTCATCATCACCCCATATGTATGGTTTAGTTGGGATATGAATCAAAATGTCCATATCTTGTAATATGTAGTTTTTCACTGTAAATAAATAAATAGAGGGGAGCTAAGTGTTAACGATAATAAATTTGATTATTTGAAGTGTCATAATAAGTATTTGCTATGAACTTGAATGTTAACGATAATAAATTTGATTATTTGAAGTGTCATAATAAGTATTTGCTATGAACCCTCACCAAGTTCATAGCAAATACTTATTATGACACTTTAAATAATCAAATTTATTATTGTTAACATTCTAGATTTGAATCAACTACTAAGTAGTAGCAAGAAGATTAAACATTTTAAAACTAAACAACCCGATGTCTTATATATATATATATATATATATATATATATATATATATATATATATGGATAGTCAAAGATATATTTATTCAAATAATAGAGTATCATAATAAATATTTATCATAAATATATCACTCAGCTCCCCTCTATTTATTTATTTATAGTGAAAAACTACATATTACAAGATGTGGACATTTTGATTCATATCCCAACTAAACCATGCATGTGGGGTGATGATGACGGCTACGCCAGTGGGTGGTTTTTTATGAATAAATTTGTATTCCTTCCATGTTTACCCTAATTGATTAGTTATTATTGTGTGAAACTATTGAGTAATAATTGATAAAAGCATGCACAAATTGATTATCGCTTGGGGTAGTAATGGAACTAAAATATCTATAGGATCCGCTAGTTGAACTAGCGTAGGTAGATTATATTTTTTCAACCTACGCTAGACGATGTGGCGTACGGCCAGTGTTATGTTTTAATCTACGCCATTGATTTATAAAATGAACGATTATGATGCTATTTACCCAATTTTGATCCATAGCAAATACTTGATATGGATCATTTCCCTATATATATATATATATATATATATATATATATAATATATACAAAAAAAATAAAATTCGTGGACCGAAGTCCTGGCAAACACACGCAACACGACTCTCAACATGAAGAACGGTGTGTGCAAAGATGAAAAGAAAGGCTTTAAAGTGTGTAAGAAGGCTTACAGTGGACTGCCAAAGAAGACTTCAATGACTTCAAATGTATGAACACTCGGCTCCCACCAGTAAAAATATAGCAATATATAAGCTCACAAGTGTTTAAAATGAGAAAACACTCAGTTTATAGTGTGTACAGGGCAAATTGGACAGGGCTTCCTCGCCTTTTCTCTTGCAAATATGGCCACCCCAAGCCCTCTATTTATAGAGGTGGGGAGCCACAGGTGTACCTACGGCAGCAACAGGTGTACCTGCAGCTGCCTGGGGTGCCCCGGGTAATGTGGGTCATGTCGTCTCGAAGTATGTGCACTCGAACGACGCAATATTCCCTCAAACCTTCAGAACTTTCAATCCGGGAGTCCGATGGAAGCATGCCATACAATTTCGAAAAGCACTTTCCGAGAGCTACGCAATGACATAGGATTTGCCCTCCTTTGATTCCGGGAAGATGGGTTCATGACTGAAATGGCATTTATGGGTTTTTATCAGGTAGTTCGTTGAGCCGTTTTGCGTAGTTTGTGCTCATGTGTTAAGATATGGTTCTTGTGGAACTTCTTTTAAATTGAAATGAGGTTATTTGTTTTGAATTGAGTTTGATTTGTCAGAATGACCATTTTTCCCCTCCCGGGGTTGTTTTTGACTTTGTCGAGGTTGTAGAGGCCTTTTCCCAGGGTTATCTCAGAGATTGTCATGTTGTTGACTCTGAATGTCCTCAGGAATATCTCTAAGGTTGTCTTAACCTCCCGGGGTTAACTCCAGGCATTATACTTGATCTCCTGGGGTTATCTCCAAGGTTGGAACCGACTTTCCCGGGGTTATCTCTGGGGCTAGAAATTGATTTCTCGGGGTTATCTCCGGGGTTGGAAACTGGATCTCTCGGGGCTATCTTTGGGGTTGGAATTGATGTTGTGGTTCTCCAGGGTTATCTCTGGAGTGTGAAAAAGACATTTTTGTCCTGCATAGTTAGTAACAGGAAAATGAAATTTCGAGTGTCTACAGATGCCTCTCTTTATCATATTCATACAATGCAATGGAATGTACATGATAAAGATTACTAGACACTTAAAATATGACAAGGTATTTCTAATGATGCAAATCGCAATGTAATGAATGTTTATGATGAATGTTATAATGTTTTCGCAAATCGCAGTTCGTAAATCGCACATCGCATTTTGCACTTCCCACTTTGCTTTTCGCATTTGGCTAATCGCACATCGCAACATATCGCAAATCGTAATGTAATGAATGTTAAAATGTTTTTGCAAATCACTTTACCTTTACCGATCATTTTTGATGCCTATACTGATGTTGACTCCAACGGTTTGGCTTTTTATCGATGTTGTCGAAGCTTGTTTGATGAAGATAAGTTGAGATGTTTTCTACATCACTACTAGGGATGACGTTCTGAAATGACCAAACCTTTACGGTGTATACGTTGGTAGTTTGACAATGGATTTTACCCTGCTGGTAGTTGAATACGCTGACATTGCCAAACTGTTTCAGTTCCTACTCAAACTGTGGTATCCCTGTACTATCTTGATGTTACGTTAAATTGATGCCAATGGTTTAGAATACCAGATCTTCCGATACCTTCGCTGAAGTAATATTCCAAAGTCTACTTCACTAGACTCTGCCTGATGTTGCGATGGATCAATGACAACCACCAGATGTCTACGACGATTTTGTTTCCTAATCTAGGCATTTAACTTGCACACATATTTAAATCTACTGGACATGAATGCTAAACCTTGATAAAGATGTACATTGATGTAACGCATTTGCACATATGCAGATCATGAATGATGTGATGATCTAGATTTATCATTAGGAGTCTATTGTCCTAGGTTGATGCATATTTTAACTTGTCTGGAGTAGAATCTTACCTCACCTTTTTTTGAGGTGATTTGGAGTTTCCTTTCGTTGTTGGGTGCTTGTGCCCCATTTCCTTGAGCGCTTGATTCATAATCCGGTTGAACTAATGACCTGAATTCCGCTGACATCCCCGGGGGTGCAGCTCGTTCTTTCGCTGCCTAGATTTTAACTTCGGTGTAGATTTCATTTGCTAGACCTTTTATCATTGGGCTTCTGCTTTTGAGTTAAGGACTTTCTTGAGAATTTTCCCCTTCTTTTGCAGGGGAAAGCTAAAGTCGCCATGATTTCTTCCAAGAGTTGTCCCCTTTCTTCTGATGAGAGGCTTGATCCCGCCTTAAGCTCCTTCCATTTTTTGGAATTGGACAATGCCCAAGTCCTTTCGCATGTTGATGCCGAGGATTCATATGAGAAACTCTCTTTGTTGATGAAGTCGTAAGTGAGTAATATCCAAATTGTAAGTGAGATGATGTGAGGGGAGCTCTGATGATGATGTACCATGCTGATGGTGTTGACTGGCGCATTTTTCTCCTTAGGATGGCTGATAAATGCCCCAATGTTGAGTTTTCGCTATCTCTGAGATTGCCCCAGTCTTGTTGTAAGGGCTCCAATATCGGGTTGTCGCCAATTTTGAAATTGCCCCAGCTTTTCTTGTTGTCTGGGATAGTTGCATTGACAGATGGGCTGATAAGATTCTGAGATCGCAAGAGGCATTTACCTCTGTACCAGATGGTAAACATGTAGTGGATTTGGGCTTTGATGCCCTCAATCATTGTTCTTGATTTCTTCTCGCAATCGGCGTTGATGATTTTCTTCTGATTTGATGCAGACTTGTGATTGAGGGTGTCGGCTCTTTGAAGGTCCTCGCTGCTGGTTGTCTTAGTGTATCGTTGTTTCTTCCCTTCTGGGATTTGTGCCAGATTTAATGGAATGACATTAAAATATTGTTGGGTATTCTCAACATAGGTCGTTAACTTGGAGGGTTGTTCTTTAGATTGATGTTTGGGCTTGGATATTTCTTTTGAGGGTCCGACCGCACCACTGATGGTTGCCTACGTACTCCTATTGTGCTAGAGATCAGGTCTGTATAGTTCAGTTTGGTTTGAGAAGTGTTTATTTAGTTTTACCGTACCATAAATGGTTGCCTAAGTACTCCCATTGATGAGGGGAGATCAGGTCTTTCGTAGTTCAGGCTTTGGTTTGAAATGCGGAAAATATTTATTGGAGTTTGAGTTTGGCTGGGGGTTTTTCGATTTTTGTAGTGGTTAGACCGCACTGTACATGGCTGCCTACGTACTCCCATTGATGAGGGGAGATCAGGTCTGCGTAGTTCCAACGTTATCTGAAAAGGCTCAAAGTTGTAAGTGGTGAGAATGGTGTAGAGATTTTTTTTTCTTTTTCTTTTTCTTATTTTTTTTTCCTTATTGTTTTTTTTTTTTCTTTTTTTCTTTACATACATTGAAAATAAAAGGCACACTGCAAAGAAACTGATATCATCCAAACATCACCTGGAACTCACAATTGTATCCTCTGGATCTACATCTTCTTGGTTAGCTGAGGCATGATAGTCCAATTGTCAGTGGTTATGTTGCCTTCAGGGCTCGCGATAGAGGTTACCTCTTGATTATGAATATCTTTACTTATGTCCATAACTTGATCGCTTCCTGATTCAGTACATTTCTCAGGGACGCTTGAACTAGACCCCTCGCAAAAAGGGATGAACTCTGGATTCTCCAAAGGCAAAAACTTGTTGGTCGTTTTACCGATCAATATCTGCGCAAGTATACACGGTCAATAAGTAATAAAGAGTAAGTAAAGTATTGTTCCCACGGAAAATTAACTAATAAAGTTCGCCAAGCACTAGCCCATAACCATTTCAGTCTTATTTAAACGAATGATTTGAAATTTTATATTTAAACTATGAAATTAAATAAACTTAACTATTCCTAGAGTGAGACTGGATAATGAAGACCTGAGATCACAATTTCATCTATTGATTTATTCAAATCCACACACTTCATGTTAAACCAAACTAATTGTACTGGATTGCTAGTCGAGAACACGAAAGTAAAGTATAGTCATCTCTCAATGTACCATACCCATATCCTACATAATCCGCAATTAATAGAATACACATAAACACCCACATTACTTAAACCACTATATGTCTATGTGATTTACAAATAATTAGGATTTTAGCCCAAATTCTCAAATGGCTACGAGCGGTGATTCGGTATATGTCTATCCTAAACACGAATCATATATCCCAATGCATTGTAGAACATACAATCGCACGCTAATAAGATTATATCTAAACCCATACTTCTTCTCTCAAGTCCATATAGATTATCACCGTAATTGATGGCCAATCAACTAAACAAATAACATGAATCTAATTAGACAAGCCCATAGCAATCAATAAGGCTAACAATGAAATATATCAGAAATAACTAATCCATAGAATCCATTGCAATCCCAAAATAAAGTTTAACTCATAGTTGAATCAAACCCACCATCCACATATTGAATAAACATCATAAAATTACAAATAGGAATCAAAGAGAGGTTAAGTGTAGAGAATTGAAATACAAATCTGTTTTCGTGCTCCAAGATGGATTCTCTGATGTTTTCCAATTGCTTCAAGTCTTCAATCTCATCAAACCTAGAAAGTAAATAAACCAATCTACTTTATTCTATTATTGAAATTAAAGAGAGAAAACAACAATAGCTCATTGTTCCCCCAAGGGGTGGAATGCCTTACATAATGATAATACGTCTCTTTATAAGCCCTAAATGAACCCCCCCTCCCCCCTCCCCCCTCCCCCCTCCCCCTCCAAGTTACGCTTCAATTGCAATGTTTAGTGAAAAAATTTGCTCTAGTCAACATCAGAAGTGGCACGGCCGCGCTGGGAATGGCCTGGAATTTGGCGCGCCCGCGCTCAAGTAGTAGATGTCATTTTTATGGTCCAGGGAATGGCGCGGCCGCTCTCAAATTACACTAGAAATCCGCGCGTCCGTGCTAATGATTTTCTGATGCAATGTCCTCTGGTAGAACGGCCATAACTTTTGATCCGGAAGAAGTTACGGAGCCTGCCACCTATCAAATCAAAACTCTCGACGAGCTCTACAACTTTCATGCTTTGATAGTTGAGAAATAATGTATGGATGAAGGCTGAAAGTGGGTTGGAAGTGACAGTTATGCAAATGGCCACCAAAAACATTGAAGTTCGACGTCCGTTGGTACAAAGGTCATAACTCTTGCATCTGAACTCTGATTGGAATGCTTCAAGATGTTCCAGAAAGCTAATAAGAAGATCTATAACATAATCTAAGTTACAAGCCAAGAACATGAAATGAACATGAAAGCCCAAACGATGTCCGGATTACTTTTCCTTGCGTTTTCATACCAATAGTCGCTCACATCGTTCCCAAGCATAAGATCTACAAAATGAACACAAAATGTATGAAAAGTATCTAAGAAACATGAATATAAGAAACTAAGTCAATTAATAGATATTGGATAAGTAAGTATAAAACATACTTATCAAATACCCCCAAACTTAAACCGTTGATTGTCCCCAAGCAACACAACATAATGCAATCTATATGCTATGCAAGCTACGCTACTATGACAATGAATCCCACATTCTCAGCCAAATATGAATTCTAATAAGATGTGCCTCAAAGAAATTATCCAGATCCAAGAATAAAGCTTTATACTAAGCCACAAGCATAATGATATACAATCAAATAATCCAATCCTGCTATAAAGATGTTGTGTGTGTGATGTGTTCACCAATAAGCTTGACAAATGCAAAGATTACACATGTTACACTACTTAAGAAAGAAAACTGAGGCTTAAATCAAGAACTATGCATACAAATGAAACAACAACTACTCCAACTCATCAATACAAACTAAGGTTTAGCAATGGGTTTATTCTGCTTTATTTTTACTCACGAGGGTGATTTTTGCACTTTCCCGTGGTGTTTATCGATTTTTTATTTTTTATTTATTTCTCATGACTGTGCAATGTCTCATTCCATTAGGCTAACAGTGCTACCCCTTAGCGAGCTTTCAACCAACGACTCCCAAACCATTAAGATCTTAGGGCGCTAGGTGTAGAGACAATTCTCTCGGGCGTACTTACTCAAGTAACAAAGGCCCCGAAACAAGACCAGCCACGGTAATTTTTTTTCTTTTTTAAATATAGCAAGCATACCCATGCATTCCCAAAGTTTGAATTTCAGTGTTTTCATAGTCAATGCTCACTTCCTACACAATTCTATCTTTAAAACAATGTTTTTATCTCAGCAGGCAAACAAGTTAATCTTTAACCAACAAGCAAACATGAACACTTACGTGCTAACCTGTAGCATCTAAACAACAAACATAGATCACATCATGTATAAAATTATAACTAAGCTTAAGTTATCAACCACGTTCAAAAATATATCAAATTTCTATATCATCAATGGCCATTTGGAATTCAACCGACTAAAAACATGGGAATATGCTATGTAATGCAACTAAACACATACTAAGTAAACAAGATAAAAGAAAACTGAAAAAAAAATTCATGTAGAATTTAACTACAAAGATACTAAAATACCCCTACTATGCAACTTAAACATGCAATAAATCTATATGCAACTACTACTCATTACAACCCAATACCCCTAAACTTAAAACTAACAATGCCCTCATTATAATTAAAAGTGAAAGAATACTCCCCTAAGTGGCAATGTCATCTCCGTTCGCCTACTCATGATCCGATGGTATATCAGGCGATGAATAAGTTTGAGATATTCCATAGTTGGAAACTGAGTGTGGGGTTCTAACTGTCTGAATGCTTGAGTCAAAAAATTCTAAAAATTTAGCATTGTTTGTTTTCTATGACTGAGCTATTGCGCGGTCGCGCTGTGCTTAGCTTGTAGTTGGGGGCGGGCGCTCTACCTTGTACCCTAGCAGCTTCAGTATTTTTGACTTCTGTTTGATCTTGAATGCTTATAGCAATTGGATTGAACCTGAGAGGAGAAATAATAAAACTATTATTAAGACTTACAACTATCAAACATCTACGAAATATGGAAAGTATGAAGAATTAAACATAGCAGAAGAAGTAAATAGAAATGTAAATAAGAATTAAACAAGGAGGGAGAAAGATTGGATGGGGTGCCTCCCATCTAGTGGTCGGTTTATAGTCCGTTAGCTGGACTCTTTTCTTGTTAATGCTATCCAATTCCTCTACAATAAGCGAGGAACCCTCCATCCATTAGAACTGCAATGTGCGTAGGTAGGTTCCCCATCTTTTGAGTCTGTGAATTGAAGCAACCTAGCATATTTTCTGTACATGATGCCTCCAGTTCTATTGCATAGCTAGGTGCTTCGTCCGTTGTATTTGTGAATAAATTTTTGCATTGAGGCATGACAGATACAACGGGCGTTTCTTCTTCTATTATCTCTTCCTCAGCCCACCATGGTTTGTAAGAGGCCTCATAATCACAGAAATTCTTACTTTGGATGTGACTACCAAGGGG
Source organism: Panax japonicus (assembly GCA_020205505.1). Lineage (NCBI taxonomy): Eukaryota > Viridiplantae > Streptophyta > Magnoliopsida > Apiales > Araliaceae > Panax > Panax japonicus. The sequence continues at coordinate 45,541,052 of CM035101.1, read as the reverse complement.
ACATGGGTGTGAAAAGTTAACTAAATTTTTTAACTTTATCTGAGCAGGCACTTGGGGTATTATACAAGTCAGCTCATGTTCTTCATTTTCCATACCCCCAGTTGTCTCCTCAATGTCCACTCCTTTCAGTTCATTCGGTGGCATGTACACTTCTGGCTCTCCATCAGTTTCATCGTCCATGTTATAGCACCAATTATTTGGAGGGTGATTGTTCAAGACTTCGAACATTTGATCCATCTGATTCTGAAGATTTTGAATTGACCTCTCTTGCTCAATCATCTTCTCCTCAGTTGATGCTACAAATTTGAACCAAAAATCCTCCCATCTTGAATTATCTTGTTCAAACTTGAAATCCATGTATTGAGGACCATTCATTGAGGAGTTAATGAGTTGTTACATCTATCTGTTAAGATTTTGGCTTGATAACTCCTGACTCATCATCATCTCTTCATGGTCTGCTATGCTTTTTGACATCAATTCCTTCAACCTTGAATTTTCTTCTTGTTACATTGGAGGTGGATATGAGAAATTTAATGGATGTGTTGGACTTGGAACGTAGTCTTGGTCTTGATAGTTATAATTCCATTCATAATATGGGTGATACCCCCAACCTTGATGATAACTGGGATAAACAGAGTTGTTGATGTAATCACCCCCAAACTGTACTTGTCCAACACTGATGTTGCACTGATAACTCGGATGCTCGCCAGCACAATATTCACATATAACTGCTATCTCTCAAGTGCGTTGGGCTTCAAGAACATCCAACCTCTCCGAAAGTGTTGCAATTTGTGCTGACAATGTAAAAAATACATTGAGTCCTTCAGTTCTTGTGTTCCTTGGTTTAGTCATATTTGCATGAGACCATTGATAAGCAAAGTCACCCATGGTACCTGAAAAGAGAGAAATATAAGAAGATAATTAAAACAAAAAATTGTTTAAATTAAGACCAATTTGATTGAAATTAATGTTGGCAAAAATTTATTAAGCTAATTCTACGGCAACGGCGCCAAAAACTTGTTGGTCGTTTTACCGATCAATATCTGCGTGCAAGTATACACGATCAATAAGTAATAAAGAGTAAGTAAAGTATCGTTCCCACGGATAATTAACTAATAAAGTTCACCAAACACTAGCCCATAACCATTTCAGTCTTTTTTAAATGAATGATTTGATATTTTATATTTAACTATGAAATTAAATAAACCTAACTATTCCTAGAGTAGGACTGGATAATGAAGACCTGAGATCACAATTTCATCTATTGACTCATTCAAATCCACACACTTCATGTTAAGCCAAACTAATTGTACTGGATTGCTAGTCGAGAACACAAAAGTAAAGTATAGTCATCTCTCAATGTACCATACCCATATCTTACATAATCCACAATTGATAGAATACACATGAACACCCACATTACCTAAACCACTATATGTCTATGTGATTTACAAATAATTAGGGTTTTAGCCCAAATTCTCAATTGACTACGAGCGGTGCTTCGGTATATGTATATCCTAAGCATGAAACATACATCCTAATGCATTGTAGAACATACAATCGCACGCTAATAAGATTATATCTAAATCCATACTTCTTCTCTCAAGTCCATATGGATTAGAACAGTAATTGATGGCCAATCAACTAAGCAAATAACATGAATCTAATTAGACAAGCCCATAGCAATCAATAAGGCAAACAATGAAATATATCAGAAATAAGTAATCCATAGAATCCATTGCAATTTCAAAATAAAGTTTATCTCATAGTTGAATCAAACCCACCATCCACATATTGAATACACATCATAAAATTACAAATATGAATCAAAGAGAGGTTAAGTGTAGAGAATTGAAATGCAAATCTGTTATCCTGCTCCAAGATGGATTCTCTAATGTTTTCCAATTGTTTCAAGTCTTCAATCTCATCAAACCTAGAAAGTAACTACACTAATCTACTCTATTCTATTATTGAAATTAAAGAGAGAAAACAATAATATCTCATTGTTCCCCCAAGGGGTGGAATGCCTTACATAATGATAATGCGTCTCTTTATAATCCCTAAATGAACCCCCCCTCTAAGTTACGATTCAATTGCACTGTTTAGTGAAAAGTCAGCTCTGGTCAACATCAGAAGTGGCCTGGCCGCGCTGGGAATGGCCTAGAGTTAGGCGCTGCCCGCGCTCGAGTAATAGATGTCATTTTTTTGGTCCAGGGAATGGCGCGGCTGCACTCAAATTACACTAGAAATTCGAGCGCCCGCGCTAATGATTTTCTGCTGCAGTGTCCTCTGGTAGAACGGCCAAAACTTTTGATCCGGGAGGAGTTACAGGGCCTGCCATCTATCAAATCGAAGCTCTCGACGAGATCTACAACTTTCATTCTTTGATAGTTGAGAAATAATGGACAGATAAAGGCTGAAATTTGGTTGAAAGTGACAGCTATGCAAATGGCCACCCAAAACATTGAAGTTCAACGTCTGTTGGTACAAAGGTCATAACTCTTGCATACGAACTCCGATTGGAATGATTCAAGATATTCTGGAAAGCTAAGAAGAAGCTCTATAACATAATATAAGTTCTAATCCATGAACATGAAAGCCCAAACGATGTCCGGATTGCTTTTCCTTACGTTTTTATACCAATAGTCGCTCACATCGCTCCCAAACATAAGATCTACAAAATGAATACAAAATGCATGAAAAGTAGCTAAGAAACATGAATATAATCAACTAAGTCATGTAATAGATATTGGATAAGTAAGTATAAAATCTACTTATCAGATGGCTTCCTCGACAACCTCACCACCTATTTCTTTATCTGTTCCTTCACCTTTTTCCTGGGCTTGAGAGGATTCGACCATAAAATCTCCCTCGAACTGTTGTTGCATTTCTCGTAAGGAACTTTCCTTTTTGGCTTTTTCTTCTTTGGAAAGGATTAGTATTTCATCCTCGTCATCCAAGGTGATAAAATCAGGAACGTGGTTGATATCTTTGGACCACAAGATGTTTGATGTTGGCAGAGGAATCTCATTTGGGGATTCCCGTGTTTCCTCTGTCATTCCTTGCATTGGGATCAGTCCACCTTATGTTCTACCAGAATTGGCGCTCATAGCCTTCACCTCATTTGAACTGCCTGTCTCGAAGGGACATCTTAAGCATTCCTTTTCGCCTTTTTTGGTCATAGGGAATTCTATCTCCAGCTCTCCATTTTCAATGAGATCCTGAATTTTATGTCGCAAAGACCAACATTCCTCAGTCGCATGTCCAAGTGAGTTAGAATGGTATAGACACATCTTGGTGGAATCATAACTCTTTATCTTGGGATTTATAGGAGGCATCAACTCAATAATCCTTTCTTTGCTTATCAGAAAGTGTAGCATTTCTTCATGTGATTTGCTCTGAGGGGTGAATTTTCGGGCTCTTGTGGAGGTTGTTTGATCTTTTTTCTTTGAGAAATTGCATTCCCCAAAGCGATTTTTCTGCTGGCGAGATCTTTTAGCAATTTTATCATCCCCCTTTTTCTTGTACTTTCAGCCTGCTTTGATATTCTTCATTTAGTTGGCTCATCATAGAAAGATATGGGCTTACATTATGGTTAACCTCCTTTTTCTCTTAGCTTTCTGATAGTTGAGCGAAAAACTCCCTCGTTTCCTGATGTTGGCGCACTATCAGCTTAGCCAGCAGATTTACTTGATTCTGGATCGTCTCTAATTTTAGCATTACTGGCATACCCTCCTCCGAGTTTTCCCACTCTAGGACATTTGTTCTGTGCCTTTGGGGGTATTCCTTCACCCTTCGTATGTACTTACGATTTGGATACATTTCAGCGCTTCTTGACCCGATCATGTTTATTTCCTCCGTATCATGCTGCAACGGAAGGTTGGTGTTGAAATTTTGTTGATCAAGTTGTTGGACGACAATACTGCCACTTTCGATCAGATTTTGAATCTTATACTTTAAGGTCCAACAATCGTGTGTATCGTATCCTAGAAACCCTGAGTGGTAAGCACATCTCTGGCTCGGATTGAATCTTTTGCTCCCTGGTTCCAGAGGTGGAGCCAGTTCAGTAATTTTATTGTGATCTATTAATATCGCCAATACATTTTCAAGGGAATCGCCTAGTGGAGTGAACACCCGATTTTTCGTTCTTTCAAATTTTCTTTTTCTATCCTGACATTGGTTGAATTCAACATGTTGTTGAGATGGCAGATTGTCTTACTTTTTCCAAATGGAGGGACTGTAGTTTGGTCTCCTAGCTTGCCCATGTACAACAAGGGATACATCTTCATCGCCTTTATCGGGTACCCCCTTGGGATCGTTCGCATACTTTCTAGTCTGTATATGTATGGCGACTACTTCCAAGGCAGTGAAGCCTTTAATCTTTCCTGCCTTCAGGGCCATATCTGCCATTTCGTCGTTTTTGATCATTTTCAAGAATGGTTTTCCTATTCCTGCTAGGATCCTCTCATAGTAAAGAGCCTCTTGGATATCAATAAACGTCATTACCATCTCAGTTTCTGTCATTGATGGAATGACTTGTGCTGCTAGATGTCTCCACCTTTGGGCATATTCTCAGAAAGATTCAGTACTTTACTTTTTGACTATAGTCACTTGGTATCGATCCGGTGTCATTTGTGACTGAAAACTGTACTGATTTAGAAAGGCGTGGGCCAATTCTTCCCAGTTGTGGATTTTGGCATTGTCAAGTCGGGCATACCAGGCTTTAGCCTCTCCAGTGAGACTCTTTTGAAAAAGCTGCATTCTGAGGCTTTCATCTTCAGCATAAGACCCTAGTTAACCAATGTACACTTTTAGGTGCGTATAGGGATCACATGCCCCATTGTATTTTTCAAACTCTGGGATTTTGAATTTGTCAGGATATCGAGCCCTTGGGAATATGCAGAGATCTGAATAGGTGACACTTCCATAGTTTTCAGTCCCTTTGATTGATCAGATGGTTCCTCCATTTGTTGGACTTTTTTTCTTATATCCCTAGTTTTTCGATCATCCCTGAGTTTTGTGATTTCAGGGGTTTTGGTGGATCCTTTATTGGATGAGGTTCAGCTATTTGGGTTTCCATCTTTTTTCCAATACCCCAACTGCCCCTGGTGTGAATGACTCTGGTTGAGTAGGCATTGTTTGGCCTCAAGTGTTTTTATTTTGTTCTTTTAGAAACACAGTCAATTCTGCTATCTGATTCCTTAATCCTTTGAACTCCTCTCGAGAGACAGGAATAGGATCATATGGGGCACTTGTAGCCATGTCTGACTGTGGGTTTAATGCCTTTTTGGACTTTGAACGAGAAACAGGTCCAATTGCTTCCCTACAAAAGGACTTACGTAGTTTACTCTTAGGGAATGTGAAAATGTTATATGCTATGTGATGTGTCCGTTTTAGGAGTATTATCCTATAAAACGGATGTCAGATGTTTGTATGATAAGATAGCATGTCAGATAAAAAAGGAATGCATGTACACATTCATTCATATTTTCCATTACATTGAGATTTATAAGGAAATAAAATTATAAGTAATTGAAATGGGAAAGTATGAAGATACTTTCCTTCGCATTTGGTTTATCAGAGGTTGGCCTATCTTAGGCTACTCTCGCGGCTTTTTGGCATGAAGGTTCCCAAATCATCGTAATTTACTTGACGGGAAGTTAATCCTGCCTTTCAATTGGAGTGAATTTAGGTGGTGCCTTTCTTGTGCCTCGTTAGAATTAGTCTTCCTACGAGTCCAATAATCAAACACCGACAGGATAGCCTTCTGGTGGAGGAACCACACAATATACATTCACATACAACGTGTCTCACCGTATGGAAATGATGACATGTGCGAAGCACTAATATCACAAGCATATATAGTGTAAAGCAGTAAGTAAATGCATTCGTACACATCCATCAAATATAAATGCAACATCCACAAACAAGCAGATAACGATTTTGAAAAATTTGTAATAGCGGCTTAAGCCCTCTTACTGGAAGTCCCCAGCAGAGTCTCCACATGTCGACGTCGGGATTTTTATTTGTCCCTTTTCTGTTCTTGTCTTTTGGTGTTCTCATGTTAGGTGAGATTTGTTTGAAAAAACAAGTTGTGAAAAGGTCCGACATGTATATGTCGACGATTTGACTGTAAGAGTCGCCAGTTGGTTTTTTAAATGGTTGTACCAACACAACCGAGAAAAGATTTGCACATTGACCCAGTGATGTGACACTGCTTAACGGGTCTGCGAAATCAAGATTAATTGGGGTCCCAGGGCTTGATTATGCGAAGGGAAGGTGTTAGGCACCACCACCCCCCCCCCCCCCGACATCCGTGTTACCACGGTGACCGCAACTTTTCAAGAAACTATTATATGAATGTGTGTGTGTGTGTGTGGTTCAATGTGTTGTTATTTGGAAGTAGTGTGAGGCCCCGTTCGCACTTATATACATAGTGTTTGAATTTATGTAAAAATTCAGTTTTAAACCAGATATAGCAGTGATGTTTAGTAAAAGAGGTTTTTTAAACGCTTATGCTCAATAGTAATTGAGACTTTTTAATACTTACATTTTTATTAAAATGTCCGGCTTGATTGCTTTTATTTTTGAGATACGAAGCATCTTCGAGAAAATAATGTACAAAGCAGTGTCGAATTTCTCATGGGCATGAAAACCATCTGAGAAAATCCAAACACCGTGAATAATTTACAAGCTGCTTACAGCTAAAAATGTCCATCACGGGAACCGAATCTAGATTCAATAGACTGAATTTGTGATCACATGATTCCTAGGCTCACATGATGCCGCAATTTGTATGAAAAGTTGTAAGCAGTTATATATAAAAGCTGTAAATATATATATACAGACATGATCACCAACCATGAAGCACCTCCATGGGGGATCGAAAATGTAAATATATAAAAGCGGTAAATATATATATAGAGACATGATCAACCACCACGAAGCACCTCCATGGGGGATCGAAAATGTAAATAAAGTCGCAAAGACGATCAACCGCCACGAAGCAAACTCTAGGCGGGACGAAATGTAAAGAAAGCAGTAAAAACGATCAACCGCCACGAAGTAAACTCCAGGCGGGACGAAAATGTAAATATATATATAAACGATAAACGTACATAATATATATCGATCCGGACTCGGTTTATCATTTCGACGATTTGTCACTATATATAAGCAAGTGATATAAAATCCAGGCACATCAAACAGAGTACGACCACAGTTTATATATAAGTATATATATATATATATATATATAAAAACAAATAAATGCTTCGGACGTGAGTCCAGGCTCAATCTAGGCATAACTCAATAATTTTTGTCCATATATATAAATATATATATATATATACAAAAGAAATAAAAGTCGCGGACCGAAGTCCTGGCAAACACATGCAACACGACTCTCAACGTGAAGAACGGTGTGTGCAAAGATGAAGAAAAAGGCTTTAAAGTGTGTAAGAAGGCTTACAGTGGACTGTCATAGAAGACTTCAATGACTTGAAATGGATGAATAGTCGGCTCTCGCCGGTAAAAATATAGCAATATATAAGCTCATAAGTGTTTAAAATGAGAAAGCACTCAGTTTATAGTGTGTACAATGCAAATTGGACAGGGCTTCCTCGCTTTTTCTCTTGCAAATATGGCCACCCCAAGCCCGCTATTTATAGAGGGGGGGCGAAGGTCTGTAGCAGATGTACCTACGGCTGCCCAAGATGCCTCGGGCAATGTGGGTCCCACCGTCTCAAAGTACGTGCACTCGGACGACATGATGTTCGATCAAACCTTCATAACTTTCAATCCGGGAGTCCGATGGAAGCGTGTCATACCATTCCGGAAAGCTCTTTTCGAGAGCTACACAATGACATAGGATTTTCCCTCTTTTGATTCTGAGAAGATGGGTCCATGACCGAAATGGCATTTCTGGGTTTCCGTCAAATAGTCCGTTGAGCCGTTTTGCGTAGTTTGCACTCGTAAGTTAAGATATGGTTCTTGTGGGACTTCTTTTGAATTGAAATGAGTTGATTTGTTTTGAATTGAGTTTGATTTAGAAAAATGACCATTTTCCCCTCCCGGGGTTGTTTCTGACTTTGTCACAGTTGTAGCGGTCTTTTCCCAGGGTTATCTCTGAGATTGTCATGATGTTGACTCTGAATGTCCTCAGATTTAACTCTGAGGTTGGCTCAACCTCCCGGGGTTGACTCTGGGTATTATACATGATCTCCTGGGGTTATCTCCAGGGTTGGAACTGACTTTTTCGGGGTTATCTCTGGGGTTGGAAACTGATTTATCGGGGTTATCTCCGGGGTTGGAAACTGGATCTCCCGGAGCTATCTCCGGGGTTGGAATTGATGTTGTGGTTCTCCAGGGTTATCTCTGAAGTGTGAAAAAGACGCTTTTGTCCTCCTACATAGTTAGTAACATGAAAACGAAATTTCGAGTGTCTACACCTCCTATCGAAATCACGATGAACATAAGTTTGACGACGATGATTGCATGGCCTTGAGGCAAAGTGTACATTACGTATTGGGAGGTTTACATGGATCATCCTGAAGGACATCAGTACGAGATTTCAAATAATGTGAACATTGATGACTATACAGAGTACTACACATATAAAAGTGCATCAATCTCGGTTGGAAGGAGACCAAGACCCTTCATATGAGCCTAGTGTCGTATATAACTAGCATCATCTCATTAACATGGTACACAAACATTATTATTTAAATTTTTATTCTAATAACTATATATATACTTATTGATCTTATTTATTGTTTCTAATCGCTTTGTATTTATCCAGATGCCTACCGAGTATGTTTTGGAGAAACATGGAGTTTTAACATAAAAGAGAATAGGGTACCTCAGCAATAGGGGTACTGATGGTGAAGGATCACATTTCCAATTGCAAGAAGAACATTTGAAACCGTTTGATTTTGATGTACAATAGAGCCACATCCCAACCACGCAGACCTATATACCCTTCCTACTCATTTGAGGGTGCTTCCCAGGCCTATATACCTTCTTAGGGTGCTTCCCAGGCTATACCCTTCTACTCATTTGAGGGTGCTTCTAACTTTATAGGGGAGGATGATATTCAACTACAAGAAATGCATCGATAGATCTTTTAAAGATGGAAATGGTGCCTAACCAAAGTACTTATGGGCACAATGTCGCGCTCATAAAAGAACAGTTGTTTGGGGATGCGGTGGTGGATCAAGAAATATTTCCTGTATGACATCTTCAAAAGTGGTATACTTTAGACCACAACAAAGTCATGTTCTTACGCCTTGGCGCCTGGATTTTTGAGCATGTCCTAAATGCATACATGTTGCTACTGCGGGATAGAGAGGAGTATTACATGGAGCAAGGAATTAAAAGGTGGGCCTAATTTGTTTTTCTGGGTCATTTTCTGCCGGATTATGATCAACTGTTCATTTATGAACGCGACCTTGTGCTCCCTAACTACTTTGGTTGGGCACACTTTCCGATCATAAGAGATCTGCCCCTGCACATCTTATAGTTGAAGATCTTCTTTCCCTTAAAGTCAGAAGCACTGTGATAACCCGAGATTTCGAATAATTAAAATTTTACGAATAATTTTTTTTTATTATTATTAACATTGACTGTTAATAAAGTATTGTGTATCTGTGATACGAATTTTGAAAATTAGTCAATTTGTGTATTGACTGAGAAAATAGAGTAGAGTTGTGCTTAACAACTTTAGAAACCCTAACCCTAATTTACGGATAGGGATTCGGTAGAAAATATAATTAAAATAATTATATTGCTAAGAATGTGTTTGTTTTATATGAGCTTAATGATCAATAATTGATCGGATAGGTTTTAATATTATAAAACCCTAATGTGGTGTAGAAAACCCTAATGTGGTGTAGAAAACCCTAATTTTAAAAATCGGGGATTGTAAACTTTAAATTAGGAACCCTAATCCTAATTGATAGACTTAAAGGATTCATTAAACACAAATATGAGATTAGAAACCCTAATCTCCGGATTAGAAACCCTAGCGTATTGTAGAAAACCCTAATTGTACGTCGAGAAACCCTAATGTTAAAACCGGGAATTGTAAACCCTAATTAGGCAACCCTAATTTTTATTAGCATGCCTAAAGTGTTTGTTAAACATAAATATGATTAGAAATCACTAATTATATTGTTCAAACCCTAATTAAAAATCACTAATTTTTATTAGCATACCTAAAGTGTTTGTTAAACCCTAGATTGTTCAAACCCTAAACCCTAAGGGTTTCATCAAATGAGAAGATCTAGAAAAAAATGGAAATGACCATAATACCCTTTATGGGATTTTGATTTCACAACTTGCAAATCTATCAATTATTGGAGTGGGTGACCAACTCCTTACCAACTCTCTTGACTTTGCAACATAAAAATCCAGCAAATCAACCTACTCCAGCCGAAAATGATCAGATCCAAGCATCATACATGAATCTAGTGCATTATATATAAAGATCTAAGAGAGAGAAAATCACAAAACTTAGCCATTTTATACACAAGGTCTCACCAACTCTCTCTCTATCTAAAACCTTCGAATTTTCTTAGTAGACCAGTCACAATACCAGCCCTAGATCAAACAATAACAGATCAGAGAGCATAGATCAAGAATCAAAATCAAAAAGAGGTATAAACCCTAATCTTTGAAATCCTTCGATTCCTTGTTATTTGTTGCAATTGATTGTTCAAATATGTGTAATAAGGGGTCAATTGATGATCTGGGTTGATAAATCACGAACCCATAACATCAAAGTGCACGAAATTTTAAGTTTTCCAAAATCTGGGAATTTGAAAATCTGTGATTTTCAGTCAAATGTCAGATCTAATAACTCCGTGTGTAATACATGTTTTTGATGTTTAAAACTTGTAACATGTAGCCTGATATGAGGTCTGTAAGTTTCAAAAAGAATCAGCCTTAGATCTATTATAGATCAAACGTTATTCACGGTCCAAAACCCCGTTGACCGAATCTGCCAAGAACACAAATCCAGAAAATTTGAGCCCACTGTCCGTGTTCAAGTTTGACCGAATATAACTAGCTAATGGTTTGATATTTGTGTGTTATTATGCTTTCTGGTTGTAGTACTACATTTTTTCTACAACCTAGAGTTGATAGATAAAGTAAAACATGACCAGAACATAGCTTAAATCGAGCTTCAAAGTGACAACTCGCATCTGTTTCTGCCCAGAAACGATTTGTCAGAAAGTTTGGAGGCTTTGATCTCCTTATTATGATGTTGTTTAACCAAAGTGTTGGTTGTATGTTGTAGTGTGACATATAGTCTACACGTCCAAACTTTTAGATAGCTTGGATCATGCTCCGATCGTCAATTATCGTCGGTCAAACCAAGCACCCTCGCCTGCCGGAAAAGAAATCTGGGTTGCTCAAGAACACCTATAGCGACAGATAGTGTCGCTATAGGCCTTTAGCGACGGATTAATTTATTTTAATTTTCTGATTTTCGGAAATTGATTAAAAAATAGAAATAAATTCTAAAAATTACAAAAAATGGTTTTAAAAATTATTTTAAATTATGAAAAATAATTTTTGACCAATTGGAATATTTTTCTTTAATATTTATAATTATTTAAATATTAAAGATATTTAATTTATTTAATCAGTGTATTAAATAAATTAAAGAAAAATGATTTAATATTATGAAAAATCATTTTCAATAAGAAAAATGTATTTAAAAATATTTTGAGTCATAAAAAGTAACTTTTAATATTTTTGGAGAATTTTCATTAATAATTTAATATTAATGATATTATATTTATTTGATTATTAAATTAAATAAATAAGATGAAAATAATTTAAATGATTTAAAAATCATTTTTATTGAGAATAAAGTATTAAAAAATAATATATTTTAAATTATAAAATATAATTTTCAATATTTTTGGAGAATTTTCATTAATAAATTAATATTAATGATATTTGATTTATTTAATTATTATATTAAATAAATGAATTAAAAATGATTTTATTTATTTAAAAATCATTTAAGAATGAGAAAAATGATTTAAAAATATTTTAAGTTATAAATTATGACTTTTAATATTTAGATAATAATTTCATTACTAATGGTGATGATTTAAAAATGATTTTAATTATTTTAAAAATCATTTAAGTAGAATATTGATGATTTAAAAATATTTTAAGTTATTGATGATAACTTTAATATTTTGGAATGTATGTTAATAATATTTTGATATTATTATATATTAATAATAATATGATTATTTGCTAATTAAATCATTTAAAAATGGTTTAAGTGTGTGAAAAATTATTATAAATTATAATAATTGTTTGATTAATAGTAAAAGCTTCTGAAAAATATTATTATTGATAATTGACTTATCTAAATTAATATTGAAGCCTAGAAACCAAGTTTAATTGACAATCAATGTGTTAATTGTCGGATAGGGTGACCAGAACACCGAGAATGGACCGAAGTCCAACTAGACTAATATAGTTAGACTTGATAAGTGTTTATATAGGGTATAAACACTAATGTGGCTATGTGGTAATGTGCCTAGGAGAAGTTTGACTGTAAAATACAGTGTTATGTGTTATAAATGATTGTGCTAATTGTGAGACCTACATTATTGGTTATAGGTTTTTCGAAATCAGATAAGTATATTGTGTAGAGAGGCAAGTTCCCTAACTCAACCTTGAGTTATTTCATTCAAATATTATTGGTGGTTAATTATTGTTGATTAAGCCACGTCCAGGGATTTATTGTTGGAATTAAATTATTGAACTAGAATATATATATTCGTAGAATTATTGTTGTTGGATATTCATATCTGTAGAAGTTAGAATTGACAGTACAGATAATTCCTGTTTATTGTCAAATTATAATGAGAAATGTCTTAGCTAATTATTCTGGCTAGACGATCAATTGTTAGAACTTGATAGATTCGAGAAAAATAAATTCAATTATTATTGTCAGATCGAAGCCAATTATTTCGGCTCGACCGAGAAGCAAATAAAATTTGAAATACCAGTATTTCGTTGTAAAATCAAAATCTTGATTCTAAAACTGAGAAGAACAACCTTTTATATAAAGGGAATATTTTGTTGGTCGTGAATTCGACCTTTGCGCGCGTTTTGAGTATTATGCATAATATAGGGTACAAAGAGTTGGCCGGCTCTGAGTACTTGCAGAGGGGTATGATTTAATCTTTATGGTTATCTGATACACCTGAGTATTTATCAAAGTAAATCTTTGATATTTACCCGAGAAAAATAAAGTTCAAGATCTAGTGTGATCACTCAGTATAAATCTGGAGAAATATTTCATTCGTAGAATTGATTCTAGATTATTCACTAGAATACCGTAGAAACTTGAAAGTGTTTTACTCTTTCATTATTGAATTATTGTGTTGCGTAGAAGAAGAGAAGTCTTGTTCTTGAATAACAATTTGTTCAGCTATTTCAAAGTTCCCCGAACTTTGGTTTCATTCTATCAAAATAGATAGTCTATTGTTTTGAATCCTTATACAATTATTGTATGTATTAACTTGCGGGGCAAATTAGTTGCTCACCCTTGCTAAATAAAACTTTTCAGCTAGGGACGAAGTGGCAGGAGGTGCTGCGAAGGATAAAGGCAAAGGCGTTGTAATAAATTAGTTATGAGTAAACATATTTAGTGTGTTGTATTTGTAAACCCTTTTTGTATATTTAAAGGGTATGTTTGTAAAGTTAAGGTTAGAGAACCTGGGTAATGTATTGAGAAACTCTGATAAAAATATTATGAAAGTTACTATCTATATATATTATGGGTAGTTAAATGTTAATTATAGTGTGGATCGTGAACACCAAACTCGGGAGTCAGGTAACCCGGATTTGGGGGTGTCACAAGCACCTTATGAGTAAGAGAGTATATAGGCTTGGGTGGTTGGAATGTAACTCTCCTATACACCAAAATCAAACGTCTTCATCTTCTCTTATTCCAATTGGGGTGGACCCTTGCTAAGGTACCTTATTCCCCCTACGTCAAAATTGTATGTCTCAACCTTGTTTCCCCAAAACATACTCAGGAGAAATCTGGATATCAAGCAAGGATTTTTGCGCTCTCAACCTGTCATGTAAGATGAACACAACTATTAGCAAAAATAAATAAGATCGATAAGTATATATATAATTATTAGAATAAAAATTTAAACAATGATTTTTGTGTATCATGTTAATAAGATGATGTTGGTTGTATACGACCATGCTTATAAGTGGGGTCTTGTCCACTCCATACAGTCATCAATGTTCATATAGTTTGAAATCTCGTAAGTCTCCCAATGCGCAATGTACATTCGCCCCAAGGTCATTTAATTATCGATGTCAAACTACCTGTTAGGAAGGCTGCACATCCAACTCCCCTCGATAAAATGTAAGATGGTGGTGGGGAGGATATTTGTGGGTAATAGAGTATGCTCACATCGTAGCCCTAGATAACCATAACTCTGACTGTGATCTAGGGTTTGGCCTTCCAACTACTAAACGCACATAGGCCCAAACCCAAACTGGCCCAAGCCCAAACTTGTAATAAAGCCCTATACAAATACCCCAACCAGTCACACACGTAACACAATCTTCACAGTTGGCTACAAATGGACAGTGTTTTTGGACATAGTAGGAAACAATATTACCTCACACAACCAAAGAATGAAAGTCTTTGTGTATCAACCTATAACTTTCTTACCTGCTCTAAAATAACAATGTGAAAAATGTTCGTGAAATAGAACCTTCATTTTTTAGATTGTTAATATTCAACAGCTAATTCAAGCACCAAACAATCCCTAAAATGAGACAGTGAGGTGTTAAGTAAAGTACATAAGGGTAGAATAAATTTTTGGCCTTTTGTTAAATCAATTGAGATGATGTAAGCTTTCACCCTATATTTACCCTTATATACGTCATCAAATACATGATTGGGCCAGAATTCTTGTTGTCCGTCTTTAACCCCCAACAAAAAACATAAAACTATTTTGTATATTAACAACCACGTAAAACAATTATATCCCAACTATTTCACAGGACCATTTAACAATAATTTAAGATAATTTACAAAGTTTATAGTCATTATTATTCCCAATAAATCATCACATGCATACATTGTCTCCAAAAAATAACTCATTAATTTAATAACAATAAAACACAAATATATCTCAACTATTATCAACAATCATTTAACAATAATTTAACAAGAAACAATTTTCAAATTTTATATTCACTATTTTACCACATAATAGCATGCATATAGTTACCCAAAAACATAACTAACTAAATTTCACCAAAATTTACTTATGTATACATGGTTGTAAATTTTCTCTAATAGTTTACATTAATATATTTACCTACAAGAAATTTTTCAAAATAGTTCATAAAATTTATTTATTTATAAAAATAAAATTGGTAGAAATAATCTTACAATAATCTTACAGTAATTGGCTGAAAAATCCTTGCATTTTGTTGTTACTAGCACAAGACTTTCCTCTTCTTTCTCTATTTTTCTCAGCAACCCGACAACCAAAGAAGGCTGAAACCCAACTACCGGGTAGATATGAAATAACCTATCGCTAGATGCTCTAGCGGCAGTGAAGAATTAAGGGGGGTGTATTCAATTACGATTTTTAAAGACTTTAAAAGTTTGGTTGTATTCAATCAAAATATTTAAAGAGTTTATAAAAGTTTAGTGGTATTTAATTACAATTTTTTTAATGTCTTTAAAAGTTAGGTGGTATTGAATTAAGATTTTTACAAAGTCTATAAAAGTATTTTGATATTCAAAAAATCATAGATTTTAAATATTTCTATCAAATGGTAGAGTTTGACATACTTTAGAAGAAGAATTATAACTATCAACCCATATCCAAAGTCTTACCTCATCTCTAAAGATTTCTAAAGACTTTCAAAAAAACACAAATGTGGATAAAATTAGTTATTAATTGGACTTTGTCTTTTATTGGGTCAAATTAGTAATTTATTTTATATGAGCTAATAAATATTAATATGTGATGGATAAATAATTTGATAAAATTTGGGCCATAAAAATAATTGAATTTATTATAATTTTATTATAAGAGAATTAACAAGATATATTAATAAGTAAACAAATAACTAAACCTAATCTGAATTGGTGAGGAAAAAAGCAGCCGTTCGAAAGCTTCCAATAGAAAGAAGAAAGAGATTTGTTCAACAAAGGTGAGATAAAATCATAAAACTCTCATATCAATTGTAAAGATTATGTATTATAATATATGAAAATAGGAAATATAAGATGTGTATGTGTATGTTTTTTTTTAGTTTTCTGACATTTTAAACGAAGGAAATCACTGTTAATTTTTGAGACATCTTCCATATTCGTCTTCAAGTGTCTTTGGTGTATCATAGTAAAATAATGTAACATGTGGTTGTATTACTACATGACAAATTGACAGAATCGTTATCTTTCCCTTGTAAAAAAGGGAAAAACGCACTGCTTTGATATATGTTAGGCGCATAAAAAAGGTCCACACAATCAAACAAAATTAGCAGCAGTTAAGATGGAAAATTGGGTTGATAGAATCACACAATCAACATACACACACACACACACACACACACACACACACACACACATATATATATATATATATATATATATATATATATATATATATATATATATTAGTAAAGCAATCAATAATAAAAAAGCAATCAATTATTAGTAAAAAGCGCACGCATATGCATAAAGTATATATAGCTCAATGAAAAGTGAGCTTAATTTTTGTATTGCGTCTGTAGTTTATAAAATTTTATTGGTATCCGAGTATCTAAATGTATCATGAAATGAGTAAAATAATGTGAATGCTTTCAACATATATAAAATCTCATGCCACAATAATATAATAAGATTTACTCTAGCTCATGAAAAAAGAATGAGAAAGGTTGTACACATGGACTAATTAACAATTAATATAAGTTGTAAGATATATTAGAAGTATATAAAAATCTATCACAATCTTAATAAAAAGTTTATAAAAGTCTGTTACTTATTTCATGGAGTCTATAAAAGTCATTTTGAAAAAGTCTTTAAAGTATGTGAAATTCATTAAAATCCCACAAATTTTACAAAAGTATGTCACTTAAAAAAATCTTTAAAAATCTTAATTAAATACACCCCTCTAAGTCAGGTAAATGCTGTAATTTTCCAAGGCCGCTACTCATAGCGGTAGAAATAAAAAAAATTGTCACTATAACCGTTTTGTTATTGGTTCGCTCTCTTTAGTTCGCTGAATAGCCCGACTCTCTCTATCTCTCTATCTACATATATATATATATATATATATATATATATATATATATATATATATATATATATTAAACAATCCCAAACTAATAAATGTTTCGAGTTCCATTCATTAGGTACCTTTATACCTATTCTATGACGAAAAGTTCAAATTCATAATCTTCTAAACATCTTTCATGAACCTTATACAAGTCCAGAAACCTGTCTTGCAAGGACTTCAAATGCAAGGGTTTATGAGAAAGTGAGGATTCATACATTATTACAACATCCTGAATTATAATTAATGATGAATGGATTTGACTCACCAAAAAATCATCAATGTTTTGCCTCAAGTAATTATAACCATTGTTCTAGCTAACATTGTAAAAGGAGTCGATAATGGCATCTGCAAGATATTCACATTTGGCCGAAGATAAACCAGCCAAAGATATTCTTCCGTCCTTGGTCATGTACACATGCCACTTGTCGGTCATGTTATCACTCTGAGATAATAAGAGGGAATAGAAGTTATGTAAAGATAAGAACGTTAGCAAATATGCATGTAATGTAATGTCGCATTTAAACAAGTAAATAACTAGACAACTACTCCATCGGTTTCAACTTTATAAGATCAAAAGGATTTTAAGTTTTGTCCCAAAATATATAGATCAAAATGAATTCTTGATTTTTTGACTTATATATATATATATATATATATATATTTGATTGCACATATGAAATGTTGGATTTGGGAATCTGATTTGACATGGGGGAAGCTAGAGGAGTATATAAGAATCAACAAAAAATTTAGAAAACATAGTGAAATTAACTTCTGATGAAACATGCAAAACTTAATTTGTGAAGTGCTACAATATATTAAAACTGAAAATGACGAAGTAATTCAAGATAAAGCAAACAAAACATTTTGTTTAACTGGAAAATCATCATATTTAGCATATACAGGATATCTAAGAACAATTTGAATTATAGTTGATAATTAAATAGCTATTGTTTTACTGAAGAGAATAAAAGTGCATTAAGTGATGGAAGTATGATGCCGCACAAGAAATTTCGGAACCTACAAGAATAGCGATTTAAGAATAATGTTAATGGGTACCACAGTTCCTAGTAAAGAGGTTCACCTGAGCTTTGTTAAGGCCTGTGAAAGAAAACATGCCAATCTGTTTGAGAATATATGACCAGTCCTTCCCACTCTTATCCTTTGCACATATGCTGTCATGTAATTTCTGTCTGACACTCTTTATCCTTCCAGCCATCATCTCCATCTCCTCTTTCCATTCGTTGAAGAGAGTAGGATTCCCGACAACATTTGCAACAATCCTAGCCCCGTGGACAGGAGGGTTCGAGTACATTGGTCGAGCAAGTCTTTTCAATTGGCTCTTCACCCTAAATAGAAGTAGCCAATACTTTACAAGTCACCTCAAGCAACGCAATCCAAGTATCCAACATTATTAGGAGTTCAGAGGAACTAATATATTGTGGCCAAGGGCCACACAAAAAAATACAGTAGTAATTTAATTTTTGTTTACTATATATGCTTGAAAGCACACGTCCTGTGCCACCGCAGGCTTTACATGAATGATCAGTTTGAGTGTTAATACTTTATTTTGTCAATGGGAACCAAAAGGTTTCGGTGTTTCCAGCTAATAGTTTATTACATAAGGGAATAAAATAGATGCATGTGTGTGTGTATTAAACATTAAAATGAATACACAAAGATAAAAATACTTTGAATTTAATATTTAGCGCGTAGATGTTCATGTCTGTGTCCAAACAAAATGATTAATTGTCTTCCTGGATTAAAAAAAATAGTCAAGGCTCCCATACAACATAGTGAGATGAGTAATACAGGACTATACTTCACCTGACCAAGAAAGAGAGACCTCATAGTAAAATATGAAATATTATTATTATTATTATTATTATTTTTTATTTTTTATTTCAAGTCATGAAACAGTTGTTGATGAATGAAATACGCTGGAGTACATACAATCGCTGTTCCATATGACAATATTTTAATAAGATCAATTATAAATGGTATTACGACCAGTATGGAAGAGCCATGGTAGAATGTGATCTTCTCACTTGATTATTCCTCATCATCTTCAATTTTAACCTTTTATTTTCTTAACTTTCCAAAAACGCAAGCTCTATCAACTTCTGCTTATAAGTTGGTAACAGTGTTCACTTGGAAGGATGTAAATCATTTGTCCAATAGCCTCTATATTTGTCAACCTTTTTGGAAGGATGTAAATCATTTGTCCAATAGCCTCTATATTTGTCAACCTTTTGGCTAAAATATTTTAAATGGCAAAAACAACATTTACGCCATTGTAGCTGCCATGATTTGTGCAATACACCACTGAACTAAAAAAATATTTAATCAACCAATTGAACTAAAAAAATATATGCAATTAACTCATTCCGTCAAATTTATCTAACAGCCGTCTAAATTAGGATCAAGATTTCCTATGTGGCAATGCTGGAACAATAAATAAAAATGGCATGGAAAATAAATTAGCTAGCTCAAACCAAAGCCATCTTCTTCGACTCAAAAGCGCAAAATCAAACTACCCAAATTCAGCTTCTTCTCAATCCATCGTCTTATCTTTCTTCCCAATTAGTTATGGGTTTAATTAGTTACTTGCCTATCATCTATCTTCTTCATGCACCAGATCTAAAACTTTTGTTTTTCAAAAACAATTATTAATTGTTTGATAGCAAAGATTAGAGAGAGAAATTATACATGTAGAGAGAGACCAGATCGAGAAAGGAGGGAACAAAATGAAAAAAAATAAGAAGATTACCCAAAACTTTGCTAAGAAAATGGGAAAGAAAAAAGAATTAGGTTTGTTTGGATTGTTTTTGCAGTGATATGTAAGATGAATGAAATGATGATGGTGGTGAAAGCACGTTGATATTGATGTTGTTGCCGATGCAAACAAGAACCCAGATTTGTTGGAAGAGTATAATTTCCTTTATATAATAATAATAATAATAATAATAATAATAATAAAGAAAAAGAAAATTTACAATAAAAACTGAATTGGTAACTTATTGTTTTTAAAAATATTTTTATTACTGTTTTTCCAGGTAAGTAAAGACTTTTTTTTTTGCAATGCCACGTAGGAAATTTTTAACGTCTGCTCAATTTTTTTTTAACAAAATGGAGTAATTCAACGTTTTTATTAATTCAGTTGGTTAACTGTAGTTTTTTTAGTTCAGTGGTCTATTGCACAAATCCTACAATGGGATAAGTGTTATTTTTGCCAATTTTAAATCTATTGTTTGTCCTCCTACTATTGTACTTGTTTTTTTTATCCCCCCATTTCTCTTTAAAGTCTAAACTCAATATATATGTACATATACATACACAATACGATCACTTTTTTGACATAATGCCTTTTGTTTTTAAGCATAGCCTTAATGCATCTGAAGGGATCATACGAGGTGACCTTCAGGATCTCCAAGGCTGGTATATCAACTAGGTCAGAAGCCACAATATACTTGAAAATGGAAATATAGGGCCATCATACCTTGTTGCTGCATCTGTTGATGAGCAGAGAACATTGATTGCTCCAATCCTTTCTGCATAGAGACCCAAATTCTTACTATACGATTGAGCAACTAGAAGCTCCATGCCTCGTGCGGCAAATAATCTCACAGATGATGCATCTTCATCAAGACTTCCACTGGCAAATCCCTGAATCGTAATGTGGGGTTCTAGACGTAAATCACTTATTGATAGTATCATTTGTCCAATAAAACTTTCACTTTAAGCAAGGGAATGTAATATATTTGAATTTTCTGTAAAATCAACTAAACTTGATGCATATGATGTGTGTGTATGTGTATTTGTGTATATTATATATATATATATATATATATATATATATATATATATATATATATATATATATATACCTATCAGTATTCTATAATAGATTACTTTTTCCAAAATTACAGAAAACTAGTTTTCATTTCAAGAAACTGAAATCAGTACTGAATTTGATGTTTTTTAATTTATTTTAATAACTTACAAAAATTGAAATTTGCAAGGTCAATATCAAGCAATCAAAACCTGGTAAAACTAAAAGGAAATACCTGGTACGCAACATCAAAGAAGGAGATGTGGTTCTTCTCCTCAATTACATCAGCAATTTTAACCCACTGCTCAGGGGATGGATCAATACCAGTTGGATTGTGCGCACATCCATGAAGCAACACAAAAGATCCCTCAGGGGCAGCCTGAAAAAAAAGTAATAAATTATAACCATAATAACTGGAACTACATAGATGGACTCAATGATTGTGTAGCTCAAATAAAGTTAGAACAGCATTAGGAAGTTGCGAAATAAGGTAACTCACATTGAAAAAAGCTAATGATACATAAAATTGGAAAAGATTTAGTCGTGTACTATTGAAAACACAATTGATGCACTAAATTAAGCACAATATACGAAAGAAAATCCTTAATATTGGAAGAGGAAAATAAGATAACAAGAACAAGAACAAGAAAAAGAAAAAGAAAAAGAAAAAGAGAAGGTGTATTGAACAGAAGAAAAAAGACAAAGGAAGAGGCGAACGCATTAAAAACATTAAAAATAGAAATTTAACATAATTAGAAAAAGCACTCCAAAAAGCAGCAAGCTTAATTCATACTAGAAGCAACATACCAAAAGAAAAATCTTCCATATAGCTATCCTAATGTCTAACATGCTAGAAGGAGGAAAACCACTCCTAATACTATTGCATACTAAATTCTGAATACATATAAGCTATTTATAAGAGTTTTAGCTATCCCTTGGACTCATAATATACACAGGAACAAATACCCTTAATGATTGCTCACTGATGGCCAGCCAGCTGCTCCCAAACGTGGCCTCTTCCATCCACCCGGCCAGTTACTGTACCTCTATCTTTTTCCAAGAATCCAGTCTGCCCCTTTACTTATTACTGACCTCATAAGAGTTTACATATGAACCTTACAATCTCTAGCCAATATATAATATCTAACACTTTCTGACACATAAATTGGGAAAAGAAGAAAATACATTTGGCATTTCTAAATAAGAGAAAAATATGGTTAGACTGTAATTACTTTTATATCTGATATCATCCCATCAAAATCCAAACCAA
The DNA here is from genome assembly GCA_020205505.1 of Panax japonicus. NCBI lineage: Eukaryota > Viridiplantae > Streptophyta > Magnoliopsida > Apiales > Araliaceae > Panax > Panax japonicus. The sequence continues at coordinate 45,518,593 of CM035101.1, read as the reverse complement.
CTGTTTTTGGGTCATAGTAGCGATATTCAGACCATGGAACTCTAGCATCATTGAAAATGTTCTTGTGGTTACCTGCATAGATTAGTTCAGTTATTAAAACTGTCAGTTTTCCTTCAGAGAATTCACCCAGGCAAGTTTTCCTTCAGAGAATTCACTCAGGCAAGTTCGAGAGAGTGATAATACCCACCCCAAGTTGGTGAAGATATCAGAGCTTTTGCACCAGGAAAATATCGTTCTATAAGAGCTGCAGCAAGTCGAAGAGAACCAGTTCCAGAAAGGCCTTGAACAGTTGCAACCTGAACATTAAAATAATAAGATAAGTATGATAGAAAAAAGATATCACAGCTGGGAAGTTGTAGCATGATTTTCTTTGGAAAATGCAGAAATCCTAAATTTCATACTCTTTGGCCCTGAATTACTAGATTGTCTGCTCCAAACAACAACTCTGCTGTAGCTTTATTGAATGCAACCAAGCCTTCGATCGGAAGATACTACAGGTAGTGAATCAATAGATGGTAAGAATGCATCAAAAATGAAAATAAGATAGTTCAATACACTTGCTTTAAACATTATCAGACCTCCTTGTTTTCTCCGCTCTCCAGCATAAGATTTTCTGCCTACAATATAAAGTTTCAACAATAACTAAAGTTCAGACCCAAAAGGAAAACAAAAGCTATTGCCACATCAATAAAAAGAAAAAAAATCCAGAAATTCAAACTCTATTCCTTTTTAGTTTAAACAAGAAAAATGCATTTAAAATGATAGTTAAAATAAGTTAATAATAATGAGGAATAGATAAAACATAGGCCAGCAGATGGAGGGAAAATCACTTACCTTCTTAACTACATTAAGCACGTAAGGTTGTAGATCTTCAGTTCGATAGGCTCCAACGCCAAGGTTTAGCTTCAGTTCATTTGTGTCTGCTTTGAATGCTTCAGAAACTCCAAGGATTGGGTCAGGAGGAGCCATTGTTATACTCTCAAATCGAGAAACATTAACAGCAACAGCCATTGTTACACGACTAAAAGACTGCAAATAAAAATAACTAAAACTATGATGTGAAGATCCATTAAAGAGAAAAAGATATGGAACATGCTAGTTACAGATAATATGGGGAGGGTTGGGGTAGAAAACTAGAAATTGAGAAGTAAGAGAGGTGTTTTCCATATTAGATGTGCAAACAAAATAATAAAGGCGGATTCATTTGTTGTTGTTTACTAATTTTGACGGAGCTGTACTCCTTGGTTCAAGCTTTGATATTTTTTGGCCTTCCGACAGTTCAATAAAATTGTCCTGAGCCTGTGACACATAATATGTGTATATATACATGTTTATGTGTGTTTTTTGTGAAGAAAAAGTAAATCAAATGCCAATCTCTATTATCAACCAACTCTATCTTAACTTTTAGGACGAGTAACACAGACAACAATCAATGTTTCTAAGGAACAGAATGCAAATCATTTACCAAGGAAGAAAAGTTAACTTCGCCCCTAAAAAGAAAAGTGAAAAGTAGAAGAAAAAAAACAAGAGTCCTAATAAAATGAAAAACCTTCAGTAGTTTAATAATAATAAAAACAACCAGGGTGTAAATGTATATATATATGTGTGTGTGTGTGTGTGTGTGTGTACAAACTCAAAACACAGTATCTACACCAGAATTTCTAAGATAACTAAAGATCATACCTTTTTGTTTATGAACAGAGGTCTTTTTTCCTTATGTAAATATGTACTATAGTTGCAGCTGCCAAGCTTCATTTTTGCCTGTTCAGAAACATAGAACAAGGTTTCTATTATACACCATAGTACTCTAGTAAGCTTAACTGAGTACGTATTCTTAGAGCAACTTTCTTGCTACTTTTGCTATTTTATCAAGTAATTTTTTCTCGAGATAGCGAACAAGCAAAAAAATTACTTAAAAGGATCTTATCAAGAGTTACTTAAAAGGCACTTATCAAACATCACATAAGTTTTTGACTTATTTTCTTTTGACTTCTTTTTATTAGAAAATACAGCAATAAGAAGGTAAACTGATTTTTTTCTTATTTAGTTATTTTTTCCTTCTTTTTCTCAGAAATCACAGAAAAAAAACACTTCAAATCTGAGTTTACATGTATGTTTATATGTCTATGTACAGATGTATGTGTGCGCGCACACAAAAACTAAATTTTTACTGAAACTGATAACAAGCAAAAAAAAGTTACTTCACAAAAACAAGCTTGCTAAATATACACTTAAAGGCTTCTGATCTTTTTTTCTTTCCTTCTGTAAATTAAAGCTAAAAGCAAGAAGATCACTGTGGGCAAGGAAATCGTATCTTGCTAGGGTTAGGGTTTTGTGTTGGCTGAGGAGGAGAGAAATCCACGAAAAATACGGAATTGATTGATTGAAGAGGGGAGAAGAACAGGTGAGCGATTACTCCAACGACACGTGGCAGAACTCTTAGAATCCAAGAACGTTGTTAGGGTATGCAAGGATTCAGAGAGTCTTCTTGAGTCTTCGGGTTGAGAGAGAATCTCCAAGTCTCCTAGTCATTCAAAAGGTCCAAGTCCCGAGTCCGAAGAGAAGTCCCCAAAAGATCGCCCCTTTCCCAATTGAGTGGAATGAGTATTTATAGGATTTTCTGGAGAGTGGTCATGTGCTAGGCACATGACCTTGGAGAAAATCCAAATTTACCCTTGGTCATCAAAATAATGCCCAGATCGTCCTGCTCTTCTAGTCATCAATCCAATCCCTCAATCAATTCCCAAAATGAGTCGCTTCCACGTGTCTTCTGCCTCGGGACACGTGGAAGATTCTCTCAAGTTAATTTGTGAACTTAATTCAATTAGGTCAAGTGAACCCTAATTTACACTTGGGCCCACATTTGCCCCCTGCGCGAGAGTCGCGTCTTTGGAGTGACGATCGTGCAAAATACATTAACTCTATGAATCCTGCTTCAAATATCTGAAAAATCTGCGGTGCTCGATCTTGCAAGTTTTGAAAACAGAAAATCATAGGAGAGGGAACTTATGGGAGCTCTCCCAATATATCTTTGGAAAATCTCTTTATCAAATCTTTCTAAATTTTACTCAACCGTTGTTTCCTTAATTTTTTTTGAAACTAAATCACTGTAAATTAAATTAAATCTTAAAACTTCCAAATAAAATATCTCCTTTATATATATATATATATATATATATATATATATATATGAGCCCATTCGATTTTGCACCAAGCCACAAATTATTATCTCGGGTGAATAGCAGCTGACAGAATTATGTATTTTTTTTAATTTATAGATCAAGTGAATGGACTTTAGAAATTCTAAGGCAATCATTCCTGCCACATTTATACTCAGCCAAGTCCCAATACCTTTTATCCTGGCTTTATCACCGTGAATGGATCACGTTTTTTTTGTGTGATTATATTATTAATATAACATTACCAATCAAGATTACAAACCTTGCTTTAACTTTATATATATATATATATATATATATATATATATATATATATACACAGCCGATCCTGTCCGGACTCCCGGATAGGACTAAAATGCGGACCTCAAAATTTGCTTTTTTTTAAAAAAAAATAACTAAAAAAATATTTAATATTTTATGGAACTGAAATTTTTCCATAATAGAATGTTTTGGGGGTGATTTGAATGCCTATACCAAAAAATAGTGGTACAGTCTACACAGACTGTACATACATGTTTTGTTATACGTACCCAAATCACGTCCAAAACACTGTATTATGAAAAAATTTCAATTCCAGAAAATATTAAATATTTTTTTTAGTTATATTAAAAAAAAGCAAAAAAAATAAAAATTGGGGTCCGCATTTTAGTCCTGTCCGGGAGTCCGGACAGGATCGGGACTATATATATATATATATATTTGAAAACTAAATCAAGATAAATTATATATTAACAAATAAAATAAAATCTTATTTTATTTTGTAAATAAGATCAAATCAGTCCTTATAGAAAATCAAATCATTCCTATTTAGAAATAGAATATTTATTTTCATAATATATATATATATATATTATTTCTACAAAACATGTAAATTCCCTTATTTTCTTTCCATGTCATTTTTTTAATTCTTTTATATTTTACCCAACCAAGTATTACCTTGATTTCCTACCACCCAAAAAAGTTGCATCTTCCGTGAGTTATTCCTTCGCCTCAATAAAGGCTAGACTTCCTCACCCTTAAAATGATTTAACCATATTCTCAATAAAAGCTTCCATAATATTGCCTTGATAGATAAATTTGATTATCTCTTAATTGAGATGAGCAGGAGGTATAAAAATACTGGCAGAGATACGTTTCAGTCGTCAACTAATTAGATTGGCGATTCGATTGTTGCTCGTCTACATCTCCAGTCCTAATTCTTTCAAAGCTTCATCACGAGAACGAATCTTTTTTGATAAGGCCACTGGACTCTTTTTCAGTCTCCCTTTAAAAATCAACGTGTTCTCTAGCGCCCTTGTAGAGAGTATTAAGATCATGTGTAGTTTCGGATTTAAGTAAAGGGAACAACTGGTCTCGAGTTTCGCCATTAGAATCGGCGGCGATCAGGCTCAGAAGAAGTTGGATAAACCGAGAGTACGTAGAAGACAGTTGATGGCAGAGTTGGCTTCGTTTAAGGTTAGGTGTTCCGTGAATTGCAATGTTTAACGACACATGGGTTTGATTGGCGATCAATTCTTGGAGAGAATCAGGCAACAAAGTGAGGCTAGTACTACTAGCCCTCTTCCTTTCCTGGCCTATGATATTTCCCTTCTTATTGGCCATTTATGTGAATAGAAACAAACAAGGACAAACAAGATTTTAATAATTGTGGTTGTTTTGATTTTCTATTTGGTTAATTTTTTGTGATTTTTCATTTAATTCACTTTTCAGGTGATTGTAATATTTCTTTTTCGGGCCATCTCACCTTAACAAGGATTTTGGCTCGAATATAGAAAAGGATACACTTTTTTTTTCGCTGCAACAAGGAATCATCTGTGCCGATAATCTTTCTTTTCCAGACCATCTCACCTTAACAGGATTTTGGTCTAGAAATAGAAAAGGCTACACTTTTTCCACCGCAACAAGGAGGCATCTGTTCCGGGCCATTTCACCATAACAAGGATCTTGGCTCGGATATTCTCAAAGAAAAAGCAACACCGCAACGAGGAAACATCTATTTCGGGCCATTTAACCTTAACAAGGATCTTGGCTCGGATATTCTCAAAGAAAAAGCAATATTGCAAGGAGGAAGCATCCATTTCGAGCCATTTCACTTTAACAAGGTTCTTGGCTCAGATATTTTCAAAAAAAAGAGGCAACACCGCAACGAGGAAGAATTTATTCCGAGCCATTTCACCTTAACAAGGTCCTTGGCTCGGATATTCTGAAAGAAAGGACAACACCGCAAGGAGGAAGGATTTATTCTGAGCCATTTCACCTTAACAAGGTCCTTGGCTCGGATATTCTGAAAGAAAGGACAACACCGCAAGGAGGAAAAATTTATTCCGGGTCATTTCTCCTTAACAAGGATCTTGGCTCGGATATTCTGGCGAAGAAGCATTTATTCCAATCAGTTGATTCAACGAGCAAGGAGAAGTTAAATGTAATTAAGAGGGGAGAGCTCCTTAGGTGGCTAAACCCTACGGGCCAACCCCTAGGGGAACCAACCTAATGGCCTCCTCCTTCACATTTTGTCTAATTCATCTAGTCACTTTCAAGAATGGCAGCATTGGATCAACGAGATACTTGAGAATGTTGATTATGTGGATGTACTAAAGAAAAAGTTGACATTTTTTGTTGCATCCAGCTATGCAGGGACACTCGTATTCAAAAGAACCGTGGTGCTCCTCCACATGCATATTCGTCACTGTTTGGGGGGAATGCACCTCTACTCTGGAGGATGTCTATGTCATCTACCAGTAAACATTTGCCCCATGCGCGTGAGTGACGCCTTTGGTGAGATGATCGCGCAAAATATTTTTAAGTGTTAGAAGTCTTCACTTCTTGAAGCTTGATGTTTTGCAAGCCTTGAAAACGAAAGTCCTGGGAGAGTGAACCTCTAGGGGAGCAAACCTTAGGAGGGCAAGCCCTAGAGGAGCTCTTCAAGGATATCTAGGTATCTCATAACTTTCCTTGGACATGTCTCCCTTCCATGCTAGGTTGGATCTCTTTATTTCCAATCATTATGTTGTTGCACTTCGTTCGGAAGTCACTTCACGTCTCCATGAAAATGACTTACTTTATGTAAACTTTAAGAGCTTCAAGATGCCATAGATAAATTGAAGACCAAGCTTTTGGGAAATTGAGTCAGCTACCCAAGACCTTGAAGGCTCGATAGCCTCCAATACGAAGGCTCAGGGTATCACATCATTGTCGACTTGAAGGCTTTAGTTATTCCCCTCTTTAGTTCGACATGCCATGGCCTTTAGATCATGAGCTTTCATAGTTTTTTCCATTTCCTGTATCAGAAAATTCATGTACATATATTTCATTTATCAAATTATAGTTTCTTTTATCCTTATTGATTGCCTTTAATTTGAACGATTTAAAACTCAATATTTAACATTGAATCTTAAGTTGTTCGAATTAAAACTCCAAGACAACAATAGGTCTCATAAAACAGCAAACATGAATCTTTTCAAGAAAAAATATGTTTTTTTTATGCAAACTAACACTAGAATCTATACTTTTTTTTCTTTTTCTTTTATTTTTAAAAAAAAATTAGAAAAAAATATTCAAGCATGCATAAGCGGAAGTTTGACAATTTATTGATAGTAAAATTGCTTTTAACGAAAAGCATAACGTTTCAAATAATAAATCTTGCTTTTGTCGAAGAAAGCATAACGTTCACCACTTTTAGAGATAAAGTGCAACTTTCTTGCTTTTGTCGAATAAAGCATAACGTTCGCCACTTTTAAAGATGAAGTGTAACTTTCGGGGTTGAGGGCTTATACTCAGGTGCCTCAATCACTTTTGAAGTTGAAAGTGTAACTTCCGAGGGCTGTTAGTCAGGTGGCTCGATTACTTTTGAAGGTGAAAGTATAACTTACGAGGACTTATAATCAGGTGCCTCATTCACTTTTGATGATAAAGTGTAACACTCGGGTGTCTCGTCACTTGGGTCGTCCAATTTCTTGGCAAGTGCAGTCTACGAGGATTTGAAATCGGGCGCCTCATCACTTGGGTCGTCCAATTTCTTGGCAAGTGCAGTCTACGGGGACTTGACCACCATTTAGAGTGGGCCACCATCTTGGGTGGATTTTATTTTTTTTTAATACGTCAATTCTTGTGCCTCCTCCCTTGGTCATCCAATTACTTGGCAAGGGATATTCCTAAGGACTTAAACCACCATTTTTGGTGGACCACATCTTGGGTGGATTTTTAATTCATCTGTAGTTTAGAGTTCTTTCGATGGTAAAGCCAGTATTTGAATTCTTGACTTTCGGGACTGCACCATGGATGATAGTGTTGCACATTTCTTCTCCTAGTTCAATCTCCCCGGCCGCCAGCTTCTCATGGTATATCCTCCGCAGACTGTAACAGTCCATAGTGGAGTGCCCTGCGTATTGGTGGTATACACAGAAGTCCGATCTTATTTTCATTTCTTCCGTTACAACCAACCGGGTCCTTGGAGGCTTCAACACTCCATGCTCAACCCATTGTTCGTACAGGCTCCTGAATGCCTTTTCGTTGCATGTAATAGCCTCCGGAACTGGCATTCTAGTATACTTGTCCCCATGTTTTTCTCTGATTTGCTCAAATTTCTCATTCTTTTCCCTCTTGCCCCCTTTTGGTTTTGATTGAGAATCAGTCAAAGCCACAGTTGTTGTCCTCTTGCCCTTCCATGTAATCATCGCATGGCTGGAGGGAAATGTCATGATTCCTCCCAAGTCTTGTGCAAAAGATAAGAGGGTCGCAAATGAATCACAAGCTTTGGTAATGAGGTGGGGCTTGAAGGCGTCTAAAACACCATTGTTGCATATGCTAACCAAGTTCTTTCCTTAAATTGGCTCTACACACTTCTGTGTTTGGGCCCTGAACCTATCCACGTAATCTGACAACTCTTCGTTTGGCTTCTGCTTGAATCGCATGAGCTCTACGATGGTTACCTGTTTCTGCACATAGAAAAATTTCTTTAAAAATTGCAATTTTAGATCATCCCAATCATGGACTGATCCCTTCTCCAAGTTGTAGTACCAACTGAAGGCACTATCCGTCAAAGTCTTGTTGAATTCCCGCATCAACAAGTTGTGGTTGTTTACTTCATCATATCCTAGCCACGGAGACATCTACTCTACGAACCTGACAATATGTTCCCTGACATTTTCTTTCTCCCCGTTGTATTTTGAAAATTGTGGGGGATGCTCGATATACCCTGTTGGGTAAGGTTGCCTCCAAATGTGTGCCGGGTAAGGTGGAGTAAAGTCTAAATCCGAGGGTCGAGATGTCTGCCTGCGAAGTTGATCGATCACATCGATCATATCATCCATCGTCACGTACTGGCTTGTGGCGTGAACTCTCTGGGGTGTTGTAATATACTTCTGTATTGGTGGTGTGTATAGTGAAGAGATTGGTTGATGTACACTTGCATCGTGCAAAGCTGGGACTGGTGGCATTTGATGGCTCACGCGCTGGACATACCTTGGGACGGTTGGCATCTGCACTTGTGAAAATGCTGGAAGAGCAATTGGGATGATGTTTATCTGATGTTGGCTTGCTTCCAACCTAGGTTGTGGCACGTCGCCACTGTTCTGGAGCTCCAAGTTGATTACTGGAACCGATTGACTTTCAGTCAATGGAGGTACAATCTGGTTCTCTTTGTTGTTGCTGCAATTGTTGTTGTCCTCCACTCCTACTTGTTCTCCCTGCGAATTGCCTGGGAACATGGCCTTGAAGGTAGGGATCTGCATCAACTGCTAGCGGAAGTTCCCCATCTCCTCTTGCTTCCTCTGCATCTCCAGCATCATGGCCATCATCATCCCTTGTCCTTCATGTGCTTCCTTTAATGCCTTGAGCATCTCCAGTTGCACAACATTCGTCTGCTCTCCGCTTGCATCCTCGCCTTTTTTTCCTGCGTTGGTTTGTTGTTGATTGGCCATGTATGGTGATGTTGAACTCCCTTCCGAAGCGTCTTCAATAATTGGTTGGTCAAAATCCAGATTTGTGCATTGGAAAGCTTGAGTTGCTTGCCTTGGAACTGGATCCGGCGAGGTTAACGCTATTTGTTGGTGAAGCAGCTCTTCCTGTAGTTCTCCCACTTCGAGTTGTGGGCATACCCTTCACGAATTCTACACCTACCCAACAGAGTCGCCAAAGAAATGTGGGCAAGGAAATCGTACCTTGCTAGGGTTAGGGTTTTGTGTTGGCTGAGGAGGAGAGAAATCCACGAAAAGTACGAAATTGATTGATTGATTGAAGAAGGGAGAAGAACAGGTGAGCGATTACTCCAACGACACGTGACAGAACTCTTAGAATCCAAGAACATTGTTAGGGTATGCAAGGATTCAGAGAGCCTTCTTGAGTCTTCGGGTTGAGTGAGAATCTCCAAATCTCCTAGTCTTTCAAAAGGTCCAAGTCCTGAGTCCGAAGAGAAGTCTCCAAAAGATCGCCCCTTTCCCAATTGAGTGGAAATAGTATTTATAGGATTTTTTGGAGAGTGGTCATGTGCTAGGCATCAAAGTAATGCACAGATCGTCCTGCTCTTCTAGCCACCAATCCAATCCCTCAATCAATTCCCAAAATGAGTCGCTTCCACGTGTCTTCTGCCTCGGAACACGTGGAAGATTCTCTCAAGTTAATTTGTGCATTTAATTCAATTAGGTCAAGTGAACCTTAATTTACACTTGGGCCCACAATCACTAATTGAAAATTTAGTTTCTCTTTTGTTTATCTCCTAATATCAAAACAAACTAACATAACATATCTACACAAAAACACACATAAATTACATCAGCAAATGTATACAAAATCACGAATTGCAATGAACTATACCTTCCAAGTATCTTGCACATATAACGAAGCAGATGGAGTCGCAGCAGCAAGAGAGAGCATTGTAGAAGCCATCTGAATCAAATAATGTGATCAATTTCAATGCGAGCAATTGGAAATGACAAAATCAAACTACAATAATTGACAAATTGTGATCGCTTCAAATTCAGGTTGAATTCAAAACTATAAACAGAATTGAAAACTACATTATGATCCACAAAAAGTGATTACATTTAAAACCGTAAATTATTATCCACCTCTACCAAAATTGTATATATACATATATATATAGAGGGAGAGATAAAGAGATGAAAAGGCTTACCTTTTAGCTTCCAACGACTATAAAGAGGTGTGGAGGAGGGATTTAAGAGTAAAGAGCTGCGAAAGAAAGGCGATTAAATCGACGAATAAAAAAGTTCAGGTGTCTTCGATTTTATCTACTGTTACAAGTACTAGTTAGTGGAGCGGAAAGAATAAAAATAGGAAATGTGCTTTTCAGATCTTGTAGAGGAATTCGGGTATGGGTGTATAATCACATGACCCGACCGGATGACAACTCTGATGCTCACATGTTTTATTTACTTATTTTTCCTTTCTTCTTTCTTTTTTCTTTTTTCTTTTTTCTTTTTTCTTTTTTTACACTGTTAAATCCAAAAATTAAAATGTACTAGGAGTCTCAAATATTTAATCTAAAAAAATATCACAAATCATTGTAGTGATAATTAGTTATATCTCTTGTGATTAGTTATACAATAAATTATTATTAAAATATTTAATTTCACATCATTTGAGATTTAATTAAAATTCAAAATTTGAGAGCATTAGCATCATCAAAACATTTATTCAAAATGAGATATTTACCATAAACAATTCAAATCTATCTAATAAAATACAAAAGATTTTGAATTTTCCGCTCACTTAATAAATCATATGGGTCGTCCAACGTTTAGGATAAATCCCACCGTTCATACATCTATCTAATAAAATACATCTATCTATCTAATAATCTAATAATAATTTAATAAAATACAAATGACTTTAAATTTTCCGCTCACTCAATAAATTATTTTGATCATTCAAATTTGAGATAAATCATATTGTCCATACAGTGCCGGAGGCACGGGACCCAGCTAGTTTAAAATATTATATAAAAACTATTTCATAATTTTGTTAGATTCACTATTTTGGAGGGAGGGGGAAAATAAGAACCTTTATTATATTTATGTGGGACTCATGGACATATAATGAGTCCATAATAAAATTTAAAATTGAAAAATACATTGTTTATAAATTAAAAATAATAGTAATTCATATTCATCTAAACTCACACCCTAATGATTAAAAAATAAGCAAATCAAAACATAAATTTATATTTCTTTCTATTCTAAACATCCATAGATATCTTAATTTCTTGTTATTGAATTCATCTCCCTTGTTTAGCCGTTTTAATTTTTTTGACTCAACTCTACCCATCATTCCCTTGCCGGATTTCGATTCTTAAAACCCTCCCCATTAAGTAGTAAGCTCTGTTCCTCTCAAAACTCAAAAATGTGATTGCATTAATAATCAAGGAGATAGTTTTGACGAAGATCCACCCCTCCAACGGTGGAAGCGGGACTTCGATTCTTAACACCCTCATCTCTCATTTATATATATGCACTAATTTTTAAGTGATACCAAAAAAAAGAAAAAAAGAAAATGATATACAATAGAACATCTATAAATTAATACTATTGGGACTAATTTTTTTTTATTAATTTAGAAAGTTATTATTTAATCGATAAATTAATAATTTATTAATTTAAAGAGTATTTTTCTATTCAGTGAACATAAATTTAATTACATTAAAATTATTACATTTTATTAATGTTTATATCATACCTTTTTTAATACAATGTATTATACTTATTAAATTAATGTGTGACGCCCCCAAAGTAGGTATACATCACCTATTCTGAGTCGTCAAATACATAATACAGAATACAAATACAACCTTAAATATACATCATGAGCTGTGAGTTTTAATACAAATATTATTTTCTAGATAGTATTCAAACTCAAATAAGTCTTCAATACATTTATTATCACACTATTTTATAGAATAGTGAGGACTACTAATGCAATAATCTGGACCGTCACTCCGTTCCCCGACTAGTCCTTGCTACATTCTCATTTCTTGAAGAGAACAATGAAAGCAAAAGGGTGAGCTCAACTAGCCCAGTAAGAAATATTATGATTAAGGTAATGCAGAATAAATTATCATTAGCTTTCAACAGTGTTAAACTGATAAAATATAACAAACATTAAGTTTAACTGCAATGGAACAAGCAATCCATTAGAAGAGTCAAATAGAGAATAAAATCTACCATCTTCTATTATTTAAAAGGTTTTTCATTACTTTTATCGCTGAGACTCAACTTAATTAAATAATCCACATCATCCCTACACTACGGCTAATGATATTCATTAGTATCACGACCACAAATTATCCATGCACTACGGGCCAAGGATATTCGTGTATTCATCAATGGTCACGATCATGCCAACAACTGTCCATCAATGCATTACGGCCATGAGGGTTTTTACCACATCATTTGTAACATTACGGTCGTGATTTTATATACCGAATAATCTCTGGTCATAATCATACCAAGTCTATCTATGCACTACAGGCCACATATGACTTTCAACATATTATAAACATTAGGATGATAACAATGATATAAGAATTCAATAAAACAAGTTCGAAGATAAATTTTTAAAGATTTATAATTTAATTTATCCAGAAATCAATAACGTCCAAATGGTCAACATGATACTGTTTTGTGAAGTAAAATTCAAGAATGCTCAGAAGAATATATTTTCATGAAAAGATGCTGGATGAAGCGCAAATATCAAGGATATTCCACTAATTTCATGGAGTATAGAAACCAAAACTTTAACCAACTAAGTATAATAGAATATATGAAACCGCAAATGGATTTGTGTCGCCATGCGGTAATCCACGTAATCCACGTAGACAAATTATTTCAACAGAATAATAAAGAATGGAACCAAGTCATGCGTAATTCGCACAGACAGGATATTCCAACAGAATAATAAAGAATGTAATAACAACAGAATTCACCAGGCATGCGATAGACCGCACAGACAGGTTATTCCAACAGAATAATAAAGAATGGTACTAGGTCATGCGTAATCCGCACAGACATGATATTCCAACATAATAATAAAGAATGGAATAACAACCCTTACGAGTATTGAAAGAAAATAACTCTCTTCATGAATACGAAAGAATAATACTCCTTACCTTAAAAAGAAGAGTATCCCGACGAGTAGGGTGGTGATATACTTGAAGAAAACTTGCACTATTTTCTATGCTCAAAACTTTCTTAAACTCTAAAGAAATACGCTCAAGATTATAGAAGAAGAATTTTCTGAATTTCTGGGTGATTTTCAATTCTAACTAAGCATCCTGTTTATAGGAGAATGGAAAGGATACTATGTTGCACTATGCAATAAAATATAATATATTCTATTTATAATCAACTAAAATAAAACTTTATAAAAAGTATTCTGTTTTATATAAAAAGTTTTTACTATGTAAACACTATGCAGGCACTATGCAAACAATATGCATAATAAAATATAATATATTCTATTTATAATCAAATAAAATAAAACTTTATAAAAAGTATTTTATTTTATATAAGAAGTTTTCTGTTTTATTACATTTATAATAATAATAAAACAACATTTATCACCATTATTATAATTCACAATATTAATCGACCAGGTCGTTCTCAGGAAAGAGGAGGTTTTCCAATAAGGATTTCTCCCTAGTGGCGCGCAATTAGGTGACCAAACCTCTCCTTGACAGAACTTCTAGACATCGTCAATATTGCAAATAATAATATTAATAACTCTGTCATCTCAATTATTGATTTAATAATATAAATATCGACAATAATTAAATCAAATAACGTGAGATACTATGCAGCAATTACTGTTACAATAATTGAACAAAACTGAGTGACTTCTCACGTAAGCATCAATAATCAATACCGTGTGCTACTATGCAACCACGCGTATTACTGTACTTTTAACACCGGGTATTTCAACAGTTAACGGTAAAACTTCCGCCGTTATTTTCATAAAATATTTTTGTTGTTTTCTCAATCCGACAATAATTCCATTGTGGGGTCCATCAATGATTGTGCCGTTGTACGAATATTCCCTGTTAAAACGAATATTCCCTGTTAAAACGAATATTCCCTGACCAAACGAATATTATATAACAACTTGCGTACTTTGCAAAATTTATAAATATTACCCACAACTATAACATTATATCAAATTCATTCCATAATATTCAAAAATGATATTTATAGAAAAATCATCTTTATTCATAAAAGTTGGGGTCTTACAACCTCCCCTTCTTATGAAATTTCGCCCTCAAAATTAGGTAAATACCTGGTATGTCGAAGAGGTAAGGATAACTTTATTTTATTTCAGATTCTAACTCCCAGGTCATTTCCTCAACACCTTGGTTCCTCCACAAAACTTTGACTTGAGGTATAACCTTGGAGCGTAAAACATGTTCCTTTTTATCCAAGATTTTAACAGGAACCTCTTCATACTTTAAATCTTCTGCTATTTCGTCCAGTTCTAACTCAATAATGTGGTTCGGGTCTTCCACATATTTACGTAACATGGATATGTGAAAAACGTTATGAACACGAGACATACTTGGTCGTAAAGCGAGTCTATAGGCTACAGTTCCTACTCGATCGAGGATTAAAAATGGGTCAATGAATTGAGGATTGAGCTTTCCTCTCTTTCCAAATCTCGTAACTCCTTTCCATGGAGAAATACGTAACAATACATGATCTCCAATATCGAATTTCACGTCCTTTCGATGAAGATCAGCATAACTCTTTTGTCGATCTTGTGAGGTTTTTATACGTTGTCGGATCATTTGAATCTTTTCCGTAGTCATACGTACCTACTCCGGTCCCAACAACGTTGCTTCACCCACTGCATCCCAGCATACTGGAGAATGACACTTTCCCATGTTGCATGAGAACACATCCTAACCCTTTGGCCGATGTGTCACTATAGATGACAAATCCCTCTGAGCCAGATGGTATTGTTAGAACAGGTGCTGAAATGAGTCTCCTCTTGAGTTCTTGAAAACTCTTCTCACATTCCACGCTCCAACCGAATTTTATATCTTTCCGAGTCAGCTGAGTTAATGGAGTTGTGATTCGAGAAAACCCTTCCACGAATCTCCGATAATAACCAGCTAATCCAAGAAAGCTCTGTACTTCGGTCACTGATTTAGGTTGCTCCCAATTTTGAATAGCTTCAATCTTTATCGGGTCAATAGATATTCCATGACTTGATACTACGTGCCCAAGGAATGCTACTTTCTCAAGCCAGAACTCATATTTCTTCAACTTGGCATAAAGCTTATTTTCACAAAGCTTTTGGAGTATCAGCCTCAAGTGTTGCTCATGATCTTCATGGATTTTGGAATATATGAGGATGTCATCAATAAAGTCGACCACAAAGTGATCCAAATATTTCTTGAATACTCGGTTCATCATATCCATGAAGGTAGCAGGAGCATTAGTCAATCCAAAAGACATGACTAAGAATTCATAATGCCCGTACCGAGTTCTGAAGGCAGTCTTTGGAATATCCTCAGTTTTAACCTTCAGCTGATGATATCCAGAACGAAGATCGATCTTTGTAAAGAATTGTTCTCCTTGTAACTGGTCAAACAGGTCATCAATGCGAGGTAATGGATACCTATTCTTGATGGTGACATGGTTCAATTCCCGGTAGTCAATACAAAGTCGCATACTCCCATCTTTCTTCTTCACAAATAGAATAGGAGCACCCCAAGGAGACGTACTAGGACGAATGAAACCAATGTCTAACAATTCCTGCAATGGGGTCTTTAACTCCTGAAGTTCAATAGGAACCATTCTATATGGGGCTTTGGAAATGGGTTTTGTACCGGGTTCAAGGTCGATACAAAATTCAATTTCATGCTCTCGGGGTAGGCCAGGAAGTTCTTAAGGGAATACGTCAAAAAATTTATTAACAATAGAAATATCATTCAAATCTGACGTATTTTTTTTAAATCTATAACATGAGCTAAGAAAGCTTGACATCCGTTTTTCAATAAACTAATAGCTTTATAGCTTGAGATGACAGTGATTGATTTTAATGGTTTGGTTGCTTAAATTCGCATAATAGGTTGGTTAGGAATATTAAAGCTAACAACCTTACGAAAATAATCAATTTTTGCATGATGAGTAGTTAACCAATCAATCCCTAGAATCACATCAAATGCAAATATTTTCAATAAAATAAGATCGACAGGTAATGTGAGGGTACCGATTTGAACCAAACAAGACTTATAAAACAATGGATATAATGAAGGTTTCTCCCAACGGAGTTTCCACAGAAAAGTCAAAGTCTAATTTCTCCGGAGTCAAATTTAATCGTTGAGCGCAAGTAGGAGAAATAAAAGAATGGGTAGAACCGGTATCAAATAAGGTATAAACTTCACTAGAGTTTATGATAAGCTTACCCATGATGACCTCATTCGGGTTCTTTACTTTCTGAGAGGTCACAACAAAAGCTCTCCCTTGAACTACTAGTTTTGACTTGTTTGGGACGGTATTTTGTGACACCATTCCAACTGGACTTGTCTTCGGTGCACGACAAAATCGGGCTAGCTGGCCTTTTATTCCACAATTATAACACGCTTTGGATGGCATCGCGCAGTTTGGACTGATATGTCCCTCCCCTTCGCATTTGAAGCATATGATAGGTGGTCATTCTCTTTCCTTAACAACGGGTGTTGGTGTTGACGTCTTTCCATCATTGTTGAATCTCCTCTTCTTGAAATGTCCATTCTTATTGTCTTGGCCATAATTACCACCGAAGTGGTTACCATTTCTGGCATGTTGATTCCCTCCACGTTTGTTGTCGCTGCTTCGATGACTGCTACCACTGGTATTATCTTTTTTCTGGCTGCTTTCTCTTGGTTGCATTGACTCGTTATCACGCTCTAATAACTGAGCCCTATTTACAACATCTGAATACTAACACAGTTAATGAGAAATTAGATATTGATGTATCTCGGGTTTCAAACCTCTTAGAAATATCCGCGTCATTCTCTCCTCATTATCAATCAAGTGAGACGCAAATCGGGATAACTCAGCAAACTTAGCTTCGTACTGCGACACAGTCATATTATTCTGCTCTAACTTGATGAACTCTATCTCTTTCATGTGACGAATACTTTCGGGAAAGTACTTGTCATTGAATAGTTCTTGGAACTTCTCCCAAGACATCTTCAGTGCGGCAGGTTGAGCACACTTTATCGATTCCCACCAGTAATCTGCCTCTCCTCGCAACATAAAGGTGGCAAAGGGAACCTTTTGCTCCTCGGAGCATCCCAAGATATCAAATATCTTGGTGATCTGCTTTATTCACGCTTTCGCCTTAAGTGGTTTTGGCTCTCCAATAAACTCCGGTGGTCCCAGCTCCTTGAACTATTTAGCGGTGATCGTCCGAGAGTTTTCAGTGCTTCCACCTATATTTTGGACATGAGCCACTCTCGCCTGATGTTGCATGAATCGCATAAAGCCTCTGAACATTCCATCATTCATCATTTCGTCAGTGTTGTTGTTTGCATGAGGATTGTCGCCTTCCTGATGCACATTATCCTAATTATTGATATGTGGAGACTCAACGGTCTTGTGCTCCATTGCTATTCTCAACATTCTCGGATGTCATTTTTAGATACTGCCACAAAACAAGGGTTAATTGACATGTACCATATTATCCTTATACTCTAACCGACCAATTAAATACCAAATAAACTTAGGTAGGTCATACTAGCGAAGGAATTCCCCGCCTCTCCCCTCCTGGTTCTAGTCTCACATCTTAGTCAGGGATCATATCCCTAAGCTTTGATACCAACTGTGATGCCCCCAAAATAGGTATACATCACCTATTCTGAGTCGCCAAATACATGGTACAAAATACAAATACAACCTTAAATATACATCATGAGATGTGAATTTTAATACAAATATTGTCTTCTAGACAGTATTCAAACTCAAAATAAGTCCTCAATATATTTATTATCACACTCTTTCATAGAATAGTAAGGACTACTAATGCTATCATCTGGACCGTCACTCCATTCCCCGACTAGTCCCTGCTACGTTCTCATTTTCTAAAGAGAACAATGAAAGCAAAAGGATGAGCTCAACTAGCCAATAAAAAATATTATGACTAAGATAATGCAGATTAAATTATCAATAGCCTTCAACAGTGTTAAATTGGTAAAATATAATAAACATCAAGTTTAACTACAACAGAACAAACAATCAATTAGAAGAGTCAAGTAGAGAATAAAATCTACTATCTTCTATGATTTAAAAGGTTTTTCATTACTTTTATCGCTGAGACTCAGCTTAATTAAATAATCCACATCATCCCTGCACTACGGCCAAGGATATTCATTTGTATCACGACCACAAATTATCCATACACTACGGGCCAAGGATATTCGTGTATTCATCAATGATCATGATCATGCCAACAACTATCCATCAATGCACTACGGCCAATGAGGATTTTTACCACATCATTTGTAACATTACGATCATGATTATACCGAATAATCCCTGATCATAATCATACCAAGTCCATCTATGCACTACATGCCACAGATTACTTTCAACATATTATAAACATGAGGATGATGACAATGATATAAGAATTCAATAAAACAAGTTCAAGGATAAATTTTTAAAGATTTATAATTTAATTTATCCAGAAATCAATAACGTCTAAATTGTCAACATGATACTGTTTTGTGGAGTAAAATTCAAGAATGTTCAGAAGAATATTTCCATGAAAAGATACTGGATGAAGCGCAAATATCAAGGATATTCTACTAATTTCATGGAGTATAGAAGCCAAAACTTTAACCAACTAAGTATAATAGAATATATGAAACCGCAAATGGATTTTAGCCGCCATGCGGTAATCCATGTGGACAGATCATTCTAACAGAATAATAAAGAATGGAACCATGTCATGCGTAATCCGAACAGACAGGATATTCCAACAGAATAATAAAGAATGAAATAACAACAGAATTCACCAAGCATACGATAGACCGCACGGATAGGTTATTCCAACAGAATAATAAAGAATGGAACTAGGTCATGCGTAATCCGCACAGACATGATATACCAACAGAATAATAAAAAATGGAATAACAAACCTTATGAGTATTGAAAGAAAAATAACTCTCTTCATGAATACGAAAGAATAATACCCCTTACCTTAAAAAGAAGAGTATTCTGACGGTTAGGGCGGTGATATACTTAAAGAAAACTTACACTATTTTCTATGCTCAAAGCTTTCTTAAACTCTAAAGAAATACGCTCAAGATTATAGAAGAAGAATTCTCTGAATTTCTGGTATGATTTTTAATTCTAACTAAGCATCCTATTTATAGGAGAATGGAAAGGATACTATGCTGCACTATGCAATAAAATATAATATATTTTATTTATAATCAAATAAAACAAAACTTTATAAAAAATATTCTATTTTATATAAAAAGATTTTACTATGCAAATACTATGTAGGCACTATGCAAATACTATGCATAATAAAATATAATATATTCTATTTATAATCAAATAAAACAAAACTTTATAAAAAATATTCTATTTTATATAAAAAGTTTTCTGTTTTATTACATTTATAATAATAATAAAACAATATTTATCACCATTATTATAATTCACAATATTAATCGACCAGGTCGTTCTTAGGAAAGAGGGGGCTTTCCAATAAGGATTTCTCCCTAGTGGCGCGCAATTAGGTGACCAAACTTCTCCTTGACAGAACTTCTAGACATCATCAATATTGTAAATAATAATATTAATAACTTTGTCATCTCAATTATTGATTTAATAATATAAAATATCGACAATAATTGAATCAAATAACGTGAGATACTATGCAACAATTACTGTAGCAATAATTGAACAAAACTGAGTGACTTCTCATGTAAGCATCAATAATCAATACCATGTGCTACTATGAAACCACGCGTATTACTGTACTTTTAACACCGAGTGTTTCAACAATTAACGGTAAAACTTCCGCTGTTATTTTCATAAAATATTTTTGTCATTTTCTCAATTCGACAATAATTCTGTTGTGGGGTCCATCAATGATTATCAAGATGGGAGCATCAAATTTGCTGACAACAGATTCTATTCTCTTCTCTCATCATACTTTTATCTTTTAATGTCTATTCAGTTGTGGATTCTTGATTTTAATTCATTAATTATGAACTAACTCTTTCATTAAGATTTCAATTGAACTTTTTATGATTATGAATTGATTATTTGAATTATTCTAATTATTTATGTTGAAGTGAATTGTTCATCTTGCTTTGTGCTTATTGATTAATTATCTGATCAGTAATTACCTTGTTACTCTAGAAGGAATTGAGAAAGGAATTCTAGGGTTAGAACTGGGCATGGTGACATGTGACTTAGTTATTTGCACAGTGAATAATTAGGTTTGTGAATAGAATGAGAATATCTATTTGCCGCATGTAACACATAAGGAATTGAGATTGTAACGAGTTTAATTCAATTGTTTTGCATAGAGATATAGCAAAATTAATCTGGGTTAAATAGAAGGCAATTGATCACTCGAGAGAGGGCTTTTGGCATTTAAGAATTCTTGTTAACAATTCAGTAGACATAATAATTGGGATAATTGGATAATTGATTTATAGTTCATAATTAGGGATATTGGAGTCTTAGACTTTTTTTATTTGAATTCATTTATAAAGTAACCTAGTTTTAATTAGTTAATTTAGTTTTCTTAATTAAAAAAAACACAATTTGCGATTTTTTAAATAAAATTGGTTTGGTTAAGAATTAGTACTTGGTGATTTTTATTAAATAATTTCTCGTGGGAACGATACTCTACTTTCACTTTTTTACTTGTTGACCATGTATACTTGCACTGTATTCATTGATTGCGAAATCGATCAACAAGTTTTTGGCGCCGTTGTCGGGGAATTAATTTAATAATTATTTTCCAATATTAATTTCAATCAAATTAGTCTTAATTTAATTTTTTTTTTGTTTTTTTAATTCTCTTCCTATATTTCTCTCTTTTTAGGAACCATGGATGACTTTGCGTATCAATGGCCATACACGAACATGACTCAATCAAGGGAAGCGGAGATTGACAGACTTGAGAAACTTTCTGCATTGTCAGCACAGATGGATACACTTTCGAAGATGGTCAACGCTTTTGTAACTCAACGTCGTCAAAGTGTGGCGGTTACTTGTGATTATTGTGCTGGAAATCATATGAGTCATCAATGCGCCATCAGTTTTGAGCCGGTACAGTATAGGGGCGATTATCCCAACAGTTATGTCTATCCCAACAACTTTCATCAGAATTGGGGGTATCACTCGAATTTTTCATGGAGTAACAATCAAGATCAATTTTATGCTCCAAGTCCAACATACCCACATGATTTTTCGTGTCTACCTCCACTACAACAGGAAGAACATTCAAATTGGGAGGAAGCCTTAGGAAAACTTTATTACAACTTTTGAAAAAGAGTACGAGGAACAAGAAAAAAGATTTAATCAAATAGAGCTGAATATACAAAGCCAAGGTGAGTCAATAAAGAATCTGGAAAATCAATTGGGGCAGATAGCACATGCGTTGAACAACCGTCCTCAAAACACTTGGCTCTATAACATGGATAACGAGATTGATGATGAGCCCGATGGTGAGCCCAAGCCAAATCTACAAATGGATGAGCCACGAGAAGAAAAAGAGGAGACAAGTGGGGATAATGACAACAAGGTCGGTGAAGAACTAATTGTGAGAACCAATGATGATGAGCCAATGTTATTTATGCCTCAAGTGCCTTCTCCTCCACAGTTCAAGAGTCCGGTTAGATTTGCAAAACCTTGTCCGCTAGGTAGTCATGTCGTCGGCAATACTCCTTGTGACGTAAAAGCGATTACAACTTCGAAGCCATGGTTCAATGAGTTGGAGAAGATAGAAGAAGAGATTGTTGTGTCTGACAAGCCTTAATGCCAGAATCTATTCGCAGACACAATGGAAAAAACACCTAGATGTTGGACGTTCTTGAATGTGATCTTATCTAAAGAAAGCATGCTAGGTGACTTTAATACAATGGCTATCGTAAATGGGAACCTACCAAAAGCTATATTATTTCCGATGGATGGAGGGTTCCTCAACTTTTGAAGAGGAATTGGATAGCATTGACAAGACAAAGTCAGGGTGAGACTATAAAACAAGCGCTTATTGGGAGGCAACCCAAGTTTAATTTTTATTTTTAGTTTTTATTAAGTTTTATATTAGTAGTTTTGAATTTGCATTTATTTAGGATTTAATAAAATTGTTTCTATCATGGTTTTACAGGTTATTCAAGTCAAATTCAAGTGTGGTGCCCAATTTGTTCCATGTGCTTAGCCTATTCTCCAAATTTAGCGGGGAAGGAGGAAGATTGCTATATTTTCAGGGAAGTCCTCTGCTTTAATTTTTTCTATTTCAGTTATTGAGGACAATGTCTAGTTTAAGTTTGTGGGCCTTTTAGTGTCGTATTGCATATAGTTAGTTATTTATATTGTAGTTCGTTATGTTTTCGGGTTATTTACATTTAGTTTTTGCATTCAGTTTTTTGTTTTAATTTTTTTTTAAAAAATCGCAAAAATAGTAGTTAGTTTACTATGTTTGTTGCGGTTAGTTTATATTTGCATGATTCCAACTGTTAGATAGTAAAAGTCTATTTTGGCCAATGATGAGACTGGAGTTAAGTAGATAAGTATAGTATTGAATATTCAGGCTTTTATGTGATTTCTTGTTATGAATTGAATCTTTTTCTGTTTGAAACTGGTATAATTAAGGTTAGCACGTTAATAACAGCTATGTTCACTGATTAAGTTTAAATTGATACATAATGGATTTCTTAAGGATAATACTAGTGTGAAGGATTGAAAGACATGAATAGGCAGAGATGGCTAAATTTTGATAAAAACTTAAGTTTGGGGGAAAAATTTGGGATATATAAGCTTCGCAAAAAAAAGAGAAAAAAAAAGAAAAAAAGAATTTTTTTTTACCGTGGCTAGTTTTGTTTCGGGGCCTTTGTTACTTGAGTAAGTACGCCCGAAGGGGTATCTTAAAACCTAGCGCCCTAAGGTCTTATATGGTCTGGGAGTCGTTGGTCGAAAGCTCGCTAAGGGGTGACACTGTTAGCCTAATGGAATGAGACATTGCACAGTCATGGTTAAAAAAAAGTAAAAAAAATGGGAAAAGAGCAAAAATCCCCCGTAATGAAAAGTAAAGCATAAGTATCCCAGATTGGACTCTTGAACTTGGTGGATGTTTGACTTTAGTTGGATCTAGCTTGTTCGTGAATTTTGTGAGTTTTCACTGTATGATGCCTTTAAAGAGACCTATTATGTGTTAAATTTGATTTTATATCAGTTAAAATTGTTGTGGAGCACACACGCACTATATCAGTGATAACAGTCTAAGATTTGATGATTGATTGGAAAATTACTTATTTGTTTTAATATGATGTATTATCATGTTTATTAGATTTCTCTAAGGCCAGTTGAATAGAATCTTTTCTATCATTACTGTTGGAGTCGTAGGCATATAGATTAGTTTCATTACAATGCATTGCATAACATTTTTGTGTTTTTGTTTGAGGACAAGCAACGATTTAAGTTTGGGGGTATTTGATGAGTGAGTTTTATACACATGAATTGGATACATTCGGGCTTAATTTATTGTTGTTCTCAAGTCTTTTAGGATTTTTTTATGTGTTTGTGTCTATTCAAGCATGTTTTATATTGTTTTGTAGGATTTGGGACAAAAGTTACTAGGATCGACGTTTGGGGTGGCTAGATTCGCGTTTTCGGCTTACTATTTACACAGCAGTCACTTTAGAGCCAATTTGACTATATCTCTAGAGATTATTTCGAAAGACTCAAAGAATAAAAGTTGTAGATCTATTTCTTCTCTTTCCGAAAAATCTTGAATCATCAAAATCGGAGTTCGTACGAAGAAGTTATGGCCATTTTCCCAAAGGACGTCGGAGCAGAAAATGTCAGAACTTGTAACAGCGCCGGGGCGCTAATTTTAAGCCTATTTGCAGCGCCGGGGCGCTATAAGGAAGATTCTCAGCGTCGTGAACAGTACTGGGGCGCTGAGGAAGAGGCTTGATGCGGCCTGGACGCGTTTTGGGCGAATTTTGACACATTTTTGACTCCAAATTGGATTGGGTTTGTTCTTAAACTAAAAATTGGACTTGTAACCTATAAATACATGATGTAAGACATAAAATGAAGGGAGATTACATAGAGTTGACTAGATAAAACACTGCTTTAGATTAGAACATAACCCTAGTTCTTATTAGTTTTGGAGATTGAAGCAACTTGGAGACCATTGAAGATTTAAAGCAGGAGCAAGAGGGGAATATCAAATTTGCTGACAATAGATTCTATTTTCTTCTCTCATCATACTTTTATCTTTTAATGTCTATTCAGTTGTAGATTCTTGATTTTAATTCATTAATTATGAACTAACTCTTTCATTAAGATTTCAATTGAACTTTTTATGATTATGAATTGATTATTTGATTTATTCTAATTATTTATGTTGAAGTGAATTGTTCATCTTGCTTTGTGCTCATTGATTAATTATCCGATCAGTAATTACCTTGTTACTCTAGAAGGAATTGAGAAAGGAATTCTAGGGTTAGAACTGGACATGGTGACATGTGACTTAGTTATTTGCACAGTGAATAATTAGATTTGTGAATAGAATGAGAATATCTATTTGCCACATGTAACACATAAGGAATTGGGATTGTAACGATTTTAATTCAATTGTTTTGCATAGAGATATAGCAAAATTAATCTGGGTTAAATAAAAGGCAATTGATCACTCGAGGGAGGGCTTTTGGCATTTGAGAATTCCTGTTAACAATTCAGTAGACATAATAATTGGGATAATTGGATAATTGATTTATAGTTCATAATTGGGGATATTGGAGTCTTAGCCTTTATTTATTTGAATTCATTTATAAAGTAACATAGTTTTAATTAGTTAATTTAGTTTTCTTAATTAAAAAAATCTCAATTTGCGATTGTTTAAATAAAATTGGTTTGGTTAAGAATTAGTACTTGGTGATTTTTATTAAATAATTCCTCGTGGGAACGATACTCTACTTTCACTTTATTACTTGTTGACCGTGTATACTTGCACGTATTCATTGATTGCGAAATCGATCAACAAGTTTTTGGCGCCGTTGCCGGGGAATTTATTTAATAATTATTTTCCAATATTAATTTCAATCAAATTAGTCTTAATTTAAACATTTTTTTTGTTTTTTTTAATTCTCTTCCTATATTTCTCTCTTTTTAGGAACCATGGATGACTTTGCGTATCAATGGCCATACACGAACATGACTCAATCAAGTGAAGCGGAGATTGACAGACTTGAGAAACTTTCTGCATTGTCAGCACAGATGGATACACTTTCGAAGATGGTCAACGCTTTTGTAACTCAACGTCGTCAAAGTGTGGCTGTTACTTGTGATTATTGTGCTGGAAATCATATGAGTCATCAATGCGCCATCAGTTTCGAGCCGATACAGTATAGGGGCGATTATCCCAACAGTTATGTCTATCCCAACAACTTTCATCAGAATTTGGGGTATCACTCGAATTTTTCATGGAGTAACAATCAAGATCAATTTTATGCTCCAAGTCCAACATACCCATAGGATTTTTCGTGTCCACCTCCACTACAACAGGAAGAACATTCAAATTGGGAGGAAGCCTTGGAAAAATTTATTACAGCTTTTGAAAAAGAGTACGAGGAACAAGAAAAAAGATTTAATCAAATAGAGCTGAATATGCAAAGCCAAGGTGAGTCAATAAAGAATCTGGAAAATCAATTGGGGCAGATAACACATGCGTTGAACAACCGTCCTCAAAACACTTGGCTCTATGACATGGATAACGAGACTGATGATGAGCCCGATGGTGAGCCCGAGCCAAATCTACAACTGGATGAGCCACGAGATGAAAAAGAGGAGACAAGTGGGGATAAAGACAACAAGGTCGGTGAAGAACTAATTGTGAGAACCAATGATGATGAGCCAATGTTATTTATGCCTCAAGTGCCTTCTCCTCCACAGGTCAAGAGTCCGGTTAGATTTGCAAAACCTTGTCCGCTAGGTAGTCATGTCGTCGGCAATACTCCTTGTGACGTAAAAATGAGTACAACTTCGAAGCCATGGTTCAATGAGTTGGAGAAGATAGAAGAAGAGATTGTTGTGTCTGACAAGCCTCAATGCCAGAATCTATTCGCAGACACAATGGAAAAAACACCTAGATGTTGGACGTTCTTGAATGTGATCTTATCTAAAGAAAGCATGCTAGGTGACTTTAATACAATGGCTATCGTAAATGGGAACCTACCAAAAGCTATATTATTTCCGATGGATGGAGGGTTTCTCAACTTTCGAAGAGGAATTGGATAACATTGACAAGTCAAAGTCAGGCTGAGACTATAAAACAAGCGCTTATTGGGAGGCAATCCCAAGTTTAATTTTTATTTTTAGTTTTTATTAAGTTTTATATTAGTAGTTTTGAATTTGCATTTATTTAGGATTTAATAAAATTGCTTCTATCATGGTTTTACAGGTTATTCAAGTCAAATTCAAGTGTGGTGCCCAATTTGTTCCATGTGTTTAGCCTTTTCTCCAAACTTAGCGGGGAAGGAGGAAGATTGCTATATTTTCAGGGAAGTCCTCTGCTTTAATTTTTTTTATTTTAGTCATTGAGGACAATGTCTAGTTTAAGTTTGGGGGCATTTTAGTGTCGTATTGCATATAGTTAGTTATTTACATTGTAGTTCGTTATGTTTTCGGGTTATTTACATTTAGTTTTTGCATTCAGTTTTTTGTTTAATTTTTTTTAAAAAAAATCGCAAAAATAGTAGTTAGTTTACTATGTTTGTTGCGGTTAGTTTATATTTGCATGATTCCAACTGTTAGATAGTAAAAGTCTATTTTGGCCAATGATGAGACTGGAGTTAAGTAGATAAGTATAGTATTGAATATTCAGGCTTTGATGTGATTTCTTGTTATGAATTGAATCTTTTCCTGTTTGAAACTGGTATAATTAAGGTTAACACGTTAATAACAGCTATGTTCACTGATTAAGTTTAAATTGATACATAATGGATTTCTTAAGGATAATACTAGTGTGAAGGAATGAAAGACATGAATAGGCAGAGATGGCTAAATTTTGATAAAAACTTAAGTTTGGGGGGAAAATTTGGGATATATAAGCTTCGCAAAAAAAGAGAAAAAAAAAAGAAAAAAAGAAATTTTTTTACCGTGGCTAGTTTTGTTTCGGGGCCTTTGTTACTTGAGTAAGTACGCCTGAAGGGGTATCTTAAAACCTTGGGCCCTAAGGTCTTATATGGTCTAGGAGCCGTTGGTCGAAAGCTAGCTAAGGGGTGACAATGTTAGCCTAATTGAATGAGACATTGCACACTCATGGTTAAAAAAAAAGTAAAAAAAAATGGAAAAAGAGCAAAAAGCCCCCGTAATGAAAAGTAAAGCATAAGTATCCCGGATTGGACTCTTGAACTTGGTGGATGTTTGACTTTAGTTGGATCTAGCTCATTCGTGAATTTTTTGAGTTTTCACTGTATGATGCCTTTAAAGAGACCTATTATTTGTTAAATTTGATTTTATATCAGTTAACATTGTTGTGGAGCACAAACGCACTATATCAGTGATAACAGTCTAAGATATGATGATTGATTGGGAAATTACTGATTTGTTTTAATATGATGTATTATCATGTTTACTAGATTTCTCTAAGGCCGGTTGAATAGACTTGTTTCTATCATTACTGTTGGAGTTGTAGGCATATAGATTAGTTTCATTACATTGCATTGCATAACATTTTTGTGTTTTTGCTTGAGGACAAGCAAAGGTTTAAGTTTGGGGGTATTTGATGAGTGGGTTTTATACACATAAATTAGATACATTCGAGCTTAATTTATTGTTGTTCTCAAGTCTTTTAGGATGTTTTTATGTGTTTGTGTCTATTCAAGCATGTTTTATATTGTTTTGTAGGATTTGGGATAAAAGTTATTAGGATCGACATTTGGGGTGGCTAGATTCGCATTTTCGGCTTGCCATTTATAGCACCGGGGCGCTATGAGGCAGATTCTCAGCATCGTGAATAGTGTTGGGGCGCTGGGAAAGAGGCTTGGTGCGGACTGGACGCGTTTTGGGCGAATTTTGACACCTTTTTGACTCCAAATTGGATTGGGTTTGTTCTTAAACTAAAAATTGGACTTGTAACCTATAAATACATGATGTAAGACATAAAATAAAGGGAGATTACATAGAGTAGACTAGATAAAACACTCCTTTAGATTGGAATATAACCCTAGTTCTTATTAGTTTTGGAGATTGAAGCAACTTGGAGACCATTGAAGATTTAAAGCAGGAGCAATTGGGGAGCATCAAATTTGCTGACAACAGATTCTATTCTCTTCTCTCATCATACTTTTATCTTTTAATGTCTATTCAGTTGTGGATTCTTGATTTTAATTCATTAATTATGAACTAACTCTTTCATTAAGATTTCAATTGAACTTTTTATGATTATGAATTGATTATTTGATTTATTCTAATTATTTATGTTGAAGTGAATTGTTCATCTTGCTTTGTGCTTATTGATTAATTATCTGATCAGTAATTACCTTGTTACTCTAGAAGGAATTGAGAAATGAATTCTAGGGTTAGAACTGGGCATGGTGACATGTGACTTAGTTATTTGTACAGTGAATAATTAGGTTTATGAATAGAATGAGAATATCTATTTGCCGCATGTAACACATAAGGAATTGGGATTGTAACGAGTTTAATTCAATTGTTTTGCATAAAGATATAGCAAAATTAATCTGGGTTAAATAGAAGGCAATTGATCACTCGAGATTGGGCTTTTGGCATTTGAGAATTCCTGTTAACAATTCAGTGGACATAATAATTGGGATAATTGGATAATTGGTTTATAGTTCATAATTGGGGATATTGGAGTCTTAGCCTTTATTTATTTGAATTCCTTTATAAAGTAACCTAGTTTTAATTAGTTAATTTAGTTTTCTTAATTAAAAAAATCACAATTTGCGATTGTTTAAATAAAATTGGTTTGGTTAAGAATTAGTACTTGGTGATTTTTATTAAATAATTCCTCGTGGGAACGATACTCTACTTTCACTTTATTACTTGTTGACCGTGTATACTTGCACGTATTCATTTATTGCGAAATCGATCAACAACGACACTTTCTTCCATACAACGCCTCAAATGGAGCCATGCCAATACTTGTTTGATAACTGTTGTTGTAGGAAAACTCCACCAATGGTAAGAAGTTATCCCAACTTCCCTTGAAGTCAAAGACACAAAGTCTTAATAAATCTTCAAGAGTTTGAATAGTCCTCTCCGACTGACCGTCCGTCTGAGGATGATATGCCGAGCTAAATCGTAAATCCGTGCCCATAGCTTTCTGCAAACTAACCCAAAATCGTGAAGTGAATCTTGGGTCTCGATCAGAAACTATGGATACTGGTATACCATGCAATCTTAAAATCTCATTTATGTACATACGAGCAAGACGTTCAAGTGTATAAGTTTCTCGTATAGGTAAGAAATGAGCCGACTAGGTCAATCTATCAACAATGACCCAAATCGTATTTATGCCTTGAGAAACCTTAGGAAGACCGGTAACAAAATCCATGGTAATGTGATCCAACTTCCATTCTAGAATTTCAAGTGGTTGCAATGAACCTTTTGGTACTTGATGCTCTGCCTTGACTCGTTGACAAGTTAGACACCTTGAGATAAACTCCGCGATCTCTTTCTTCATATTGCTCCACCAAAATGTATGTCGAAGATCATGATACATTTTTGTAGTCCTAGGATGGATTGCAAACGGTGTGTTGTGCGCCTCCATCATGATTTTATACTTTAAATCAGGGTAGTTAGGAACACAAAGTCTGGAGTTGACTCGAAGTATTCCTTCCTCATCGATTCTTGCTTCCGGCATAAGACCTTCTTGAACTTTTTTCCACATACACATCAGTTCCAGGTCTGTAGCTTGAGCAACTTTAACTTTATCAATTAAAGTTGGTTCTACTCGTATATTCGCCATCATCACGTTGGTCCCTGGAGTTTTTAGCTCTATCTCCATCCTTTGCAAGTCATATAAAATGGGCCTTTGCATTGACAATATGAAACTCGTACCCGCATATGATTTTCTACTCAATGCGTCAGCTACTACGTTCGGTTTACTAGGATGGTATTGAATGGTATGATCATAATCTTTTAATAGTTCAAGCCAACGTCGTTGTCGCATGTTGAGTTCCTTTTGGGTGAAGAAATATTTGAGGCTTTTATAATCCGTAAAGATCTCCACTTTCTCCCCATACAAGTAATGCCTCCAAATTTTAAGTGCGAAAACAACAGCTGCCAACTCTAGATCATGAGTAGGATAATTCTTCTCTTATTCTTTGAGTTGCTGAGAGGCATATGCTATGACTTTCCCATGTTGCATGAGAATACATCCTAACCCTTTACCCGATGCATCACAGTAGATAACAAATCCATTCCGAGCCAGATAGTATTGTCAGAACAGGTGCTGAAATGAGTCTCCTCTTGAGTTCTTGAAAACTCTTCTCACATTCCACGCTCCAACCGAATTTTATATCTTTCCAAGTCATCTGAGTTAATGGAGTTGCGATTCGAGAAAACCCTTCCACGAATATCAGATAATAACCAGCTAATCCGAGAAAGCTCCGTACTTCGGTCACTGATTTAGGTTGCTCCAAACTTTGAATAGCTTCAATCTTTGCCGGGTCAACAGATATTCCATGACTTGATACTACGTGCCCAAGAAATGCTACTTCCCCAAGCCAGAACTCGCATTTCTTTAACTTGGCATAACGTTTATTTTCACAAAGCTTTTGGAGTATCAGCCTCAAGTGTTGCTCATTGTAACGCCCCCAAAATAGGTATACATCACCCATTCTGAGTCGCCAAATACATGGTACAGAAACAACTACAACTTCATTAATACAATTGTCGTGCAAAATACGACAACACAAAAACTGTGAGTTTAAATACAAATATTATCTTCTAGACAATATCCACATTCAAATAAGTCCTCATTACAATTATTGATACACTATTTTACAAAATAGTGAGGACTACTAAAACAACTGTCTTGAACCATCACTCCACACCCCGAATAGTTCCCACTATATTCTCATCTCATGAGAAGAAAAATGGAACAAAAACAAAAAGGGTGAGCTCAACTAGCCCAGTAAAGAATATTATGACTAAGATAATGTACAAAAAATTATCCTTAGTCTTCAACAGGGAAAAATCTGATAGAATAGAGAATAAAATCTGATATACAACAAGTTTTAGATCAACAACTGCAGCGGAAACAACAATTCATTAGAAAAGTTAAATAGAGAATAAAATCTACTATCTTCTATATATGATTTTAAAAGTCCATCGTCAATATTTTATCCCTGTAACATCAATCAACATATATCTGGAATCAAATATTCATCTTTGCACTACAAGCCAAAGATATTCATTAGTTGGTCATGTTCATCTAAACACCTGCTCATCTTTCCACTACGAGCCAAAGATATTCATCATAAAATCATTCATCTTTGCACTACAGGCCAAAGATATTCAGTTATATCATCATTTAGGACTGAGGATGATGAAAAATATTTTAAAGAAAACGAATCCAGTGAAACAAAAGAACAAATATTAAGGATTCGTACTTTACATAATCCAAGTTCAAAAATACTTCATAAATAATCAGAGTGGAGTAAAATTCAAGAATGAAGACCAAAACATAGATCCAATCAAAGATAGGAATCATAACAGACAATCTTGGACACAGAAAAGAAAATTTAATTTTTTGTGAATAATGTCGTATTCATGAATAGTGTCGTATACGTGAATAGTAACTCCGACACCAAAAGATAGAAATTCCACAAGAAAAATTATCAGGCTTCGTGAATACTACTCGTGAATAGTAACTCGTGAATAGTAACTCATGAGTAGTAACTCATGAATAGTAACTCTTGAATAGTAACTCTGACATAAAAAGATAAGAATTTCACAAGAAAAATCTTACCAATATTCCGGCATAATGATATTGAAAGAAATAATATCATTTTTTTTAAAAATAATATCCCTTACCTCTAAAAGACACTACTTCTGACTGGAATACTGGATATAGTGCTGAAGGAAACTTGCACCATATAACAACACTCAAAGTATCAAAATACTCACAAGATTACGCTCAATATATCGAGAGAGAAAGAGAGAGAAAACTTCAGTTTCTGGTGTGATTTTTAATTCTAACCTAAGCACCCTATTTATAGGAAAATGCTTAGAACACCAAAGCAAAAAATTTAATAAAATAATAATATTTATAAATTAAATTCCTATGCACACCTTACTAGCTGATTTCAACCATTTAACACATGCCCACAAATGAAAAAAACATTTTTCTTAATAAACATAATTAAAACTTCTAAAAATCAATTATTTCGGAACTTTGGAACTTTAATAATTCATAATAAATAGCCATTTTATCAGAAAAATTCAAACCTCATGACCTTTTTATAGGAAATTCCATTCTCTACAACTTTACAGAAGAAAAGTTTTCCAAATTCCAAACAGAAATTGATCGAAAGCCACAAACGGACGATTTTACAGGCTATAATCAAATTTCATTCAATAAATGGGGTCCACCGACACACAAAACATGTGTTAATCATTTAATGCAACAAAAATACTCTTTCTCCTCATATACTCATATATCCCACATTAATTGTAAAAATATCATCATTATTATATAATATAATAAAATATTATTTTATCAGAAAAGATAAAATATCAATTTTTAACAATTGTCACTTTAAAAATTTTCTCCATCTATATTCACATAAAATCAATATTTTTCTCATAATATAAATCAATAATGAATCATTCACAAATAATATTACAGAATCACAGTATTGGCAACCAAGCCGTTCCCAGGAAAGATGGGACTTTCCAAGAAGGATCTCTCCTTATTGGCGCGCAATTAGGTGACAAAACCTCTCCTCAGACAGAACTTTCTAGACATTGCCAATAATGTTATCTAATAATATTATTCAGATAATATGAATTATTGCTTCGATAATGGAAAATACTGTGTAGTGACAATTATTGAAACAACAGTAATATAAAATATCAACGCAACAATTATTGAATCAATAAAATAAAATATTAAACAGTAATTACTGTAACAATTATTGAGTAGTGCCTTCTTACGTAAGAATCAATAATTGGTACAATACCGTGTGCTATTGTACAACAACGCGTATTACTGTGTTTTAACCATCGAGTATTTCAACAGTGTTAACGATAACAACTACGTCGTTATTTATAAATAACTCATACTTGTCATTTTTTTCATCCAATCGCTTTCCATTATGGGGCCCACCAAAGGCTGCGCCTTCGTACGAATATTCCCCGACACTAAGAATATTCCACGACCAAACGAATATTCCCCGACACTATGAATATTTTATAACCACTTGCTTATTTAAAATATTTGCGTATTTTACCCATAACTAACCACATTAATCAAATCAACCCCTTACTATTTCAAAATAATAATTAGAGAAATTAAATCTTTATTTATAAAAAGTTGGGGTCTTACAACCTCCTCTCCTTATGAAATTTCGTCCTCAAAATTGACGTATGTAGGACATGCTCCTTCCTATCCAAGATCTTGACTGGTACCTCCTCGTACGTTAAATCTTCTGCTATCTCGTCTGGTTCTAACTCAATAATGTGGTTCGGGTCGTCCACATATTTACGTAACATTGATACATAAAAAACGTTATGAACACGTGTCATACTTGGCAGTAAAATGTGTCTATAGGCCACAGTTCCTATTTGATCGAGAATCTCAAATGGACTAATAAATTGAAGGTTTGAGCTTTCCTCACATCGCCGATTCTCTCTTTTGGAATAACGACTTCTTGCATCTTCTTTTTCATATTCATCAACTCCAGGTCTGTAGCTTGAGCAGCTTTAAATTTATCGATTAAAGTTGATTCTAATCGTATATTCGTTATCTTCACGCAGATTCTTGGAATCTTTAACTCTATCTCCATCATTTGTAAGTCGTACGAAATGGGTCTTTGTGTTAACAATATCGCACTCGTAACCATATACAATTTTCTACTCAACACGTCAGCTACCACAT
Source organism: Panax japonicus (assembly GCA_020205505.1). Taxonomy (NCBI): domain Eukaryota; kingdom Viridiplantae; phylum Streptophyta; class Magnoliopsida; order Apiales; family Araliaceae; genus Panax; species Panax japonicus. The sequence goes on along the minus strand of CM035101.1, from coordinate 45,484,097 downwards.
TCATTTTTTTTCCAGGATGGTATGGTCAGAACAGGTGCCAAAATGAGTCTCCTCTTGAGTTCTTCGAAGCTCTTCCCACATTCCTTACTCCATTAGAATTTTGTATCTCTACGAGTCAGCTGAGTCAATAGAGTATCGATTCAATAAAATCCTTCCACGAATCTCCGATAGTAACCAGCTAATCCTAGAAAGCTACTTATTTCGATTACTGACTTAGGTTGCTCTCAACTATGACTCATATCCCAATCTTGGATAGTACGTCACAATGGTACCTATCAGTTTTCTTCCACAAAAATATGGCGTCCCCTATGGAGAGTCTGACTTCGGTGCATTCCACAAAGGAAGTCACCAGATAGAGGCTCGGGTACCAAATTCTATAGTTGAATTTTTAACTCCTGAAGTTTAATAGGAGCCATTCGATATGAGATTTTAGAAATGGGTTTTGTACCGGGTTCAAAGTCGATACAAAATTTAATATCACGCTCTGGGGTAGGCCAGGAAAATCTTCAAGAAATACATCAGTAAATTTACTAACAACAGAAATATTATTCAAATTTGACGTATTTTTGTTCAAGTCCATAACATGGGTTAAGAAAACATGACATCAATTTTTCAATAAACGAACGACTTTATGGCTTGATATTAAAGTGTTTGACTTCAATGGTTTGGTTGCTTGAATTCGAATAACAGGTTGCTTAGGAATATGAAAACTAACAACCTTACAAAAGCAATCAATTTTAGCATGATGAGTGGTTGACCAATCAATCCCTAAGGTCACATCAAATGCAAGAATTTTTAAAGATATAAGATCAACAGGTAGGGTGAGGGAACCAATTTGGATCAAACAAGATTTATAAACAGGGGATGTAATGAAAGTTTCTCCTAACGGAGTTTTAACAAATAAGTCAAAGTTTAATTTCTCAGTAGTCAAGTTCAAACGTTGAGCACAAGTAGGAGAGATAAAAGAATGGGTAGAACCGGTATCTAATAAGGTATAAACTTTGCAAGAATTTATGATTAACTAACCCGTGCTGACTTCGTTCGGGTTACTCGCTTTTTGAGAAGTCACGAAAAATGCTCTTCTAAGAACCGATGACTTTGACTTGTCCGGGACAGCCTTTGGAGTCACCATCCCCGCTGGACTTGGTTTCGCTACAGGACAATCTCTAGCTATATGACCGTCCTTTCCATAACTAAAACATACCTTGGAAGGTTGTGAACAGTTTGGACTTATGTGTCCCTCCTCTTTGCATATGTAGCATCTAACTGGCTGTCTTTTGCCTCCCCTAGAATTCGTTGCTGGTGTTGGTGCTGACGTCTTCCCGTCATTGTTGAATCTTCTCTTTTTGAAATTTCCACTTGACTCACCTTTCCTATTATCTTGATCATGATTACCACCGAAGTGGTTACCATTTTTGGCATGATATTTTCCTCCACGATGGTTATCATTGTTCTGATGACCGTTACCACCGGTACGATTATCATCGAGTTGTTGGTCATTATACTTCAGTTGAGCCGACTCATTATCGCACTCCAATAACTAAGACCTATTTACAACATCTGAATATAAACAAAGTTTGTGAGAAATAAGGTAGTGACATATTTTGGGTTTCAAACCTCGCAGAAACATTCGTGTCATTCTCTCCTCATTATCAACCAAATGGGATGCAAATCGAGACAACTCGACAAACTTAGCTTCGTACTACGACACGTTCATATTGTTTTGCTCCAGCTTGACGAACTCTACCTCCTTCATGTGACGAATACTTTCGGGAAAGTACTTGTCGTTGAATAATTCTTGGAACTTCTCCCAAGACATCTTTAGTGCGACAGGCTGAGTACGCTTTATGGATTCCCACCAATAATCTGCCTCTCCTCGCAACATGAAAGTGGCGAAAAGAACCTTTTGCTCCTCTGAGTATCCCAAGACATCAAATATCTTAGTGATCTGCTTTATCCACGTCTCTGCCATAAGTGGTTCTGGCTTTCCCAAAAACTCCGGCGGTCCTAACTCCTTGAACTGCTTAGCAGTAACCATCCGTGAGTTGCTAGTATTTCCACCTGCATTTTGAACAGTAGTCTTTCTCGTTTGGTTTTGCATGAATTCTAGAAAGTTCCAAAACATACCATCGTTCGTCATCTGCTCAGTGGTGTTGTTCACATGAGGAACATTGACAGCCTGTTGAACGTTCTCCTCATTGGTGAGCAAAGATGTCTCCACGGTCTCATTTACTTCACTGTTAACATTCTCAGTCGACATTCTCAAATACTGCCATAAAACAAGGGTTAATTTAACAATTTAACAAATCACATAATATCCCTATATTATGATCGACCAACAAATAAGCTTAGGTAGGACACACTAGCGAAGGATTTACTCGTCTCTCCCCTCCTAGTTCTATTCCCCGATCTCCGCCAGAGATCATATCCCTAAGCTCTAATACCAACTGTGATGCCCCCAAAATAGGTATACATCACTCATTCTGAGTCGCCAAATACATGGTACAGAAACAACTACAACTTCATTAATACAATTGTCATGCAAAAATACGACAACACAAAAACTGTGAGTTTAAATACAAATATTATCTTCTAGACAATATCCACACTCAAATAAGTTAAGTCCTCATTACAATTATTGATATACTATTTTACAAAATAGTGAGGACTACTAAAACAACTGTCTTGAACCATCACTTCACACCCCGACTAGTTCCCGCTATATTATCGTCTCATGAGAAGAAAAATAGAACAAAAAAGAAAAGGGTGAGCTCAACTAGCCTAGTAAAGAATATTATGACTAAGATAATGTACAACAAATTATCCTTAGTCTTCAACAAGAAAAAATCTGATAGAATACAATAGACAACAAGTTTTAGATCAACAACTGCAGCGGAAACAACAATTCATTAGAAGAGTTAAATAGAGAATAAAATCTACTATCTTCTATATATGAATTTAAAAGTCCATCGTCAATATTTTATCCCTGTAACATCAATCAACATATATCTGGAATCAAATATTCATCTTTGCACTACAGGCCAAAGATATTCATCAGTTGGTCATGTTCATCTAAACACCTGGTCATCTTTGCACTACGGGCCAATGATATTCATCAGAAAATCATTCATCTTTGCACCACAGGCCAAATATATTCAGTTATATCATCATTTAGGACTGAGGATGATGAAAAATATTTTAAAGAAAACGTATCGAGTGAAACAAAAGAACAAATGTTAATGATTAGTACTTTACACAATCCAAGTTCAAAAATACTTCATAAATAATCAAAGTGGAGTAAAATTCAAGAAAGAAGACCAAAACATAGATCCAATCAAAGATAGGAATCATAACAGACAATCTTGGACACAGAAAAGAAAATTTAATTTTTCTGTGAATAGTGTCGTATTCGTTAATAGTGTCGTATACGTGAATAGTGTCGTATACGTGAATAGTAACTCTAACACCAAAAGATAGAAATTCCACAAGAAAAATCATCATGCTTCGTGTATAGTACTCGTGAATAGTAACTCGTAAATAGTAACTCATGATTAGTAACTCATGATTAGTAACTCTGACATAAAAAGACCAGAATTTCACAAGAAAAATCTTACCAATATTCCGGCATAATGATATTAAAAGAAATAATATCATTTTTAAAAAAAATAATATCCCTTACCTCTAAAAGACAGTACTTCTGACTGGAATACTGGATATAGTGCTGAAGGAAACTTGCACCGTATAACAACACTCAAAATATCAAAATACTCACAAGAATACACTCAATATATCGAGAGAGAAAGAGAGAGAAAACTTCAGTTTCTGGTGTGATTTTCAATTCTAACCTAAACACCCTATTTATAGGAAAATGCTTAGAACACCAAAGCAGAAAATTTAATAAAATAATAATATTTATAAATTAAATTCCAACGCACACCTTACCAGCTGATTTCAACCATTTAACACATGCCCACAAATGAAAAAAAACGTTTTTCTTAATAAACATAATTAAAACTTCTAAAAATCAATTATTTCAGAACTTCGGATCTTCAATAATTCATAATAAATAGCTCTTTTATCAGAAAAATTCGAATTTCATGACTTTTCCAAAGGAAATTCTATTCTCTACAACTTTGCAAAAGAAATTTTTTCCAAATTCCAAAGAGAAATTGATTGAAATCCACAAACGGACGATTTTACAAGCTTTAATCAAATTTCAGTCAAGAAATGGGGTCCACCGACACACAAAATATGTGTTAATCATTTAATGCAATAAAAATACTCTTTCTCCTCATATACTCATATATCCCACATTCATTGTAAAAATATCATCATTATTATATAATATAATAAAATATTATTTTATTAAAAAAGATAAAATATCAATTTTTAACAATTGTCACTTTAAAAATTTTCTCCATCTGTATCCACATAAAATTAATATTTTTCTCATCATATAAATCAATAATTAATTATACACAAATAATATTATAGAATTACAGTACTGGCAATCAGGCCATTCCCAAGAAAGAAGGGGGCTTTCCAATAAGGATCTCTCCTTATTGGCGCGCAATTAGGTGACCAAACCTCTCATTAGACAGAACTTTCTAGACATTGCCAATAATGTTATCTAATAATATTATTCAGATAATATGAATTATTGCTTCGATAATGGAAAATATTGTGTAGTGACAATTATTGAAACAACAGTAATATAAAATATCAATGCAACAATTATTGAATCAATAAAATAAAATATTAAACAGTAATTACTGAAACAATTATTGAGTAGTGCCTTCTTACGTAAGAATCAATAATTGGTACAATACGTGTGCTACTGTACAACAACACATATTACTGTGTTTTAACCATCGGGTATTCTAACAGTGTTAACGGTAACAACTACGTCGTTATTTATAAACAACGTATACTTGTCATTTTCTTCATCCAATCGCTTTCCATTATGGGGCCCACCAAAGGCTGCGCCTTCGTACGAATATTCCCGGACACTAAGAATATTCCACGACCAAACGAATATTCCCCGACACTATGAATATTTTATAACCACTTGCTTATTTAAAATATTTGTGCATTTTACCCATAACTAACCACATTAATCAAATCAACCCCTTACTATTTCAAAATAATAATTAGAGAAATTAAATCTTTAATTATAAAAAGTTGGGGTCTTACACTGATGATCTTCACGACTTTTAGAATGTATGAGGATGTCATCAATAAAGACGACCACAAAGTGATCCAAATATTCCTTGAGTACTCGGTTCATCATATCCATAAAGGCAGTAGGAGCATTAGTCAATCCAAAAGACACGACTAAGAATTTATAATGCCCGTACCGAGTTCTGAAGGCAGTCTTTGGAATATCCTCTGTTTAAACCTTCAGCTGATGATATCCCGAACGAAGATCGATCTTTGAAAAGAATTGTGCTCCTTGCAACTGGTCAAATAAGTCATCAATGCGAGGTAAGGGATATCTATTCTTGATGGTGACATGGTTCAATTCCTGGTAGTCAATACAAAGTCGCACACTCCCATTTTTTTTCTTCACGAATAGAACAGGAGCACCCCAAGGAGACGTACAAGGACGAATGAAACCAATGTCTAACAATTCCTGTAATTAGGTCTTTAACTCCTGAAGTTCAATAGGAGACATTCGATACGGGGCTTTGGAAATGGGTTTTGTACCGAGTTCAAGGTCGATACAAAATTCAATTTCACGCTCTCAAGGTAGGCCAGGAAGTTCTTCAGGGAATACGTCAGGAAATTTATTAACAATAAAAATATCATTCAAATCTGACGTATTTTTGTTTAAATCTGTGACATGAGCTAAGAAAGCTTGACATCCATTTTTTAATAAATGAATAGCTTTATAGCTTGAGATGACTGTGATTGATTTTAATGGTTTGGTTGATTGAATTTGCATAATAGGTTGGTTAGGAATATGAAAGCTAACAACCTTACGAAAATAATCAATTTTTGCATGATGAGTAGTTAACCAATCAATCCCTAGAATCACATCAAATGCAAGTATTTTCAATAAAATAAGATCGACAGGTAATGTGAGGTACCGATTTGAAACAAACAAGACTTATAAACAGTGGATGTAATGAAGGTTTCTCCGAACGGAGTTTCCACAGATAAGTCAAAGACTAATTTCTCCGGAGTCAAATTTAATCGTTGAGCGCAAGTAAGAGAAATAAAAGAATGGGTAGAACCGGTATCAAATAAGGTATAGACTTCGCTAGAGTTTATGATAAGCTTGCCAGTGATGACCTAGTTCGGGTTCCTTGCTTTCTGGGAAGTCACAACAAAAGCTCTCGCTTGAACTACTAGTTTTAACTTGTCTAGGACGGTATTTTGTGTCACCATTCCAATTGGACTTGTCTTCGGTGCACGACAAAATCGGGCTAGGTGACCTTTTCTTCCACAATTATAACACGCTTTGGATGGCATCGTGCAGTTTGAACTGATATGTTCCTCCCCTCCGTATTTGAAGCATATGATAGGTGGTCGTTCTCCTTCCTTAACCACGGGTGCTGATGCTGACGTCCTTCCATCATTGTTGAATCTCCTCTTCTTAAAATGTCCATTCTTATTGTCTTGGCCATGATTATGACCGAAGTGGTTACCATTTATGGCATGTTGATTTCCTCCACGTTTGTTTTCACCGCTTCGATGACTGCTACCACTGGTATTATCATTTTGTCGGCTGCTTTCTCTTGGTTGCGTTGACTCGTTATCGCGCTCCAATAACTGAGCCCTATTTACAACATTTGAATACAAACACAATTTATGAGAAATTAGATATTGACGTATCTCGGGTTTCAAACCTCTTAGAAACAACCACGTCATTCTCTCCTCATTATCAACCAAGTGAGATGCAAACCGGGACAACTCAGCAAACTTAGCTTCGTACTACGACACAGTCATATTGTTCTGCTCCAACTTGATGAACTCTACCTCTTTAATGTGACGAATACTTTCGGGAAAGTATTTGTCGTTGAATAGTTCTTGGAACTTCTCCCAAGACATCTTCAGTGCGGCAGGTTGAGCACGCTTTACCGATTCCCACCAGTAATTTGCCTCTCCTCGCATAATAAAGGTGGAAAAGGGAACCTTTTGCTCCTCGGAGCATCCCAAGACATCAAATATCTTGGTGATCAACTTTATCCATGCTTCTGCCTTAAGTGGTTTTGGTTCTCCAATAAACTCCGGTGGTCCCAGCTCCTTGAATTGTTTAGCGGTGACCGTCCGAGAGTTTCCAGTGCTTCCACCTATATTTTGGATAGGAGCCACTCTCGCCTGATGTTGTATGAATTGGATAAAGCCTCTGAACATTCCATCATTCATCATTTGGTCAGTGTTATTGTTTGCATGACGATTGTCACCTTCCTGATGCACATTATCCTGATTATTGATATGTGGAGACTCAATGGTCTTCTGTGCTCCATTGCTATTCTCAACATTCTCGGATGTCATTTTTAGATACTGCCACAAAACAAGGGTTAATTGACATGTACCATATTATCCTTATACTCTAACCGACCAATTAAATACCAAATAAACTTTGGTAGGTTATACTAGCGAAGGAATTCCCCGTCTCTCCCCTCCTAGTTCTAGTCTCATATCTTAGCTAGTGATCATATCCCTAAGCTTTGATACCAACTGTGACGCCCCCAAAATAGGTATACATCACCTATTCTGAGTCGCCAAATACATGGTATAGAATACAAATACAACCTTAAATATACATCATGAGCTGTGAGTTTTAATACAAATATTGTCTTCTAGACAGTATTCAAACTCAAAATAAGTCCTCAATACATTTATTATCATACTATTTCATAGAATAGTGAGGACTACTAATGCTATCATCTGGACCGTCACTCCATTCCCCGACTAGTCCCTGCTACGTTCTCATTTCCTGAAGAGAACAATGAAAGCAAAAGGGTGAGCTCAACTAGCCCAGTAAGAAATATTATGACTAAGATATTGCAGAATAAATTATCATTAGCCTTCAACAGTGTTAAACTGATAAAATATAACAAACATCAAGTTTAACTGCAGCGGAACAAGCAATCCATTAGAAGAGTCAAGTTGAGAATAAAATCTACTATCTTCTATGATTTAAAAGGTTTTTCATTATTTTTATCGCTGAGACTCAGCTTAATTAAATAATCCACATCATCCCTGCACTACGAGCAAGGATATTCATTAGTATCACGACCACAAATTATCCATGCACTACGGGCCAAGGATATTCGTGTATTCATCAATGATCATGATCATGCCAACAACTGACCATCAATGCACTACGACCAACGAGGGTTTTTACCACATCATTTTTAACATTACGGTCATGATTATACCAAATAATCCCTGGTCATAATCATACCAAGTCCATCTATGCACTACAGGCCACAGACTACTTTCAACATATTATAAACACGAGGATGATTACAATGATATAAGAATTCAATAAAACAAGTTCAAGGATAAATTTTTAAAGATTTATAATTTAATTTATCCAGAAATCAATAACGTCCAAATTGTCAACATGATACTGTTTTGTGGAGTAAAATTCAAGAATGCTCAGAAGAATATTTCCATGAAAAGATACTGGATGAAGCGCAAATATCAAGGATATTCCACTAATTTCATGGAGTATAGAAGCCAAAACTTTAACCAACTGAGTATAATAGAATATATAAAACCGCAAATAGATTTTTGCCGCCATGCGGTAATCCACGTAGACAGATTATTCTAACAGAATAATAAAGAATGGACCCAGGTCATGCGTAATCCGCATATACATGATATTCCAACAGAATAATAAAGAATCGAATAACAACAGAATTCACCAGGCATGCGATAGGCCGCACAAACATGTTATTCCAACAAAATAATAAAGAATGGAACCAGGTCATGCGTAATCCGCACAAACAGGATATTCCAACAGAATAATAAAGAATGGAATAACAACCCTTACGAGTATTGAAAGAAAATAACTCTCTTCATGAATACGAAAGAATAATAACCCTTACCTTAAAAAGAAGAGTATTCCAACGGTTAGGGCGGGGATATACTTGAAGAAAACTTGCACTATTTTCTATGCTCAAAGCTTTCTTAAACTCTAAATCAACATTATAGAAGAAGAATTCTCTGAATTTCTGGGTGATTTTCAATTCTAACTAAGCATCCTATTTATAGGAGAATGGAAAGGATACTATGCTGCACTATGTAATAAAATATAATATATTCTATTTATAATCAAATAAAATTAAACTTTATAAAAAGTATTCTGTTTTATATAAAAAGTTTTTACTATATAAACACTATGCAGGTACTATGCAAACACTATGCATAATAAAATATAATATATTCTATTTATAATTAAATAAAATAAAACTTTATAAAAAGTATTCTGTTTTATATAAAAAGTTTTCTGTTTTATTACATTTATAATAATAATAAAATAACATTTATCACCATTAATATAATTCACAATAGACCAGGTCTTTCCCAGGAAAGAGGGGGCTTTTCAAAAAGGATTTCTCCCTAGTGACGCGCAATTAGGTGACCAAACCTCTCCTTGGCAGAACTTCTAGACATCGTCAATATTGCAAATAATAATATTAATAACTCTGTCATCTCAATTATTGATTTAATAATATAAAATATCGACAATAATTGAATCAAATAATGTGAGATACTATGCAGCAATTACTGTAGAAATAATTGAACAAAACTGAGTGACTTCTCATGTAAGCATCAATAATCAATACCGTGTGCTACTATGCAACTACGCGTATTACTGTACTTTTAACACTGGGTGTTTTAACAGTTAACAGTAAAACTTTCGCCGTTATTTTTATAAAATATTTTTGTCGTTTTCTCAATCCGACAATAATTCCGTTGTGGGGTCCATCAATGATTGTGCCGTTGTACGAATATTCCCTGTTAAAATGAATATTCCCCGACCAATCGAATATTATATAAAAACTTGCGTACTTTGCAAAATTTATAAATATTACCCACAACTATAACATTATATCAAATTTATTCCATAATATTCAAAAATGATATTTATAGAAAAATCATCTTTATTCATAAAATTTGGGTCTTACATAATGTATCATACTTGTGAGGATGATACAATACATTTGGAGCCAATAACGCGAAAAAAGCACCCATAGCGTCAACAACTCTTCACAAATTTTTATTACAATTCGAGAATGCAACACCTGAACTTTTGGACGCAATGAAAAAAATTAAGGATGAAATTCAATTAGATTTGAATTTCAAGATAAAACAAATGAGAGAATAGAATCATATTTTACAAGATTACCCTATATATATTTATAATTTAAAATAATTATTAATTTATGATTTTGATGGGACCATATATTTATATAAGGGTCTTTTTAGAAATTATTATTTTATTATTTATTTTATCAAAATTATTAATTTATCTCATTAGTCAAAGTCAGGACTGAGAAAAAATATTATTTTAGATAGATTATTATTTTATCGAGTATTAATTTATAGAGGTTCTACTGTAGAGGAATAAATCATAACAAATACTTGCTATGAATTAAAAATGGACAAATACCATCATTAGCGTAAAATACAATAACCAACGGTCGAGAGTAGAACTCAAAAATTCTCGACCACCACTATTAGTAGCGGATGTCGAGTTACATCTGCTACGAATTATAGCGGATGACATGTGTCGTCCTCTACTAATAGTAACGGATGCCGCTGATAATAGTACAGTCGTCTGCTACTATTATTACCATACGTAACCCGTCGTCCACTACTAATAGTAGCAGACGTGGATTTTTTTTGTTATAATTTAGGTTGTTGTTGCGACACCCCCAAAATAGGTCCAATCCATCCAACCTATTCTGAGTTGCCAAATACATGGTACAGAAAACAACTACAATTTTATTACTACAACTGTCTTGCAAAATACAACAACACATATGTTGTAAGTTTTAATACAAATATATACCAACTGTGACTCTCATCCCAATATTGGATAGCACGTCACAATGACACCTTACATAAAGGTACAGTCAAAAACTGTTTTAGAAATTAGAATAATTGGGAAGTGCTCAAGGAAACCTTCGTACATGGGAGGCCATTCATCTAGGTTATGATAGATATCATGCGTCCACAGAATTATCCTTGGTTGACCCAATAGACCCCAAAGAAAAGTGAGAAGATTACTATCATATTCTTTCTAATGGTGAGTCTTCTCTTGACATATCATTATCTCCACTGTCTCTAATTGAGAACTATACTTCAACCAAACACAAAGATTATATAGGTAGTGCTCGTAAATATACTCAGCAAGTGGATGTGCACAACCCTGTCCCATGATAACACGAAGTCGCATGTCATTAGACATCTTGTATGATAGTGGCAAAACACCCTTCCAACATTGGGTTCGCCTCACCCTATTTGATTCACCAAATATAACTACTAAATGATATATAAAATACAACACACTTTTTTATACTGTTTAGGGAGAACCTCCACAGCTAGAGACCACCGTTCTATTCTCCTGTTACCCCCGCTCGACCCAGCTACACTCTTATTACATGAAAGGAATTGTGAAGTAAAAGGGTGAGCACAACTAGCCCAGTAAAGAATATCATGACTAAAGATAAATAAATTATCAATAGCATTCATCAGTAATAAATCAGAGATTTAGAACATATGGTAGATGATAAAACTTTTCAACCATAGTTATAGCGGAACGAGCAATCCATTAGAAGAGTCAAATAGATCATAAAGTCTATTATCTTCTCCATGTTAAAGGTCCACCAAAAATGTTTTATCCCTGTAACATCAATCAACAGTTCCTGTCCACAATCATGTGAATAACGCGTAAACATAATTGTGGTTCTAAATTCCTCTTTTCATCCAGGACGAATATAATTTACATCACATGTCTTTACCTGAAACATCAAAGATCATGGTTATACCAAATCACAATTTATGTTCATAATCATACTAATAAGTTCATCTTTGCACTACGGGCCAAAGATATTCGTCAACAGTTCATATTTGCACTATTGGCCAAAGATATTCAACAACAGGTCATCTTTCCACTACAGGCCAAAGATATTCAATAAAAGATCATCTTTGCACTACAGACCAAAGATATTCAACAACAGATCATCTTTGCACTACAGGCCAAAGATATTAATATCTCAAATAAATATATAATCATTTCATAATTTATATAAATAATAATTATAACCATGTTGATCAATTCACCTTTGTACTTAAGCTAAAGATATTTAATTATAAATTCAATAGTTATGATCATACCAGTCAACAATTCAACTTTGCACTACTTGCCAAAGAGAACCTATAGTCACAATCATACCACTAATCTACCCATCTTTACACTCAAGTCAAAGAGAAATTTTATCACTAGGATTATAAAAATGTTATATATGATAATAAAAACAATATGATCAACAACTGTATTTAATTTCAAGAGTAAGATTCATAAATCAACAATAATTTGGTCAGAAAAAGAAACTAAGTTTGTCGTGAATAGTACCCGTGAATAGTAACTCATGAATAGTACTCCGAATTCGTACATAGTACCGTATACGTAAATAATTTCATATACGTAAATAATGATATATACATGAATAGTTTCGTATACGTGAATAGTAACCCCGACATGAAAAAGGTAGAAATTCTACAATAAATCCTTACCAATATTTTGGTATAATGATATTGAAAGAATAATATCATTAGGAAGAAAATAACATCCCTTACTATCCCTTACCTCAAAAGAGCAGTACTTCTGATCGGAATATCGGTATAAGGCTGAAAGAAACTTGCACTGACTAGCAACTCACAAAGTATCTAAATACTCAAAAAATACGCTCGATAATATAGATAGAGAAAAAGAGAAAACTTATTTTTGGTGTGATTTTCAATTCTAATTAAGCACCCTATTTATAGGAAAATGTTAGAACGCCGAAGCAGACATGACCTGCTACCTGATGGCTTTACCTGCTACTATTCCCACCCACCACTTTTGAAATAAAATTTGAGCACATTTCTTTACCAACCAAAGGTGGGGCCTACTCATTCTATAATTTTCCACCAAAAATCATTTATAAAAATAATTTTCGAATCAGTCACCTCTTAAAATTCATAACAAATCATACGTTAATTTTTAACGGTTCAAAATTTGTGGACATGTACTCAACTTATATATGTATAACATATCAAAAAATCACAACGATCCAACGGTCAGATTAAAAATTATAACTCACATAATAGAGCTTAAGAACACTGATTTTATTTTTTAATACCTTCAATTCGACAAAATACTGATAAAACACCTCAACATTAATTCCTTCATTTATAACCACATAAAATAAATATTTCCCTATCCATCATTTATATCTACATAAAATAAATATTTCCTTATTATATAAATCAATAATTAATTATTCACAAATAATATTAAAGAATCACAATTATGACAACCAGGTCGTTCCCAGGAAAGAGGGGGCTTTCCGATAAAGATTTCTCCTTATTGGCGCGCAATTAGGTGACCAAACCCCTTTTCTAGACAGAACTTCCTTAGACATTACCAATAATGCTATCTAACAATATTATTCAAATAATATGAATTATTGATCTGATAATTGAGATACTGTGCAGTGACAATTATTGAACAATAATAATATAAAATATCAACGTAGCAATTATTGAATCAATAAAATAAAATATTGAACAGTAATTACTGTAACAATTATTGAGTAGTGTCTTCTTACGTAAGAATCAATAATTCAAAAATACTGTGCAATACCGTGTGTTACTGTGCAACAACGCGTATTATTTTACTTTACCCATAGGGTATTCCAACAGTGTTAACGGTAACGATTACGCCGTTATTTATAAAAACTCAAATTTGTCATTTTCTTCATCCGACCGTTATTTTGTTATGGGGGCCACAAATAGTTGCGTCGTCGTACGAATATTCCCCGACAACAATAATATTCCACGACCAAACGAATATTCCCCGACAATAATGAATATTTTATAACCACTTGCTTATTTTGAAAAAAAATAATTTCACCCATAACTTTAAACTTTTATCAATTAAACCATTTACTGAATAATAATTATATAAAAGATTGAAAACTTTTATTTCATAAAATTCGGGGTCTTACAATATCTCCTCCTTATGAAATTTCGTCCCCGAAATTTACGTACCTCGAAGAGTTGAGAATACCTTGCTTTCATATCAGATTCTATCTCCCCTGTCATCATGATTTCTCCATTGTTCATCTCCTGTATACAGCTTCAAAACAAAGGTTATTTGACATATCATAATTTGTCAACTTAAGTAAGAAAATTCAGCTTAGGTAGGACATACTAACGAAGGATATTACTCATCTTTCCCTTCCTAGTTCAAATCCCGGATCTCCGCCATAGATCATATCCCTAAGCTCTGATACCAACTGTGAAGCCCCCAAAATAGGTCCAATCCATCCAACCTATTATGCGTTGCCAAATACATGGTACAGAAAACAACTACAACTTTATTACTACGTGCAAAATACAACAACACATATGTTGTGAGTTTTGATACAAATATATACAAACTGTGACTCTCATCCCAACCTTGGATAGCACATCACAATGGCACTTTACATAAAGGTACAATCAAAAACTGTTTTAGAAATTAGAATCTTTGGGAAGTGCTCAAGGAAACCTTCGTATATGGGAGGCCATGCGTCTAGGTTATGATAGATATCATATGTCCAAAGAATTATCCTTGGTTAACCCAATAGACTCCAAAGAAAAAAGAGAAGATTACTATCATATTCTTTCCAATGGTGAGTCTTCTCTTGACATATCATTATCTCCACTGTCTCTAATTGAGAATTATACTTCAACCAAACACCAAGATTATATAGGTAGCACTCATAGATATACTCAGCAAGTGGATGTGCACAACCCTGTCTCATGATAACATGAAGTTGCATGTTATTAGACATATTGTATGATAGTGGCAAAACACACTTCCAACGTTGGGTTCGCCTCACCCTATTTGATTCACCAAATATAACTATTAAATGATGTATAAAATATAACACACTTTTCTATACTGTTTAGAGAGAAATCCTCCACAGCTAGAGACCACTGTTCTATTCTCCTGTTACCCCCGCTCGACCCTGCTACACTCTTATTACCTGAAAGGAATTATGAAGCAGAAGAGTGAGCACAACTAGCCCAGTAAAAGATATCATGACTAAAGATAAATAAATTATCAATAGCCTTCATCAGTAATAAATTAGAGATTTAGAACATATGGTAGATGATAAAAATTTTCAACCATAGTTGCAGCGTAACGAGCAATCCATTAGAAGAGTCAAATAGACCATAAAGTCTATTATCTTCTCCATGTTAAAAGTCCACCAATAATGTTTTATCCCTGTAACATCAACCAACAGTTCATGTCCACAATCATGTGAATAACTCATAATGTGACGCCCCCAAAATAGGTATATATCACCCATCTTGAGTTGCCAAATATATGGTACAAAAATTAAATACAACTTTATTATACAACAGTCATGTAAAATATGACAAAAAATAATCTAAGAGTTTTAATAAGAATATTGTCATCTAGACAATATCCACTCTCAACGGAGTCCTCATTACATTTATTATAACACTATTTAACAGAATAACGAGGACTACTAATGCTATCATCTGGACCGTCACTCCGTTCCTCGATTAGTCCCGGCTATGTTCTCATTTCTTGAAGAGAACAGTGAAAGAAAGGGTGAGCTCAACTAGCCTAGTAAGAAATATTATAACTAAGATAATGCAGAATAAATTATCATTAGCCTTCAACAGTGTTAAACTGATAAAATAGAATAAACATCAAGTTTAACTGCAGCGGAACAAGCAATCGATTAGAAGAGTCCAGTAGAGAATAAAACCTACTATCTTCTATGATTTAAAAGGTTTTTCATCACTTTTATTGCTGAGACTCAGCTTAATAAATAAACCACATCATCCCTGCACTACGGCCAAGGATATTCATTAGTATCACGACCACAAATTATCTATGCACTACGGGCCAAGGATATTCATGTATTCATCAATGGTCATGATCATGCCAACAACTGTCCATCAATGCACTACGACCAATGAGGACTATCGACGTCGGGATTCTTGGATGTCACTTTCCGTTACTTGTTCTTTGGTGTTCTCATTTTAGGTGAGATTTATTTGAAAAAATAAGTGAAAAAGGTCCGACATGTATAATGTCGACGATGGGACTGTTAAGAGTCGCCAGTTGAATTTTTAAATGGTTGTACCAACACAACCAAGAAAAGGTTTGCACATTGACCCAGTGATGTGGCACTGATATACGGGTCGGCGAAACTGAGATTCATTTAGGGTCCGGGGACTTGGTTATGCGGGGGGAAGGTGTTAGGCACCCCCCGACATCCGTGTTACCACGGTGACCGCCTCTTTTCAAGAAACTATTATATGTGTGTGTGTGTGTGTGTGTGGGTCAATGTGCTGTTATATGAAAGTTGTGCGAGGCCTCGTTCGAACCTATATACACAGGGTTTGAATTTATGTAAAAATTTAGTTTTTTGCAAGATATGTCAATGATGTTTTATAAAAGTGGTTTTTTAAACCCTGATGCTCAATAGGAATTGAGACCTTTTACACCTCCATTTTTATTAAGTGAGCGACTGAATTGATTTTATTTGACAGATGCGAGGCATCCGTATGAAAAATAATATATCCAAAAATAATACTGACTTCCTCGTGGGTATGGAAACCATCTGAGAAAATACAGACATCGCATAATAATTTACAAGCTGCTTACAGCTGAAAATGTCCATCACGGGAACCGAATCTAGATCCAATGGGATGAATCTGTGATCACATGATTCCTAGGCGCATAGAATATTGCAATTTGTATAACAGTAATAAGCAGGTATATATATAAAAGCGGTAAATATATATATATATATATATATATATATATATATATATATATATATATATATGATCACCAACCACGAAGCACCTCTATGGGGGATCAGAAATGTAAATAAAGCTGTTAAATACGGTCAACTGCCATGAAGTAAACTCTAAACATGACTAAATGTAAAGAAAGCTGTAAAAGCGATCAACTGCCACGAAGGGAACTCCAGGCAGGACAAAATATATATATATATATATATATATATATATATATATATATATATATATATATATATATATATATGAGATTTCATTTATGGCAACCGGTTGCCATGGACACTGTTCTAACAACCTCTTTTCTCCTGACCGCTACAAACTCTTCTAGCTGTTAATAATAATAAAAAAAATCCCAGCCGGCACAAGTTCTCACGGCTTGGCAGATTTCATTGCAGTTTCTACTAACTTGATGCTAATTTTCACTTCTTAATATTATATTAAATACTAATATTACAAAATATATTATTAATATTAATATTATATAATATTGTATTAATAATATTACAAAATATTATTATTAATATTTTATAATAATATTATTATTAATATTAATAATATTGTATTAATATTAATATTAATAATATTGTATTAATATTAATATTAATAATATTTTATAATACTAATATTATTAATATAAATAATATTAATGATTTTATAATAATATTTAGTTAATGATTTTGTAATAATATTTATTTTAAGATAATATTATTACAAAATTATTATCTTAAACTTTTAAATTAAATATTATTATAATTATTATTTATTAAACATGTATCTCCTTCACACTTGCTCAGCCGCTACAAGTTCATGCGGTTGAGTTTTTTTTTTACTTTGTCATTTTGGTTTTCATTCACATTCAGTTTTTTTTAATATTATTGTTATAAAAAGCATGCAACACGACTCTCAACGTGTAGAAGGGTGTGTGCAAAGATGAAGAGAAAGACTCTAAAGTGTGTGAGAAGGCTTACAGCTGACTGATAAAAAAGGCTTCTATATCTTTAGAGTGGGTAAACACTAGGCTTTTGTGGGTACAAAAGAGGCTATATATGAGCTCACAGATGTTTGAAAGTTGGAAAATACACTGTATGGCGAGTGCAGAGAAAATTGTGCAGGGTTTCCCCTTCTCTTTTCTCTTAAAAATCAGCACCCCAAGCCTCTTATTTATTGGAAAAAGGAGCCGCAGGTGTACCAGAGGCGGGTCGAGTAGGCCCAGTTCTGTCGGGTCGGGTCGAAGTAAGTGCACTTAGGCACTGTAATGTCCACTCGGATTTTGAGAAGTGCAATCCGGGCATTCGTTTTGAGGTATTCAGGACCTATTTCGGACCGCCGTTGTCGAGAGTTGTACAATGGCGTGGGATTAAAGTTTGTACGAAGTCTTTAAAGATGGGACGATGCCCTCCGGTCTCCAAGCTTCAACTTTCATCCGTTACCCCGCACAATAGTCACTCGGGATTGGTTAGCCTTGTGGGACATTTTTGCATAAAGACGAGATGTGGCATTGTGTTGGACGAGATGGTGATGTTGCCCCTCACCGATGTTACTACCGGATTAGGCCGATAAGCAGACGTTGCTCAGACTTCGCTGAGATTGGACTGCTGCATTTGTTGAAGATCCTCATTGTCATCTTTGAGGTGTGCCTATCTTCCCGATGCGATTGCCGTGTTGGCACAGTGTATTTCGTTGTGAGTGCCGTGATTGAAGCTGATGGCATTTGAAACAAGCATTTCGGGGGTTATCTCTAAAACTGCATTCCTTGGGGTTATCACCAAAGTTGGTGGCTATTCCCATGGTTGGGACTAAGACTGGATACCTCGGGGTTATCTCTGAGATTAATCGGTCTTCTCCGGTGTGTGTTCTGGTATTGTATCTGCAGGTCTCGGGGTTAAATCCGAGGTTGAAACCGTTACTCCCAGATTGCGATCCGGGGTTAATGCTGAACTTCCGGTAGTATCCGGTGTGGATTTGGATTGTCTTTCAGGGTTCTCTCTTAAAAGACGATCTATCCTCCTGTAATGTTAGTAACAGTAGTATAGAAATTTCGAGTGTCTACAGATTCCCCTCTTTATCATACTCATGCATGGCGATGCATGGGTAGGATAATGAATCCTAGACACTTAAAACGCAACAAGATAAACATGGTGCTAAGGGTAGCAACATGATGCAAATGTATGATGCATGTGTACGGGGTTGTGGTCCAAAATTTTGCGGATGATTGCTGGTTCCCTGTTGCTTCAACTGGGGATTGGCAATACTGACCAGATCTGATGTGCAAGCCGAATCTGTTAGGATATTGGTGTTGGAGTTATCACCAAATTCCTGTGTTCTTGATAACGACTTGATGCTGAAGGGGTATCTCTTATGTGTAAGAGATTCATGGGGATAAAGCTTGATCTATTTGAGGATGTATATAACATATTCCATCATCTATCCTCTTGGATAATGTTGACCTCTCCTGGTTAGTATCGCCAGAATATGTCATGATTCTGTTGGATTTACTGCCAATAACAAATGCTGTCAGTGATGCCTGACCTTCGTTGTCTTGTGAACCAACGACTGAAACATCCTGTGGGATATGTTGTCAAGGTTTCTCGGCCTTTGCTGATGTGTGAATCAACGGCTGAAACTCTGTGAGGAGATCGTCAAGGTTGCTTGACATTTGCTGACGTGTAGATTAACGGAGCATTGCATTGTGACCCCCATCGGGGATCCGCTGGGGAATATGAGCATCTGGGTATGAGAACCTCGAACAGCTCTATAGCTCTGATAGGTTTAAACGCTATCAGATGAAATGATGTCAAGGTTGCTTGACCTTCATTGATACGTGTGTCAACGGCTGAGCATGCGTTGCTACTCCCGCCAGAGATATATATTGTAACCCCCGTCGGGGACCCGCGTTGTAACCCCCGTCGGGGATCCACTGGGACGCATGAATATGTACACAACTACCGAACGGTTCTTAACGTTTCGATGGGTTTACCTGCCATCAGCTGAAATAATGTTAAGGCTGCTTGACCTTTGTTGATAGAGTTGTCAACGGATGAACGTGTTATAACCCCCACCGGGGATCTACGTTGTAACCCCCGTCGGGGATCTATGTAGGGTAACAACCCAGAGTCGGCGGCATCAGACCTATAAAAGGTATTTCCGTATGTAATTTGTGACACTGAGGTCATCGATAGAGTATACCTTGTGTTCAGGCGACTACCAATGAGTGATGTACAGATTCAAAGTCTCATTTGAGAAGACCAGGATTGTATGCTATTTTGCTCAATCGTATGGCATTTTTATTCTTGATTTGACCTTTCTAGCCTGTAAGAACTCTGTTTCAACTCGAACTGGACCGAGCTGGAGGGGTGGGACCCACATAGAGGAGCCACAGGTGCACCTGCTACAGCTGCAAGTGGGCCTGCGGCCAGGCGTGGATGATAAATCCCAGCAGGCTTCACTTCACAAGTCACTTTCAACTTGTTTCACTTTAGAAAAACCGCGAGCCACTTCCAGATTTGCTGAGTTCGGGCTGCTTTCTGCAAATTCTGTCACCGTACAAGTGTTCTACACTATTCAAGTAACACATGCATGTATTGTTTTCCAGTTTCTATCCGTTAGATTGTGAGATATTGCACAAAATGCATCTAAACACATAGTAGTGATTATGTATGCACAAATGACTTAATAAAAAATATTTAACATAGTAAATGTTAGTATTAAACCATGCTAAACATAATGATGTGAAAAAATTTGACTTCTGAGAGAGTCAAATTGGCACCTTTTTCTGCTATTTTTTTGTCCTATTTGAGGTCCAATGAGTAAAAGGTAGAAATGCAAGATATTCCTAGCATTGAGGTTGGCCTTATGCATGATGAGTTTGATTTTTAATGCATATATTATGTATATGACTTTGGGGCAGGTGTGCTACTGAATGGCCACCTAGACATGCCTGTGCGCATGTGGATAGTCCTATTTTCAAAGGGGACTATGGCGAAATTTTTCCAAATATATACATTGGGTAGTCATGCATTCTAACTCTAATATATATATTAAAGTAAATGCATGCATGCATATAGTCATATAATGCATTTTAGAAAGCTCCAGGTAAGGCAATACCACACCCTTTCTAAGGTGATTTGGAGACTTGTTGTCCAGATATTATGGATCTGGATCAGCCGAGCAGTTCTTATAGGACTGCCTCTGGCGTACGGTAGAGGGCTTCTGAAGTGCGTCGTCCCCATTCTGTCAAACAGCCTCGTCGGTTGGTGGAGGCTGTGATTCGTCCCGCCCAGGTAGAGGTTCCAGACGTTGAGGACGAGGAGGTGGATATTGAGGATCCCGCTCCTGCTGTACATATCCCTCGCAGGGAGCTTCTGAGCATCCAGGTGGTGAACCCAGAGTTGCTAGGTGATTTGAATTGACACCCATCGATGTACTTTCATGCTAACGAGGTATGACGTTAGACTTTATCTTCCTTCTTTCCTATTGATGAGGATTAAAAGGGTTCTGATGTTGATCTGTGCTTCATCCAGGTTCCAGGTTTTACACAGCCTCGGGGGAACTGGTTTAGCATCCATTCCATGTACTAGGTGCTTCATCCTGATTACCTCAGGGCATTGTCTGAGCGATGGTTTTATCAGACTCAGTCACTCCACCTGCTGGATTGCGAGGTGATGATGATGCCTATGGATTGGCGATTTATCACAGGTATGGAGTTTGGAGGGGAGCCAGTTCCTTGCATGGCGAATATCACCCCTACTGCCGTCCGATCTTTGTTAGGAGTTCCGGCGGGTGCGCTCAAAGGTAGGACTGTCTGTTCAGGTCCTTTGAGCATAGATGTTATAAGTGGGCTATTGAGTGCGCCCATGCCTGATAATGTCAGGATCAGGGATCGAGTTCTGCGGCGATTATTCCTGATAATCATTCGAGGCTACTTCATAGCAGATAACTCTTCTACGGTATCTTTCGCTCTAGTCAGCGCCACACGCGTTGGGGACCAAATAGGAGAGTACGATTGGAGCTCTTACACCTTTGCCTATTTCCTCCGGGGCATGCGTCTGCGCTCACAGGGTTTGACTGAGGCTTGGCTAGGATTTTACCCGTTTCTGCTGGTGAGTATTTTCTCTTGTCTTTTCCTTTCACAGGTTAAGAGTGTTTACTGATAGCAGATGTTTTGCCATTGTGTTGGTAGTTTTGGGCCTATGAGAGGCTTCCATGTTTGCATCCTGTGAGTGTTAGGCTTAGATACCTATCCACGAGGAATATGATGGTATCATTCTATTTTACCAGAGGTCCCTGCATCTGAGGGCTTCGCTCATTGCTGTATGCAGCTAGAGTTGCTAACAGCCGATGCCATCACATGGCTTCCATATTCAGGGGATCATTTGATCATCGGTTTTGAGGATGGACACCCTACTAGAGTAGAGTATTTGATTTCCACCCGGAGATTTCCTCTTGTCACCGATGGAGGCTGAGAGCTCTATTTAGGAGAGCGTGCTATTAGGAGCACCACAGGGGAGATTTGTATACCGATCTTGCCTACTGTTAGGCGTCATTGGCTTGTATCACAGTCACCCGCCATTGATATTCCATTGTTGGGAGTTGACGATTTTGATTTATCTGAGGGTCCATGTACTCAGGAGATATTCTAGCGCTGGTGGCTCCCTCGCACTATTGGTGCCCAGTCCCGTGCCACACAGTTTATGGGGGACATGGTTCCAGGATCTTTGATGATGACGGATTGGGTGGATTGTGTCCGAGCTCCGACTCCTCTGACCCAGATTGATAGCTTGACCCGACAGTTGGATCAGGCACATATATTTATTCGGCATTTGGGCAGAGATCCAGCAGAGGCGGAGACATTTGTTCCTTCCAGCTCAGGTGCTGGCCCCTCAGACGACCCATTTGGTTTTGTCGGCGCACATCCTCCCCTTTATAGGTCTGACATCCCCGTTGATAGAGATCCAGTGACTCAGGAGGAATTATATCAGGTGGACAGGATTGAGGATGTGGACATCGAGACCATTGACTTCTTTTGATGTGTATTCTCGCTATATCTGTTGATAGGCCTCTGTTAGATATTGGGTGGCTGTTCCCCATTCTCACTATATCTTTAGATAGGCCTCTGTTAGTAGTAGGGCGTTTGTGCCCCATTTTCATGTACTGGTAGCTGTATAGAGCTGATGTATTAGATGATGATATATTTAGGAATGTATGCACCATTTTTTTTCATTCCCTATATCATATTGCCATCCATTATCTATTATACATGTATTATGTTATGCATATGTATGTCCAGAGATACTCGGTATTGACCCCTGGATGGTCTTATGACACGGCCCGCACAGATGTCTTCTTCGACAGTTAGCCGTATAGATCATACCCCACCGTCAATGGTGGTATTGGGTATGCGGTCGTGGTACGATAACATGTCACCACCAGATAGGGTGACTGTAGATCTGTTATTGCAGCATACCATGACCCTTTTGGCATTTCAGGTTCCTGCGGGATTTGTAGATGGGATGCTAGAGAATTGGATAGCTGATAGGCAGGTAGTTCGCTTTGGCACCCATGAGTTGACTCTTACTCTAGAGGAGTATGCCCGTTTAACGATGTTGCCCCTAGACCGACCTTGCGTACACATGGCTTTGGGAGATATGAGTAGACGATTCATGACTTTCACCGGATTGAGGCGCAGAGTGGTGCAGGATGAGCTGAAATCTGGCCATGTGATCTCTCAGCGTTTTCTGTGTGACAGATTTGGTACGGAGGATAGCTACTCATGACATTCAGGGGATTTCACTATGTCGGAGGATCATTGGTGTTCGACCAGAGTTGATGTACTAATACTATGTGTACTGTCATATGTGTACATGCCGCGGTACATGGATGAGATAGATATAGGATTTATCATGGCGGTGAGAGCTCTCAGGGAGGGTCATACCATTGTACCTATGATCGTGGCAGAGACCTTGCGATCAGCATCCTACTACCGTACTTACCCATCAGGTGTGTTTACAAGGAGTTCGGTCATGCTGTATGTGTGGTGTATGTCACATTTGCGACCAGTTGGTACCTTTAGATGGAACGAGTATTGTTTCTCCCATGAGGTGGCTATGTCGTATTCCTTTCAGCCATCGGAGTGTGTAGATGCTCAGTCGTGGTCCTCATTTTTAGCAGATATCCGAGATCCATTTAGCATATTGTTGTGCTCGGGGCTTTGCTCACCATACAGCTTTATTACTCATGCTCCAGGCATGGATTTCCTCCCTTTGGCTAGCTTGAGGGGCGTGACGACTTATTATCCATTGGCCGTGATGTCGCAGTTTGACCAGTTCCAGGATTTTCATCCTTTCCAAGGGGCGGCAGGTCAGCGCTCAGCTTCTCGATACCTCTCAGCCGAGGACCAATCTCGTGTATACGCTTGCTGGGATCAGCGTGAGATAGCTACTTTTCCTGCCAGTCGTCCCGGTTATTCCGCAGAGTACTTCGTATGGATGGAGACAGAGGTTTTATCGGCTGCAGCAGTATTTGCAGTACCGGAGATTGAGTTAGCCGATGTAGAGCATATAGAGGACATTGATACCTACATCGAGGAGGATACTGTTGTTGGGTTGCCAACATTTCTTTCGGATTCTCCTAGTACCAGTACTTTTGTGATCCATCACTCAGTACAGTATTTAGAGCAGAGTCTTCATCTGATGACCTTTGAGAGAGACCAGATTCGATCTATGATATCGACTGCTCTTGATGTGAGGGACGCCGCCCTATTAGAGAGAGACGAGGCATTAGCTCGTAGAGATGCCGCTGTTGTTAAGCGGGATGAGGCTAGGTCAGACAGAGACGCAGTGATAGTTGAGCGGGATAGTGCTATATCTGCCCGGGATGTGGCTGTCACAGATAGTAATGCAGCAAGGTCCCTTACCATTGGTATGATCGCAGAGATGAGCGCTTATATCGATGAGCATATGGTCATCATGCAGATGGCTACAGATCTGTTGGGTCGTGTAAATATTCTTATCCAGGAGACTACAGCTTTACCTCCTTCATCTGAGAGGGATGCCATGTTGGTCTTGCTAGCTCGCATGTACCCTGATTCGTAGATGAGCTTGTATTTACATGCACAGACTAGCTTAGCCATTTTGTCATGTACAGTTCACATTGTATATATATCAAACAACATTATATATGATAAGGAAATATATTTTTGGATCACTTCCCTTTTAGATATGCCTTGCTATTTGCTTGATATTTTGCCTGCTGCTTCAGGGCTTGTGATCTTGATGAATTCTAAATTCTTCCTTGGTGGATGGACATTGAGCTATCTCTGGATAGTTTAGAATGGATCATCGATCTATGTATATCCGTACCATCTTTGGTGTCTTGGGACTTGTTTCTGAATGGAAATGTGGAGAGGAGTGATGTTTTCCTCTTTGAGATTGACCACACCACAGATGGTCGCCAGTACTTCTATTTAGGAGAAGCCTAGTTAATTCCACCTCTTATGGTTTAGTATTGCTCTTCGAGGTATGACCGCAGCTTAGATGGTCACCAAATCTCCTATTTGGGAGGAGTTCAGGTAATTCCATCCCTTTGGTCTGAAGCCGAATGACTTATAATGGATTGAAAGGGAATCCCAACACCCGTTGACAATGGTTTATGTTTTGGTAGGGGGTGAGACCGCACCATGAATGGATGCCTACGCACTCCTATTGAAGAGGAGATCAGGTCTGCGTAGTTCGAACCTGGTGTAAGAGGTTCAACGCTGTATATGGCTGATATGGTGTAGGAATGTTTTTGGTTGTTTTTGCTTTTGTAAAGAGAAGAGGGTAGAAATGTTTTTGTTGTTTTTATTTTATTGCGATCGGGCCATGTAACATGGTTGCCTACGTATTCCTATTGAAGAGGAGATCAGGTCGACGTAGTTTGCTCATCAGGGTGAGAAGAAAAGAGTAATCCCATGTGCAGGTCAAAGTGTGGGGAAGAGAAAGTTTAATCCTAGGTTGAGGATAAACTGCAGGCAGGAGAAGTTTGATCCCATGTATGGGTAGCCAAACTGCGAACGCAAGAGGTTCAATCCGCGGTGGGATGATCTAAGTTGTATGAGCGCAAAGGAGAAAGCCAGGCTGCTGGCTTGAAGAGTATGTTTCCCTGAGGGGAAAAGTGTAGCAAGTTGTAGGTGGTAAAGGGTTAAAGAACCGGAATGACTGGTGACCTGATGATGATGTACCAGGGTGTTTGCTGGTTACTTATGACATAATACCGTTTCATGGTGTCTGAGTTGATGAGTTGTGGAAATTCATCGCCGTCCATTTCTTGTAATCTGAGAGCGCCTCCTGTCAATACTTCTTTGACAATAAACGGGCCTTCCCAGTTAGTAGCGAATTTTCCTTTAGCCTGATCTTGGTTGTCAAGAATCTTCTTCAAAAACAATTCATGTTGTTTAAACTATCGTAGCTGGACTTTTTTGTTGTAGGATCTGGCGATCCTTCGCTGGTATAGCTGACCATGGAAGATAGTCGCGGTTCACCTTTCGTCTATCAAAGATAATTGGTGATACCTGTCTTGTACCCATTGGTTTTCATCCAGCTGAGCATCGATCACCACTCTGAGAGATTCCATCTCAACTTCAATGGAGAGCACTGCTTCCATCCCATAGGTTAAAGCATAAGGGGTTGCCCCAGTTGAAGTACACATTGTGGTTCTGTAGGCTAACAAGTAAGATGCAACAGGTTAGGCCAATCTTTGTGTTTGGCTGACATCTTTTGCATAATCTTCTTGATATTTTTGTTAGCCACTTCAACAACACCGTTCATCTTCAGACAATAGATGACAGAATTAAGATGTTTGATATGGAATTTACTGCATAAGGGTTGTTATTCCATTCTTTCAATACACGTAAGGGTTTTTATTCCATTCTTTATTATTATGTTGGAATAACCTGTCTATGTGAAGTACCGCATACACGATAAAATTCTTCTGTTATTCCATTCTTTATTATAATGTTGGAATAACCTGTCTGTGCGGTCTATCGTGTGCGTGGTGAATTCTGTTGTTATTCCATTCTTTATTATTTTGTTGGAATATCCTGTCTATGCGGATTACGCATGACCTGATTCCATTCTTTATTATTCTGTTGAAATATCCTATCTATGCGGGTTACGCATGACCTGATTCCATTCTTTATTATTCTGTTGGAATAACCGGTCTGTGCGGATTACGCACGCCTGGTGAATTATTTTGTTATTCCATTCTTTATTATTCTGTTGGAATAACCTGTCTATGTGAATTACCTCATGCATGGTGAATGATCCTTTGTATTCATTCCTTATTAAATCGAGGAAATGATCTGTTTACGTGGATTACTGCATGGCGTGCAAAAATCCATTTGCGATTTCATATATTCAATTATACTCAGTTGGTTAAAGTTTTGGCTTCTATACTCCATGAAATTAGTTGAATATCCTTGATATTTGTGTTTCATCTAGTATCTTTTCATGGAAATATTCTTCTGAGCATTCTTGAATTTTACTCCACAAAATAGTATCATGTTGATAATTTGGACGTTATTAATTTATGGATAAATTAAATTATAAATCTTTAAAAATTTATCCTTGAACTTGTTTTATTAAATTCTTATATTATTATCATCATCCTCGTGTTTATAATATGTTGAAAGTCATCTGTGGCCTGTAGTGCATAAATAGACTTGGTATGATTATGACCAGGGATTATTCGGTATAATCATGACTGTAATGTTACAAATGATGTGGTAAAAGTCCTCATTGGCCATAGTGCATTGATGGACAGTTGTTGGCATGATCATGACCATTGATGAATACACAAATATCATTGGCCCGTAGTGCATAGATAATTTGTGATCGTGATACTAATGAATATCATTGGCCGTAGTGCAGGGATGATGTGGTTTATTAATTAAGCTAAGTCTCAGCGATAAAAGTGATAAAAAACCTTTAAAATCATAGAAGATAGTAGATTTTATGCTCTACTTGACTCTTCTAATGGATTACTTGTTCCACTGCAGTTAAACTTGTTGTCTATTATATTCTATCAGTTTAACATTGTTGAAGGCTAATGATAATTTATTCTGCATTATCTTAGTCATAATATTTCTTATTGGGCTAGTTGAGCTCACCCTTTCTTTCACTGTTCTCTTCAGGAAATGAGAACGTAGCCGGGACTAGTCGGGGAACGGAGTGACGATCCAGATTATAGCATTAGTAGTCCTCATTGTTCTGTTAAATAGTGTGACAATAAATGTAATGAGGACTCCATTGAGTGTGGATATTGTCTAGATGACAATATTCTTATTAAAACTCTTAGATTATGTTTTGTCGTATCTTACACGACTGTTGTATAATTAAGTTGTATTTGAATTTTATATCATGTATTTGGCGACTCAAGATGGGTGATGTATACATATTTTGGGGGCGTCACAGTTGGTATCAAAGCTTAGGGATATGATCCCTGGCTGAGATGTGAGACAAGAACTAGGAGGGGAGAGACGGGGAATTCCTTCGCTAGTATGACCTACCTAAGTTTATTTGGTATTTATTTGATCGGTTAGAGTATAGGGATAATATGTGACATGTCAATTAACCCTTGTTTGGTGATAGTATTTGAAAATGACATCCGAGAATATTGAGAATAGCAATGGAGCACAAGAGACCGTTGAGTCTCCACAGATTAATAATCAGGTTAATGTGCATCAAGAAGGCGACAATCCTCATTCAAACAACAACACTGACCAAATGATGAACGATGAAATGTTAAGAGGCTTTATGTAATACATGCAACATCAGGCGAGAGCGGCTCTTGTCCAAAATTAAGGTCGAAACACTGGAAACTCTCGGACGGTCACCGCTCAATAGTTCCAGGAGATGGGACCACCAGAGTTTATTGGAGAGCCAAAACCACTTAAAGCAGAAGCGTGGATAAAGTAGATCGCCAAGATATTTGATGTTTTGGGATGCTCTGAGGAGCAAAAGATTCCATTTGCCACCTTTATGTTACGAGGAGAGGCATATTACTGGTGGGAATCGGTAAAGTGTACTCAACCTGCCGCACTGAAGATGTTTTAGGAGAAGTTCCAAGAACTATTCAATGACAAGTACTTTCCCAAAAGTATTCATCACATAAAAGAGGTAGAATTCATCAAGTAGCATGTGGAAACACTGGCAACTCTCGGACGGTTACCGCTAAGTAGTTCAAGGAGCTGGGACCATCGAAGTTTATTGGAGAACCAAAACCACTTAAGGCGGAGACGTGGATAAAGCAGATCACCAAGATATTTGATGTCTTGGGATGCTCCGAGGAGCAAAAGGTTCCATTTGACACCTTTATGTTTTGAAGAGAGGCATATTACTGGTGCGAATCTGTAAAGCGTACCCAGCCTGCCCCACTCAAAATGTCTTGGGAGAAGTTCCAAGAACTGTTTAACGATAAATACTTTTCCAAAAGTATTCGTCACATGAAGGAGGTAGAGTTCATCAAGTTGGGCAGAACAATATGACCGTGTCACAGTACGAAGCTAATTTTACCGAGTTGTCCTGGTTTGCATCTCATTTGGTTGATAATGAGGAGAGAATGACGCGGATGTTTCTAAGAGGTTTGAAACCTGAGATACATCAATACTTAATTTCTCACAAACTGTGTTTGTATTCAGATGTTGTTAATAGGGCTCGGTTATTGGAGCGCGATAACGAGTCAACTCAACCAAGAGAAAGCAGCTGACAAAATGATAATACCAGTGGTAGCGGTCATCGAAGCGGTGTCAACAAAGGTGGAGGGAATCAACATGCCAGAAATGGTAACCACTTCGGTGGTAATCATGGCCAAGACAGTAAAAATGGACATTTAAAGAAAAGGAGATTCAACAATAATGGAAAGATATTAGCACCAGCACCCGTTGTTAAAGAAGGAGAACGACCACCTATCATATGCTTCAAATGCAGAGGGGAGGGACATATCAGTCCAAACTGCGCGATGCAGTCCAAAGCGTGTTATAATTGTGGATGAGAAGGTCACCTAGCCCGATTTTGTCGTGCACCAAAGATAAGTCCAGCTGGGATGGAGGCACCAAATGCCATCCCAGAAAGGTCAAAGCCGGTAGTTCAAGGGAGAGCGTTTGTTTTAACCTCCCAGAAAGCAAGGAACCCGAACTAGGTCATCACAGTTAAGCTTATCATAAACTCTAGCGAAGTCTATACCTTATTTGATACCGGTTCTACCTATTCTTTTATTTCTCTTACTTGCGCTCAACATTTAAATTTGACTCAGGAGAAATTAGACTTTGACTTATCGGTTGAAACTCCGTTAGGAGAAACCTTCATTACATCCACTGTTTATAAGTCTTGTTTGATTCAATCCAGTAACTGTACGTTACCTATCGATCTTATTTCTTTAAAAATACTTGCATTTGACGTGATTCTAGGAATTGATTGGTTAACTACTCATCATGCTAAAATTGATTATTTTCGTAAGGTTGTTAGATTTCATATTCCTAATCAACCTATTATGAGAATTCAAGCGACCAAACCATTAAAATCAATCACAGTCATCTCAAGCCATAAAGCTATTCATTTATTGAAAAACGAATGTCAAGCTTTCTTAGCTCATGTCACAGATTTAAACAAAAATACGACAAACTTGAATGATATTTCTATTGTTAATAATTTTCCCGACGTATTCTCTGTGATAACCCGAGATTTTGAATAATCCAAATTTTACGAATAAATTTTTTTTAATTAATATTAATATTAATTATCAATTTTGTGACAAGTATTTGTGATACGAGTCCTGAGAAGGTCCATTTGTGTATTGACTAATAAATTTAGAGTAGAGTTGTGCTTAATAAAGAATAGAAACCCTAACCCTAAGTCCGGATAGGGATTCGATAGAAAATATATTTAAAATAATTATTTTAATGAGTACGTGTTTGTATAGTATAGATTTATTGATCAATGATTGATCGGATAAGATTTAATATTAATAAACCATAATTAGAGATTAGAAACCCTAATCGAAAGCTGAAAAATCCTAATTTTAAATTCGAGAATCCTAAACCCTAATTAGAAAACCCTAGTCCTAATTGGTAGGCTTAATGTGTTTATTAAACTTAAATATGATTAGAAAACCCTAATTATATTTTTGTTACTTTAATTTATATTTTACAAACCCTAATTGTAATTTGAATTTTTTTTTATTAAAACCCTAATTTCATATTCGGGATTTGTAAACCCTAATTAGGAAATCCTAATCCTAATTAGCAAGCCTAATGTGTTTAGTAAATGCTAATATAATTAGTAAACCCTAATTATACTTTAGAAATATTAATTTCTTTTTAAAACCCTAATTTTTATTTTAGAAATTTTTATTTTATTTTTTTTAACCCCAATTAGAAAATTCTAGAATTTGGGGTTTGTAAAACCTAAGGGTTGGAACCTTAGGGTTAAACCCTAAGGGTTTGGACATTTGACCATCTTACCATTAGATTTAAATTACAAATGACAAAAATGCCCTTTTTCATTTTTTTAATGGTAACTTGTAAAGTTACCAAGACCTTTAGTAGGTGAGCAACTACTTTGACTTTGTGGCAACAAATCTCCAGCAAAATTCGTCCATTGTATCAGCCATAGCAACACATCATCATATATATAGATTTGGGAGAGAGAAAGTTACTAAACTTAACTTATTTTTCAACCTAGCTCCCACCAACTCATTTTTTCTCTCAACCTCCGAAATTATCAATTGAATCAGTCACTAGATCATCTCCTAGAACACCAAGAACAGATTTGGAGAGTAAGGATCAAAGATTTAGTAAGAGAGGTATAATCCTAAACTCAACCTAGATCTTGTATGTTAAGGTAAAATTTGTGTTTATGTGTTTATAAAAGTGTTAAAAGATTTTTTAAGATGGTCTATGATGATCCATCATGGATCCATAGCATCAAAGTTGGTAAAAATTGAAGTTTTTCAAAATTGCTCTTGAGCTCAAAAGGTCGTCTGACAACTTAATGTCAGGGGCTGTAAATCCTTGTTTGTTAGTGTTTTGTGTTGTTTTATATTTTAGATCTGTACTCTGTCATGAGGTCTATAATCTTGAAGTGGAATCCAAGCTATTCGATTTCTAGATTACAAGATATAGCCGGTCAAAGTCGATTGACCGACCATGACCGTGTACATTCTGGGTAACCCAGAAGTACGTTATTAGCGTTTGACAGCTATTTGTAACGCTTGGATCTGACAGGTTTTATGTGTATTATTGATTTGGTTGTAACCCGGTTGTAGTGTGTTAAACGTACTATAGACCTATGCTTTAAAATCACTTAAACAACAAATATGTTGTATGTATGAGATGGTCAAAGTAGCCATCCGAGCCTGACTTAGTATTTATGGGAATTCCCAGAAACGTCAAGAACACCTTTTCTGTCAGAGTTTGACCAAGTGATATATCGTGATTATGTTGTAGTTGGACTGGGATCTTGGTATATACATGTTACCTGACATGCTTAATATAGTTCTGAACCTTCAAAACACCCATAAAATGACTGGAACATAAACTTAATTGAGAATCAAAGTGACCAGTCGAAGTTCTGGGTTTCTGGGGAAACCCAGTTACGGTCTGAC
This sequence comes from Panax japonicus, assembly GCA_020205505.1. Classification (NCBI taxonomy): domain Eukaryota; kingdom Viridiplantae; phylum Streptophyta; class Magnoliopsida; order Apiales; family Araliaceae; genus Panax; species Panax japonicus. Next base: position 45,451,379 of record CM035101.1, on the reverse strand, counting down.
AATATGTTTGAGAGTCTAGATCGCTTTGGTGTGTTATTTTTTGACTGAGATAAGAATTTACAATTGTATTACTACAAGTATACTACAATATCAGTGCACAAAAGATCCCAGAAACACACCGGATTAAACAAATATGAACTGTTAAACGTTGACCCTTATACTGCCGGTTGTCAATGTTCTTGAGCTCAAGAACACCAACTATGACAACCCCAAAATAGGTCCATTCCACCCAACTCATTCTGAGTCGCCAAATACATGGTACAAAAACAAATACAACTTCAGTAATACGACAACACATATACTGTGAGTTTAAATACAACTATTGTCTAATAGACAGTATAAAAACTCAAAAGGGGTCCTCATTACAATTATTGATACGCTATTTCACAGAATAGTGAGGACTACTAATGCAACCATCTGGACCGTCAATCCATTCCCCGACTAGTCCCAGCTATATTCTCATTTCCTGAAGAGAACAGTAAAAGAAAGGGTGAGCTCTACTAGCCTAGTAAGAAATATTATGACTAAGATAATATACAACAAATTATCATTAGTCTTCAACAGTATAACAACCGATAGAATATAATAGATAACAAGTTTTAAATCAACAACTACAACGGAATAAACAATCCATTAGAAGAGTCAAGTAAATTATAAAATCTACTATCTCCTATGATTTAAAAAGTTTTTCATAATCTTTATCGCTGAGACTCAGCTAAAAAAATAATCCATATCATTAAATCATCCCTGCACTGCAGGCCAAGGATATTCTTTAGTATCACGACCACGAATTATCCATGCACTACGGGCCAAGGATATTCGTGTATTCATCAACGGTCCTGATCATGCCATAAAACAATTCATCTTTGCACTACGGTTAAAGAGAATCCATAGCCATAATCATACCAAAAACTGTCCATCAATGCACTACGGGCCAATGAGGACTTTTATCACATCATTTGTAACATTACGGTCATGATTATACCGAATAATCCCTGGTCATAATCATACCAAGTCCATCTATGCACTACAGGCCACAGATGACTTTCAACAGTTGGTCATGTTCATCTTTACACTACGGGCCAAAGATATTCATCAGGTAATCATTTATCTTTGCACTACAGGCCAAAGATATTTAGTAATATCATCATTTAGGACTGAAGATGATGAAAAATATTTTAAAGAAAACGAATCCAGTGAGACAGAAGGACAATTAGTAGGGATTCGTATAACAGTTTATCCAAGATCAATAATACTCCATAATAACCAATTTTGAAACAAAATTCAAGAATAAAGATCATAACATGGATACAATCAAAGATGGTAACCATAATAGACATCTTGGACAAAAAGAAGAAAATTTCATTTTTCGGTGAATAGTGCCGTATACGTGAATAGTAACTCCGACACAAAAAGTTCTAAATTTGATAAAAAGTTCATACCAATATTTTGGCATAATGATATTGAAGAAAATATCATTTAAGAATAAGATAATATCCCTTACAAATATTAAATGAAAATAATATTCCTTTCGAATATTGAACGAATATAATATTCCTTACGAATATTAAATGAAAATAATATTTCTTGCGAATATTGAACGAAATACTATTCATACGAATACAAAAAATAATATTTCTTCAGAATATTAAATAAATAATACCCCTTATAGGTACAACAAATAATATCCCTTACAGGTACAACAAATAATATCCCTTACCTCAAAAAGATAATACTTCTGGCTGGAATACTGGATATATTGCTGAAGGAACTTGCACCGTATAGCAACACTCAAAGTATCAAAATACTCAAAAAATACACTCGATAATCTAGAGAGAAAAAGAAAGAAAAATTCTGGTGTGATTTTTAATTCTAACTTAGCCCTCTATTTATAGGAAAATATTAGCACGCCGAAGCAGACTTGACCTGCTACCTGATGGCTTTACCTGCTACTATTTCGCCCACCAAAAATCAGTCATCTCCCCCAATAACCAAAAATGGGGCCCACTCAATTCTAGAATTTTCCACCAAAATCATTTATAAACCTAATTTTCGAATCAGACACATCTTAAAATTCATAACAAATCATACGTTCATTTTTAACGGTTCAAAATTTGTGGACATATACTCAACTTATATATGTATAACATATCCAAAAATTACAACGATCCAACGGTCGAATTAAAAATTATAACTCACGCAATAGAGCCTTAAGAACATCGATTTGATCTTTTAATACCTCCAATCCGACAAAATACTAATAAAACACATCAACATTTATTCCTTCAATTATAACCACATAAATAAATCCATCATTTATATAAAATAAATATTTCCTTATCATATGAATCAATAATTAATTATTCAAAAATAATATTACATAATCACAATTATGACAACTAGGCCGTTCCTAGGAAAGAGGGGACTTTCCGATAAGGATTTCTCCTTACCTGCGCGCAATTAGGTGACCAAACCTCTCCTTGATAGAACTTTCTAGACATTGTCAATAATGTTATCTAATAATATTATTCAAATAATATGAATTATTGATCTGATAATGGAGATACTGTGCAGTGACAATTATTGAACAACAATAATATAAAATATCAACGGAGCAATTATTTAATCAATAAAATAAAATATTGAACAGTAACTACTGTGACAATTATTGAGTAGTGCCTTCTTACGTAAGGATCAATAATTCGATAATACTGTGCAATACCGTGTGCTACTGTGCAACCACGCGTGTTACTGTATTTTAACCACTGGGTATTCCAACAGTCTAAACGGTAACAACTACGCCGTTATTTATAACAACTCAAACTTTGTCGTTTTCTTCATCTGACAGTTATCCGTTATGGGGCCCACAAATGGCTGCGCCGTCGTACGAATATTCCCCGACAGAAAGAATATTCCACGACCAAACGAATATTCCCCGACAACAATGAATATTATATAACAACTTGCATACTTTGCAAAATTTATAAATACTGTCCACAACTAGAACATTATCTCAAATCCACAATATAATATTCAAAAAAATTATTTCGAGAAAATTAAATATTTATTCATAAAATTTGGGGTCTCACACCAACAGCGACGCTTTGTGTCGCTAAAGGCCTATAGCGACGGTTTTGAATTATTTTATTTTTAGAATTTCTAGTAATTAATTAAAAATAAAAATAAATTATAAAAATTATTAAAAATAGTTTTAAAAATTATTTTAAATTATGAAAAATAATTTTTGACCAATTAGAATATTTTTCTTTAATATTTATAATTATTTAAATATTAAAGGTATTTATTTTATTTACTTAGTGTATTAAATAAATTAGAAGAAAATAATTTAATATTATGAAAAATCATTTTAAATAAGAATAAGGTATTTAAAAATATTCTGAATTATAAGATATAATTTTTAACATTTTTGGAGAATTTAAATTAATAATTTAATATTAATGATATTAGATTTATTTAATTATTAAATTAAATAAATAAGATAAAAATGATTTTATGGATTTAAAAATTATTTTAAATAAGAATAAAGTGTTAAAAAATATTTTGAATTATAAAATATATATTTCAATATTTTTGGAGAATAAAATATTTTCAATATTTTATTTAATTATTATATTACATAAATGAATTAAAAATGGTTTTATTGATTTAAAAATCAATTAAAAATGAGTAAAATAATTTAAAAATATTTTAAGTTATAATAAATGACTTTTAATATTTTGGTAATAGTTTCATTAATATTTATATATTACTGGTGATGATTTAAAAATGATTTGAATTATTTTAAAAATCATTTAAGTAGAATAATGATGATTTAAAAATATTTTAAGTTATTAACAATAACTTTAATATTTTGACAAGTATAACATTAATATTTTTATATTATTAAAATATTAATGATAATAAGATTATTTGATAATTAAATCATTTAAAAATGATTTAAGTGTCTGAAAAAATATTATAAATTATAATAATAATTTATATATTATTAAAAGCTTCTGAAAAATATTATTAATGATATTTAACTTATATAAAATAATATTGAAGCTTAGATACCAAGATTAATTGACAATAAATGTGTTAATTGTCGGATAGGCTGACCAGAACACCGAAATGAGACCGAAGTACAACCAGACCAAAATAGTTAGACTTGATAAATGTTTATATAGGTTATAAACACTAATGTGGCAATGTAGTAATGTGCCTAGGAGAAGTTTGACTGTAAATTACAGTATTGTGTGTTGTGAATTATTGTGCTAATTGTGAGACCGATATTATTGGTTATAGGTCTTACGAATGCAGATAAGTTTATTGTGTAGCAGTAATCAATGCGGAAGGCAAGTTTCCTAACTCAACCTTGAGTTATATTCATTCAAATATTATAATGGCTAATTATTGCTAATTATATCATGTCCGGGGAATTTATTGTTGATTATTCGCAGTTAGTGTATGATTAATAATTTAAATTGAATTACTAATTCGGAGAATATACATTTGTAGAATAACTGTTGTTGGATATTCATATTCGTAGAAGATAGAATTAACAGTACAGGTAATTCCTGTTTATTGTCAAATTATATTGAGAAATGTCTTTGCTAATTATTCTGGCTAGACGAACATTTGTTAGAACTCGATAGGTTCGAGAAGAGAAGAGTAGAGAATTTAATTATTATTGATAGATCAATGCCAGTTGTATAGGTTAGATCAAAAACTTGATAGGTTTGAGAAGAGAAGAGAAGTGATTAGATATTGAAATCTTTGCATTTCGTTTTTAAATCAAAATTTTGATTCTGAGACTGAGAAGAACAACCTTTTATATAAAGGGAACATTTTAGGTCGTAAATTCGGCCATTGCGCACTGTTAAGTATTATGCATAATATCGGGTGTAATAAAGCTGATCACTTGTTATACTTACAGAGAGGTATGATTTAATCTTTATGGTTATCTGATACTCCTGCGTATGTATCAAAGTAAATCTTTGATAGATACTTGAGAAAGTAGAAGTTCTAATTCCAATGGATCGCTCAGTATAAATCTGGAAAACATTCCACTTTGTTATTGCGTAGAATTAATTATTGTTTATTCATTTGAATATCGTAGAAACTTTGAAAGCGTTGTACTCTTTCATTATCAAATTATTATATTGCATAGAAAGGGAGAAGCCTTGTTATTGATTAACACATTATTCAGATAATTCAAAGTTCCCCAAAATTTGGTGTCATTCTATCAAAATAAATAGTCTATTATTCTGATAATTAAACATTCATTGTATATCTTAACTTGAGGAGAAAATTTGTTGCTCACCCTTGCTAAATAAAACTTTTCATATAGGGACGAAGTTGCAGAAGATACTATGAAGAATAGAGGCAAAATGCTGGAGTAGTTATAATAAACTTATTATTATGTTATGTTTGTAAACCCTTTTTGTATATCTAAGGGGTATGTTTGTAATGTTAAGGTTAGCGAACCTGGGACTAATGTATTAACAACATATGTTAATGTGATATGTATTACTATTTCTATATGAATGGGTAGATAGTTAGTATTATATTCTGGATCGTGAACACCAAACTCGGGGGTCAGGTAACCCGGATTTGGGGGTGTTACATTCCCCGAAGAACTTCCTGGCCTACCCCCGGAGCGTGAAATCGAGTTTGGTATCGACCTTGAACCCGGTACAAAACCCATTTCCAAAGCCCCATATCGAATGGCTCCTATTGAACTTCAGGATTTAAAAACCCAACTGCATGAATTGTTAGACATCGGTTTCATTCGACCTAGTACATCTCTTTGGGGTGCTCCTGTTTTATTCGTGAAGAAGAAAGATGGAAGTATGAGACTTTGTATTAATTATCGGGAGTTGAATCATGTCACCATCAAAAAAAGGTACCCGTTGCCTCGCATTGATGACCTATTTGACCAGTTGCAAGGCGCCAAATTCTTTTCAAAGATTGATCTTCGTTCCGGATATCATCAGTTGAAGATTAAAACTGATGACATTCCAAAGACTGCTTTTAGAACTCGGTACGAGCATTATGAATTCTTAGTCATGTCTTTTAGATTGACTAATGCTCCTGCTGCCTTCATGGATATAATGAACCGAGTATTCAAGGAATATTTGGATCACTTTGTGGTCGTCTTTATTGATGACATCCTCATATGCTCCAAAACCCGTGAAGACCATGAGCAACACTTGAGGCTGATACTCCAAAAGTTTCGTGAAAATAAGCTATATACCAAGTTGAAGAAATATGAGTTCTGGTTTGAGGAAGTTGCATTCCTTGGGCACGTGATATCAAATCATGGGATATATGTTGACCCGGCAAAGATTGAAGCAATTCAAAGCTCGGGGCAACCTAAATCAGTGACTAAAGTACGTAGTTTTTTGGCTTAGCTGGTTATTATCGGAGATTCTTAGAAGGGTTTTCTTGAATCGCTACTCCATTAACTCAGCTAGCTCAAAAAGATACAAAATTCAGTTGGAGCGAGGAATGTGAGAAGAGTTTTCAAGAACTCAAGAGGAGACTCATTTTAGCACCTGTTCTGACAATACCATCTGGCTCGGAGGGATTTGTCATCTACAGTGATGCTTCAGGCAAAGGGTTAGTATGTGTTCTCATGCAACATGGGAAAGTCATAGCCTATGCCTCATGACAACTCAAAGAATATGAGAGGAATTATCCTACTCATGATCTAGAGTTGGCAGCAGTCGTTTTTGCGCTTAAGATTTGGATGCATTACCTGTATGGAGAGAAGGTGAAGATCTATACGGATCATAAAAGCGTTAAATATTTCTTCACTCAAAAGGAACTCAACACGCCTCAACGACGATGGCTTGAGTTTTGAAAGATTATGATCATACCATTCAATACCATCCTGGAAAAGCGAACGTAGTAGTTGATGCATTGAGTAGAAGATCATATGCGGGTATGAGTGCATTATTGTCAACGCAAAGGTCCATTTTATATGACTTACAAAGGATGGAGATAGATTTAAATACTCCAGGGACCCATGTGATGATGGCGAATATACGAGTAGAACTGACTTTAATCGATAAAGTTAAAGCTGCTCAAGCTACAGACCTGGAGCTGATGCGTATGAGTAAGAAAGTGCAAGAAGGTGCTATGCCGGAAGCAAAAATCGATGAAGAAGGAATACTTCGAGTCAACCCCAGACTTTATGTTCCTAACAACCCTGATTTAAAGTATAAAATTATGATAGAGGCGCACAACTCAACGTTTACAATCCATCCTGGGAGTACCAAAATGTAACGTGATCTTCGACATACATTTTGGTGGAGCAATATGAAGAGAGAGATAGCGGAGTTTATCTCAATGTGTTTAACTTGTCAACGAGTTAAGGCGGAGCAACAAGTACCAAAAGGTCCATTGCAACCACTTGAAATTCCAGAATAGAAGTGGGAGCACATTACCATGGATTTCGTTACTCGTCTTCCCAAGGTTTCTCAAGGCATAGATTCAATTTGGGTCATTGTTGATAGATTGACCAAGTCTGCTCATTTCTTACCTATACGAGAAACATATACACTTGAACGTCTTGCTCGTATGTACATAAACGAGATTGTAAGACTGCATGGTATGCCAGTATCCATAGTTTTTGATCGAGAACCAAGATTCATTTTTAGATTTTGGGTTAGTTTACAAAAAGCTATGGGCACGGATATACGATTTAGCTCGACATATCATCCTCGGACAGACTGGCAGTCGGAGAGGACTATTAAAACTCTTGAAGATTTATTAAGACTATGTGTCACTGACTTCAAAGGAAGTTGGGACCAGTTCTTACCATTGGTGGAATTTTCCTACAACAACAGTTATCAAGCAAATATTTGCATGACTCCATTTGAGGCGTTGTATAGAAGAAAGTGTCATTCTCCAGTATGCTGGGATGAGGTGGGTGAAGAAATATTATGGGACCGGAGTTGGTACGTATGACTACAGAAAAGATTCAAACGATCCGACAACGTATAAAAATCTCACAAGATCGATAAAAGAGTTATGATGATCTTTATCGAAAGGACGTGGAAATCAATATTGGAGATCATGTGTTGTTACATGTTGCTCCATGGAAGGGAGTTACGAGATTTGGAAAGAGAGGAAAGCTCAACCCTCGATTCATTGTCCCATTTTTAATCCTCGATTGAGTAGGAACTATGGCCTATAGACTCGCCTTACCACCAAGTATGTCTCGTGTTCATAATGTTGTTCACATATCTATGTTACTTAAATATGTGAAAGACCCAAACCACATTATTGAATTAGAATCAGACGAGATAGATGAAGATTTAACGTATGAAGAGTTATCTGTTAAAATCTTGGATAAGAAGGATCATATTCTACACTCCAAGGTTGTACCTCAAGTCAAAGTTTTGTGGAGAAATCACGATGTGGAAGAAATGACCTAGGAGTTAGAATCTGAGATTAAATCAAGATATCCTCACCTCTTCGATATACAAGGTACATACCCTAATTTTGAAGACGAAATTTCATAAGAAGGGGAGGTTGTAAGACCCCAACTTTTATGAATAAAGAATAATTTTCTCGAAATATATTTTTGAATATTATGGAGTGGATTTGATATAATGTTATAGTTATGGGTAATATTTACAAATTTTGCAAAGTAAGCAAGTGGTTATATAATATTTGATTGGTCGGGGAATATTCGTTTTAACAGGGAATATTCGTACGATGACACAATCATTGGTGGACCCCACAACGGAAATATTGTCGTAGTTAAAAATGACAGAATTATCTTTTTATAAAAATAACGGCGAAAGTGTTACCATTAAACTGTTGAACTACCCGGTAGTAAAAGTAAAGTAATACGCGTGGTTGCATAGTAGCACACGGTATTGATTATTAATGCTTACGTGAGAAGTCACTCAGTTATACTCAATTATTGCTACAGTAATTGTTGCATCTTACCTCTCATATTATTGATTCAATTATTATCACAATATCATCTGCATAATATTTATTATTATTAAATCAATAATTGAGATGACAAAGTTATTCATATTATTATTCGTAATATTGACAAAGTCTAGAAGTTCTGTCAAGTAGAGGTTTGGTCACCTAATTGCGTGCCAATAAAGAGAAATCCTTTTCGGAAAACCCCCTCTTTCCTGGTAACGACCTGGTTGTTAAATATTGCGAGTTATAATATTAATGATGAATAAGTTTGTGTTGATTAAAGATGAAATTAATAGTTCCATTTTGTTGGGATTATTAGTGTTAGTGGAAATCGACATTTATTTTGATAATAATTGATGTCTGGAGGTTATATTGACCAATCGGGTAATTAATCGGATAAATGAGTAATTAATTACTATTATTTCATATGCTTATAACTATTTGTTCACATGTGTGTACTATTGATTCATATTCATGTACTATTAGGGGAGGTGGTGCAAGATTGATAATACTTGAATGACTAAATTAAAAATAGATGTATAGATGAAGGTACTATACTGTAATTAATTTTTTCACATAATTATACTATTAGGTCACATGAATGAACTATTGATTCACATTATTTACTATTAGGGGAGGTGGTGCAAGTTTGATAATGCTTGTAGGACTAAATTAAAAATGAAGAAAAAGAGGAAGGTATTATACTGTAATATTTTGAGCCCCAAAACGTGCAATTATCGAAACAATATTTTCCTATAAATAGAAGCTCATTCTTCCTTCATTTCTCACCAATTCACAAAATCTTTAGAGTAATTATTATAGAGAGAAATTATAGAGAGAAAGAAGAAGAGAAGTTTGTTACCTCACTATTCCAGTATCCAGTTTTTCTAAGGTAAGGGTATTATTCTTTCGTATTCATGAAGAAAGTTATTTTCTTTCAATACACGTAAGGGTTGTTATTCCATTCTTTATTATTATGTTGGAATAACCTGTCTATGTGAAGTACCGCATACATGGTAAAATTCTTCTGTTATTCCATTCTTTATTATAATGTTGGAATAACCTGTCTGTGCGGTCTATCGCGTACGTGGTGAATTCTGTTGTTATTCCATTCTTTATTATTCTATTGGAATATCCTGTCTATGCGGATTACGCATGACCTGGTTCCATTCTTTATTATTCTATTGGAATATCCTATCTGTGCGGGTTATGCATGACCTGATTCCATTCTTTATTATTTTGTTGGAATAACCTGTCTGTGCGAATTACGCGCGCCTGGTGAATTCTTTTGTTATTCCATTCTTTATTATTCTGTTGGAATAACCTGTCTATGTGAATTACCGCATGCATGGTGAATGATCCTTTGTATTCATTCCTTATTAAATCGAGGAAATGATCTGTCTACGTGGATTACTGCATGGCGCGCAAAAATCTATTTGCGATTTCATATATTCAACTATACTCAGTTGGTTAAAGTTTTGGCTTCTATACTCCATGAAATTAGTGGAATATCCTTGATATTTATGTTTCATCTAGTATCTTTTCATGGAAATATTCTTCTGAGCATTCTTGAATTTTACTCCACAAAATAGTATCATGTTGATAATTTGGACGTTATTAATTTATGGATAAATTAAATTATAAATCTTTAAAAATTTATCCTTGAACTTGTTTTATTGAATTCTTATATCATTATCATCATCCTCGTGTTTATAATATGTTGAAAGTCATCTGTGGCCTGTAGTGCATAGATGGACTTGGTATGATTATGACCAGGGATTATTCGGTATAATCATGACTGTAATATTACAAATGATGTGGTAAAAGTCCTCATTGGCCGAAGTGCATTGATGGACAGTTGTTGGCATGATCATGACCATTGATGAATACACGAATATCATTGGCCCGTAGTGCATGGATAATTTGTGGTCGTGATACTAATAAATATCATTGGCCGTAGTGCAGGGATGATGTGGTTTATTTATTAAGCTAAGTCTCAGCGATAAAAGTGATGAAAAACCTTTTAAATCATAGAAGATAGTAGATTTTATGCTCTACTTGACTCTTCTAATGGATTACTTGTTCCGCTGCAGTTAAACTTGTTGTCTATTATATTCTATCAGTTTAACATTGTTGAAGGCTGGTGATAATTTATTCTGCATTATCTTAGTCATAATATTTCTTACTGGGCTAGTTGAACTCACCCTTTCTTTCATTGTTCTCTTCAGGAAATGAGAACGTAACCGGGACTAGTCGGGGAACGGAGTGACGATCCAGATTATAGCATTAGTAGTCCTCACTATTCAGTTAAATAGTGTGACAATAAATTTAATGAGGACTCCATTGAGTGTGGATATTGTCTAGATGACAATATTCTTATTAAAACTCTTAGATTATGTTTTGTCGTATCTTACACGACTGTTGTATAATTAAGTTGTATTTGAATTTTATATCATGTATTTGGCGACTCAAGATGGGTGATGTATACCTATTTTGGGGGCGTCACAACCATACTATTGAAGAAATGACCTGGGAGTTAAAATCAGAAATAAAAGCGAGGTATCCTCACCTTTTCGAAATACCAGGTACGTACGTTAATTTCGAGAATGAAATTTCATAAGGAGGGGAGGATGTAAGACCCCAACTTTTTAAGATATAAAATCGAATTTCCTCTATTTATTAATGTGAATAATAAGGTGATAATTTGATATAATGTTTTGGTTATGGGTAAAATGTGCAAATTTTTCAAAATTAGCAAGTGATTATAAAATATTCATTGTTGTCGGGGAATATTCGTTTGGTCATGGAATATTCTTGCTGTCGGGGAATATTCGTACGACGGCGCAGCCATTTGTGGGCCCTATAACGGAAAACGGTAGAATGAAGAAAATGATAAGTTTGAGATTTTATAAATAACGGCATAATTGTTATCGTTAACACTGTTGGATTATCTGGTGGTTAAAATACAGTAATACGCGCGGTTGCACAATATTTTTGAATTATTGATTCTTACGTAAGAAGGAACTACTCAATAATTGTTACAGTAATTACTGTTCAATATTTTATTTTATTGATTCAATAATTGTTACGTTGATATTTTATATTATTGTTGTTCCAATAATTGTCACTGCACAGTATCTCCATTATCAGATCAATAATTCATATTATTTGAATAATATTGTCAGATAGCTTTATTGGCAATGTCTAAAGAAGTTCTGTCTAGAAAAGGTGTTTGGTCACCTAATTGCGCGCCAATAAGGAGAAATCCTTATCAGAAAGCCCCCTCTTTCCTGGGAACGACCTGGTTGTCATAATTGTGATTCTATAATATTATTTGTGAATAATTAATTATTGATTTATATGATAAGGAAATATTTATTTTATTTGGATGGATGTGGAAATATTTATTTTGTGTGGATATAAATGATGGAATTAATGTTGAGGTATTTTATCAGTATTTTGTAGGAATGAAGGTATTAAAAATTATCCGTATAAGGATTTCGGTCATTTTTCGTTTAGAATTTGGAAAAACTAAAATCCACAAAAGTTGTAGAGAATTTAATTTCCTATGAAATGGACATAAAATTCATATTTTTCTGATAAAATGGCTATTTATTATGAATTATTAAAGTTTTAAAAATAAATGTTTTTATTAAAAACATGGTGGGCCCCTCTTTTAGTTGGTGAGAAATGAAACGTGCTGAAATTTTATTTCAAAAATGGTGGGCGTGAATAGTAGCAGGTAAAGCCATCAGGTAGCAGGTTAGTCTGCTATGGCGTTCTAAACATTTTCCTATAAATAGGGTGCTTAGTTAGAATTGAAAATCACACTAGAATCATAATCTTTCTCTCTCTATATTATCGAGTGTATTTTGTGAGTATTTAGATACTTTGTGAGTTTCTAATCAATGCAAGTTTCCTTCGACTTTACATCCGATATTCCGATCAGAAGTACTGTTATTTTGAGATAAGGGATGTTATTTTCTTCGTAAATGATATTATTTTCTTCAATATCATTATGCCGAAATAACGATATAAATTTTATTATTGAATTTCTACCTTTTTGTGTCAGGATTACTATTCACGTATACGGCACTATTCACGTATACGGCACTGTTCACGAATATGACACTATTTATCGAAAAAATGAAATTTTCTTTTCTTTGTCCAAGTTGTCTATTATGGTTACTATCTTTGATTGTATCAATGTTTTGATCTTCATTCTTGAATTTTGCTCCACAATTGATTATTATAAGGTATTTTTAAACTTAGATAAACTAAAGTATGAATCCCTTATCTTTGATCTTTTATTTCACTGGATTCGTTTTCTTTAAGATATTTTTCATCATCCTCAGTCCTAAATGATGATAGTACTGAATATCTTTGGCATGTAGTACAAATATGAATGATTAACTGATGAATATCTTTGGCCCGTAGTGCAAAGATGAATAGGTGTTGAGATGAACATGACCAACTGGTGATACAAATGAATATCTTTGGCCTGTAGTGCAAAGATGAATAGGTGTTGAGATGAACATGACCAACTGGTGATATAAATGAATATCTTTGGCCTGTAGTGCAAAGATGAATATTTAATTCAAGATGTATATTGATTGATGTTACAGGGATAAAATATTGATGATGGACTTTTAAATCTTAGAAGATAGTAGAATTCATTCTCTACTTGACTCTTCTAATGGATTGTTGTTTCTGCTGCAGTTATTGATCTAAAACTTGTTGTCTATTATATTCTATCAGATTTTTCCCTGTTGAAGACTAATGATAATTTGTTGTATATTATCTTAGTCTAGATATTCTTTACTAGGCTATTTGAGCTCACCCTTTTCCTTTTTGTTCCATTTTTCTTCTCAGGAGGTGAGAACATAGCAGGAACTAGTCGGGATATGGAGTGATGGTTCAGGAAAGTTGTTTTAGTAGTCCTCACTATTTTATAAAATAGTGTATCAATAATTATAATGAGGACTCCTTTTGAGTTTGTATATTGTCTATTAGACAATATTTGTATTTAAACTCATAGTATATGTGTTGTCGTATTTTGCACGACAATTGTATTACTGAAGTTGTATTTGTTTTTGTACCATGTATTTGGCGACTCAGAATGGGTGATGTATACCTATTTTGGGGGCGTCATATTCAAGGTCAATAAAGAATTCAACTTCACGTTCTGGGGGTAGACCGGAAAGTTCTTTAGGAAATACGTCAAGAAATTCACTAACAACAGAAATATTATTCAAATCTGACGTATTTTTGTTCAAGTCCATGACATGGGTTAAGAAAGCTTGACATCCATTTTTCAATAAACGAATGGCTTTATGGCTTGATATGACAGTGATTGATTTTAGTGGTTTAGTTGCTTGAATTCGCATAACAGGTTGGTTAAGAATATGAAAACTAACAACCTTATGAAAACAATCAATTTTAGCATGATGAGTGATTAACCAATCAATCCCTAAAATCACATCAAATGCAAGTATTTTCAACGAAATAAGATCGGCAGGTAATGTGATGGTTCCAACTTGAATCAAGCAAGATTTATAAATAGTAGATGTAATAAAAGTTTCTCCTAACGGAGTCTCAACAGATAAGTGAAAGTCTAATTTCTCCAGAGCCAAGTTCAAACGTTTAGCACAAGCAGGAGAGATAAAAGAATGGGTAGAACCGGTATCTAATAAGGTATAATTTCGCAAGAGTTTATGATTAGCTTAGCCGTGATCACCTCGTTCGGGTTCCTCGTGTTTTGGGCAGTCACGACACACGCTCTTCCAGGAACCACTGACTTTTACTTGTCCGGGACATCATTTGGAGTCACCATCCCCGTTGGAGTTAGTTTTGCTACAAGACAATCTCTAGCTATATGTCCTTCCTTTCCACAGTTATAACACACATTGGATTGTTGTGGGCAGTTTGGGCTGATGTGTCCCTCTTTTCCACATTTATAACATACGACCGATGATCGATCTCCTCCCCTAAAAACAGTTGGTGCTGACGTCTTCACGTTATCATTGTTGTACCTTCTCTTTTTGAAATCTCCCCCCGACTCGCTTCTTCTATTATCATGGCCACGATTACCACCATAGTGGCTACCACTTTTGTCCGGATGTTTTCCTCCCAGCTGGTTGTCATTGCTCTGATGACTGCTGCCACCGGTATAACCCTATTTTGATCCCTCGGTTGAACATACTCATTATCTCGCTCTAATAATTGAGCCATGTTTACAAAATCTAAATATAAAGAAAATTTATGAGATATAAGATATTTCCAAATCTCGTGTTTTAGACCTCTCAGAAACATTCGCATCATTCGTTCCTCATTCTCTACCAAATGAGGTGCAAACTTAGATAACTCTGCGAACCTAGCCTCGTACTGGAACACAGTCATGTTGTTCTGTTCCAGTCTAATAAACTCTACCTCTTTCATATGATGAATTCTTTTAGAAAAGTACTTGTCATTGAACAGTTTCTAAATTTTTTCCCAAGACATGTTGAGTGCGGCTGGCTGGGTACGCTTCACAGATTCCCACCAGTAATCTGCCTCACCACGGAACATAAAGGTAGCGAATGGAACCTTATGTTCCTCCGTGCATCCCAAGACATCAAATATCTTAGTAATTTGCTTTACCCATGTTTCCGCCTTGATCGGATCCGACTTTCCCACAAATTCTGGTGGTCCCAACTCTTTAAACTACTTGGCTGTGACATGCCGCACGTTTCTATCATTTCCACCTGTATTTTGTACACAAGTCACCCTTGTCTGATTTTGCATGAACTGTAAAAAATGTCTAAATATCCCATCATTCATCGTTGTATAAGTGGTGTTGTTTACAGGAAGAACATTGCCATCATGTTGCACGTTCTCCTGGTTGGTGATTAAAGGTGTCTGTACGATCTCATTCACTCCATTGCTAATATTTTCAGCTGTCATTCTCAAATACTGCCACAAAATAAGGATTAATTAAAGAAATTAACATGCCACATAATATCCCTATATTATGACTGACCAACAATAATCTTAGGTAGGACACACTAGCAAAGAATTTACTCGTCTCTCCCCTCTTAGTTCTATTCCCCGATTTCTACCAGAGACCATATCCCTAAGTTCTGATACCAACTGTGACGCCCCCAAAATAGGTGTACATCACCCATTCAGAGTCACCAAATACATGGTACAGAAACAACTACAACTTCATTATTACAATTATCGTGCAAAATACGACAACACATATACTGTGAGTTTAAATACAAATATTGTCTTCTAGACACTATTCCAACTCAAATAAGTCCTCATTACAATTATTGATACACTATTTTACAAAATAGTGAGGACTACTAAACAACTATCTTGATCCATCATTCCATACTCCGACTAGTTCCCACAATATTCTCTCTTCCTGAGAAGAAAAATGGAAAAAAGGAAAAGGGTGAGCTCAACTAGCCCAGTAAAGAATATTATGACTAAGATAATATACAAAAAATTATCATTAGTCTTCAACAGAGAAAAATCTGATAGAATATAATAGACAACAAGTTTAAGATCAACAACTGCAGCGAAAACAGCAATCCATTAGAAGAGTCAAGTAGAGAATGAATTCTACTATCTTCTAAGATTTAAAAGTCCATCATCAATATTTTATCTCTATAATATCAATCAATTTACATCTTGAATCAAATATCCATCTTTGTACTACAGGCCAAAGATATTCATTTGTATCACCAGTTGGTCATGTTCATCTCAACACATGTTCATCTTTGCACTACGGGCCAAAGATATTCATCAGTTAATCATTCATCTTTGCACTACAGGCCAAAGATATTCATTAATATCATCATTTAGGACTGAGGATGATGAAAAATATTTTAAAGAAATGAATCCAGTGAGATAAAAAGGACAAAGATTAGGATTCGTACTTTAGATAATCCAAGTTCAAAAAAACTCCGTAATAAACCATAGTGGAGTAAAATTCAAGAATGAAGATCAAAACATGGATACAATCAAAGATAGTAACCATAATAGACATCTTAGACTAGAAGAAAAAACTTCATTTTTCTGTGAATAGTGACGTATACGTGAATAGTGTTGTATACATGAATAGTAACCTCGACACGAAAAGGTAGAAATTTCACAAGAAAAATCATACTTCATGAATAGTACTTTATTCGTGAATAGTGTCGTATACATGAATAGTAACCTCAACATAAAAAGGTAAAATTTTCATAATAAAATTCATACTAATATTTTGAATTAATGATATTGAACGAAATCACATCATTTACGAAGAAAATAACATCCTTTACCTCAAAAGAACAGCATTTCTGACTGGAATATCGGATATAGTGATGAAGAAAACTTGTACTGAATAGCAACTCTCAAATTATCTAAATACTCACAAAATACACTCGATAATATAGAGAGAGAAAGCTTATGATTCTGGTGTGATTTTCAATTCTAACTAAGCACCCTATTTATAGGAAAATGCTTAGAACGCCAAAGTAGACTAACTTGCTACCTGATGGCTTTATCTGCTACTATTCACGCCCACCACTTTTGAAATAAAATTTTAACACATTTCTCACCAACCAAAAGTGGGGCCCATCATGTTTTAAATAAAAATATTTATTTCCGAAACTTCAATCATTCAAAACAATAGCCCTTCTATCAGAAAATTTTGAATTTCATGTCTATTCCATAGAAAATTTAATTCTTTACAACTTTGTAGAAGTAACTTTTTTCCAAATTCCCAATAGAAAATGCCTGAAATCCACATACGGACGATTTTTAACACCTCCATTCCGACAAAATACTGATTAAACACCTCAGCATTAATTCCGTCATTTATATCCACATAAAAATAAATATTTCTTTATCATATAAATCAATAATTAATTATTCACAAATAATATTACAGAATCACAATTATGACAACCTGGTCGTTCCCCGAAAAGAGAGGGATTTTTGATAATGATTTCTCCTTACTGGCGCGCAATTAGGTAACCAAACCCCTTTCCTAGACAGAACTTCCTTAGACATTACCAATAATGTTATCTAATAATATTATTCAAATAATATGAATTATTTATCTGATAATGGGAAATATTGTGCAGTGACAATTATTGAAACAACAATAATATAAAATATCAACGTAGCAATTATTGAATCAATAAAGTAAAATTGTGACAACCCGAGAAATTAGACAATTTATTAAAATCATAATTGATTGATTTAAGGTTCAATATTAGGACCTAGACAGGAAATAAGTGTATGGAATTGGCAGTTATGTAATGAATTTCCAAGAATTTCAAAAGTTTTGGACAAGACTTGAATTATGTGATAGACTGTAAGTGATAGTCTAGTAATGAGGTATAAGATTATGGTAGAGTTAAAATTCTTTTGAAAAATTATCAGGGATAAGTATCGAAGTGAATACAAGTCGGTATATTTGGTTACATATGTGAACCATAATGATTTAAGATCAATGATTGATCAGATAAGTTATAACTTTAGCAAACCCTAAAGCTATGTTAATCATATGTTTATTAAGTTAGAAAAATCTAACGAACTTTTAGAAACCCTAATGATACGCTTAGAAACTTTAATTTCAGTTTCGAGAATTTAAACCCTAGTTTGGGAATCCTAATGCGAAGTATTAAACCCTAAGGGTTAAAAAGTTGTGTGTAAGGAATATGAACATTATGTGATGGTTTATCTTTGTTTATTATATAAACAAACAAAAGAAACTAGTGTAACCCTAATTATATATATTAGGAATGAAGGATTTAATAACTTAAGGGTTATGGAAAAAGAGAATTGTGGTATTTAGAATACTTACTAATTCTAGGAGAATTATTTTATATATCTCAAATGATTAATTTTATAATCTAATTATAGCAAGTCTAATTGGGTTAAGGAAATAAATGGGCATGAGTAAGGATTTGTGTTATAATTGAGGAAGTAAAAACCCTAATTAAATGAATTGGGTTGGATGAGAATTTAAGGTAGTGGATTATGTATATTTTATAGCCCAAGTGTTGGCCAAAGAAATTAGTTAGAGGCCAAGCAATACATTAATGGAATGACCCAAATATTTTTATTGTTAAGCCCAAAAGATTTATAAGTGATGGCCCAATTTTGGAGCCCAATTGAAGGAATGACACTTTAGACATTTGGGATAATAGATATTTCATTTACAAGAAACCAAACTTGGAGCTTAAAAAGGCCACATGGACGGCTATTTAGAGAAGGAAGAAAGGGGAGATGAATGTATTAATTGCTCACTTTAGTTTGTTACCAACTTCTACCAACTCCCCCATGTGTCCTCATTTGTTTAAGCCAACACTTTGGCATTTCTTCCAAGTAAAAACTTGGTGGTTTAAGGGAGAAAGAGCTAGTATTAGTGGGAGCAATTGAGAATCAAAGGCCATATGGCCGGATCATGCACAAGAGGAAAAAGGAGAGTGAGTTTGGATAATGATATAATCCACATCTAATAAAACTTTAGCTTATTTTTCTCTTTCATCTTTATTCCAAGTAACTAAGAACTAGAGATGAAAGAGTGAGAAGAGAGGCCATTCGGCAACCATGGAGGAGAGAAAGGGGAGTTTTAGGTGAGACATCCAAGCTCCATGATCAAACTAAGAAGAAGGAGAAGAAGAAAAGCTAAGGTATAGCAAAAATGTCTACTTATGTAGTCTATTTTCTTTATGTTTTGATTTGAGTTTTGACAACTTGAAGTTGTGATCTTGAGGTTTAAAATCTTAGATCTACATGATTTAGAGTATTTTATGTGTGGATCTATCCATCTTGTGTGTTAGAAGTTAGATCAAAAACAAGAAAAGTGAAGGTAGGTTTTCAAAGTGTAGAAAATCCTAATTTTCTTAGTCTTGATATTATTTAATCTTGTGGTTGATGCTTGTTTGATGAAATAAGAAACATTGTTTTTAAAACTCAAAAACCATGAATATATGTGTTTATGAGTGTTTCATGTTTAGATATAACCGTATTGGGTGTTGATTTTGGTTGGAATCAAAGGAAGAGAAAAATGGAATTTTTCCGGAAAAGTTTGAACTTTTAAAGTGAGAGCTAGGTTTTGATTTTTCTTGAAATCTATGATGGATATTTATGATTTATGTTCTTGGGATACTAGATATATGTGTTAAGGGTAAAATCCCATTGGAATTACTCAAATAGGTTGAATATTGAACAAGTTATGGGATTTCTCCCAAACTACACAAAGATAAGAAAACTGTTAAAAGGACAGTTTTGTAACAGCCACTTCCGGGCTAAATTCCGGGAGTATAACCTGCCCAAATATGGATTGTGATAGATGAAAACTTTATCTCGGAAAGATTCGAACCCAACAAAATTGACGGATCATTAATCGGAGTTATAGATTTCATTTTATTTAAGTTTTGGTGAAGGACTCCAAAACTGCCAAATGACAAAAAGTTGCTGCCCAAAATTTTCCGGGGGCTGTTTCGGACATTTATTTAATGAGAAAAATTCTAGGCTTTTGGGAAATGAAAATATATGGTATTATGTAGCTCGTGTCCAAAAATGAGCTAATTTCGAGTTAAAACGATCAAGTTATGACCATTACAATTTTTGTGATTTTCCGACGGAAATCGCTATAACCGGAGTTCTACAACTCCGATTGCCACGAAATTAAAATGGAGCATCACGTTAACATATACAAGGTTATGGAAAGAGATGGGAATGTTTGGAGTTAAGCACGAGGTAGCTAATTTCTTAAGCTACGCACTAGAAATGATTTTTGAAAAATACTAGAGGAAGTTAGAAAATTATGGAAAAATAATTTTTGTGCATGAAATACATGTATATGTGTTTGACCAAAGGATAGGAGAATAATACACTGATTTGGTATTTTCGTGATACGGATATAAAATACAGCTTGCTGGATTAGGTAAATTGTGATTCCAGTTTGCTGGATTGAAATACAGTTTGCTGAATTGAAAATTTGTTGAATCCATTTTACTGGATTGCAGTTTAGATTGCTGGATTTGGAATCCAGGTTACTGAATTAAAAATTTGGTTGCTAGATTTAGAATCCAGGTTGCTGGATTAGTATTTAACTTACTAGGTGTTAACGAATAACTTATGAAATGAAAAAGCGAGTGTTAAATCATATAAATGTGATTCTATGGCATGGTTAAGTGCTTAAGCAGAGTTTAACTGAACTTAAACTCGAGTGTTGACCGACTAGACCGTCGGGATGTTAAAATTGTGTCAGTTTCAACTCAAACTTAATAGTCTAACTGATACTAAGTTTTATGTGAATTATAGACTGATATGGTTATGTGGTAATGTGTTTAGGTTATTCTGTGGATATAAATATAACAGAATTATACTGTGATGATATTATTCTAATTATTGAAGATCTATATTATTAATATTAGGTCTTCGGGTAAAGCGTTATAAATTGTATTGCGGTAATCAACGGTTCAGGCAAGTTTCTTTTACTTAACTCTAATAAGAGTAGTTTCTTCGAGCTTATGGTTAATCATTGCTGATTGCCATGAAATTTGTACTCTGTACATCTTGCATGTATAAGTCAGGTATGAAAGGCTGATCACCTTCATTACCAGTTGGTTCAGAAATGTTTGTTCATGTAAAATACTTGTTCAGTCAAAAGTTTGTCCGTGCTAGTTCTCAATTATATTGATGAATTATAGCAAGGTCATTATTCATACTCTTCAATTATGATATATCGTTATATTGTTGTATATACACTTACTGGGCAACTTTCATGCTCACCCTTGCTATATCATGATAAAACATTGCAGATAAGGCGAATGCGTTCGGATACAGGAAACGGTTAAAGCCAAGTTCAGCTTGGGATATAAAGTGCGGCTAGTTTGTAATAGCGTATTTTGATAAATGTGTTGTATGATAGAAAGTATATGAAATGTGTATTAAGTTAAGGTTACTCGACCTTGGGGAATAGTGTGTAATGTAATGTATAAACAATTTATGTTTATATCTTCCGCAAATAGTTATAGAAATAGTATACTGGATCTGAGGTGATTTGGGACCCGGATTCGGGGCTACTACAAAAATATTGAACAGTAATTACTATAACAATTATTGTGTAGTGCATTCTTACGTAAGAATCAATAATTCAAAAATATTGTGACATATTATGTGCTACTGTACAACCACACGTATTACTGTATTTTAACCACTGAGTATTCCAACAGTGTTAACGGTAACAACTACGCCGTTATTTATAAAATCTCAAACTTAGCGGTTTTTTTAACCGACTATTTTTCGTTATGGGGCCCACAAATGGTTGCGCCGTCGTACGAATATTCCCCGACAGCAAGAATATTCCATGACCAAACAAATATTCCCCGACAACAATGAATTATATTCACTTGCTTAAATTTTGTAAAATTTGCACATTTCACCAATAACCAAAGCATTATATCAAATTAAAATCATATTATTCAAAAAAATAATTAGAGGAAATTCAATTTTATTTATAAAAAATTGGGGTCTTACAGTATTGATTATTGATACTTACGTGAGAAGTCACTAAGTTATACTCAATTATTGCTACAGTAATTACTGTATAATATCTCTCATATTATTGATTCAATTATTGTCATAGTATAATTTGCATAATATTTTATATTATTAAATACATAATTGAGACGAAAAAGTTATTCATATTATTATTTACATTATTGACGATGTCTAAAAGTTCTATCGAGGAAAGGGGTTTGGTCACCTAATTGCGCGCTAACAGGGAAAAATCCCTATCGAAAAGCCCCCTCTTTCCTGGGAATGATCTGGTTGTTAAATATTATGAGTTATAATATTAATGATAAATAAGTTCGTATTGATTAAAGATGAAATTGATATTTCCATTGTGTTGAGATTATTAGTGTTAGTGTAAATCGACATTTATTTCGATAATAATTGATTTCTGGAGGTTATATTGACCAATAGAGTAATTAATCAGATAAATGAGCAATTAATTGCTATTTATTCACATGTTTATAAATATTTGTTCACATGTATGTACTATTAATTTACATGAATGTACTATTAGGGGAGGTGGTGCAAGATTCATAATACGTGCATGACTAAATTAAAATTGGAGGTATAGATTAAGGTACTATACTGTAACTATTTTTTTCACATGTATGGAACTATTGATTCACATGAATGTACTATTGATTCACATGCATTACTATTAGGGGAGGCGGTGCAAGTTTGATAATATTTGCAGAACTAAATTAAAAATCGAGGAAAAGATGAATGTACTATATTGTAATAATTTGAGCCCCAAAATGTGCAATTATCAAAACTATGTTTTTCTATAAATAGAAGCTCATTCTTCTTTCAATATCACCAATTCACTAAGACTCACAAGAGCAATTATAGAGAGAGAAGCTATAAAGAGGAAAAAGAAGAGTATTTTTCTACTTCACTATTCCAGTATCCAGTCTTCTTCTAAGATAAGAGATGTTATTTATTTCTTATTCGTAAGGGATATTATTTTTGTTCA
The DNA here is from genome assembly GCA_020205505.1 of Panax japonicus. NCBI lineage: Eukaryota > Viridiplantae > Streptophyta > Magnoliopsida > Apiales > Araliaceae > Panax > Panax japonicus. Next base: position 45,427,882 of record CM035101.1, on the reverse strand, counting down.
GTATTCGTAAGAAATAATATTTTCTTCCATACTCTGTAGTATGTAAGTAATATTTTTTTTGTTTCGTATTCCTAATTCTACACTCATTTTGTTAAAGTATTGCTTCATACTCCGTGAAATTAGTAGAATATCCTTGAAATTTTTGCTTCATCTAGTATTATTTCACAATGATATTTTTCTGAACATTCTTGTTAAATTTTAAGCTTTTCATGCTGGAGTACTATTCACGGGTATTATTCATTTATACGGCACTATTCATAAGTACGACACTATTCATACATATGACATTATTCATATATACGACACTATTCATGAAGTACTATTCACTCGGGTACTATTTACCCGAGGTAATATTCATGACTAAAATTGATTTCTTTCCGTCCAAATTATTTTTTATACAATATTATTCTTGAGTTTAACTCCACATTTAGTTATCATGTTGACAATTTGGATATTCTTCAATTCTAAATAAATTGAATTATAAATTTCTAATATTTATCCTTGATCTCACTTGATTGAATCCTTATATCATTGTCATCATCATCTTCATGCTTATATTGTGATAAAAGTCATCTTTGGCCCGTAGTGCATAAATGGACTGTTGATTATTGATTTTACAGTTTTATATCTTTGGCTTACGTGCAAAGATTGACTGTTGATTATTGGTTTTACAGTTGTATATCTTTGGCTTATGTGCAAAGACGAACTGTTGATTGATAGCTTTGGCACGTAGTGCAAAGATGGGCAGGTGTATGACATAATCATGATCACTGGTGATACTAATGAATATCATTGGCCGGTAGTGCATGGATACTTCGATGATGTGTTTGGCAGGATCATGACCATTAGTTAACAGTTGAATGTCTTTGGCCGTAGTGCACTGACATACAATTGATTGGTATGATCATGACTATTGGTTTTATAGTTGAATATCTTTGGCCCGTAGTGCAAAGATAGACAACCGATTGGTATGAGGATTGTTATTATATTTGAATATCTTTAGCCTTTGGGGTAATGATATTGAGTAAATGTTCTATTAAGCCTTTATGGCAAAGAGAAACTGTTGATTTACATGATTATAAATATGAATTGTGAATTTAACTATAATCTTTAGTGGTTAGGTAAAGACATGTGATGAAAATTCTCTTTATCTTGGGTACAGCAAAAAATTGTTGATGAGTATTAGAGGAATGAAATATTAACGATGGACTTTTAATTTAGAGGAGATAATAGACATTTATGTTCTACTTGACTCTTCTAATGGATTGTTGATTCCGCTGCAATTATGGTTGAAATTTTTTATCATCTGCCATATGTTCTAAATTTATGATTTATTCTGATGAAGGCTATTGATAAATGAATTATCTTAGTCATAATATTCTTTTTTGGGCTATAATTGTGCTCACCCTTTTGTTTCACAATTCTTTTCAGGTAATAAGAGTGTAGCTGGATCGAGCGAGGATAATAGGAGAATAGTGTGATGGTCCGAGACTGTGGAAGTTTCCCAATACATTATAAAATAACATATAATTGTATTGAGGACCTAAGATGGGTGTGCCATAAATTATACGTCACTTAATAATTGATTTTGGTGAACAACAATAGTGTGATGAGAACCCGACTTTGAAAGCATCAAAAGTGCACCTCATTAGAATGGACAGGATAATAATCTTCTCATTCTTCTTTGGGGTCTTGAAATAATTACTACTGTATTTTACATGGCATTGTAATAATTTGAGTTTGGATACTGTCTACGAGACAATATTGTATTAAAACTCTTAGCTACGTTTTGTCGTATTGTATAAATAAAGTTTGTATTTGAATTTTGTATCATGTATCTGGCGACTCAGAATAGATTATGTATACCTATTTTGGGGGTGTCACAAATGAACTATGTTTATAATGGAAAACAGAGAAATATTCGCTTGAGGCATAATATTGTACGAGGACTAATTAGTAACGAGGTTATTTCCATGGAATTTGTGAGGTCTGAAAAGAACCTAGCGGATCCGTTTACTAAGGGATTGAGTAAAAAGGTAGTCCAAGAAGCATCCAGAGGGATGTGACTATTGCCAACTGTTAATGCCAAGATCTTCTGCCACGTCCCAATCACGTAACACTACTAGAAATTTGACCTATAGCGACGAATTATAGCGACGGTCGAGACGGAACCCTCGCAATAGGGTATATATAGCGACGGTCGGGACGGAACCCTCGCTATAGGGTATTATATAGCGACGGTCAAGTATGACCGTCGGTGTAGGGAGTTTTTTTTGGCTGAGTCATTACTGGGTTTGGGCGCGAGCTTCTATTTTCCCCCAAATCATTATTTTGCCCCAAATTCAGTCGATCGAGCTCTCATCTCTCACCCTTTCCCCTTTGTCTCTCCTCTCTCACCATTTCTCAGTCGATCGAACTGACGCCGACGACTAGAGGTGCTTCGGTAGTAGGCCATCGTGTTCTCCGATCTAAGCCGTACAACATTAGGTAAGAATTTTGAATACCCAGTTCGTTCGTGATCTTATTAATGGAGTTATTTCTCTTTCTGTCTATATGTGTGTCAGTGTGTATGATATATGTAGATAAATGTGTTGTTATTAGTATATGTTAATGGTTTAGAATGACTAGCTAAATATGTTTTGCTGTTTATGGTGGATGGTTTATAATGTTTTGCCCAATTTATGTGTGCTTACCTATTTTGGTATGACTGCTTCAATTGAATTACAAATACATACACTTCGTGAGGTTGATGGAGAATTCCTTGCCCAATTTATCCCCAATTTGTTGATGTCAGCATTTGTATGGAATAAATTTTGTCTTAGACAAGGGTAGGAGTGAGGGATTATTTGGAAAAAGGGTTTGTATTTGTGGAGTTAGGGTATCGGAAAGAAGAGGTGAGTTGAAAATTAGGGTTAGAAAGGGAGAGACTTGACGAATTAGGTTCGAAGAGATTTTGGGGGACTAAATTCGGTGGTTAGGGCTTGCAAATTGAAGTTGGAATGAAGAAGAGATATGTTCGATCGACTTTAAAAAGGTATTTTAAAAACTGAATTTCAAATGTTAGAAATCTTAGAAAAACAAGTCTGTATCCACTACTAGAAATTCAACATATAGCGACGAGATATAGCGATGGTAGGCACGGAACTTCCATGTCCAACATTGAGACCTTGAATGTAATGTTTTGGTGTAGTCACCCTTAATTATTACCTGCGCTATTTGAAATTCGTTAATTATGATAATTAATATTTAAATTATCTACGATCTTTTTTGTTTTATTTGAGTGAACTGGGAGTTTGGTTGGCATTCAAGGTACTTAATTATGATAATTAATTATCATAATTAATTATGATAGATTTCTATACGTAATATCATTCATGTGGTTCATTTTGAATTAGGGACACAATATCATGGATAAGGGGTGGATGGAATTACCAAGATATTCTAGAGAATATCTTGCAGGCCTTGAAAGATTTCTGAACTTTGGTTTCGAAAAAGTGGGCATGGTCACTGGAAGAATTCCTTGTCCATGTAAAAATTGCGTGAATGGAAGATACCAGATTCGAGCAACTATTCGTGAAAATTTGATTTGTGATGGATTTATGTTTGGCTACACGAATTGGGTGCATCACGGGGAAGATGAGATTGTCAGGGATGTGAGCAATGATGATATTCATGACGAACCATCACAATCTGAAGATGATCATCGTATGCCTGAGATGATAAATGATATATTTAGGGATTACGGTGTAGATTCGTCGGCTGAAGCTTCAAAATACCAAAAGTACATGTCAGAGGCCAATCAACCTTTATATCCTGGATGTGAAAATGAGACAGTCCTTTCATTCGTTGTATGGCTTTTTAATCATAAAAATGTTAGCAAATGGACTGATGTGTCCTTTGATGGATTGCTCCATAAGTTCAAGTCATCATTTCCATCATTTGCAAACTTTCCTGATAATTTTTATGAAATGAAGAAAATGGTTGGAAATTTAGGGTTTGGTTATGAGAAGATTGATGCATGCGAGAATGATTGTAGGCTCTTTTGGAGGGAGAATGAAAAATTAGAGTCTTGTACAGTTTGTAAATCATCGAGATGGAAGCAGACCGAGATGGTTGTATCAAAGAAGACACAAATAGATACAAAAACTAAGAGGAGCAAAGTAGCTGTGAAGCAATTATGTTATTTAGTGTTAATTCCGAGATTGCAGAGGCTATTTATGTCTGTAGAAACTGCAAAATACATGACGTGGCATCATGTAAAGCGACAAAAAGATGGAGTGAATCGTCATCCAGCTGACTCTGCAGCTTGGAAGCATTTGGATACAATGTACCCTACATTCTCTCAAGAACATCGAAATGTAAGACTCGGACTGTCCACTGATGGCATGAGTCCCTTTACCCATGGGTCACCGTATAGTATATGGCCAGTGACAATTGTTATATATAACTTACCACCATGGATGTGTATGAAGCAAGAGTATTTTATCATGTCGTTGTTAATACCTGGTCCAAACTCTCCATATAATGATATTGACGTGTATATGCAACCTTTAATTGAGGAGTTGAAGATACTATGGAGTAATGGGGTTGAAACGTATGATGCATCTAACGGTACAAAGTTCCAAATGCGTGCGGCACTGTTGTGGACAATTAGTGATTTTCCAGCTCTTGCTATGTTGTCTGGTTGGAATACGAAAGGTAAGTTGGCTTGTCCATCATGTCAAATGAACACTCATTCTTGTAGATTGCAAATTAAGGAATGTTATATCGGGCATCGTTGTTTTCTAGAGTCGGGTCATAGTTATAGTTTTGATAGACGAAGATTTAACGGAGAATGTGACCATAGTGAAGCTCCGGTGGTGCCATCGGGATTTGATATTCTTGAACAAGTTAATGCCATTAATGTCACTTTTGGAAAGACACCCACTAGCACGAAGACCATTCCCCATGACTCAAAACATAATTGGAGGAAGAAATCTATTTTCTTTGAATTGCCATATTGGTGGATACTTTTGTTGCGCCACAATCTAGATGGAATGCACATTGCCAAAAACATTTGTGATAGCCTGATTGGGACATTGTTGAGTGTGCAAGGAAAGTCAAAAGATAATTTAAAAGCACGATTGGACTTGATGAAAATGGGTATAAGAAGAGAGCTCCATCCAATACCAGTGCAAGCAAGCAATTCAAAGTACCTTTTGCCGGCTACAAGCTACTCAATGTCTAAGACAGAAAGACATGATTTCTTGCAAGTGTTGAAAAATGTTAAGGTACCTGATGGATATGCTTCAAATATTTCACGTTGCATCAATTTGAAGGGGGGCAAGATCTCAGGTCTTAAAAGTCACGACTGCCATATTTTAATGCAACAATTACTTCCAATAGCAATACGATGTACCGACTTGCCTAGACATGTTTGCTCAATAATAATTGAACTTTGTAACTACTTCAGAGAATTATGTTCCAACTATAACACATCGGAAGATTATGAACGGTTGAACAAAAAAATTCCGTTAATACTTTGCAAGCTTGAGATGGTGTTTCCACCTGCTTTCTTTGATATAATGATACATTTGTGTGTCCACCTTGCTGAAGAGGCGAAGATAGCTGGAAATGTTAAATATCGACAAATGTGGGCTTTTGAAAGATATATGGGCAAGTTAAAAGGGTATATTCGCAATAGAAGTCGTCCAGAAAGGTCAATTGTTGAAGGGTATATTGCTGAAGAATGTGTTACATTTTGCTCAAGATATTTGAGTCAAAACAATGCTGCATGGAAACGAGTTGGAAGAAATGAAGCTGGATATGAACAAGGAAAAGAGATTCTCTCTGTATTTAGAAACATAGGTCGATTTCTTAATGTCCCAAAAGTTTGTACTCTATGTAGCGATGATATCAAGAGTGCACACCTGTATGTACTATTTAATTGTACAGAGGTTGAGTCATATCTAAGGTGAGTAAATAAATAATGACGTTTATTGTTCGAAATATTAATAACTAATGTTAGCCAGTTAGCTATGACAAAAAAAATTGTTTGTTTATTTGTTTGTAGTATTTGGCAAGATTCATATATGTTGCGACGTGGAAAGCGTAAGCAAAAACCGACGCCAAGGGAAATTGAAAATGCTAAGAAAAAGGAATTTCCTGAATGGTTTAAGAATTATGTAAGTACTACATTATTTGAACGTAATTTTATGCAAAATTTTGTAATGGTTATTAATAATAAATGGATGGAATTTGCTTATATCGCTACCATTTTGTAGATGGCAACTATGAATAACGATACTTCAAAGGAAGTTCAAGCTCTTGCATTTGGCCCAAATTTGATAGGCAGGAGAGGAGATGGTTATTTGGTAAATGGGTATCGATTCCATTCGACAAGTTGTGAGAGTAAGAGGAGAACACAGAATAGTGGGGTATATGTGGTAGCAACTACTCGTGGATATTCATCTGCTAGAGATCAAAATCCTAAGGAAGATGTAGTTGAATACTTTGGTATTTTGGAAGATGTTGTTGAATTAGATTATTATGGATCTGGCAAAGTTGTTCTATTCAAATGTAAGTGGTATGACAGTTTAGCACGTGATAGAGGGGTCAAAACTGATGACTATGGCTTCACGCTTGTAAATCATCAAAAGTTTGGTTCAACCGATGAGCCCTTTGTAATGCCTGCTCAGGTTCAACAAATATTTTATGTTGATGATCAAAGGGATAACAATTGGCGTGTGGTTATACGAACAAAGCCGAGAGATTTATGTGAAGATGCTGAAGTAGATTCTGATAGTGACGAGTTACCCAATACTAATGAAGAATTCATCACTCCAGCTGCAGAAGTTGATATTGAAAACATAAATTGGGTTAGGAATGACGTTGATGCTGAATTAGTTGAAAATGGACGAAAAAGACCGGAAAATAAGCAAAAACTAGGATCTCAAATTGATACATCTCGTTTCAAAAGACGAATGATTGAACATATTGTTGATGAAAATGAAGATGAGAATGGAGACGAAGACGAAGACGAAGACGAAGATGAAGGAGAAGATGAGGGTCCCGAAGATGAAGAGGAGGGTGATAGTGAGGAAAATGAAGATGACGAAGAATGAAGAGGATAATGACAGAGTATTAACCACAATATGGAACAATATCATTGAAATGCTAATTAAGTATGTGAAATCAAAAGCCTTACACAGTGATATCTAAGGTTAATGGTTAATTTCTGTTAGCATGATCTGTGTTACCATATGAACTGCTGTGGTGATAAGTGGACTGCTATGCTATAGTTATTAATAAGGACTGCTACAGTTGCAGACCAGCATGCTGCTGGGAACACAGTGCTGCTGCAGTCACTACATGGTTGAGATGTTGAACTATTTTGTGTTAAAACTATTTGGAATAAGTCTATATCCAGGGACATTTTTGCCAAGTATATTAAATATATAGCATATATAGAAAGTAAAAATCCTTGCAAATTGAGCTTTTGAATACCTGAGGTTGTTATAGAAAAATGTAATTAAACCATGTCTATATATAGACTGTTTTGATGATGTAGTACTGAACCTTGCATATTTTCTGTTATAGACTCAAAGACTGTTATATGGATGCTTGAGCTGCTATGTAAACTATTTTAGGATCTAACTGAGGGACATGCAATGTTGCTATTTTAACTGACTGTTAATATGATAGGTGTTGACCAGCTGAGCTCTCCCCGTGTATCTTTTTTAATCGATCACATTCCATCCTGAGGAAGATCATATATCATGTTCTGTATACCATTGGAGCATTCGGGTATTTCTTTATTTCCTTAATTATTGACGACTTCTTCATTTCCTTAATTTTTCCAAGCCTGAAATGATAGTATGTATAAGCTTTCATGACTTGAGAATAATATGGCTAGTGATAAAGTTTATGCATGTTTGAACTTACATAGCTTACAAGGTCCTCTTCATTCTCCCCATTTTGGAAAAAACTGTTCTTCTGACCACTTACTATTTCCAGAACTAATACACCAAAGCTAAACACATCGGACTTAACTGAGAACTCCCCATGAATTGTGTACTCTGGTGCCATATATCCACTGCAATGGTTACATCTCTGTTAATTGTCAAAATTGAGCCAGCGAACATAAAACCACTTTTATCTAAATGTTTTCAGTAAAAATGAAATAAATATTGAGAATTCTCAAGCGCACTAGTCACTAGTTACAGGACTTACTAGTTTCTACTTGTAGTGTCTCGGGTTTCATCTAGGTCGAACAACCTTGCCATTCCATCCTGACGACTTCTTCAACCACATAAATCTCCTAGTATAAAAAGGCGGTAGATGCGCCTTCATGCAATTGTGTCTAGGATAATAAGGAATTTGAGCATAAGCACATGACATTTGAAAGGTTAAAAGATGGCAGTTCATTCAACTAAGACTTGTATAATCCAAATCTTCCAAATTCTCTTAAACAATTTGAAGTTTTTATTATTGTTTAGGGACTTCAAAATTAATATAATAGAAGGAATCAGAGACGGACCAGAACTCAAACTAGTTTGAGAAATTTCAATATAATAGATGGCATGCTTTTCTACTTTTATTGTGTGCTCTTACTTCAAGTTATTAGAATTAAATACAGTTTGATAGCTTAACTAATTAGTAGATTAAGATTATCGAATTCACCAGACTAAAATGACAGACCTGTAGGCAATTGGAAAGAACTCTTCAGACACACCCTTTTCTCTACCATGCCATCATCAATACTCTCACTATGCTTTCTCTTCCCTGTCGAGCTTCTTGAGCATGTCTAAAAATCTATTGGTTACAACACTTTGATCATGTCTAAAAATCTATTGGTTCATCTCATTAGTGTTTTAAACACTCTTCTTTGTGTCTAAAAGTAATGAGGGTCACATTTATCACATGCTTACGAGTGTCACATTCATATTTTTGTTTCTCAGGTTGCTTTAATGGCTTCTAATAGAACGTCTAGATCTCGTGCTAACTGTTCCAATGGCCCGGAAATTAATGATAATGAGATCTATGCCGATGAACCACATGTAGAGGAGGAGGAAATTATTCATGAGAATGTTGAAGGTACGTATGTATGTATGTATGTATGTATATGTATGTATATGTATGTATATATATGGGAAAGAGAAGCCATGTGCTGGTTGGTGCAATCTGTATTTTTAAATTGAAAGCCTTCTAAGTTACCACCTTCTACCTGTACGTCAAAAAACTACTCCAAACAACTGGAAATGGACTGGTTGATTTTTTATTTTTGTTAATTTAGACAGGAAAGGAATTGAAACTCAAGAGAAACTAATAAGAGCACCCCACTACCCGCCCAATTTAAATTTGAAAGGCCTAATTATGGACTGCTAAAGTTTTCTTTTGAGTTCTATTATGGACTGTTTGTAAATTTATAGCTAAAACTGTGCCTAAATATGGACTGCTATGGTCAAATGTTGAGACTGAAGTTGTGAGTCAGCATAGAGTCCCTATATTGTCTATGTATACCATTTGAAAGTTGTTCTTCATGTTATATTTTAGTTTTGTTTAGTTCATATATCTTGATTCTTTCTCTCTTTTAGGTTCTCGACCTAAGAGGAAGCGTGGACCAACGATGGGAGCAAAGTTATGGTCAAATATCGATGCACCCAAGAAAGTAATTTATGATGCAAATGGTCAACCTGTTGGGGGAGAGGCCAATAACTTAACCACTTTTCTCGGGTGTCTTGCTCGCAATGGAGAATTTTTTTCCAATAAGTACTCCAACATGGTCCAATATGACAAAGGCTAACATGACAAGGGCTTGGGATGAAATTCAGTTTATTAATCATACCATTTTATAGAATTTGACATTAAGCACATTGAAACAAACTAATTTATGTGTAAATTTGTTTGTTGTAGAAACGATTTACCACAGATCACCCCAATGCTAAGAGAAAACTGATGACTATCATGAACAATAGGTGGAGAGATTGGAAGTCTAACTTAAAGAGTAATAATTTTGTGCCTGGTGACCGTGCCAAATCGATAGCGAATACTATCAACAATGATCGAGTAAATCCTAATCAATGGGCTGCGTTGGTTGATTATTGGCTAACTGATGATGCACAGGTTGTGTTTATTCTAATTTATGTATTATCAATTCTTACTTATTGTTATATATTATTATTAATTTATAAATACATACAATGCAGGATATAGCAACAAAAAATTGTGAAAATCGGAAAAAATTGTTGGTAGGTCATACATTGGGCACTAAATCAATTCCAAAAAAGAAGCATGAATTGGTAATATTTGATGTTATTTCAATATTTTTTATCGTTAATCATGTATTAGACTTTTATAAATAGAGTATTTCTTGAATTATGAACTATTTTTTGTTTTATTTGTAGTACCAAATAAATAAAAAAGAGATTGATCGAGCAGATATGTATATACAGTCCCACACTCGAAGTGATAACTCAATTTTACCAGGAGCATCCTCGAATGTGGTACGTATTTATCAATGACCCGTCTTTCCCGTATGTATGTATATTATGGTTTTAAGGAAGCATTAGTGAATATGTGCTACTATCGAAACTTAATTTCAAGAGAAATGTTGGCATGCTGATTCGGCGTTTTTTATAAAATGCTAGATGAACAAACTATCTTTTGCGTCTCATCATTGTAATTTCCATTCCTGTAACATCGAAATGAAGAAGAAATTCCATAGTTATAATCTCCTTGCCAAAAACATCTAGCATTATCATTATTAATAGCAAGAATACACTGACAATGGTACTGTGTCATGATAGATTGTGGAATAATAATTTAGTGATCTTGTTGCTCATGATCTAGTGATGCTCCTCTATTGATTTGTAATTTCTTTTTAGGCTTGTATTAATAAAGCATAAAATTAGGTGCATTGCTAAAAAACATTTCACACTATAGAAAGGGGCATAGCTTCACAACTCATTTATGACATTTCCTTATTGCATTATGTTTAACTCATTAAATATATTATTGGAGATGGATAATTGATCAAATGAGGCAAAAATATCACCTTTTAGGAATTGGATATTGAAATATAGATTTTCTTTGGCAATCTCATTCAGGGTATGAGAACAAGTGAGTTGCTTAATATTTTAAACTCTACAAATTTAATTTTTGATTGTTCAGACAAATGTATAGAGCTATAAGCTTTTTTCGGATGAAATTTTAAAATCTTCCCAGTGTATTAGATGAATACTACTCCTCCTCCTTCCTGTTTCATGTGTGTTAGCATGGTTGATGCTTGTGTTATTTCCTTGATCTAATTGTTCTCTTGTGAAAAATCTGAGTGCATTACATAAGATATTAAACCTAAGGTGACTATTCAATACATCTATCATTATCATTGTTCTTGTAAAATTTCTGTCAGCTAAACAGGTTAATCAAGGGTGAATCCAATCTCAACAAAAAACTGAGGAACAAGTTGCAAATGTTTTTATTGATGCATGGAGGGGTTATTCATTATTAGATCTTCTCATAGATTAGATCGACTTCTTCAAAAAGTATTAGTAATGGACCATTAACTCATCATAGCACTGCAAAATACAAACAAACAATTACATCTATTTGATTATTAACTCTAAAACAAGTTTTCCTTAAAACCATAATTGTATTAGTGTAATTATTTTAATTTTCAAGTTATATGTTTGTTGTTTGCATATGGGGTATGCAACCAATGAGGAAGAGCAAAGGGAAATGTGGCAATGATGAAAAATCAATCTCTCACTCTTTAAAATTCAATACTCATTGTTGTAGTGTAATTATTTTAATTTTCAATACTCAGGAAGCTAAATACAAGATGGTATCTCAAGAACAATGTCTAAATAGGTAACCAGTATAGAAAGAAGGAACATTTAAGTTATAAGTGAAATAGAATATCTTGTAAGTTACTTTCGAACAAGATTAAAAATAATAATAGAATAACATAACAGAATTACTACTATTATTTGTTACTCTTCTTTAAGTTATGTTGAATTGCCTTGTATATTTAAGTTGCCTTGTATATTTAAGTTATGTATAATTTGCCTTATATATTTTCACAGGAAAAAATTATTGAGTTAAAGAAGACTCAGGAATCGACTGGTGAAAGCAGTAGTACAGGACGGAATGTTATACTTGCACAAGTTCTTGGACCAGAGCGACATGGTAGACTTCGACAAGGTGGAGTTGGTGCCACAGCTACAAACACTTGGGGGCCTCGTAACAAAAATAATGAGGTACAACGTGAGAATCAAGAATTGAAAGCTGAGTTGAAAAAGGTGCGGGAAAAAGGAGATGATACTGCAAGGAAAGTGGATGAACTATTATCAATTATGACAGAATTTATGAAGAATTCATCAGTTCCAAATGCTCAATCCAATAATCAGGTGTTGCTCTCTCACTTCACTTATACTTAAATTTTTGGGGCTATCATTATGTTTTTATGGATTAACAAGTTCACTTGATAATTAATTTGTAGGATCGATACACAGAAGGAAATAATGGTGATATTAGCGGATCAAATAATCCTATAGAGGACATGTGATATGTCACGTGCTGCTAGAGATATGTTACACGTGCTGTTGGAAATTTGTTATATGTAACACTATTTTTGATGAAAATTTGTTAGATGTGATACTAAAAATTTGTTTTGATACATAGTAACAGTATTTTGGATGGTTATGTATATTTAAATGATATTATACATTAATAGACTTTATTTGTTTATTCTTTTAGTTGTAAATGTTATATTCAGATTGGGTGGTTGAATATAGTTATTTTTTTTAACAGGTAAAAATAAATAAAAATTATTGTATAAAAACAGCATGTTCTTAAAAATTTGGGGTAGATATAGCGACGGCCACGACCGTCGCGGTAGCTCACAGCCAAATCTCACCTATAGCGACGGTCGGTGACCGTCGTAGTAGATCACAGCCAAATCTCACCTATAGCGACGGTCGGTGACCGTCGCAATATCTCACAGCCAAATCTCACCTATAGCGACGGTCGGTGACCGTCGCAGTAACTCGCAGCCAAATCTTCTATAGTGACGGTCGCGGCCGTCGGTATATTAACTTTCTGACCGTCGGTAAAATTCTTCAAGCGCGTTTTTGTAGAGTTTTCTAGCGACGGTCTGGCCGTCGCTATAGGTTTCAGCGACGGCTTCTATAGCGACGGTACGCGACCGTCACTATATCCTATAGCGACGGTCTTTTTATCTATAGCGACGGTCGGCGACCGTCGCTATAGCCTGATTTTCTTGTAGTGTAAGACGCCTTGATCCTTCACAGTAAACACGAAAAACACCACAAGCTTGACGGCCGGACCGCCGGGGGATAGCTCAGGCGTGAGAGTGAGTAAACGTGTTCACAAGTTAACAATGGAGGATGTAATGTCTAGTGTATTGAGAGATATAATAATTCAGTTGTGTGTATGTGATTATGAATGAATACGTACCTGTTTGTGAAGACTTCCTTGCTAGGATATACTATAGTACCTGATTTACTGTACCACTGACCCTCCTGACACCTGTTAATCACATCCCCTCTGTCCACCGCTGGTCAACTGTCCAATCCTTATTAATGTCATGTAAGATATCAGTCGGCCATATCTTTGCATCATCACTGGTTCAGAACCCAAGTGAAGATATTTAAATATATGATGGGTCGACCCACTGATTTGGTCCAATATTAGAAGGACTTAACAAAGATAATAAAGTGACTAGGCCCAATAATGTCAATACCCAATAATGAAGACCCAATGGACTAACTGAATAAGTAGGCCCAATCCATTCGGCCCAATAGGAGAAATATTATGACCCAACATTGCCCCTTAGTTTTTTATTAAACAGGAGGTTTAATAGGAAACTATAAATGGCATCGGTTTAGGACAAAAGGAATTATAATAAGATCAATAAAGGCACAAAATACGGCTTACCAGAGCCCATCTGGTGAACATCAAATAGCAGCATAAATTAAGATCGAAAGTCCAATTGAAGAGCCTGCTCCAGCCGAACATACAACAACAAATATTTCACCGCCACCCGAACAACTCAGATCTTCGCCACAAAAACCATTTTCTTATGAATCTAGGCCCGAAGTTGTGGCGACAACGATGATCATCGGTTCGACAATAATTCCATCATGGAACTGATGGATGAAGGAATGAAATACCGGACTAAAGGAATTCGACAGTTTTGATTTATTCATTCACTTCTCTGCCCATCAATTTGAAATGATTGACTAATAATGGTCATCTGCAGGCAAACGCAAAATCGTGTGTCTCCATCTCAAATACAAAGAAGCTGAAAAGGATACCGAAGAGAATGCCGAAGAGAATACCGAAGAGAATACCGAAGAGAATGCCGAAGAGAATACTGAAGAGAATGCCGAAGAGAATACCGAAGAGAATACTGAAGCCGAAGGGAGAAAGCCATTCTGAAGTCTGTGTTAGCAAAAGAAAGAAGCAACCTTGACATTGTTCTCCTCAACAATGAGTTCCTTCGGAAGGACCTCGACAAGGTCAAAGAAGAAAAATGACCAAGGCCACTCATCGGGTCATCACTGATATAAATGTCGATCTGTCAAGATAAAAGATAAAAGCGCCTGGTACATCGTCAGAAACTCGAAGAAGAGCTCAAAGAGCTTCGGGCCCTTAAGAATTTGAGTCTGCCACTGACTGAAGACCTTTATAAGAAAACCAAGTAGCATACAAAAAATCCGCCGATCTGGACGATAAGATCGACTAGATGCAACGCTGAAATAGATGAAATCTACTGAAGTAAAGGAAAGAAAAGCTCGAGCCAAGGTAGATCCATCTCTTTTAGACTCTTCAGATGGTGATGATGACAAGGAAGAAGCTTGAAGATGACCTCTCCTTATCTTTAGCTGTAGAACTTTCTGTAAAAATTCTAACTTTTATGTGAACAGTTAATATTTAATGAAATATCAACGTCATGCCTTATTATTTCTTGTCAATAATTCAGTATTAATTAATCTGTATGAACTTAACTTAGTGCATGAATTAGATAAGGCGTATAACAGTTAAGAATGAAATAAAGTGAACTGAATTTAATGGACAGAATTTAATGAACAGAACTCAACACTTGAACAAAATAAAGTAATGTATACTTATCGTTTGTGAAGTGTGAAATCGGTCATATGTGAGGTGAATTCGGCTGATCCTCTTTGTACCATCAAAATCTTGCTTACCACTCGGGGTAGAACAAGTATATAAGGACATTTGTTTACCACTCGGGGTGAAACAATTATACAAGGACCAAGATATAAGAACCAAGATATAAGGATCAAGATATAAGGATCACGATATAAGGATAAAAATATGAGGACCGTTAATTTTACCGCCCTCGGTAAAAATAATATAGGATCATAGGATTTGTCTGCCACACTGGGCAATAAATAAATGGGCTACCATCGAATGGCCAGTGAGTCCTACCATACTTCCTTACTTCATCGGACCAATGATTTTACCGCCCTCGGTAAAAATAATATAGGATCATAGGATTTGTCTACCATGCTGGGTAACAAATAAATAGGCTGCTATCGAATGGTCAGCGAGTCCTACCATACCTCCTTACTTCATCGTGAACTTAGGACAAATAGGAACAGGATCAATTATGAAAAAGTGAATGTGGATGAGCCACCGAAGTCTTTCTGTGCTGAATCCCCAGTTCTTTCAAGAATATCCTTGCCGAAGTGCTTTGTAGGCCAATAACTTTGCAGCCAAATGATCGCCACAGATGTCTTTATGAACTTCCCGAAGAACATACTCTGCTTCGGACGGAACCAAATATTTGAGCAATGGTGACGAAAAAGGACCTTCGAAAAAGATTCTCATTAATGAGAACAAAATTGACACTCTTTATACTAGATCTTCTTTAGCCAGCATCTGATCTGAAGGAAGGACATCGTATTCCATCAAAGTTATAAGCATCCGTAGTAGCCAACTTCGATAATGCATCAGCAATGGAATTATTATTGTGATCGACCCCTTGATAACCTGCTGTACTGATGTCTGAAATAGAATATCCATCTGCATGTAATGTCCACGAGCCCTATTTCTGCTGAATGTACTGCAACGGCTTTGTCGGACTCCTCAGCTTCTCTTTAACTATTATCAGCTTCAGAAAAGAATTGTCCGACCACAATGTCA
Organism: Panax japonicus; assembly: GCA_020205505.1. NCBI lineage: Eukaryota > Viridiplantae > Streptophyta > Magnoliopsida > Apiales > Araliaceae > Panax > Panax japonicus. Next base: position 45,411,709 of record CM035101.1, on the reverse strand, counting down.
ACCGACCTTGGAAATATTTGTCGAAGTGTTCGGATTTCCAGGAGTGCGGCTTATAGATCTGCTTTGGTGACAAGTCCTTTGCTGTAGCGAGAACAATCAAGGCAGAGTGCCTTTTTTGCATTCTCGGGTGAATATCCTCCTGTGCTGCTCCTTTGTCTGCTGCGACCATAATCCCAAGAACTGATAGGGTGAGATACCCACTTCGGGTAATCAGGAAAATGGCTGTTGGGTCTTTATCTACTCTGCTTCGACCATAATCCCGAAGACCAATAGGGCGGAGTACCCTCTTCGGTCAATCAGGAAAATGGCTATTGGGTCTTCATCTACTCTGCTTCGACCATAATCCCGAAGACCAATAGGGCGGAATACCCTCTTCGGTCAATCAGGAAAATGGCTGTTGGGTCTTCATCTACTCTGCTTCGACCATAATTCCGAAGACCAATAGGGAGGAATACCCTCTTCGGTCAATCAGGAAAATGGTTGTTGGGTCTTCTTTGGTCATGAGGATCACCTTGAGACATGTCCTAAAAGTGTATAGACTGCTTTCCAACTCACGGTTGTCCATCTTTAGGCGTACCACATCTTTCAGACTGGACATAATTGAACGCTTTTTCCCTCAGATTGGCAATCCGAAGAATCGGCACAACTATATTCTTGCTCTGCTCAGGTACCTCCTCGCTCCGCACAGCTACATCCTCGCTCCGCTCCAAGAGAATCTCCAAAGCTCTATCTGTTTCGTCCACCATCTTCATTAGCCTGACCACTTCGGTGCCGAGTTCTAGGCGGGGTGCCTTTTACTTGCCTTCGGCCATGATCATGCTCTTTGTCAGCAGCAAAGACCAACCATCTTCGGGCTTCTCCGTGGGCTCTCGAACGAGAACCCCCTGACTTGTGCCATAACTTCCGATATAGAACAACTGGAAATATTGTGATTGATAACTCAAGAACACTAGAAAACAGCCCTCCTTCTAGCGCCAATGTTAACGCCAAGATCTTCTGTCACGTCCCAATCACGTAAGACGCCCTGATCCTGCACAGTAAACACGAAAAACACCACAAGCTTGACGGCCGGACCGTCGGGGGATAGCTCAGGCGTGAGAGTGAGTAAACGTGTTCACAAGGTTAACAATGGAGGATGTAATGTCTAGTGCATTGAGAGAGATAATAATTCAATTGTGTGTATGTGATTATGAATGAATACGTACCTGTTTGTGAAGACTTCCTTGCTAGGATATACTATAGTACCTGATTTACTGTACCACTGACCCTCCTGACACATGTTAATCCCATCCCCTCTGTCCACCACTGGCCAACTGTCAAATCCTTATTAATGTCATGTAAGATATCAGTCGGCCATATCTTTGTCATCATCACTGGTTCAGAACCCAAGTGAAGATATTTAAATATATGATGGGTCGACCCACTGATTTGATCCGATATTAGTACTTAACAAAGATAATAAAGTGACTAGGCCCAATAATGTCAACACCCAATAATGAAGACCCAATGGACTAACTGAATAAGTAGGCCAAATCCATTCGGCCCAATAGGAGAAATATTACGACCCAACACCAACATTTTGAGTAAATAATATGTGATGAAAACTCAACCCATGTGATTGGAGATCCCATGAATTGGGCTCAATGGGTAACAACAAGTCATGTAATTATTTAATAAAAGCACTTAAATTATTTATATTTCTCCATGTGTGTATATGGTGCTTACTGACAAATTGTGATAGGATGAATTATTTAGATTCTTAATGAAACTCATAGGCCTAAAGGGTGGTGTATGTCAGTTTATACTTGATGGGTTCACCTGTGGAGGTGTAGGCCGCTTCCTATGAGAGTCTGTCAAACTCTTTAGAGCCTTTATGAAAATTTGGAATATGGCGCATGGCCTAAAACGTGCCCAATCGCGGACTTATGTGAATTCATAATTTATAAATATGTGTACAAGTTCAATTATTCGTATCATAAATATGTGTACTTTTCATAATTGTTTGAAAATTCAACGTTGTTGACGTTAAAAGAATAATTTGCATGTTTTTTCTGATAGGTTTACAAGAGTTTATTGGTTTTTCTAATCGTTAAGCCCGCAAAGTAAATATGTTTTGACATATAATTGAGTACAATATCATAATAAAATGCAGTTTCATTACAACAATTGCTTATTGCCAAAATATTACGTTATTGCTAGTTTACATATCCAAAAAAGAACACCACCACTTGCGAAATGGACATCAAGTACAAGACCATCGAAAGATTTGCAGTTTTTCATAGCAGACAAAAGGTATATGTCATAGCAGACAGAAGCCATCTGGAGGAGTTGCTATTCTTCTCAGCGTACAAAAGGAATTAGCAGATATTCTGCGTAAAATAGCTGCATGAACAAGTGAAACATATTAACCATTTTTTTCTTATATTAAACTGACCAAAAGACAAACTATAATTGTTTTCTCGTTTATTCCGCAAATTGCTCTATTTTTTCACGTGTAGTCCTCATACTCTAGCTAGTTTTTACTTTTAGTCTCCTTTAATTGCTCTATTTTTGTAAGGTTGAACTGAGATTTCAGAACCTAAAAAGTTTGAGGATGAAATATGCGAAAACATATATAGTATGAGACCAAACGTGAAAAACAACTATAATTTGGAGAGCAACTTGGACTATCCCTATTTTATATTTACTTGTGAAGCAACTTGGATTATCCCTATTTTATATTTACTTGCCTTCCATATGAACATGTAAAAAGAAGTTACTGATGAGTTTTTGTTGAGATTAACAGACTGAGCTCGAAGCCAAAGAACGGATGCAAGTGTACAGTGGCCTAATACCTGTGAAAAAGGGTAAAAATTTAATCGTAAAGTGACATTAGAAATCAAATTATCATGACTAATATGTAATTACATGTTTTGCAGTGTTAGAATAGCATACAGTTACAAGTTTGCACAATAGCAATGAGGACGAAGCTCCAATCACCACCGCAGCTCCATAGGCAATTAGTAGCATGCTAATACAAAGCCAAAACACCTTTTTCCAGAAGATACGAAATAAAGTTAACAATCAGTGAAACATATAAATGATGCATCTAAACGGTTTTTTTTTATCGGGAAAAATTGAAATTTCATTATAACCCAAGATAATACAAGTTTGGCAACTCAATAATGTTTGGAATACGGCCACATATGAAATACACTTCATACACTTCATGATAAATAAAAAACAGAAAGGAAAAGCCTAACTCTTGTTTTCATCTCTTTCTAATGTATCAAGCATTCTTTTTAATAGAAAAACTAAAATCTCAACTCGGTCAAATTCTAAGTCCTAATCAAATCATAGAACAAAAGCCCAATTATTAAATCCATTGTCTGAATAATATCTTCTTGGATGATTGGGTGACTAATTTATGCGGATCTGGGTTAATTGGTATGTGGGACTGAGGTTTTATAAACTATCACCCCTACTTAAATAAATGCCCTCGTTAGGCCAAATGATCCTTGGGTGACTGAAGGTAGTGTTACAAACTTACCCATCCCAAATGTACATTACGCCTTTACCTAGACAAATACCCTAACTCAGGTCAAATCATGAGTCTGAATCAAATATATCATAGTAACAATGCCAAAATCCATGTCTCAATAGTACTATTTTTCGGGTCATCTTAGCATATCATAGACTCACCCCCAAAAAATCATATATGAAGGTACTACTAATGGTAACTTGGGTCCTTAAATACATATCAAAGAATCTCACATGTTTCAATATGAGAATGTTGTATTACATCAAGGCATGCAAAAATAACATTTACCCCTCACTGTAGTTGGCACTCTTTGTGCAATAAGCTAAAAAAAAAGTTGCAATCAACCCACTAAACTAATTAAAAATAAGTAATTGCATCTTTCTATTAAATTAACTTGATAGAAGTTAAATTGAGCGGCAATTGAGCAGCAATTGAGCGGGCATATTATCACATGTGGCAGTAAAATTTGCTAAGTAGTTAGTCCCATGTGGATTTGGTAGTTACATAAGATTTTTTTTTAAAAAGGAAAACTTAAAATTAGATTTTCTTTTTTTACTTTACCTATAACATTCTTGCCTTTGGCAATAAAATGAATTCCAAGACCTCATGCGCCAAAGGCTTATTAATAATTTTTTTTACCATTGAGCCATGAATAACTTGGTATAATTTCTCTCTCTTCTCCAAGTCCTCATCTGGGTTGGTTCCTTCTTCACCTGGGGTTTTCATTGCCCACAAATATTTCAGCGCACCATCTTACACCTCTATAAAAACCTATATGGCTATATCTATCATATTTTTCTCACATTTCTTTGTAATCATTAATTAATTTAAAGAATATTTAGGGTTTTAATTTGGTATGATTCATTCTGATAATCTCAGATGAAGGGATGAATAATAGATGATGATATTATTTTTGATGACGTCGTGGACTGTTGTGATGAAAAATTATAGAGATTGGCTGGTGATTCGAAAAAAAGATGGCTACAAATGGATGAAGAGGGAGAGGTGTGTGTGCCCACATATATATAATGAAAAAAATTGTGATTCTTAAGTTTGAGATCTACATTAATTGCATAAATTTGTAAAAGATGGGTGTTGATTCATATGATTTCATTTTCAAAAGGAGATAAATGAATGGTGATTATGGAATTCTGATAGTGGCTTGGACTGTTCCAGTAGAATAGATTTGAAGCTTAGAAAGAGTGAAGATGAAGAGAGAAGAGACAGAAAGAAATTAAAAATTAAAAAAAGAGTTTATTTTGTGTATATATCAATTGATCTCACGTGGCTGTTTTCCATGTCATTTCCTTGTATTTTTTTAAATGCCATGTAGGTAATAAATAAACAGACATTCAATTAATATAACGAAATTGTATGATTCTAACATTTTAATTAGTTTAATGGGCTAATTGTAGTTCTTTTTAGTTCAGTAACCTATCGCACAAAGTGTGCCAACTACAAGTTGAGTAAATGTTATTTGTGCCCATCAAGGCATAATTCCATATTAATTAAAACTCACTCAAATCTGCACCAAGACACTAGTAGCTATAGCAGTCATAGTGCATTGTAGAATTAAGTCATCAAATCCTCAAAAATTATCATCAAATTATTTAATTCAATTATTTCTAAGATGCAATTAAGTTTTGTTTTCCATTTTTCATTATTACAAATGTTTATTCTACTTTAATTTGGTGTCTAAATTTTTTGTTCTTTTCATCTACTAGCCAATAAACTTCATTCTTTGACAAAGATCTTCCATTTCAGCATTCTTGATCACCTATCTATGCATTTCTCTTTTTATTTTCCTCAAAGTTTAATCGAAACTGCAGTTCATGTTACTCGCACCAAACAGTCTCTTAAAAGGAGTGGTTGGTGGAAATTTCTACTTTAATCTTAATGTTTTTCTAAATTTTTGGCCATCAACACGACATGAATTGAATGCAGAACAAGATTTGATTAGTTACTAACTCTCTTTTGTCCAAGGCTGACACTGAATGATTGAATGCCAAAATCTCTATCACCCTCCACATCAGGTATGTCCTGTTAAAGTACATTCAATAAAAGTAATTAAAATAAGTGAAAGAAAGTAGTAACAATATAAAAGCCAGAATTAGATAATTGTGTCGCTAGAAACATCTCTAAAAATCAGCCCAAGGAAATTAAATGAACCAAAATGCCAACTTGGAGGATGAAAGTGTCACTTTTTACAATTGAGGGGTCATTTTAAAACTCGGTGATAACTTGGAGGGACAGATATGTAATTCAACATTTTTATTTTTCACATTTTGATTTAGTGATATCTTCTACCCCATATAATTTTTCAATTTGGATTTCCACATAAATCTTGTATTCTTGTATTTAATTTTACCTTATTTATTTGTTTTGGCCATAGTTTGTTCAAAAAATATTGTCTATTGTTTATAGGTAGAGATTATAGAGTAATGTTTGAAAAGTTCTGAATTCAGGCATATATAGTCTAAACTTTGTCAGAATAAGTTATTTTAAGCATGCAACTCCCTGCTTCTGTAAAACCTACATTAGTACAATTTAAACCCTTAAAACTAATATGGAATTGTATAGCTGGGATTATTTGGAATTACCTTGAAAAGAGCAATTACAGTGGTGAACAAGCACATACAACAAATGGCAAAACCCAAGGACCTTGTGAACACCACTGGTCTACCAAGCACATATTTCTGCATGTATAGTTGCTCCTGTCACTTACTCAACAAAATAACAGAAAGAACCTTGCGTTTGATATAAGGCCGAATTGCAAAAATTTTCCTCCAGGTTGCATCCAACTTTAGTTAGGCCCTTTAAGTGGCAAAAATCTCAATTGAGTCCTTCAAGTGGCCAATTTGATTCAATTAAGTCCTTCATGACAAAAATCTTCATTGAGTCGAAGTCAACGTGTGGAGTCAATTGAATTAAATTGACCACTTGAATGACTCAATTAAAAAAGTTTCCACTTAACGACCCAAATTGAAATTGAATGGCAACTTAGAGGGACACTTTAGTAATTAGGCCTTGATATAATTACCTGAATGTGTAAGAAGAAAGCAAGTTGAACCGTGATTGCCCTTACAATGAGGATACATGATGCAGCCAGGAACGCGTTTCTTTTCCATCTGAGTAAGGGTAGCTACACAATATATAATAATTAAGTAGAACAATTTTCCAACAAAAAAAGTCATACTGCAGTAAAGTAAATTGCAACTCAAGAGAAGGAGGGGAAGTCAGTTTAATAGTTCCAGAAGGACACTAGCTAAGAAGCTAACATGATGATTGATGAACACTAAGTAATTTATCTTTGCAAATGATGTGGCACTGTCCTTATGGTTCAGTTTGGTGTTCGCGTTAATACAACCACCTTGCAAAGTCGATAAACTCGTCGGCCCATTTACCAGCTATGGCAACTTCACTTTAAGGACATTGACGACGCTTTACACCTATAATAATCAAACCTCTAAGTTCCCGTTTGTCTTAGCGATGTAGTGTGGTGTGGTAAGAGCAAACACATTTAAATCTAGAGTTTTTGACAAAAGTGCTTTTAAAACAATGTTTAGTTACACATTTGTAAAAGTGCTTTTGTAATTTGTGTTTCAGCAAAAAATGTTTGTCAAAAACATATAGTTTTACTTTTATCAAAACTGATTTTTAGCCAAAATCTCTACACTCACTTAAGGCACCTTTAGAGGGTCACTAAAGACAAACGTTGTTATATTTAATTTAAATTTTTTTTACTCAACCGCACCGTCACTATTTGAGGGTCATCAAACACTAAATTAAAATACTTTTACTCTATTGCACCAATTTAAAATATTTTTACTCTACCGCACCATCACTTTTAGAGGGTCATCAAACACTAAAACGTTTTTATATTTAATTTAAAATGTTTTCCCTCCACAGCACTGCGAAACATGTTTTAGGTAAAGCTTAATTTCCACCATGGGCTCTTAATAAATAAAAGCACCAATAGATACAAATCTAATCCCTTTTTGTTCACCTTGAAAAGCTAGATATCAAGGAGAAAGGCCAAGGTATATGTCAACTCACACCAAATTGTTTTCCCAACCACAAGACTATCCCTTACTGTTCAGTTTGAAGTCCGCATCAAGAGTTTACGCAAATGCCCACCTATACACTCGTACTAGGTGATTCACGGGTACTTACTTCTGGTTTGGCCCTAAGTGAACTCGAGCCGGTGAACCTCAAGGTTTTACTTGTAGGCTATTTATAGTTTCCCCAGTAATCTGTACTTTTCCTATGCGGTAAGAGAAATGATTTCAAACCTATGAATTCTGATAATTTAATACATAGTTGAGTTGTGACTGCTATGTGTAGCTTATGTCAAGCAAATGCAGGTATATTGGAACTTACCTCAATAGAATATACACTTCCAAAGAAAAAACTAATGAGCAGGGCAGAAAACAATGGTGGGGACTGAAACATGATTCCCATGGCGAAACTCTGCAAAATCATTTCAAATAATGTACATATCATATCTATGAAAACTCATCATTTCACGAGGAAATAAGATTTTTAACCTAATTAACAAATAGTTAGCCTAGCCGAAAGAGTTTTTAGTTGAACTACATGATGCTAATAAGCTCTAAACTTTGAACTAAATGTGACGTATTTGCATTTTTATTTTATTTTATTTTTATCAGCGAAATAAATTCTATATATTATTATCCAAATAAATACAAAGAGTGACAAATCCAAAAGATTTGAATCCGACTAGAAGTTTGCATTGCAATACTTTTCAAAATAGAAAACCAGAAATAACTAATACCATTTCTATGAAGACTAAAATATATAACAATAATGCCATAAAATAAATTCTATTATTTGCATTTACCATATAGACCTTGAAGATGAAATTACTAACCATGAACCCAAATGTTGAGACTATTGCTTTTGCCAATCCCATGGAATATTCTCCAGAAGCCAGTGGAAGATTGGGTTTGTTAACCTAAGAAATAAGTTAAAAGAGAGAGTTTGCAGTGAAAAACACAATCCAAATACAGAATAGAGGATCAAGTGTACAACTATTTTGATGTCTAGAAAATCAGTAATGGGTACACTTGATTTATTACCTTGTCTATTTCCACGTCAAACAATTGATTTAGTCCCACCACATAAATGTTCATAAAGATTGATGGGATCAATGCCTACATTAGTAACAAAAGTCATGAAGTATAAGTACTTACTAAGCATTTGAATGTCTTTAAAGCATCGTTACCAGGAATGTTGATCCTATGGGTGCATGGAACGAAATTGATTACGAGCTAGAAACGTTAGCAATGGTAGAATGCACAAGTCATTTAGTTATAGTACCAGAACAGAGAAAATATTGTTTAAATCTATTGTCTTCCTTACAAAGTCATTACATCTTTAATTTGTTTTTCAATCAAAATTTTGTATATTTTTAAAAATAAAAATTAATGAAAATCGTTTAATTTTGGTAATAATAACAAGTTAAAGAAGACAAAATTGTACAGTATTTTTCATCATAATTCTATTATTTCATGTCACAACTATTAAATTAATAAAAGTCAATACCATCTTTTGTTTTTCAATCAATTTTCTGTGTTTTTAAAAATTCAAATTAATGTAAATTGTTTAATTTTGATAATAATAATAAATAGTTAAAAAAGAGTAAATTGTAAGGTAAATAAAAACTAAAATATAATAATTGTAATTAACCAAAAGACCCGGTACGCGGAACACAAGACAATAAGAGTTCTCTGGTACCATTATGTTGAAAGTACCTTTCTATTAAGCTCAAGCTATGTGCATAAAAATTGGTTGAATGACACTTTTGTTCGTTCAAGTTGTCACTCATTTTTAAAGTCGTCTCTAAAGTTCATCAATTGGGTCCTTAAATAAATTGTTATTTTGTGTTAACGCCAAGTTTCGCCGGCGCGTCCAATCACAGAATCCACGCGCTAGAACCTGCACAGTAACAGATCACACAGAAGCTTGACGGCTTGTGCCGTCGGGGGATAGCTCCGGTACATGCCGTTACAAGGGCAAACAATGGAGGCTAAGTGTTTAGTGCTCAAAAATAGGTATTACCTCATAATGTTAACCTAGGCCTTGTATTTATAGTACTCACCACCTTAGAATCCTTCTCCCAGTCGGATTAGGACTCCTAGTGTATGGTAGTTACCATAACTTGGGTCCAACACAATCTCCTTAAAAGGTGCAAGTAGAATCCAATCTCACCACTACCTTTGGAGTTACCTTATATGCGTATGAATAGGTACCCGGACTCTGCACGCAGGAGAGCCCACTATGCAAGCCCAACCGGTCCCATAATATGGTCTGGGCTTCGGCCCAAAGGACTCGAAGACCCGACCCCGAACATCACCAGACTGGGTTCAGCTCTGTTCCGAAGGGCTCAGATGCCGACCCGAACACCTCCAACATCTTATGGGCTTCAACCCATCAGACTCCCAAACCCTTCCGACAGAAAGCCTTCGGCCCAAATGAAGGTCGGTAAAACGCTCCCGAACATTGCCCCCCAGTCTCTGGTTATAACATATTTATGATTAGAGACTTGGAAGGTCGCGACAGCTAATGATGAGACGTCTAGGAAAGTCCAACGGTCTGTTTTAGATATTTGAAACGTTGCACGCCTTTTAACGCCTGGACCCACCTTAAGCATTTATTAGCCGCCCTGGGGTTCCGTGTCGTACACCTTATAAAAACCCCACTTCCCCTTCCTTAACACCTTTACTGACTCTTCTTTCTCAACCTTCTGATTTCAAATTTTTCCGGCAAGGCGATTTCCGGCAAGATATTGCTCCTCCGTACTCACCATTTCCTCTACTCATTCATCGTTTGAGTGCTATTGTTGCTCATTTCCTTCCTCTAAACTTCTCGTTTTCACCACTTTAGTCAAAAAATGGCCGATTCCAGCATTATTCCAGCCACTGAGCCTACCACTGTCACCACCGACGACCTCCTGGAGGTCATACTGCCGGATACCCCCACTGACACTACTCCTTTGACCCTTCCTGGTTCGATAGATGCAGAGTCTAGGATTCGAGACGCCTACCGCTCCTCCGAGGAGTTCTCTCACCTCCATACTCGCTCTACCCTCACATCATCCCAAATCTCCGATATCCGAACTCTCTTCAAAATACCCGAAGAATACCAACTCAGGATCCCTCAGCCTGAAGAAAAGATGTTCTGGAGGCCCGTGGGTGAATGGGTGGCCGTTCCCCCATACATCTTGAAGTACGGGGTTCGGTTCCCGCTGCATGACTTCATCTCTTCCTTTTTGACCTTCGTGGGAATCGGGTTCGTACAACTCGTGCCGAACTCGTATATCCAACTGGTCTCTTTCATTGCCACCTGTCAAGAGGTGGGCCTCACTCTCGGGCTCGACCTTTTCTTTGCTCTGTTCACCCTTGGAGGGTCGAAAGAGCCCGGGCTTCGGCAACTCACCAAACGCCCCAACCGCACAGTCCCGATCAAGACCCCTTCCAGTAACAAGGGATGACATGAACAGTGGTTCTATGCCAAATGATCCGACCTCCAACTCCTTCCCTCCTAGGCCCATCCAGCCGACCAGGCGGCCAAAAATTTTAAATTCCCGATGGGTCGGGCCGAGGCCTTCAAGACAGTCTACGCCCAATGGAAGAAAACCCAGTGGAACGTGGGGCTTCTAATGGACGAATCCTGGTTGTACAAACACGGTTGTGAGTATCTTCTGTTTTTCTATATTTTATCTCCTTTTCTGTTAAGCATTACATGCCCTAATCCCTTCATCTCCGTGCAGTGACCATTTTTAAGCCCGAGGGCATCGCCGACTCCTTCATCCCTACTACCATTACTTCTGGGTTCATCCGACCCCCCGTGACCGACGATGCTGCTGAGGAGGATACAGTCCCGATAAGTGAGCTATCACTGAGATCCACGTCGGGGCCCGAGCCCCCGAAGACCCAAAAAGGGGCGCTGAAGATGAGCCGCGCGGAGAAGGCGGCTTTAATGAAGAAATCCATAAAACCCTCCAAACCGGCCATCAAAGCGCCTGCCAAAGTTCCTCCACCCCCCATGCCGAAGCCATCACTTCCTCCACCTCCTCCTCCGACCGAGGTGATCGAGGATTCCGAGGAAACTGAAGATGTTCCTCCCGAACCCCGATCTAAAAGGCCTCGATTGTCGGAGGATCCCGACCATCCGGCCGGTCAGATGGTGGCCCCTCGTCTAGATCATGCTACCACCCCCCCTTCCGGGCCCAGTTCCTCGCAAGGATCGCCGACTACTTGTTGGCCCAAGAGCCCGTCAGATGTCTTCCCTTTCACCCTCTTCGATCACTTCAAACTCCCTGGTGACGACGAGCGGTTTAAAGGGTATTCATCGAATCAGTTTTTGGTGGCCTACATTCGAGCTCAGACCCAAGTAATTCTCTTCTTTGTTGATCTGATTGCTGCTAATAAGTATAACTCTTACTTCTTGTACTGATGTATATGTTTGCTGTAGGCCAACGCCATCCTAGCCCGAGCCATCCTTCCCCTTGCCAGAACTACAAAGAAAGAAATTCAGCTGGGGACGGAAATAGAACTGCTTGGGGCTGATGTTTGAGGGCTGCGATCTGAGCTGAAGAAGGAACAAGATTCCCTTGTGGAAACACAAGTCCAGGCGGTCCTGGCCGAGGACCGGGTCGAGGATCTGGAGCGGGAGCGCAACTCGCTTCTGGCAGAGAAGGATCGTCTACTTCAGGAGGTCAAGGATCGGGAGAATACTATTGACAGTATTACACTCAAATTCTCCGGGATGCACGACAAGTTGATGTACCTGATTAAGGATAACAATGCTTTGACTGCTACAGTCGATGCATTCCCTGAAAAAGTTGCTGAGGCCCGACAGTAGGCCATCGCCGAATATGAAGAGTCCGAAGCATTGAACGATAAAGTCCTAGCCCAATTTGGTGAAGGGTATGAGACTTATCGGGAAAAGGCTAAGGCCAAGCTGATGGCTGCTGGGCTCGATTCCTCGATCCTTGACTCTTCGGACGACGAGTCTGAAGACGATCCTCCTGCTGAATAGATATTTAGGATTTTTTTATGTACTTTTGCCCGAATCGTAAGCGATCGGGTTGTAAAAAGAATTTGTAAGTTTAAACAAGATAAACTTTTTGGCCCATGAATGTTTGTTGTCAGTTTTACTTAGAACTAATCTCGATCAGTTATGTTCATCCGAACTTTCTAATCGGATTGCCCTTAGAGTTTATCTGATACTGAAGGGTCCGACAGTTATACCCGGGACTTATCTTGATCAGTGGTATCTTTTCGAACCTCTTGATCGGATAGTACCCGAGATCTGTTCTTTATAGATGTATTGAACTCTCGGTCAGTTATGCTCGGGACTTATATCGATCAGTGGTGTTTTTTCGAACCTCTTGATCGAATAGTGCCCGAAGCGTGTCTGTTCGAGTAGTAATGAAACACATGAATATAGATGAAGTTAAACATTGACAGAAATAAGAACTTTCATTTATATCATTTAACTTGAATCGGTTACATAGATAAAAGTAAGAATAACACAACTATTACTGGTAAAATTTTCTAAGTCTTCCAGCATGCCATGTATTCTTTACCTCCGAACCGTTCATAGCTCGAAGCCGGTATGTTCCTGGCTTCGTCACTCCTATCACTTCGTAAGGCCCCTCCCAGTTAGGCATTAACTTGCCGGTGTTCTGGGAGGTTGAAGCCTATGACTCCCGGAGGACTAGATCCCCTACTGCAAACCTCCTAGACTTCACCTTCTGATTATAGTGTCTGGCGGTCCTTTGCTGATAGATTGCCAACCTCATCATAGCCGAATCCCGAACTTCATCTAGCAAATCCAGATTTGTTCTCAAGCCATCATCATTGTATAACTCTTTATATTGGCTGACCCGAAGGGTGGGTGATCTGATCTCAATAGGAATTAGGGCATCGGTCCCAAATGCCAGTCTGAATGGAGAGTCCCCAGTTGTAGTTCTTGGGGTAGTTCGGTACGACCATAAAACAGATAACAGCTCTTCAGGCCACCGACCCTTTAATTCATCCAACCTACGCTTTATCCCATTGAGTAGGGTTCGATTGGTTACTTCCACTTGACCGTTCGACTGAGGGTGGGCAACCGAAGTCTTTCGGTGTTGGATCCCTAATTCCTTCAGAAAGCCCTCGAATTTTGACCCAACAAGCTGTCTGCCATTGTCTGAGACTATTGCCATCGGGATGCCGAACCGGTAGACTATTCCTTCTTTGACAAACTTTAAACACTCCTGTTCGGTTATCTTTTGCAGTGGCTTGGCCTCGACCCACTTCGTCATGTAATCTATGGCCACGATCACAAAGCTAACATGTCCCTTAGCTTTTGGTAGAGGGCCCAGGATGTCAATTCCCCATACAGCAAAGGGAATTGGAGATAGGACCGAGTACAGCTCTTCTGGAGGTTGATGTGGGATGTTGCTGTTCAGCTGACACTTGGAGCACCTCCTGACAAATTCCTTTGCTTCATTATAGATAGTCGGCCAGTAATACCTCTGCCTCAAAATTTTATGTGCCAGCGATTTTGCTCCCATGTGATCCCCACAGATCCCCTCGTGCACCTCTCGAAGTGTGTAGACTGCTTCTGAAGGGGTCAGGCATTTGAGCAGTGGAGAGCTAAAGGCTCTTCGGTAAAGATCTCCATCTATGAGGACGAAGTTCGAGCTTCGGTGTTTGACTTGCCTGGCTAGAATTCGGTCCGAAGGTAGGGTCCCATCGGCCAAATATGAGATATAAGGAGTGAGCCAGCAATTGAGTCGGTCCAAAACTAGGACTTCTATCTTCGGGATACTGGGTTTTTCCAAAACCTCTAAGTACACCGATCCATTGAAAGAGCTCGCTTCGGTAGTTACCAATCGTGCCAGGGCATCTGTTATGGTGTTGTCTGATCGATCCACCCCCAAACAGCTGTGCGATGCGAAGTATGTGAGCTTATCTTTTAACTCGGCCAGATATTTGGTCATCCTTGCCCCCCGAGCTTCGTACTCTCCCGATAGCTGCTTGACCACCAGTTGTGAGTCACTGTAGATGATCAACCTCTGTACTTCTAGGCTTCGGGCCAATCGTATCCCTGCTAAGATGGCCTCGTACTCTGCTTCGTTGTTCGTGGCCTTAAAGCCGAATCGAATAGCTTGTTGGACCTTGAACCCTTCTGGACTTGTCAGAATGACCCCTGCTCCACTGACTTCTGAAGTTGACGACCCATCCACGTATAAAGTCCACGAGGTCTGATCCGGTTGTGCTTCGGCCACTATGTTCATCTCCGGCTCTGTGAAAGAGCACTCTACTACAAAATCCGCCAGCGCCTGCCCTTTGATTGTCGTTCGGGGATGATACTCTATAGCAAATTGTGTTAATTCCATCGCCCACGCGGCCAACCGACCTGACACCTCGGGTTTATGCAGAATCTTTTTCAAAGGCTGATTCGTGTAGACCACTATCACCCGACCCTGGAAATAGTGCCTGAGTTTCCTGCTAGCAATTATGAGGGCGTATGCGAACTTTTCCAGGTTCGGGTATCTCGTCTCTACGTCCCTGAGAACATGGCTGGCGTAGTACACCGGGAACTGCTTGCCTCCCTTGTCCCTCACCAGTGCCGCCCCTACTGACATCAAGCTGGCCGCTAAGTATAAGTATAAAGGTTCAGAGGCAACCGGTTTCATCAGCAATGGTGTCGAACCCAAATACCTTTTGATCTCTTGGAATGCGTCTTCGCATTCCGAAGTCCACTGTAAGCTTTTGTCATTTTTCGGATCCTTGAGAGTGTCGAAAAAGGGGAGGCACCTTTCAGCTGACCTTGACATGAATCTTCGAAGGGCCGCGATTCGGCCCGTTAGCCTCTGGATATCTTTGTATGTCTTTGGAGATTTCATGTCTAAGATCGCCGAGATTTTTTCTGGATTGGCTTCGATTCCCCTTTTACTGACCAGATATCCCAGAAATTTCCCTGAACCCAATCCGAAGGTACATTTGGTCGGGTTTAATCTCAGATTGTGTTGTTTTACCGTCTCGAAGCAGTCTGCTAAATCCTCCAGATGATCCCGGACTGACATGCTTTTGACGATCATGTCGTCCACGTACACTTTCATACTCTGCCCCAGCTGTTTTTTGAATACGAAGTTCATCATCCGTTGGTAGGTTGCCCCTGCGTTCAGCAGTCCGAAGGTCATCTTCCGATACGCGTATATCGCCCGATGAGTGATGAAGCTAGTCTTCGGGATATCCTCCTTATGCATCGAGATTTGGTGATACCCCGAGAAAGCGTCCATGAAACTTAGTATTCCATACCCTGAAGTGGCATCAATCAGTTGGTCTATGTTGGGTAAGGGATAGAAGTCTTTAGGGCATGCATTGTTCAGGTCCGTGTAGTCGATGCACATCCTCCACTTCCCATTTTGCTTCTGAACCAATACCACATTCGCCAGCCATTCGGGATAGTCGATCTCGAAGATGAACCCTGCCTTTAACAGTTTAGCAACCTCTTCGTCTATGATCTTCTGTCTTTCCGGGGCAAAGATCCTTCTTTTCTGTATCACTGGCTTCTTCTTCGGGTCGGTATGAAGCCTATGCAGTGCTACTGATCTGCTTACCCCGGGCATGTCACTGGGTTCCCAAGCAAAGATGTCGGTGTATACCCTAAGCAATTCCACCAGACCTGTTCGCAGCTGTTCGGTTAACCCTGCCCCAAACTTGATCAGTTTGTCTGGATTCCCTGGTATTAACTCGACATCCTCCGTATCTTCGGCTGGTAGTGCCATGGGTTCGGTACTTTCCTCTGTGAACGGCTCTAACTCGATGGTCATTGTCTGTTTCTGTTTATTGACCCCGACTCCTGAAGATATTAAAGTATTCCGATAACACCTTCGGACAATATCAAGATCTCCTTTTACCTCCCCTATCTCGTTCGGTGTCGGAAACTTTATTTTGAAGTGGGGTATAGATGTTACATCCTGCAGTGCTGCTAGAGTAGGCCTCCCCAAGATGGCGTTGTAAGCCGAATCCACTTGTACCATAAAAAACTTTACCATAATTTCTGTCTGCTGAGGGGCCGTACTGAATCGGACTGGCAGTTCTATCGTGCCCGACACTTGAACCGGGTCCCCACTGAAGCCGTATAATGGGCCTTCGCCTCCCAATTCCATCTTCTTTCCTCCCAACTCCATCCTCTGGTAGGCATGTGTATAGAGTATGTCGACTGAGGACCCATTATCAATCATCATTCGCTTCATGTCAACCGACCCGACTTGAGTTGTTATAACCAGTGCCCCGTCATGCGGTCCAATGTGATCGGTAGGGTAGTCGTCATCTGAGAATGAGATGGTCGTACCTGAGTATGGTCTGTCCTTCCTGGGTGAGGAGCCGGCTAGTGACAGTACGGCTTTGAGATGCCCACTCCTTTTTCTACCGGTTACACGCCCTACCGACCCGCCCGATATCACATCAATAACTCCTCGGGCTTGGGGGTTCGGTTGCAACTGTGCTTCCCGGGGGGGTTCTCTGATGTCCTCTTGGGGAGCCTCCGATCCGTCTCTGCCGACTACGTACCGTACCAACTGCCCATTCTGTACATTCTTTTCTATCAAGTCTTTCAAGTTATTGCAATCTTCTGTCGTGTGACCTCGACTCTGGTGGTACGCACAATATTTGTTCCGACCCCGTTTTCCTGGCTTGGTGATCGTTTGGCATGGTTCGAAAAAGGGCTTGCTCCGTATCTCCTCCAGTATTTTGGCCCAATCCGTGGTGAGTGCAGTGTACACTTTGTTGACATTTTTGTTTGGGAAGGGTGGCCTTCCACTGCCCGACCCTCCTCCATTATAATTCCTCTTGCTGTAACTGTCCGATCTACCCTGGATGTCGGATTTCTGATAACTCTGTTTGTCCCGATCTCTGGACTTGTCTTTTGACTGGGACTGTGGTTTGAAATTCCCCATCGTTTCCTCAATTGGTATGTGACCCTCGGCCCTGTGGAACGCTTCTGTTAAATCTGCCGGAGGGTTGATCACCAGGTCCTTCATCAGCTTTTTGGATTTCCCGATGTCTAGCCCGGTTGTGAAGAATCCCAAGGCTTGTGGGGAGTTCAACTCTGCCACCGACCCCACAGCCTCTCGGAACCGTTTAACGTACTGCCCCAGGCTCTCATCTGATCTTTGTCTAATCTGCATGAGGGATGCTGTGATCTTTTCCCGTCTCTTATTACTCCCGAACCGAGCGTGAAACTTATCCCGATGGTCTTTCCATGAACTTATTGACCCTGACACCAGGGTTCGCATCCATTCTCGGGCGCTCTTCTTCAGGGTGGTGGCGAACATGTGACATTTGGCCGCATCAGAATGGCCATAATATGTCATCAACCTGTCATACCCATCGGAATGGTCATAAGGATCTCCCAGCCCGTCGTAAGTTTCCATTAGGGGCATCTTCCTTTTGTGGTCGGCTACCTCCCGATTTATTTCCACCGAAAAGGGTGACCCTATACAGGCCGAGGGTTCCCCCGTTGAGCTTTTGGCCAACAGAAACCTTTCCAACTCAGCTACCCTTTGGGCGAAGGGGTCAGACTCTCCTTCACGAGGGGCGATCGGGGTCTGTCCCTCTCACGTTCATGAATCTCGTCTCTCCTCCTCCTTCCAGACTTGCCTGGGTGTTCTGATCGGCGGTCTCCTGAACGGCTCCTCCTCCGGCTCCGGCCGTCCCTCGAACGACTCCGGTATCTGCTCTTCTCCCTATCAGCCTCTCGCCTTCGGGGAGACCGAGACCAGCTATGGCGCCTACGCCTCTTGGAGGATGCCTCTTGTTCCCCGGCCATATTAGCCATCTGTAGTTCGAGTTCCTCCTGTTGGCGACGTAGGGCCGTCATGGCATCTTTGTTTTGCTGCATCTTTTTCTGCAGGATGAATTCTCTTTGATCTCGACTACCTAGCGTGCGACTCTTTTCATGCAATTCCATCGCCTGTGGGTTAGCTTCGTCCATCCGACTAGCTTGGTTGGGGGTACGTTGGCTTTCATGAAAGAGCCGCCTCCGAGGGGAGCGAGCCGACTCCCTCTGATCGTCCTGAATTCTGGAACCCAGTCTGTCCTTCACCGACCCTCTCACCTAAGTAGTCTGGTGCGACTTGGCCTTATCCCGATCGGAAACTGCATATTCCGCACTCGCCATCGTCTCTCGCCGGAAAAAGATCAGAATGTGATTGTTTAAGCACTAAACCCCTCCTTCTAGCGCCAATGTTAACGCCAAGTTTCTCCGGCGCGTCCAATCACAGAATCCACGCGCTAGAACCTGCACAGTAACAGATCACACAGAAGCTTGACGACTTGTGCCGCCGGGGGATAGCTCCGGTGTGAGAATGAGTACAGACCGTTACAAGGGTAAACAATGGAGGCTAAGTGTTTAGTGCTCAAAAATAGGTATTACCTCATAATGTTAACCTAGGCCTTGTATTTATAGTACTCACCACCTTAGAATCCTTCTCTCAGTCGGATTAGGACTCCTAGTGTATGGTAGTTACCATAACTTGGGTCCAACACAATCTCCTTATAAGGTGCAAGTAGAATCCAATCTCACCACTACCTTTGGAGTTACCTTATATGCGTATGAATAGGTACCCGGACTCTGCACGCAGGAGAGCCCACTATGCAAGCCCAACCGGTCCCATAATATGGTCTGGGCTTCGGCCCAAAGGACTCGAAGACCCGACCCCGAACATCACCAGACTGGGTTCAGCTCTGTCCCGAAGGACTCAGATGCCGACCCGAACACCTCCAACATCTTTATGGGCTTCAACCCATCAGACTCCCAAACCCTTCCGACAGAAAGCCTTCGGCCCAAATGAAGGTCGGTAAAACGCTCTCGAACATTTTGTTTTGTTGATTTCGTTCCTTTTACCCGATTTAAATGTGACGCGCCCAAATTTTGATGTGACGCGGCCTGACTCATTTTGACCCAACCCATTTTATTAAGGGTAGTTATGTCGTTACAATTATTTTATGTATTTTTAATATTAAAAATTTTAAAAATAAAAAATAAAATTTAAAATTAAAATACAAAAAATAGTAATAAATAAATTAAAAACTAATTTAATTTTTTAAAAAAGAAACTAAAAAAATAATTATTTTCCAGGAAAAAATAGAATTTATTTTATTATTTTAAAAATGGATAAAGTTTCATAAAATATATATTCATAAAAAGTAAATAAAAAAATTTATTTTCATAAAACAAAATTAGATTTTTTTTACAAAATGAGTAAATTTTCATAAAATAAGTAAAAATAAAAAATTTTGAAACTTTAATATTTTGGAATATATATTTTATGAAACTTCACTCATTTTTTAAAAAATAAAAATTTCTAATTTTTTTTTTCCTGAAAATAATAGATATTTTTACAAATTTTAATTTTTTTATAAAAAAATTGAATTAGTTTTTTATTTATCTTTTAATGCTTTTTATATTTTAATTTCTATTTATAGTTTTTGTTTTTAAAATTTCTAATATTAAGAATACATATAATAATAGTAAAGACATAATTGCCCTTAATAAAATGGGTTGGGTCAAAATGAGTCTGGTCGGGTCAAAATTTGAGCAGCTTACAGTCAAATTAAGTAAAAGGAACGGAATCAACAAGAAATGTCACTTTAAGGTTTTAATTGACCAAAAATGAAATTCAGGAACGACTTTAAAAGTGAGTGACAACTTGGAGGGACAGAAGTGTTAATCAGCCCATAAAAATTTGTATAACGGAAATGGTATAGTAATACAAATCTATCTCATGTGCAAACAAGAGCTAGATAACAAATTCCTAAAAATATTAATGCATTTAAAGAGAAGTACCAATATAATTTATCACTAAATCATGCTCAAAATCATCTATTACGTACCTTCAGTATTCCCACAAAAAATGCTGGTGACAGATCTCCAATTGAGACCAAAGGAAGAAGAGAAACTGAAGTTATTCCAATTATCTGTTTTACCAAAATGTGTAAACGATTCAAGTGAATTTAAAGTGACTTCAAGGCTTGTTCGGCAATGACTTATTTGAAATCAACTTATAAGTTCACATTTAAAATGACGTATAAGTTGTGACTTATAAATAGAAGTATTTCGCACAATTAAATGACTTGTAAGTCAGAAATTAAGTTGTGAATGTGCTTGACTAAAATGACTTAAAAGCTAAAATAAGTTGTAAAGAATATTACTAAAATGAGGGTAAAAGAGTATATTTTACATTTTTTTGCTATATTCGACTGAAATTTAACATTTAGCTAGGCCTGCAGTGCTTGGGTGGTCTTATGACCAAGATTTCCAATTGTGAGTATTTACATTTGATCCAACCTACTTATTTTAAACTGACTTGTAAGTATTTTTTGATAAGTAAAAATTTGTTACTTCTCAAAAACTACTTGCAATTCAATCTATAAATTAAAAAATAAGTCACATACTAACACTAAAATAGTAAAAAAGTACTTATAAGTTGGTCTGGTTTAACCAACTTATAAGTTGTTGCCAAACATGCCCGCCTAAATATTGTCTGAACATGGAAGATCACTTACAGTGCCAATCACAGTGTGTGGACGAGAAAACCGATAAAATGCATCCAGTTGCCTCCATAAATCACTCTGAAATGTTATCCAGTTGCCATCTTTTGCTTGTAAGAAGAACAGACGTTCTAATGCGCCACGAAAAATTCCTCTGAGTTGTTTATGCTTTCTGTTTGGCTTACTATCAGCACTGCTAGTAAAACTATAAGCTGAAGCTGAATTTTTTTGGCAAAAACATCTGAAATGTTTATTCTGTTGGTTACTGTTTTTAATTTTTATTTCCCTTGTTGGCCGTTGAAGCAGTGTGAGACAACCTATAGAATTTTGAAAGCAAGTTAATCATCAAAGAAATGATATGTATTCAGTATATAAATTAGTCACATTTTATCATACCAATATCATAAATGTTTGCATAACAAGTGTAGTATATGATATTCTCTCTATTCTAAAAAATTAGAGATATATTTTTATTTTTTAAAATTAATTCGAGAAATTTCAAAATTTAAAATTTTTAGATTATTTAGAATTTCATAAATTGACTTCAAATAGTTGGAATGTATCTTTAATTTTGAAAAACAATATTCCATACTTACAAAAATGTTTCACACAAGTACAATATTAATTGATATTTTAGGGGAAGGATCCACCACTAGGCTCAATAGCTTGCTATTGAGGTCTGCAAATGTCCTCGTTGTGTTAACAATATTATTAGATAAATAATATCCCAGGCACTTAATTAGATAAATGCTAACATACGTGTGTTGGTTTATGATTTTAATAATGACAATATTAGTGGATTTTATTTAAATGGATTTTATTGTTTGGGTTGATCTAATTTTTAAGTTAATTTCTTTGTTAGTCCAAATTTGATTAATAGTCCATTAGTTGATAAAAAGATATTATTACTAAATATTTTCTTAATATTTTTCTGTTTTGAATCAAAGTTAGATATGCTCTTTGATAAGGAGTCTTTTTAAATGAGGTGACTAAACAATCCTGTTAGACTATGTCTCCTTTATTTTAGCTGTCTGATATATGATTTGGATATTTTATCTTTATTAATTGATATCTTATATCTTTTGGACTCTTTAATTGCAAAAATCTTGTGATATACCAACTGATTGAGTTTTTCATGCTAACTTCTTCATATTATATCCGTTGGTCAACTGCATGGGCTAAAGAGATTTATCAGCTATGTATTCTTTGCTAACAAATTCCATAGCCGTTAGTTGATTCTCTCTCTATATATATTCTTCTTATTGGCTATATCAGATACTGAGACTTGAAGGATACATCAGTTCAGTAAAATCAAAGCAAGCATATGTCTTATACAAAGATATTTCAATAGAGAGCTATCAAAGTTTATTTCCATCAAGTCTTGTTGTTTAATTAATTCGTTGTTTGGCTGGAAATAAGAGTTCTTTGTAATCATATATTTCTTGTAACGAAATTTGAGTTCAATTCCTATTGGGTTTGGTCTATCTAGAAGTAGATAGGTCTGTTCATAGAGAGCTTTCATGGTTGCAGAGGTGCAAATGTCTCAGTGGTGAGAAAGATTGCAGTGGTGCAAAGGGGGCAGAGGTGTCCATCGCAGTGGAAAGCTTTATTTAAACATGGAGTTATTTTTATTGTATTTAATTAAATTATATTAAGTTTAATAAAAAAGTGTCTCCAATACTAGTTGGTATTGGTCGTGGATTATGCTACTAGACTAGAGGATAGGGGCTGAACCACATAAAAATCTTGGTGTGATTTACTATTCTTTTGCTTTTTTATATGCTTTAAAAATCTGTAAATTTTGGTTTAAGTCGAAAATTTTTTATACTAATACAGACAAGTATTAGCTGTCCGTTTATAACAGACGTAGAACATAACTAATATGGACATGGTTAATTAGATCGTCTATTTATAGCATGTTATAGTAAACTTTAAAATTTGACCACTGTAGATCACTTTGGGTATTTACAACTATTCACCCCCCCCCTCTAGGTGTGCTTAATTACAAAATTTCATTTGGTATCAGAGCAAGGCTCTACTAATATTGATCTTTGCAGGTCTTAGGGAAAGATCATATGACACACCTAAATTTTCAAGAAGGTCATATGAGAGATGCATTCATATATGCTTTTAATGATGGAAAAATGATGAATATTCAACATGATGATAATGTAACAAATGCAAAAATAATAACTTTAAAAAATGAACTTGCTAAATTTGTACAAGGAGAAGAGAACCTAAATGTTATGTTAGGGGCACAAATGTCTAGTCTTGATAAATAAGGAATTGGGTATAATCCTATTAAAAATGTGAAAAATAGAACTAATGATAATATTAGAATGATTAATAGTAAACCAATGTTTAAACCACTTTATTGTTCACCGTTTGTTACTTGTAGAAAATGTGATTTTAAAGGTCATTTTAATTCTAATTGTAATAAAATTAGAATAAAACAAATTTGGGTAAAAAAATATGATTTATATGCTACTAACCCAAAAAGACCCAAGAAGATTTGAGTACCAAAAAGGTAGAGACTATTTGTTCATTTTGTAGATGTCTCAAGGTAAAAAAGGAGACGAATAATAGTTACCTATAAATTATTCGGCGGAATCTGAAGTACCTCATATTGTTTTTTAAATAATGTTTTAATTAGATATATGGATTTTCTAACACAAGGGTTCATAATATTATTTATTCTAAAAATTTTATTGTGCTAAATGTTCCATATTTAATACACATGACAATCATGATGAGGAATCTGTACTTGTAATTTTTTTAATGAACTTAACCATGATCTGTCAAACGTAGAGAATGAGTATTCTGCAAGAAAAAGTAATCTGGAATGTGGAAATAAAATAGCAGAATCCAGACAGCTTAACTCGTCCGGATCAGAAGAAAAGACAACTGAAATCAGACAGCCTGACTCGTCCGTGTTAGTAGAAAACTCAGACACGTAGACACCAAAAAAATAGACAGCCAGACCCGTCCGATTTAGAAGAAAAAATCAGATGAACACTCAGATGCAGAATTTGATATATCACAGTTTGAATATAACGAATAGATGACCACTGCCAAGATTCCTAGATCATCTCGAACTGTGAAAAATCATCCCCCAAATTTGATTATAGGTGACCTCCACATTGGGAAGATTAAAAGAAGTATTTTTGAAGAGATTTGATTATGAAAATCCAAAATCAAAAACTACAGAGCACATCTAGCAAGCTTACTATTGGTAACACCAATGTTGATATATAGGTAACAAATCACAAAGGTATGATCGTATTGTTTACTTGTTATATGTGATTTTGTTATAAACTTTTTTCAAAGATATTTTTTTCTTTGCACTTATTCTTTTAATATTGGCAAATGGGGCGAGATAACTATTTAGCTAAATTGATATAAATTATTTTTTATTGATGACAAAGGGGGAGAGATATTTGGGTAATGATGATTATGTTTTAATCAACTTATGCTTAATGATTTCTTTTTGATAATGACAAAGGGGGGAGAGATATTTGATATTTGGATCAAGTCATTTTTTTTGCTCTTTAATATGCATAAATTTAGGGGGAGCCTTATAGATAGGGGGAGCATATAAATTCAAAAGAAAATATATTGTCATCATCAAAAAGGGAGAGAATGTTGGTTTATGATTTTAATGATGACAATATTATTGGATTTTATTTAAATGGATTTTATTGTTTGGGTTGATCTAATTTTTAAGTTAATTTCTTTGTTAGTCCGAATTTGATTAATAGTCCATTAGTTGATAAAAAGATATTATTGCTAAATATTTTCTTAATATTTTTCCTGTTTTGAATCATAGTTAGATATGCTCTTTGATAAGGAGTCTTTTTAAATGAGTTGACTAAACAATCCTGTTAGACTATGTCTCCTTTATTTTAGCTATCTGATATATGATTTGGATATTATATCTTTATTAATTGATATCTTATATCTTTTGGACTCTTTAATTGCAAAAATCTTGTGATATACCAACTGATTGAGTTTTTCATGCTAACTTATTCATATTATATCCGTTGGTCAACTACATGGGCTAAAGAGATTTATCAACTATGTATTCTTTGCTAACAAATTCCATAGCCGTTAGTTCCTTCTCTCTCTATATATACTTATTATTGGCTATATTAGGTACAGAGACTTGAAGGATACATCAGTTCAGTAAAAGCAAAGCAAGCATCTGTCTTATACAAAGATATTTCAATAGAGAGCTATCAAAGTTTATTTGCAGCAAGTCTTGTTATTTAATTAATTCTTTGTTGGCTGGAAATAAGAGTTCTTTGTAATCATATATTTCTTATAACGAAATCTGAGTTCAAGTCCTGTTGGGCTTGGTCTATCTAGCTATAGATAGGGTCTGTTCATAGAGAGTTTTTAAGGTTGCGGAGGTGCAAAGGTCTCAGTGGTGAAAAAGGTTGCAGTGGTGCAAAGGGGGGAAATGTGTCCATCGCAGTGGAAAACTTTATTTGAACAGGGAGTTATTTTTATTGTATTTAATTAAATATTAAGTTTAATAAAAAAAATCTCCAATACTAGTTGGTATTGGTTACTAGACTAGAGGATATGTGCTGAACCACGTAAAAATCTTGGTGTGATTTACTGTTCTTTTGCTTTTGTTATATGCTTTAAAAATCTACAAATTTTGGTTTAAGTTGAAAAATTTTTATACTAATACGGACATGTATTAGCTGTCAGTTTATAACAGACGAAGAACATAACTAATACGGACATGATTAGACCGTCCGTTGCCTGCTATAATAAACTTTAAAATTTGACCACTGTAGATCACTTTGGGTATTTACACCTATTCACCCCCATCTAAATGTGCTTCATTACAGAATTTCAACGGGATTTGTTAGCATGAAGTTATTTTTGATCAATTGACCAATACAATGTCGACACGCATGTGGGGGTGGTATTTTTCTCCACGCGTAGTACTGTATTGGTCAATTGATCAACTTACTATGAAGTTAATTTCATGATAACCGGAGCCATACATAGCAAACATTTGTGTTAAGTACTTATGGTACATAAGTTTATTAAGAAAAATAGATTTCGACAACTTTTAATTAAGTATAATTTTATGTTCTTAAGTGTACCCTTGATATTAGTTAAGAATTTAGTGGTGATAGTGTGGTGATAGATATAAAAGTAAAAAACTAATGGCAACATAGGACCATCATTACACTTTATAATCCTAAAGCAAAAATATATCTTTAATTTTGGAACAAACTATAAAGAAAAACACATTTTTAACTTTGGGACTTAGAGAGTGTCTACACTAATCTATAGAAGTGGTGTTAACATGGAGTTTATTTTTGGATAAATTGGTCAATTTGCCAATAGAGTGCTAACACGCAGGCGAGACAAAATCTATTTAGGCCGCAATAAGGTTCTCCGGCCAGAATAAAATTTTAAATTTCAATAAAAACTATTACATTCATGCATGGTGTGTCGTAACAATAATTAGTATATACCATGAGCATTAAACATGGACACATGATGAGATAAATGTATATAACATTGAATTAAAAATTAAATTAATATATTATTATATGTGACAAATTAAGTACATATGTGAAGAGTATTAAACCACATACATTTAAATAATAATAGGCAATTACATATTTAAATCTTATTGTTTATAAATATCAATGAATTGCATTAAATTTTGAATTAAAGAAACTTTAAAAACTCACAATTGATCCAATATTGAATAACAAGAGTATTTCTATATTATATATATGAAAAAAATGCAAATAATAAACAATTTGAGATGGATTATTCACTCATTGTCCCCTCGAAAAGAAAAAATACATGAACAAATATATTTTTATTTTATTAAATAGAAATACACTGTAACAAAAAAGCAAGGCAACTAGCCTAGTCGTATTCAGATTAAGGTATCGTGACATTTAGGTTTTAGGTTTGATTATCACTTCGGGTGAGTTATTTTTTTCTTTATTGTAAAGTTTGTTTTTCTCTTTATGTTGAGAAGTTTATTTGTGAATTTATTTCTTCCTCCTTCAATTATGTTTGACTGATTTTTGATATTGTAATAGTGTGATGATATACTCATAATTATAGAAATTATATTGTATTGTATTCTCCAAAATGTGGGGCTTTCAGAAAAAATAAATTATGACCACCAAATCCAAATCCAGTGTCTTGCACGGGGTAAAGAGCTGGTTTATATAAATAGACAAACAAGTTGTATTGAGATGGGTGTTTTGTGGGTTAAATAATGCAAGGTCTCTTAAGTAGAGCACTATCTAAGACTTGACGTTTCGGCAAAGCTATATTTAGCAGGATCATAACTCAAATTTGATATCCAGTTAGTAGAGAATATGAAGGCATTGATGATTCTCGTATGTTAAAATATTTGTTTGCAGTTAAAAAAATATTTCCCTTTACTCCTTCAAACTTTTTAATCCAAAATTAGCTTGTTTGGCTCCATGTTCAGTTTCTCATTTTCGTACATTATTTTAATTACTATCTCATTTTTCAGTTTTTAATCATTTTCAAGTATTTTAGAAATGATAACTTCTTTGATTAACATTTAAAGGTTACTCTGGTGCATGCTCTCTAAACCGATAGTAATAGAAATGGCATAACCGTCAATGTGGGGCCGAGTGGGTCCCGCGGGTGCATTTGTCATCTCTAGGTAATGCTATTAATATACAATTAATGTATTAATTTAGAAATTACAATAAAAAAGGAAATATAAAATACTTGAAAATTCATTTTTTTTTCAAACATGTCCTCAAATTAGTTTTAAAACCATTGCAAAAAATGCTTTCAGTCTAAAATCAAACGATGAGAGATCAACGTTGGACATTTTCATTCTTATCCAAAAGATTTAATAGATTGTGCAGATATATAGCAACAACTTATGATATAATATGGTTCTGTTCAATTTTTCCTTTATACTTCTCAACAACAATTAAATGACTCTCATTTTCATTCTTATCCAAAAGGATTAAAGAGATTTAAATCAAAAGTGACTTACATTTTGTGACGGAGAAAATTATGTTCCTAAATATAAGAAACAATTAAAATCTTGAAAATGTTAGGGTTTATTGGAAGAACAAAATAACTACCAAATAAGGGAATTTTTTTTAAAAAATAAAAAATTCTTCATATGATAATTGTTGTATGAGATATTAAAATGGGGGAGAGGCTCGAGATCATTCGATTAGGTCATTTTTTTTATAAGGACGGACCTGCCTAGGCCAGTATAATAATCAAGAAATCATCGAGTCTAATAAATTAAATAAATACTTCACATGATCAAAGCCGCAAGGTCGCAAAACTCCTCTTTTATCTCTCTCTCTCTCTATATATCTTAGTAACATATAGAGAGAGGAGAGAGAACAACTGGTAATTTCCTTATTCTTCAATCACAAATTAATAGATAAAATTATATATTAAGCAGAATAATTAGGAAGAGTATTAAAGCTAGATCATGTACCTTGTTCATGTGGAGGATTTCTGAGAGGCTTGAAGCATGAAAATCTACAGGCTTGAAGCATCGCTCAATTCTCTATTTCTCTATAAGAGATGAATAAATGAATGAGATTGAAAAAAACAAACTGATATGTATATGTGTATGTATTTGTATGTATAATAGTTGAGTTGGTGCATGTTGAGTAATAGTACCTTTGTGGCAGTTGTCAAAGGAGCTTACACTTGGCAAACCTTCTGTTCTCCTCTCTTCTTTCGGTTCTGTTTGGTATTCCTTAATTTCTTTTATTCTTTTTTGGCTTCACGACTTTTTTTAACATGCATTTTGATGTTTTGCAAATGTTTTACAATAAATCTTTTATATATGAGTAATGCTATAAATAAAAAGTTTGCATAAAGGGAATTGTTAAATCTACACTTGAAAATGTTATTTCCACAACAAAAGTGTAGTTATAGATCCTATGGTGACGATTTTCACCGTCGCTATACAAATACAACGACACTTTTATTGTGGAAATAACAAAAAGTATTGTGGATTTAACAATTCCCTTGCATAAATTATACTCTCTCTCCGTGCCAAGATAAAAGTCATGGTGAACTTTTTACGCATATTAAGAATAGAAATGAAATGACAAAATTACCCATAATAATGTCATTAATTATTTCCGATGTATGATAGAGAGTGACTTTCTAAGTTTTCAATTCAAAGTATTTTCAGCACATAACTAATTATACTTATTGAATATGGAGAGAGAATTAGAATAAGAAAAATATGAGATATTTAATGCTAAGGGTATAATAGAAAAAATTGTTAAAAATTTGGTTATTAAAGAAAATTAGATATTTAATATGGAACTACCTAAAATAGTAATAATGACTTTTATTCTGAGACGGAGGGAGTATAAAAAATAGAGAATAAAAATTGGGACCTATCATATTTGTATCATTGGATATTTTATATATTTGTATTAATTAGTATGTCATTTATGAATCCTAATATTGGTACACAACTCTTTATATATAATTTATGCATAACTTTTGTGTAAAGTTTGTGTCCATAGCTTATTCTTATATAAACCTTTGTTTATTACTCCTTGAATTTAACAAAAAGAGTTTATTTGCCAGATTTATTATTTCATAAAAAGAGTTATCTTTTTTATTCCATAATTTTTATAATTTCACAAAAAGAGAGACAAATTTGGTGTTTCATTATCATGTCACTATTATTAAATTAATAACTTGTCATTTTTAGTAATACATATGAAAAAATGAATACTTAATCTTTATTAATTTTATAAACGAAACTCTTTTTATGAAAAAAGAGAGGAAGTATTATTCTTGAGATGTCTTTAATGGTCTTTCATCAATGTTAGAATTTAAGATCGAATAAAAAAACAATCACACAGAAGAGATGAGGAATAGAAAATAAAAAACACACGATATATATACCTGTTTCACGAATTTGGCTAGTTTTATTTATATGTATTCATATATGTTTCTCCCACACTCTCCAGTCTCTAATGATCCACACACCAAACAATACTTTTATAATAATTAGAAAATCTTAACTGCTATAACATATACTCAAAACCATAAAATTCCATAAATTAGTAAAATCAAGACCAGACTACTAATAAATCGGAAGACCAAATACACATTACACTTGGCCATTTGTCGCACCCCTAATTATTCTAGGGTCCTTAACACTAATATACAACAATTAAAAAGTAATTACAAAAATAAAACATCCACAAAATAATTACAAAAATAACGCAACACAATATTACGTTGCTAAAATTACGGAACATTAACTCCCTACACGTCAGTTACCAACTTTTATATTTGCAACCAACCGATCCTGCATTCAAACTAATGAAGAAAAACAGAACAACGACAAATCGGAGAAGATGAATACTCTAACGACGATGCAACTTTGAGATCGAAAAAAAATCAGAGAAGATCAACATCAACTTCGAGATCGTCAAACAGCATTATGAAGTTTCATACTTCGAGTTCAACAGCAACTTCGAGATCGTCAAACAATTTTCGCTTTACAGTCAGTAACCAGAAACTTACGTACTATACTGATTGTTGATTGTTGATTGATTCTTTACAGATTTGTATACTGAGGTATTTGAGTTTAAAGTTTACATGCATATAGTTACCTCGTGGTTACTACATACACGTATATTGATTACCTTTCTTAAGTTTTTCGCTCTTTAATTGGTCACAAAGTCAGTATACTGACTATTTTGATTGCAAAATGCATGTAAAAATATGTTTTATATTCTGGTTACTAAATACATATAAAATGGTTACTGTTTATTATTGATTTGGTTACTGTATAATGTTTATTTGGTTACTGTATACTTTTAATAGTAGCCAAACCATAAGGTAACAGTAACCAAAACATAATAAAGAAGTAAACAAATAGTTATATGAAAGTAACCAGAACAGGTTTTAATGGTAACCAAAACAGAAACAACATGTATATCCAACCCAGTTTAGGCAACCCATGTATACCCTCACATGTATATTTAACACTTGATATATGTCCTGATACAAGCTTGTAACTATCTGGTTACTACCAAAAAATAACATGGTTACCCTTCTATGCATGGAAACATATGTTTTATGTTATGGATACTAAGTAAATATATGTTGGGTTACTGGCTAATCTGGATTTGGTTAGTATATAATGCTGACTTGGTTACTGTGTAATACTACCATGGTTACTGCAAAATATTACTGTGTTTTATACTGATTTTTTTATATTGATGGTTACTAATTAACTACATTGGTTACCTTCATACATCTGTTAGTCTTTAATTTGTAACAAAGTCATTACTAATTGTTTTGGTTGTAAAATGAATGTAAAAATGTTTTTATAATTTTAGCTACTAATTACATATATCTTGGTTACTGTCTACTATGTATTTAGATACTATAATGTGTTTATTTGGTTACTGTATAATGTTACTGTGTTTTATAATTCTTTCTTTTATATTTGTGGTTACTTATTGACTACATTGGTTACCTTCATATAATTGTTAATCTGATTATATATATTGGTTGTTGTATACTATTTAATTGGTTTACTGTATAATGTTTATTTGGTTGCTGAATAATATTAATGTACAATTGTACTGATATTTTTTTTTATATTCATGGTTACTTATTAGCTACATTGGTTATCTTCATACAACTGTTAGTCTTTAGTTGGTAACAAACACATTATACTGGTTGTTTTTGACTGTAAAATGCAATGAAAAATGTGTTTATGTTCTGGTTACTAAATATATATATATATATATATATATATATATATATATATATGTTGGTTACTGTCTAATCTAAATTTGGTTACTGTATAATGTTGTTATGATTACTGTATAATATTAGTGCATTTTATACTGGTTTGTTTTATATTGATGGTTACTTATTGACTACATTGGTTACCTTCATATAAATGTTAGTCTTTAGTTGGTAACAAACTGATGCGGTTGAAGAACAGGCGTGTCAGTTTATGGAAAGATTTGATCCAGTGGCAATTTGGTAATTTCTATCAAATTTGGAGCGTCGGATTTTGGCGTTTTCGGAGCCTAATTTCATTGGTAGCGGGTCAACGATCAAAAGTCACGAGCTTAGCTCGTGAACTGCAGATTTTTTTGGGTCAAATTCCATAGTTTAGGCCTTTAAAATTGCATGTAAAAATGTGGTTTATGTTCTGGTTACTAAGATTATGTAGTTTAGTTACTGTCTAATATTGATTTGGTTAATTTATAATTTTTATTTAGTTGTCAGGCAATAGAGATGATTCGAGTTGTGCTTTATTTCAACGGAACATAAGCAAAAAGAGTGTAAATACATGAATATATAATTGGTTACTAACCATTAACCACATCCACATGGTTGGTAACATTTTTGATGGTGTATAGTAACCAAAATTGTTATTAATTAATATTTTGATTTTTGATTCCATCATGAGTTGTCAATATAAAGTAAACATGTACATTAAACAATTGGTAACTGTTTTGAAACATTTTTATGTAAATTTGTTTACCCATCTAAAATAAAATGGTTACCTCTATATTCATATTTAGTTACCAACTAGATCATTTCCAAATAACTTTTATAACTATGTAATTTAAAAGTATCCATTATAAGAGGAAATAATAAAATGAAGCTTATAGTATTATTGATATTTGTCAGGTATATATATACAACATGTAATGTGAATTCAGATGATAACAATTATCCTAGATATAATTACAATTTGAATTAAAGAGAATAATTAGAGGAGAAGAAGAAGCAGTAAATCAAGGAACATTTACAACTAGTATTATCTACAATCAGTAAGCATAAGATTAGGAGAGAATTGGTCAAGAGATTGATTTGATTTATCTCTATTATGCCCCCACAAGATGGACAATCGGTTAATGAGACCAATCTTGGACATGAGTTCATGGAACCGGATGCGAGCAAGCGGCTTAGTAAGAGCATCAGCTAGTTGATCGTTGCTGGAAATGTATGACACACGTAGGTTTTGACTTTGAACATTCTCACGAACAAAGTGGTAGTCAAGTCCTAAATGTTTCATTTTTGAGTGGAACTTCGGATTTACGGCAACATATATAGCTCCCATATTATTACAGTAGATGATCGATTTGTTTGTGGGTAGATATCCTAGCTCACGAAGTAAGTTTTGGACCCATAGGACCTCGGCAGTAGTCGCAACAACAACTCGGTACTCGGCTTCTGTGGAAGAACGAACAAGAGTTCGTTGTTTGCCGGAACTCCAAGATATAGGATTTTGACCCAAGTAGACAATGTAACCAGTTATAGAAATATAGTCGTCTTTATCACCTGCCCAGTCAACGTCTGTAAAAGCATGAAGAGTAGTGGGCGAGACTCGGCGAAGTATTAATCCTTGGGTAGTAGTTCTTGCAAGATAGCGTAATAGGCGTTTGAGGGCGACCCAATGATCTGCAGTAGGTTTTTGCATGTATTGAGATAACTTATTTACAGCAAAGGAGATGTCAAGTCTAGTTAAAGAGAGATATTGCAGGACTTCCCACAAGTGTTCGGTATTCAGTTGGGTTGGCTAGAGAAATTCCAGTTTGTTTGGATAGAGGAGGATGTGTGGCCATAGGGGTGGGTACTGGTTTGACAGTGGACATATGAGTACGGGTTAGTAGGTCTTGAATATATTTGTGTTGGCTAAGAAAGATGCCTTGAGAATGAGGGAACACTTCAACGCCAAGAAAATAGGATAGTTTACCAAGATCTTTAAAAGAGAAATGACAGAAGAAGTGAGAGATGAATGTGTTTAAGAGAGTGGAATTTGAGCCAGTAATAATGATATCATCAACATAGACAAGTAGGTAGATTAGATCATTATTATTACGTAGAGTAAATAAAGATGTGTCGGAGACAGAATTTGTGAAACCAAGAGTAAGAAGATAGGATTTGAGTTCATTATACCAAGCTCGGGGAGCTTGTTTTAGACCATAAAGAGCTTGGCGGAGTTTTCAAACATGAGTAGGATGAGATTGACTAACAAAACCAGGGGGTTGAACCATAAACACGTCCTCCATGAGAGAACCTTGGAGAAAAGAATTATTAATGTCAAGTTGACGGAGAGACCACCCATAGGTTATGGCTAGAGAGAGAACGGTAAGAACAGTAGCAGGTTTAACTACGGGACTAAAGGTTTTAGTGTAGTCTAGGCCGGGAAGTTGGTGGAACCCTTTAGGTACTAGGCGAGCCTTATGATGGGCTATGGAGCCATTCGGGTCATACTTAGTCCTTAATACCCACTTACAACCAATGAGATTTTGTGATGGAGAGGAAGGAACAAGGTCCCATGTTTTATTTTTGAGCAAGGCATTGTATTCAGTTTACATGGCAGCACGCCAAACTGGGCTTTTGAGAGCTTGAGTGACTGTGGTAGGCTCGGTAGAAGAGGGTTGAAGAGAGACATGAAGGTTCAGTTTATCAATTGGTTTACGAATGTTATTTTGTAGTCGAGTGAGAGGACGCGGTGGAGGTGGAAGGGGGAGGAGGAGAAGGAGAGGGATTTGAGGAAATCGAGAGTTGGGAGGGGTTTGGGGATTCGACTGAAGTAGCCTGAGGGAGGAGAGAGAAGAGAGGGAGGAGCTTGTAGGTTTTGGGAAAGAGTAACTGGTGTGGGAGAGGCAGTGGAAATAATGGGGAGATGAAATGCACACCATTCGTCCGTTTTGGTTGACTGTGTGCGATGGTCCCGACATAAAAGAGGAGGAAAAAGGGAATTCAATGCTCAATGAATTTGACATGGCGAGAAACATAGATTTTGTTCGAGTTAGGAGCAAGACAATAATAGGCGCTTTGGGTAGCAGAATAGCCCACGAAAACACAAGGAGAGGAGCGGGGATCGAATTTATGTGAGGTATAGGGGTGTAGCCATGGATAACAAAGACATCCAAAGCTACAAAGTTTGAGATAATTAGGCGTGTGGCCATGGAGTTTAGAGTAAGGGGATTGAAGGTGAATCGTAGGAGTAGGCATACGATTAATTAAATAGCAAGCAGTAGCAAAGGCAAGATGCCAATATTTTCGTGGCATAGAGGAATGAGTTAGAAGGGAAAGACCCATTTCAACAATATGACAACGACGACGCTCCGAATAGCCATTGTGTTCGGGCGTATGAGGAGGGGAAGTGAGATGAGTTATGCCATGAGACTCAAGTGTTGTATCTAAACCAATATATTTACCACCATTATCACTAAAGATTGTAATTATGAGACGTTTAAAGAATTTTTCAACCAAGAGTTTGAATTTATTAAAAATGGCAGTAACATCATTTTTGTGTTTGAGAGGATAAAACCACACATATTTGGAATAATGATCAACGAAGATAAGATAATATTTGTATCCATCATAAGAAAGGGTGGGGGAAGTCCAAACATCACTATAAAGAACATCACGAGGACCATGAGATTGAATGGTATTTTGGTAGAATGGCAATTTGTGGCTCTTATTACAATCACATGAATTACAATGAAAAGAAATTAACTTTGGAATATGTAAATTAAAAATATTGCTAAGATAACGCAGAATAGAATAAGATGGATGGCCTAATCTATGATGCCAATCAGTAGTATATGTGATTTGGACGGAGTGAACAGCATGACTAGTGGGATGCCATTCATAGATTCCAGATTTAGTTGGGCCTTGAAGAAGAATTGCCTCCGTGCGAAGATCCTTCAAAAGATAAGAAGTAGGTAAGAAAGTGATAGAAGTAATATTATCATGACAGAATTTAGAAATAGAAATAATATTGCGAGAATATGATAAGAAGTAGGCACATGAAGAATATGATTAAGATGTAATTTAGTAGTAGGGGTAAGAAAAGAAGTTGAACCAGTGTTTGAGATGGCTAGGCCCGAGCCATCACCAATAATGAGTTCCTCAGTACCATCATAGGGGGAGTGAAGGGCAAGGTTGTCAAGATCATGGGTGACATGGTGAGTAGCACCACTGTCAAGGAGCCAACCATTGGAGGATGAGTCGGTAGCGGTGGTAGCATAGGCACGAGGAAATGGAGATTGGTAGCTTTTGGTGGCATGGCGAGGTTGAGTGTGGGGAGGGACCACATGTGGGTTGGGTTGTTGTGAAGATAGTATGGCATTTGAATATTGGGAGCGGAAAATGGGACATTGGGAGACATAATGACCTTGGTTTTGGCACCATTGGCACCGTCCTTTGAAGGGTGGAGAAGAGCGAGTAGTATGAAGGGAATATGATTGGTTTGGAGTGGGGAGAAGGCCGGCATTGGAGGAGGGAGGAGGGATGACTGTTTTGATAGTTTCTGTTTTGGTGTTTGGCAGCATAGTTAACAGTGGCATGAAAAATATTGGATGATTTGGCTTTGTGTTTGAGGGAGAGTTCACGGTTGATGAGTTTTTCATGTAAATCATCAAACGTAATAGGAGTCTCACGGCTTTGGATGACATTGATGACACTATCATAGTCGGGATCATTGAGTTGATCAAGGACTTTGTCAACGATGTCATCGGGATCAAGAGGACGGCCAAGAGAGGCTAATTGGTCGGTACAACACTTGATTTCTTGTATATAGTCAGAAATCGAACAGGTGCCCTTGGTAATATTGCGAAGATGATCTTTTATTTGTTTGAGATGACCTTTGGAGGGATTGGCATAGGTCTTGGCAAGAGTTTGCCAAGTGTCACGGGTAGTGGAACATTGCGAAATGAGAGGGATGAGTGGGTGGGAGAGCGTGCCGGCAAGAGATCCAAGAATGAGCTTGTCTTGACGGAACCATGTGGTGTAGGCAGGATTAGTAATGGTAGTGTCATTTTGGATAATGGTTTTAGAGGGAGCGGGATGAGAACCATCTTTGAATTTATGTAGATCATGGCCAAGGAGGGTAGCTTCAAGTTGTGTTTTCCATGAGATATAGTTTGTGGGAGTGAGTTTGAGAATGTGGGAAAGGGAGATGATGATGAAAGGCTTGGTAGGTTCAGCAATGTTAGGTATAAGAGATTGATCATTGGATGCCATTGAAGGAGAAGAAGGGTGTAAAGCCGTGGGAAACAAAGGGAAAAAAATTGGATCAAGGCTTTGATACCATATAAGAGGAAATAATAAAATGAAGCTTATAATATTATTGATATTAGTCAGGTATATATATACAACATGTAATGTGAATACAGATGATAACAGTTATCCTAGATATAATTACAATTTGAATTAAAGAGAATAATTGGAGGAAAAGAAGAAGCAGTAAATCAAGGAACATTTACAACTAGTATTATCTACAAACAGTAAGCATAAGATTAGGAGAGAATTGGTCAAGAGATTGATTTGATTTATCTCTATTATCCATCAGCTAGATAAATGGGAATCCTCACATGTACATTAAGCACTTGATAACTGTTCTAATATAAGTTTTTAATTATTTGGTTACTAACAAAAACTAAAATGGTTACCTTTATATGCACGTTTGGATACCAACTGAACGTCTCAAACTATTTTTATTTTAATATGAGATCTATAAGTGTCTAGTATCATATATATAAATGGGAACTCTTAATTGAAGTTTCTTATTC
Organism: Panax japonicus; assembly: GCA_020205505.1. Lineage (NCBI taxonomy): Eukaryota > Viridiplantae > Streptophyta > Magnoliopsida > Apiales > Araliaceae > Panax > Panax japonicus. Next base: position 45,374,015 of record CM035101.1, on the reverse strand, counting down.
CATCATGATGACATGGTATAAATTAAAAAAAACATATACATTTAACTCTTTATAACAGTCCTGATACAAACTTATAATTATCTGGTTACTAACAAAAATAAAAATGGTTACCATATATGTAGGTTTGGATACCAACATAACATTTTAACTGAAATAGCTGATGAATATTGTTCTGAACCAATTTTATATAAATTTGGTTACTCAAAAAAACTAAAATGGTTACCTCTATATGCAAATTTAAATAACAATTTTCTTGATACAAGCTTGTAACTATCTGGTTACTAATAACATTAACCGTAATATAACATAATAAAACAGTAACCACATAATTATATGATAGTAACCAGAACATGTTTTAATGGTAACCAAAACAGAAACATCATGTAATAAAATCCAGTTTAGGCAATCCATGTATACTAAACAATTACATATTAACCAGGATAAAAAATAAAAGTAACCAAAATCCCACATTGAGGGCACAATAATAGTAGCCAAACCATAAGATAACAATAACTAAAACATAATAAAGAAGGAACCAAATAGTTATATTAAAGTAACTAGAACAAGTTTTAATGGTAACCAAAACAGAAATAACCTGTATATCCAACCCATGTATATATACTCTCACATGTACATTTAACACTTGATATATGTCCTGATACAAGCTTGTAACTATCTGGTTACTACAAAAAAATAAAATAGTTACCCTTCTATGCATGTTTGGTTACCAACTGCGCCTTTCAAATAATGTATCAAACACAACTTAGAAGTAAAAAATACGAACCAACAAACAATGTCAAATCACTTAATATAATCAAATATGTAATCTTATTTACATAAGTTCAAATAAACATTACAGACTCACTAACCATAACAAATAGTTATGGAAATCCAACAAAAACCAAAGTATGAAACACAATTCAGAAGGACAGTACAACGACAACCGAACTAATCAAAATATGGTACAAATCTTCCTGAAAATTCTCTGAAGTTATGAAAAAACAATTGCGGAGGCGCATCTCGTCTAGAGGAAAATCTCTAGTTCCTTTAGGAGGATTAACGTCAATTTTCTATCAGAGTTGAGAGACTGTGGTGTTGCGGCGACGGCGGAAGAGGACGACGACGAGTGGCTTCGAGAGGAGAGAGAGAAATAGTAATGGCGGAGAAAGAGACCGAAAGAAAATGGAATATTTCAGAAAGATGGAAACTAATTTGCCATATCAATCCATTAATATTAATCCCTTAATTTAAGGATTTTTAGTTGTATTAGTATTGTAAATAAAAATAATGAAGTGTAGTATTTTTGTAATTATTTTATGGAAGCATAATTTTTGTATTATTTTTAAAAATATACTAATACATGTAATTAATCCATTATTCTATCGTAGTGGTTATTTGTAAGAGCCATTGAATTATGAGTAAATCCCAGCTGTGTTCTGAATTTATAAAGTGAGAAGCTAGATGTATTCAAAAAAATAATATTTTGAGTGAAAATTAGTTTTTGCACTTTATTTTTTTGTCCTTTGTTGTTCCTTTTTATGTCATCTTTCAAGCTTCTCACCTGTAACAAATTAATTGTTCACTCTCTTTTTTTACAACGGGTCCCATTTGTTATTTGAAAATTATATATATATAGTCAGATTATGACCAGTAAAGTTACAGAAAATATTAATAAAATTATATGAGAATACTTTTAGAAGTTCAAAAATATTTATTAGAAAAATTATATTTAAGGAATAAACTATATAAAAATATCCAAGGGATAAAATTAAAGTAATGTTTTACACTATTCAATAACCACAAGTCATATTAGTAAATTTGTTAAAAAAAATCAAAGAATTTGAATTATAGTACAAATTATGTACTCCATTCGTCTCAAAAGGATAACTAAAAGTACAATTATTTTTCTCTCTAAGAGGATGATATAAAGTACATAAAATGAAGGGTTATATGTCATTTATTGAGGTTCATTAGTATAAAAAATAAATTTGCTCATCACTTTTTGAATCTTATGAGACCACTAAAGATAAATTTACTCATTATTCTATTTATTTTATTTTTACTTTTTTAATATGTGTGAAATTTTGTAGTTTGTATATATTATTCTTGAGATGTCTTTAATGGTCTTTCATCTAAATGATCGAAAAAATTGAGAAGTTTGATGTTGAATATTAATTACTACCCCCATTCTATAATAATAGATTTTTTTGAAGAAAAAATTTGTTCTAATTTATTTGTGGTTTATAACTTTACAATATATCCCTACTGAAAATCAACTTGCTGATGTTTTTACAAAATCACTAGATGAATCCAGATTTAATAAGTTAATAATGGAGCTAGGTATGTTAAATCTAAAACAATGAAATATATGCTCTAGATTGTGCTAACTATGACAGATACAAATGCTGAACTCAAAATCGTAGACATTATCAAGGAAATCTCACGATCGCAGAGCTGAAAAGAAGACTACCTCAACGATCGTAGCAAAGACTTAACTATCGTAGTGCAGACTCAACGATGACACAAGCCCCATCCACAAAGCAAAAATGTATCCTGTGATGACAAGCTTCATAACATAACAATCTCTCTAAGAGGTGGCTCAAGAACAAACCTAACCCTTGAATCTCTCCAAGAGGTTGGCCCTTCCCGAGCTGCCTTAAAAGGATGCTTTATCAAAAACTCATCACAAGGATTTGGACAGACTCGACGATCGTAGGACAGACTCAATGAATGCTTATAAGACTCAACGACTGCTAGACAGACTCGACGATCGTAGGACAGAATTGACGATTGTAGGACATACTCGATGATCGCAGGACAGACTCGATGAACATAAGACTACCTCAACTATTGTAGTCTTCCTAAGGACACCTCAGCTCTGAAAAGGCCAAGGGCAAAGAAGTACATTCCTACCTAGTCAAATTCGTAGAGCCAAGCAAAAATTGACACCTGTCCCACTAAGTGAAATGGAGAGAGGGAAAGTTACAAGTACAAATTAAAATCATGTTTTTGAAATCTGAAGTTCAAAAGATTATCTCTCTCATCCTCTCTTTCTCTCTCAAAACGAAACCCTAAATCAGTAGAAAGCTAAGTCGTATCTCACTTCCAACTACAGAATCAATGGCTGCTTCAAATGTGGTTTCAGGCTACAGACTCTGCTTCGACTAGTTCAAGACTGCTCCACCAAAATTTCACAAGACGTTGGCCTTACTGAAGAAGGCGGGTCTCAAAGAGGCGTTGAGCACCGATACACTCAGTCTATCCCAAGCTAGTGAAGGAGTTCTATAAGAATGGTGTGTTCGAACACAACACCATCACTACTCGAGTAAACGGAGTAGAAATAAGACTAAGTGAAGAGGACTTCAATCTGGCCCTAGGTTTCAAGAATGAAGGACACCTATTCTTAGACAGCATAAACTTCCAAGAGAGTCTAATGAAAATGCATCACAAGAAAAACCCCTATGTAAAAGGATACAAAAAGAAGGAGTTCCCACAAAGGTATGAGTTATTGGCTGACATTATTGGAAAATGCATATGCTGCAAGAGCTCAGGTCATGACTCGGTGAATGAAGCTCAACTTAAGCTCATGAAGGCCATATTTTATGGCATACTACTCAACTATGGTGCTATATTACTCGAGTGGATCGGCAGGTGGATCCTAAACTTCGAAGAAATCAAAAAGCCCTCAAAAAATGCTATATGGGCGTTTCATAAGTATCATTTTGCAATCAGCACTGGGTGACAAAATTGGGGATGAAGAGGGAGAAGCCATAAATCCAAATCGAAGAATGACCCAACAGTTGTTTGAAAACTGGAAGAGAAACCCAGCAGAACATGTTCGAATGATGACAAAATCCAGTGAAAAAACTGGGGATCTGAAGAACGCAGGCATTCCTGGAAACATGTCTGTTGTCAAGGAAGAAGAGCAAGAAGGAGAAATCAACAAGGAAGAAACCTCTGCCCTTTCCAGAAAAAGAAAGGGCAAGAGGAAGCTAAGAGCTAGACAGATAGAAGAGCCTCAAGGATCTACAACTGATATTCCTATAGAGTCCTCTGATATAACGACTCTGAGATTGTTGAGAAGGAAGCAACATCAAGATGAAGCTGATGAGGATCAATCCACCATATCACATATCCTAAAGACTTCAATAAATATATGTACACGGACTTAGTGTGTGCCTGCCTTGAAGGGACTCTTCGGAAATCGTAGAGTAGTCCCAACGTTTGCTGAGCAAACTCCACGATTGTAGTGTGCTGAAGGAAACATGGAGTTTACAAGTCAACGATCGTAGTGTGCTCTCGGGAACGTAGAGTCAATAACACGAGCAAGTAAAGATCGTAGTGTGCAAGGGTTTAAGAGAAATCGCAGTGCTCTTTAAATGATATCATCAGATCAAGAACCAAGGCAACAAGTCACTACGATCTGTATCGTAGAGAATTATAATCCAAATCGTAGAGCATCATCTGTCTCATGTCAGAAAACGTCGAGCCTCATGATTTGTGTAAAGGAAGATTTCAACATATGAGGAATGGATTCTAGACGATGCAGTGCTCATCAGTCCCAGAGTAAAGAAATATCCTTAGTATGCAACAAAGAATCGTATTGAAGAAGCTAAGGATAGTACCATGGATAAGAGGGACAAAACACCTTTTCAGGTGGTAGGTGAGAAAGCAGTCTGCTGTGTCAGTGGGCTAGAATGCAATTTTAGAAGATGTGTAGAAATGTCTCCATCACATTATAAAAAGTTTAGACACATTTAATTCCACAACGGATGGATCCAACAGGATAGTTTTCAACATCACATATATGCAGATCAGACAAATGAGAGAGAAATAAGCAAGCATTGAATAAACAACGTGAACATCTCTCAAGCTCAACTCTACGATCTGAGATATTGTAAAGCTTGCTCAGCTACTCAGTTCTTCAGAACAAGTGCTTACACAGCGACTGAGTAGCAACCATCAAGAACACAACATTATCAACCAACTAAAGAAGAGTACCAAGTCTGCTGGACTTGAAGAGTTCGTAGTGAACTATAAGAAAGCCAAGTCTGCTGGACTTGAAGAGTTCAAGAGTGAACTAAGAAGTTCCAAGACTTCTAGTCTAGAAGGAATCTTTGTGATTCAGAAGTTGTAACAGATATCCTTAGTGGATATCCTACTCGTTGAGTAGAAGAGTGGACTAGGAGCTTTAAGTGCTCTGAACCACTTAAAAATGACTGTGTCATTTATATTCATATCATAACTGCTATATATGTTATAACTGTCATAATGCCTCACCCTTATTACTTCATTGCTTGGTAAAGAAGATTAAAACAAACATTTATTCCACTAAGTTTTAATCATTATCAAAGAACAAGTTTAAAACGAAAAGATTTTAAATATCTATTTAACCCCCCCCCCCCCTTCTAGATAACTATTGTGCCAACTAGGAACTAACAAAATGTTTTTCTGAATTCATGTACATCAAGCTAAAATGACTATTATTATGAAATGTAAGTTGTAAAAAAATACTCTCTCCGTCCCAAAAGGATGAACAAAGTACAATTTCTACATATATTAAGTGATGAAAGATATTAAAAAAGTTCTAAATTTATCCTTATTTGCCCTACAAGATTATATAAAGTAATAAATACTTATATTTTTCATATTAATGGACCCTGTGACAACCCCAAAATAGGTCCATTCCATCCAACCCATTCTGAGTCGCCAAATACATGGTACAGAAAACAACTACAACTTTATTACAAAAATTGTCGTGCACAATACAACAACACATATACTGTGAGTTTGGATACAAATATATATACCAACTGTGACACTCATCCCAACCTTGGATAACACATCACAATGACACCTTACATAAAGGTATAGTCAAAAACTGTTTTAGAAATTAGAATCTTTGGGAAGTGCTCAAGGAAACCTTCATACATGGGAGGCCATGCGTCTAGGTTATGATAGATATCATATGGCCACAGAATTATCCTTGGTCGACCCAATAGACCCCAAAGAAAAACGAGAAGATTACTATCATATTCTTCTCAATGGTGAGTCTTCTCTTGACATATCATTATCTCCACTGTCTCTAAATGAGAATTATACTTCAAACAAACACCAAGATTATATAGGTAGTGCTCGTAAATATACTTTGCAAGTGGGTGAGCACAACCCTGTTTTATGATGACACGAGGTTGTATGTCATTAGACATCTTGTATGATAGTGGATAAACACCCTTCCAACGTTGGGTTCGCCTCACCCTAGTTGATTCACCAAATATAACTACTAAATGATGACCACCAGTTCTATTCCCCTGTTACCCCCGCTCGACCCAGCTACACTCTTATTACCTGAAAGGAATTATGAAGCAAAAGGGTGAGCACAACTAGATCAGTAAATAATATCATGACTAAAGATAATTAAATTATCAATAGCCTTCATCAATAATAAATCAGAGATTTAGAATATATGGTAGATGTTAAAAAAAAATTCAACCATAGTTGCAGCGGAACGAGCAATCCATTAGAAGAGTCAAATAGACTATAAAGTCTATTATCTTCTCCAAGTTAAAAATCTACCAACAATGTTTTATCTCTGTAACATCAATCAACAATTCTGGTACACAATCATATGAATAACTCATAATCATAATTGTAGTTCTAAATTCCTCTTCTCATCTAGGACGAAGATAATTTTCATCACCTATCTTTACTTGAAACATCAAAGATCATGGTTACACCAAATAACATTTCCTGTTCATAATCATACTAATAACTTCATCTTTGCACACAGCCAAAGATATTCGTCAACAGTTCAACTTTGCACATAATGGCCAAAGATATTCAACAACCTGTCATCTTTGCACTACGACCAAAGATATTCATCAACAATTCATCTTTGCACTACAGGCCAAAGATATTCCTCAACAGTCCATATTTGCACTACAAGCCAAATATATTCATCAACAGTTCATATTTGCACTACAGGCCAAATATATTATTATCTCAAAGAAATATATAATCATTTCAAAATTTATATAAACAATAATTATAACCATGTTGATCATTTCACCTTTTCACTTAAGCTAAAGATATTCAATTATAAATTCAATGGTCATGATCATACCAGTCAACAATTCAACTTTGCAATATTGGCCAAAGAGAACCCATAGTCATGATCATACCAGAAATTTACCCATCTTTACACTCAAGTCAAAGAGAAATATCATCATTAGGGTTATAATAATGTTATATATGATAATAAAAATAATATGATCAACATATAGTTTTAATCTTAAGAGTAATATTCATAAATCAACTATAATTTGGTTAGAAAAAGAAACCAATTTTGTCATGAATAGTATCCATGAATAGTAACTCATAAATAGTAACTCGTGAATAGTAACTCGTGAATAGTAACTCATTAATAGTAACTTGTGAATAGTAATCCCGACATAAAAAAAGTAGAAATTCCACAATAAAATCCATACCAATATTTCGGTATAATGATATTGAAAGAATAATATTTCTTAAGCTTATAAAAAATTTATTTTAATTGTTTACACTTTACTAAATAATGCATTTAATCATCCTAAAATGCCAAACTCATAAAATTTCATCACCAATAACCAAAACTCTAATAAAAAATCTGTATATACCTCATATAGGATTCTCAAGTTATAAAATCCTATTTTCTAATTTTTTTACTTCACATAATATATTTAATTCATTTACTCATAAATAGTCCATTTTCATGAAAAATACCAAATCAGTTCTAAAAATATTTCTTTTCTGGGATTTAGCATAATATAGTCCCGTATTGAACATATATTTTTTTCATAATTTTTAAAATTTATTTACTATTTTTCATATGGCCAAAATCAGCCGAATATCTAGACATTTATCATAAATTGTACTTTTATCCAAAAATTCTGAAATTCGCAGAGTATACTGATAGTATATAGATATACTTTCAATAAACATTTCATCAATTTTGTAGTTAACCACAAGGAGTTATAAGTGGTTACTTTTAAAATAGTCTTTTCCCGTAAAATGCATAACTCTTAATCTATACATCCAAAAGTCGTCATTTTTGGACATAATCAATAAAACTCATCATAATATCATTTCAAATTTTTCCAGAATTTTCTGAAGGACTGAAGAAGTACGAATTGAAAAACATAATACCCTTAAAATCCCTTACTATCCTTACCTCTAAAGAGCAACACTTCTGACTGGATATCAGATATGACGTTGAAGAAAACTTGCACTGATGAATATCAACTCACCAAGTATCTAAATACTCACAAAATACACTCAATAATCTAGAGAGAAAAAGAGAGAAAACTTATGAATTCTGGTGTGATTTTCAATTCTAACTTAGCCCTCTATTTATAGGAAAATGTTAGCACGCCGAAGCAGTACTAAATTAATAAAATAATATTATTCTTAAAACAATTGTTACGCACACCATGACCAAGCTCAACACTCCACCTTTGAACAAATAATTTCAGCACATTTTTTTCTACACCAAACAAAGTTGGTCCCACCCATAAATTAATAAAAATTATTTTATTTTTTGAAACCTCAACAATTCATAGAAAATAGCCCGGTTATCAGAAAAATATGAATTTTATGTCCATTCTGACTGAAATCGAATTCTCTACAACTTTTTAGCTTTGAGTTTTTCCAAATTCCAAACTAAAAATATTTGAAATCCACAAACGGATGATTTTTAATACCTCCACACCGACAAGATACTGATAAAACACCTCAGCATTAATTCCTTCATTTTATCCACATAAAAATAAATGCATCCATCATTTATATCCACATAAAATAAATATTTTCTTATCATATAAATCAATAATTAATTATTCACTAATAATACTACAGAATCACAATAATGACAACCAGGCAGTTCCCATGAAAGAAGGGACTTTCCGATAAGGATTTCTCCTTACTGGCACGCAATTAGGTGACCAAACCTCTCATTGACAACTTTCTACGCATTGCCAATAATGCTATCTAATAATATTATTCAAATAATATGAATTATTGATCTGATATTGGAGATACTGTGCAGTGACAATTATTGAAACAACAATAATATAAAATATCAACGCAGCAATTATTGAATCAATAAAATAAAATATTGAACAGTAATAACTGTAACAATTATTGAGTAGTGCCTTCTTACGTAAGGATCAATAATTCAAAAATACTGTGCAATACAGTGTGCTACTGTTCAATAACGCGTATTACTGTATTTTAACCACCGGGTATTCCAACAGTGTTAACGGTAACAAGTACGCCGTTATTTATAAAAACTCAATTTTTTTTTATTTTCTTCATCCGACAATTATTCATTATGGGGCCCACAAATGGATGCGCCATCGTGCGAATATTCCCGACAAAAAGAATATTCCACGACCAAACGAATATTCCCCGACAACAATAAGTATTTTATAGCCACTTGCGTATTTTGAAAAAAAAATCATATCTCACCCTTAACTTTAACTTTTATTAATTTAATCATTTACTGAATTGTAATTATAAGAAAAATTGAATACTTTTATTTCATAAAATTCGGGGTCTTACAATCTCCCCTCCTTATGAAATTTCATCCTAGAAATTTACGTACCTGGTATTTTGGAGAGTTGAGAATACCTTGTTTTATTTCAGATTCTATCTCCCAGGTCATCATGATTTCTCCATTGCTCATCTCCCGTGATAACTTCATTTGGGTTCTTCACTTGTTGGGAAGTCATGACAACCGCCATCCCTCGAACTACCCGGCTTTGACTTGTCTGGGGCAACATTTGGTGTCATCACTGCCACATCGTAATCCTGATTTATGATCTGAATCATCAATCTTTAATCCATATCGAATTCAAGTTGACCGCTATGTACAGGGTAATTCAAAACTCGATGTTGGGTTCTCCCAATTGTTTTCCAAAAAGAGAAATTCATATCTTTATTTTAGCTTTCTTAGATCGGACATCTCTTTCCACAATATCCACATGTCGTGCGACTTTTGCCCATGCATCACTTATTCTCACTCGTTCAATTTTTTCTTCTTTAAGCTCAGATTCCATCTTTATCATCTTATACTCTGCCAAAGAATGCTTCTGTTCAAGCATCACATATCGGGTAACACAAGCATGAATTGTTGCATCCTTTTGCTCCACGACTGCCTGTCGTTCTTTAGCATGTTCTTCTAACTAATGAATACGATTTTGCAATTCTACATTTTGATCATATAATACCTCTAATAAATTATGCTCAGGTACCTCTTCTTCCTCACTCTCAGCTGTTACCTCTGCGACTATCTCGGGTGCAACTATCAATTCTTCACTCACCACATGGATATCTTTAATTCCTTCTTCGTCTGATATCACATTATCATGGTTAGTGATTAGAGGTATCCCCACAGTCTCATTCACTCCATTGTTAGCATTCTCAGCTGCCATTCTCAAATACTGCCATAAAACAAGAGGTTAATTAAACAAATTAACATATCACATAATATCCCGATATTATGACTAACAAACAAATAAGCTTAGGTAGGACACACTAGCGAAGGATTTACTCATCTCTCCCCTACTAGTTATATTCCCCGATCTCCGCCAGAGACCATATCCCTAAGCTCTGATACCAGCTGTGACAAATGTCCCATCAGTGGACAACACCTCACAAAGGTACCTATCAGTTTTCCACCGCAGAACGGCGTCCCCTATGGAGAGTCTGGCTTCGGTGCATCCCCTATCAACAGGAATTCACCAGCAAGAGGCTCGGGACTCTTTGCTTATAGTTCTGATACCAACTGTGACAACCCCAAAATAGGTCTATTCCATCCAACCCATTCTGAGTCGCCAAATACATGGTACAGAAAACAACTACAACTTTATTACAAAAATTGTCGTGCACAATACAACAACACATATACTGTGAGTTTGGATACAAATATATATACCAACTGTGACACTCATCCCAACCTTGGATAACACATCAAAATGACACCTTACATAAAGGTATAGTCAAAAACTGTTTTAGAAATTAGAATCTTTGGGAAGTGCTCAAGGAAACCTTCGTACATGGGAGGCCATGCGTCTAGGTTATGATAGATATCATATGGCCACAGAATTATCCTTGGTCGACCCAATAGACCCCAAAGAAAAACGAGAAGATTACTATCATATTCTTCTCAATGGTGAGTCTTCTCTTGACATATCATTATCTCCACTGTCTCTAAATGAGAATTATACTTCAAACAAACACCAAGATTATATAGGTAGTGCTCGTAAATATACTTTGCAAGTGGATGAGCACAACCCTGTTTATGATGACACGAGGTTGTATGTCATTAGACATTTTGTATGATAGTGGATAAACACCCTTCCAACGTTGGGTTCGCCTCACCCTAGTTGATTCACCAAATATAACTACTAAATGATGACCACCATTCTATTCCCCTATAACCCCCGCTCGACCCAGCTACACTCTTATTACCTGAAAAGAATTGTGAAGCAAAAGGGTGAGCACAACTAGCTCAGTAAAGAATATCATGACTAAAGATAATTAAATTATCAATAGCCTTCATCAATAATAAATCAGAGATTTAGAACATATGGTAGATGATAAAAAAAATTCAACCATAGTTGCAGCGGAACGAATAATCTATTAGAAGAGTCAAATAGACTATAAAGTCTATTATCTTCTCCATGTTAAAAATCCACCTACAATGTTTTATCCCTGTAACATCAATCAACAATTCTGGTCCACAATCATATGAATAACTCATAATCATAATTGTAGTTCTAAATTCCTATTCTCATCCAAGACGAAGATAATTTTTATCACCTATCTTTACCTGAAACATCAAAGATCGTGGTTACACCAAATCACATTTCCTGTTCATAATCATACTAATAACTTCATCTTTGCACTACGGCCAAAGATATTCGTCAACAGTTCATCTTTGCACTACTGGCCAAAGATATTCAACAACCTGTCATCTTTGCACTACGGCCAAAGATATTCATCAACAATTCATCTTTGCACTACAGGCCAAAGATATTCCTCAACAGTTCATATTTGCACTATAAGCCAAATATATTCATTATCTCAAAGAAATATATAATCATTTCAGAATTTATATAAACAATAATTATAACCATGTTGATCATTTCACCTTTGCACTTAAGCTAAAGATATTCAATTATAAATTCAATGGTCATGATCATATCAGTCAACAATTCAACTTTGTACTACTGGCCAAAAAGAACCCATAGTCATGATCATACCAAAAATCTACCCATCTTTACACTCAAATCAAAGAGAAATATCATCATTAGGGTTATAAAAATGTTATATATGATAATAAAAATTATATGATCAACATATAGTTTTAATCTCAAGAGTAATATTCATAAATCAACTATAATTTGGTTAGAAAAAGAAACCAATTTTGTTGTGAATAGTACTCGTGAATAGTAATTCATAAATAGTAACTCATGAATAGTAACTCGTGAATAGTAATTTGTGAATAGTAACTCATGAATAGTAACCCCGACATGAAAAAGGTAGAAATCCACAATAAAATTCATACCAATATTTCGGTATAATGATATTGAAAGAATAATATTTCTTAAGCTTATAAATAATTTATTTTAATTGTTTACACTTTACTAAATAATGCATTTAATCATCCTAAAATGCCAAACTCATAAAATTTCATCACCAATAATCAAAACTCTAATCAAAAATCTGCATATACCTCATATAGGATTCTCAAGCCATAAAATCCTATTTTCTATTTTTTTTACTTCACATAACATATTTAATTCATTTACTCATAACTAGTCCATTTTTATGAAAAATACCAAATCAGTTCTAAAAATATTTCTTTTCTGGGATTTAGAAGAATATAGTCCCATATTGAACATATATTTTTCTCAGAATTTTTAAAATTCATTTACAATTTTTCATATGGCAAAAATAGTCGAATATTTAGACATTTATCATAAATTATACTTTTATCCAAAAATTTCGAAATTCATAGAGTTTACTGATAGTATATAGATATACTTCCAATAAACATTTCATCAATTTTGGAGTTAACCACAAGGTGTTATAAGCGGTTACTTTTAAAATAGTTTTTCCCGTAAAATTCATAACTCTTAATCTATACATCCAAAAATCGTCATTTTTGGACACAATGAATAAAACTCATCAAAACATCATTTTAAATTTTTCCAGAATTTTCTGAAGGACGGAAGAAGTACGAACTAAAAAACATAATACACTTAAAACCCTTACTATCCCTTACCTCAAAAGAGTAGCACTTCTGATTGGATATCGGATATGACGCTGAAGGAAACTTGCACTGATGAATATCAACTCACTAAGTATCTAAATACGCACACAATACACTCAATAATCTAGAGAGAAAAAGAGAGAAAACTTATGAATTCTGGTGTGATTTTCAATTCTAACTTAGCCCTCTATTTATAGAAAATATTAGCACGCCGAAGCAGACTAAATTAATAAAATAATATTATTCTTAAAACAATTGTTACGCACACCATGACCAAGCTCAGCACTCCACCTTTGAACAAATAATTTCAGCACATTTTTTTCTACACCAAACAAAGTTGGTCCCACCCATAAATTAATAAAAATTATTTTATTTTTTGAAACCTCAACAATTCATAGAAAATAGCCCGATTATCAGAAAAATATGAATTTTATGTCCATTCTGACTGAAATCGAATTCTCTACAACTTTTTAGCTTTGAGTTTTTCCAAATTCCAAACTAAAAATATTTGAAATCCACAAACGGATGATTTTTAATACCTCCACACCGACAAGATACTGATAAAACACATCAGCATTAATTCCTTCATTTTTATCCACATAAAAATAAATGCATCCATCATTTATATCCACATAAAATAAATATTTTCTTATCATATAAATCAATAATTAATTATTCACTAATAATACTACAGAATCACAATAATGACAACCAGGCAGTTCCCATGAAAGAAGGGACTTTTCGATAAGGATTTCTCCTTACTGGCACGCAATTAGGTGACCAAACCTCTTCTTGACAGAACTTTCTACGCATTGCCAATAATGCTATCTAATAATATTATTCAAATAATATGAATTATTGATCTGATAATGGAGATACTGTGTAGTGACAATTATTGAAACAACAATAATATAAAATATCAACGCAGCAATTATTGAATCAATAAAATAAAATATTGAACAGTAATTACTGTAACAATTATTGAGTAGTGCCTTCTTACGTAAGGATCAATAATTCAAAAATACTGTGCAATACATGTGTGCTACTGTTCAATAACTGCGTATTACTGTATTTTAACCACGGGGTATTCCAACAGTGTTAACGGTAACAACTACGCCGTTATTTATAAAAACTCAATTTTTATCGTTTTCTTCATTCGACAGTTATTCGTTATGGGGCCCACAAATGGCTGCGTCATCGTACGAATATTTCCCACAAAAAGAATATTCTACGACCAAACGAATATTCCCCGACAACAATAAGTATTTTATAGCGACTTGCGTATTTTGAAAAAAAATTTATATCTCACCCTTAACTTTAACTTTTATCAATTTAATCATTTAATGACTTGTAATTATAAGAAAAATTAAATACTTTTATTTCATAAAATTCGGGGTCTTATAGAACCCCACTAAATGACATATTTATATTTTATTTTATGTATTTTATATCATTCTTTTAGGTTGTGTTTGTTTGCAAGGATTAAACTTGGGATATGACTATTAATCCTAAGTGTCTTGTTTGTTTTAACTTTGGACTATTAGTCTAGAGATTATAAAATGACTTAATAATTTTTGAATTATATAATCGGGGTTATAATTTTAAGGATTAATAATTTTAGAATTATAATTTCATAAACTAAAATTCCAAAATTATAATGCGTGTAAACAAACATAACCTTAGAAACCAAAAAAATATGTATTTTTAATAATCTTTTTATGGACGTAGAGAGTAATTATTTGGAGTGCAAATTAGTTGTTCCTCTTTATATTTTACTAGTTGTGTACGGTGCCTTCGGAACTACATAGACGACGAGATTTATCCCAAATTTTGAACAGCCCAGATAATTTATTAAGGTCAACGAAAAATTCAAAATCAAGTGTATTTTTTTAAATAGATTCTTTGTTTGTTCCCTTGTATGTCGTCTTTCATGACTCTAATCTGTAACAAATTAATTGCTCACTCTCTGTTTTTTTAAAGGGTCCCATTTCTTATTTGAAAATTATATATATAATCAGATTATGACCCCTAAAGTTGCGGAAAATTTTAATAAATTTAATTGAGATTACTTTTAGAAGATAAAAGATTTATTAGAAAAATTATATTTAAAGAATAAATTATATAAACATGACCTGATTGTAAAGGCAATGTTTTACACTATTCTATAACCTCTCATGAAGGTAAATTTAGGGGGAAAAAGAATTAAAGAATTTGAATTATAGTAACACTAATTTTACGAACCATCTTCATATAAAATAATGTATTTATTTATGAGTGTTTATAATTATTGGCCCTATTCATAATAAATTATTAATTAATTTCATTTGATACATAATTTTGCACCTTTTTTAATTATTTATTTTTATCGTCATAGCATTATTCTTATTATTATAAAATGAAATGACAACTTCGAAATATCAAAGAAATTATGGAACTAACCCGATCCAAAATTTGATAGTCTTTGATACTATATCTATATAACATTAATCCAAAGAAAATCTTAAGTCTGAATCAAATCATTATATATTCGTATCAAGGCTTAGTCCATTGTCAATAATATTTTCTTGAGTTATTTTATTTCACCACACACTCAATCAAAAGATCATAATTGAAAGTTACTATTAGTAGTAGATTGACATTACAAGAAAACAATCTAATTCTAACGGAATGAATTCCCTTGGAATGAAGCTATTTTCGGCGAAATATTCCCTCGGAAACAACTTAATTCCAAGGGAATTCCGTCAGAATTACTGATAACCAAGGGCGCGAACAATTCTCTCTAGCGCGCACCATAATCTCGACTAAAATAGTAATAAGTTCGATGAAAATTCTATCGAAATTAACTTATTTTCAAGGGAATTAATTTCGTTGAAATTCCGTCGAAAACAAGCTATCTTATAACCCCACCCTAAAAATGCTACCTCCTCTCCCCGCCGCACTAAACATTCCTCTCTCACTCCTCTCAGCTCTCACCCACCTTCCTCTTATCGGCAAGGGCGAATCTAGCTTAAGGACCCGGGGGGGGGGGGGGGGGCAATTGACCTCACTAAATTTTTAGGGTTCAAAAAGAAAAGAGAGTAAAATTTTAGGGTGTTTAATAAAAATTTTAAAGTTTGGATTGAAAAATACTATATTTATTCCAAAATTAGAGATAGAATTTGACTTTTTTAAATCAATTCGTAAAATCCTAAAATTCAAAATTGATATAAAGTTATTTAGTTTTAATACAACAAATATAACAATTGTAAACTAACTATAAAACACTACTCCCTCCGTCCCATAGTTATAGGCTGATTTCTTTTGGCACATAGTTTAAAAAAAATCAGTTCGGTGACAATTTTTAACACAAATTTTCCATATATATCCCTTAATATGGAATTAATGAATAACTTAATTACTCCTTACTTATAACATTGGAACTCTCAACTTCATTGATTGACGTGTACTGACCAATAAAATCTATAAACTTTAATCAAAGAGAATACAACAATATTAAATGTGGTGATAAAAATAATGACATTGAATGTTATTTCTTCAAAAAGGGAGTAATCGTTGAATATTTATTATAAGGGCATAAAAGTAAAACAATGAACCAACTAAATTTTATAAATAGTAAGTAGCCAATATATTGGGACATCTCAAAATAGAAAATCAGCTTATAAATATGGGACGGAGGGAGTACTAATTATTATCTTTGTTATTTTCAAAACTTGAACGAACTTATATCAATTTGAATTTTAGGATTTAGCGAATTGACTTTAAAAAGTCAAAATGTATATCTAATTTTAGAGTGGAGGTAGTATTAAATTCTTGAAAGTTCATATCATATTCTACATTGCTCACTACAATACTCTTTGTCTCTTCGTTTCTCGTCTAATGGCTTGGCATAATTCTTCACAATAGTTCAACTTTAGAGAAAATTCGATATGTTGTATTTTTTATTTATAATTTCATAAATTTAGCAATTATTTTGAGATTTTTTGTAATTACTTTTGATTTTTTTTTTTGTAATTGCTTGTGAATTTTTGTAACTAATAAAAATGAGACTATCATACAATAATTATAAGTAATGAAATCTCGAAAAATATTACTATAAATAATATTTGGGCATTATTTAGTTATGTAATTTATTTTGCTATATTTTTATTTCTTTACGGGAATTTGTTTATTTCAAATTTGACCCCACTAACCTAAGAGGCTGGATCCACCCCTGCCTGTCGCTACCCTACCTCCCTCCGTCGTTTCCACCTCCTCATCATTCAGCCTCCACCTTTAATTAAGGGAATCTCAAGATCGCTTTTGTGCGGCGTCGTGGTGACGTGAGTGTTCCTATTGCGGTGTCGAGGTGTCCTTTTGTTTGATTAGCAACTAGCTTAAAGCTTAAAAGTTAGCCCTAAATTTGATAAGCAATTTGTTATATTTTGGGTTATGATTTTGTTATGCTTCCTTACCAATATCAATTTTTTAAATAATTTTGTCAAATACTCCTTCCGTCCCAGGATAAAAGTCCTTATTACTATTTTGGGTTGTCCCATGTTAAATGTCCTCTTTCTTTTAATAACTAAACTTTTACACATTTTTTCCTATTATACCCGTAGCATTAAATATTTCATACTTTTCTTATTCTAATTCTCTCTCCATATATAATGACATTATTATAGGCAATTTTGTCATTTTATTCCTCTTCTTAATATGCGTGAAAAGTCCACCAGGACTTTTATCCTGGGACGGAGGGAGTAGAATTTTGTTAATTGATGAAAATATATGTATTATGAATTAAGACTGCTTTAATGATCTAAATTGGGACTACTTTAGCTCAATTAATATAATGTTAGCTCCATTGGGATTGATTTTGTGTTTTCTCGGTCCATTGATATAATGATATTTAATTGATAATCAGGTGCCATTTCATTTTAGTTCATTGATATTATTTAGTTTTCTAAGTACTTGGGCTGCCTTAATGATCTTGGTACTATCTTAGTTTTGTTGTGATATGATTTTTTTTTTTGCATTTTCTGTCTTGATCTTTCCTTGTGATTTTTATTATTAATCAGAAGGTTTTGTTAATATATTGTCGAATTGGTTGTGATTTTATTTTCGACGAAATTTTTGACGGAATTTTCCTTGAGAATTATAGACAAATAAAAAAATCACTATTGAACTAATTTATCTAATATTATGTTGTTTCCCAAAGGCACACTGGAGATCTAGAAGGTAGGGGGGGTTGAATAGATCTTTAAAAATATTTCGATTATTTAAAGATGTATCACCAAGTAATCAGTTAATCATATTGATTAAGCACAACAGAATATTCTTTTATAAAATTTCCTTAAAGATTATGGAAATCACATATCTAAATTAAGTCGTGTGGATGTGAAAACACATAGCTGGTATAATAATTATAAGGTGCATAATGTAAATGATGTAAAGTAAAAGACAAAAAAGATTTCTAAGTGGTTCGAAGACTGAACAACTCCTAATCCACTTTTCTACTCCATGAGTAGGATATCCACTAAGGATATAGGCCTAACTTACTATTTTACATTAGAACAACTAAGGTTCTTCGAGTCACTAAGTCTCGGCATCGATCCACTTAAGTCTCTACAATTCAGTCACTAAGACCAGGATCCACCGACCCCAATTCTTGTTTGGTGTTTGTTGGAGGTGTTGTTAAGATATCATGTAAGCTTTTCATCTTATGGTACTTAGCATCATTGTTGTGATCATCTTCTTGGTGCTTGCTGAACTTTTTCGTTGAAGCTCGATCTCTTCTTCCAGTCAGCAACTACTCATCATGATTGTAGTTGATGTGCTGCTAAGCTATTCAATTAAGTTCAACATCTCCTTCTTCTTAGCAACTTTGAACACTTGTTGAGTCATAGACTTCTGCACTACGACTTCATATGTTTAGCTCTGAGTGTTATTGGTGAAACGTAGAGTGATACTTGAGTTTGGCCTTTCGATTTGCCACTCTTTCATCACCAACTGCATGGCTTCTTTATGATTTGAATTTCAGCCATGCCATGACCTCCATCATCTTGTCACTTCGACTCTGGCTCTTTAGCTCTCTGGCTCTTGGCTCTGTGGCTTTGTGTTATTGATCTTGGCTCTTCGGCTCTAGATTCTTGGCTCTTTAGCTCTTCCACTAAAAGAAAAGTTGCTATTTCCGACACAATTATTTTTGGCGGACATAATTCCCTCAGAGATAGATTAGTTCCGACAGATAATTCAGTCAAGCATAATTTCATCAAAAACACAATAATCTCGACTGATATCCGTCAGAGATAGAAGGCATTCTTTGGTGCTAATATTTTTGCCAGAGCCAACCTTATAGTCGACTGGATGTCTTTTAAGTTCGAAGAAATTTCCCGTCGAGGATAATATAAGGTCGACGGAATTAGTGTCGACGGATCCTCTGTTGAAAATAAACTTTGAAACCTAAACTTATCATTTTTCCCTAGTCGTTGCTACTATTCTTCTCTCATTTTCTTTTCTCTCTCTAAAGCTCAGATCTCTCTAACTCTCTCCTATCTTTAGTCTATCTCATCACTCCACCACCATCACCGTGTCGTGTCGCCCTCTCACTCCACCACCACCATACTAGACACCTCAGGATCGATCATCGCGCCACCATACCAGCTGAAAATTGTTCTTCCTCGTTTCTCCTCCTTTAGATAAGCACAATAATTCAAATTTAATTTTATTAATTTATATTTTTAGGGTTAATTTGTTGCAAATAGTTGAATGAATGAAAATGATTTTTGAATTTCTAAAATTTATGAGATTTACTCAAATTCGGATCTAACTAAAATAGTTGCACATATTTGTATGATATTAATGAATTTTGTGGCTTAATTTGTTTTAGGGTTAGTATGGGTTTTCATATGAGATTAACTCAATTTGGATAATATGTTGTTGCTGAATAACAGTACCATCAAAAATTTGGTTCATTTGGTCTATTTGGATAATATATTGTGACATATTGATATTGCTAAAATTGGGAGGTAATTTTGGGTTTCTTGTTGTTGTTGTTGTTGTTGCTGAAATTGAATTCTTCTTGTTGATATTGGGATTCACATCCTTTGATTTTGGACTGCATATTATTTGGAATTTTAAAACTTCAGAACATTGATATTATGAAGTGTATAACATCTGATAATTGTTTCAATTTACTTTTTTTTATGCAATTGCAGCTTATTACAGTGTATTTGTGCAATTACAGTGTATGTTAAAAATTTGATATTGAGGGTTACATATATGTCGGTGTATTGAATCTTCAATTTGGGTTCCTTATTACAGTGTTATTTATCGAATGTGATATTTGATATTTCCAAAGGAATTTTTGATGGAATTTCTGTCAAAATTCTTCTATTACAAATTTTGTGGGTCCTACTAACTATTTATATATGTTAATTTTCCAATACTAAAATAAACTAAGTAACATGTACTTGGTTTCCGCCTAATAAAATAAAACAAAATGAACCAAGTATTATTTACCTTAATTTTTTACAAATAGATAAAATAAAATAAAAAATATTATAAATAAACTAAATTTAAATAATATAATATAAGATAATATAATAAAAATAAATAACATAAGATAATTTAGATAAAATGAAATGAAATGAAATAAATTTAATTTAATTTAATAAATTAAATTGATTTTATAAAATTAAAAAATTTATAAATTTAAATATAATATAATACAAAACAAAATAAAATCAAAAATTCAAAATAAAATCTAATAAAATAAAATTAAATAACATAAAATAAAATAATTTAATTAAATTAATTAATTTAATTTAAATAAAATAAATAAATTAATTTAAATAAAATAAAATTTTTAATTAAAATAAAATAAATTATTGAAAATAAAGTATAATAAAATAAATAATATAATATAATGTAATACAAATTAAATTAAAGAAAATAAAATAAAACTAAATGAAATAACTTAAATCATATCTAATTAATAAATAGAATAAAATAAATCTAATATAATAAATTTAATAAAATAAGATAAATTAAAAAATCAGATAATATAATATAATATAATATAAAATAATAAGTAATATTATATATTAGAGTAAAATAAATTTAATAAAATAAAATAAATAAAAATTTAATAAATTAAATTAAATTTAATAAAATAAAATAAATTTAATTTAATTTAATAAAATTTTAAAATTATCTAATATAATATAATAGAAAATAGAATCAAATTAAAAATATTAAATCGAATCTAATAAAATAAAATTAAATCACATAAAATAAAATAAAATAAAATAAAATATAGCTAACATAAAATAATTGAAATAAACTAAGTAGCATTTGATTAGTTTGCCACAATTAAAATAAACTGAAGAAGTACTATATATATATATATTGTCAATAATAAGCATGTGAATGATGTTCCTGTTTATATATGATTTGATTATGATATATATGAATGAATATGCAAGTATTCTTGCATTAAGAAAAACTGTAAAGTCCTTTGATAGATTATAGAAACATATGTACAAGAACTTATAATGAATTGATCAAATGTGTTAGGTTGATCCTACATAAGCAAAATAGCCTTGTAAAGTCCTTAAAAAGAAATGATGTACAAGGACTATAAATATAGAAAGATCAAGCTTGTTAAGTTGATCTTATGATGTAATAGATAGGCTTGTCTGATCGTCGAGCACTGCACCAGAAATCGTAGTCTGCCAGGAGAGTTAAGGAAAACTCCAGAACTGTCAAGACAGAATCATAGTCTGCAAGATAGTAGATCTCAGAGTTCGTAAATTGCCAGGAGAGACGAGGAAGGATCGTAGTGTGTCGAGTAGCACTTCCTTGGAACCGTAGCCTGCTGAGGAAGTCATGTACAAAATCGTAGAGACAGCCTGCCTACGAGTCGACCGAGCATCTGCCGAAGCCAAGTCAAGAATCGTAGACTACACTCGGAGTCGTAGAGTCTACTAATCAGTATTAGAGGCAAAGATCGTAGTCGAGCAAGATCAGATGAAGACAACAAGCACAACGACAGAAATCGTAGAGTTCAAGATCTGATCTCGGAGTCGTAGCGTCTACACAGCCAAAGCTGAATCGTAGAGTGTAGAATTTAGACTTCAACAAATGTTCTTACAACGCCAAGGCAGAATCGTAGAGCAAACACGATTATCAACAATTGAGCACTCCCAGAATATCCAAAGGAACGAAGCCTCTGGTTGGTACTGCAAAAATACATCCCACCTAAAGTAAACTAGAGAGCACTCAACGAATGACATGTGAGCTAAAAGAAGATCTAAACACCAACTCAATCAACATCCAGATTGAGTTGTGAAGCGATTCGAGATGAAGTCTTCCACAAGTTGATTAGAAGAAGACTTCAGTAACTGACTAATGAAAGTCAGCAAGTGCAGTTGCTGTCAAGTAAATTGAAGACGACGATCTTGGAAAGCAACTAGGATCGTAGTGTTTGCCAAACAAAGAAGGAACTGATGGAGTGTACATAAAGATACTGGTCAGTCTCTGAAGAACAAGGCTAAAGTGATTAAACACTGGGTCAGTCCATTGATGATAAGTGAACGGGAGATCACAACGAGAAAGCGAGCTGGACATGCCACAAATCTGAAGTGTCTTGCTATTCAGAAGGGGCCAGAACAATGAGTCAAGCCATCAGTATCTGAGAGCAGTCGAGGCAAACAGAAGTGTTGAGGCACTGCACAAGAGAAGGAAGAGGTGTTCTACATTGAAGATCCAATCAACACTCTTCAAGATCGTAGTGTTGTCTCTACCTGTCAACTAGACACTACGATTAGGTCCAAGAAGACATGCATCAGAATCGTAGAGTTCGAACAGTTGAAGATTGAAGAATTGTCAACGGTTCAATATGAAGATTGATATTCGAATAGAGATTATTGAGAGCATCGATGCAAAAGGACAACCTCTAATCGAGAAATCAGAAGGGGGAAATAAAGTTGACTCCATTCCCGAGACATCAAAGTGACATCTTTGACGGGTTAGGTGAAACAGTAGACTGCAGTGTCAGAAAGGTATGTCTTATCACATCTGCAGTCTGCACCAAACAACTCGAGATCTACGAAGTAATTCAAAAATCTTTTAATGGCTACTTTCCAACGGGAAGATTGGGAAGGAGTATAAATCAGCAAGAGCTTTAAAGATCAAAGGCTGCTGGAGTCGCTGAGTTTGGAGAAATGGTGGACTGATCTAACCAAAGTAAAATAGTGAGTGACCAATGAAGGTCCGAAGGTTCACTCTACGATCAACCAAGAACACTTGGAGACAAACAAAGAAAGAAGTAGAAGTGAGAGTTCTACTATAAGAAGAGTGTTCTGAATTGCCAAGAGAAAGAAGAGCATCAATGTCATCTTAATGTCCATCATGGGAAGACTCTAAATACAAGAGAGAAGAGCTTACAGTCATCTTAGCAAGTCCATCATGAGAAGGTATCAAGTATCAAGAAAGAAGATCACAAATGCTATCATGGTGTCAAGTATGAGAAAGTTTCTAAGTACCTAGTAGAATAGCTTACAGTCATCTTAGAAACTCATCATGTGCAGCCATCAAGTATCAAGAAGAATGATCTTCACTGCAGTTCAACAAGGGATCATCAGAAGTGGTTGAGTAACTAAAGAAGCTAAGCATCATGTAACACTAACCTGCACCTCAAGGATGATCACGTCAAGCTACTAAGCATTCAAAGATGAAGAGCTTAAAGAACATCTTAGCAGCACCTCCAACAAACAAACAACATCAACAACAAGAAGCCAGGGCCTGAGGGGTCCTTGTCCGGAGGAACTAAATGAAGTTCCAAGCCTACTGTGCTTGAAGAGTTCCTAGGGAAATAGAGAAGTTCCAAGGCTGCTGGCCTTGAAGAGTTCTTAATGAACTGAAGTCCCAAGGATGCTGGCCTTGAAGGAATCTTAGTGATTCAGGGTGCTGCCCATTCTTAGTGAAAATCCTACTAGTTGAAAGTAGAAGAATGGATTAGGAGCTTGAGTCTCTGAACCACTTAAAATCCCTTGTGTTTTTTACTTGTTGTCATTTACATTATGTACTTTAACTGCTATATATATATTAACTGCTTACCACTGAACTAACTCTATGAACAATGTATGTATGATTATAAATATATCAATGAAGGGGATATTTTACTTATTCCGCTGTGCTTGAAAAGATTTTTGTGATAAACCGAGATTTCGAATAATCAAAATTTTACGAATATTTTTTTTAATTAATATTAATATTAATTATCATTTTTCTGACAAGTATCTGGGATACGTGTATCGAGAAGGTCAATTTGTGTATTGAGTAATAAATTTAGAGTAGGGTTGTGCTTAACAGCTTTAGAAACTCTAACCCTAATTTCCGGATAGGAATTTAATAGAAAATATAATTAAAATAATTATATTGATGAGAATATGTTTGTACTGTACGTTGATAATGATCAATGATTGATCGGATATGGTTTAAAATTAATAAACCCTAATAAGAGATTAGAAACCCAAACGTACCGTTAGAAACCCTAATCAAAAGTTGGGAAACCCTAATTTCATATTCAAGATTTATAAACCCTAATTAGGCAACCCTAATCCTAATTGGAAGGCCTAATATATTTATTAAACGTTGATATGATTAAGAAAACCTAATTTAATTAGGAAAACTTAATTTTAGTTTCAAAATTTTAATTTTCTAAATTAAAACCCTAATTTAGAAAATTTTAGAAAGTTAGTATTTTAAAACCTAAGGGTTAGAATTTTAGGGTTAAAACCTAAGGGTTAAAACCTAAGGGTTTGAACAAATGTCAAGAATGTCATTAAATGTATTTAACAAATGACAAAAATACCCTTTTTACTTTCTTTAAATTGTAACTTGTAAAAATGGCTCATAACTTTAGTAGGTGAGCTAACACATTGACTTTGTGACACAAATTTACAGCCAATCAGCCAAAAATCTCAGCCTTGCAACATATCATTGTATATAAATTAATTATAAGAGAGAGAAAGTCCATTTTATTAGCCATTTTGCTAACTTGCTCTCACCTACTCTCTCTCTCACCAAGACCTCCGATTTCCTCAAGTAAATCAGTCACAAAATACCCCTCTTAAACACATAGATCAGATTCGGAGATCTAGTATCAAGAATTGAAGCTTGAAGGTATAACCCTAATTTTTATTTTGATCCAAGTTGCTTAGAAAAATTTTGTGTTTATATGTTTAAAATCTTGCTAATGTATGTTTTATGATGATCTATCATGAATCCATAGCATCAAAGTGCCTTAAAATAAAGTTTTTTAAAAACTGTTCTTGAGCTCTAAAGGCGTCTGACAAGCCAATGTCAGAAGCCACTGATCTCTGTCTGTTTATGTTTTTTCTTGTTTTATGTTTTGTATTGGTAGCCTGTTATGTTGTCTTTATTCTGCAAGTGATAGTACAACCATCAGATGTCTAGATCGCGAACACCGTTGACCGAGCTTGATCGACTGTAAATCTGGGCAACCCAGAAAGTTAAAAACCGTGTCTGATAATTTTTTGGAAGGCCCAGATCTGGTCATTATGTTGCTATTTGTTAATGTTGTTGTAATATACTTGTAGACTGTTATCTGGAGTATAGATCCATACCTTGATATACTTTAAACCATCATCATATCGAACAAAGGGAATGGTCAAACTAGGCCTGTCGATTATAGGTGCCGTTTCTAGAAAACCCAGAATCCGGAAGAACATAATTTCTGACAGGATTTGACCGAACTTAATCTAGCAAATGTGTTGTTGATTAACTGATCTGTTGATTCCTATATGTTCATTGACATATGTACAACATGTTTGAACCATAATATTGATGAAACAACCCGGGTCAAATCCCGAGTCCGGAACAAATCTTGGGTCAAATCCCAAGTCCGAATCGAATCAATCCAAATAAGGCCTCAAACCACTGGCCCAATAGTATATTCTTGGGTTATCTAGCCCACCACAGGCTCCCAAAAGGTCATGACTTGAAGGTACTATTGGTAGTTACTTAATTCCTCATATACAGACAGATTTTCCCCCTATCTTTCGATGTGGGACTAGGGTGTTACAATCTCCCCCACTTAAATTTCTGACGTCCCCGTCAGAATCCGATCACACACACGGCCCAAAGATCTTTGCCTCTCTAGCCATTGTGGGATAACCGTCAGAATCCGATCACACACACGGCCCAAAGATCTTTGCCTCTCTAGCCATTGTGGGATAACCGTCAGAATCCGATCACACACACGGCCCAAAGATCTTTGCCTCTCTAGCCATTGTGCGATAATACCGCCTGGCTTCGTGTCCCCACCTCCGGACCTTCATCTCTCCATTGTGGGATAATACCACCAGCCTTCGTGTCCCCACCTCCGGCAACCCGATCGGATAACCCGACCCGAGCTTTCGAGAGTCGGCTCTGATACCATATGAAACAACCCGGGTCAAATCCCGAGTCCGGAACAAATCTTGGGTCAAATCCCAAGTCCGAATCGAATCAATCCAAATAAGGCCTCAAACCACTGGCCCAATAGTATCTTCTTGGGTTATCTAGCCCACCACAGGCTCCCAAAAGGTCATGACTTGAAGGTACTATTGGTAGTTACTTAATTCCTCATATACAGACAGATTTTCCCCCTATCTTTCGATGTGGGACTGGGGTGTTACAATTGACCTGTTAATGAACCAAACCTATATTAAAATGAGCTGGAAAGTGCCGGGTCGACACTGTCTTGGTTTCTGGTTTACCCAGAAACCCCAGATTTGGTCTGACAGAAATTTAGTGAGCTTAGATCTTCGTGATGTTTGGTTCTTTGACTCTGATATTAATTAGAACTTGTAGTACTACATTTCTACTACAAGATCGATGCTCAAGAAAGCCCAGAAACGATTTACACAGAGAATTAAGCGTGGTCAAACGTTGACCCTAGCACTGCCGGCTGTTAGTGTTCCCGAGGCTCAAGAACACCAACAGCGACGCTTAGTGTCGCTAAAGGGCAACAACGAAGGTTTTAATATTTTTATTTTCTTAATATTCTGGAAATTATTTAAAAATAGAAATAATTATAAAATTACTAAAAATATTTTTAAAAATCATTTTAAATTCTGAAAAATAACTTTTAATTATTTGGGACATTTTTCTTTAATAATTATAATTATTTGAATAAAAATGATATTTAATTTATTTAATTAGTGTGTTAAATAAATTAGAGAAAAATGATTTAATATTATGAAAAATCATTTTAAATAAGAATAATGTATATAAAAATATTTTAAGTTATAAAATATAATTTTTAATATTTTTGGAGAATTTTTTTAATAATTTAATATTAATGATATTAGATATATTTAATTATTAAATTAAATAAATAAGATAAAAATTATTTTACTGATTTAAAAATCATTTTAAATAAGAATAAAGTGTTAAAAAATATTTGGAATTATAAAATATAAATTTCAATATTTTTGGAGAATTCTCATTAATAAATTAATATTAATGATATTAGATTTATTTAATTATTATATTAAATAAATGAGTTAAAAATGATTTTATTGATTTAAAAATTAGAAAAAGGAATTAAAAATATTTTAAGTGATAATTAATTACTTTTAATATTTGAATGATAATTTTATTAATATTTAAATATTAATGGTAATGATTTAAAAATGATTTTAATTATTTTAAAAATCATTTAAGTAGAATATTAATGATTTAAAAATATTTGAAGTTATTAATAATAACTTTAATATTTTGGCAAATATGTTATTAATAATTTTATATTATTAAATATTAATGATAATAAGATTATTTGATAATTAAATTATTTAAAAATAATTTAAGTGTTTGAAAAATTATTATAAATTATAATATATAATTGTTTATAAATTATTAAAAGCTTCCGAAAAATATTATAAACGATATTTGACTTATCTAAAATAATATTGAAGCTAAGAGACCAAGTTTAATTGACAATCAATGTGTTAATTGTCGGATAGGGTGACCAGAACACCGAGAATGGACCGAAGTCCAACCAGACTGAACTAGTCAGACTTGTTAAGTGTTTATATATGTTATAAACACTGATGTGATTATGTGATAATGTGCTTAGGAGAAGTTTGATTGTAGAATACAGTGTTACGTGTTATAAATGATTGTGCTAATTGTGAGACCGGCATTGTTGATTATAGGTCTTACGAACACATTTAATTATATTGTGTAGCTGTAATCAACGTGGAAGGCAAGTTTCCTAACTCAACCTTGAGTTAATATTATTCAATTATTATAGTGGTTAATTATTGCTAATACCACGTCTAAGGATTTATTGTTGATTATTCACAGTTGGTGCATATTTAATAATTCAAATTGAATTACTGATTCTGAAAATATATTAGCAGAATAACTGTTGTTGGATATTTAAATTCGTAGAAGCTAATATTGACAGTACAGATAATTCCTGTTTATTGTCGAATTATGTTGAGAAATGTCTTAGCCAATTATTCTGGACTAAATGAACATTTATTAAAACTTGATAGGTTCGAGAAGAGAATTCAATTATTATTAACAGATCGATGCCAATTATTTCGGCTAGATCAAGAAGTAACTAGAATTTAAAATCATAGTATTTCGTTGTTAAATCAAAATCGTGATTCTGAGACTGAGAAGAACAACCTTTTATATAAAGGGAACAAACTTTTTAAGTCGTAATTCGACCATTGCGCGCGACCTAAGTATTATGCATAATATAGGGTACAAGGAGTTGGCCGGCTCTAAGTACTTGTAGAGGGGTATGATTTATTCTTTATGGTTATCTGATACTCCTGCGTATGTATCAAATGTAAATATTTGATAGATAACCGAGAAAGTAGAAGTTCTAGATCCAATGGATCGCTCAATATAAATCTAAAAAACATTCCACTTTATAATTGCGTAGAATTGATTCTTGATTATTCAATAGAATACCGTAGAAACTTTGAAAGTGTTGTACTCTTTCATTATCAAATTATTGTGTTGCCTAGAATACGAGAAGACTTATTATTGATTAACGTTTTGTTCAGCTATTTCAAAGTTCTCCAAACTTTGGTTTCATTCTATCAAAATAGATAGTATGTTCTTAATAATTCGTATACATTTATTGTATGTCTTAACTTGCGGGGCAAACTTGTTGCTCACCCTTTCTATAAATAAACTATTTCAGCTAGGAATGAAGAGGCCAGCGGGTCAAAGAAGAACAAAGGCAAAGGCAAGATGCTGGAGTAGTATAATGAACAATATTATTATTATGTTGTATTGTAAACCCTTTTTGTTTATCTAAGGGTTATGTTTGTAATTTTATGGTTAGCAAACCTGGGACTTATGTATTAACAACATATGTTAATGACTTATGTATTCCTATTTATATATGAATGGGTTGTTAAATGGTATTATATTGTGGATCATGAACACCAAACTCGGGGGTCAGGTAACCCAGATTTGGGGGTGTCACAGGTTGGTATCAGAGCTGTAGTGACCAAGGTGTCACAAGTTGGTAGAAGAGCTGTAGGTTATAAACCTTAAGTGGTGTGGGGGAAAACCCTAGGATTATAACCATACGTGAGATAGAGAAAACTCATTTAGAGTTCTAAGTGAGGGATTACCGAAGTGCATCAATAGTTAGATAAGTGGACACATAGTGTGAGAATTTTATACTAGTGAAGTACTAATCAAGTTGTTTAAACTGATTGTAGAATGTCTGGAGAAGATCAAACGAGTGCGGAGATGCTAGCGGCTATTGCACCAATGCCAGAAGCCGAGGTGCCAGCGCAAAGTGAATCGGTTGAGAAGGTGGGAGAAGATGAACCCATGGTCAATCTAGGGAGTGATCAAGATGATTATCCCGAGATGTATCAAAGTGGAGATGAGGAGGCAGAGTCTGAGCCAGCTAAGGTAGAGATAAAGAATAAGACTAAAGTTGAAGAACATGATCAACTAGCTGCAGAAGTTCAAGAACTCCAGAGTAAGGCATTTCTCTTGGAGGAACTATGGAAGACGGAACGAGCGTTACATGAAATGACTGAAAAACAGAACGAGCTCAAGGCGCAGGTGGAAAGGATGAAGACAGAAGGTGGTGGATCGTCGGAAGGAACAATTAAGCCGCAGAAAGACAAAAAAAAAGAGAAAGAGGGACAATGACAACCCTAATTCTGAAAAGTCAAACCCAAAGAAGAAGCAAGCATGTAGCAAGTGTGGGAAGACTCATGCGGGAGAATGCATGATGTGGAAAAATGTGCGCTTCAACTGTAAGCAAGAAGGACATATTTCTCTGCATTATCCTAAGCTAAATTTGAGGAAGTATTTTTCATGTGGACAAACGGGTCACGGATTTAACAAGTGTCCCAACAAGAAGAAGACTGGTGAAAGGAGTGGTCGGTAGACAACTTAGATATATGTAATAGTATCTTTTGGGTAGAAGACTATGATATTAAGTGTTGTAATATTGACAACGAAGTTAAGCATGTGTAAATATATATATATATATATATATATATATATATATATATTTGTATGAATGAAATCCTTATTTTCTATATGAATATAAGATTAAGATTAATTTGTGTGTTCTTAAAACTCATACTTATGGTAAGCTAATGACTCATAATTATATGAAATATTTTGAACCCCTCAGCGAATGGATGCCAAAGGTCTGACTAGGATAAGTTCATAAACTCATATAATTGTGGCAAGTTCCTGAACTCATAAGTGTGGTAAGTTTGACGAACTGGTAATAACTATGTGTGAATGGAGAATTACAACTTTTTGTGTAAAGTTGTGTTGTTAATCCTGTTATGATTTAAAAAGGAATAGTAATATATATTAAGTACTATGTGCTATTTGAATAAATATGCAATTATATGAGAATTTTGTATTGAATTCTTATTGTGTTAAGAATTTGTGTAAAGAAAGAGAATTAATGTAAGGTTTTTATTTAAATCAGATCATGCCGCCTAGACGACAAAATCGAAACCAGCGGAAAGAACAATCAGTGAATAACGAAGGAGGTCAAGCAGACCCAATACAGAATTTCGTAGATATAATAGCCGAAGCTATGGAAAATAGGGCTCCAGCAAGAGGAAGAGCGAAAAATCAGCCAGCTAATAGATTGACTAACTTCAAGGACTTTAAAGCAGTAGGACCGCCAGAATTTAAGGGAACCACGGATTCGATTGAAGCCCAAACATGGGTGAAGGAGATGGAGAAAGCATTCGTCATTGCGCGAGTGGCGGAAGATAAAAAGACAGCTTTTACAACTTATCTGATGAAGGGAGAAGCTAATTACTGGTGGGAGACGAACCAAGCGAGAGCATGTACAGAGGTTGTGTTGTGGATAAGATTCAAGGAGTTGTTCTTTGAGAACTACTTCTCGCCGAGTATGCAATCCAGGATGGAAGTCAAATTCTTAGAACTTAAGCAGGAGAAAATGTCGATATCTAAATATACTGCCAAATTCAACGAGCTGGTAAGATTTGCACCTCATCAGGTGGACACAGAGGCGAAAAAGGTGAGAAGATTCGAGAACAGACTGAAGTCGGGGATATTCAACAAGGTAGCAGTATTGCAGATCAACACGTTCGCGGCTTTGATGGAGAAAGCATTAATTGCTGAAGGAGGGAGCGAAGCTGCGTCTCGATTTCATCAGGATAAGAAGAAGAAGACAAGTAACAGAGGAAGCAGTGGAAGAAGTAATCCGAATAAGAGAAAGTGGAGTGAGAATACCCAATCAGGAGGCAAGACAAAAGATAATAGGAAAGGGAGGTAGCCATGTACAACTTGCGGGAAGAATCATGCTTGAGTTTGCCTAAAGAAGAAGAGAGTCTGTTATAACTGTGGGCAAGAGGGGCACATGTCGCCCAATTGTCCCAGTCCAAAGAAGATACAAGGTTATTATGCCTATGGATCAACTGACCATATGGTACGGAACTATCTAAAGAGGAATGCTGAGAAGGAAAATGTCAACAAGGGACCCGGTGGCGGAACCTTGGCAATTCGAGGACCTGCACAACTAGGAAGACCAACAGCCTGTACATTCAACATGACGACACAGGATGCAGTGGCTACTCAGGAGGTGGCAACAGGTAATGATTTTGTTTAGAAATTTAATTACGTGAGTAATATGAGTCAGATATTTCTGTGAACTATTTTCTTTTATAGATTCAAGTCACATGTTAGAATTTGAAACAAAAATTAATATTGTGTTGATAAAAATGAATTGATGATACAACTTTAAAAGATTGTAGAGAATAAGAAAGTTGTGATTCCGAGGACGGAATCCTTTTAATGAGGGGTGAATGTGATAAACCGAGATTTCGAATAATCAATATTTTACGAATAATTTTTTTTATAATTAATATTAATATTAATTATCATTTTTCTGACAAGTATCTGGGATACGTGTATCGAGAAGGTCAATTTGTGTAATGACTAATAAATTTAGAGTAGAGTTGTGCTTAACAACTTTAGAAACCCTAACCCTAATTTTTGGATAGGGATTCGGTAGAAAATATAATTAAAATAATTATATTGATGAGAATGTGTTTGTACTGTATGTTGATAATGATCAATGATTGATCAGATAAGGTTTAAAATTAATAAACCCTAATAAGAGATTAGAAACCCTAACGTACCGTTAGAAACCCTAATCGAAAGTCGAGAAACCCTAATTTCATATTCGAGATTTATAAACCCTAATTAGGCAACCCTAATCCTAATTGGAAGGCCTAATATATTTATTAAACGTTGATAAGATTAAGAAAACCTAATTTAATTAGGAAAACCAAATTTTAGTTTCAAAATTTTAATTTTCTAAATTAAAACCCTAATTTAGAAAATCCTAGAAAGTTAGTATTTTAAAACCTAAGGGTTAGAACCTAAGGGTTAAACCTAAGGGTTAGAACCTAAGGGTTAAATCCTAAGGGTTTGAACAAATGTCAAGAATGCCATTAAATGTATTTACTAAATGACAAAACTACCCTTTTTACTTTCTTTAAATTGTAACTTGTAAAAATGGCTCATAACTTTAGTAGGTGAACTAACACATTGACTTTGTGACACAAATTTATAGCCAATCAGCTGAAAATCTCAACCTTGCAACATATCATTGTATATAAATTGATTATAAGAGAGAGAAAGTCCATTTTATTAGCTATTTTGCTAACTTGCTTTCACCTACTCTCTCTCTCTCTCTCACCAAGACCTCTGATTTCCTCAAGTAAATCAGTCACAAAATACCCCTCTTAAACACATAGATCAGATTCGGAGATCTAGGATCAAGAAAAAAAGCTTGAAGGTATAACACTAATTTTTATTTTGATCCAAGTTGCTTAGAAATTTTTTGTGTTTACATGATTAAAATCTTGTTAATGGATGTTTTATGAAGATCTATCATGAATCCATAGCATCAAAGTGCCTTACAATAAAGTTTTTCAAAAACTGTTCTTGAGCTCTAAAGGCGTCTGACAAGCCAATGTCAGAAGCCACTGATCTCTGTCTGTTTATGTTTTTTCTTATTTTATGTTTTGTATTGGTAGCCTATTATGTTGTCTTTATTCTGCAAGTGATAGTACAACCATCAGATGTCTAGATCGCGAGTTATAATCGGTCAAACACCGTTGATTGAGCTTGACTGGCTGCAAATCTGGGCAACCCAGAAAGTTAAAAACCGTGTCTGACAAGTTTTTGGAAGGCCCAAATCTGGTCGTTATGATGTTATTTGTTAATGTTGTTGTAATATACTTGTAGCCTGTTATCT
Organism: Panax japonicus; assembly: GCA_020205505.1. Taxonomy (NCBI): domain Eukaryota; kingdom Viridiplantae; phylum Streptophyta; class Magnoliopsida; order Apiales; family Araliaceae; genus Panax; species Panax japonicus. Next base: position 45,339,903 of record CM035101.1, on the reverse strand, counting down.
GAAGTATAGATCCATGCCTTAATATACTTTAAACCATCATCATATCGAACAAAGGGAATGGTCAAACTAGGCCTGCCGATTATAGTTGCCGTTTCTGGAAAACCCAGAATCCGGAAGAACATAATTTCTAACAGGATTTGACCGAACTTAATCTGGCGAATGTGTTTTTGATTAAGTGATCTGTTGATTCCTATATGTTCTTTGACATATGTACTACATGTTTGAACCATAATATCGACCTGTTAATGAACCGAACCTATATTAAAATGAGTTGGAAAGTGCCGGGTCGAAACTGTCTGGGTTTCTGGGTTACCTAAAAACCCCAGATTTGGCCTGACAGAAATTTAGAGAGCTTAGATCTTCGTGGTGTTTGGTTCTTTGACTCAGATATTGATTAGAACTTGTAGTACTACATTTCTACTACAAGATCGATGCTCAAGAAAGCCCAGAAACGATTTACACAGAGAATTAAGCGTGGTCAAACGTTGACCCTAGCACTGCCGCCTGTCAGTGTTCTTGAGGCTCAAGAACACCAACAGCGACGCTTAGTGTCGCTAAAGGGCAACATCGACGTTTTTTAATATTTTTATTTTCTGAATATTCTAGAAATTATTTAAAAATAGAAATAAATTATAAAATTACTAAAAATGGTTTTAAAAATCATTTTAAATTCTGAAAAATAACTTTTAATTATTTGAGACATTTTTCTTTAATAATTATAATTATTTTAATAAAAATGATATTTAATTTATTTAATTAGTGTGTTAAATAAATTAGAAAAAAATGATTTAATATTATGAAAAATCATTTTAAATAAGAATAATGTATATAAAAATATTTTAAGTTATGAAATATAATTTTTAATATTATTGGAGATTTTGCATTAATAATTTAATATTAATGATAATAGATTTATTTAATTAAATAAATAAGATAAAAATGATTTTATTGATTTAAAAATCATTTTAAATAAGAATAAAGTGTTAGAAAATATTTGGAATTATAAAATATAAATTTCAATATTTTTGGAGAATTCTTATTAATAAATTAATATTAATGATATTAGATTTATTTAATTATTATATTAAATAAATGAGTTAAAATGATTTTATTGATTTAAAAATGAGAAAAATGAATTAAAAATATTTCAAGTGATAATTAATTACTTTTAATATTTGAATGATAATTTCATTAATATTTAAATATTAATGGTAATGATTTAAAAATGATTTTAATTATTTTAAAAATCATTTAAGTAGAATATTAATGATTTAAAAATATTTTAAGTTATTAATAATAATTTTAATATTTTGACAAGTATGTTATTAATAATTTTATATTATTAAATATTAATGATAATAAGATTATTTGATAATTAAATCATTTAAAGAAGATTTAAGTGTTTGAAAAATTATTATACATTATAATATATAATTGTTTATAAATTATTAAAAGCTTCCGAAAAATATTATAAACGATATTCGACTTATCTAAAATAATATTGAAGCTAAGAGACAAAGTTTAATTGACAATCAATGTGTTAATTGTCGGATAGGGTGACCAGAACACTGAGAATGGACCGAAATCCAACCAGACTGAACTAGTCAGACTTGTTAAGTTTTTATATAGGTTATAAACACTTATGTGATTATATGATAATGTGCCTAGGAGAAGTTTGACTGTAGAATACAATGTTACGTGTTATAAATGATTGTGCTAATTGTGAGACCGACATTGTTGATTATAGGTCTTACGAACACAGTTAATTATATTGGGTAGCTGTAATCAACGCAGGAAGGCAAGTTTCCTAACTCAACCTTGAGTTAATATTATTCAATTATTATAGTGGTTAATTACTGCTAATTATACCACATCCAGGGATTTATTGTTGATTATTCGCAGTTAGTGCATATTTAATAATTCAAATTGATTTACTGATACTGAAATTATATTCGTAGAATAACTGTTGTTGGATATTTAAATTCGTAGAAGCTAATATTGACAGTATAGATAATTCCTATTTATTGTCGAATTATGTTGAGAAATGTCTTAGCCAATTATTCTGGACTAGATGAACATTTATTAAAACTTGATAGGTTCGAGAAGAGAATTCAATTATTATTGACAGATCGATGCCAATTATTTCGGCTAGATCAAGAAGTAACTAGAATTTGAAATCATAGTATTTCGTTGTCAAATCAAAATCTTGATTCTGAGACTGAGAAGAACAACCTTTTATATAAAGGGAACAATATTTTTAAGTCGTAATTCGACCATTGCGCGCGACCTAAGTATTATGCATAATATAGGGTACAAGGAGTTGGCCGGCTCTAAGTACTTGCAGATGGGTATGATTTAATCTTTATAGGTTATCTGATACTCTTGTGTATGTATCAAAGTAAATCTTTGATAGATACCCGAGAAAGTAGAAGTTCTAGATCCAATGGATCGCTCAACTATAAATCTGGAAAACATTCCACTTTGTAATTGCGTAGAATTGATTCTTGATTATTCAATAGAATATCGTAGAAACTTTGAAAGCGTTGTACTCTTTCATTATCAAATTATTGCGTTGCCTAGAATACGAGAAGACTTGTTATTGATTAACGATTTGTTTAGTTATTTCAAAGTTCTCCGAACTTTGGTTTCATTCTATCAAAATAGGATAGTATGTTCTTATTGATTCGTATACATTTATTGTATGTCTTAACTTGCGGGGCAAACTTGTTGCTCACCCTTGCTATAAATAAAATATTTCAGCTAGGAACGAAGAGGCCAACAGGTCAAAGAAGAACAAAGGAAAAGGCAAGATGCTAGGAGTAGTATAATGAACAGTATTATTATTATATTGTATTGCAAACCCTTTTTGTTTATCTAAGGAGTATGTTTGTAATTTTATGGTTAGCAAACCTGGGACTTATGTATTAACAACATGTGTTAATGACTTATGTATTCCTATTTATATATGAATGGGTAGTTAAATGGTATTATATTGTGGATTGTAAACACCAAACTTGGGGGTCAGGTAACCCGGATTTGGGGGTGTCACAATTCTTATGTTTGTCATATGCTAAATCATCAGCAATACAAAATAAACGAGAAAAGTATTTGAAATTAAAATATATAATCTATTCATCACCCCCCCTTCTAGAGCTGTGAGTTTCAATACAAATATTGTCTCGTAGAAAATATCCAAACTTAAATACAGTCCTCATTAAAATTATTGTCACACTATTTTACAAAATAGCGAGAACAACTATAATAACCATCTAGGACCATTACTCCACTCCCCGACTAGTTCCATCTACATTCTCACATCCTGAGAAGAACAATGGAACCAAAAGGAAAAGGGTGAGCTCAACTAGCCCAGTAAAGAATATTATGACTAAGATAATGTAGAACAAATTATCCTTAGTCCTCAACAGGGAAAAATCTGATAGAATACAATAGACAACAAGTTTTAGATCAACAACTACAGTGGAAACAACAATCCATTAAAGAGTTAAGTAGAGCATGATATCTACTATCTTCTATGATTTAAAAGTCTATCATCAATATTTTATCTCAGTAACACCAATCAATAATTATTTTCAATCAACGAATTATCTATGCACTATGGGCCAAAGATAATCGTTTGTATCACCAGTAGTCATGATCATGCCAAAAACCTATCCATCTATGCACTACGAGCCAAAGAGGAATTTCACCACAAACCTTATTTGTAACATTAAAAGTTATGATTATATCAGTACACAATTCTTGGTCATAATCATACCAATCAACTAGTCCATCTTTGCACTACGGGTCAAAGATGACTTTCAACACAATATACGCATGAGGATGACGACAATGATATAAAATTCAATCATGTGAGATCATGAAAAAATATTAGATATTTATAATTCAATTTATCTAGAGTTCAAAAATGTCCAAATTGTTAACATGATAACTATTTGTGAAGTAAAATTCAAGAATGATATTCATGTATCAAAAATAATTTGGACAGAAAAAAAAATTAAATTCTGTTGTGAATAATACTTATGAATAGTATCGTATGAATAGTATCATATAGATAGTACCCATAAATAGTAACCCAACATGAAAAGATTAAAATTTAATAAGAATGTTCAGACCAATATTCTAATGAAATGATATTAGATGAAGCGCAAAACTTACGAAATTTCTAATCATTTCAAGAATTATAAAAGGAATACTTACCATAGCAAGTTTAAATTTAGGAATATGAAATGAAATAATATCAGTTATATAATATGTAGTATGAAAGAAAATGATATTTTTGGGGTAAAATCTAATTACGAACAACACGCAAGTATACGTGGTCAACAAGTAATAAATTGAAAGTAGAGTATCGTTCCCACGAGGAATTATTTAATAAAAATCACCAAATACTAACCCGTAACCAACTCAATCTTATTTAAATGAATGAATTTCAATTTATAAATAAACTAATTCTAATTACCACTAGTTAAATTAATATTACAGAGTTTTAAAGTCACAATTTCACTAATTGCTTCATTTAAGTTAACACACTTCCCATCAATTATTCTCTATCCTGAATTGTTAATCAAGAACACAAAAGCAGATAAAACCACCTATCGATGCATAATACCCATACTCACTTAAATCCACAGATGATAGAATTAAGCAAGACATCATAATTAACTAATCCACTACATCTCTATGTGAATTATAATTAAAAAGGATTTAAAGCACAAGTTCTCTCTATAAGATCACATATGGCGTAAAGGCATATCTCTATCCTAAACATGAATCATGAATTCCATCTATGCAGAAATCACAAGCACATGCTATCATGATCAGATCTAAATCTATACTTCATCTCTCGAGTTCATATAAATTATCACGGTAATTGACGGCCAATCAATTAAATAATTAAGTCCAAATCACAATAGACAATCCTCACGATAGAACATAATAATTGATAGCGAAACATATTACAATAAACTACACAATAAGATCCATTGTAATCTCAAATAAAGAATTAGTTCATTGAATTAAAACTAAGAATCCACACTTGAATACACATTAAAAGATAAGAATAAGATTAGAGTAAAGAATAAATCTATTGTCAGCAAATCTCCATCTTCCTCAAGCTCTTGCTCTTGATCTTCAATGGTCTCTAAGTTGCTTTAATCTCCAAATCTCATAAGAACTAGGGTTTTGCTCCTAATCTACTCTAATATAATCTACTGGAATCCTCAAAAACTAGCCTCCCAATCCAAGTTAGAATCAAGTATTTATAGTTCTAATGGATATTCTAGCAAGTTAGGCAACTAAGACTCCTATTCTAGCTTAATTTAGAAATCAAATAACCCAATTTAATTCTCCCCCCGCCGATCAGTGCGTCCCATGCCATTCCTAGGCCATTTTGGGCACACCCCGCGCTACTGTAGTAGAGATTCTGGTGGCCCGACGTGCCCCGCGCTGTTCATAGTTCATTTATGGCGCGCCCCGCGCCGCTCTATTTTCTACTGTAACGTCCTTTGGTAAAATAAGCATAACGTTTGATGTCACTAGGAGTTACGGGGCCCGCAACCTATCAAATCGAAGATATCGATGAGATCTATAACTTTCATTCTTTGAGAATTAACATATTCAGATTCGATAAAGATCGAAATCGGGATTGAAGTAGATAATATATAAATTGCGAGTCGGATAACTTTGAGCTTTGATCTTTGTTGATAAAAAAGTCATAACTCTCGCATCCGAGCTTCCGTTTGGGACGAATTCAAGATGTTACGAAAAACTAAGAAGTAGATCTACAATAAATTTCAAGTTCCATACCAGGAACATTCATCCAACTTGGTATTAAAAGCTTTTGCAATCTTCCCTTCTTGCATTTGCTTGCATATTTTAGTCCAAAAGATGTCCAAATTGCTTTTCCTTGCTTCTTCATGTAAATGTTGTGTCATAGCCTACAAAATAACAAAACATGTATGAAATGCACACACCATGCATGCAAAGTAACTACAAAATATAGGTTTAAGCAACTAATTCAAATAATTGATACTGGATAAGTAGGTATAAAATGAACTTATCCAATACCCCCAAACTTAAACTGTTGCTTGTCCCCAGGCAACACAATATAATACAATATACATGCTATGAAATGAAACTAATCTATACGACTCCAAATCCAACAATAATGACAGAAACAAGTCTATTCAACCGACCTCAGCAAAATCAAATAAACATGACAATACTTCATATCAAAACCAATCAACAATTTCCTAGTCAATCATCAAGTCTTATACTGCTATTACTGGTATAGTGCGTGTGTGCTCAACATCCGTGCTAACTGATATAATGCTAAATACAACACATAATAGATCTCTTTAAAGGCATCATATAGTACAAACTCACAAAATTCACGAACAAGCTAAATCTAACTAAAGTCAAACATCCACCAAATTTAAGAGTCCAATCCGGGATACTTATGCTTTACTTTTCATTATGGGGGCTTTTTGTTCTTTTCCCATTTTATTGTTTTTTTAAACCATGACTGTGCAATGTCTCATTCCATTAGGCTAACAATGCTACCCCTTAGCAAGCTTTCGACCAACGACTCCCAGACCATTAAGACCTTAGGGCGCTAGGTGTAAAGACACTCCCTCGGGCTTACTACTCAAGTAACAAAGGCCCCGAAACAAAACTAGCCACGATATTTTTTTTTCATTTCTTTTTTTTTCTTTTTTTCTTTTTTTGAAGCTTATATATCCAAATTTTTTCCCCCAAACTTAAGTTTTTGTCTAAATTTAGCCATCTCCGCCTATTCATGTCTTTCATTTATTCAAACTAATATTATCCTTAAGAAGTCCATTATGTATCAATTTAAACTTAATCAGTCAATAAAGTTGTCTCTAACATGCTAAACTTGAGTATACAAGTTTCAAATAAGAAAAGATTCAATTCATAACAAGAAATCACATTAAAGTTCTAATAATCAGTACTATACTTGTCTACTCAATCCTAGTCTCATCATTGGCCAAAATAGACTATAACTATCAAACAGCTAGACTCATGCAAGATGTACTAAATGCTATATAAACATAGTAAACTAACTACTAATTTATTAATTTTTTATTTTTTTTATTTCAAGAACTGAATGCAAAAACTAAATGTAACTATATGAACTACAATGTAAATAACTAACTATATGTAATACGCCACTAAAATGCCCCCCAAACTTAAACTAGACATTGTCCTCAATGGATGAAATAGAAAAAAGTAAAGCAGATGATTTCCTTAAAAATATAGCAATCCTCTTCCTTGTTCGCTAAGTTTGGAGAATAGGTTAGGCACATGGAACAAATTGGGCACCACACTTGAATTTGACTTGGATAACCTTTTCATAATCTTTTGCCTGTCCATTGAACCTCAAATACCTACAAGACAACATGGATTAGAATAACACTTAGATTGGTAAGAGAACTTAATAAGCAAATTAATTCCTATCTACTAAATAAACTAGTAAAGCATTCCCAGTTAGCGCTTGAATTACAGTCTTTCAGCCTGACTTTGTCTGGTCAATGCTATCCAATTCCTCTTCAATAATTGAGGAACCCTCCATCCATAGAAAATAATATAGCTTTTGGTTGGTTCCCATTTGTGATGGCCAATGCATCAAAGTCACCTAGCATGCTCTAATTTGGTATATCTTAATCAAGAACGTCCCATAGCTAGGCGTTTTCTCCATTGTGTATATGATCACTTTGGGGGCATTGAAGCTTGTCACACACAATGGGCTCTTCGTCTATCATCTCTTTCTCATCCCACCATGGATTCAAAATTGTACTCGCTCTTATGTCATCAAGAGCTTTGCCGACGACATGACTACCAAGTGGGCATGATTTTGCAAATTTGACTGACTCTTTGATCTTTGGTGGATACCCATTAAGATCTTTGTCGACCTTTATTTCATTATCCCCAATTGTCTCAGCACTTCCAACAACTCGTGGCTCATCAAGTTGTAGATTTGGCTCGGGCACTTCATCAATCTCGGAATCCTCGTTATAACACCAATTGTTTTGAGGACAGTTATTCAAGGCTTTGAAGATTTGATCCATCTGGTTCAGCAGATTTTGAATTGCTATATTTGTTTTCATAAGTATAGCTCCATGACGAATTCGGGTGATACCCCCAAACTTGATGATAATTAGCATATGTATAATCGTTGAGGTATTCACCACCATGTTGTCCCGGCCCAAAACTAATGGTGCTTTGATGACTCGGATGATTACCAGTACAATAATTGCAAGTAACTGCTATCCTTCGATTACGTTGGGCTCCAACAACGTCCAACCTCCTCGAAAGTGTCTCAAGCTGCGCTGATAATGCAAAAAATGCATTGAGACTATCAATCCTCGCTTCCCTTGGTTGAGTCATGTTCGTGTATGGCCATTGATATGCAAAGTCATCCATGGTACCTGAAAAGAAAGAAAGAAAAAAAAATAGAAAGAGAATTAAATAACAAATAAAAAGAAAGAAAGAAAAGTTGTTTAAAGTAAGACTGATTTGATTGATGCAAATATTGGAAAAAATTATTAAACTAATTCCCCGGCAATGACGCCAAAAACTTATTGGGTAAAATCTAATTATGCATAACATGCAAGTATACGTGGTCAACAAGTAATAAAGTGAAAGTAGAGTATCGTTCACACTAGAAATTATTTAATAAACATCACCAAGTACTAACCCGTAACCAACTCAATCTTATTTAAACGAATGAATTTCAATTTATAAATAAGCTAATTTTAATTACCACTAGTTAAATTAAGATTACAGAGATTTAAGATCATAATTTCACTTATTGCTTCATTTAAGTTAACACACTTCTCATCAATTATTCTCTATCCTGAATCGTTAATCAAGAACACTAAAGCAGATAAAACCACCTCTCAATGCATAATACCCATACTCACTTAAATCCACAGATGATAGAATTAAGCAAGACATCCTAATTAACTAATCCACTATATCTCTATGTGAATTATAATTAAAAAGGATTTAAAGCACAAGTTCTCTATAAGATTACATATGGCGTAAAGGCATATCTCTATCCTAAACACGAATCATGAATTCCATCTATGCAGAAATCACAAGCACATGCTATCATGATTAGATCTAAATCTATACTTCATCTCTCGAGTTCATATAAATTATCACGGTAATTGATGGCCAATCAATTAAACAATTAAGTTCAAATCACAATAGACAATCCTAACGATATAACATAATAATTGATAGCGAAACATATTAAAATAAACTACACAATAAGATCCATTGTAATCTCAAACAAAGAATTAGTTCATTGAATTAAAACTAAGAATCCACACTTGAATACACATTAAAAGATAAGAATAAGATTAGAATAAAGAATAATTCTATTGTCAGCAAATCTCCATCTTCCTCAAGCTCCTGCTCTTGATCTTCAATGGTCTCCAAGTTGCTTTAATCTCCAAATCTCATAAGAACTAGGCTTTTGCTCCTAATCTACTCTAATCTAATCTAATGGAATCATCAAAAACTAGCCTTCCAATCCAAGTTAGAATCAAGTATTTATAGTTCTAATGGATATCCTAGCAAGTTAGGCAACTAAGAATCCTATTCTAGCTCAATTTGAACATCAAATAACCCAATTTAACTCTCCCCCCGCCGATCAGCGCACCCCTACGCCATTCCTAGGCCATTTTAGGCGCACCCCACACTACTGTAGAAGATATTCTGGTGGCCCGACGCGCTCCGCGCCGCTCTATTTTCTGCTGCGACGTCCTTCGGTAAAACAGGCATAACTTTTGATCCGCTAGGAGTTACGGGGCCTGCCACCTATCAAACCGAAGATATCAACGAGATCTATAACTTTCATTTTTTAGATCTAATAGATTTGAATCGGATAAAGATCGAAATTGATCTTGAAGTAGATGATATGTAAATTGCAAGCATGATAACTTTGAGCTTTGATCTTTGTTGATAAAAAAGCCATAACTCTCACATCCGAGATCCGATTGGGACGATTCAAGATGTTCTGAAAAGCTAAGAAGTAGATCTACAATAAATTCCAAGTTTCATACCAAGAACATGCATCTAAATTGGTGTTAAAAGCCTTGAAATCTTCCCTTCTTGCATTTACTTGCATGTTTTAGTTCAAAAGATGTCCAATTTACTTTTCCTTGCTTCTTCATGTCAATGTTGTGTCATAGCCTACAAAATAACAAAACGTGTATGAAATGTACACTCCATGCATGCAAAGTAACTACAAAACATTGGTTTAAACAACTAATTTAAGTAATAGATACCGGATAAGTAGGTATAAAACCTATTTATCAATATTTCTTATGACTATTGAAATAAAATAATATCCTTTACTATAGTAGAAACTAGATTTGACTGAAATATCAAATATTATCCTGAGAAAATCTTGCACAAAAAGCTACACTCAAAATATCCTTATACTCAAGAGAAATACTCACAATACTATAAAATAAGAATTTCAGATATTGTTGTTGGGTAAATTCTAGATACGCTCACACGCAAGTGTACATGGTCAACAAGTAATATAATGATGAGAAACGTTTCGTTCATACAGAGACTAGTATGAAATTAAACCTAACAATTGCCAGTTTTATATTATTTCAATTTTATTAAACTACTCAAATTAATGATTATAATTAATAAAAATTAAGAACTAAAAATTCCAACCAATAAACATAAATTATTAACCATAATTTCAAGCAAATAATGGAGAATTAGGCTTACAATTTCACTTTAAGTTTCACTCCGCTTATCACACCTTATTTTAGTTTAATTTTAGTATCTAAGTTTATTAATTAAGAACGGTCAAGTAGAATTAGCCATCTCTCGATGTACTAACACCGTATTAACTTAAATCCACAAATTTGATAGAATTAAGCCAAACACCTTAATTAACTAATTCACTATATCTCTATGTGAATTAAAATCAAAGAAGGTTTAAATTACAAGTTCTTTACGTGATTACATGAGATGTTAGGTATATCTCTATCCTAAACATTCATCAAGATTCTATTAAAGAACATAATTCAAGAACACATGCTATTGTGATTAGGTCTAGATTCATACATCATCTCTCGAGTCCATACAATCCACATAAAATTGGTGATCAAACAATTCATAAATTAAGTACGAATCACAATAGATAAACTGAATTGATTGTACTATTAAACTAAAATCAAGGTATGACAATCATTGTTCAACACTAAATATCCATTGCAAGCCTAAAAGGTAATTCAGTTCATCATAGACAAATTAAAAACTGAAATAAGTAAAGAATCCATCATCCCAATTACAATATTCAAATTAAAGAAAGAGAATAGTACAAAACCACCTTTCTTGGCCTTCAATTTTGTAATCTACGTGATCTTGACCTTCTTTGCTTTCCTCCAATGTCTTCTCTCCGATTAGGGCTTCAAATTGAATGATTGATTGTTATTATTGATGTCTCTATTATTTTGTGTTATATCCCCGCATAAGTCATGTAAAACACTGATAAAATTGTGCCCAACATAGTCCCAATCCATGCCAAAGTGTTCCATCCACGCAGCTGCAGAGTTCTAATCAAAGTAGAAATCTTCCTCTCTCCTCGTACCCCCGCCCTGGCGGGGGTTTTGCACTTGAAATGAGCCACCTTGGCGGGGGGGGGGGGGTGCTACTATTTTTGGCTCATGTACCCCCGCCCCAGCGGGGGTTTTCTTCCTTAATAAGCTCGCCCAGACGGGGGGTGATTCTGTAGATGCTGATTTTTGTTCATTTTGTGACACTTTCTCGCCACAACGTCACCATTATACCACCATGCCACATAATGCAATCCTAAACAGAAAACAAACACAGAACAAGTAAAATTGTACAAAAATAGACAGGATCAACACTGTTTAAGTCCAAATCAGAAGCCGATTCGTAGGTGTAAAACCCACTCATCAAACTCCCCCAAACTTAAACCGTGCTAGTCCTTGAGCACAACACAAAACATAATGCAATGTAATAGAATGCAGCTACATGCCTACAAAACCAACAATAAGATATAGAAAAGTCTATTCAACCAGCCTCAAAGAAATAAAGTAAACATGATAACATGTCATATCAAGGCAAATCAATAACTTCCCAGTCAATCATCAAATCTTAAACTTTTCTAACTGATATAGTGCGTGTGTGCTCAACAACCATGCCAACTGATATAAAGTTAAATATAACACATAATAGGTCTCTTTGAAGGACTCAAACAGTTTAAACTCAAGAAATCCACAAACAGTCTATATCCGACTAAAATCAAATAGTTACAAAATTCAAGAGTCAAAATGGGATACTTATACTTTATTTTTCATTCACGGGGGCTTTTTTCTCTTTTTTTTTTTCCCATTTTCACTTTTTATTGTTCTCATGGCTATGCAATGTCTAGTTCTCTTAGGCTTTTCAATGCTACTCTTTAGCGAACTTTCAACTAACGACTCCTAAACCATTCAGGCTTTAGGGCACTAGGTGTAAAGACAATCCCCTCGGGCGTACTTACTCAAGTAACAAAGGCCACAAAACTAGACTAACCACGATGTTTATTCTTATTTTTTTTTCTTTTTTTCTTTTCTCTTTTTTTAAACCATAACTTATATATCCCAAATTTCCCCCTAAACTTAGGTTCTTATCTATTCTTAGCCATCTCTACCTATTCCTATCTTCCTTTCATTCAAACTAATATTATCCTCTATAGTTCCATTATGTATCCCTTTAAACTCAATTAGTCAACATGGTTGTTTCTAAGGTGCTAGCCTGATTATATCAGTGTTATACAGATCAAGATCTAAATCATAACAAGAAATCACATCAAAGCCTTATAATCAATACCATACTTGTTTACACAATTCCAATCTCATCATTGGCCATAATAGACTGTCAGTAACTAACAGCTGGAAACATACAAGATGAACTAAATGAAATGAACACAGTAAACTAAACTAATATGTTTGAGATTTTTCAATTTTTTCATTTTTATAAGAATTGAACAAGACTAATTACATTAAACTATTAAAATAAACTATGCAAATGAAAACTACATGCAACTATATGAATGTTCACATACATGCTATAAATTAAACATGAAAACTAACTAAACTAACATATGCAAACTAACATATATATCAAAATAAACTACTATTAAAACTAATATCCCCCAAACTTAACAGTTACAATACCCTCATTGTAAAAATATAACATTAAAGTACAGAGGACTTCCCTGTATCCTGCTAAGCACGAGGTGATGGTGGCCTGGGAACAAAAACTTGGCACTCCTCCGCATCTGAATCCGATGAAGGGTACTATGGCATGGGCTCAGGTTGTTAGAACTGGAACTGATCGGACATGGCATGATTTAGACTTTGTAATGCCGCATTCAAAGAGGCAAAGGACCTGTTCATGGAGTCAAACATATGGTCCTGTTTGGCCGCCATTCGTTTCATCTTTCTGTTGGCATCTTTATCTCGATCATCAATACGGTGCTGGAGGCTACAGTATTATGAACTAAACATATACTTCGTCGATCTGCTGCTCCTTCACAGTCTCCTCCTCCCCAGTCATCTCATCAGCACAGAACTCATCATCCTCCGAGGTGTCCTCAGCCTCTTCTTCTTCTTCAGAAGCCTCGAGAAATATAGAACCGACACCTCGTGGGTGAGACTCCCCTCTAGCTCAGATAATGTATCTATGTATTATCCTTGAATCAAGAAGCTGGAGTGGCTACTGTACATGCTCATCACCTGACCATCGCACACCAGACTGCCTGCACAACCCACATATAAGAGACGGGTGTGGCAGTCCACCTGATAATGGCCCGCGCAGACAGCGGCAAATAGAGAAGCTGATGATAGCACCAATGTTGATGTCAATGTCTTTCATAATTGCATAAAGTAGTAACACTTTTTCTCTTGTCACTTTGCTATTAAGCGTTGAAGGAAATAATTTCACACTATAGAAACATGTACCATATCTTTCCATAACGGCTTAAGTCCTTGCTCAAGAAAATAGTACCACCCTTCCTTCCTTTTACCCAAACTGTGCCCGACTTAGATATCTTAGTCAAAATCTAGTCATAGTTTGGATTGCTATTGCGTAGCTGAGTATACTGGCATATGGCAGGGGCTCGCAGGCTTTAGTACTCGTTGATGGCCACTGGAATGAAGGGAACCTTGTTTACCCCTCATAAATGCACTGTATGGCGCCCTATCCTCAGCATTCACGTAAAACTACTTCACCACATTTACTATAGCTGGGTCATGATCATTTGTGAGCATTTCCAGCTTTGCTCATGTATTTGCCTCCTCATCTGCCCATCAAAAGAATCCGGTGCCAAACCCTGCTCAGGAGTTAGTGCTTTTGTGACGCCCCCAAATTCTGACCTCCACTTGGTCACCCGAATTCGGTTCATCACGTTCTCAAAGTATTACCATAATAACTAAAATCACACATTCACAACGAAAGATCTAATTTAGAATAATATACAATAATTTATTATAATTATTCCCCCAAGTCTCGCAACCTACAATACTTAATAGATTACATAATAATATCGAATAGAAACTTATTACATAACTCTACTTAAGTTTAAACACAGTCTGCAAATAGTCTTAATACAAAATAAATAATTTAAACATAGAGGGACAAGCTAGTCAGTAGCCTTGCCCTTGCCCTTGTCTTTCCCAGAGACACCTCCCTATTCCGCCTTAGCTGAAAGGTTTTAAATAAGCAAGAATGAGCACAAATTGTCCAGCAAGTAATATACAACAAGGGTAATAGTTTTATAACACGAGTATGAAATATCGAAATATCCTCTCTAAGATAGTTCAAAGTTTCATAATAATATCATTAATAATGAATATCAACAATCCTTGGAATAAGATCAGTAATTCAATATAATCAACCGATATATATGAATTTAAAGGCTATCAAGGTATCCGTCTGGATCACAATTTATACTGAGCAATCATTAAGGACTATTGAGCATCTACTAGAATTACCAATATTAAACTGATAACCCAAAAGAATCAAGTACTATAGCTGACCAGTCTACAATACTTTAAGTTATGCATAACACCACAGTAATAATATACTCATATGTCGGGGTTTCCAACAACATACCTTCCCCTTACCATAAGGGTTGTTCAACTCAGTTTTTAAGATTTCTGTACCAATCAAGTGGTTTGGACAGTTTTATAAACATGCATATAGTCTAGCCGAATCAAATAGCATCGACTCTTTCACAATATTCAATATCAATACTAAGTTCATCATGAATAATAGTTCTCACTAAGGGTTTAAGCATATTAGCTCGAGAAAGTAATATAACTTGTATTCAAAGAAATAAGTTTACGGTATTCGTCGAATAAAGAATGCAAAGATACTTGCACAATAAGAGTAGGGTTCAGATACTTGCCTTAAGCGTTGATTACTACTTATAGCGTAAAATCACCTCAACGAACTATATTATCCTATTTATGTATGTATATGTACTCATTAGTGACACATCTTGACATAAATCTCAACATGCAATTATCACACATATCTATCTATACACCTTAGAACTCATAGATGTATAATTCACATTGTTCTTACCTTTAAAACCTTAAATTTCTTTTAGCAAATTTAAGTCTCATATACTCATTTTATGTTTGTATACATGAAACATTACTTGAGTTACACATTCTAGATTACGTCGTTCACACATATGTGTCAAGGAACTTTTAACTAAGTTTGGTCTTCTTTATTTACTTTCACTAATTGTTATTGTTTACTCATAACATTTCTATTTCACAAGTTATTAAAATTTATTGCATGAAAGATTAACCATAGTATTTATTAAATCACATAACAATTCTAAATAACTTTTTCAAAGCATGCTTACATATATTAGGTTTATTCGGACGTAGCTAGTATAACTCTCTACTTAGAAATTCAGTTTAGTTCATGGGTGGGTAACATATATCAAATTGATAACATTTATCAATTAATCCAGCCTTTTCCAAATTCACGATGTTGTTTCTAAATTCGAAGACATCCTGCCACGTTCAAACCCGAAGACATCTTCCGAAGTCGAAGACTTCATCTCCGAACCCGAAGATATCTTGTCACGTCCGAACCCGAAGACATCTTCCGAAGTCGAAGACATCATCTCCAAACTCGAAGACTTCAAAAACAACTTCAGTCAATACTTTATAAGTAACCTTCTATCATTTTACATGTTTAATCAATTGTTCACTTTGTTTTTTTATCCATGTCTCATTACATAAATAAAGTATTCTTACCTTACTTAGTATTATTATTATATTTTCTCTTGTTATTAATCCTATTTTATCTTATTTTATCAAAAAAACAAGTCTTGACCTGTTTAACCCGACCCGAACCGAACTGACTCAACACTGAAAATGGCCTAGCACCTAGGCGCTTGAAATAAGCCAGGGTTGAGCGACTAGGTGCTCCCCTGCAGAAGCCAAAATCCAATTTTTTTAACATTTTGAGTTTTGATCCTTTTTGATTCAATCCTTCATAACTTGCTCATTTCATATCCAAATGTGTTCAAACCACTTCCATTATCTCATAAACTTACATATCTTCAATATTTGATATCTTGAACAATTTTCCAAAATATTTATTTAATCAAATTATTTACCTTTCCAAGCAAAGGTTCTCATGTTAGCTTGTCTTACCAATTATTTTGCTACGAGTTCGTTTTATGCCCGAATCCGATGATTTAACTTGGGTTATGATCGTATTTCATATATGCTTAATATGACATTTTAGAATTACACATATCTCTTACATATTTTAATCACAATTATCAAACTTTCAAGCATACTAAGCTAGGTTTCATGCTCACATGCTTTTACATGATTCATTTTAACTTAGATGACATACCAAGACATATAAATCACATATTCTCCTTCCAATACTCATCCTTATACTTTTATATCCATCATGATCACACAACACATAAACTTCCCACAATCAAGCATCCATTCTTACTAATATCTACACATACTATCCTAGTTTGACAAAAAAAAATAATGCTAGATTATGAACTTACTTCTTGAAGACTTTCTTCCTCTTATCTAGGAACCTTAAGTAGTTCTCCACCTTTGCTTCTCCTTCTTGAACTCCTCTTGAACCACCAAAGTGCAAGAGTTCCTCTAGATTTCTTCTACTTCCCTCAATTTCTCTCTAGCTCTTACTATACTACTAACACTTATGAAATTTCAAGTAAATAAAGTAATGAACTAGGATGGGTTATATTTATAGGCAAGGTCTATGTATACAATACATGTACTAATACTTGGTATAATACTTGTATTTGTACACCCAACTAGGTATTAACCATAGGTAAAAGGTGATTAGGTAAAAAGGAATTACCAACTACTTCACCAACTATGTCCTTCTTCATCATGAGCCCACATGGGATTCTTTGTAAGCATTTTTGTGCAACAAAAATCAGCACTTAAGCTTAATAGGGCCAAATTTCGGCCATGAGGGGTAGCATCAATATGTTGCACTTTTATTTTATCATTTGTACAATATGCTAGCTTATTGTTACCTTTACACATACATCTCTACACCTATATATATATATATATATTCATATATATATATATATATAAGTATACTTATCTTATATATGTATTCATTTAATCCATGTACATTGGGTTTTTCCAAATTAATATTTGATTTGGGCTAGGTACAAACACTTGTACACATTGGGTTAAACATTAGTCTACCAATTCAAATTCTTGGGCTAAACTCCCAATTATGCAAGTATGTTACATTAATAATGTTGGGCTTGGATTTATCCTAGATCCAACACTTCATTAAGTTACCCATCAATTAATCTGATTAAGAAATTAATTATACCACAAAAGGCTTAACACTTAAGCTTAATCAATCATAACTAAGCTTATCAACATCATCAATAAATTTCTTAATCCTTTCAAACATGATTCAATTAAATTTTCGTTTTCACCTTTCATGACACACAAACATATATATTTGTTCAAAATAAATATTCAAACACTTTTATTTCTAATTTATAAAAATCTCAGGTATTACAGCTTTGGGCATTAAGAAGTCCTGTTTATCAGTGGTGTTGGCACTTATGAACTTCTGTCTGTCGAATGCATGTGTAGGTGGTGAATCTAACGCCCCGAAATCTGGTCTATCTTCACATTCGGATTCCGTACGTCACGAGTACATCATTCATTATGCATACATCATTATATACTGAAATATAACAACATACACTCTCAAATCCCATGTTCTCGAAAACCTTAGAACCTCTTTCATTACAAATAATGATAATTACATTATTCTTTACATCTTACACGAGTGACTTTCATCCGCCACCAAGGATTCATAATTGTTCATTAAACTAGTCTACAGTTTAATTCTATCATTCTATATTACAAGTCTTCACTTGCTCTTCACGCACATTCATATACTGAATGGCACTTTGTCCGAATACCGATCAGCTTGATCTTTTCGGGATCCGTAAGTTCTTTCTAACATTGTTCGCTGAAAATGTTTTTCATTTAAAACAAGTGTGAGCATTCAATTTCCCAGCAAGTCATAACAGTTGAACAAATAACTTCAAGAGTTTAACATTCTTTTCAGACTTCAATAATCGAACAAAGGTTACAAAGCAGCTTGAATAATAGGAATAGTCTTGATTCCTATCATCTTAAAACATTAGTTACATGAACTTTAAAATACTTTCATTCTCTACTCTCTTTATGCACATTCTATCTGGCTAGAATCAATAGCCCAGACTTAACAATAACGGTTCATGTATAAACAGAATATTCTTTTATTGAATAGTTCAAAAATAGAACAATTCATCTCATAGAAACACCGAAGTGTTCACATTGTGGCACAAGGCCTCATACATTCTACCACCTTGTACAAATATCGCACATTCGCACATAGACAGAACTTCTCAAGTTCAACATCTGAGAAGTTTAAGAAACTAGCATTCATTTGAAATATGAATGAAGTTAGGAAACTTGCCTTACGAACAACTACAGCTTACGCTGAACTACTCATTCCAATCCCTATAATACATAATGAAATAACAAATACACCAATTAGTCATATACTTGACTTACACATTGGTTTACTTAACTTTACTTTTTAAGGTTCACGTTCTTGCAATATAATTTTACGCGACTAACTTTTATTACCGGTTTACGGTTTCATGATATACGGAGATGTTTTACTCAACACGTTCATCATCTTTGATGATTCACATTCTTATCTTCTTTGTATACTTCTATAGGACTCAATACACATCTCTTCTCTGCTAGTAGTTCATATTGTACTCTAAGTGGTTTCCCACAAACAAGCAACAAACAAGTTCCTGTCTCATCTATACTGCCATCACAGTGAGTTAGATCGGTTGCCAGTTTTGTATATACCTTCGCTCTCTGAAGGAATTGTTTAGCTCAGCTCCCATATGTCAACCATCAAAGGTTACGATTGTACCACAATCTAACTTATCTTAACTTATACGAACTATTAAATTATAATGTTCTTTAAGTTAATTTCTTATTCCTTTTGGCTTTCTGGCAAGTAAATGCCATACCTCAGGATTCATTCATCATCGTCTAAGTCATATAGTCTTTTGTATACTCAGAACGATCATTCCGCATTCATTCTATACATTAATAGCATTAAGTATTTTACATTACCTTATCATTATCTTACAACGTCCGGTTCATTTGACCCAGAGCGCCATCCAAGTTATAAACATTAACTCTGCTTCTTTTACGTTATATGTACTTATCTTTGATTTAGCTTCTTCACCCATCACAGGTTTAATCATTGGTATTTGTTATGTTATGGTCAAACCATACACGGAGTACAGGTTCTACACGTTTAATATTCGCGTACACCTAACCTTCACGTTGGTTAAAGTGTTCATCGCTTACATTTCATTCTAGAATTCTCATCCGACTCACAATTGGTTTTCATTAATCTTATTACCGTTCGATATGGCTTTCTTGATACCATTCGTATCTTACTTACTACATTCATCAACGTCTAAGTCATACAACCAGGGTATACTTAACACGCTCATCCAACGCGAATACGATTCACGAGGATCGTTTACGTATTCAACGTTCACGTTGCTCGTCTCTTAATCTCTCATTCAACCTTTACTCAAGGTTTCAATTTCATTCATCGTAATCCATTCCATGAACCCCATGTTCATTATTTTTTCTTAATGTCGAAGCCATACAGTCTTTTGTATGCTAAGACCGATCGGTCATTGCAACAACATTGAGTTCATAACGTCTATACGCTTTACACTTATCTCTTATTACGATGACATAACATCAAAATGTTATTCATTACTTTTGCCACTCAACGTCTAAGGAATCACAATCACAGTAATCCCTCACCTTCGTTCATAATGACTACGGTCCCCGGATATCTGTTCCGTAACCCGCACCTACATTCTTTGTCTTTTAATCTCATTTAATCTTTTTGTTCAACCTTTATTAAAGGTTTAAAACACTTGATTAAGTGTTACATTAGTTGAACATTATGTTCATATTTCTTTCTTGCACATCCTCCAGTAACTGAGAACTAAAAATCTCATTTCTGGGCATTACTCTGCACCGGCGCTGCGGCGCCGTGCCCTTCCCTTCCTCTCGCACTGCGGCACAACCTACTTCTCTCTCCTCTCTTCCCGGACTGGCGCTGCGACACTAAGTCCTTTGTTATCTCTTGCACTGTGGCTCCACTCTCTAGAAGATTAAGGCCGAGCTCGCGCCGCGGTGTCGGCCTCCAAGGCACGACTCGCGCTGCGACGCCGAATATGAAACCTAGAAAATTTTTCTAAGTCTTTTACAAGCTTGAGACGCTGATTTCAAAATCTCATAACGTCTTCGTTATAACTCGGAACGAGGTCGTTCCAAAGCCATTTTCTTCTTTATCTTATGCACTTCGATTACACATTAACATGCCATTCAATTGGCTTAATCTTCACTCTTTGTTCATTTTACGTTATTAACGTTCTTCGTTCGTTCGTCTGTAATTCGGTCATTCGAACTCGGAATTCATTCGTTCTTGAGTCTACGACTCACGATTTCAACATTCTCTTACATTCTTATGAAACCCTACATGATCGGGTTCATTAAACTAGTCTACACTTTAATTCTATCATTCTATATTACAAGTCTTCACTTGCTCTTCACGTACATTCATATACTGAATGGCACTTTGTCTAGATACCGATCAGCTTGATCATTCCGGGATCCCTAAGTTCTTTCTAACATCGTTCACTGAAAATGTTTTTCATTTAAAGCAAGTGTGAGCATTCAAATGCCCAACAAGTCATAACAGTTGAACAAACAGCTTCAAGAGTTTAACATTCTTTTCAGACTTCAATAATCGAACAAAGGTTAAGAAGCAGCTTGAATAATAGGAATAGTCTTGATTCCTATCTTCTTAAAACATTAGTTACATGCACTTTGAAATACTTTCATTCTCTACTCTCTTTCATGCACATTCTGTCTGGCTAGAATCAATAGCACAGACTTAACAATAACAGTTCATGTATAAACAGAACATTCTTTTATTGAACAGTTCAAAAATAGAACAATTCATCTCATAGAAACACCGAAGTGTTCACATTGTGGCACAAGGCCTCACACATTCTACCACCTTATACAAATATCGCACATTCGCACATAGACAGAACTTCTCAAGTTCAACATCTGAGAAGTTTAAGAAACTAACATTCATTTGAAATATGAATGATGTTAGGAAACTTGCCTTACACACAGCTACAGCTTACGCTGAACTGTTCATTCCAACCCCTATAATACGAAAGGAAATAACAAATACACCAATTAGTCATATACTTGACTTGGCATAATACGCTTCATAAATTTAGCGTAACTAGGCATTTGCTCTAGGGCTTTTGCAAAAGGAATGTTAATCTGAAGTTTCTAAAAAACTTCCAAAAACTTCGAGAACTGTTTATCCAATTTCTGTTTCTGCACCCTCTGTTGGAATGGTGGGGGAGGATAAACAACGGGCTCAACATCTGTCTTACTCTTGTTCACCTGATTTTCCTCACCTTGTTTCTCTTCAATCACTTTGTCTTCACCTTGTTTAACATCATTCTTCACTGAATTTTCTGCATTCTTTCCCTCAAGATGTTTTCCACTCCTCAAAGTGATTACTTGACACTATTCATGATTCCCCTTAGGATTTTTCTCTGTGTCACTAGGTAGAGTCCCTTGAGGTTTGTTGTTGAGTGCTAAAGCCAGCTGTCCCATCTGATTTTTTAAGTTCTTGATGACCACTACTTGTGATTTCATTGCTGCCTCATTCCCATATATGTACTTCAACAATAGTTCTTCCAAATTTGTCTTTTTCTCTTGATGTGGAGCTGCTTGTTGAAGCTGATTTTGAAACCCCGGGGGATAAGATGGTCGTGGACCTTGCTAATTTTGGTTATTACTCCACGAGAAGTTGGGATGGTTCCTATTCCCCATATTGTAGTCATTCTGATACTCATTTTGTGGAATTCTATTATAGCTGCCCATAAACTGTACCATTGCAGGGTTAATGGTACACTGTTCTGTAGGATGTTCCCAAACAAATAATTCACAAACATAAGCCACCTGCTATGTCTGTGCACCTGTAAGAGCATCCATCTTTTTCTAATAATGCTGAAATCTGTGCCGCTAACGCTGTTACCCCATCTACCTCTAACATCCCAGCTGTCTTAGGCTATGTCATTCTCGCTGTAGGCCACTGGTAATTGTTAGTTGTCTCTATCAAATTGTTTGCCTCATAACACTTTTCCATGAAAGCTCCACCAAAAGTTGCATCAATACTAGTCCTGAGATTCCTACTCAGCCCATTGTAGAATGTGTTCATCTGCAGCCATTTAGGTAGTCCATAATGTGGGCACTTCCTAAGTAGTTCCTTGTACCTCTCCCATTCTTCATATAAAGACTCCCCATGTTGCTGCTCAAATATAGTAATCTCGTTCCTCATCTTCATAGTCTTTGCTGGTGGGAAAAACTTAGCCAAAAAGATTCTGAGCAAGGTCATCCCATGTTGTAATCGACCCTAGCAGTAGTGAGTGTAACCAACTTTTTGCAATGTCCCGCAGTGTAAACAGAAACAAGAGAAGCCAGACTTCATCTTCCGACACCCCATTGTATCTGAAAGAGTCACAAATATCCAGGAAGCTGACTAAGTGCTCATTCAAATCGTCGTTGGCTAACCCCCCAAATTGCACTGAGTTCTGTATCATTTGTATGGTCCCAGGCTTGATCTAAAAGTTATTCGCAGCTATCGCAGGCCTGGTGATGCTTGATTGAATCTCAGTCACCCTCGGAGTGGCATAATCCCTTAGCGCTTTCTGATCCTCTGCAGCCAGTGTTTCTTCGTGTTTATCAAAGTTTTCTCTGTTTTCCCTAATCCAATTACTCAACCTCTAAAACTGTCGTTCAATGTCATCCTCGAAAGGAAGAAAGTTTGGTTTCTTAAACAGAGTTTACATACAATAAATCAGAGAACCTGAAACAAGAAAAAACAAAAACAAAAAGAAAAATTGTTTAACTAAAACTGAAATAATTAAAATGATATTGAAAGCAATAAAATCAAACTGATCCCCAGAAATGGTGCCAAAAACTTGTTGGGTAAATTCTAGATACGCTCACACGCAAGTGTACGTGGTCAACAAGTAATATAATGATGAGAAAAGTATCGTTCCCACAAAGACTAGTATGAAATTAAACCTAACAATTACCAGTTTTAAATTATTTCAATTTTATTAAACTACTCAAATTAATGATTATAATTAATAAAAAATAAGAACTAAAAATTACAACCAACAACATAAATTATTAATTGAAATTTCAAGCAAATAGTGGAGAATTAGGCTTATAATTTCAATTTAAGTTTCACTCCGCTTATCACACCTTATTCCAGTATAATTTACTATCTCAGTTTATTAATCAAGAACACTCAAGTAGAATTAGCCATCTCTCGATGCACTAACACCGTATTAACTTAAATCCACAAATTTGATAGAATTAAGCCAAACACCCTAATTAACTAATTCACTATATCTCTATGTGAATTAAAATCAAAGAAGGTATAAATTACAAGTTCTTTACGCGATTACATGAGATGTTGGGTATATCTCTATCCTAAACATTCATCAATATTCTATCAAAGCATAGAATTCAAGAACACATGCTATTATGATTAGGTCTAGATTCATACATCATCTCTCGAGTCCATACAAATCCACATAAAATTGGTGATCAAGCAATTCATAAATTAAGTACGAATCATAATAGATAAACTGAATTGATAGTACTATTAAACTAAAATCAAGGTATGACAATCATTGTTCAACACTAAAGATCCATTGCAAGCCTAAAAGGTAATTTAGTTCATCATAAACAATTTAAAAATTGAAATAAGTAAAGAATCCATCATCCCAATTACAAAATTCGAATTAAAGAAAGAGAATAGTACAAAACCGCCCTTCTTAGTCTTTAATTCTGTAATCTTTGCGATCTTGACTTTCCTTGCTTTCCTCCAATGTCTTTTTTCCAATTACGGCTTTAAATTGAATGAATGATTGTAGTTATCGATGTCTATGTTATGTTGTGTTATATCCCCGAATAAGTTATGTTAAACACTGATAAAACGACGCCCAATACAGTCCCAATCCATGTCAAAGTCTTCCATCCACGCAGATGAAGAGTTATAATCAAAGTAGAAATCTTCCTATCTCCCCGTACCCTCACCCCGACGGGGGTTTTACACTTGAAAGAGCCGCCCCGGTGGGGTTTTTCTTCATTAATAAGCCCGCCCTTGCAAAGGGGTGCTTCTACAAATACTGATTTTTGCTCATTTTGTGCCACTTTCTCGCCACAACGCCACCATTATACCACCATGCCACGTAATGCAATCCTAAACATAAAACAAGTAAAACTGTACATAAATAGACAGGATCAACACTGTTTAAGTCCAAATCAGAAGCCGGTTCGTAGGTGTAAAACCCACTCATCAATTGTGATGGTGTGTTTAGGAAGGAGGGGTAACCTCCCTTTTATAGTGCAACGAAGGGAGAAAAAAAAAGTAGGTTGCCTAATTTCTTGCCTAACACTCCTACCTAACTCCCTTTCTTTCTTCTCTTCCTAATTCCTCATTTTCTATGTTTAAGGGCCCATAAAAGTTAGAAAACACAACTTTGCAGGATTCTTTCAAGCCACCAAAAAAGAAAAAGAATACCAAATCAAAATGATAACCTTCACTCGACTTTTATTCACATTCTAAAAATTATTTTTATTATAATAATATTACCATTTAAATTCTGAAATTATTTTATTATATTATCACATTATACTATTATAATGTAATATTATAATAATATATTAAATGAATATTTTATCAGAGAAAATAATATGTCAAACTTTAACAAATATTTCATGCTAAATTCCTTCATCTATATCAAAATTGAACCAATATCCACCACATAATAATTATTAATATTATAAGCTCACAATATTAACAACCAGTCAGATAAGGATTTATCCTTATTTGCGCGCAATTATATAACCTAACCCATTTCCTCGACAGAACTTTTTAGACATTGCTAATAATGCTAACTAATAATATGAATAATTGTGTCATATCAATTATTGATTTAATAATATAAAATATTATGCAGATGATACTGTGATAATAATTAAATCAATAATATGAGATACTGTGCAACAATTACTATGTCAATTATTGAATGAAACTGAGTGACTTCTTATGTAAAAATCAATAATCAAAGATATTGTGTAATACCGTGTGCTACTGTGCAACCACGAGTATTATTGTACTTTTACCACTGGGTATTTCAACAGTTAACGGTAAAAGTATTGCCGTTATTTTTTATAAAAAGGTTATTTCTGTCACTTTTAATATCCGACAGTTATTCCATTATATGGTCTAACAATGATTGCGCCGTCGTACGAATATTCCCCGAATATAATATGACAACTTGCTTACTTTGCAAAAATTGCAAATATCACCCATAAATAAAGAATTGAATCAAATCAACACCTTATTATTCAAAATAATAATTAGAGAAATTAAATCTTTATTCATAAAAAGTTGAGGTCATACAACCTTCCCTCCTTATGAAATTTCATTTTTGAAATTGATGTACGTACCTGGTATGTCGAAGAAGTGAGAATACCTTGTTTTCATTTTAGATTCTAACTCCCAGGTCATTTCCTCAATATTGTGGTTTCTCCATAAAACTTTGACTAGAGGTATAACCTTTGAGCGTAGAATCTGCTCCTTCTTATCCAAGATCTTGACAGGTACCTCCTCATATGTTAAATCTTCCGCTATCTTATCTGGTTCTAATTTAATAATGTGGTTTGGGTCTTCCACATATTTACGTAACATAGATATGTGAAAAACATTATGAGCATGAGACATACTAGGCGGTAAGGCGAGTCTATAAGCCACAGTTCCTACTCGATCGAGGATTTCAAATAGACCAATGAATCGAGGGTTGAGTTTTCCTCTCTTTCCAAATCTAGTAACTCTTTTCCATGGAGAAACACATAAAAATACATGATCTCCATTATATAATTCCACGTCCTTTCAATGAAGATCAACATAGCTCTTTTGTCGATCTTGTGAGGTTTGTATACGTTGCTGGATCATTAGAATATTTTCTGTAGTCATGAATACCAATTCTGGTCCTAGCAACGTTGCTTCACTCACCTCGTCCCAACATACTAGAGAACGACACTTTCGTCCATACAATGCCTCGAATGGAGCCATGCCTATTCTTGCTTGATAATTATTGTTGTAGGAGAATTCCATCAATGACAAGTACTTGTCCCAACTTCCTTTGAAGTCTAGTACGCATTGTCTCAATAGATCTTCAAGTGTTTGAATATTCCTTTCCGATTGTCCATCCGTTTGGGGATGATATGCAGAACTGAATCATAGATCAATGCCCACAGCTTTCTACAAGATAAACCAAAATCGTGCAGTGAATCTTGGGTCTCGATCAGAAACTATGGATACTAGCATACCATGCAATCTCACGATATCATTTATGTACATACGAGTAAGACGTTCAAGTAAATGAGTTTCTCGTATAGACAAGAAACGAGCGAACTTGGTTACTCTATCAATAATGACCTAAATTGCATCTATGCCTTGAGAAACCTTGGAAAGACCGATAACGAAATCCATTTTATGTGTTCCCACTTCCATTCTAGAATATTTGAGTGGTTAAAATGGTCCTTTTGGTACTTGATGCTTCGGCATTGACACATTGACAAGTTAAACACCTTGAGATAAACTCCGTGATCTCTCTTTTCATATTGTTCCACCAAAATGTATTTTGAAGATAGTGATATATTTTGGTAATTCCAAGATGGATTGCAAACGGTGTGTTGTGTGCCTCCATCATGATTTTATACTTCAAATCAGAGTCGTTAGGAACACAAAGTCTGGAGTTGACTCAAAGTATTCCTTCTTCGTCGATTCTTGCTTCTGGAATAACACCTTCTTATACTTTCTTATTCATACGCATTAGCTCTGAGTCTGTGGCTTGAGCAGCTTTAATTTTATCAATTAAAGTCGATTCTACTCGTATATTTCCCATTTTCACATTGGTCCATGGAGTTTTTAACTCTATCTTCATCCTTTGTAAGTCATACAAAATAGGTCTTTGTGTTAACATCATCGCATTCGTTCCCGCATATGATCTTCTACTAAATGTGTCACCTACCACATTCGCTTTTCCAGTATGGTATTGAATGGTAAGGTCGTAATCTTTAAACAACTTGAGCCAACGTCTTTGTCACGTGTTTAGTTCCTTTTGGGTGAAGAAATATTTGAGGCTTTTATGATCTATATAGATCTCGACTTTCTCCCCATACAGGTAGTGTCTACAGATCTTTAACGTGAAAATGACTGCTGCCAACTCTAGATCATGAGTAGGATAATTCCTCTCATATTCTTTGAGTTGTCGTGAGACATAGGCTATGACTTTCCCATGTTGCATGAGAACAAATCCTAAACCTCTGCCTGAAGCATCGCTGTAGATGAAAAATCCATCTGAACCTGATGGTATTATTTGAACATGTGATGAAATGAGTCTCCTCTTGAGTTCTTGGAAGCTCTTCTCACATTACTTGCTCCATCTAATCTTTGTATCTTTTCAAGTCAGTTGAGTTAATGGAGTAGCGATTCGAGAAAATCCTTTAACGAATCTCCGATAATAACCAGCTAAGACCTAGAAAGCGACATACTTCGGTTACTGACTTAAGTTGCTCCCAACTTTGTATTGCTTCAATCTTTACCGGGTCAACTGATATTCCATATTTTGATATCACGTGCCCAAGAAATGCTACTTCTTCAAGCTAGACGCATTTCTTCAACTTAGCATATAGTTTATTTTCACGACGCTTTTAGAGTATCAAACTCAAGTGTTGCTCGTGATCTTCACGACTTTTGGAGTAGATAATGATGTCATCAATAAAGACAACCACAAAATGATCCAAATATTCCTTGAATACCCGGTTCATCATATCCATGAAAGTAGCAGGAGCATTAGTCAATCCAAAAGATATGACTAGGAATTCGTAATGCCCACACTACCGAGTTCTGAAAGCAGTCTTTGGAATGTCATCAGTTTTAATCTTTAATTGATGATATCCAGAATGAAGATTGATCTTTAGAAAGAATTTAGCACCTTGTAACTTGTCAAACATGTCATCAATATGAGGTAACAGGTACCTATTTTTGATGGTGACATGGTTCAACTCCCGATAGTCAAAGTAAAGTTGCATACTCCCATCTTTCTTCTTTACGAATAAAATTGGAGCACCCTAAGGAGATGTACTAGGACGAATGAAACCAATGTCTAACAATTCCTGTAGTTGGTTTTTTAACTCTTGAAGTTCAATAAGAGCCATTCGATATGGGGTTGTGGCAATGGGTTTTATATTGGGTTAAAGGTTAATAAAAAATTCGATTTCACGCTCTGGGGGTCGGCCACAAATTTCATAAGGAAATACGTCAGGAAATTCATTAACAACAAAAATATCATTCAAATCTGACGTATTTTTGTTTAAAACCATGACATGGGCTAAGAAAGCTTGACATCCATTTTGAATAAATGAAAGGCTTTATAACTTGATATGACAGTGATTGACTTTAGTGGTTTGGTTGCTTGAATTCGCATAACAGGTTGGTTAGGAATATGAAAACTAACGACCATACGAAAACAATCAATTTTAGCATGATGAGTAGTTAATCAATCAATCCCTAAAATAACATTAAATGCAAGTATTTTCAAAGAGATTAGATCAGTATGTAATGTGAGGGTGCCGATTTGAATCAAACAAGATTTATAAAAAGTGGATCTAATGAAATTTCTCCTAACAGAGTTTCAACAGATAAGTAAAAGTCCAATTTCTCAGGGGTCAAGTTTAAATGTTGAGCATAAATAGGTGAAATAAAAGAATGGGTAGAACTGGTATCTAATAAGGTATAAACTTTGTAAGAGTTTATGATTAGCTTACCCGTGATAACTTTGTTCGGGTTCTTCGCCTTTTGGGAAGTCACGACAAACGCTCTCTCTTGAACTACTGACTTTGTTTTGTCCGTAACCACCTTTGGTGCCACCGTCCCAGCTGTACTTGACTTTGCTACGGGATAAAATCGAGTTATGTGACCATCTTTTCCACAATTGAAACACACCATAGAAGGCTGTATGCAGTTTCAACTGATTTGTCCCTCCTCTCCACATCTGTAACATTTAAGTGGCGATCGTTCTCCTCCCCTAGAGATTATTTCTGGTGCTGGTGTTGCTGCCGATGTCTTTCCGTCATTGTTGAATATTCACTTTTTGAAATTTCTACTTGACTCATTTCTTCTATTATCTTGGCCAGGATTACCACCGAAGTGGTTACTATTTCTGGCATGCTGATTTCCTCCACGTTGGTTGTCACTGCTCCGATGACTGTTGCCACTGGTATGACTATTATTGTGTTATCGGTTGTTATCTTTTGGTTGAGTTGACTTATAATCCTGCTCCAATAATTGATCTTTATTCACAAAATCTGAATACAAACAAAGTTTATGAGAAATGAAGTGTTGACAAATTTCAAGTTTTAAACCTCTAAAAAACATTCGTGTCATTCGCTCCTCATTATCCACCAAATGGGATGCAAACTGGGATACAATCATATTGTTCTATTCCATTTTGATGAATTCCACCACCTTCGTGTGATGAATACTTTCTGGAAAGTACTTATCATTGAAAAATTCTTGGAACTTCTCCCAAGACATCTTAAGTGGGGATAGATAAGTACGTTTTACTAATTTCCACAAGTAATTTGCCTCTCCGCGCATCATAAAGGTGGCAACGGGAACCTTTTTCTCTTCTATGCATCTCAAGACATCAAATATCTTGGTGATATTCTTAATCCATGCTTCTGCCTTGAGTGGCTCTTGTTTTCCCAAAAACTCTGGCGGTCCCAACTCCTTGAATTGCTTAGCAGTGACCAGCCGTGAGTTGCCAATGTTTCTACCCGTATTTTGAACATAAGTTTTTCTCGTTTGGTGTTGCATGAATTGTAGAAAGCTTCTAAAAATCCCATCGTTCATCATTTGGTTGGTGTTGCTATTTACATAAGGATTATTTCCTTCCTGATACACATTATCCTAGTTATTGATTGGCGGTGTCTCAACGGTCTCATGTGCTCCATTGCTTATCTCAAAATTTTTAGATGTCATTCTCAAACACTAGCACAAAACAAGGGCTAATTAAAGAAATTCACATGCCACATATTATCCCTATATTCTGACCGACCAATAACAAATAAGCTTAGGTAGGACACACTTGCGAATAATTTACTCGTCTCTCCCCTCCTAGTTCTAATCCCATATTTCCACTGTAAGAAACATGAATTTCATGAATAAATAATTATTCGGATATAATAAGAAATTGAATTTTTATTTGAATATAAATATTGATGTGTTGTGAGATGCATAATTCCATTAATTCAAATTGAATTTATAAGAATTGACAAAAAAGTGGAGTTTATGATAAGATTTGTGAAATGCCTTGTGTGACATGAGAATGGAAATTTGAATGGTTTAATAAAATAAGAAGTGAATGATTAATTAATAATATATTATTAATTAATTATTATTGTGATAAATAAAATACGAATGAGCAAAGTAATTTATATAATTAGAATTATATTGTTCATTTAATTGATGTGTGCAAGATATGTGATAAGATATAATTCCTACATTAAAAAGGAAGTTTAGTGTGACACTTTAGTGTAACTATATAATATATAAAACTATATAGTAAAACTATATAGTTACATAAATAATGCTTATGTGACAACAAGTATGTGTGTGAACATTAAAGATGCACTATATCAAAGAATTACAAATTATTTCAATAAGTGATTCTAATTGGAATAATAAAGATTTAAGGAGATATTAAATTATTAGTGACCAATTAAGTTAAGTCCATACATGTTATAAATATTAATTGGACTAGACTAATGTACATGGATTATATGACGTGGATACATAAATAATCTCTAATTTATCATTATGTAGTAGCATTAACACATTAAAATTACATTTTGGATGTTCAAGGAACCAAACTAAGAATTATAATCACGTTGCTGAGATTTAAAACAACTCAGTTACCCAAATAGTGCTGCACAGTAGCCTACTTCTTCATTGCGTGAACTTCATCGGCTATAATCCATGGTGATGATGACTACAAGGTTGGCAGTTGGCCAACTCATTTATACCCATTGTTTCCTTCCATTTTCCATTAAATCAAACCATTATGCAAGAAAAATGAATGGGCAACAAATTCTTTATATAAAGCACCCACTTCTTCTCATTCTTTGTTGCTTGAAAAATTTGTCTGATAAGTGTAGTTTGAGAGTGAGAGCTGTTGAGCTTTGAGGGAGTATAATTAGTGCATTGAGGAATTCAATTTAAGCTTCAAAGAGGTATACATTCTGTTTTTGTGTTCTTAATATTGAATTTTGTTAAATTCTAGTAATTGATTGAATTCTCTATTAATTAGTATTGAGTAACATGCCATTGTGTAATCTGAGCTTGTATACATGTTTAGGAGCTTGCATTCTCTATTAATTAGACGAACTGTTGATTGATAGCTTTGGCCCGTAGTGAAAAGATGGACAGGTGTATGACCTGATCATGATCACTGGTGATACTAACGAATATCCTTTGGCCGTAGTGCATGGATAATTCGATGATGTGTTTGGCAGGCTCATGACCATTAGTTAACAGTTGAATGTCTTTGACCGTAGTGCATTGACAAACAATTGATTGGTATGATCATGACCATTGGTTTTATAGTTCAATATCTTTGGCCCATAGTGTAAAGATAGACAACTGATTGGTATGATCATTGTTATTACATTTGAACGTCTTTAGCCTTGGGGGTAAGGATATTGAGTAAACGCTTAATTAAGCCTTTGGGCAAGGAGAAACTGTTGATTTACATGATGATAAATATGAATTATGAATTTAACTATAATCTTTAGTGGTTCAGGTGAACACAGGTAATGAAAGTTCTCTTTGTCCTGGGTACAACAAAGAACTGTTGATGAGTATTACATGAATGAAATATTAACGATGGACTTTTAATTTAGAGGAGATAGTAGACATTATGTTCTACTTGACTCTTCTAATGGATTATTGATTTTGCTGCAATTATGGTTGAAAACTGTTATCATCTACCATATGTTCTAAATCTCTGATTTATTACTAATGAAGGCTATCGATAAATTAATTATCTTTGTTATAATATTTCTTACTGGTCTAGTTTAGCTCACCCTTTTGCTTTCATTGTTCTCTTCAGGAAATGAGAACGTAGCTAGGACTAGTCGGAGAATGGAGTGACGGTCTGAGATGGTGGATGTAACAGTCCTCACTATTTTATAAAATAGTGTGATAATAATTATAATGAGGACTCTATTTGAGTTTGGTTATTGTCTAGAAGATAATATTTGTGTAAAACTCTCAGCTCATGTTGTATAATTAAGATTGTATTTGAATTCTGTAGTGTGTACATTTGGTGACTCAGAGTATGTGACACCCCCAAAATAGGCATACATCACCCATTCTGAGTCGCCAAATACATGGTATAGAAACAAATACAATTTCATTAATACAATTATTGTGCAAAACACGACAACACATATTCTGTGAGTTTAAATACAAATATTATCTACTAGACAGTATTCAAACTCCAAAGGAGTCCTCATTACAATTATTGATACACTTATTTACAAAAATAGTGAGGACTGCTAAAACAACTTTCTAGAACCATCACTCCATACCCCGGCTAGTTCCTGCTATATCACTCACCTCCTAAGAAGAAAAATGGAACAAAAAGGAAAATGTGAGCTCAACTAGCCCAGTAAAGAATATTATGACTAAGATAATGAACAACAATTTATCTTTAGCCTTTAACAAATCAGATAAAATATAATGGACAACCAATTTTAGATCAATATTTGGAACAGAAATAACAATTCATTAGAAGAGTTAAGTAGATAATGAAATCTACTATCATTTAAGAATTTAAAAGTCCATTATCAATATTTTATCCCTGTAACATCAATCAATATACATCTTGAATAATATATTCATCTTTGCACTACAGGCCAAAGATATTCATTTGTATCACCGGTTGATCATGTTCATCTGTGCACTACGGGCCAAAGATATTCATCAGTTAATCATTCATCTTTTCACTACAGACCAAAGATATTCAGTAATATCGTCATTTAGGACCGAGGATGATGAAAAATATTTTTAAGAAACAAATCCAGTGAGATAAAAGATTAAAAATTAAGGATTCATACTTTTGTTTATCCAAGTTCAAAAATATTCCAAAATAAACCATAGTGGAGTGAAATTTAAAAATGGAGATCAAAACATGGATACAATCAAAGATAGTAACCATAATAGACATATTGGACAAAGAAGAGCAAATTTCATTTTTTGTGAATAATGTTGTATTCGTGAATAGTGTTGTATACGTGAATAGTAACCCAGCCACAAAAAAGGTAGAAATTCCACAATAAAATTTATATCAATATTTCGGCATAATGATATTGAAGAAAATAACATCCATTACCTCAAAAGAACAATACTTCCGGCTGAAATATCAAGTATAAGGCTGAAGGAAACTTGCACTGAATAGCAACTCACAAAATATCTAAATACTCACAAAATACGATCGATGATATAAAGAGAGAAAACTTATGATTCTGGTGTGATTTTCTATTCTAACTAAGCACCCTATTTATAGAAAAATGCTTAGAACGCCATAACAGACTAACCTGCTACCTGATGACTTTACCTGTTACTATTCACGCCCACCACTTTTGAAATAAAATTCCAACACATTTTCACTAACCAAAAGTGGGGCCCACCATGTTTTTAATAAAAACATTTAATTCTGAAGCTTCAATAATTCATAATAAATAACCCTTTTATTAGAAAAATACGAATTTTATGTCCATTCCATAGGAAAATTAAATTTTCTAAAACTTTGTAGATCTAAGTTTTTTCAAATTCCAAACGAAAAATGGCTGAAATCCACATACGAACGATTTTTAATACCTCAATTCCGACAAAATACTGATAAAATACCTTAGCATTAATTCCTTCATTTATATCGACATAAAATAAATATTTCCCTATCCATCCACATAAAATAAATATTTCCCTATCCATCCACATAAAATAAATATTTCCTTATCATATAAACTAATAATTAATTATTCACAAATAATATTACAGAATCACAATTATGACAACCAGGTCGTTCCCAGGAAAGAGGGGGCTTTCCGATAAGGATTTTTCCTTATTTGCGCACAATTAGGTGACCAAACCCCTTTCCTAGACAAAACTTCCTTAGACATTGCCAATAATGATATCTAACAATATTATTCAAATAATATGAATTATTGATCTGATAATGGAGATACAGTGCAGTGATAATTATTGGAACAAAAATAATATAAAATATCAACGTAGCAATTATTGAATCAATAAAATAAAATATTGAACAGTAATTACTATAACAATTATTGAGTAGTGCATTCTTACGTAAGAATCAATAATTCAAAAAATACTATGCAATACTGTGTGCTACTGTGCAACCACGCGTATTATTGTATTTTAACCACCGGGTATTCCAACAGTGTTAACGGTAACAACTACGCCGTTATTTGTAAAAACTCAAACTTGTCGTTTTCTTCATCTGACCGTTTTCCATTATGAGGCCCACAAATGGCTGCGCCGTCGTACAAATATTCCCCGACAACAAGAATATTCCACGACCAAACGAATATTCCCCAAAAATAATGAATATTTTATAACCACTTGCTTATTTTGCAAAATTTGGACATTTCACCCATAATCAAAGTATTATATATCAAATTAACACCTTATTATTTCAAGATAATGAATAGAGGAAATTCAATTTTATTTATTAAAAAGTTGGAGTCTTATAGAATGGGTGATGTATACCTATTTTAGGGGCGTCACATTTGGTATCAGAGCTTAGGGATATGGTCTCTGGCAGAGATCCAAGATTAGAACTAGGAGGGGAGAGACGAGTAATATCATTCGCTAGTGTGTGTCCTACCTAAGCTCAATTTTCTTACTTAAGTTGTCAATTGTGATATATTAATTAACCTTTAGTTTTGAAGTTGTATTCTAGTATGATTTCTGAAATACAGGAGATGAGCAATGGGAAAATAATGATACAAAGGAAATAATCGGGAAGGTACAATCTAAAAAGAAAGCAAGGTATTCTTACCTCTTCGAACTACCAGGTACGTAAATTTCGAGGGCGAAATTTCATAAGGAAGGGAGGTTGTAAGACCCTAAATTTTATGAAATGAAAGTATTCAATTTTCTTATAATTATTATTCTATTTGGTAAATGGTTAAATTGATAAAAGGTTAAAGTTAAGGGTGATATGTGAAATTTTTTCAAATTAAACAAGTTGTCAGAAAATAATTAGTGATAAAAAAAGTAATACGCGTGGTTGTATAGTAGCACACTGTATTGATTATTTATGCTTACGTGAGAAGTCACTCTGTTTTATTCAATTATTGCCACAGTAATTACTGCATAGTATCTCACGTTATTGATTCAATTATTGTCACAATATTTTATATTATTAAATCAATAATTGAGACTACAAAGTTAATCATATTATTATTTGCATTATTGACAATGTCTAGAAAGTTCTGTCGAGGAAAGGGGTTTGGTCACCTAATTGCGCGCCAATAGGGAGAAATCCTTATCTGAAAAGCCCCCTCTTTCTTAGGAATGATCTGGTTGTTAATATTGTGAGTTATAATATTAATGATGAATGTTATTAAAAATTGAATTTGAGTTCAGAGTTGATTTTAGAGACGCGGACGAGATATTTGAGTCCGGGACTATAAAATTAGTAAAAATAGACTATAAATACAAAAATTGTCGGGGTTGACTTTTTGGTCAAAAAGTCAACAGTAAAAATAGACTATAAATACAATAATAGTTGACTTTTTTGGAAAAGTCAAACTTTGAAAATTCAAAAATGAAATTGTTGCTAAAAATATTTCCATTGTGTTGGGATTATTAGTGTTAGTAGAAATTGACATTGATTTCGATAATAGTTGATTTTTGGATGTTAAATTGACAAAACGGGTAATTAATAGGATAAATGAGCAATTAATTGCTATTAGTTCACATGCAAATAACTATTTGTTCACATGCATACACTATTAGGGGAGGTTGTGAACGATTGATAATACTTGAAGGACTAAATTAAAAATAGAGGTAATGATGAAGGTACTATACTGTGATAATTCGAGCCCCTAAAAATTATCGAAACTATATTTTCCTATAAATAGAAGCTCATTTCTTTTTTCATTCTCACCAATTCAGTAAGACTCACAAGAGCAATTATAGAGAGAGAAGCTATATAGAGGAAGAATAAGAGTATTTTGCTACTTCACTATTGCAGTCTCCAGTCTTCTACTAAGGTAAGAGGTGTTATTTCTATTCATACAGTACTATTCATTCATACAGTACTATTCATAGATACTATTCATATATATAGTACTATTCACAGAGTACTATTCATGGGCACTATTCATATATACGGTACTATTCATTCATACAGTACTATTTATGGGTACTATTCATAAATATGATACTATTCACGAAGTACTATTCACAAAGTACTATTCACGACATAAATTGATTTCTTTTATGTCTAAAATATTTTTGATACAAGTATATTATTCTTGAAGTTTACTCCACAAAGCAGTTATTATGTTGATAATTTAGACATTTTTAAACTCCGGATAAATTTAAAGTCTTTAATATTTATCCTTTATTTTGTTTGATTGATGCTTATATCTTTGTCATCATTCTCATGCTTATATTGTAACGAAATTCATCTTTGGCCCGTAGTGCATAGATGGACTGTTGATTATTAGGTTTTACAGTTGTATATCTTTGGCTTACGTGCAAAGATGGACTGTTGATTATTGGTTTTACAGTTGTATATCTTTGAGTTACGTGCAAAGACGAATTGTTAATTGATAGATTTGGCCCGTGGTGCAAAGATGGACATGTGTATGACATGATCATGACCACTGGTGATACTAACAAATATCTTTGGCCCGTAGTGCATGGATAATTAGATGATGTGTTTGGCAGGATCATGACCATTAGTTAACAACTGAATGTCTTTGGCCGTAGTGCACTGACAACCAATTGATTGGTATGATAATGACCATTGGTTTTATAGTTGAATATCTTTGGCCCGTAGTGCAAAGATAGACAACTGATTGATATGATCATTGTTATTACATTTATACATCCTTAGCCTTTGGGGTAAGGATATTGAGTAAACGTTCTATTAAACTTTTATGGCAAGGAGAAACTGTTGATTTACATGATTATAAATATGAATTGTGAATTTAACTATAATCTTTAGTGGTTCAGGTGAACACAGGTAATGAAAGTTCTCTTTGTCTTTGGTATAACAAAGAACTGTTGATGAGTATTACATGAATGAAATATTAACGATGGACTTTTAATTTGGAGGAGATAGCAAACATTATATTTTACTTGACTCTTCTAATGGATTGTTGATTCCGCTGCAATTATGGTTGAAAACTGTTATCATCTACCATATGTTATAAATCTCTAATTTATTACTGATGAAGGCTATTGATAAATTAATTATCTTAGTCATAATATGTCTTACTGGGCTAGTTGAGCTCACCCTTTTGCTTTCATTGTTCTCTTCAAGAAATGAGAACGTAGCCGGGACTAGTCGGGGAATGGATTGACGGTCCGAGATGGTTGCTATAATAGTCCTCATTATTTTATTAATAGTGTGATAATAATTATAATGAGGACTTTATTTGAGTTTGGATATTATCTAAAAGACAATATTCGTGTTAAAACTCTAAGCTCATATTGTATAATTAAGATTGTATTTGAAATCTGTAGTGTGTATATTTGGCGACTCCTAATGGGTGATGTATACCTATTTTGGGGGCGTCACAAATTACACATATGTTATTCTGCTGTTCGAATAAGACTTAAGCGATACAAAGTCGGTATTTGGTAAATATTAGTGATAATTCCTCGTGAGTTTGACACTCTTCTTATCACTGCATTGCTTGTTAAACCGCGTATACTTGCACGTGTTTAGTGATCGGTAATCTGACCAACACGATACCGATAATCTCATCGAGTAGTCATGCTAAGATCATCGATCCATGTCAGTATAATGCTTATACATATACATACACACACACACACCCACACCCCCCCCCCACACACATATATATATATATATATATATATATATATATATATATATATATATATATATATCCTCGAACTTGAACAGTCATGCCTGGATAAAATATCCATGGTATTTACAGGTTATATATATACCTATATATATTTACATTTCTGTCTAGCCTGAAGTTTACTTCGTGGCCATTTACTGCTTATATATATATATATATATATATATATATATATATATTAACACTTCTGTCTGGCCTGGAGTTAATTCGTGGCCTTTTACTGTATTTACATTTCAAAGTCCTGCCTGGATTCTAAATTCATGGCAGTTGATCATCCATATATATATATATATATATATTTACTGCTTTTATATATATTTGCTTTAACTACTTTTTCAATGTAGATATCTAATATATCTTCCAGCTTGTGAACTAGATTTGTCTAAATCTAGCTATCTCTAACTTTAACCGATTCAAAAGTGACTAAACTAGAACCGTTGAAGCTAAATTGGATTAGATTTATTTAAATCTAGTCTTCTTTCTAGCTTTTGTACATATTTATCTCTCATGTGAGCCTAGGAGCCATGAAATAGAAGATTTAGCCAGTGAATCTAGATTTGGTTCCCATGATGGACATTTCTTAGCTGTAGCCAGCTTGTAAATTATCTACGGTGTCAGGATATCCTTGGATGGCTATCATGCCCATAAGAAGTTCAGCACTGACATGTATCTTATTTTCTCGAAGATGCTTTGCATCTCGAAAATAAAAGAACTCAAGCCGAATACAGAATAAATTGGAAGTATCAAAGGCCTCAATTACTATTGAGCATAAGGGTTTGATAACCATTTTTCAAAATGTCACTCCTATATCTTGCCTAAAAATGAACTTTTATATACAAGTCAAACCCTTTGTAGATAGGTGAAAACGAGGCATAACACTACTTCTTGATAATTGCACATAGGTACAATACACACACATGCAGATAAAAAAGTTAATTGAAAAGTTATGGTAACCGTGTTTCCACGAAAGTCGGGGATGCCTAACACCTTCCCCACGCTTAATCAAACCCACGAACTTAATGAATCCTCGGTTTCCAAGGCCAGTTAAATAGTGTCCAACCATTGGGCTTTTGTGTAAACCTTTTCAAAATCAGGTTGAGTTGGTACAACCATTTCAAATCTACCAAATGGCGACTCTAAAAGTCAAATCGTCGACATTCACATAATGGACCTTTTCAAACTCGCCTTTTCAGAAAAAAATCAACCAAATGAGAACACAAAAGGGCAAGCATAGAAAGTGACACAAATCTTCCCGACGTCGACATATATATATATATATATATATATATATATATATTTATATATTTGATAGTTAGAAAATATAAGGTTAGGTGTGAGTTCTTTAAACTCTTGCTTATGGTATGTTTGTGACTCATAATCGCCGGGTATGTTTTTGTACCCTTAAGCGTATGGACAGTCCCTGATCTGTTCTTGGATTACATATTAATAAGATAAGTTCCTAAACTCATATTATTGTGGCAAGTACCTGAACTCATAACATGTGGTACGTTTAATGAGCTATATACTGGGGTATAAAAAGTTGTGTATTGAGGACTGCGAATTTTCAGTGTGGTTGTCGACGTCGGGATTTTTTTTGTCCCTTTATGTTCTTGTCTTTTGGTGTTCTCATTTTAGGTGAGATTTTTTTGAAAAAACAAGTTTGAAAAGGTCCGACATGTATATGTCGATGTTTTGACTGTGAGAGTCACAAGTTGGTATTTTTAAATGGTTGCACCAACTCAACCGAGAAAAGGTTTGCACAAAGACCCAATGATTTGATACTGTATAATTGGTTTGGCAAATCGAGATTCTTTAGGGTACGAGGGCTTGATTAAGAGGAGTGAAGCTGTTAGGCACCCCCCGACTTTCGTGATGACACGGTTACTGCTACTTTTCATTAACTTTTATCTACGTATGTGTGTGTGAGTTAGGTCTGTGTGCAGTTGTTTAGAAGAAGTGCTATGCCTCGTTTGCACGTATATTCAAAGGGTTTGACTTTTGTATTAAAGTTAAATTTTAACAAGATATAGCAGTGAAGTTTTGTAAAATAGATTTTTCAAACCCTTGTGCTCAATAGTAATTGAGGCCTTTGATACTACCATTTTATTATTTGTTCGACTTGATTACTTTTTTTTTTCGACATTCAAGGCATCTTCGAGAAAATAAGATACAAAGCAATGTAGAACTCCTTGTAGGCCATGAAAGCCATCCAAGGATATCCAGACACCGTAGATAATTTACAAGCTGGTTGCAACTGCAAAATGTCTGTCACGGGAATCAAATCTAGATTCAGAGGCTGAATCTATGATCACATAATTCCTACGCTCACATGAAAAAGTAATATTTACAAAAGCTAGAAAAAGAATTAGATTTGAGTAAATCTAAACCATTCTAGCTTTTAACAATTCCAGTTTAGTCACTTTGAACTGATTAAAGTTAGAAGTAGTCAGATTGAGGCAAATCTAGCCCGCAAGCTGAAAAATTAAATATCTACATTATGAAAGTAGTTAAAGCAGATATTTATATAAAAGCGGTATATATATATATATATATATATATAGACGATCTGTAACATTCCAGAAATTTTAAATATAATATTAAATATTTATTAATTTATATAAATATTTAATGGATGTGATTATCATTGAATAAATATTTGTTCAATTGATTTAATTTTGTTTAGTTAATTATTTATTAAATAAATAATTGATGAATTAAGGAAATTATTATTATATTGATATTTCAATGATTAATTATTTGTATTGTGTTATGTGATTAAAGGATTTATTTAATTAATTGTGATTTGCATTAATTAAAATAAATATGAAAGCTTGATTAAATATAGTGTGACAAATAACTATATTATAAGGAGTTATTAAAATAAATTAAAGTAGTTTAATTTAGTTTTAACAAACAAGGCTTAATATATTAATTATTTAATATTTAAAGGGTTTTGCCAAACAAGCCTTACGGCTTTTGAGATTTCTAGTTTTTGAAATTTAATAAAATAAATAGAATAAATAATATAAATAAATTAATAAAACAATAAATATAATATATTTATGTTATATACGTTTATCCTAATAACTGATGTTACTTATTATGCGTATTAAGCCTATGTCAGTTTTTTATTATATCATTACGCATTCTATTTGCTAAAGCTTAGAGAAGAGGGGAGTTTGAAAGTTCAGAGAAATTGAGAGAAGGGTTGATAGAAATTGAGAGAAACCTTAGGATTTTCAAGCAATTCTAGTGGGTTAGCAAGAATTAAGAAGCTAATTGAAGGTATGTTCTACAACTTGAATATTATATATATGCTTATGAGTATTACGACAACTTTTATATAATCTGTGAATTTAAAATTGTTGAATTGTTGCTATATTATGGGATTACTTGTGATTATATGAGTATATGATAACTGGAGATTGTGTCTTAAACGATGAAATTCATGCTAATTATAGTTAATAATAGAAATTTTTTGTCAGTGTTTATGTTTTTCATGTGTGGCTATGTAAGTATCAATTTTAGTGGCCAATTAGTATGTGAAACTGTGAATTGACGCGTGAATATGTTAGTTCAATGAGATACGAACATAACGTAATTTGAATGAGATGGTTTGGCCAAATAATGAATTCACAGTGATGATTTTTGGGATGAATATCAAAAATTGGAGTTTTATGTGAAAAACATGAAAATTGAGAAATAAAAATAGTGTTAGTAGTTGTTAAATTGTGTTAAGTGATTGTATATGTTACCAATCATGTTTATGATAGTTGTATATTTCTTTTACGTGTTATTATCACTGTTTGATGGGTTAAATTCGTGTTAGTTGGCTTATTAAAATGTGTCAAAGCTCTGTTTTGAAAGACTGGGTTTTTCAAGTCGCGCGGGCGCGCAGCTGTCGTGCGGGCGCGCAACATCCCCATATAAAACTCGTGCGGCCGCGCGAGTGGTCATTTTTAGACACTGAAGTGTGTTTATTCTGCAGACTTTGGTCATTCTTTGTGGCTTAGCTAAAGGTTATGGTAATGTGTCCAACATGTAACAACAAGGCTAATACAGAGTTGTGTTATGTAGATTTTGAATTCAAAATTGTAAAAGTGATTAGTAAATCAAGAACGTGTTATCTGGTGATTTA
Organism: Panax japonicus; assembly: GCA_020205505.1. Lineage (NCBI taxonomy): Eukaryota > Viridiplantae > Streptophyta > Magnoliopsida > Apiales > Araliaceae > Panax > Panax japonicus. The sequence continues at coordinate 45,296,685 of CM035101.1, read as the reverse complement.
GTATACATAATGAAAGTTAGACAAGTGTTGCGAAGTAAAACACTTAGAATTTTTGAAATGTAAATGGTAATGATTATGTTATGGTATGTTAGCATATCTAATAGGTATTGTGGTTCTAAAATTATGTGTAGGTGATCGTGAGATTAATTTTATAGCTTACGCTCAAGGAAAGTTTTCTAACTCTACACTTTCGTTGAGCTAGTTCATTTATTACGTTGTGCAAGTTTTCTAACTCTACACTTTCGTTGAGCTAGTTCATTTATTATATTGATTCATTCTAACTTTTTTACAATTAAGCAAGTTTCTTATGTTCTATTATTGTATAATGAGCGTAGTTTTTGAACTCTCGTCTCTATTATTGAACTGTTTTAATTCCTTGCATGAGATAATACATTGTTGGGCAAGTTTTTTAGTTTCCATCTTGCAATCAATTAAATGTACATCCAGGAATATCATTCTAATGTTATATGACTCGAACCTTAGCTTATTTTACTGTTCAAGCAAAGGTTAACCATTTTATTTATTCTATTGAATACTTATGCTCTATAGTTATTTCAAGCATGTGTTAGATATGTAGAATCAAATCATTTATGATTTTCAAATGTTCTAAGTTATGTTGTTATTAAACAACTTTTGTATTATCAAGCATTGTTGATTCAACTAGTTCCCTAGTTGATGATCATTAAACTTCAATTACCCTTGAAAGCTTATCCAAACCAAACTTTTTTTGGTGCGGACTTGTACTCGAAATACTGAGATGAACAACCCTGTGTTTAGGAGTTTACGCTTAGCGTTGAAATGGTTGTGCACAATACATTGTACGAAGGATTGACCCCCTAAGTACGTGGAGTCCTTATAGTCATACAACTGTTAAAGTTGAAAGATTACTTATAACTGTGGACATGGTTCATGGTCATTTGACCCTCAGTAGTTTATTTAAGAATGTTAATAGAACAAATCATTCCGTTCTATTGAGCCTATGAATTGGAAAATGTTGAAATGTTAATAGAACATATCATTCAGTTCTATTGAGCCTATTATTTGGCAAATGATGTAAAGATATTTATTCTTATTTCAAGTGAGCTTTGTTTGCTCACTCTTGCATATTTATACATTTATTACAGCTATGGTTGAGAAGGTAGATAAACTTACAACTAGCAAAGGAAAGGAAAAAATGTACAAGTGATGAAGACTTGTAATTTTGCTTAAATCGTTATGATGATAGACTTTTAATAATGATGTGATGTAATAATTTTATTTCCGCACTTGAATGATTGTATTAAAGGTTAGAGAACCTGGGAGATAATGTTTTTATTAAAGTAATCATGTAAGGGCATGTTTTTATTATTCAATTTATTATGATTGGGTAGTTAGATATGAATGTTTTGATTACGTGAACACCGAATCTTGAGGTAATAAAGTACCGGGATTTGGGGGGTGTCACAAATTGGTATCAAAGCTTTAGATTATGAACCTTAGGTGGGGAAAAGCCTTAGGAAGTAACCTTTGAAAAGATAGTGGTGGTTAACTCTTATCGAGTTTTAAGGAAGAAATAATAAAACACTTATGTGATTATGTGTTTATACTTATGTGCTCGTGAGTGTCGAGTAGTAATGATTAATAATTGGCTCTTAAAATTTTCGAGTAGTAATGATTAATGATTATAAAATTAAAATTTTGTTGTCAGGCTGACTAATGTCGGAGAATCCAGTCAGGCTAGGGAGGATAGAACTCAAATGCCTATAGAGGAGGAGGCTCGCGATATTCAGGTTATTTGGGAACAACTACTGCCACGGTAGTTAGCCCCGTTGGTCACAGTGGTTGAAGATAAGGATGATGATGTGGAGACGGATGAGGAGGATCCCGTTGAGTTGACACAGGAGGATGATGACGACGAGGACGAGGAGGAGGAGACTCCACTAACCTCGATAGCTGCTCGAATGTACGATGAAGTCTATGACCATAACGTGGAACTTCAGGATACAATCGAGGAATTACAAGAGATAGTAGCTGAACAACAGACTGCAATGACACAGAAAGATGATGAGATCCATGATCGTGAGGAACGACTGACTAATGTAAAGGAGAAGCTAGAACAGACTGAAGGAGAGAAAGAACAACTGATCAAGGAGGTCGCTGAATTAAAGAATAAGCTAAGGGAATAAGCTACGAAGAAGGCAAGAGCTGAGGACGCATATGAGGAGATGTTTCAACAAGTTGGGATAGCAGTGAAAGACGCACATGCAAAGAGAATGAAGATGGAAGAGATGAATAGAGTATTCAAGACCATGGTTAATCGAGCTCAAGATCGGGTCATGGGTTATCTGATTCAGTTCGAGACACTGCCATCGTACGTATTAGATCGCAAAACAATTTTTTGGATTATTGAGGAAGAACGTAGTAAGGCTAAGTAGTATGTTAGTAGAACATCATAGTTGTAATGCGATTAATAAATGTTAAATAAATTGTAAATCCCAAGTGTTATGTAACCTATGGGATATGACGATGATGTTGTTCTGAAACCTTTGTAGTTCAGGAAAGTAATGTAAATAGCAGTAATGGTATTATTTAATGTTTTAAAGAGGTTATGAATAAATAAAAGTTGTTATTTTATTCAAAGTGTTACGAGATTATGTGGTTATTTCTTTTATGGAGGCAAGTTAAGTAAAAATTACTTAAAAGAGTTGAATAATAACCTAATGAGTGCATTTTTAAATAGAAAATGCCTCTTAGACGTCAACCACCATGACATAGAACCAACGAAGGAACCAACAATAACGACAATGTTGATGCTAACCCAATTTAACAATTAGTGACGTTACTGACAGGAGCATTGCAGAATCAACCACAGAACCAAGGAACAACGTTTAAGGAGTTCAAGGCGGTTGGACCACCTGAATTTCGTGGGCTAGTGAATCCAGTCGAGGCACAGACTTGGATTATGGAGATAGAAAAAGTGTTCGATGTTGCTAAGGTAGGAGATGACCAGAAGACTGCTTTTGCAACATTCATGTTGAAAGAAGAAGCTAGTTATTGGTGGCAGGCCAATAAAACTCGAGAAGGACCAGGGATGATGACCTGGGATAGGTTTAAGGAGATATTCTTCGAGACCTATTTTCTCTAGAGTTCGAAGGGTTAGCTGGAAGTGCAGTTTCTGGAACTGAAGCATGGAATGATGACGGTATCCGAGTATGCCGATAAATTCAATGAGTTGGCGAGGTTTGCGCCTTATCAAGTCAGCATGGACGAACGCAAGGCGAAGATGTTTGAACAGGGGCTGAAGCCTTGGTTGTATAGTAAGGTTTCCTTGTTCTAGTTGAAGACTTTCGCAGCAGTGATGGAGAAAGCAATAGTCGCTGAAGGTGGAGGCAAGGCAGTGACAAAGTTAATCAGGAACAGAAGAAGAAGAAGAATGTGGTGGAAATTAAGAATGGAGGTGGTAGTGGTGGAAAAACCAACAACAATAACACCGACAACTTGAAGAGGAAGTGGAATAGAAATGTGGGTACTGGAAACCAGTAGGGTAACCAGCAAAACAAGAAATTTGAAGCATGTGCTACATGCGGGAAGTTTCACAAGGGTGCATGCTTGATGGGGAAACGAGTATGTTTCAATTGTGGCCAGGAGGGTCACATCGCCCCAAATTTCACTCAACCTAAGAAGAATGTGTGCTTTACGTGCGGGTCCAAGGATCACTTTGCTCGTTAATTCCCTAAGAATAAGGATGGAGTGACAACCAGAAGCATTGGAGGTAACAATAGAGGTACAACATCAAACAAACCCACAGCTAGAACCTTCAACATGACTGTGCAAGATGCTGTGCAATCAAAAGATGTGATGTCAGGTATTATCCCAATCAATGATATTGATGCTTTTGTATTATTTGATTCGGGTGCTACTTGCTCATTTATCTCTGATGAATTTGCTAAGAGGTTAGAATTGCCTAGAGAAGAACTAAATTTCCCTTTGAACATAGAAATTGCGAATAAAGAGGTAATCCCTGTTAAATTCGTATACAAGAACTGTAGGGTGAACATTAAGGAGAATATCTTGATGGTAGATTTGATTCCGATTAGATTGGGAGAGTTTGATGTTATTTTAGGAATGGATTGGTTGTTCAAATATGGAGTGGTAATTGATTGCCAAAAGAAGTGTGTAAACCTTATGACCCCGTCAAAGGTAGTATTTTATGGTAGCAAGTCGCCTAGACAAATGAAATGTCTGACGATTATGCAGGCCAAGAAATTATTGAGTCAAGGTTGTGTGGGCTATTTAGCTTACATAGTCGATACTCAGAAGAAAGAGGCGAAACTGGAAGAGATACCAGTGGTGAGGGAATTTGAGGATGTGTTTCCAGAGGATTTGCCAGGACTTCCGCCTGACAGAGAAATTGAGTTCGTGATCGACTTAGTGCCGGGGACGACACCGATATCGAAGGCCTTGTACAGAATGGCTCCAGTAGAAATGAAGGAACTGATGGTACAGTTGCAAGAATTATTGGACAAGAAGTATATTCAACCAAGCGTATCACTGTGGGGAGCGCCAGTGTTATTCGTGAAGAATAAGAATGGTTCAATGTGTCTTTGCATTGATTATAGAGAATTAAACAAGGTCACTATTAAAAACAAATATCCATTACCAAGAATAGATGACTTGTTTGACCAGTTGAAGGGTGCTAAATACTTCTCGAAAATAGATTTAAGAAGTGGGTATCACTAGTTGAAAGTGGGGAAGGATGATATACCACGAACGACATTCAGAACTCGGTATGGGCATTACGAGTTTCTGGTGATATCTTTTGGTTTAACCAATGCACCCGCTGCATTCATGGATTTAATGAATATAGTATTTAAACCATTCTTAGAGAAGTTTGTAGTGGTATTCATCGATGACATTTTGGTGTATTCCAAAACTCAAGAAGAACACTTGGAACACTTACGTTTGACATTGGAAACACTAAGAAAGGAAAAGTTGTACGCGAAATTCTCTAAGTGCGAATTTTGGCTAGATCGTGTGCAATTTCTTGGGCACGTGATTGACAAAGATGGGATTTCCGTGGATCCATCAAAAGTGGAAGTTTTAATCAATTGGGAATAACCAAGAATACCGTCAGAAGTGAGGAGTTTCTTGGGACTGGCCGGTTATTACAGATGATTTATTCAAGATTTTTCTAAGATAGCCACTCCATTAACAAATTTGACTAGGAAAACTGTGAAATTTGTTTGGACGGAGAAATGTGAAGAAAGTTTCCAGGATTTGAAGAAGAAATTAAGCATGGCACCTGTGTTGTCATTACCAGATAGTACATGTAACTTTGTGGTGTATAGTGATGCCTCACATAAAGGGTAGGGATGTGTTCTTATGCAGAACGATAAAGTAATTGCGTATGCATCAAGACAACTGAAGGATTATGAGAAAGGTTATCGGACTCATGATTTGGAATTGGCTGCAGTAGTGTTTGCTCTCAAGATATGGAGACACTATCTCTATGGAGAGAAATGTGAAATCTACACAGATCATAAAAGTCTGAAGTATATTTTCACATAGAATGACCTGAATATGCGACAAAGAAGATGGATGGAATTGATAAAGGATTACGATTGTGAGATCTTTTATCACCCGGGAAAAGCGATTGTGGTTGCAGATGCTTTGAGCAGGAAAGGTCGGGAGAAGTTGATGTTGATAACTACTCAGGAGGAGCTTATTTCAGCAATGACAAAGCTAGAGTTGGAAATCAAATTTCTAAAGGAATCCTATGAACGACTATTCCAAATAGATGCTAGTCCAACTTTGGTGGACAAAGTGAAGAATGCTCAACTACAAGATAAAGAATGCGATCCAATTAAAGAGAAAGTGGTTGAGGGTAGTGATGTAAAATATAATATCGGTACCGAAGGACTACTACGGTTCAAGGAAAAAATTTGGGTTCCAGCAATGCTAGAGCTTAAAGATTAAATCTTGATCGAAGCACACAACACAAGATATTCGATTAATCCAGGAAGTACAAAGATGTATCAAGATTTGCGGCGAAATTTTTGTGGCCGAATATGAAAAGAGTCGTTGAAAAATGCGTTGTAAAATGCTTGACATGTCAGAAGGTGAAAGCTGAACATCAACGACCAAGCGGGTTACTTCAACCGTTAGAAATACCGGAATGAAAATGGGAGCATATCACAATGGATTTTGTGGTAGGACTTCCAACGACTCAGAAAGGATACGATGCGATATGGGTGATAGTGAACAAACTAACTAAATCTGCACACTTTTTTGCCAATAAAGATTAGATTTAATCTTGATCAGCTAGCGAAATTGTACATTAAAGAGATCGTGTTAAGACATGGAGTTCCAGTGTCAATTGTGTCATATAGAGATTTAAGGTTCCATCAAACTTCTGGAAGAGACTACAAGAATGTATGGGAACACAGTTGCGAATGAGTACAACATACCATTTGCAAACCGACGAGCAAAGCGAACAAACTATCCAAATGTTGGAAGATATGCTGAGAGCATGCATCACAGAATTAAAAGGAAGCTCGGATGAACATTTATCCTTGGTAGAATTTTCATACAACAACAGTTATCACGCGAGCATCGACATGCCACCTTACGAGGCATTGTACGACAAAAAGTGCAAAACTCCACTGTGCTGGGATGAAGTCGGTGAACGCCAACTGTTAGGACCAGAATTGGTACAACAAACTGCTGAAGTTGTGAAACTCATCAGGACAAGATTGGTAGTTGCCCAAGATAGACAGAAAAAGTATGTCGATCAACATAGGCAGAATCGCGAATTTGAAGTAGGAAATTTTTTTTTCCTAAAAGTTTCTCCTTGGACGGGGAAGATTCATTTTAGCAAGAAAGGAAAGCTCAGCCCAAGATTTATTGGACCATTTGAAATACTTAGAAGAGTGGGTGAAGTGGCTTATGAGGTAGCTCTACCTCCAGAATTGGAAAACATTCATAATGTTTTTCACATTTCGGTGTTACGACCGTATAAACCCGATTACAAGCACGTGATCGAGTACGAACCATTGCAATTTGATGAGGATTTGTCTTATGAAGAGAGTCCTATCCAAATAGTCGACAGGAAAGAACAAGTGCTCAGAAATAAAGTGATACCTTCTGTGAAGGTGATATGGAGAAACCACAATGTCGAAGAGGTAACGTGGGAACTCGAAGCCAAAATGATGAAAAATTACCCTGAGTTATTTGTTTAATCTATGTCTTCGATCATGGGGACAAAATTTTGTAAGTAGGGAAGAATGTGACGATTTGACTGTTTAAATTGTGATTCTGAGGACAAAATCCTTTTAAAGAGCGAATGATGTAACATTTCAGAATTTTTAAATGTAATATTAAATATTTATTGATTTATATAAATATTTAATGGATGTGATTATCGTTGAATAAATATTTGTTCAATTGATTTAATTTTGTTTAGTTAATTATTTATTAAATAAATAATTGATGAATTAAGAAAATTAATATTATATTGATATTTCAATGATTAATTATTTGTATTGTGTTATGTTTAAAGTATTTATTTAATTAATTGTGATTTACGTTAATTAAAATAAATATGAAAACTTGATTAAATATAGTGTGACAAATAACTATATTATAAGGAGTTATTAAAATAAATTAAAGTAGTTTAATTTAGTTTTAACAAACAAGGCTTAATATATTAATTCTTTAATATTTAAAGGGTTTTGTCAAACAAGCCTTATGACTTTTGAGATTTCTAGTTTTTGAAATTTAATAAAATAAATAGAATAAATAATATAAATAAATAAATAAAAGAATAAATATAATATATTTATGTTATATACGTTTATCCTAATAACTGATGTTACTTATTATGCGTATTAAGCCTATGTCAGTTTTTTTTATTATATCATTACAGCATTCTATTTGCTAAAGCTTAGAGAAGAGAGGAGTTTGAGAGTTCAGAGAAATTGAGAGAAGGGTTGAGAGAAATTGAGAGAAAGCTTAATATTTTCAAGCAATTCTAGTGGGTTAGCAACAATTAGAAGCTAATTGAAGGTATGTTCTACAACTTGGATATTATATATATGCTTATAAGTATTACGACAACTTTTATATAATCTGTGAATTTCAAATTGTTGAATTGTTGCTATATTATGGGATTACTTGTGATTATATGAGTATATGATAACTGGAGATTGTGTCTTAAACGAGAAATTCATGCTAATTACAGTTAATAGTAGAAAATTTTTGTCAGCGTTTGTGTTTTTCATGTGTGGCTATGTAAGTATCAATTTTAGTGGCCAATTAGTATGTGAAACTGTGAATTGACGCTTGTATATGTTAGTTCAATGAGATACGAACATAACGTAATTTGAATGAGATGATGAGGCCAAATAATGAATTCATAGTGATGATTTTTATGATGAATATCAAAAATTGTTGTTTTATGTGAAAAACATGAAAATTGAGAAATTAAAATAGTGTTAATAGTTGTTAAATTGTGTTAAGTGATTGTATATGTTAGCAATCATGTTTATGATAGTTGTATATTTATTTTACGTGTTATTATCACTGTTTGATGGGTTAAATTTGTGTTAGTTGGTTTATAAAAATGTACCGAAGCTCTATTTTGAAAAATTGGGTTCTGCAAGTCGTACGGGTGCACAACCCTAAGGCGCGGGCGCGCGACATCCCCATATAAAACTCGTACGACCGCGCGAGTGGCCATTTTCAGACACTGAAGTCTGTTTATTCTGCAGACTTTTGTCGTTGTTTGTGGCTTAGCTAAAGGTTATGGTAATGTGTCCAACATGTAACAACAAGGCTAATACATAGTTGTGTTATGTGGATTATGAATTCAAAATTGTAAAAGTGATTAGTAAATCAAGAACGTGTTATGTGGTGATTTAGTATACATAATGAAAGTTATACAAGTGTTGCGAAGTAAAATACTTAGAGTTTCTAAAATGTAAATGGTAATGATTATGTTATGGTATGTTAGCATATCTAATAGGTATTGTGGTTCTAAAATTATGTGTAGGTGATTGTTAGTTTAATTTTATAGCTTACGCTCAAGGCAAGTTTTCTAACTCTACACTTTCGTTGAGCTAGTTCATTTATTACGTTGTGCAAGTTTTCTAACTTTACACGTTCGTTGAGCTAGTTCATTTATTATATTGATTCATTCTAACTTTTTTACAATTAAGCATGTTTCTTAAGTTCTATTATTGTATAATGAGCGTAGTTTTTGAACTCTCGTCTCTATTATTGAACTGTTTTAATTCCTTGCATGAGATAATACATTGTTGGGCAAGTTTTTTAGTTTCCATCTTGCTATCAGTTAAATGTACATCCGGGAATATCATTCTAATGTTATAAGACTCGAACCTTAGCTTATTTTACTGTTCAAGCAAAGGTTAACCATTTTATTTATTCTATTGAATACTTATGCTCTATAGTTATTTCAAGCATGAGTTAGATATGTAGAATCAAATCATTTATGATTTTCAAATGTTCTAAGTTATGTTGTTATTAAACAACTGTTGTATTATCAAGCATTGTTGATTCAACTAGTTCCCTAGTTGATGATCATTAAACTTCACTTACCCTTGAAAGCTTATCCAAACCAAACTTTTTTTGGTGCATACTTGTACTCTAAATACTGAGATGAACAACCATATGTTTAGGGGTTTATTTTTAGCGTTGAAATGGTTGTGCACAATACATTGTACGAAGGATTGATCCCCCTAAGTACATAGAGTCCTTATAGTCATATGACTGTTAAAGTTGAAAGATTACTTATAACTGTGGACATGGTTCATGGTCATTTGACCCTCAGTAGTATATTTAAGAATGTTAATAGAACAAATCATTCAGTTCTATTGAGCCTATGAATTGGCAAATGTTGAAATGTTAATAGAACATATCATTCAGTTCTATTGAGCCTATTATTTGGTAAATGATGTAAAGATATTTATTCTATTTCAAGTGAGCTTTGTTTGCTCACTCTTGCATATTTATACATTTATTGCAGCTATGGTTGAGAAGGTAGATAAACTTACAACTAGCAAAGGAAAGGAAAAAATGTACAAGTGATGAAGACTTGTAATTTTGCTTAAATCATTATGAAGATAGACTTTTAATAATGATGTGATGTAATAATTTTATTTCCACACTTGAATGATTGTATTAAAGGTTAGAGAACTTGGGAGATAATGTTTTTATTAAAGTAATCCTGTATGGGCAGGTTTTTATTATTCATTTTTTTATGATTGGGTAGTTAGATATGAATGTTTTGATTACATGAAAATCGAATCTTGAGATAATGAAGTACCGGGATTTGGGAGTTGTGAGACCCAAGATTTTATGAGTAAAGATTTAATTTTCTCAAAATAATTTTTTTTATATTATGGTGTTGATTTGATGTAATGTTATAGTTGTGGGTAATATTTACAAATTTTGCAAAGAAAGCAAGTAGTTGTATAATATTTGATTGGTCGGGGAATATTCTTTTTGTCAGGGAATATCCGTACGACGGTACAATCATCGGTAGACCCCACAAAGAATTATTGTCGGATAAAGAAATGACAAAAATACTTTATGAAAATAACGGCGGAAGTTTTACCGTTAACTGTTGAAACACCCGGTGTTAAAAGTACAGTAATACGCGTGGTTGCACAGTATCACACGGTATTGATTATTGATGCTTACGTGAGAAGTCACTCATTTATACTCGATTATTGCTACAGTAATTGCTGCATCATATCTCTCATATTATTGATTCAATTATTAGTTACAATATCATCTGCATAATATGATATATTGTTCAATCGGGGATTCGGGACACTTTTCGTGTTGGAATACTATTCTCGAGTTACTATTCATAAGTTGCTATTCACGAGTTACTATTCATGAGTTACTATTCACGAGTTACTATTCATGAGTTACTATTCACGAGTTACTATTCATGGGGTACTATTCACCCGTAAGATATATTTATTTTCGGTCCAAATCATTTTTTGGTACAATATTATTCAATGAGGAGATGTGCTAATTTTTCAGACCGTTGGTTGAAGATATAATAGTAAATCAATATGGACCGCTGGTGGAAGTTATAATAGTGAATCAATATGGATCGCTGGTTTAAAGTTTTAATAGTAAATCAGTATGGACCGTTATTTTAAGTTTTAATAGTAAACTAATCTGGATCGTCCGTTTAAAGTAAATTAATCTGGACCATTCATAAGTTAGTTACTATGCAGTCCATTCTTCTATAAATAGAAGCTCATTCTTTCATTATTTCTGACGAATTAACTGAAACTCTAGATAGAGAATTATAAGAGAACATATAGAAAATTATTCTGCTACTTAATGACACTTATATTCAGTTCTTTTACGGTAAGGGATATTATTTGTTGTACTCGTAAGGGTTATTATTATTTTTATATTCATGAAGAGAACTTCTATTATTCCATTATTTATTATTATGTTGGAATAACATGTATACGCGGTCTACCCTATACTTGGTGAAATTCTTCTGTTATTTCATTATTTATTATTCTGTCAGAATATCCTGTCTGTGCATTTTTGCCGGACCTTGTTCCATTATTTATTATTCTGTCAGAATATCCTGTCTGTGCATTTACGCCGGACTTGTTTCCATTCTTTAATATTATGTTGGAATATCATGTCTGTGAGTTTTACTCCGGACCTGGTTCCGTTATTTATTATTCTGTTGGAATAACCTGCCTGCGCGGTCTATCGCATGCATGGTGATTTCTTTTGTTATTCCAATCTTTATTATACTCAGTTGGTTAAAACTTTGACTTCTATACACCATGAAATTAGTGGAATATCCTTGATATTAGCGCTTGATCTAGTATCTTTTCATGAAAATATTCTTCTGAGCATTCTTGAATTTTACTCTACAAAGCAGTATCATGTTGACAATTTGAACGTTATCAGTTCCTGGATAAATTAATTCTTGAACTTGTTTTATTGAATTCTTATATCATTGTCATCATCCTCATGTTTATATTATGTTGAAAGTCATCTGTGGCCTGTAGTTCATAGATGGACTTGGTATGATTATGACAAGGGATTATTCGGTATAATCATAATCGTAATGTAACAAATGATGTGGAAAAAGTCCTCATTGGCCCGTAGTGCATTGATGGACAGTTTTTGGTATGATTATGGCTATGGATTCTCTTTGGCCATAGTGCAAAGATGAATTACTTTATGGCATGATAAGGACCAGTTGATGAAAACATGATTATCTTAAGCCGTAGTGCATGGATAATTCGTGGTCGTGATACTAAAGAATATCCTTGGCCGTAATGCAGGGGTGATTCGATGATGTTGATTATTTATTAAGCTGAGTTGCAACGATAAAAGTGATGAAAAACCTTTTAAATCATAGAAGATAGTAGATTTTATTCCCTACTTGACTCTTCTAACGGATTTTCTTGTTCCACTGGCAAAAATCAAACTTGATAGTAATTATATTTTATCAGTTTAACATTGTTGAAGCTAACGATAAATTATTCTGCATTATCTTAGTTATATTTCTTACTGCTAGTTGACCACCCTTTCTTCAACTGGGTCTCTTTAGAAATGAGACTTAGCCTGGGACTAGTCGGGAATAGATTGAGGTCCTAGAATGGTGCTTAGTATTCCTCACTATATGCTGAAATAGTGGTGATAAATAATTGTAATGATGACCGCCTTTTGAGTGTAGTAATCTCTAGTAGACAACTATATTGTATTCCAAACTTCACAGTTTATAGGTTTGTCGTCATTGTATCACGACATTGGTATTATTAGGTTGTATTTGAATTCTTACCTAATTTGGTGGCGTCACAGTTTGGTATCAAGCTTCGGATATGATCCCTGGCTAATATGTGAGAATAGAACTAGGAGGGGAGAGACGGGGAATTCCTTCGCTAGTATGACCTACCTAATTTTATTTTTTTTGGTATTTAATTTGTCGGTCAAAATATAGGGATAATATGTTACATGTCAAATAACCTTTGTTTTGTGGCAGTATCTGAAAATGACATCCGAGAATGTTGAGAATAGAAATGGAGCACAGGAGACCGTTGATTCTCCACAGATCAATAATCAGGACAATGTGCAACATGATGCGATAATCCTCCTGTAAACAACAACAGTGATCAATTGACGAATGATGGTACATTTAGGAGCTATTTAGAATTCATGAAACATCAGGCAAAGGTGGCTCCTATTCATAATGCAGGAGGAAACAATGGCAACCCACGGTTAGTCACCGCTAAGCAATTCAAGGAGCTGGGACCAACGGAGTTTTTGGGAAAGCCAGAACCACTTAAGGCAGAGACGTGGTTAAAGAAGATCACCAAGATATTTGATATCTTGGGATGCTCCGAGGAGTAAAATGTTCCCTTTGCCACCTTTATGTTGAGTGAAAAGGCAGATCACTGGTGGAAATCTGTAAAACGTACCCAGCCTGACGCACCCAAGATGTCTTAGGAGAAGTTCCAAGAGCTGTTCAATGACAAGTACTTTCCCGAAAGCATTCGTCACATGAAGGAGGTGGAATTTATCAAGTTGGAGCAAAATAACATGACCGTGTCACAATACGAAGCCAAGTTTGCCGAGTTGTCCCGATTTGCGTCCTACTTAATTGATAATGAAGAGAGAATAATGCGGATGCTTTTAAGAGGTTTGAAGCTGGAGATACGTCAATATCTTATTTCTCATAAACTGTGTTTGTATTTAGATGTTGTAAATAGGGCTCAGTTAGTGGAGCGCGATAACGAGTCAAAGCAACCAAAAGAGAGAAGCCGGAAAAAATGATAATACCGATGATAACAGTCATCAAAGCGGTGACAATAAGCATGGAGGGAATCAACATGCCTGAAATGGTAACCACTTCGGTGGTAATCATGGTCAAAACAATACGAATGGACATTTCAAGAAGAGGAGATTCAACAATGATGGAAAGACATCATCACCAACACCCGTTATTAAGGAAGGAGAACGACCACCTATCATATGCTTCAAATGCGGAGGGGAGGGACACATCAGTCCAAACTGCGCGAGGCCGTCCAAAACATGCTATAATTGTGGAAGAGAAGGTCACTTAGCCTGATTTTATCGTTCACTGAAGACATGTTCAGCTAGGATGGAGGCACCAAAGGATGTCCCAGACAAGCCAAAGCCGGTAGTTTAAGAGGGAGCATTTTTTTTCGTGACGAGGAACCTAAATAAAATTATCACGGGTATGTTTGTCATAAACTCTTCCGAAGTCTACACCGTGTTAGATACCGGTTCTACTAACTCTTTTATTGCACCTAGTTGTGTTCAATGTTTGAAGTTAACTCCAGAGAAGTTAGACTTTGATATATCTATTTAAACTCAGTTGGGAGAAACTTTCGTTACCTCCACTATTTATAAATCTTGTTCAAATCAACACTTTCACGGTACATGTCGATCTTATCTCTTTGAAAATACTTGCCTTTGATGTGATTTTTGGAAATGATTGGTTAACTACTCATCATGCTTTTCGTAAGGTTGTTAGCTTTCATACTCCTAACCAACCTGTTATGCGAATTCAAAGTAACCAAACCCCTAAAGTCAATCATTGTCATATTAAGCCATAAATAAAGAGCCCCGATCCTTTCGTTGTTGACTTTCTTATGTGGAATGCACCGAAGCCAAACTTTCTGTAGGCAACGTCGTGAATGACGATAGCAAGTTGATAGGTATCAATGTGACGTGTTATCCAAGTCTTGGATGAGAGTCACAGTTTTTAATGATATTTCTATTGTTAATAAATTTCTTGACGTATTCTTGAAGACTTCTTAGCCTACCCCTAGAGTGTGAAATCAAATTTTGTATTAACCCTAGTACAAAAACCATTTCTAAAACCCTCAAATATTTTCTTCGCCTAAAATGAACGTGTAATGTGCCAAAGACGTTGGCTCGAGCTGTTGAAGATTACAATCATACCATTCAATATCATCGTGGGAAAAATGAACGTGGTAGCTGACGCGTTGAGTAGAAGATCATATGCGTTTACAAGTGTGATGTTGTTAACACAAAGACCCATTTCGTATAACTTACAAATGATGGAGATAGAGTTAAAGACTCTAGGGACCCACGTGAAGATAACGAATATACGATTAGAATAGACTTGAATCGATAAAGTTAAAGCTGCTCAAGCAACATACTCAGAGCTGATGAATTTAAGAAGAAGGTTCAAGCGGGAGTTATTCTAGAAGCAAGAATCGATGAAGAGAGGAAATCTCAACCCTCGATTTTATTGGCCCATTTAAAATCCTTAATCGAGTAGGAACTGGGGCTTATAGACTCGTTTTACCGCCAAGTATGTCGCGTGTTCATAACGTTTTTAACGTATCGATGTTACGTAAATATGTGGATGATCCGAACCACATTATTAATTTAGAACGGGACGAGATAGCAGAAGATTTAATGTATAAGGAGATACGTGTTAACATCTTAGATAAGAAGGATCATATTCGACGCTCAAAGGTTATACCTCAAGAGTTAGAATTTGAAGTGAAGTCAAGGTATCCTCACCAGTTCGGTATACCAGGTACGTACGTAAATTTCGAGGGAGAAATTTCATAAGGAGGGGAGATTATGAGACCCCAGATTTTATGAATAAAGATTTAATTTTCTCGAAATAATTTTTTTTTATATTATGGTGTTGATTTGATGTAATGTTATAGTTGTGGGTAATATTTACAAATTTTACAAAGTAAGCAAGTGGTTGTATAATATTCTATTGGTCGGAGAATGTTCTTTTTATCGGGAAATATCCATACGATGGTACAATCATTGGTAGACCCCATAACAGAATTATTGTCGAATAGAGAAAACGACAAAAATACTTTATGAAAATAATGGAGGAAGTTTTACCGTTAACTGTTGAAACACCCAGTGTTAAAAGTACAATAATACGCGTGGTTGCATAGTAGCACACGATATTGATTATTGATGCTTACGTGAGAAGTCACTTAGGTATACACGATTATTGCTACAGTAATTACTACATCATATCTCTCATATTATTGATTCAATTATTGTTACAGTATCATCTGCATAATATGATATATTGTTCAATCGGGTATTCTGGACACTTTTTGTGTCGGAGTACTATTCACGAGTTACTATTCATGAGTTATTATTCACGGAGTACTATTTACCCATAAGATATATTTATTTTCGGTCCAAATCATTTTTGGGTACAATATTATTCCATGAGGAGATGTGCTAGTTTTTCAGATCGTTGGTTGAAGATATAATAGTAAATCAATATGGACCGCTGGTGAAAGTTATAATAGTGAATAAATATGGATCGATGGTTTAAATTTTTAATAGTAAATCAGTATGGACCGTTGTTTTAAGTTTTAATAGTAAACCAATCTGGGTCGTCCGTTTAAAGTAAATCAATCTGGACCGTTCATAAGTTAGTTACTATGCAGTCTATTCTTCTATAAACAGAAGCTCATTCCTTCATTATTTCTTACGAATTCACTGAAACTCTAGAGAGAGAATTATAAGAGAACCTATAGAAAAGTATTCTGCTACTTCTCTACTCTTATATTCAGTTCTTTTACGGTAAGGGATATTATTTGTTGTACTCATAAGGGGTATTATTTCTTTTGTATTCATGAAGAGAACTTCTTTTATTTCATTATTTATTATTCTGTTGGAATAACCTGTATATGCGGTCTACCATATACTTGGTGAAATTCTTCTGTTATTTCATTATTTATTATTCTGTCGAAATATCCTGTCTATGCGTTTTCGTCGGACCTGATTCCATTATTTATTATTCTGTCAAAATATCTTGTTTGTGCAGTTTACGCCGGACCTGATTCCATTCTTTATTATTTTATTGGAATATCCTGTCTAGTGCGTTTTACACCGGACCTGGTTCCGTTATTTATTATTCTATTGGAATAACCTGCCTGTGCGGTCTATCGCATGCATAGTGATTTCTTTTGTTATTCCATTCTTTATTATACTCAATTGGTTAAAACTTTGACTTCTATACTCCATGAAATTAGTAGAATATCCTAGATATTTGCGCATCATCTAGTATCTTTTCATGGAAATATTCTTCTGAGCATTCTTGAATTTTACTCTACAAAGCAGTATCATGTTGACAATTTGAACGTTATTAGTTCCTGGATAAATTAATTCTTGAACTTGTTTTATTGAATTCTTATATCATTGTCATCATCCTCATATTTATATTATGTTGGAAGTCATCTGTGGCCTGTAGTGCATAGATGGATTTGGTATGATTATGACTAGGGATTATTCGGTATAATCATAATCGTAATGTTACAAATGATGTGAAAAAAGTCATCATTGGTCCGTAGTGCATTGATGGACAGTTTTTGGTATGATTATGGCTATGGATTCTCTTTGGCTGTAGTGCAAAGATGAATTATTTTATGGCATGATCAGGACCGTTGATGAAAACATGATTATCTTAAGCCGTAGTGCATGGATAATTCATGGTCGTGATACTAAAGAATATCCTTGGTCATAGTGCAGGGGTGATTCGATGATGTGGATTATTTATTAAGCTGAGTCCCAGCGATAAAAGTGATGAAAAACCTTTTAAATCATAGAAGATAGTAGATTTTATTCCTACTTGACTCTTCTAATGGATTGCTTGTTCCCGCTACAAGTTAAACATGATAGTTATTATATTTTATCAGTTTAACACTGTTGAAGGCTAACAATAAATTATTCTGCATTATCTTAGTCATAATATTTCTTACTGGGCTAGTTGAGCTCACCCTTTCTTTCACTGTTCTCTTCAGGAAATGAGAACGTAGCTGGGACTAGTCGGGGAACAGAGTGATGGTCCTAGATGGTGCATTAGTAGTTCTCACTATTCTGTGAAATAGTGTGATAATAATTGTAATGAGGACTCCTTTTGAGTTTGTATAATCTCTAGTAGACAATATTTGTATTCAAACTCACAGTTTATGTTTTGTCGTATGGTACATGATAGTTGTATTATTAAGTTGTATTTGAATTTCGTACCATGTATCTGACGACTCAAGATGGGTGATGTATACCTAATTTTGGGGGCGTCACAGTCGTGTCACGCAATCAACTACCACAAAATAAACTCCAGTCATGACTCTAAAATGTATATATATATAAGTTGTAAACGAATCATATATTATATCCAGGCTCAATCAAATAATAGTTTGATGATATATATAAGTATATATATATATACACAATAAAAAGCCACAGGTCAACGATTCGGGCGTACCCACATATATAAGTATAGAAGTAATTAAAAGCTTAAAAAGTTGAAAAATCTTAAAGTGGGCAGTCAAGAAGAATTCAAATAGCTTTTGATGCCTGAATACTTAGTTTCCATCGGTTAAACTTTAGTATGTTACAAAACACGAGCTTACAAGTGTTTATAAAGAAGAATCACTCAGTTTAGAGCACTCTAACCGGGGTTACAAGTTGAAATGGACAGAGTTTTCTCTCATTTTCTCTTTGTTTTTTCAAATGAGCTTGCCAAGAGCTCATATTGATAATTGCATTCTCCTGCCGCCTTTATTAAGGGACGGAGTTGTCAATGATGACCTTGTTGATCTACTTGGATGCCTACTCGACCTAGTAATTTCCTAAGCTTTTATCACAGGAATCTCCAGATGTCACGCTGGGGTTAGCGCCAACGATTTGAACCGTCCATCAGTGTTATTTGAGCCTAATTTGCCAACAAGTTGCAAAGATGTCTTCAAAATATTTAGAGTAGAGGTTTCTCCATGATTAAGACCACATTATGTTGACATTGGGGTTATCACCAAAGTCTTTAATCCTTTGTACATGTTTTCCACTTTAGATTCTCTTGTCATGTGTAAGTGACTCTTTGGGGAATCACATATTAATTGCTGAGGTCCTGTATAACATATTCCATCATCGATCCTCCCCGATGAGGATGGTTTTCCATGTTTCGTTGGAGTTACTGCCAATAGGTTTTTACTGTCAGGGCTACCTGACCCTTGTTGAGATGTCTTTCAATGGCTAGAATCATCAGACCACCTTCAATGCTTCGTTGGTGATGTCGGGGCTGCCTGACCCTCGTTGAAATGGATTTGAATGGCTAACATCATCGGACCATCTCCGATGCTTCGTTGGATTTACTGCCAACAACTGGTGATGTCAGGGTTGCCTGACCTTCGTTGAAATGGCTTTCAATGGGTAACATCATCGGACCATCTCCGATGCTTCGTTGGATTTAATGCTAACGACTGGTGATGTTAAGGCTACTTGACCTTCATTGAATTGGCTTTCAACTGACTAATATAATCGGACCATCTCTGATTCTTCGCTAGATTTATTACCAACGACTGGTGGTGTTAGACTGCCTGACCTTCGTTGAAATGGCTTTCAACGGCTAACATCATCGGACCATCTCTGATGCCTCGCTGGATTTACTAGCAACGACTGATGATGTCAGGGCTTCCTGACCATTGTTAAAATGGCTTTTAATGGCTAACATCATCGAACTATCTCTGATGCTTCGCTGGATTTACTTCCAACGGCTGGTGATGTCAGAGATGCGCGTGACCTTAATTGAAATGGCTTTCAAAGGCTAATTATGTATGAAATCCTTGCTGGGGATGAATTTTTGACGAGATATATGCTTTTGATTGCAATTGCACCCAGGTTGATGGCATTGGACATTCGCAAGGTATTACCAAGGGTATCTTTCAACAACTTTGATCATTGGTTTTTGTGAACCCTGTGTTTGGGCGAATACTATTGATTGATATGTAGACAAGCAGTTTGGTATCTGAAAATTAGGATTTCAGGTTTTTCCACTTGATCGCGTAGCATTTTTTTTCCTGATTTGACTTTTCAACTTGTGGGACCTCCTATGCAACTCAAATTTGATCGAGCCATAGTGGGTGGGGACCACCCAAGGTAGCCGCAGGTAGACCCACGACCACCCGTGGGTTTATATCTTACTTCCTTTCCCTTTCACAAGTCATTTTAACTTGAAGCCGCATAGAGAATTCAAGATTTCATCTTCAGATCTACTAAATTTGGGATGGTTTCAGCAAAATTCGTCACTGTACAATCGTTCTGCACTATCCTGGTAACGTTTACATGTTTTCTTTTCTAGTTTTCACCGTTGGAAAGTGAGATATCACATAAAATGCTTTCAAAACACATAGTAGTGAATATGTATGCTCATATGACTTTATAAAAATTATTCAACACAGTAAATGTTAGTATTTTACGATGCTGGACGTATTGATGTGAAAAAAATTGACTTTTGAAACAGTCAATTTGGACACCTTTTCCTATTTTTTTTTCATCCTATTTGAGGACAAATAAATAAAGGTTTTGAAGCAAAGTAATCCTGGTAATTAGGATACCCTTATGGATTATGACTTTGATGTTTTTCATGCATATAAGATGCTTATGACTTTGAGTTGGAACGCTACTGAATGGCCACCTAGTCATGCCTACATGCATTTGGATAGTCCTTTTTACAAAAAAGACTGGAAATTTTTTTTTCTCGAGTCTAGGTATTGAAGGAACATGCATTTTTAACTCTACTGTAGAGTTAAAGTAATGTATGCATGCATATAGATATAAAATGCATTTAATGAGTTCCAGGTTAGAATTTACCACATCCTTTCTGAGGTGATTTGGATACTTTTGTCCAGATATATGGATCTAGACCAGCCGATTAGCTCCTGTAGGACTTCTTTAGGTGTGAGGAGGAGAGCTTCAGATTTGCCTCAGCCTCGCCTAGCCTGACTTCATCGTAGGTTGACGGAGTAAGTGATTCGTCCTATCTGGGTTGAGAGACCCGATATTGAGGACTAAGAGGGGGATGTACCCATTGCGGATCTTGCTCATTCTTTTTTTTGTTCCCCGTAGGGAGCTTCCAGCTATAAATGTGACGATTCCAGAGCTTCTAGATGATTTAAGTCGTCACTTCTTGATCTATCTTCCTGCTGAATGAGGTAAAAGCCATGTTGATCCTCCTTTTGCCATTTGTGGGGGTCAAGGGTTCTTATATTGATTTGCATTGTGATGTAGGTTCCTGGCTTTACGCAGCCTCAAGGGATCTAGTTTAGCATATATTCTCTGTACCAGACTATTCATCCAGAGTACCGAGAGATTATGCATGCTTGGGGTTTCAAGGCTTTCTTCTCCATCTTCCCCGTCGTTGTCCCTTGGGTTATCTCATGGATTTTTTTGAGCGCTGGTTTCACCAGACTCAGTCTCTCCATTTGCTGGATTGCGAGGTTATGATGATACTGATGGATTGACGATTCATCACTGGGATGGAGTTTTTCGGGTCACCAATGCCTTTTGTGGCACACATTTCCCTGACTGCCGTCAGGTCCTTGTTGGGAGTCCCGGCTATGGCACTCAAGGGCAGGACAGTCTGTACTAGTCCTTTGAGTGTAGATTTCGTGAATGGGGCTTTGACCGAGCCATTACCCGATGATCGAAGGGTTAGGGATCGCATCCTTCGGCGATTATTCCTGATCATCCTCAGGGGTTGTTTCATGACTGATAACTCTTCAACGATGTCATTCACTTTAGTTAGAGCCACACATGAGGTGGACCGTATTGGATAGTTTTATTGGGGTTCCTACAGCTTTGCTTACTTCCTAGGGGGACAAGCCTATGCTTATATTTCCCCGGCTTGGTTAGGGTTCTACCCATTCCTACTAGTGAGTATTTTCTCTTTTGATTTCCCTTGTTTGGGTTGAGAGTTTAGCGTATTAGGTTTAGACACCTATCCACGGGGATGGTGATGGCATCACTCTACTCTGACGGAGGTTCCTATAGCTGAGGGTTTCACTATTTCGCGTTTATAGTTGGAGTTGTTAACATCTAATGTCATTACATAGGTTCCTTACTCTGAGGGCCACTTGACAGTTGGCTTTGAGGGTGGTTTCCTGACTGGTGTCAAGTATATATTGTCCACCCGTTAGATTCCTCTCTTTACAAATGAAGGTTTGGAGCTCTATTTAGGAGAGCGTGCTATTAGGAGCACCACATCATAGATTCACATTCTGATCTGTCCTACGGCCAGGCATTGTTGGCCTTTGTCACAAACGATCATTGATGTCCCATTGGTGGGTGTTGATGACTTTACTTTGTCAGAGGGACCTTTCACTCAAGAGGCTTTTTATCGCTGGTGGTTCCTTCGCACCATTGGAGCGCAGACTCGCGCCATACAGTTTATGGGGGATATGGTTCCTAGCTCTGTCATGATGACAGATTGAATTGCCTGCGTCTAAGAGCGTACTCATTAGACGCAGATTGATAGTTTGACCCAACAGTTGGACTGGACACATTTCTTTATTCAGTATTTGGGCAGAGATCCTTTCGAGGCGGATACTTTTGATCCTTCCAGCTCTAGGGTTGGCCCTTCAGGTGGCCCATATTCAGATGGTTTTGCCATTGCAGATCCTCCATTGTATCGGCTTGATATCATTACTGGCAGAGATTCAGTGACTTGAGAGGAGTTACATCAGATGGATAGGTTGGATGATGTGGACATCAACACTATTGACTTCTTCTGATGCATTTCTTGCTATCTCTTTTGATAGGCCTCTGTTAGATATTGGGAGGATGTGCCCCATTCTCGTTATATCTTTTGATAGGCCTCTGTTAGTTGTTGGGCGACTGTGCCCTATTTCCCTTTATTTTTGAGTTGTATACAGAGATGATGTATTTAAATGATGATGTACTTAGGAATGTATGTATATTATTTTCCATTCCCTACATCATATTGTCATCTGTTATTTATTATGCATGCATTATGTTATGGACATGAATTTTTAGAGATTAGTTTAGCATTGACCCCTTGATGGTCTTATGACATAGCCCTACAGATGTCTTCATCCACAGTTAGCCGGATTGAGCATACCCCACCAGTATTGATGACATTTTCCTTGAGATTGTGGTATGATAGTTTGTCCTCCTTGGATCGGGTGACAGTTGATCAGTTGATATGTCACTCTATGACCCTCCTGACATTTCGAGTTCCAATGGGCTTTGTATAGGGCATGATGGAGCATTGGGTACCAGATAGACAGTTATTCAAATTTGATGCCAAGGAGTTGACTCGTACATTGGAGGAGTACGAGCGTCTTACAGACTTGCCCTTGGATAGGCCTTGCACTTGGATGGCTGTCGGTGACATGAGTCAGCAGTTTATGACCTTGATAAGCTTGAAGCGCATGGTTGCCTTGGACGAGATTTCCTCGGGGAATATAGCGTCTATGTGTTTTTTTATCGACAAATTTGGATCATTGGACATCTATCGGTGATATTCCAGGGACTTCACCATTTCTAAGGGTGATTGGCATGTCGCTCGGGTAGACATACTCTTGATGAGTATAGTGGCTTATCTATACATGTCATTGTACATGTACCACCTATATATCAGTGTGATCATGGTAGTCAAGGCTCTTCGGGAGGGACATAGCATCTTACCAATGATTCTGGCAGAGACCTTGAGGTCGACTACGTATTGTCATACCCATTTTGTGGGGGTGTTTATAGGCAGTTTGGTCTTGTTAGTACGTGTGGTTTATGACACATTTGAGACCAATTGGCACTTTCAGGTGCCATGGATATTGTTTTACCACGAGATAGCCATGTCATATTCCTTTCAGCCGGCTGAGTGTACATACACAACTTCTTGGTCGACTTTCTTGTCATGGATTGAGGACCCGTTTGATATTTTTTCGTGTTCAGGGCTTAGCTCTCCCTACAACTTTATCACTCATGCAGCTGGCATGTACTATCTTCCCCTTGCCAGTTTGAGGTGTGTGACCACATATCATCCACTGGCTATTATGGAACAGTTAGACCAGTTTTAGGATGTTCATTCCTTTGACGGGGCATTGGGTCAGCATCATATCGGCTTCTGTCAACAGAGGATTTGTCCACGATTTATGCATGTTAGACCCATTGTGAGAGGGATAACTTTTTGACTAGCCATCCAGGTCGTTCTACAGAGTATTCTGCATGGTTGGAGGCAGAGATTTCATCGGCTAGGGTTATATCCTCAAAGCAGGGTATTGATTTTGATAGTGGGGAGTCTATGGAGTACCCTAATTCTCCCATCGAGGATGAGTTGTTTACTGGTTTGTCAGTAGCTCTAGTTGATTCCCCCAGTATTCTTGCTGATGTGACTCCACATTCTAGAGAGTATTTAGAGCTAGAGTTAACATCTAATGACATTTGAGAGAGATCAGGCTAGGGCCTTGATGTTGACAACTCTTTCTGATAGAGATGCCGCTTTGATTGAGAGAGATGATCCTCTAGCTCACAGGGATACCGCAGTTGTTGAGCGGGATAAGGCTCGATCATCTAGGGATGCAGCTAATGTTGAGCGGGATGATGCTCTAGCTACCCGAGATGTTGCCACTACAGATAGTACTGTATTGAGATCTCATACTGCTGACATTATTGGAGAGATGAATGCATTCATTGATGAGCATGGTAGCACCATGCAGATGGCCATAGATCTCTTGGTTCATGTGGATACCCTAGGGTAGGAGCTCATAGATTTACCTCCATCTATTGAGAGAAATGCCATGTTAGACTTGATGGATCACTTATCCACTTGTTTGTAGATTGGCTTTAATTTTCTTGCATAAACTAGGTTAGCCATTTTTATCATGTACATGATACATTGTATATATCAAACAGTATTATATGGCAAATAAATATGTTTTGATTCACTTCCTTTTTAGATATGTCTTGTTACTTACTTAATAGCTGCATTTTTTCCAGGGCTTGTGATCTTGATGTATTCTGAAATCCTCTATGTTGGGTGGACATTGAGATGTCTTAGGATCTTTCAGAATGGATCGTTGATCTTTATATTCCCTTACCCTTTGGTGTCTTGGGACAGGTTTCTAAATGTGGTTATGGAGGGGATTTTGGCTTTCCTTAGGTTGATCGTCCCATAGATTGTCGTCGATACTACCTTGTGTGGAGGATACCAGGTAGTTCCATGTCTTATGGAATGGTGTTTCACTTTGAGGATTCAACCGTAGCTTAGATGGTTGTCGATTTTTTCTCTATTTTGTGTGGGGAGACCAGGTAATTCTATCCTTGTGGTCTAAGCTGATGAGGTATGGTTTAACCGCCCCACAGATGGTCGCCGATGTATTCCCGTGTATTGGGGAGATCAGGTAGTTCCATCTCTTATGGTTTTATTTGAAAGTTTGAAGGATGATCCCAGTATTGTTGATCGAGTTTTATGTTTTTGGTAGGGGTTAGACTGCACTGTGAATGGCTACCTACGTAATCCCATTGATGAGGGGGAGATCAGGTATTCATAGTTCCAACCTAGCGTGAAAAGGTTGAAAATGGTATGTGGTAAAGATTGGACATTTTTTTATTTTTCCTGAAGTTAGACCGGACCATAAAAATGACTACCTACGTACTCTCGTGTATTGGAAAGATCAGGTCTGCATAGTTCGTCCTTTGTGGGACAAACTGAAGTTGTATATAGTAAGAGGTTTTGAAAATGTGAATTGACTGATTGATCTGATGATCCAGAATCAGGATGCTAGTTTTTAGGTAACTTTAGACATAGTACCATTTCACGGTGTCCGAGTTGATGAGTTGGGGAAATTCCTCGCCATCAATCTCTTGTAATCTGAGGGCACCTCCTGTCAATACCTCCTTAACAACAAATGGGCCTTCCCAGTTTGGGGTGAATTTTTCTTTAGATTGATCTTAGTTGTCAAGGACCTTCTTCAAGACCAAGTTATTTTCTTTTAAATGTCGTAGCCGAACTTTCTTGTTGTAGGATCGAGCAATCCTCTATTGGTATAACTGACCATGGAAGATGGTTGTCGCATGCCTTTCATTTATTAGAGATAATTGGTGGTACCAATCTTGTAACCATTGATCTTCATCCAGTTGAGCATCTTTTAACACTCAAGGATTCCATTTCCACCTCTATGGGGAGCACTGCTTCCATGCCATAAGTTAATAAGTAAGGGGTTGCCCCAGTGGAAGTGTGCATTGACGTTCTGTAGGCTAATAGAGTTAGAGGCAACAAGTCAGGCCATCCTTTGTGATTAACGGACATCTTTTGCATGATCTTTTTGATATTCTTATTAGCCTATTCAACAACACCATTTATCTTTGGACGATAGATGACGGAGTTGAGATGTTTGATGTGGAATTTACTGCATAAATCTTCCATCATTTGGTTGTTGAGGTTTTTCGCATTGTCTGATACAATCACCTCTGGTTGTCTATATAGACAAACGACATTGTTTTGATCAAACCAATGATCACCTCTTTAATAGCCTTGGGGGGAGGAGACTGCTTCTACCCACTTGGTGATGTAGTCGATCATGGTGAAGATAAATCGACGACCATTGTTGGCTTTGGCCTCGATGGGCCCGATCACATTCGTACCCCACATTGAGAAGGTCTAGGGCGAACTCATATTGTGTAGCTCCCTTGGAGGGGCGTGGATAACATTCCCATGAATATGGCATTGGTAACATCTTTTGATGTGATCATCACAGTCAGCTTTGAGAGAGAGCTAGTAATGCCCTGTTATTAAGATTTTCTTAACAAGTAGAGGGTCGCTCATGTCTGGGCCGCATATTCCACCATGAATTTCATCCATGAGCCTCTAAGCTTGGTCTTTGTCTAGCAATCTTAGAAGTCCTAGTCCCGCATCTATTTTGTAGAGAGCGTGTCCGGTCAGATAGAATTTCATGGACATTCTCCAGATCCGCTTTCTTTTAGCTTGACTCGCCCCAGTGGACGTTGATCCATCTCACAGATACTCTTTGATAGATAGATACCAAGGGTGTTGGATGGGAGGCAGTTCATCCAATACTTCTCCAATGTAATTCCCATAGGCTGGAGCCTTTTTGCGGGCAAATATGATATTTTGAATGCTTCCCCTTTCAAGTATGTTGATCAAGGAGGCTAAAGTTGTTAGTGTGTCCACTACTACAAAACAGTAAATAGCTAATGCGTAAAAAACGTTGTAGAAGGTCTTACAGAAATGTCGTATTTAAGGGTGTTATCTATTTGACACCTTTATACAACGTTTTTAAAACGTTGTAGTTTGACACATTACACAACGTTTTTTTTAAAAACGTTGTATATTTGTTTTCCATAAATTCTTGGATGCTTGAAAACGTTGTAGATGATATGATTCCACAACATTTTCTGGCATAAAATGTTGTGGTTTGATACATCAGACAACATTTAAACATATTTATACAACATTTAGAAGATGTCATCTATTTAAAGCCAAGATGTATCAAACATTCAAAATATACCAATTATAAATAATATTACTATCCATACATCTCAAATTCAAAATATACCAATTACAAAGAATATTAATACCATACAATACGTATACATCCCAATAATACCAAACTATCCATACATCTCAAAAATTATGGCTTTTAGCAAGAATTAAGGAACTTCATCAAAAATATAGAATGATTACAAGCATAGAACTGGCTCATCAAAAATCCTCCTTGCTTCATCAGTAATAACTGCAACCCCATGTTTCGATATTTAGTATCTGTATCATTAAGAAGTGAAACAAATAAAGTTAAAAGTCATTATATTCAATCAACAATTTTTACCTCATCAAAAGCTTCAAATATGTCCATGCTCAGTTGATGGATGGTGCAAACAATAGTTCTTCCTATGTCTACAGTATTCCTGACTGTTCTCATCACAATCGTAACAGCTCTTGCATCCAACCCTAAAGTTGGCTCGTCCATGAATATTGTGGAGGGGTTTGCCACCAGCTCAACTGCAATAGTTAGCCTCTTTCACTGCTCAGTCGAGAGGCCATTAACACCCGGCAACCCAACAAGTGCACCCCTCAATGATTTCAGTTCCACAAGTTCCATGACCTCTTCGACAAACATCTGTACAAATTAGTCAGAATTTTAATATTATACATGAATTTAAGTTAAAAAAAATTCCATGGATTAGAATTCAGCCTTTCTAGTCTCGGAATCAATTTCTGGAGGTGGGAAAAGTCGTGCTAAGTAGAGCAAGGACTCGTACACAGTAACATGAGGTGAGTGAATGTCATTCTGCTCACAGTATCCAAAAATCTGAGCAAGGTTTCTTGCTTTTTTGGATACCCAGAAATTGTTATATGACCCTCAATGTATCCACCAGTTTTTCTACCGGCCAACACATCCATCAAAGTTATTTACCAGCACCACTGACACACATTAAAGCCATGAGAACACCTGGCCTGAATGCTCCACTCACACCTTTCAGAAGCATCAATCTGTCTTCAACTACACCTTGATATTTCATTGAGGTGTTTAACATAAAAATGCACACATCTGATTGACTTGATCAAGCTTGCTAATAATATTGAGGTGGACATCGGGAAATTCATCCTTTAGAAGTGAAAGAAATATTAAAAGAAGCTGTTCTATTGCAACGTCCTGCATTATAAACCAGATAGATTCAAGACTCAACTTACAGAAACCATAACTAGGTTTAAGCTATGTTTAATGTGAGACCCCAGATTTTATGAATAAATATTTAATTTTCTCGAAATAATTTTTTGAATATTACGATGTGGATTTGATATAATGGTATAGCCGTGGGTAGTATTTATAAATTTTGCAAAGTATGCAAGTCGTCATATTATATTCGATTGGTCGGGGAATATTTTATCAGGGAATATTCATGCAACGAAACAATCATTGGTGGACCCCACAACAGAATTATTGTCTGATTGAGAAAACGACAAAAATATTTTTTGAAAATAACGGCAGAAGTTTTATCATTAATACTGTTGAACTACTCGGTAGTAAAAGTACAGTAATACGCGTGGTTGCATAGTAGCACACAGTATTGATTATTGATGCTTACGTGAGAAGTCACTCAGCTATACTCAATTATTTCTACAGTAATTGCTGCATCATATCTCTTATATTATTGATTCATTTATTGTCACAGTATCATCGTGTAACAAATATGAGTGATCTAGATGAAATTTAACCATCTTATATATTATGGGTGATATCCATAGGCCTCTTGATAGAGTAGAACTATGAAATGAATGGTCATGCTCAAATAGTGATTTGTTTCATATAGTCTACTCATTGATCAAGAAAACTCAGATTAAATTATGAAGAGAAGAACACATTCCATGACTCGAGTTTAATCTAGGATATTAAGGTTAAAAGGATTAAATTACATTGAATCATTGGTCATGAAAAGGTTGCATCGAATCATCTATCTTATTATTACTTGGGTAGCAGTGATGCATTACTAGATGCCACTCACTGTTTATAATTTTATAATATTATTTTAAAATTATTTCCAACGTAATAATAACCTATAGGGTCACACACAAAGAACGTTATTAAAAGGGAATTAATTTAAATTGTAAGGATTTAAATATATCAATATGATTGATAGTATTTAAATCACGAATTTAAATTAAAAGGATGCTTTATATATGTATATATATTAATTAAGTAAGACTTAATTAAGATATAATATATATATATAAATTTGGATTTTATTTTAATTAGATTAGGGTTTTGATTAATTCTGATTTATTGCTATATATATGATATATCAGCGTCTTTGGATTTTTAATCAAAAACAAAAACCCTAGCCGCTCTTAGAGAGAGACTAGAGAAAACAGTTTCGAAAATCCTCATCCTTGGTGGCTAGTACCGCAATTCCTTCTTCTGCAGATCGTAGGACGATTCGTGTGGAGCGTTCGTGTGGATACCATAGAGTCGTAGTCCGTTTGAATTGCATTGGAGATTTGACCGCATCGATTCTAGCTTTAACAATCGGTATAATTTCTAACCTCTGAATTAATTGAATTTTTCGCATGGATCCTGTCTTAGGGTTTCGGAAATTGCTTTAAAATTTTATTTTTTCTGTGTGTTTCTGTGCCGAAACCCAACAGTTAGATACCAATTTTACTTACTCTTTTATTTCACCTAGTTGTGTTCAATGTTTGAAGTTAACTCCGAAGAAGTTAGACTTTCATATATCTGTTGGGAGAAACCTTCGTTACCTCCACTATTTATAAATCTTATTCAAATCAACACTTTCACGCAACCTGTCGATCGTATCTCTTTGAAAATACTTACCTTTGATGTGATTTTAGGAATCTATTGGTTAACTACTCATCATGCTTTTTGTAAGGTTGTTAGCTTTCATACTCCTAACCAACCTATTTTGAGAATTCAAGCAACCAAACCACTAAAGTCAATCATTGTCATATCAAGCCATAAGTAAAGAGCCTCGATCCTTTCGTTGTTGACTTCCTTGTGTGGAATGCACCGAAGCCAAACTTTCCGTAGGGGACGTTGTGGATAACGATGACAAGTTAATAGGTATCAATGTGACATGTTATCCAAGTCTTGGACGAGAGTCACAGTTTTGAAAGATATTTCTGTTGTTAATAAATTTCCTGACGTATTCTTAAAGACTTCTTAGCCTATTCCTAGAGCATGAAATCGAATTTTATATTGACCCCAGTACAAAACACAATTTCTAAAATCCTCAAATATTTCTTCAACTAAAATGAACGTAACATGCGCCAAAGACGTTGGCTCGAGCTGTTGAAGATTACGATCGTACCATGCAATATCATCGTGGAAGTGCGAACGTGGTAGCTAACGCGTTGAGTAGAGGATCGTATACGGTTACAAGTAAAAATATACGAACCACAGTGAAGATAACGAATATACGATTAGAATCGACTTTAATCGATAAAGTTAAAGCCGTTCAAGTTACATACCCGGAGCTGATGAATATGAAGAAGAAGGTTCAAGAAGGGCGATATTCTAGAAGCAAGAATCGACGAAGAGAGGAAATCTCAACCCTCAATTTAATTGGCCCATTTAAAATCCTCGAACGAGTAGGAACTATGGCCTATAAACTCGTTTTACCGCCAAGTATGTCGCGTGTTCATAACGTTTTTAACTTATCGATGTTACGTAAATATGTGGACGACCATAACCACATTATTAATTTAGAACCGGACGACATAGCAGAATATTTAACGTATGAGGAGATACGTGTTAACATCTTGGATAAGAAGGATCAGTATTCAACACTCAAAGGTTATACCTCAAGAGTTGGAATTTAAAATTAAGTTGAGGTATCCTCACCTGTTCATCACACCAAGTACGTACATAAATTTCGAGAGAGAAATTCCATAAGGAGGGGAGATTGTGAGACCCCAGATTTTATGAATAAATATTTAATTTTCTCGAAATAATTTTTTGAATATTATGGTGTGATTTGATATAATGTTATAGCTGTGGGTAGTATTTATAAATTTTGCAAAGTATGCAAGTTGTCATATTATATTTGATTGGTCGGGGAATATTTTATCAGGAATATTCGTGCAACGTCACAATCATTGGTGGACCCCACAACAGAATTATTGTCTGAATTGAGAAAATGACACAAATATTTTATGAAAATAACGACGGAAGTTTTACCGTTAATACTATTAAACTACTCGGTAGTAAAAGTACAGTAATACGCGTGGTTGCATAGTAGCACACGGTATTGATTATTGATGCTTACGTGATAAGTCACTCAGTTTTGTTTTATTGGTATTATTAATGTAATAAAACAGAAAAACTTTTTATATAAAATAGAATACTTTTATAAAGTTATTCTATAAATATAATATATTATATTCTATTATGCATAGTGTTGTATAGTGTCTGCATAGTGTTTTGCATAGTAAAATCTTTTTATATAAAACACAATACTTTTATAAAGTTATTCTATAAATAGAATATATTATATTTTATTATGCATAGTGTTGCATAGTGCCTGCATAGACGAACTAGGTATGATTATGACCAGGGATTATTCAGTGTAATCATGGCCGTAATGTTACAAATGATGTGAAAAAAGTCCTCATTGGGCCGTACTGCATTGATGGAGAGTTTTTGGTATGATTATGACTATGGATTCTCTTCAGCCAAGGGTGCAAAGATGAATTATTTTATGGCATGATCAGGACTGTTAATGAAAAGATGATTATCTTTAGCTGTAGTGCATGGATAATTCGTGGTCGTGATACTAAAGAATATCCTTGGCCGTAGTACAGGGGTGATTCGATGATGTGAATTATTTATTAAGCTGAGTTCCAGCGATAAAAGTGATGAAAAACCTTTTAAATCATAAAAGATAGTAGATTTTATTCCCTACTTGACTCTTCTAATGGATTGCTTATTCGCTGCAGTTAAACTTGATAGTTATTATATTTTATCAGTTTAACACTGTTGAAGGCTAAAGATAAATTATTCTGCATTATCGTAGTCATAATATTTCTTACTAGGCTAGTTGAGCTCACCCTTTCTTTCACTGTTTCTTCAGGAAATGAGAACGTAGCTAGGGACTAGTCGGGGAACAGAGTGATGGTCCTAGTTGGTGCATTAGTAGTCCTCACTATTCTGTGAAATAGTGTGATAATAATTGTAATGAGGACTCCTTTTGAATTTGTATACTCTCTAGTAGATAATATATGTGTTCAAACTCACAGTTTATGTTTTGTCGTATTGTACACGACAGTTGTATTATTAAGTTGTATTTGAATTCTGTACCATGTATCTGGTGACTCAAGATAGGTGATGTATACCTAATTTTGGGGGCGTCACAATTGGTATCAAAGCTTAGGGATATGATCTTTGGCTAAGATGTGAGACTAGAACTAGGAGGGGAGAGACGGGAAATTCCTTCACTAGTATGACCTACCTAAGTTTATTTGATATTTAATTGGTCGGTCAGAGTATAGAGATAATATGTGATATGTTAATTAACCCTTGTTTTGTGGTAGTATTTGAAAATGGCATCTAAAAATGTTGAGATAAGCAATGGAGCACAGGAGACTGTTGATTCTCCACAGATCAATAATCAAGATAATGTGCAACAGGATGGTGATAATCCTCCTGTAAACAACAACACTGATCAATTGACGAACGATGGTACTTTTAGGAGCTTTTTAGAATTCATGCAACATCGATATCAGGCGAAGGCGGCTCCTATTCATAATGCAGGAGGAAACAATGGCAACCCACGGTTGGTTACCGCTAATCAATTCAAGGAGCTGGGACCATCAGAGTTTTTGGGAAAGCCAGAACCACTTAAGGCGGAGACGTGGTTAAAGCATATCACCAAGATATTTGATGTCTTGGGATGCTTTGAGGAGCAAAAGGTTCCTTTTCCCACCTTTATGTTGCGTGAAGAGGCAGATCGCTGGTGGAAATATGTAAAACGTACCCAGCCTGACGCACTCAAGATGTCTTGGGAGAAGTTCCAAGAGCGGTTCAATGACAAGTACTTTCCCGAAAGCATTCGTCACATGAAGGAGGTAGAATTTATCAAGTTGGAGCAAAACAATATGATCGTGTCGCAGTACGAAGCCAAGTTTGCCGAGTTGTCCCAATTTGCATCCCACTTGGTTGATAATGAAGAGAGAATGACGCAGATATTTTGAAGAGGTTTGAAGCCGGAGATACGTCAATATCTAATCTCTCATAAACTATGTTTGTATTAGATGTTGTTAATAGGGCTCAATTATTGGAGCGCGATAATGAGTCAACCAAACCAAATGACAACAGCCAGCAAAATGATCATACCGGTGATAACAGTCATCAAATTGGTGATAGTAAGCATGGAGGGAATCAACATGTCAGAAATGGTAACCACTTCGGTGGTAATCATGGCCAAAATAATAAGAATGGACATTTCAAGAAGAGAAGGTTCAACAATGACGTCAAGACGTCGGCACCAGCACCCGTTTCAAAGGAAGAAGAACGACCACTGGTCGTATGTTTCAAATGTGGACAGGAGGGACACGTCCGTCCAAACTGTACGCAGCAATCCAAAACGTGTTTTAATTGCAGAAGAGAAGGTCACCTAGCTCAAATTTTTCGTATGGTGAAGTCAATTCCAGCTGGGATAGTGATGCCAAAGGATGTCCCAGACAAGCCAAAGCCGGTAGTTTAAGAGAGAGCATTTTTTTCCTTCGTGACGAGGAACCTGAATAAAATTATCACGGGTATATTAGTCATAAACTCTTGCGAAGTCTATACCATGTTAGTGTTAGAGTTTATGCCCTAGAGAACAATTATTTGATATAATTGCTTAACGTTTTGATATTATATTTGATTGAATAAATAAATGATTTTATTATGGTTTTATTTACTGCGTAATATAATTGTTAACATAATAAAATTCCTTAGAATAGTGATACAAATTATATAGTTTCAAGTATGTGACTTGAACATGAGATTATAATTACAATTAGTATCATTGTTCTTAAATGTCCCTAGTCGAGTATCATTGTTGATGGGACAACAATGATGCATTGAGACTAGTATGTGGATTGACTAATGGCCAAATTTCATTGGTCATAAATATATGAGATATTAAGTCAATGCATAGGTACATGTTAGAGAACGATGTACTGGACACACCCACCATGAGAATTCTATATGGAGCATTATGCGAAGTGTCATTAGCAATTCTTATAGTGACAATGATGTAATGGTCCTCCGACCTGAAATCGCTATATTACTACACGAGAATTTATGTATTTTGATATAATCAAATGTCACCTTTAATAGGGTGAAATATAAAGGTGATTATTGGGTTCATCATGAATCGTGTGAGAAATATGAGTGATCTAGATGGAATTTAGCCATCCTATATATTATGGGTGATATCCATAGACCTCTTGATTGAGTAGGACTATGAAATGCGTGGTCATGCTCAAATAGTGATTTGTTTCATATAGTCTACTCATTAATCAAGAAAACTCATATTAAATTATGAAGAGAATGACACATTCCATGACTCGAGTTTAATCTAGGATATTAAGGTTAAAAGGATTAAATTACATTAAAACATTGGTCACGAAAAGGTTGCATCGAATCATCGATCTTATTATTACTTGGGTAGCAGTGATGCATTACTAGATGCCGCTCACTGTTTATAATTTTATAATATGATTTTAAAATTATTGCCAACGTAATAATAACCTATAGGGTCACACACAAAGAACGTTATTAAAAGGGAATCAATTTAAATTGTAAGGATTTAAATATATCAATATGATTGATAGTATTTAAATCACGAATTTAAATTAAAAGGATGCTTAATATATGTATATATATTAATTAAGTAAGACTTAATTAAGATATAATATATATATATATATATATATATATAAATTCGGGTTTTATTTTAATTAGATTAGGGTTTTGATTAATTCTGATTTATTGCTATATATATGATATATCAGCGTCTTTGGATTTTTAATCAAAAACAAAAACCCTAGTCGCTCTTAGAGAAAGACTAGAGAAAACAGTTTCGAAAATCCTCATCCTTGGTGGCTAGTACCGCAATTCCTTCTTCTGCAGATCGTAGGACGATTCGTGTGGAGCGTTCGTGTGGATACCGTAGAGACGTAGTCTGTTTGAATTGCATTGGATATTCGACCGCATCGATTCTAGCTTTAACAATCAGTATAATTTCTAACCTCTGAATTAATTAAATTTTTCGCATGGATCCTGTCTTAGGGTTTCAGAAATTGCTTTAAAATTTTATTTTTGTTTTGCGTTTCTATGCCCAGTTAGATACCGGTTCTACTTACTCTTTTATTTCACCTAGTTGTGTTCAATGTTTGAAGTTAACTCCGGATAAGTTAGACTTTGATATATTTGTTGGGAGAAACCTTCGTTACCTCCACTATTTATAAATCTTGTTCAAATCAACACTTTCACGTTACCTGTCGATCGTATCTCTTTAAAAATACTTGCCTTTGATGTGATTTTAGGAATCGATTGATTAACTACTCATCATGCTTTTTGTAAGGTTGTTAGCTTTCATACTCCTAACCAACCTGTTATGCAAATTCAAGCAACCAAACCACTAAAGTCAATCATTGTCGTATCAAGCCATAAGTAAAGAGCCTCGATCCTTTCGTTGTTGACTTCCTTGTGTGGAATGCACTGAAGCCAAACTTTCCGTAGGGGACGTTGTGGATAACGGTGACAAGTTAATATGTATCAATGTGACGTGTTATCCAAGTCTTAGACGAGAGTCGCAGTTTTAAATGATATTTCTGTTGTTAATAAATTTCCTGACGTATTCTTGAAGACTTCTTAGCCTATTTCTAGAGCATGAAATCGAATTTTGTATTGACCCCAGTACAAAATCCATTTCTAAAACCCTCAAATATTTCTTCAACTAAAATGAACGTAACATGCGCCAAAGATGTTGGCTCGAGCTGTTGAAGATTACGATCATACCATGCAATATCATCGTGGAAGTACGAACGTAGTAGCTGACGCGTTGAGTAGAGGATCGTATGCGGTTATAAGTGAAAATATACGAATCCACATGAAGATAACGAATATACGATTAGAATTGACTTTAATCAATAAAGTTAAAGTCGTTCAAGTTACATACCCGGAGCTGATAAATATGAAGAAGAAGGTTCAAGAGGGCGTTATTCTAGAAGCAAGAATCGACGAAGAGAGGAAATCTCAACCCTCGGTTTAATTGGCCCATTTAAAATCCTCGATCGAGTAGGAACTATGGCCTATAGACTCGTTTTACCGCCAAGTATGTCGCGTGTTCATAACGTTTTTAACGTATCGATGTTACGTAAATATGTGGACAACCATAACCACATTATTAATTTAGAACCGAACGAGATAGCAGAATATTTAACGTATGAGGAGATACGTGTTAACATCTTGGATAAGAAGGATCGTATTCAACACTCAAAGGTTATACCTCAATAGTTGGAATTTGAAATGAAGTTGAGGTATCCTCACCTGTTCAGCATACCAAGTACGTACGTAAATTTCGAGAGAGAAATTCCATAAGGAGGGGAGATTGTGAGACCCCAGATTTTATGAATAAATATTTAATTTTCTCGAAATAATTTTTTGAATATTATGGTGTGGATTTGATATAATGTTATAGTTGTGGGTAATATTTATAAATTTTGCAAAGTATGCAAGTTGTCATATTATATTCGATTGGTCGGGGAATATTTTATCAGGAATATTCATGCAACGTCACAATCATTGGTGGTCCCCACAACAGAATTATTGTCTGATTGAGAAAACGACAAAAATATTTTATGAAAATAACGACAGAAGTTTTACCGTTAATACCGTTGAACTACTCGGTAGTAAAAGTATAGTAATACGCGTGGTTGCATAGTAGCACACGATATTGATTATTGATGTTTACGTGATAAGTCACTCAGTTTTGTTTTATTGGTATTATTAATGTAATAAAACAGAAAAACTTTTTATATAAAACAGAATACTTTTATAAAGTTATTATATAAATAGAATATATTATATTCTATTATGCATAGTGTTACATAGTGTCTGCATAGTGTTTTGCATAGTAAAATCTTTTTATATAAAACACAATACTTTTATAAAGTTATTCTTGTCGACGTCGGGATTTTTGGATGTCCCTTTCCGTTACTTGTTCTTTGGTGTTCTCATTTTAGGTGAGATTTGTTTGAAAAAATAAGTGAAAAAGGTCCGACATGTATAATGTCGACGATGGACTGTTAAGAGTCGCCAGTTGGTTTTTTAAATGGTTGTACCAACACAACCGAGAAAAGATTTGCACATTGACCCAGTGATGTGACACTGCTAAACGGGTCGGTGAAACCGAGATTCATTAGGGTCCGGGGACTTGGTTATGCGGGGGGAAGGTGTTAGGCACCCCCCGACATCCATGTTACCACGGTGACTGCCTCTTTTCAAGAAACTATTATATGAATGTGTGTGGGTGGGTCAATGTGATGTTATTTGGAAGTAGTGTGAGGCCTCGTTCGAACCTATATACAAAGGGTTTGAATTTATGTGAAAATTTTGCTTTTTAGCAAGATATAGCAATGATGTTTTATAAAAGAGGTTTTTCAAACCATGATGCTCAATAGGAATTGAGACCTTTTACACTCCCATTTTTATTAAGTGAGCTGCTGAATTGATTTTATTTAACGAATGCGAGGCATCCGTACGATAATAATATACAAAAATAATGTCGACTTCCTCGTGGGTAAGGAAACCATCTGAGGAAATTCAGACACCGCATAATAATTTACAAGCTGCTTACAGCTAAAAATGTACATCACGGGAACCGAATCTAGATCCAATGGGATGAATCTATGATCACATGATTCCTAGGCTCATAAAATACTGTCAGTTTATATGAAAGCAGTAAGCAGATATATATATATATATATATATATATATATATATAAAAGCTGTATATATATATACATATATACAGACATGATCACCAACCACGAAGCACCTCCATGGGGCATCAGAAATGTAAATAAAGCTGTTTAAAGCTATCAACCGCCACGAAGGAAACTCTAGGCGGGACGAAACGTAAAGCTGTAAAAGCGATCACCCACCACGAAGTAAACTCCAGGTGGGACAAAATATATATTTATATGAAAGTAGTATGCACGCAAGCTAATCATGTTCGATGATAAAGCATATACTGTGTAACAATCTTATTCATTTATTAATAAAAAGTATTAATTTATTAAAGGCTTTTAATTATCTACATGATGCTATTTTATAATATGTGATAACCCATAGTTTTAAGCAATGCTTTTAGAATAATGATGACGATCATTCTAATGAGATCTAAATTCTTAGAAAGCTTAAAACTAAAATAGTTCCCAATCGTTGGATTACTAAATAGGGGATTGGTGAATCCGGATAGATTGGTACATACGTTGCTTGCTCATTGGATGAGGATGATTAATCTCATGATCATTTGTGTGGAGACACTAAAGCAAGTATGTATGTGCTTATTAGAGAATAAGTTCACTAAACGTGGTTCGCTAAGGAATACATAATGGAGTTTTACTTGCCTGACAATAGGAATTCCTGTAGGTGATAATAGTACAAGTGATCCTTGGACTTGAGATCATCATAGTATCTTATGTATGATGAATTATACTTTGACTTATTCCTTAAGACCCTTAGGGTATATCAAAGGGTATGTTTGGGTATAATAAGTTATACATAGAGATAATGTATGATCAATAAAGAATCTACCACTTCTGGTAAAAGAAGAGAAATATCTTATGTGATTCGATAAATGTCAACCCAGTAGTCCTTGGGCAAGGTAGAATAAAATTAGAAAGGAGTTTCTAATTTGTATTATTTGGTGTTGTGCATTTTAGGATCGAAATACATATATTTAAATAAAATAAGACTTGACAGTAATTCCATGTCTTATATTTAATTAGGACATTGTATGGTGGAAGGATTGAATTGTTATAATAAGTTAAGTATATTTAATTTAATCTATGGTGATAGAATAAATTAAATAACTTAATATTTATTATTTAATATTATGGAAATATTAAATATAAATTAATAAGAGGAGTCTAATTATTATTATTATTATTATTATTATTTAATTCCTAAAGGAGTTTTGGAATTAATTAATAAAAGTACTCTCATTTATTCCTAATAAGATTAGGAGACAAATTAATTAAAAATTTATTTAATTATTCCTAATAAGATTAGGAGCCTAATTAATTAAAGGAGTTTAATTAATTAAAATAAAGCCCAATTCCTTAATTGTTCATAAGATGAGTTTTATTATGGGTGCAGAGTTGTTGTTGACTTTTTCACAACATACGCAATTCCAATAGTTAGATAGTACGTTCTGTTTCTATAGAGATAGAAAAACTAGGGTTTTGCCAAACACTCATCTTCTTGAATCTTTATTCCTTTTTGGTGGATCACCTCTAGAGGCCAAACACTTGGGTAGGCTAACGTTGATTAAAGGAAGGAACCAAACCCGGTGGATTCAAGTTGAACGTGAAAAGGATTGGAGGTAAACTTTTACCTGAGGAAACTTGAATCTTCAAGGGTATGATTCTTGTTCTTCATATCTTTTCGTTTAATTAATAATTGTGCATAAAGGATGATCCGGGTATATGATTTGTAAAATTTTAAACTCTGATTTTTACACATTTTCGCTTATTTTATACAATTTTATTGCGTTCATGAATATTACAAACTTAACAGTGGTATCAAAGCCAAACCTTTATGCGAATTATGAATTATTTTATTTGATATATATATATATATATATATATTGATGTGTTTAGAACAATTTAATTGGGCATAATTTTGTTGTATAAAATTTATTAAAAAATGGGGGGGGGGGGGGGGGGGGGGTTTGCGAATTGTGAGACTATATTTTTTTTTATTTTCCGAAGAGAGGGATTCACGGCTTGCTTGTTGCTTCATTGATTCACGTGATTTACTTAGATAATAAAGGACACGTGATTTTTGATTTTATTAACTCAATAATGATTACCGATCATGTTATTCAAAAGTTAACAAGCAAACCTTTAGAGTAATATGATTACTTTGCTATTAAGATTATTTTACTATCATATGTTATTCACGTGTATCCTGAAGCATAAGTGCATCAACTGGAACAAATCAAATTAACTTAAAACAAGTTAACTTTGGTGTCACAGATTTCAATATTATATATATATATATATATATATATATATATATATATATATATATATATATATATAATAATATTCTAAACTATTTTATAACTAAAAAATTATTTAAATTTTAAAATAAAAAGTTTATTTTAATCATAAATAAAAGGTTTATTTTAATTTTAAAATTAAATTTCATGCTAACTAATTAAAGTTGAATTGGATTCCATGATAACTAATTGGAGTTAAAATTGAATTCCATGTTTCCTTAAATAAAGAAGTTTATTTAGATATGAAATAAGATTTCATGTTATTCAAAATAAAAGAGTTTATTTGTGAATAGGAAAGATAATCTGTATTTCTTTACATAAAGAAGTTTATTTAGATATGAAATAAGATTTCATATTATTCAAAATAAAAGAGTTTATTTGTGAATAGGAAATAAAATCCGTGTTTTCTTTAATAAAGGAGATTTTTTTTTGGAATTGGATTCCATAATTAATTAAAGTAAATGAGTTATTTTGATTAAAGATTTTGATTAAAATAAATAGTTTATTTTATTCAAAATTGGATAAATTAAAATAAAAGAGGTTTATTTTGATTTAAATTTAGATTAAAATGAAAGAGTTTATTTTGATTCAAAATTAGATTTTATACTAACTAAATTTGACCATTAAATGATTTTATACCCCTCAAAT
Organism: Panax japonicus; assembly: GCA_020205505.1. Classification (NCBI taxonomy): domain Eukaryota; kingdom Viridiplantae; phylum Streptophyta; class Magnoliopsida; order Apiales; family Araliaceae; genus Panax; species Panax japonicus. Next base: position 45,255,393 of record CM035101.1, on the reverse strand, counting down.
ATTTTATATTAAGTTGTAACGTTCAAAGATATTTGGAATATCGAACGTCGCCTTCTAGCATGATAGAAACAATAGAGTATTGAATATTTAATATGAGTTTGTTGTGCACACACAAGACAAGTATTAAATATTTAAGATGTTGTTTTTATTACATATGATGTTTATAAGGAATTGCACATTACTGCTTTGTTGTGCACACACAAGGGCTGTAGTTTTCTCTTCACTTATATGGAAATATTGGGTCTGACTTAACTTAAATTATTTTAGTTCGGATGTGCACACACTTGACCATTATGATTTAAGAGGCAAAATACACGGAGTTGCATAGTTGATGTAATTGACAAGAGTTGTCTACCTATTTATTTATATATAGTTTGTTGTGCACACACAAGGCTATATACATTTGAAATGGGATACTTATTCTCACTAGCATATCTTTAATTAGATATTGTCGAACTATATAAATTCAGGGTAATATAGTTTAAAGAAAATAGTGGGAGATACCAATTTAAAACAAGACCTAATTTATTTTGGTAATTAATAAAAGAATGTATGCTAAAATGTTGTTAATTACATATTTATTTACAAAATTTTACAATGTCTAAATTACTATCACTGCGTAGCATATTAGATGCAAAATTAACCGTACCGAATTAAACGGATTGGTTAAGAAAATTGAGAATAATTCTCATGGCTAAAAAACTATCTTATGCCCTTAATACGCATATCCCTGCAATGGTTACAGACAATGCCTCTGAGGAAGACATTGCTACTTTTAGAAAGTGACAAAATGATGCACAGTTGGCTCAAAGCATCATGCTCGCATCAATGAGTAACAAGCTTCAGCGGCAGCATGAAACTATGGATGCTCCTACTATACTCCTGCACATCAAGTAGTTGATGGTGAGGAAAGTAGGACTGATAGATATCAGATATCTAACGAGCTCTTACGATCTAGAATAACCGATGACACGACAGTATAGACATAAGTCCTTAACATAATCAATTTGATTGATTAATTAAGACAACGAATTTTGTCATGGATGGAGAGTTGAGCCAAGATTTGATCTTGCACTCAATCCCGGACTCCTTTCACAATTGTTGTGAATTTTTCATATGAACAAGCTAGATATCAGCCTCGCTGATTTGCTTAACATGTTGAAAATGTTGAGAGTAACTTTCTAACCAAGAAAGACCATATCGTACTGGTAGGGGCCAAAGGATATTCTAAAAAGAAGAATGATTCAAAGAAGGTAAACATAAAGGCAAAAATAAAGGATAATAAGAACAAAACTGATACGGATAGCAAATGAGTTTGTTTCCACTATAATAAGCCTAGACACTAGAAAGAAACTGCAACAAGCATCTTGCAGAGGCTAACCAAAAGAAGCTTAATGAAGTTTTGCTTACAAATACAAATTTGTTCATGATTTAAAATAAATTTTTCTTTAAGTCAAGGTTCTACTTGGGTATTGGATATCGGCTTCGGTTATCATAAATATAGATTTATGAAGGGACCAAGCAGAAGTAGAAAGCTAAACAAAGATAAGTAATCCTATGTATGGGAAATAAAGCAAAGGTTGCCACATAGCCATAGAAACTTATAGTTTAGCAATGCCTACGGGTAAATCTATTAAGTCAATAAGTTTTTATTGTATTCTAGTTCTTGTTAGAAATATTATTTACATTTTATTGTTGGACAATGAAATCTTTGGTATTATAATTAAGAACAATTGTTTTTCTATTTATAATAATAATATTTTGTATAGAACTGGAATATTCCTTAATGGATTTTGTATACTTGACTTACGTGAAACATTATTTTGTAAATTGAACAAACTAGTATAAGAAAAAGAGATGATCATTCAAAGAGTTGAATATGTGTATTTGATGAAATACAAGTATGAATTATTTGAAAGTTTTAAAGAATTCAAAAGTGAAACAAAATGGCAAAGTATTAGGATTCTTTGATCGGATCAATGAAGGAATACTTGTGCAATGAGTTTCTATATCATCTCAAATGGTTTTCTCACAATGGACGCCTCCTGATACGCAATAATTGATTGATGTATCTAAAAGGAAAAATCGTACCTTGTTAGACATGGTGCGGTCCATAATGATTTTACCGACATTCCAGTATCCTTCTAGGATCATGTCCTAGAAATGGATGCATATCTATAAAAAGGTAACCTCAAAATCCGGCCCCAAGACTCCATAAAAGTTATGGTCAGGGAGGATTCCTAATCTTAAGTATGTTAAGATAAGGGGTTGTCCAACTTATGTGAAAAGGTTTCAAAGGATAAGCTTGAACAAGATTTGACAAGTACAGATTTGTGGGACATCCTAAATTAAGTTTAGGGCATATGTTCTATAATCCTACTTTGCAAAAGGTGTTTGTTGCGAAACACACTACCTTCTAAGATAAAGGTGTTTATCATTAAAGGGGCTAGTGGGAGGATAATAGAATCTTGAAGAGTTCAAGAACCACAAATCACTATAAGTTAAATAACAGGAACCTGTAGATATACTTATTGTACCGCAACTGAATTGTAAATCTGGAATAGTACCAAAGATACCTAGGAGGTATGGATTCATCATAGATGATGATGATAAGGTACATATCATAGAAGATGATGATCCAGAGTTTCATACGATGAGGTAAGAATTCTAGTGTGTACAAAAGGGACAGTGGGAGCGTCGTGACATTCCTAATATTATATGTTGATATACTGTGGATAAGGATTGACATACTTATGCTACAATCAGTAAAGGTAAAGTTGTCTAAACATTCCTCCATGAATGACTTTGGAAGAGTATCTTAATTGGGGATAAAAATCTATATAGATAGATTTAATAGTATGCTCGACTTAACCCAAGGAACGTATATTCATTTGATGTTAAAGTCGTTTAACATCGCAAACTCCAAGAGGTGTCTCATGTTGATGAGTCATAGAGTGTATCTCTCTTTATAATCCCCATAGACTCCTAAAAAGAGAGATTGCATGAGTGACAATCATATATGAAATGAAATATACGAGACCTGATGATGAGCAGTCATATTCTGGAGCAGTTCACCGTAAGTCAGTGAAAAATATCTTAAAGTACTTGACCGATACTAAGGATGTGATTAAAATTTATGGTAGGGTCTAAATTAAAACTAGAAGGCTTAATAGACTCAAGTTTTTCAGGCAGACCAAGACAACAGAAAATCCACTTTAAGGTAAAGAGTTACCTTGAACGGTGGTGCAGTGAAATTGGAATGGTTTCAAACAGCAAAGTGTTGCTGGTTTAGTGATAAAGACAAAGTATATAGCTATAAATGAAGCTACAAGTTGATTATTTGGATGAAAAGTTCATTACAGAACTAGGAATTGTTCCTAAGCCTCATCTTGGATCTAAACATATGTTGTGGCACTTTCATTTGATTATAGGAATCATTGAAATATGGGAAATAACTATAGAGATAGTGGACTCTCAAGAACAACATTACATATCCATTAACTAAAGCTTATTCAACAGCAGATAATCGTCACTTAAAGAAGAAGGGTATGAGATACCATGGCGAATTGGCTTTAGTGCAAGTGGGAGATTGAAAGTAGTATGCACACAAGCCAATCATGTTCGATGATAAAGCATATACTTTGTAACAATCTTATTCATTTATTAATAAAAAGTATTAATTTATTAAAGGCTTTTAATTATCTACTATGATGTTGTTTTATAATATGTGATAAACCTATAGTTTTAAGCAATGCTTTTAGAATAATGATGACGATCATTCTAATGAGATCTAAATTCTTAGAAACCTTAAAACTAAAATAGTTCCCAATCGTTGGATTACTAAATAGGGGATTGGTGAATCCAGATATATTGGTACATACGTTGCTTGCTCATTTGATGAGGATGATTGATCTCATGACCATTTGTGTGGAGACAGTAAAGCAAGTATGTAGGTGCTTATTAGAGAATAAGTTCACTAAACGTGGCTCACTAAGGAATACCTAATAGAGTTTTACTTGTCTGTCAATAGGAATTCCCGTAGTGATACTAGTACAAGTGATCCTTGGACTTGAGATCATCATAGTATCTTATGTATGATGAATTATACTTTGACTTATTCCTTAAGACCCTTAGGGTATATCAAAGGTTATGTTTGGGTATAATTAGTTATACATAGAGATAATGTATGATCAATAAAGAATCTACCACTTCTGGTAAAAGAAGAGAAATATCTTATGTGATTCGATAAATGTCAACCCAGTAGTCCTTGGCCAAGGTAGAATAAAATTAGAAAGGAGTTTCTAATTTGTATTATTTGGTTTTGTGCATTTTAGGATCGAAATACATATATTTAAATAAATTAAGACTTGACAGTAATTCCACTGTCTTACATTTAATTAGGACATTGTATGGTGAAAGGATTGAATTGTACGGTAACTATTTACTCAAAGGTTCTTTTATGATTAATGTTGAAATCTATATTATCTAGGAAAGTCGTTGATCTCTAGGGAGGTTTATCCCTATTGTATAATAAATATTATTTATTTAAATAAATTAATCGTTTAATTTATTTATTTAAATAAGATTAGAATTGTTATAATTGAATTATTCACAACCGGTTTAATATGGAGAACCTAAAGGGTCACGCCATAAAAGGAATAATAATTATTTAAGAAGTTAATGGCATAATCGTTATAATAAGTTAAGTATATTTAATTTAATCTATGGTGATAGAATAAATTAAATAACTTAATATTTATTATTTAATATTTTGGAAATATTAAATATAAATTAATAAGAGGAGTCTTATTATTATTATTATTATTATTATTTAATTTCTAAAGGAGTTTTGGAATTAATTAATAAAAGTACTCTCATTTATTCCTAATAAGATTAGGAGGCAAATTAATTAAAAGTTTAATTAATTATTCCTAATAAGATTAGGAGCCTAATTAATTAAAGGAGTTTAATTAATTAAAATAAAGCCCAATTCCTTAATTGTCCAAGAAGGTTGCCTACATCTATAAATAAGATGAGTTTTATTATGGGTGCAGAGTTGTTGTTGACTTTTTCACAACATACGCAATTCCAATAGTTAGATAGTACGTTCTTTTTCTATAGAGATAGAAAAATTAGGGTTTTGCCAAACACTCATTTTCTTGAATCTTTATTCCTTTTTGGTGGATCACCTCTAGAGGCAAAACACTTGGGTGGCTAACGTTGATCAAAGGAATGAACCAAACCCGGTGGATTCAATTTGAACGTGAAAAGGATTGGAGGTGAACTTGTGCCTGAGGAAACTTGAATCTTCAAGGGTATGATTCTTGTTCTTTATATCTTTTCGTTTAATTAATAATTGTGCATAAAAGATGATCCGGGTATATGGTTTGTAAAATTTTAAACTCTGATAAAATAGAGAAGGCTTACAAGCCATTTCTTAGTTGTTCAAATATTCCAAAGTTTATAAAGTGCTTAAGTGTTAGAGAGAATAAGCTACAAATAAGTCATTTCATTAGTAATAAGAAGAAGAAAGCTACCTTACCAAGAATTCAAAAGTAAGACTTCTTCTCTAAATTATCTTCTATCTCTACCATGATAAGTTGATAAGAAAAGATGGATTAAGAAACATGAATGATAAGAAGCAAGCAGAATGTGAAAGTCATGAACTTAAGCCACATAAGTTGGCGATAAGTCATTTGAACTTATAAAAGTTATAAACTTATTATAAGTTAACCTTGAATGTAAGTATGAAAGTTTTGAACTTGTAATGAGTTTATTATGAGAAGTATATGAATGTAAGGAACTTGTATGATCCTATTTATCATGAATACATAAGTAAAGTTATATGTTATGAACATATAAAGTATGATGATTAAGAAACTTTAATTGTCATAAATCATGAACAATGAATGTGATGCCCCCAAAATACGTATACATCACTTATTTTGAGTCGCCAAATACATGGTACGAAATACAAATACAATCTTTAATAAACAACAAGAGAGCTGTGAGTTTCAATACAAATACTGCATTCTAGACAATATCCACTCTCAGAATAAGTCCTCATTACATTTATTGTCACACTATTTAACAGAATAGTGAGGACTACTAATACTATCATCTGATCCATCACTACGTTCCCCGACTCGTCTCAACTATATTCTCATTTCCTGAAGAGAACAGTGAAAGAAAGGGTGAACTCAACTAGCCCAGTAAGAAATATTATGACTAAGATAATGCAGAATAAATTATCATTTGTCTTCAATAATGTTAAACTGATAAAATACAATAGACATCAAGTTTAACTGCAGCGGATCAAGTAATCCATTAAAAGAGTTAAGTAGAGAATAAAATCTACTATCTTTTATGATTTAAAAGGTTTTTCATGACTTTTATTACTGAGACTCAGCTTAATAAATAATTCACATCATCGAATCACCCCTGCACTACGGCCAAGGATATTCTTTAGTATCACGACCACAAATTATCCATGCACTACGGGCCAAGGATATTCGTGTATTCATTAATAGGTCATGATCATGCCAACAACGGTCCATCAATGCACTATGGGCCAATGAGAATTTTTACCATATCATTTATAACATTACAGTCATGATTACACCGAATAATCCCTTGTCATAATCATACCAAGTCCATCTATGCACTACAGGCCACAGATGACTTTCAAAAAATATAAACATGAGGATGATGACAATGATATAAGATTCAATAAAACAAGTTCAAGAATTAATTTATTCAGGAACTAATAACGTCCAAATTGTCAACATGATACTGCTTTGTGCAGTAAAATTCAAGAATGCTCAGAAGAATATTCCCATAAAAAGATACTGGATGAAGCGCAAATATCAAGAATATTCCACTAATTTCATGGAGTATAAAAGTTAAAACTTTAACCAACTGAGTATAATAAGGAATGAAATAATAAAAGAAATCACCAAGCATGCGATAGACCGCACAGGCAGGTTATTCCAACAGAATAACAATTAATGGATTCAGGTCCGGCATAAAATGCACAGACAGGATATTCTAACAGAATAATAAAGACGGAATCAGGTTCGGCGTAAAACGCTCAGGCAGGATATCCCAACAGAATAATAAAGACGGAATTAGGTCCGACGTAAAACGTACAGACAGGAATATTCCAATAGAATAAGAAAGACGGAATCATGTCCAGCATAAAACGCACAGAAAGGATATTCCAATAGAATAATAAAGACGGAATCAGGTCCGGCGTAAAACACACAGACAGGATATTCCAATAGAATAATAACGAATGGAATAAAAGAAGAATTTCACCAAGTATAGGGTAGCCCGCGTATACAGGTTATTCCAACAGAATAATAAATAATGGAATAACAGAAGTTCTCTTCATGAATATAAAAGAAATAATATCCCTTACCGTAAAAGAAACTGAATATAAGAGTAGGGAAGTAGCAGAATACTTTTCTATAGTTTCTCTATAATTTCTCTCTCTAGAGTTTCAGTGAATTCGTAAGAAATAATGAAGGAATGAGCTTCTATTTATAGGAGAATGGAAGTGCACTGTTCATGAATGAAATTATTTTTCAGAGTTATTTTTTAATCAAATAACAATTAAATTCAATCAACTAACAAATAAAATATAATATATATATATATATATAAACATGCTTTCAATATATATATATATATATATATATATATATATATATATATATATCAATACTATATATAAAGCACTTGATTTTTATCCCCCCACAACCAACATCAATCCCCCACCCTCCCAAAATCACTTTTACTACACTCTTACACATCACTATCACACTATCACTTTTCCACCATTTTTTACTCACATACATATCACACACCTTTTCTCCCATCATAAATATATATATATATATATATATATATATATATATATATATATATATATATATATATTCCATACATATATTATTTCTCCCTCCATTTCTAAAATCATTTTTCCAACACAAATGGGTCCCACATGTGGGCCCCACTTTTATTATAAAATTTTCTACCGATTATTTTGAAAAATGAATAAATAGGGGTCCATAAAATAAGCAAAACTTCATAAAATCTCCTTAATAATTTTAACAACATTTATCACCTTTATTATAATTCACAATATTAATCGACCAGGTCGTTCCTAGGAAAGAGGGGGCTTTCAATAAGGATTTCTCCCTATTGGCGCACAATTAGGTGACCAAACCTCTCCTTGACAGAACTTCTAGACATCGTTAATATTGTAAATAATACTATTAATAACTTTGTCGTCTCAATTATTGATATAATAATATATAAAATATTGACAATAATTGAATCAAATAACGCGAGATATTATGCAGCAATTACTGTAGCAATAATTGAACAAAACTGAGTGACTTCTCACGTAAGCATCAATAATCAATACCGTGTGCTACTGTACAACTACGCGTATTACTGTACTTTTAACACTGGGTGTTTTAACAGTTAACGGTAAAACTTCCGCCTTTATTTTTATAAAGTATTTTTGTCGTTTTCTTAATCCGATAATAATTCTGTTGTGGGGTCCACCAATGATTGTGCTATTGTACGAATATTCCCTGTTAAAACAAATATTCTCTGACCAATCGAATATTATAAAACAACTTGCTGTATTTTGTAAAATTTATAAATATTACCCATAACTATAACATTATATCAAATTCATTCCATAATATTCAAAAATGATATTTATAGAAAAATCATCTTTATTAAAAAGAGTTGGGGTCTTACAACCTCCCTTTCTTATGAAATTTCTCCCTCGAAATTAAGGTACATACCTGGCATGTCAGAGAGGTAAGGATACATTGATTTCATTTTAAATTCTAACTCCCAGGTCATTTCCTCAACATCGTGGTTCCTCCTATAAAACTTTGACTTGAGGTGTAACCTTGGAGCGTAGAATATGTTCCTTCTTATCCAAGATTTGAATAGGAACCTCTTCATACGTTAAGTCTTCCACTATTTCGTCCGGTTCTAACTCAATAATGTGGTTCGGGTCTTTCACATATTTACGTAACATGGATACGTGAAAAACGTTATGAACACGAGACATACTTGGCGGTAAAGCGAGTCTATAGGCTACAGTTCCTACTCGATCGAGGATTAAAAATGGGCTGATGAATCGAGGATTAAGATTTCCTCTCTTTCCAAATCTCGTAACTCCTTTCCATGGAGCAACCCGTAGCAACACATGATCTCCTATATCGAATTCCACGTCCTTTCGATGAAGATCAGCATAACTCTTTTGTCGATCTTGTGAGGTTTTTATACGTTGTCAGATCGTTTGAATCTTTTTCGTAGTCATACATACCAACTCTGGTCCCAACAACGTTGCTTTACCCACCTCATCCCAACATACTGGAGAATGACACTTTCTTCCATACAACGCCTCAAATGGAGCTATGCCAATACTTGCTTGATAACTATTGTTGTAGGAAAATTCCACCAATGGTAAGAACTTATCCCAACTTCCCTTGAAGTCAAGGACACAGAGTCTTAATAAATCTTCAAGAGTTTGAATAGTCCTCTCCGACTGTCCGTCCGTCTGAGGATGATATGCCTAGCTAAATCGTAAATCTGTGCCCATAGCTTTCTACAAACTAACCCAAAATCGTGAAGTGAATCTTGGGTCTCAATCAAAAACTATGGATACTAGAATACCATGCAGTCTTACAATCTCGTTTATGTACACACGAGCAAGACGTTCAAGTGTATAAGTCTCTCGTATTGGTAAGACATGAGCAGACTTGGTCAATCTATCAACAATGACCCAAATCGCATCTATGCCTTAAGAAACCTTAGGAAGACCGGTAACGAAATCCATGGTAATGTGCTCCCACTTCCATTCTGGAATTTCAAGTGGTTGCAATGGACCTTTTGATACTTGATGCTTAGCTTTAACTCGTTGATAAGTTAGACACCTTGAAATAAATAGCGCTATCTCTCTCTTCATATTGCTCCACCAAAATGTATGACGAAGATCATGATACATTTTGGTACTGCCAAGATGGATTGCAAACGGTGTGTTGTGCGCCTCCATTATGATTTTATACTTTAAATCAGGGTCGTTAGGAACACAAAGTCTGGAGTTGACTTAAAGTATTCCTTCTTCATCGATTCTTGTTTCCAGCATAGCACCTTCTTGCACTTTCTTCCTCATACGCATCAGCTCCAGGTCTATAGCTTGAGCAGCTTTAACTTTATCAATTAAAGTCGGTTCTACTCGTATATTCGCCATCATCACATGGGTCCCTGGAGTCTTTAACTCTATCTACATCCTTTGCAAGTCACATAAAATGGGCTTTTGTGTTGTCAATATTGCACTTGTACCCGCATATGATCTTCTACTCAATGCTTCAGCTACAACGTTCGCTTTTCCAGGATGGTATTGGATGGTATGATCATAATCTTTCAACAGTTCAAGCCAATGTCATTGTCTCATGTTGAGTTCCTTTTGAGCGAAGAAATATTTGAGACTTTTATGATCCGTAAAGATCTCCACTTTCTCCCCATACAAGTAATGCCTCCAAATTTTAAGTGCGAAGACAATAGCTACCAACTCTAGATCATGAGTAGGATAATTCCTCTCATATTCTTTGAGTTGTCTTGAGGCATAGGCTATGACTTTCCCATGTTGCATGAGAACACATCCCAACCCTTTGCTCGAAGCATCACTGTAGATGACAAATCCCTCCGAGCCAGATGGTATTGTCAGAACAGGTGCTGAAATGAGTCTCCTCTTGAGTTCTTGAAAACTCTTCTCACATTCCTCGCTCCAACCAAATTTTGTATCTTTCCGAGTCAGCTGAGTTAATGGAGTAGCGATTTGAGAAAATCCTTCCACGAATCTCCGATAATAACCAGTTAAACCGAGAAAGCTACTGTACTTCAGGTCACTGATTTAGGTTGCTCCCAGCTTTGAATAGCTTCAATCTTTGCTGGGTCAATAGATATTCCATGACTTGATAATATGTGCCCATAGGAATGCTACTTCCTCAAGCCAGAACTCGCATTTCTTCAACTTGGCATAAATCTTGTATTCATGAAGCTTTTGGAGTATCAGCCTCAAGTGTTGCTCATGATCTTAACGGCTTTTGGAATAAATAAGGATGTCATCAATAAAGACGACCATAAAGTGATCCAAATATTCCTTGAATACTCGGTTCATCATATCCGTGAAGGCAGCAGGAACATTAGTCAATCCAAAAGACATGACTAAGAATTCATAATGCCCGTACCGAGTTCTGAAAGCCGTCTTTGGAATATCATCGATTCTAATCTTCAATTGGTGATATTCAGAACGAAGATCAATCTTTGAAAAGAATTTGGCGCCTTGCAACTGGTCAAATAGGTCATCAATACGTGGCAATGGGTACCTATTTTTGATGGTGACATGATTCAACTCCCGATAATCAATATAAAGTCGCATACTCCCATCTTTCTTCTTAACGAATAGAACAGGAGCACCCCAAGGAGAAGTAGTAGGATGAATAGATCCAATGTCTAACAATTCCTGCAGTTGGGTCTTTAACTCCTGAAGTTCAATAGGAGCCATTCGATATGGGGCTTTGGAAATGGGTTTTGTACCTGGTTCAAGGTCGATACAAAATTCAATTTCACGTTCTGGGGGTAGGCTAGGAAGATATTCATGGAATACGTCAGGAAATTCATTAACAATAGAAATATCATTTAAAACTGACATATTTTTATTTAGATCCGTGACATGAGCTAAGAAAGCTTGACATCCATTTTTTAATAAATGAATAGCTTTATGGCTTGAGATGATAGTTATTGATTTTAATGGTTTGGTTGCTTGAATTCGCATAATAGGTTGGTTAGTAATATGAAAGCTAACAACCATACGAAAACAATCAATTTTTGCATGATGATTAGTTAACCAATCAATCCCTAGAATCACATCAAATGTAAGTATTTTTAATGAAATAAGATCGACTGGTAATGTAAGGGTACCGATTTGAACCAAACAAGACTTATAAACAGTGGATGTAATGAAGGTTTCTCCCAATGGAGTTTCCACAGATAAGTCAAAGTCTAATTTCTCTGGAGTCAAATTCAATCGTTGAGATCAAGTAGGAGAAATAAAACAATGGGTAGAACCGGTATCAAATAAGGTATAGACTTCGCTAGAGTTTATGATAAGCTTACTCGTGATGACCTCATTCGGGTTCCTTATTTTCTGGGAGGTTACTACAAACACTCTCCCTTGCACTACCGGCTTTGACTTTTCTGGGACAGCCTTTGGTGCCTCCATCCTAGCTGAACTTGTCTTCGGTGAACAACAAAATCGGGCAAGGTGACCTTCTCTTCCATAATTATAACACGCTTTGGATGGCATCGCGTAGTTTGGACTGATATGTCCCCCCCCCCCCCCCCCGCATTTGAAGCATATGATAGGTGGTCGTTCTCCTTCCTTAACCACGGTTGCTGGTGCTGACGTCTTTTCATCATTATTGAATATCCTTTTCTTGAAATGTCCATTTTTACTGTCTTGGCCATGATTACCATCGAAGTGGTTACCATTTCTGGCAAGTTGATTCCTTCCACGTTTGTTGTCACTACTTCGATGACTGATACCACTGGTATTTTCATGATGTCGGCTGCTTTCTCTTGGTTGCGTTGACTCGTTACCGCGTTCTAATAACAGAGCCCTATTTACAACATCTAAGTACAAACACAGTTTATGAGAAATAAGATATTGACGTATCTCCGGTTTCAAACCTCTTAAAAACATTCCCGTCATTCGCTCCTCATTATCGACCAAATGGGATGCAAACCGGGATAACTCCACAAATTTAGCCTCGTATTGCGACACGGTTATATTTTTTTGTTCCAACTTGATAAACTCCACCTCTTTCATGTGACGAATACTCCCAGGAAAGTACTTGTCGTAGAATAGCTCTTGGAACTTCTCTCAAGACATCTTGAGTGCATCAGGCTAGGTACGTTTTACAGATTCCCACTAGTAATCTGCCTCTTCACGCAATATAATGGTGGCGAAGGGAACCTTTTGCTCCTCGGAGCATCCCAATACATCAAATATCTTGGTGATCTGCTTTATCCATGCTTCTGCTTTAAGTGGTTTTGGCTCTCCAATAAACTCCGGTGGTCCAAGCTCTTTGAACTATTTAGCGTTGACCGTCCAAGAGTTTCATGAATTACATAAAGCCTCTGAACTATCCATCATTCATCATTTAGTCAGTGTTGTTGTTTGCATGAGGATTGTCGCCTTCCTGATGCACATTATCCTGATTATTGATATGTGGAGACTCAACGGTCACCTGTGCTCCATTGCTATTCTCAACATTCTCAGATGTCATTTTCAGATACTACCACAACATAAGGATTACTTATCATATCACATATTATCACTATACTCTGATCGGCCAATTAAATACCAAATAAACTTAGGTAGGTCTTACTAGCGAAGGAATTTCCCGTCTCTCCCATCCTAGTTCTAGACTCACATCTTAGCCAGGGATCATATCCCTAAGCTTTGATACAACCTGTGACGCCCCCAAAATAGGAATACATCACCTATTTTGAGTCGCCAAATACATGGTACAAAATACAAATACAATCTTTAATAAACAACAAGAGAGCTGTGAGTTTCAATACAAATATTGTCTTCTAGACAATATCCACCCTTAGAATAAGTCCTCATTACATTTATTGTCACACTATTTAACAGAATAGTGAGGACTACTAATACTATCAATTGATTCATCACTCCGTTCCCGACTAGTCCCAGCTATATTCTCATTTCCTGAAGAGAATAGTGAAAGAAATGGTGAGCTCAACTAGCCCAGTAAGAAATATTATGACTAAGATAATGCAGAATAAATTATCATTAGTCTTTAACAATGTTAAACTGATAAAATACAATAGACATCAAGTTTAACTGCAATGGATCAAGCAATCCATTAAAAGAGTCAAGTAGAGAATAAAATCTACTATCTTTTATGATTTAAAAGGTTTTTCATGACTTTTATTTCTAAGACTCAGCTTAATAAATAATCCACATCATCGAATCACCCCTGCACTACGGCCAAGGATATTCTTTAGTATCGCGACCACAAATTATCCATGCACTACGGGCCAAGGATATTCGTGTATTCATTAATGGTCATGATCATGCTAACAACGGTCCATCAATGCACTACGGGCCAATGAGGATTTTTACCACATCATTTATAACATTACAATCATGATTACACCGAATAATCCCTGGTCGTAATCATACCAAGTCCATCTATGCACTACAGTCCACAGATGACTTTCAAAAAATATAAACATGAGGATGATGACAATGTTATAAGAATTCAATAAAACAAGTTCAAGAATTAATTTATTCAGGGACTAATAACGTCCAAATTGTCAACATGATACTCCTTTGTGCAGTAAAATTCAAGAATGCTCAGAAGAATATTTCCATGAAAAGATACTGGATGAAGCGCAAATATCAAGAATATTTCACTAATTTCATGGAGTATAGAAATCAAAACTTTAACCAACCGAGTATAATAAGGAATGGAATAACAAAAGAAATCACCAAGCATGCGATAGACCGCACATGCAGGTTATTCCAACAAAATAATAATTAACGGAACCAGGTCCGGCGTAAAACGCACAGACATGATATTCCAACAGAATAATAAAGACGGAATCAGGTCCGGCGTAATACGCAAAAACATGATATCACAACAGAATAATAAAGACGGAATCAGGTCCGACGTATAACGCACAGACATGATATTCCAACAGAATAATAATGAATGGAATAAAAGTAGAATTTCACCAAGTATAGAGTAGCGTGTGTATACAGGTTATTCCAAGAGAATAATAAATAATGGAATAACAAAAGTTCTCTTCATGAATACCAAAGAAATAATACCCCTTACCGTAAATGAAACTGGATATAAGAGTAGGGAAATAGCATAATACTTTTATATAGTTTCTCTATAATTTTTCTCTCTAGAGTTGTTGGGTAAAATCTAGTTACGCACAACACGCAAGTATACGTGGTCAACAAGTAATAAAGTGATAAGTTGAGTATCGTTCCCACAGAGAATTATTTAATAAAAATCACCAAGTACTAACCCGTAACCAACTCAATCTTATTTAAACAAATGAATTTAATGTTATAAATTAAAATATTTAACTAAACTAATTCTAATTACCACTAATTAAAAATTAGATTATGGAGAATTAAGATCACAACTTCACTTATTGCTTCATTTAGGTTAACACACTTCTCATCAATTATTCTCTATCCCAAATTGTTAATCAAGAACACGAAAGTAGTATTAACCACCTCTCGATGCACTAATACCATATTAACGTCAATCCACAATTAAGATAGAAATCCGTTAAACACCTTAACCAACTAACCCACTATATCTCTATGTGAATTACAATTGAAGAAGGTTTAAGAATAAATTCTCTATAAGATTACATGCGGCGTCAAGCATATCTCTACCTTAACACTCATCAAGTTTAAGCTATTAACAAAATCCTGAACACATGCTATCATGATTAGATCTAAATCTATACTTCATCTCTCGAGTTCATATAGATTATCACGGTAATTGATGGCCAATCAATTAAACAATTAATTCCAAATCATAATAGACAATCCTCACAATAGAAAATACTAATTGATAACGAAGCATATTAAAATAAACTACACAATAAGATCCATTGTAATCTCAAACAAAGAATTAGTTCATG
The DNA here is from genome assembly GCA_020205505.1 of Panax japonicus. NCBI lineage: Eukaryota > Viridiplantae > Streptophyta > Magnoliopsida > Apiales > Araliaceae > Panax > Panax japonicus. The sequence goes on along the minus strand of CM035101.1, from coordinate 45,239,601 downwards.
ATTATTGAATTAAAACTAAGAATCCACAATTGAATAATCATTAAAAGATAAAGATAGAAGAAGATGAGAAGAAATAATCTATTGTCAGTAGACTTGACGCTCCCTCCTTGCTCCTACTTCAAATCTTCAATGGTCTCCAAGTTGCTTCAATCTCCAAATCTAATTAGAACTAGGGTTATGTTCTAATCTAAAGGAGTGTTTAATCTAGTCTAATCTATGTAATCTCTTAGCTAAGCTATGTAATCTCCTTTATTTTATGCCTTACATCATGTATTTATAGGTTACAAGTCTAATTTTTAGCTTAGGAACAAACCCAATCCAATTTGCAGTCAAAAAGGTGTCAAAATTCGCCCAAAACGCAAAACTCTGCTTCCTAGCGCCTAGGCGCTTGAAAATGTACTGTCTGGACCGCCTAGGCGCTTGGTCAGATGAATGGTTACTGACTTGGAGCGCCTAGGCGCTTGATTTGGCCTTGGCTGGACCGCCTAGGCGCTTGCCCCTTTTTCCAACATTTTCTACTCCGACGTCCTTTGGGAAAATGGCCATAACATCTTCGTCCGAACTCCGATTTAGATGATTCAAGATGTTCTGGAAAGAGGAAAAATAGATCTACAACTTTCATTCTTGAAGTTCTTCGAAATAATGTCCGGAGCTATAGTCAAATTGTCTCTGAAGTGACTGCTGTGTAAATGGCAAGCCAAAAACGCGAATCTAGCCACCCAAACATCGATCCAAGTAACTTTTGTCCCAAATCCTACAAAACAATATAAAACATGCATGAATAGACACAAACACATAAAAACATCCTAAAAGACTTGAGAACAACAATAAATTAAGCTTGAATGTATCCAATTCATGTGTATAAAACTCACTCATCAAATTCCCCCAAACTTAAACATTTGCTTGTCCTCAAGCAAAAACACAAAAATGTTATGCAATGCAATGTAATGAAACTAATCTATATGCCTACGAATCCAACAATAATGACAGAAACAAGTCTATTCAACCGTCCTTAGAGAAATCTAGTAAACATGATAATACATCATATTTAAACAAATCAATAATTTCCCAATCAATCATCAAATCTTAGACTGTTATCACTGATATAGTGCGTGTGTGCTCCACAACAATGTTAACTGATATAAAATCAAATTTAAGACATAATAGAATCTTCGAAGGTATCATACAGTGTAAATTCACAAAATTCACGAACAAGCTAGATCCAACTAAAGTCAAACATCCACCAAGTTCAAGAGTCCAATCCGGGATACTTATGCTTTACTTTTCATCACGGGGGCTTTTCGCCCTTTTCCCGTTTTATTATATTTCTTTTTTTTTATTTTTTTTCTTTCTTTTTTTTTTAACCATGACTGTGCAATGTCTCATTCCATTAGGCAAACAGTGTCACCCCTTAGCGAGCTTTCGACCAACGACTCCCAGACCATATAAGACCTTAGGGCGCTAGGTTTTAAGATACCCCTTCGGGCGTACTTGCTCAAGTAACAAAGGCCCCGAAACAAAACTAGCCACGGTATTATTTTTTTTCTTTTTTTTTCTTTTTTTTTAACGAAGCTTATATATCCCAAATTTTCCCCCCAAACTTAAGTTTTTATCAAAATTTAGTCATCTCCGCCTATTCATGTCTTTCATTCCTTCACATTAGTATTATCCTTAAGAAATCCATTATGTATCAATTTAAACTTAATCCGTCAACATATCTGTTATTAACGTGCTAACCTTAATTATACCAGTTTCAAACAGGAAAAGATTCAATTCATAACAAGAAATCACATCAAAGCCTGAATATTCAATACTATACTTATCTACTTAACTCAAGTCTCATCATTGGCCAAAATAGACTTTTACTATCTAACAGTTGGAATCATACAAATATAAACTAACTGCAACAAACATAGTAAACTAACTATTATTTTTGCGATTTAAATTTTTTTTTTTTTTAAACAAAAAAACTGAATGCAAAAACTAAATGTAAATAACCCGAAAACATAACGAACTACAATGTAGATAACTAACTACATGCAATACGACACTAAAATGCCCCCAAACTTAAACTAGATATTGTCCTCAATGACTGAAATAGAAAAAATTAAAGCAAAGGACTTCCCTGAAAATATAGCAATCGTCCTCCTTGCTCGCTAAGTTTGGAGAATAGGCTAAGCACATGGAACAAATTGGGCACCACACTTGAATTTGACTTGAATAACCTGTAAAACCATGATAGAAGCAATTTTATTAAATCCTAAATAAATGCAAATTCAAAACTACTAATATAAAACTTAATAAAAACTAAAAATAAAAATTAAACTTGGGTTGCCTCCCAATAAGCGCTTGTGTTATAGTCTTTCAGCCTGACTTTTTCTGGTCAATGCTATCCAATTCCTCTTCGAAAGTTGAGGAACCCTCCATCCATCGGAAATAATATAGCTTTTGGTAGGTTCCCATTTGTGATAGCCATCAAGTTAAAGTCACCTAGCATGCTTTGTTTATATAAGATTAGATTGAAGAACGTCCAACATCTAGGCGTTTTCTCCATTGTGTCTGCGAATATATTCTGGCATTGAGGCTTGTCAGACACAACAATCTCTTCTTCTATCTTCTCCAACTCATCGCACCATGGCTTCGAAGTTGTACTCGTTTTTATGTCACATGGAGTATTGCCAATGACATGACTACCAATTGGACAAGGTTTTGCAAATCTAACCAGATTCTTGAACTGTGGAGGAGAAGTCACTTGAGGCATAAATAACATCGGCTCATCATCGTTGGTTCTCACAATTAGTTCTTCACCGACCTTGTTGTCATTATCCCTACTTGTCTCCTCTTTTTCAACATCTCGAGGCTCATCTAGTTGTAGATTTGGTTCAGGTTCTTCGTCAATTTCGTCATCCATGTCATAAAACCAAGTGTTTGGAGGAAGGTTGCTTACGGCTTTGGTCATTTGCTCTATCTGATCCGCAAGATTTTGAATTGACCTCGTTTGATTACTCATTCTCTCCTCATTTGATGCTATGAACTTGGACACCAATTCCTCCAACCTTGATTTTTCTTTTTCAGTCTCGGAAGCCATGTATTGAGGACCATTGGTTGAGGCAGTGAGGAGTTGTTCCATTCGATTATTAAAATTTTGGGTTGATAACTCCTGACTCATTATCATCTCTTCTTTTTCTGCTATAATCCTTAACATGAATTCCTTGAAATCTGAATTGTCTTCTTGTTGCATTGGAGGTGGATTTGAGAAATTTGATGGATATGTTGGATTTGGAGCAGAGTATTGGTCCTGATAGTTGTAGCTCCATGAAGAATCCGGGTGATACCCCCAAACTTGATGGTAATTATCATATGCATACTGGTTGAGGTATACACCACCTTGTTTTCGCCGCCCAAAACTAACGGTGCATTGATGACTTGGATGGTTGCCAGCACAATAGTCACACATGATTGCCATCCTTTGACTCTGTTGGGCTGCGATAACGACCAACTTCCTCGAAAGTTCTTTAATTTGTGCTGACATTGCGGAAAGTGTCGCGAGTCTGTCAATCTCCTTTTCTTTTGGTTGAGTCATGTTCGTGTATGGCCATTGATACGCAAAGTTATCCATGGTACCTGAAAAGAGAGAAATATAGGAAGAGAATTAAAAATAAAAATAAAAATATTTAAATTAAGACTAATTTGATTGAAGCTAATATTGGTAAAACTGTATTAAACTAATTCCCCGGCAACGGCGCCAAAAACTTGTTGGGTATTTTCTAGTTACGCACAACACGCAAGTATACGTGGTCAACAAGTAATAAAGTGATAAGTTGAGTATCGTTCCCACGGAGAATTATTTAATAAAAATCACCAAGTACTAACCCGTAACCAACTCAATCTTATTTAAACAAATGAATTTAATGTTATAAATTAAAATATTTAACTAAACTAATTCTAATTACCACTAATTAAAAATTAGATTATGGAGAATTAAGATCACAACTTCACTTATTGCTTCATTTAGGTTAACACACTTCTCATCAATTATTCTCTATCCCAAATTGTTAATCAAGAACACGAAAGTAGTATTAACCACCTCTCGATGCACTAATATCGTATTAACGTCAATCCACAATTAAGATAGAAATCCGTTAAACATCTTAACCAACTAACCCACTATATCTCTATGTGAATTACAATTGAAGAAGGTTTAAGAATGAATTCTCTATAAGATTACATGCGGCGTCAAGCATATCTCTACCTTAACACTCATCAAGTTTAAGCTATTAACAAAATCTTGAACACATGCTATCATGATTAGATCTAAATCTATACTTCATCTCTCGAGTTCATATAGATTATCACGGTAATTGATGTCCAATCAATTAAACAATTAATTCCAAATCATAATAGACAATCCTCACAATAGAAAATACTAATTGATAACGAAGCATATTAAAATAAACTACACAATAAGATCCATTGTAATCTCAAACAAAGAATTAGTTCATGATTATTGAATTAAAACTAAGAATCCACAATTGAATAATCATTAAAAGATAAAGATAGAAGAAGATGAGAAGAAATAATCTATTGTCAGTAGACTTGACGCTCCCTCCTTGCTCCTACTTCAAATCTTCAATGGTCTCCAAGTTGCTTCAATCTCCAAATCTAATTAGAACTAGGGTTATGTTCTAATCTAAAGGAGTGTTTAATCTAATCTAGTCTAATCTATGTAATCTCTTAGCTAAGCTATGTAATCTCCTTTATTTTATGCCTTACATCATGTATTTATAGGTTACAAGTCTAATTTTTAGCTTAGGAACAAACCCAATCCAATTTGGAGTCAAAAAGGTGTCAAAATTCGCCCAAAACGCAAAACTCTGCTTCCTAGCGCCTAGGCGCTTGAAAATGTACTGTCTGGACCGCCTAGGCGCTTGGTCAGATGAATGGTTACTGACTTGGAGCGCCTAGGCGCTTGATTTGGCCTTGGCTGGACCGCCTAGGCGCTTGCCCCTTTTTCCAACATTTTCTACTCCGACATCCTTTGGGAAAATGGCCATAACATCTTCGTCTGAACTCCGATTTAGATGATTCAAGATGTTCTGGAAAGAGGAAAAGTAGATCTACAACTTTCATTCTTGAAGTTCTTCGAAATAATGTCCGGAGCTATAGTCAAATTGTCTCTGAAGTGACTGATGTGTAAATGGCAAGCCGAAAACGCGAATCTAGCCACCCCAAACATCGATCCAAGTAACGTTTGTCCCAAATCCTACAAAACAATATAAAACATGCATGAATAGACACAAACACATAAAAACATCCTAAAAGAGTTTCATGTGTATAAAACTCACTCATCAAGAGTTTCAGTGAATTCGTAAGAAATAATGAAGGAATGAGCTTCTATTTATAGGAGAATGGAAGTGTTCATGAACGAAATTATTTTGCAGAGTTATTTTTCAATCAAATAACAATTAAATTCAATCAACTAACAACTAAAATATAATATATATATATATATATATATATATATATATATATATATATATATATATATATCAATAGTATATATAAACCACTTGATTTTTATCCCCCCACAACCAACATCAATCCCCCACCCTCCCAAAATCACTTTCGCTACACTCGTACACATCACTATCACACTATCACTTTTCTATCATTTTCCACTCACAAACACATCACACACCTATCACTTTCGCCTATCCTTTTCTCCCACCATATATTTATTACATATATATATATATATATATATATATATATATATATATATATATATATCTTCCATACGTATACTATTTCTCCCTCCATTTTCAAAATCATTTTTCTAACACAAATGGGCCCCACATATGGGCCCCACTTTTATTATAAAATTTTCTATCGATTATTTTGAAAAATGGATAAATAGGGGTCCATAAAATAAGCAAAACTTCATAAAAATCACCTTAATAATTTTAACAACATTTATCACCTTTATTATAATTTACAGTATTAATCGACCAGGTCGTTCCCGGGAAAGAGGGGGCTTTCCAATAAGGATTTCTCCCTATTGGCGCGCAATTAGGTGACCAAACCTCTCATTGACAGAACTTCTAGACATCGTTAATATTGCAAATAATAATATTAATAACTTTGTCGTCTCAATTATTGATTTAATAATATATAAAATATTGACAATAATTGAATCAAATAACGCGAGATATTATGCAGCAATTACTGTAGCAATAATTGAACAAAACTGAGTGACTTCTCATGTAAGCATCAATAATCAATATCGTGTGCTATTGTGTAACTACGCGTATTACTGTACTTTTAACATCGGGTGTTTCAACAGTTAACAGTAAAACTTCCGCCGTTATTTTCATAAAGTATTTTTGTCATTTTCTTAATCCGACAATAATTCCGTTGTGGGGTCCACCAATAATTGTGTTGTTGTACGAATATTTCTTGTTAAAACGAATATTCTCCAACCAATCGAATATTACAAAACAACTTGTGTACTCTATAAAATTTATAAATATTACATACAACTATAACATTATATCAAATTCATTCCATAATATTCAAAAATGATATTTATAGAAAAATCATCTTTATTAAAAAAAGTTGGGGTCTTACAATGAAATCTTAAGTAGTTTATAATTTGACAAGTTATAAGCTCATGAAGAAATAAGTCAAAAATCCAACAATAAATATAGGTTGTTGTAATAAGTATTTTAAGATGTTCACATGATGAATGAAGTTCACTTTGTAATGTTGAACAAATCACAAGAATGAAGATTTGCCGGAAATTGTATGATTGGACGAAAATCGTCGAATTCGTAAAATTCTCAGAATAAAAGTCAAATTTTGTGTTTGAACTCAGAACCATTGTTTTCCAATGGAGACATGTCATATTTGGCATTTAGGAGTTGCGGACTCGAAAATGACCGGATTCCGACTTAGAACGAAGAAACGAGCGTTGAACGTTCACGAACATTTGTTGTTTTCAGCTAAAAATGAACCAATAGGTGAATTTTTAGCAAACGAAGTCTAATAGATAAAATTATTGCATGAACATGTATATTATGTAATTTGTGAACCGTAGGCTTTTGAACGAGCCAATTCGGACTTATAACGAAGAAGTTATGCGTCCGGGAAGTTCACAAAATTTAAAAACTGAAATTATTTTCTGCTGCACAGAGTTGGCGCCGCGACGCCAACCCTAGGCCAAACTGGTCGCGCCGCAGCGTATAACAGTGTCCAAGCACACTTCAAGAGTTCGTCCGTAGCGTGAACCATAGTACAATTTGTGGCGCTGCAGCGCTATGTACAGTACGAAAATCTTCTGGAGTGTGGTGCCGCAGCGCGGCCCATTAAGTAAGGACTCGCGCCGTAGCGCCAAGTCCGGGACAATGCTACTATAAGCTCGCGTCGCAGCGCGAGATGTAAGTATAAAGCTGGCGGCGTAGCGCCAGTCTCAGAACAAGGATGGTAATGAATGTTTTTAGGTACAAAGAAAGGAAAACTAATTGATTTAAAAGTAAACACAACTTAAGGAATGTAATGTAACATTGTTTAAACTTTGTTAAACCTTAAGGATGTTGTATAAAGGTTGAGATAACCTAGTCGAATATAATGCAAGGATAATGATAAACTGGAACGAATTGTAACTGAATCTAATACACACTTAGATTGAGATGAAGGATACAATATAGTTATATACATACTTGATTATATGAGACCTAATGTAAGGCATTATGTGATCATGTATTGTAGAGACTTTAACGACTTGAACATAAAGTTAATATAGCGTAGCAGACACTAAATGCAAGTATTATAACTCTTGTTCTCAGTTCAATCTGAACAAGTTTTTGAAGTTCATGTATTCTTTCGCATGAATTGAGGTATGTTGAAGTTAAAGCCAATTCCTTTGGCTAGACTTGATGTATTGATAATCTATTCATTTATTATCAAATGTTGCTATCTTTTGTCAACTACTTGATATGGTTTTCAAAAGAAGGCTAAAATGTTAAACAAATGTTTTGTCGGTAAAACGACAGGCACGTGAGGTTGCCAAATGCTTAAACGTGCATACGTTTAATGGATGTAGTGTCGATCAACATAGAGCACAATAGGCTGATCACCTAGAAGTGCTCATAAGTAATATCGGGCTTACGAATTTGCTTCCGGGTTGTCCTTTTTCAATAAAGAATGAATACTCGAGGTCTTTGACCGGAGTAACTGTTTTACTAAATATTGTTATTATTGTAAAATATTTTGAAAGAAAGATGAAGTGCTATTTTGAATTATCAATAGTACTTCATAACTATTATTCAGTTATTAAAGATATACGATTCGTATGTTCCAAGCATGTTGTTATTAAATTGTTATTTTTGCTGAGCTAGTTATGCTCACTCTTGCTTGAACCATATAAATGCAGCTATGACTGAACGTCCCGAAGGATCAAAAAGGGATAAAGGAAAAGCTAAGGCAGATTGTTAAGCTGTCTTGTAATAGTATAGGTCTATTATTGTAATGTAACTGATATTATGACAAAAAACCTTTGTAATGGGAATAGAACTTGGGAAATGTAAATATTACTTTAAATACATAGAAGTTATGTTCGTTCTTTGAGACTTTTCAATTGAATGAATGTATGAATGTTGTACAGTATAGCACCATCTGTCAGGTTGAAAGATACCTGAATTTAGGGGCGCTACAAGTTGGCTGTAAGAAAAAAAAAGTTCAGTTATCCATCTGTAAGTTGACATATAGTACGGTGACTGAAAAAACATTTAACCCCACTTGAATTATATCAACATAAAACATTGGAGGAATGACGGACTTAAATCAGAGAATTTTTCAAACTTTTAAGGTTTGAAGTCACACTTACCCCCATGGAACATCACCAACAAGTATCCAGTCACCATCCTTGTCTTCATAGGTAAGTAGATATTCAGAACCATGGAGGAGATCTACTAACCGAGTCTCACTTAACCCATCTCGGACAGGAGCCCCATGAGAACCACATTCGCCTAAATTAGTCACGGTTCAAGATTAACTTCCTTCAAAAATACAAAGTACAACATGAAAGAGTACGCAAAAGTTTTGAGCCTTTAAGCAAGCATGCTGGTCAATTTGAATATTCCATGATAATTTTGGGGTGAACTAATCAATGGTAACTGACAAGAATTACAGCCTTGTCAAAATCAAGAAGCAAAAAAACCATGAATACTACTCCAACAATGAAAATGAGAAGCGTACAATTCAACGTCCGCCAGTTACATCAGTCAATTAATAAGTATAGTTTAAAAGAAATAAATTCCAGGTAACCAAGACAAAGGGAAAGATTACAAGGTTGAACAACACTACGGTAACCCTTTTGTGCGGTAATAGAATAAATAATACAACTTCAAAAGCTACAGATTATTGTGAAAAAGATATAACTTAAAAGTATATGTTTAGTCATCAAAAGTAATTGGAAATCCAGTTGTTTCTCTGTATCTTAATAATACAATTACCATGCATACAATCAGCTTTACAATTACCAAGAATACGATCAGCAAGCCCCATGAAGACCTTCTTCAACAGCCAAATTACTATAAGTAAAATTCTTAACAAATTATGATCCTAGTTTTTACTTTCCCCCTTAAAATGAAAAAGTAACCATCAACTCCTCTTAACTTCCCACAAGTAACAGAAACTGTCTAGAAGATGCAAAAGGCAAACCAGCAGTCAACACTTTGGCATAATTAGAACTTAGAACAGATGTAGATCAACATTGTCTTGGTAACTTTATGTGTGAATTTATTTATTTGAGTTTGTCATGTTAAGATTTTAATTAACAAAACATCAATTATAATGATCTTCGACAGAGAACCAAATTCAAAAATAGCTTACCAATTGTAAAACAACTGAACATCTTTTCCAGACCAGAAGATAGTTCCAAATAACTGGAATAGGTCTTGAGATCAACTTTCCTCAGGTAAGGTGCACCATCCATACTGACTTTGACATAAAAACAACCTGATCCCAAATCATCTTCAATTTTAGGAGGACTAATAGCCATGGAATTCTTTAAAAAAAAGATCGAATTGGAGGCCATCCTACTAACTGTGCCCTGTTCAAACACAAGATACTAATGGCTTAAATTTTACTATATCTTCAAGAGTGACAGAAATTAACTAATTTATCTCCCAAGTAACTTACTCAATATATTATGAAGAATACCTAGACTCTTAGTATATTAATTGAAGAAGAAAACAAAAGGCAGAGGAAGTAGCATCAACCAAGCAGATGCATAAATACATATGATATCTTAATTATACACTATATCTAAATGATAAAAAGGGTACATCTCTATACTCGAGCCACCTTTTTCACAGGCTCTAGTAAAACAGACAACAAGATAATCTGTGCATCTGAAATTCCCTATCTTATTAACCCTTTTTATTATTCCTAATTGGAACCTATGCAACATATCAATACGTTAGAGAAAATTAAAAGTTGAGATGATCCAAACTTAGTTTAGAAAAATAATTATATATGGTTGTTGCAAGCTATTAACCAACACCATAATGATATGAAGAGTAAGTATAACACACTATACCCGGGAAAGAAAAAAAATAAGAATATCAACAATATACAGTAATTTTAGAACCACAAAGAAGATGATGACCAAAAAACAAAACAAACAATAGAAAGAATTTAACAATGGTAATTGCTTTCACCATTGGCTTAAGAAACCAAAATCAGGCAAATAAAAAGAAAAGTTACTTTGCAGCTGGAGGAACCCCATGGCCATTTACAGCTGAATTTTGAGGCTTCTTTTTCGGCACCAGCTTCGGCTTCTGCACCGGTGGAACAACCTCTTTCACAGCACTGGAAGCCATAACAGAAGCCTGAGTGTTACTCTCAGACCCACCAACCCCAATAATCTTTCCACCTCCATTGACACTTCGTGGAGACAAAAAAGGCCCAGTTTTGGCCAAATCAACCTCAGCTCCACCATTAACATAGAAAACCCACTTGTCCGAACCAACATCAATGGTGTCATGGAAACCCCTCTTGGCCCCAGCTGATACTAAAACCTTTAGTGAGTACACATTCTTATCCTCTAGAGAAATTCCAGTTTCTCTCTCTGGTGATTCAGAACCAGGCAAGCCAAGTCTAAGCTCAGTGAACGTAGACATCGACGACTTGAGATGGGTCAAACTTTGGCGGTAGTAGAGATCGATAACTAGGGTTTTGGTTTTATGAGCGAAAGAGAGCAGAGTTTTCATTTAATCACGGTTTTTTGCTCTGTGTTTTTTACATAGATAACATTTTTTTTAAAAATGTTATCTATTTAAAATCAAAAATTGACCTTATAAATAAATAACGTTTTTTCATATTTATTTACAATGTTTTGTTAAAAAACATTGTGAAAAAAATACAACATTTTTTTAATAAAAAATATCATCTTTTAAGTGTTGTCTTTTTATGGTTTTGTACTAGTGGTTAGTAAAGTCATTTCTGTTCTGAGGAATGTGGAGGAAAGATATTTATTCAAACTCCGAAGCAATCTGGATAACTTACCGATGGTAAGGCAACAAATGTAACTCCTTGGTGTGATAGACCCTAGTGGTTTGTCTAATTACAAGTTCAGAATCTCCAAAGATAGTTAACCATTTGATGCCCACATTATACAGCCTTCATTCTCAGCTGTGTTGTTGATGTTGACAAACTGCAATTTGATGGCAATGAGATACTGCTCTCCAGAAATAGATACCAACACTGCTCTAGCTCCGACACCTTCCATGTTTACAGTTCCATCAAAATAAATCCTCCATGATTGGGTTGTATTATCATGATGGTGTTGCTGAATTGTTATTATCCCTTCATCGTGGAAATATATTTCTAAAGGTTTGAAATACCCAGGATGGTGCGACAGCCAGTTGATCCGCAATTCCCTGACCTGTGATAAACTTTTGATTCACATAAATAATATCAAATTACTGGAGGATCAACTGCCATTTGGACAGTCGATAATTCAACATAGGTTTGCTGAACACGTACTTAAGAGGATCCATGCAGGATATGAGATGGGTTATGTGACCATTGAGATAATGCTGCAATCTCATGTAAGCCCATGCTAATGCACAATAAGTGTTCTCAATCAAGGCATACTTGTGCTCATTGATGCTGAATCTTTTGCTGAGGTAATAAATAACTCTTTCTTGGCCTCTATCATCTTTTTATCCCATCATGCAACCCATGGCAATGTCATTGATTGACATGTACATAAATAGGGGAATGTCATCCCTTGGAGATACCAAGACAAGAGCTTTGACTAGTTGTTCTATGATGGAAAAGAGGGCTTTTTGACACTCTTCGTTCCATTTCCTGGAGGAGTTCTTCTTTAAAAACTTGAAGATAAATTCACAGGTTGTTGTGAGTTGGGAGAAGAATCGGCTGATGAAGTTGATTCTTCCCAAAAATCCCTGTATTTCTCTCTCTGTCCGGGGTATGGGCATTTCAGTAATGGCTTAAATTTTGGCAGGATCTAGCTCAATGCCTTTATGGCTTACTAGTAACCCCAACAACTTACCTGACTTGACGCCGAAGGCGCACTTGGCTGGATTTAGCTTCAAGTTTTACTTGGGCAACCGGTTGAAGAGCTTCTTGAGATGGTCTATGTGGTCTTCTTCTCTTCGAGACTTGACAATGATGTCATTCACATAGACTTCTATCTCTTTGTGCATTAGATCATGAAAAAGACCCATCATGGCTCACTGATAGGTAGTTCTGGCATTGATGAGGCTGAATGACAACTGTCTGTAGGAAAAGGTTCCCCAAGGAGTGATGAATTCTATTTTCTCATGATCCTCTTCAACAACCATGATTTGGTGATACCCAGCAAAGCAGTCAACAAAGGAGTACATGCCAAACTGAGCTGTATTGTTAATAAGTATGTGGATGAATGGTATGGGAAAGTTATCTTTGAGACACGCTTTGTTCAGGTCCCTGTAATTAATGCATACTCGCACCTTACCTCCAGGTTTAGGTACGGAGACTATGTTGGATAGCCACTAAGAGTATGTTGATACCAATATGTTGGCTTGAAATTATTTCATAATTTTTGCCTTGACTTTTTTCCCATTAATCCGGTATCGGCTTAGGAAACATCATACCTGCCACAGAGAAATGAATTGTCCATAAAGGTCGTACAAAATCTGCATCTGTAGGTTTAGGCAACAACCTTGTAGATGAAGGAACCAGTGTATGCTTGTGCGGGTTCCTGTGACTGAGACCCAGAGGAGTAGCCTACTCCAGCTTTTCTTGTCTGGCTGGGAATTTGAATTAGGCATTTAGTTCCTTGAAGATTATTTCTTAACCCTTGTCCTGGTTAGAAACCAAAGGATATCATCTCTTGACTGGCCGATATTACCTCAGCAGAAACTCTAGGTTTCAGAGTTGGAGCCCTTATGGGTTGATAGTGATTATTGCTTACCTCAAGGGCTTAGAAGCTGGCAGGGTCAACTTCTTCATTGAAACTGATGAGAGGTATATCACTTTGGATAAGATACTCTGGTTCAACATTAACAGTGACCAAATGTATATTGATGATATAATTGAGCTGTTGATGAAGAGTTTTCCTAACAGTAAGTTATATCTTGTAGTGATTTTAAGCACTTGAAAGGATATGTAGAATGTATGTGGACTGATTTCCACTGGTAATTCAATCTCTTTGTTAGCATTTCGTCGAGATCCATCAAAAGCTTTGATGATTGTGTGGTTTCTTCGTATCCGATTGAGATTGATCTTCGTTCTTTTTAATATGGCATAGGGGCAGATTTTTAGGGATGATCCTCTATCTATTAGCATTCCTACGGCCATATATCTGTAAGACATCACTGCCGTGTGTAGTGGTTTGCAATGACCCATCCCTTCGGGAGGTATGTCATCATCGGTGAAGGATATCACATTGCTATTGAAGATGTGATCTATCAGATGATGAAACTTTTCAAAATCCACTATCTTTGGTAAGTATCATGGATGACTTAGCTTATCAATGGCCACATGCAAATATGACTCAACCAACGGACACTGGAGTTGATGGACTCAATGCATTTTATGCATTGTCAGCACAAATTGAAACAATTTTGAAAAGTTTAGATTTTCTTGCAGCCTAACGTACTCGAGAGATTGTAGTTAAATGTGCATATTGTGATGGCGAACATCCGAGTTATCAGTGCAACATTAGTGTTCGACAAGTACAGTATGGGGATGATTACTTCAACAACTATGCTTATCCCAATTATCATCAAGGTTGGGGGTATCACCTAGATTCTTCATGAAGTTATAACTATCAAGACCAATACTGCGTCCAAAGTCCAGCATATCCATCAGAATTCTCATATCCACCTTCAATTCATTAAGAAGAAAATTCAGAGTTGTAGGAATTCATGTGAAGAATTATAGTAGACCAAGAAGAGATGATAATGAGTCAGGAGTTATCAACCCAAAACCTTAATAGACAGATAGAACAACTCATTAACTGCCTCAATGAATGGTCCTCAATACATGGATTTTGAAACTGAAAAAGATAATTCAAGGCTGGAGGATTTGTGGTTCAAGTTTATAGCGGCAACAGAGGAGAAGATGATTGAGCAAGAGCGGTCAATTCAAAACCATTGGTGCTATGACATGGATAACGAAATAGATGGAGAGCCAGAAGTGTACATGCCGCTGGATGAACTGAAAGAAATGGACATTGAGGAGACAACAAGGGATATAGGAAATGAAAAATATGAGCTCAATTTTATTATACCCCAAGTGCCTTCTCAGTCAAAGTTGAAAAATCCAGTGAATTTTGCGCACTTATGTCCCCTTGGTAGTCACCTCCAAGGTAAAGATCTCTACGATAATGAAGCATTTTACAAACCATGGTGGGATAAGGAAGAGAAAATAGAAGTGGAAAAGCCCGTTGTATTTTTCATGCCTCAATGCAAAAACCTATTCCAAATATAGCAGAAGAAGCACCTAGCTATGCAATAGAAATGAGGACATCATGTACAAGAAATATGCAAGGTGTCTTCAATTCGAAGACTCTCACGAAGGGGAACCTCCCAACACACACTGCAGTTCTAATGGATGGAGGGTTCCTAGCTTATCATAGAGGAATTGGATAGCATTGAGAAAAAGAAGTCCAACTAAACGACTATAAACTAAGCGCTCGATGGAAGGCACCCCATCCAATCTTTCTCCTTCCTTGTTTAATTCTTATTTATATTTCAAATTACTTCTTCTCCTATGTTTAATTCTTCATGCTTTCCATATTTAGTATATGTTTGATAGTTATAAATCTTAATAATAGTTTGATTATTTCTCCTCTCAGGTTCAATCCAATTGCTATAATCATTCAAGATAAAAAAGAAGTCAAATAAAAATTGAAGTTGCCAAGGTACAAGGTAGGGCGGTTGCGCCCAACTACAAGCCAAACATAGCGCGGCCGCGCCATATCTCAATCATAGAAAATAATTACTGCTCAATTTTTAGATTTTCTAACTTAAGCATTCGGACAGTTAGAAGTCCACACTCAGTTTTCAACTATACAATATCTCAAACTTATCCATCGCTTGAGATACCATCGGATCATGAGGAGGCGAACGGAGATGACATTGCCACTTAGGGGAGTATTCTTTCACTTTTCTTTACAATGAGGGCATTGTTCGTTTTAAGTTTGGGGGTATTGGGTTGTAGTTAGTAGTTGTTGCAAATAGATAGTATCATATAATTTTAATTGCATGTCTGCATATAGTTTTATTGCATGTTTAGGTTGAATAGTAGTGGTATTTTAGTATCTTGCTAGTTAATTTTTGTCATAAATGTTTTGCAGTTTCCTTTTGTCTTGTTTACTTAGTATGTTTTTAGTTGCAATTCATAGCATAATCCCATGTTTTTAGTCAGTTGAATTCCAATATGGCCAATGATGATATAGAAATGTGATAGATTTTTGAACTATGTTGATAGCTTAAACTTAGTTATAATTTCATACATGATGTAATGTATAACTGTTATTTTGATGTTACCGGGTAGCATGATAGTGTTCCTGTTTGCTTGTTGATTAAGATTAGCATGCTTATCTTTCTGAGAGGAAAATGTTATTTTTAATGATAGAATCGTGTAAAAAATGAGTAATGACTATAATACACAGAAACTCAAGATTTGGGAACGCATTGGGTATACTTGCTATTCTCTTGAAAAAAAAGAAGAATAAACACAGTGACTAGTCTTGTTTAAGGGCCTTTGTTACTTGAGTAAGTACGCCCGAGGGGATTGTCTCTACACCTAGCGCCCTAAAGCCTGAATGGTTTGGGAGTCGTTGGTTGAAATCTCGCTAAGGGGTAGCACTATTAGCCTAATGGAATGAGACATTCCACAGTCATAGGAAATAGAAAAAATCAATAAACACAGCGAGAAAGTGCGAAAATTGCCCTCGTGAAAAAATAAAGCAGGATAAACCTTTTGTTGAATCTTAGCTTGTATTGATGTGTTGGATTGGTTGTTGTTTCAACTATGTGCATAGTTCTAGATTTGAAACCTCAGTTTTCTTTCTTAAGAAGTATAGCATTTGGAATTTTTACCTTTGTTAAGCTTATTTTTGAACATAGCACACACACACTGCATTTCAGCAGCAGGTTGTGATTTTCGGAGTGTATGTCCTTATGACTTTAGTTTAGTTTGATGCTTTGTTTATAGATCATGTTATTTCTCTGAGGCACATCTTATTGGAATTCATATTTGGCTAAGAATGGGGGATTTATTGCCATAGTAGTGTAGCTTGCATAACATTTAGATTGCATTATGTTGTATTGCTTGGAGACAAGTAACGGTTTAAGTTTGGGTGTATTTTATAAGTAGGTTTATACCTATTTATCTAGTACTTGTTACTTGAATTAGTTTCCTAAACTCATGTTTCTTAGTTACTTTTCATGCATTTTGTGTTCATTTTGTAGATCATACGCTTGGGAACGATGTGAGCGACTATTGGTATGAAAACACAAGGAAAAGCAATCCGGATATCGTTTGGGCTTTCATGTTCATTTCATGTTTATCGACATCGGGATTTTTAGTTGTCCCTTTCCGTTACTTGTTCTTTGGTGTTCTCATTTTTGGTGAGATTTGTTTGAAAAAACAAGTGAAAAAGATCCGACATGTATAATGTTGACGATGGACTGTTAAGAGTCGCCAGTTAGTTTTTTAAATGGTTGTACGAACACAATTGAGAAAAGGTTTGCACATTGACCCAGTGATGTGACACTGCTAAACGGGTCGGTGAAACTGAGATTCATTAGGGTCCAGGGACTTGGTTATGAGGAGGGAAGGTGTTAGGCACCCCTCGACATCCGTGTTACCACGGCGACCGCCTCTTTTTAAGAAACTATTATCTGAATGTGTGTGTGTATGGGTCAATGTGTTGTTAGTTGGAAGTAGTGCGAGGCCTCGTTCGAACCTATATACACAGGGTTTGAATTTAAGTAAAAATTTAATTTTAAGTAAGATATGACAGTGATGTTTTATAAAAGAGGTTTTCCAAACCCTGATGCTCAATAGTAATTGAGACCTTTTACACTCCCATTTTATTAAGTGTTCGACTTGATTGATTTTATTTTACAGGTGCGAGGCATCTGTACGAAAATAATATACAAAATAATGCCAACTTCCTCGTGGGTATGAGAACCATCTGAGGAAATTCAGACACCGCCGAATAATTTACAAGCTGCTCATAGCTGAAATCATCCATCACGGGAACCGAATCTAGATCCAATAGGTTGAATCTGTGATCACATTATTCCTAGGCGCATATGATACCGCAATTTGTATGAAAGCAGTAAGCAGGTATATATATAAAAGTTGTAAATATATGTATACAGACATGATCACCAACCACGAAGCACCTCCATGGGGGATCAGAAGTGTAAATAAAGCTATAAAAGCAATCAACCGCCACGGAGGAAACTCCAGGCGAGACAAAACATAAATAAAGCTGTAAAGCTATCAATCGCCACGGAGGGAACTATGACAACTCGGAAATTCGGATCGTCCAGAATTTAGGGTTAAAGAATTAATCATTAATAAAAGGAATTTTTATTAAAATTATTATGTGATGTGTTTATTAATCGTTCTATAACCTAGGATGATTATAAATCGGGAGTATTCTGGCTATTGAGCTAGATTGAGCGAATAAGAATTTTCAAGACAAAAATAGAAGTTTTTCGGGAACAAAATTTTTTTAGGGGAAAAAGACGAAATAGGCACTATTCATCCGTTTCTGCTCGGAGAATTATTTTGAAATTCGAGAAGCTATAGATTACATTTAATTTTGAGACGTGATGGAATAGTCAATAATATTTAAGTTATGAAAGAAAACGAAAGTTTTCGCCTACGGACTCAAAACCTAAGGGTTACGAAAAGTGAGTTTCGAGAATTTTATGATCACGTATAATAATTAGGGTTATTATGCGTGAGAGATATGAGTACGATATGAATTATTATATGAGTATAGTATGAAGATTATTACGACATATAATATGAATATCGTACGAACAATATACGAATAGATTACGAGAATACGAGAATAGAATGCGTAGAATACGATTAGTCTTAATGGACTTTGAGTTCATGGACTTTGTAGGATCCAATTAGACTTGGATTATTTCAAGCCCAATTCATTGTGAAATCAAGCCAAGTTAGGCCCAATAAGAATTAGGGTTAAGGCCCAAACCAAGAAAAGAAATCGCAGATCGAACCGATGGGTAAACGAATGGGTAATAACCAATGGGCAACCCATGGGTTGACCCATGAGCATGTGTGGCGGCTATATGGCCACCAAGTAAGGGTGGTGGCCAAGTAAACTTGGTGGCTAAGTGTTGGAGGAGGTGGGGGGCAAAATGACTAAAACGCCCTTAGCCTTGAAAATCTATAAATAGGAAGCTCATTTCATTATTTTTTGATTTTGAAAATCCCACACTTGAGAGAGAGAGAGAGAGAGAGAGAGAGAGAGAAGTTGGATGGGAGGAGAAGGAAGAGCATGAGCATGAATGATCGGATCGAAAGTGATCATGTAATAGCAAAGCTTGCAAATCACCGGCTTTGTATAACGAAAGAGGATTAAAGAAGAACGATAATCCGGAACCTAATCTCTTTTAAATTTTCTTTAAGTTTTTATGTTTAAAAACATAACTTAATGAAGATAAGAGGTAGATTAGGTTAGAGATGATTTCATATGGTTGAAATCATAAGAAAATGAAGAAATAAGAATTAGAAATTTAGTTTATAAATTTCTTATGGAAGTATAAGATTTATAATGAATTAGAGCGATCCGAATGGATTATATGAATAAGTAGGTGAAATGAGTAAGGAATAATGTCCTATAACATCAAATTCAATAAAAAGTGGAATCGTAATCTGAAATATCGATTAAAATGAAGAACGAACGAAGAACACAAAGAACACGCGAAGAACACGAAGAACGTTATTGATGGACAAATTTAAAACCATCGTAGGATAATTATTGTTGATGGACAAGTTTAAAACCATCGCATATAAGTTAATTACATATTTCTTGGTTAGGAACGGTAGAAACGTTCATGAAGAACAGATTAAAACTTAGCTATAACGAAGTTATGGCAAAATTTCATAAAAGACGAATGAGAATTAGAAAGTTAGTAAATGAACCCGAATGGGTAGGGTTTCATAAGAAAGTAAGAGAACTTAGAAAACGTGACTCGTGGACTCAAGAATGAATGAGTTTCGAGTTCCGATGACTAAATTACGGATGAACAAATGAAGAGCTTTAAAAGCGTAAAATGAACAAATGGTGAAAATCAAGAAAATCGAATGGCACGCTAGCGGATTTAGAATAAATTTCTGCTCGATGGGTATTAAACTATGTAAGATAAGGAAGAGAATGGCTTTGGAACGACCTCGTTCCAAGTTATAACGAAGGAGTTATGAGATCAGGAAGTAAGTGTCTCAAATTTGATTTAACACTTAGAGAAATTTTCTAGGGTTAGGGCCTGGCGCCGCGGCGCCAGTCATGCCTTTTAGAGTGGCGCGGCAGAGCCAGACCGGGGGTCAAGTTCTGTTAACTCGCGCCGCAGCATGAGAGATAACAAAGGGAGTGGCGTCGCGACGCCAGTTTTGGGAAAAAGCCAGAGATGAGCTTTTAACTGCTCAGCTCTTGGGGTAAATATAAGGGACGATAAAGAATATAATATTCAACTAATGTAACACTTAATCAAGTGATGCAAACCTTTATTAAAGGTTGAACATATAGATTAAATGAGATTAAATAACAAAGAATATAAATCACGAGTTACGTAACCGATGTCCGAGGACCGTAGTCGGGATGAACGAACGTGAGGAATTGCTATGGTTGTGATTCCTTAGACGTTGAGTGATGAGGGTAATGAATAACATTTCGATGTTATATCATGATAATGAAAGATAAGTGTGAAACATATAGACGCTATGAACGCAATGTTATTGCGATGAACGATCGGTCTTAGCATACAACAATTTGTAGGGCTTCGAGACTAAGAACGAGTAATGAACATGGGGTTCATTTAATGGATAACAAAAGTATTAAATAAGATATGAATTATCAAGAAAGCCGTAATGAATGGTAATAAGATTAATGAAAGCCGAATGTGAGTCAGATAAGAATATAATCATCCAAGATGATGAACATTGAGTAAGACATCTCTGTATGTCACAAAGCCGTAAACTGGTAAAGGAAGTTAGTCGCGTAAACTTATATTGAAAGAACGCAAACTCTAAGAAGTAAAGTTAAGTAAACCAATACGTAAGTTTGATATATGACTAATTGGTGTTTATGTTTTCTTCTTATGTGTTATATAGGAATTGGAATGAACAGTTCAGCGTAAGATGTAGATGGGCGTAAGGCAAGTTTTCTAACTTCATTCCAATTACATGAATGCTATTTTCTTAAACTTCTCAGATGTTGTACTCGAGAAGTCTTGTCTATGCGCATATGTGCGATGTATGTATAATGTGGTAGTATATATGAGGCCTTGTGCCACAATTTGAATACTTCGGTGTTTCTATGATATGAATTGTTCTGTGATTGAACTGTTCAATACACGTATGTTCTGTTTATACATGAATCGATATTGTTAAGTCTGTGCTAATGATTCTAGCCAGACAGGATTTGTATGAAAAAGGTAGAGGAATGAAAGTATTTAAAAATGAAAGTGACTAATGTTTTATGATGATAGGAATCGAGACTAATCCTATTATTCAAGCTGCTTCATAACCTTTGTTCGGTTATAGAAGTTCTAAAGAAATGTTTTAATTTTGAAGTTTTTTGTTCAACTGTTATGACTTGCTGGGCAATTGAATGCTCACACTTGCTTTAAATGAAAAACAATTTTTAGCAAACAAGGTTAGAAGAACTTAAGGATCCCGTAAAGATCAAGCTGACGGTCTCCAGATGAATTGTCATTCAGAGGGTGAAGGTAGCGAGAAGATCAAGTGAAGACTTGTAATTTAGAAAGATGAATTGAACTCTAGACTAGTTTAAGGAACTGTTATGTATCCTTGGTGGCGGATAAAAGTCACTCTTGTAAGATGAAATGAATAATGTATTTATTATTATTTGTAATGAAAAAGGTTATAAGGTTTCCAGAACCTGGGATTTGAGAGTGTATGTTGTTATATTTCGGTATATAATGATGTATGTTGGATGAAGGATGTACTCGTGACGTACGGAATACGGGTGTGAAGATAGACTGGATTTCAGAGCGTTACAAGTTGGTATCAAATCTGATAGGTTATAAACCTTAGGTAGGAATACCTAAGACTATAATCGTAGAGAGAAGGATAAGAAGATCACCACGTGATCATAGTGACTCGTAGTAACAGATGGGTTGTTAAATGATGAATGATTTATAGCTAGTGCTATGAATGAAAGGTACTATGAAGTAGTACGGGAAGAAGAATTTAGATTAAGTTGTGAAGGATAATATATGAATTAAAGAAAATTCGTATTAAGTAGAGATAGATTTAGAAGTTGTAAAATTTAAAATGAGGACTCATATCAGCAGCTAAGTAGTATGATTTCTTGTATGGGCGGGGAAATTGTACGTGGTTTTAGAACCACTTGGCTTCTTATGCGATATAGTTGTTAAGTTGAACAATTCTTTATATGGGCGGAGAATTGTGCTTGGTGTAACAACCGTTTAGCTTCTTATATCGGTCAGTAGCTGAGTTGACCAATTTTCTGTATGGGCAGGGAATTGTGTTTGGTTCTACAATCACTTAGCTTCTGGTAGTGATAATCATTGGGATTGGTCGCGCTATCTGGATGTATATGATGAGGAGGTGAATCTTTTCTCATATATATACTTGATAGGTAGAGAACGATAAGGTAGGTGCGAGTTCTTGAAACCCATACTTATGGAAAGTTCGTGACTCATAACAATGTGGTATGTTTTCGAACGTCTCAGCGATTGTACGCCTATGGTCTGTCTAGATGTTCTTAAACTCATATTATTGTGGAAAGTTCATGAACTCATAATGTGTGGTAAGTTGATGGACTGTACTAAGGTATATGAATGTTTAGACTGAAAATGAGTTATTTTAAGTAGGCTTAGTAGTGAAGGTGCTAGAGAAGATTAAGTATTGTCGCAGTAAGACAATGAAGGCAGATGAAGAATAGGATATTCCAAGTCATTTAGCTATGTTAGATTTCGAAGTTTATTGAACTCGTGCTGATATGTACATTTTGAAAAGGAAAAGATTGGTTCAACTTTTGGAACCAACGTATTTTAAAAGAGCTATTCTTGATATATCTATACTAATTTCTTCGGCTAGACAGAAATTGATTTGAAATATCAAAATGAATTTTATATCATCAGTGCATTTGATGCAAGGATGGTAAAAAGATGAAGTTACTAATTCAATTGAACCTAGTCTTGGATGTGATTTTAGGATCAACAACCCACTATGGTATGATGTATAATGATGAAGTCACAAACAGACGAAGTCCTCAACGTACTGTTATAACTACGGTATCATGACGTCATAAACCGTTTTGATGTATTGCGAAAAGAATTTAAAGAAGTAGTCGATGTCAATTGAGTTGACAAGACGAATGTTTCCAGTTGATATCCAATTTATTGTTATGGTCTAAGCTACTTGA
This sequence comes from Panax japonicus, assembly GCA_020205505.1. Classification (NCBI taxonomy): domain Eukaryota; kingdom Viridiplantae; phylum Streptophyta; class Magnoliopsida; order Apiales; family Araliaceae; genus Panax; species Panax japonicus. Next base: position 45,216,401 of record CM035101.1, on the reverse strand, counting down.
TTCGGCTAGACAAATGGTATGTCATCGAGCTTTCTATGAGAACTTGTGCCAAACCAAATTGTTTTGGTGCGGAATCTAATGATTTAGTTTGAGGAGAACATGGAAGGGGTAGTTACTTTCTTTGTGATTGTAAACTGACTGTTAAAGAAGGGTTTACGGCGAAATGTTGTTTAACCTAGTAAGAGTTCATGGTCGATTTGACCCCTCAGCAAAAGTATGAAACGTTTTAAGAGGAAATTTTATATTCCTCGTTATTCCTTATGCTTCATGATTCTTGATAGGTTATGGGGGTTAGGAATGAGGGAAAGATAAGAACTACGTTGAAGTGAAGTTGAGAAGAAAGGTAGGCTAAAATTTTGAGGACGAAATTCTGTGAAGAAGGGGTGAATGTGATGACCTAGGTAAGGGTGTGGTTTTAAGAAATTCCTAGGATGGAATTTTTATAAGGAGTGAAGAATGTGACAACCCGGAAATTCGAATCGTCCAGAATTTAGGGTTAGAGAATTAATTATTAATAAAAGGAATTTTTATTAATATTATTATGTGCTGTGTTTATTAATCGTTTTATAACCTAGGATGCCAATAAATCGGGAGTATCCTGGCTACGAGCTAGATTGAGCGAATAAGAATTTTCAAGACAAAAATAGAAGTTTTCCGGGAACAAAATATTTTCGGGGAAAAAGACGAAATAGACACTATTCATCCGTTTTTGCTCGGAGATTTATTTTGAAATTCTGGGAAGCTATAAATTACGTTTAATTTTGAGACGTGGTGGAATATTCAATAATATTTCAGTTATGGCAAAAAACAAAGTTTTTGCCTACGGACTCAAAACCTAAGGGTTAGGAAAAGTGAGTTCCGAGAATTTTATGATCACGTATAATAATTAGGGTTATTATGCGTGAGAGATATGAGTATGATATGAATTATTATACGAGTATATTATGAAGATTATTACGACATATAATACGAATATCGTACGAACAATATACGAATAGATTACGAGAATACGAGAATAGAATGCGTAGAATACGATGAATTGGTACTCCATAAGTAGGTGTAAATCCTACTTATCAGACAATGATTGTCATGCCTTAATTTCAATTTAATAATACTATCAATTCAGTTTATCTTTTGTGATTTATACTTAATTTATGAATTTCTTGATCACCAATTTTGTGTGGATTTGTATGGACTCGAGAGATGATGAATTAATCTAGACCTAATCACAATAGCATGTGTTCTTGAATTTTGTGCTTTGATAGAATCTTGATAAATCTTTAGGATAGAGATATACCTAACATCGCATGTAATTGAATAAAGAACTTGGATTTAAACCTTCTTTGATTTTAATTCACATAGAGATATAGTGAATTAGTTAATTAGGGTGTTTGACTTAATTCTATCAATTTGTGGATTTAAGTTAGTACAGTGTTAGTGCATCGAGAGATGGCTAATTCGACTTGATTGTTCTTGATTAATAAACTTAGATAGAAAATTAAACTGGAATAAGGTGTGGTAATTGGAGGGAACTCTTTCTAGATCAAACGTTATGGTCGTTTTACCGGAGGACACTGCAGTAGCAAACCTACGGCGCGGAATTCTAGTGTATTTTTGCGCGGCCGCGCCAGTCCGTGGACCAAAAAAATGCCATCTGCTACTTGAGCGCGGGCGCGTCAAACTTCAGGCCATTTCCAACGAGGCCGCGCCACTTCGGAAGTTGACCAGATATGACTTTTTCACTAAACAAGGCTATTGGAGTGTAATTGGGAGAAGGGTTCAATTAGGGCTTATATATAGAGGAGATATCAGTATGTAAAGGGGATTCCACCCTCGGGGATCATTTTACATTACATATGCTCTTTTCTTTTCTTTAATTTCCTTATTAGATTAGAACCCTAGATTAGCTAAGATTTGGTGATTAAAGTGATTGAAGAACATTGGAAGTTCATAAGTGAAACAAGAGAAGAAACTCAGATTTGCTATTCTTAATCCCTAACTCTCTTTACTTCTATATATTTGTATCTTTCAATGTATATTCAATTGTGCATCATGTATTCTAATTCAACTATGAGTTAAGCTCTATTTTTGGAATGCAATGGAATCTATTTCCTAGTTTATTTTGACATACTTCATTGTTAGCCATATTGATTGCTATGAGATTTTCTATTAAGATTCATGCTTATTTGCTTAGTTGATTGGCCATCGATTTCTGTGATAATCCATATAAACTTGAAAGACAAAGTATGGGATTAGATCTGATCTTGATAGCTTATGTTTGTATGTTCTAAATGGTGATGGAACATATGATTCATGTTTAGGATAGACATATATAGAAGCATCATTCGTAGTCAATTGAGGACTTGGGCTTAAACCCTATTTATTTGTAAATCACATAGACATATAATGATTTAGGTAATGTGGGTGTTAATATGTATTCTATCAATTGTGGATTATATATTATATGGGTATGGTACATTGAGAGATGGCTATACTTCACTTTCGTGTTCTCGACTAACAATCCGGTATAATTAATTTAGCTTAACTAGAAGTGTGTTGATTTAAATGATTCAATAGGGGAAATTGTAATCTCATGTCTTCACTATCTAGTCTCATTCTAGGGGTAGTTAGTATAATTTAATTTCATAGTTTAAATATAAGATATTAAATCATTCATTTAAATAAGACTGAACTGGTTATGGGCTAGTTCTTGGTGAACTTTATTAGTTAATTCTTCATGGGAACGATACTTTACTTACTCTTTATTACTTGTTCATTGTGTATACTTGCACACATATATTGATCGGTAAAACGACCAACATTAACCCGAATGGGAAGGGTTTCAACGCTAGCCAAAAATGCGCTTATCGTGTTGGAGCTCCAGGTCATGATACTCAGGATTGCTGGGCCTTGGAACACAAGATCCAGGATTTGATTGATAACGGTGAGATCGTGGTAGCTACACCCGACCAACCCCATATGCAAGACAAACCTCTTCCTCAACACAAAGAAAAAGAGGTTAACATGATTAATTGGAGTAGGGGACAGACTTCCCAATCCACTGGTGGATCCTCCTAGACTAGCAAGGATAGTGCTGACAAATGGGATTTTGCACAGTTCCAGTCTACCATGGAACAAAAAATGAAGACTCTCTATGAGAAAGTCGACCAATTGGCAGATATAGTGATCCATTAGCACCAAGTCACACGTCAATTATTCAGTCAGGAGCATGCTAGCCTCCTCCCAATCCACTGGTGGATCCTCCCAGACTAACAAGGATAGTACTGACAAATGGGATTTTGCACAGTTCTAGTTTACCATGGAATAGAAAATGAAGACTCTCTGTGAGCAAGTTGACCAATTGGCAGAACTAGTGATCCATCACCACTAAGTCACACGTCAATTATTCAGTCAGGAGCAATGCTAGCCTCCTCACTTTTGTTACAATTACTCCATCATCGACATCAGAAGGTCAATTGTTGGAGGATAAAATTGCAAAAAGAGCAAATGCCAAAGCCCATCCGGATTTTGTCAACCAACTAGAATTTGCATACCTAGGCCAACCAATGGAAGAGATGTTTCAGATGCTGATCAATGAAGGAATAATCACAACTCTGTTACCTCCAATCAACCATCAGTTCGAGGTGGTTCAATTCTAATGGAGTATCTCAGTATCACTCCCACTCTTGCAGTCACAACACGAAAAATGTTGGGCACTCTATTACCTTATTCAAAACCTAATTGACAGAGGTGTCCTGCAAATGGTAGACGATGATGATGTAGTAGTAGAGAGGAGGGACACATTTTCTACAAAGTGGAAGGAAGCCGTAGCAGTCATATCTTTTGAGACAGATTCAGCTACCCACTTATGTACAATTCAACCTATTCAGCTCAAGGGTATTGAGAATCCTTTGAAAGTGGTTGCGCTAAAGCAAATTATCTTATCATTCAGACCATAATATCATGTTGTCAGCCTACAAAGAGTGCCATGGAATTATGGAGAGGCTGAAGGATCTACATCTAATATAACTATTGTAGTGTCGAAGGATAATCCACTTTATCTTCCCAAACGGGTGATGAAGCCTACCATCAAATCAAAGGGGAAAATTCCCATAGAGAAAATTGAAGAATTCCTCGGTACTATGGGTTATAATGAAACCAAGGTGGTTCTAAGCTTAAGAGAAGAACCACAACAAATTTCCATACTAGACTTGGTTTTCTCTTCGAAGATCACAAGAAGGTCTTGCTCAGGGTTTTGGAAGAAGCCCAACTGCCTAAGTCAGTAGATGTTGAAAAATTCCAGCATCTGGTGGATCACAATTATAATAATAATGTGATATCTTTCACTGTTGATGATATAACTCCCGAAGAGACGGGCCATTGCAAGTCGTTGCACATAGCAGTAATGTCCTCTAGATACGTGGTTGCAAGAGTATTGATAGATGGAGGATCATCCCTGAATATTTGCCTTATGCCACTCTGGAGAAGATGAATATCAATATCAAGAGAATCCGAAGCAGCCATACGATTATCAAAGCTTTTGACGGATCCCGACGAAACTCTGTCGGAAGAGATTGAACTACCTATGGAGATAGGTCCGCATACGTTCAGCATATCCTTCTATGTACTCAAAATAGATAAAGGATACAGCCTGATCTTGGGAAGACCGTAGACTCATATGGCTGAAGCCATCCCGTTCACCCTGCATCAACAGCTTAAATACATCATTAATAACCGCCTAGTCACTGCTAATATTGAGCTAGAATGTCCTGAAGAAGGTGACATCCTTCTCATCAGTTTCAATTAAAAAATTAAGCCTGTTAGTTTCCATGCCTTGGAAGTGAGTAGCACTCACTACCATCCCATTGGGGCACCACCTCTGATACCCAGAGTTTCTGACGAAGTAATGTCATCCAACCAAGAAATGTTATCTTTTGGTTATCAACCTTGACAAGGGTTGGGTAAGATCATTAGGGCATCAAGTGTCCTATTCAAATTCCCAGTCAAACATGGACAGCTGGACTAGGCTATTTTGCTAGCTCCAGTCACAGGACTCCTCATAAGCACAAACAGGTTCCTTTATCTTCAGCCATACGGTGATTGCCTGCACCTACAAGAGATGAATCTATAGAGACTTCAGTAAAGGTTCTTGTGTATGTGATGATTATGTTATTTCCTAAATCGATACCGGTTAAATGAAAAGAAGTTTTGATATCGAATTCGGAGGCAGAGGAAAAGGACCGGAGGTGTAAGCAGGACATTACCAAGCGCTTATCAAATAGACGCATCATCGTCTATACGAACAGTACAAATAGAATTACCCCAGATGATGATTGCCCAAATATCATGGTCATCATTCGGGATAAGAGGATGACAACAGTCCCCTCTGTCACAGCAGTCCACCAGGACTTCACTCTTGGAAATTGGAGCAACACTTCTTGCATTTGATAACGAGGGTGAAAAGGGCAGAAACTCCCTCTGCCCTGTAGATAACAATAACTATTACATTTTGTACAGTATTAGTAGTTATTTTGTCATTACATGCAAACACTTTGTATGATTGAACAATTTCATATACTAAGTGAAAGCATATTTTGTTTCAGGACTCTAAAGTTAGATATGCCTATACTTGCTGATGAGGTGCCTTTTCTCCACAAGGACTGTAACTTTGATGAAAAGTTGGACTCAGACTTGATGGAAATACAAAAGGATATTGAGATACCTTAGGAGATCAAAGAATGGTTCGAAGACAAACCCAAACCTAAACCTTGATCAAACCACCTCATTCAATCTCGAAACCCTAGAAAGTCCTAAACTAATCCAGATTGGTACGGACCTCACTCCAAACCAAAGGAATGACATGGTTCTACTATAAACCCAATTCTAGGATGTGTTTTCATGGTCTCATGAAGACATGGTGGGTTTGTCCACTGACATAGTCATTCATCGCCTCCCCATTAAAGAGGGATTCAAGCCAGTCAGTCACAAGCTCAGGCGATTAAAACCTGAGTGGAGTTTAAAAGTTAAAGAAAAAATTGTGTAACAATTTCAAGTCGGCATCATCATGATGTCCACATACCCTGAATGGCTATCCAATATAGTCCTCATGCCTAAACCATGAGGAAAGGTGCGAGTTGGCGTGGATTACCAGGATCTGAATAAATCTTGCCTTAAAGATAGCTTTCTCATGCCATTTATCCATATTCTCATTGACAATACGGCTTAATACAACATGTACTCTTTTGCTGATTGCTTTGCGGGGTACCATCAAATCATGGTTTCTGAAGAGGATCGTGAGAAAACTGCATTCATCACTCCATGGGGAACCTTTTACTACAGACGATTGTCATTCAGCCTCATCAATGTCGGAGCTACCTATCAACGAGCCATGATGACTCTTTTCCACGATTTAATGCATAAGGAGATAGAGATCTACATGGATGACATCATTGCCAATTCTCGAAGGGAGAAAGACCACGTAGACCATCTTACAAATCTCTTCAACAGGCTGCGTAAGTGCAAATTGAAGTTGAATCCATCCAAGTGCGCCTTTGGCGTTAAATCCAGCAAGTTGCTAGGATTCCTAGTTAGCCATAAGGGGATTGAGCTGGATCCCACCAAAATCCAGGCCATTATGGAAATGCCCATTCCTCATACAGAGAAGGAAATACAAGGATTTTTGGGAAGAATCAATTTCATTAGCAGGTTCATTTCCCAACTCACAACAACCTATGAGCCTATCTTCAAGTTGTTAAGGAAGAACTCTTCCATGAAATGGAATGATGAGTGCCAGAAGACCTTCCCAACAATTAAAAAGCAGCTAATCAAAGCTCCAGGTTTTGGTACCTCTCAGGGATGATGTTCCCATGTTCATGTACATGTCCATTAATGACAATGCCATGGGCTGCATTGTGACGCCCCCAAATTCGGGTATCTTCCAACCCGACAGATGGTGCTCCACTGTACTAATATCCATATGATAATTCCATTGAAATACAACAAAATGAAGGTAATTACTATCTTCTTATTACAATCAAAGTATACTCCTTCCCAGGTTCGTAAACCGGTTACATCGTTCGTTGTTCATAATGTATAATACGTATAAACTTACTAAAGTATTACACAATGCCTAAGCATCCATCTTAGCTTCGCCCTTATCTCTATTGGCATTCACAGTACGTTCATCTTTAACCGCAGTTATATAATTCACGCAAGAAGTGAGCATGACAGCTCAGTAAGTTTATTCAAGGATAACAGGAATACCACATTCATGAATTATATAACAATTCCAACATAACTGAATAATAGTTATGAAGTATTATGAATAAATAATACTCTAATAGTTCATAATATCAATTCCCAAAGTATAGAATAGATTAAGAATTCTGAACCAGTCGATAGACCATGAACATAAAATTTCATTTTTCATAATTGAAAGGGAGTCCACTAGCACTAAGGCCGTTCATCCGTATAACTTACGAGCACTTCTAGGTGATCAGCCTATAGTACTCTATGTTGATCAACACTCATTCATTAAACGTATTTACGTTCAATATTTTTGGCAAACTCGCGTGCCCATCGAATAATCGATGAAAAATACTTTTGTTTGTTCATAGACAAACCTTACCTTCACGTCCGTACCAATTACTTGGCATAGGATAGCGTTAACATTTCTATATAGAATGATATGAATAATAATCAATCTATATATTACAAATAGTCTAGCCGAGTTAAAATCTGGCATCAACCCTTTCTTTAAAACAAGTCTTGCAATTCAGTTCAACGAATCACATAAAACTTGGCTAACATGGAAGTTAGACAAGTGTTAAGAAAACTTGCCTTTCAGCGTCTTCAAATAACTTACTCGACTGACCACAACCTTTACAGAATCTATATGATATATTCACATAACACACTTTAATTAGCTATCAAGAACTATTCACATTGTTCCTATAAGCTTCTTTCTCTTCTATGTCTTTGTTAACTTAATATCTTTATTAAAGTCAACATGACTTATTACCCTTTGTCCCGGTTTATTACTTACTGACGTTTATTAACCGGACTCAAACATTGTTAATAAGGTACCAACTTTGTCCATCGTACATATCTTGTTAACATGCATTACATTCCTAGGTTTCATACCATATACCTTAGTATAGGTAATATAGGATTAGTCTTAGTACCTTCTTTGAGTATATAAACTCAACTCAGGTAGGTCTCGAAATAACTGAAGTTCAAAACCTAAGTTACTATCAAAAACCCTAAACTCGCACTGCTGCGCGACATCAGAAACATTCTAGTGGCGCTGCGGCGCCACTCTTTAGAGGTTTTGCCCGGACTTGGCGCTGCGGCGCGAGTCCATGAACAAACTCTCGCGCTGCGGTGTGAGTCTCCAGACCTTTTTATTTTTTCTGGCCATAACTGGCGCAGCGGCGTGACTTTTTACACTACGTTTGGCGTTGCGGCGCCAGACCTCAGTACCAGATTCTTAGCAGTTTCGAAAATCTGTGTGAAATTCACGGGGCCATAACTTCTTCGTTATAAGCCCGATTTGGTCCGTTCAAAAGCCTACACGTCATAAATGACATACCCTAAGTGTTTATATAAGAATTCAACACTTTCGAATCCGTTAACTTAGAATTCACTATTGAGTTCATTTTATATACGTTCATAAACGTTAATGAGCGTTCAATGCTCGTTTTCTTCGTTCTAAGTCGGAATCCGACGATTCTCGAACCCACAACTCTTAATCACCCTATCTCATGTGTTGACATTGAAAACCAACGTTTTCAAGTCTCACGGAAACTTTCGACTACCATTTTAGAATTTTTACGTTTTTGACGTTTAACGTCTATTTCCGTAAAATTCGCCATAACTTCATTATTAAGGTTCTCTAAACCAAATCACATGGAATACTCCATGAATTTCATGTCTACATCCTAACCAAACAAGATGCATATACTAACGCATTGATGGAACTCAATTGTTTATCAACAATCGATCTCAACTATCAATGTTTTATGGTTCAAAACTATATTAAACCTTATGATTCTTATAATCTCGTGACTTATAGAGATTGAATCTATGGTAAGTCATATTTAAATCCTCACACAAGACATATCCCACCCATTCTATGATTCTCTAAGATGAAAGAAAATCTAAAAGAGATGGAGATGAAAGGTAAGGACTATACCTTAAGAACTCTTGAGCAATCTCTTGGAAGAATAAAAGTTATAGCTTCCAAAGTGTATAATTTATGAGTCTAGCTCTCTTTCTCTCTCAAATAATCTAAGGTTGGCAAGTTGAAAACTACCAAATGAATCAACCTAGCTTTCTATTTATAGAAAACTAGAATGGAGGGCATAATTGACAAAGAACCAACACCTCGTTACTATTCATGTGTGGTCACCAAGTAAAACACTTGGTGACCAAGTCTTATGCTTGACTTCCACACCAAGGTGGCCGGCCCACCACCCCATGTGACATCCCATGGGTTGCCCCATGGGTTTTACCCATTCGGTGACCCATCGGTTCGACCCACGGTTCAGTTTTAATGAATTGGGCTTAACTAAATTAACATTGGGCCTTGATCATTCAAATGATTGGATTAATTAATAATCCAACTCAAATGAATAAGTCATTAAGTCTTAACTTAATTCTATAATACTAATCGTGCCACATACGTACAATTCACGTATTATCTCCGTATACTACTCGTATAATAATCGTATTGTACTTCGTATTTACTCAACATATTATACATAGATACTAACTAGTATCACCTAATGTACAACACCCGCATTAACCCTAACGTCATTCCTTCTACTCATATTATTTCCTTCTTAGAAATCAATATACTCAACCCTTAGGTTTTAAGTCCGCAGGTAAAAACGGTGTTTGCCATAAATGAAATATTATCAGATATTCCATCTTATCACGATATTCTATAATTACGCGTTTCTCAGAATTTCAAAATAATTCCCCGAACAGAAATGGATGAATAGTATTTTTACGAAAATTTCTCAAAAAACAATTATTTTCGTCTTGGAAATTCCAAACAATTATTTCTAACACGTAGCCAGAATACTAACCACGTTTGTACATTCTAGGTCATAGAACGACCTTCACATAGCTTACTTACAAAGAAATTAATTAAATTCATTTAATTCACATAATCAAATAAAAATTAAATTGTCATAAAAATCCGATTTTCTCAGGCGTTACATTCTCTCCCTCTTATAAGGATTCTGTCCCTAGTATCTTAGCTTAGAATTACATAAACAAATGAGGAAAAACTTCCTTCATTTTACTTTCGAGCTCCCACGTTGCTTCTTCAACGTTGTGGTTTCTCCATAACACCTTCACTGAAGGTATTACCTTATTTCTTAAAACTTGTTCCTTCCTATCAATAATTTGAATTGGAAGTTTCTCATAGGACAAGTCCTTCTCTATCTGAATAGATTCATATTCTATCACGTGGTTGTAGTCCAGTTTATAAGGATGCAACACTGACACATGAAACACATTATGAATGCGTTCCATCTCTGGAGGTAAAGCTACTTCATAAGCTACTTCCCTTATCCTTCTTAAAATCTCAAAAGGTCCTACAAACCTTGGACTTAACTTCCCTTTCTTTCCAAAATGTATCTTCCCCTTCCAAGGCGATACTTTCAAAAAAACAAAAGATCCTACATCGAATTCTCTATTCTCTCTTTGAGGATCTGCATACTTCTTTTGCCGGTCTTGAGCCGCAACTAATCGAGTATGTATTAACTTACCATGTCCGCCGTCTGTTGTACCATCTTAGGTCCCAACATCCGATGTTCACCCACCTCATCCCAACACAATGGAGTTCAGCACTTCCTTCCATACAACGCTTCATATGGCGGCATGCCTATACTAGCGTGAAAACTGTTGTTGTACAAAAATTCCCCAAAGGTAGATATTCGTCCCAACTCCCTTTGAAATCCATAATGCAAGATCTTAACATATCTTCAAGCGTTTGAATTGTCCACTCACTCTGACCATCCGTCTGAGGATGATACGTCGTACTCAATCTTAACTGCGTTCCCATTTGCTCTTGCAAACTTCTCCAAAAGTTCGATGTGAATCGTGAGTCATGATCTGACACAATCAAAATAGGCACTCCATGTCTGGAAATAATTTCCTGGACATACAGCTTAGCTAACGGATCTAGGTTATACCTAACTCGTATTTGAAGAAAATGAGCCAATTTCGTCAATCGATCCACTATCACCCAAATAGCATCATATCCTTTTCTTGTTGCTAAAAGTACCACCACAAAGTCCATCGTGATGTGCTCCCACTTCCACTCTAGAATTTCTAACGGTTGTAACAACCCGCTTGGTCATTGATGTTCAGCCTTAACTTTTTGACAAGTTAAGCACCTACTAACATATTCTGCTATTTCTATCTTCATGTTCGGACACCAAAAGTTCTGACGAAGGTCTTGATACATCTTCGTACTACCGGGATGTATCGAGTACCTCGAACTATGGTCCTCTATCATAATTTCTCCTTTTAATTCGAGATCATTGGGAACCCAAATTCTTCCCTCAAAATGAAGTAATCCCTCTTTATCGAGGTTATACTCAGTCTTTTCTTTATCTTTTATCCTCTTCTGCATCTTCTTGCACTCCTCGTTGCTCAGTTGTACTCCCCTAACCCGCTCCACTATGGTAGGTTGGATTTCCATGGAAAATAACATCTCTACTACTTCCTCCGGTAACTTAACTTCTAGCTCCATTCTTGTCATCGTTGTTACCAACTCATTCTGAGTCGTTAACATTGATAATTTCTCTCTACCCTTCCTACTTAGCGCATCAACTACTACATTTGCTTTCCCCAGATGATATAAAATATCACAGTCATAATCTTTTATTAACTCTAACTACCTTCTCTGTCTCATGTTCAACTCCTTCTGTGTGAAGATATATTTCAGACTTTTGTGGTCCGTGTATATCTCACATTTCTCACCATAAAGATAATGCCTCCATATCTTTAGGGCAAAAACTACAGCTGCCAATTCCAGGTCATGAGTAGGATAGACCTTCTCATAATCCTTCAATTGACGTGACGCATACGCAATGACCTTGCCATGTTGTATGAGCACGCAACCCAGTCCTTTATGCGAAGCATCGCTATACACTACAAAATTTCCCTGTATCGTCTGGTAAGTACAATACCGGTGCCTCACTTAACCTCTTCTTTAACTCTTGAAAATTGTTCTCACATATTTTAGTCCACACATACTTCACCGACTTTCTTGTCAGATTTGTTAACGGAGTAGCTAATTTAGAAAAGTCTGGAATGAACCTTCTATAGTATCCCGCTAACCCCAGAAAACTCTGAACCTCAGTTGGCATTTTTGGTTGCTCCCATTCGTTAACTGCTTCTACTTTTTCTGGATCTACGGAAATGTCATCTTTATCAATAACATGCCCTAGAAACTGCACCCTCTCAAGCTAAAATTCACACTTTGTGAATTTTGCATACAACTTCTCCTTCCGTAGTGTCTCCAACACTATTCTTAAATGTTCCGAATGATCTTCTGGCTTCTTTGAATATACTAGAATATCATCAATGAACACTACGACAAACTTGTCCAAATATTGTTTGAACACTCTGTTCATCATATCCATAAATACGGTTGGCGCATTAGTCAACCCAAATGACATTACCAGAAACGCGTAATGACCATAACGAGTTCTGAACGCCGTCATAGGTATATTTTCCTTCCTCACCTTTAACTGATGATACCCCGTGCGCAAGTCTATTTTAGAAAAATACTTTTCCACTTTCAACTAATCAAATAGATCATCGATCCTGGGCAAAGGGTATCTATTCTTAATCGTTAACTTGTTCAACTCTCGATAGTCGATACAAAGCCTTAACGACCCATCCTTCTTCTTTACAAACAACACTGGTGCTCCCCAAGGAAACACATTTGGTTGAATGTACTTCCTATCTAATAGTTCTTGTAATTGAACCATTAACTCCTTCATTTCGACTAGCGCCATTCGATATGGTTCCCTTGAAACTATTGCCATTCCCGGTAATAGATCAATTACAAACTCCACCTCCCTGTCCGGTGGAATACCCGGTAACTCCTCCGAAAATACATCCGCGAACTCTTGCCCAATAGGTATCTTATCCAAGGATGTTACCACTCTTTGGGTATCCACAACATGGCACAAATAACCTACACACCCTTCTCTCAACATCTTCCTAGCTTGTGTCATAGATAGACAACAAGAGCGTCTCGGTGAATTACTACCGAAGAACACTACCTTAGTTTTCTTAGAAATCTGAAGGTTTACAATTTTCCTATGGCAATCTATAATCACCTTATGGTTAACCAACCAATCCATACCAAGAATTATGTCAAATTCTTTATGCCTTATCGGTACTAAATCTACCGATAACTTATTCCCTCGAATTTCCACGCAACAATTCTTATGAATATGTTCAATGGGGATTATCTCTTCATTTGCTACCTTAATGTCTAAAGGTATATGTCACTTCTCAGGGATTAAACCTAATCGCTTAGTAAATTCACATGCTATAAAAGAACAAGCAGCACCTGAGTCAAATAGCACATAAGCATTTATCTCATTGACCGGAATGATACCTGCTACCACATCTGTTGATGCAACCGCATCTTGAACAGTCATATTAAATGTACGAGCTGAGGGTCTACCCACTAATGGTGTTGGTCCAGTAATGGTTAATTTACCACTACCAGAACTCTTATTCCCCTCTAAACCCTTCTTCGGGCAATTTCTTGCCATGTGGTCCATTAACCCACAGACAAAACACCCCTGGTTCTTCTTAGGGTTAGGACAGTTGGGTGACAAATGCCCCTCCTGCCCACAGTTGTAGCATACTGCTTTTCTGACGCCCCCAAAATAGGTCCATTCCATCCAACCCATTCTGAGTCGCCAAATACATGGTACCGAAATAACTACAACTTTATTATTACAACATATAAACTGTGAGTTTAAATACAGATATTGTCGTCTAGACAATATCCACACGTAAATAAATTCCCATCATAATTATTGATACATTATTTTACAAAAAATGGTGAGGACTACTAAACAACTCTCTCTAAAACCTTCATTCCATACCCCGACTAGTATTCGCTACATTCTCGCCTCCTAAGAAGAAAAATGGAACAAAAAGGAAAAGGGTGAGCTCAACTAGCCCAGTAAAGAATATTATGACTAAGATAATATACAAAAAATTATCGTTAGTCTTCAACAGGAAAATATCTAATAGAATACAATAGACAACCAGTTTTAAATCAACAACTGCAGCGGAAACAACAATTCATTAGAAGAGTTAAGTAGAGAATGCAAACTACTATCTTCTATATATGAATTTAAAAGTTCATCGTCGATATTTTATCCCTGTAACATCAATCAATATATATCTGGAATCAAATATTCATCTTTGCACTACAGGCCAAAGATATTCATCAGTTAGTCATGTTCATCTAAACACCTGTTCATCTTTGCACTACGGGCCAAAGATATTAATCAGTCGGTCATGTTCATCTCAACACCTGCTAATCTTTGCACTACGGGCCAAAGATATTCATCAAGAAATCATTCATCTTTGCACTACAGGCCAAAGATATTCAGTAATATCATCATTTTGGACTGAGGATGATGAAAAATATTTTAAAGGAAACGAATCCAGTGAAACAAAAGAACAAATATTAAGGATTCGTATTTTAAACAATCCAAGTTCAAAAATACTTCATAAGTAATCAGAGAGGGGTAAAATTCAAGAATGATCAAAACATGGATACAATCAAAGCTAGTATCCATAATAGATATTTTGTACAAAAAGAAGAAATTTCATTTTTCGATGAATAGTGCCATATTCGTGATTAGTATCGTATACGTGAATAGTGTCGTATACATGAATAGTAACTCCGACACCAAAAGATAGAAATTTCACAAAAAACATCATCATGCTTCATGAATAGTACTCGTGAATAGTAACTCATGAATAGTAACTCATGAATAGTAATCCCGACATGAAAAAGTTCCAAATTTGATAAAAAATTCCAACCAATAATTCGGCATAATGATATTGAAGAAATAATATCATTTTCGAATAAAATAACATCCCTTACCTCGAAAGACAGTACTTCTAGTTGAAACACCGTATATAGGCTATGACTTGAACTTGCATCGTATAGCAATACTCAAAGTATACTCAAAATACTCACAAGAATATGCTCGATAATATAGAGAGAAAAAACTTCAGCTTCTATGTGATTTTCAATTCTAACCTAAGCACCCTATTTATAGGAAAATGCTTAGAACACCAAAGCAGAAAATTTAATAAATATATTATTAATAATAAATTTTCCTACTCCTCTTTGGAAATCAGCTCCTAACATTTCCCACATGCCAGCCTTCTAGAAAAGTAATAAAAACGTTTTTCTAATTTAAATTATTTTAAACTTCCAAAAATCAATTATTTCGGAGCTTCGGAACTTCAATAATTCATAATAAATAGCCCTTTATCAGAAAAATTCGAAACTCGCGACTTTTCATAGGAAATTCCATTATCTACAACTTTGCAGACGGAAGTTTTTCCAAATTCCAAAAAGAAATTGATCAAAATCCACAAACGGGTAATTTTACATGCTATAATCAAATTTCAGTCAAGAAATGAGGTCCACCGACACATAAAACATGCTTTAAATATTTTTGCTAACAAAAATACTCCTCCTCCACATATACTCATATATCCCACATTCATCGTAAAAATATCATCATTATTATATTATTAAAATATAATAATATATTTAAATGAATTATTTTATCAAAAAAAGATAAAATATTAATTTTCAACAATTGTCACACTAAAAATTTTCTCCATCTATACCCACATAAAATCAATATTTTCCTCATCATATAAATCAATAATTAATTATTCACAAATAATATTACAGAATCACAGTACTGGCAACCAGGTCGTTCCCAGGAAAGAAGGGGCTTTCCAATAAGAATTTCTCCTTACTAGCGCGCAATTAGGTGACTAAACCTCTCCTTAGACAGAACTTTCTAGACATTGCCAATAATGTTATCTAATAATAATATTCAGATAATATGAATTATTGCTTCGATAATAAAAAATACTGTGTAATGATAATTATTGAAACAACAGCAATATAAAATATCAACGCGGCAATTATTAAATCAATAAAATAAAATACTAAATAGTAATTACTGTAACCATTATTGAGTAGTGCCTTCTTACGTAAGAATCAATAATTGGTACAATACCGTGTGCTACTGTGTTTTAACCACCGAGTATTTTAACAGTATTAACGGTAACAACTACGCCGTTATTTTTAAACAACTTATATTTGTCGTTTTTTTCATCTAATCGCTTTTCGTTATGGGGCCCACAAAAGACTGCACCGTCGTACGAATATTCCCCGACAGCAAGAATATTCCACGACCAAACGAATATTCCCTAACAACAATGAATATTTTATAACCACTTGCTTATTTTGAAATATTTGTGTATTTTACCCATAACTATCCACATTAATCAAATCAACCCTTACTATTTCAAAATAATAAATAGAGAAAATTAAATTTCATTAATAATAAGTTGGGGTCTTACAACCTCCCCTCCTTATGAAATTTCTTCCTCGAAATTGACGTACGTACCAGGTGTTTCTAAAAGATGAGAATACCTCGCTTTCATTTCCGTTTCCAACTCCCAGGTCATTTCCTCAATAGCATGATTTCTCCACAAAACTTTAACTTGTGGTATAACCTCGGTACATAGGATATGTTCCTTCCTATCCAAGATCTTGACAGGTACCTCCTCATATGTTAAGTCTTCGGCTATCTCATCCGGTTCTAACTCAATGACGTGGTTCGGGTCGTCCACATATTTACGTAACATCGATACGTGAAAAATTTTATGAACACGCGTCATACTTGGCGGTAAAACGAGTTTATAGGCCATAGTTCCTATTTGATCGAGAATTTCAAATGGATTAATAAATTGAAGGTTTGAGCTTTCCTCACCTCACCGATTCTTGCTTTTGAAATAACAACTTCTTGCACCTCCTTCAAATTCATCAGCTTCGGTGTATAACTTGCACAGCTTTAACTTTATCGATTAAAGTCGATTATACTCGTATATCATCACGTGGGTACCTAGAGTTTTCATCTCCATCTCTATTATTTTTAAATTATACGAAATGAGTCTTTGACAATATCGTACTCGTACTTGTATACGATTTTCTAATCAACACGTCAGCTACCACGTTCACTTTTCCAGGATGGCATGGTCAGAACATGTGCTGAAATGAGTCTCCTCTTGAATTCTTCAAAGCTTTTCCCACATTCCTTGCTCCATTCGAACTTTGTATCTCTACGAGTCAGCTACGTTAATGGGATAACGATTCGAGAAAATCTTTCCACAAAATCTTCGATAATAACCAGCGAAGTATAGAAAGCTATGTATTTCGATTACTGACTTAGGTTGCTCTCAACTGTGACTCATATCCCAATCTTGGATAACACATCACAATGACACCTATCAGTTTACTACCATACGAATATGGCGTCCCCTACGAAGAGTTTGGCTTCGGTGCATTCCACAAAAGAAGTCACCAGATAAAGGCTCAGGTACCAAATTCTGTAGTTGAATTTTTAACTCCTGAAGTTCAATAGGAGCCATTTGATATGAGATTTTAGAAATGAATTTTGTACCGGGTTCAAAGTCGATACAAAATTTAATATCAAGCTTTGGGAGTAAGCCAAGAAATTCTTCAGGAAATACGTCAGGAAAAATCAATAACAACAGGAATATTATTCAAATCTGACTTGTCTTTATTCAAATCCATAACATGGACTAAGAAAACTTGACATCCGTAATAAACGAATGACTTCATGGCTTGATATGAAAATGTTTGACTATAATGGTTTGATTGCTTGAATTTAAATAACAGGTTGCTTAGGAATATGAAAACTAACAACCTTACGAAAGTAATCAATTTCGACATGATGAGTAGTTAACCTTAAAATCACATCAAAAGCAAATATCTCTATAGAAATAAGGTTAACAGGTAATGTGATAGTGCCAACCTGAATCAAGCAAGATTTCTAAACAACGGATGTAATGAAAGTTTCTCCTAACGTAGTCTCCATAAAAAGGTCAAAGTCTAATTTCTCCGTAGTCAAGTTCAAACGTTTAGCGCAAGCAAGAGAGATAAAAGAATGGGTAGAACCGGTATCTAGTAAGGTATAAACTTTGCAAGAATTTATAATTAACTAACCCGTGCTAACTTCGTTCGGGTTCCTCTCATTTTGTCCGGTGGTTTTCTCCTCCCTTGGAACCAGTTGCTACTGGCGCTGACGTCTTCATATGGTTGTTGTTGAGTCTCCTCTTCTTAAAATCTCCACCCGACTCGCTTCTTCTATTTTCATGGCCACGATTACCACCAGAGTGGTTACCGCCTTTGTCCGTATTCTTCTTTCTCCGCTGGTTATCGTTATTCTAATGACTGTTATCTTCGATATGATCCTGGTTATGGTCCCTCAGTTGAACGTACTCGTTATCTCGCTCTAATAACTGAGCCCTGTTGACAACATCTGAATAGAGAGAAAATTTATGAGAAATGAGATACTGACGTATGCCGGGTTTCAAACCTCTCAGAAACATCTGCGTCATACGTTCCTCATTCTCCACCAAATGAGGTGAAAACCTGGATAACTCCGTGAACTTCGCCTCGTACTGGGACACCGTCATGTTGTTTTGTTCTAGTCTAATAAACTCTACCTCTTTCATATGGTGAATACTTTCAGGAAAGTATTTTTCGTTGAAAAGTTTCTGAAATGTTTCCCAAGACACGCGGAGTGCGGTAGGCTGGGTACGTTTCACAGACTCCCACCAGTAGTCTGCCTCACCACGGAACATAAAGGTGGCTAATGGAACCTTTTATTCCTCCGTGTATCTCAAGACATCGAATATCTTAGTAATTTGCTTGACCCATGTTTCCGCAATGATCGGATCTGGCTTTCCCTTAAATTCTGGTGGTCCCAACTCTTTAAACTGCTTAGCTGTGACAACCCGTGAATTACTATCATTTCCTCCTGTATTTTGAACACGAGTCTCCCTCGTCTGATTTTGCATGAACTGCAAAAAGCTTCTAAACATCCCCTCGTTCATCATTTGCTCAGTGGTGTTGTTCACAGGAGGTACATTGTCAGCCTGTTGCACGTTTTCCTCGTTGGTGAGTACAGGCGTCTCCACGGTCTCCTTTCCACTGTTAATATTCTCAGTCGCCATTCTCAAATACTGTCAAAAAATAAGGGTTAATTAAGGAAATCAATATATCACATAATATCCCTATATACTGACCAACTAACAAATAAGCTTAGGTAGGACACACTAGCGAAGGATTTACTCATCTCTCCCCTCCTAGTTTTATTCACTGATCTCCGCTAGAGATCATATCCCTAAGCTCTGATACCAACTTTGACGCCCCCAAAATAGGTC
Source organism: Panax japonicus (assembly GCA_020205505.1). NCBI lineage: Eukaryota > Viridiplantae > Streptophyta > Magnoliopsida > Apiales > Araliaceae > Panax > Panax japonicus. The sequence continues at coordinate 45,196,835 of CM035101.1, read as the reverse complement.
CATTCCATTTTGAGTCGCCAAATACATGGTACAGAAATAACTATAACTTTATTATTACAACATATAAATTATGAGTTTAAATATAAATATTGTAGACTAGACAATATCCACACGTAAATAAATCTCCATCATAATTATTGATACATTATTTTACAAAAATGGTGAGGACTACTAAACAACTCTCTCTAAAACCTTCATTCCAAACCCCGACTAGTACTCGCTACATTCTCGCCTCCTGAGAAGAAAAATAGAACAAAAAGGAAAAGGGTGAGCTCAACTAGCCCAGTAAAGAATATTATGTAAGACCCCAACTTTTTATAAATAAAATCGAATTTCCTCTAATTATTATTCTTGATTAATAAGGTGGTAATTTGATATAATATTTTGGTTATGGGTAAAACGTGCAAAGTTTACAAAATAAGCAAATGGTTATAAAATATTCATTATTGTCGGGGAATATTTGTTTGGTCGTGGAATATTCTTTTTATCGGGAATCTCCGTACGACGACGCAGTCATTTGTGGGCACCATAACGGAAAACGGTTGGATGAAAAAAAACGACAAAGATTGAGTTTTATAAATAATGGCGTAAATTGTTACCGTTAACATTGTTGGGTTACCTGGTGGTTAAAATACAGTAATATGCGTGGTTGCATAGTAGCACACGGTATTGCACAGTATTGTTGAATTATTGATTCGTACGTAAGAAGGCACTACTCAATAATTGTTACAGTAATTACTGTTCATTATTTTATTTTATTGATTCAATAATTGCTGCGTTGATATTTATAATATTATTGTTTCAATAATTGTCACTGCACAGTATTTTCTATTATCAGATTAATAATTCATATTATTTGAATAATATTATCAGATAACATTATTGGAAATGTCTAGAAAGTTCTGTCTAAGGAGAGGTTTGGTCACCTAATTGCGCGCCAGTAAGGAGAAATCCTTATTGGAAAGCCCCCTCTTTCCTAGGAACGGCCTGGTTGTCAGTACTGTGATTCTATAATATTATTTTTAAATAATTAATTATTGATTATTATGATAAAGAAAATATTCATTTTGTGTGGATATAGATGGAGAAAATTTTTAATGTGACAATTATTGAAAATTAATATTTTATCTTTTTATGATAAAATAATTCATTTAAATATATTATTTTAATAATATATTAACGGTGATATTTTTACAATGAATGTGGGATATATGAGTATCTGAGGAAGAAGAGTATTTTTGTGGCATTAAATGTTTAACATATGTTTTGTGTGTCGGTGGACACAATTCTTGACCGAAAATTGAATATAGACTGTAAAATCGCCCGTTTGTGGATTTCGGATTATTTCTGTTTAGAATTTGGAAAACTTTTCTTCTGCAAAGTTGTAGAGAATTAAAATTTCTATAAAATGTTGCGAGATTTGAATTTTCTGATAAAAGGGCTATTTATTGTGAATTATTGAAGCTCCAGAGTTCCGAAATAATTGATTTTTAGAAGTTTTAATTATTATTTTCAACAAAAATGTTTTCTTGCTTGGTGGGCAGCATGAAACATGTGTTGTGGCTGATTTCTTTGGTCAAAATGGTGGGCTAAGGACAATTATATAATTATATTAATATTTTATTAATTTAGTCTCATTTGGCGTTCTAGCATTTTCTTATAAATAGAGGGCTAAGTTAGAATTGAAAATCACATCAGAAACAAAGTTTTCTCTCTTTCTCTCTCTATATTATCGAGCGTATTCTTGTGAGTATACTTTGAGTGTTGCTATACGGTGCGAGTTTCTGTCAGCACTATACCGAAATTCAGTCAGAAGTACGGTTATTTTGAGGTAAGGGATGTTGTTTCTTCTTAAATGATATTATCTTCTTCAATATCATTATGCCGAAATATTGTTCTAAACGTTTTATCAATTTAGAACTTTTTTATGTCGGAGTTACTATTCATGAGTTACTATTCACGAGTACTATTTACGAAGCGTGATGATGTTTTTGTGAAATTTCTATCTTTTGGTGTCGGAGTTACTATTCACGTGTATGGCACTATTCACGTATACGGCACTATTCACGAATACGGCACTATTCATCGAAAAAAAAATGAAATTTCTTCTTTTTCTCCAAAAGATCTATTTTGGCTACTATCTTTGATTGTATTCATGTTTTGATCGTTATTTTTGAGTTCTGCTTCAAAATTAGTTGTTATGAAGTATTATTGATCTTGGACAAACTGTTGTACGAATCCCTAATATTTGTCCTTCTATCTCACTGGATTCGTTCTTAAAAATATTTTTCATCATCCTCAGTCCTTAATGGTGATACTTGATGAATATCTTTGGCCTGTAGTGCAAAGATGAATGATTATACTGATGAATCTCTTTGGCCCGTAGTGCAAAGATGAACAGGTGTTGAGATGAACATGACCAACTGGTGATACAAATGAATATCTTTGGCATGTAGTGCAAATATGATTAAAGATGTATATTGATTGTTGTTACAGGGATGAAATATTGATGATGGACTTTTAAATCTTAGAAGACAGTAGAATTCATTCTCTACGTAACTCTTCTAATGGATTGTTGTTTCCGGTGTATTTGTTGATCTAAAACTTGTTGTCTATTATATTTTATCAGATTTTTCCCTGTTGAAGACTAACGATAATTTGTTGTATATTATCTTAGTCATAATATTCTTTACTGGGCTAGTTGAGCTCACCTTTTTCTTTTTGTTCCATTTTTCTTCTCAGGAGGTGAGAACATAGCAGGATTGAGTCGGGGTATGGAGTGGTGGTTCTAGGAAGATGTTTTAGATGTCCTCACTATTTCTATAAAATAGTGTTTGAATAATTGTAATGAGGACTTATTTGGGTGTGTATATTGTCTAGAATGAAATATTTGTATTTAAACTCACAGTTTGTATTGTCGTATTCTACACGACATCTGTATTATTAAAGTTGTAGTTTGCTTTCTATACCATGTATCTGGCGACTCAGAATGGGTTGGATGGAATGGACCTATTTTGGGGGCGTCACATTCATGCTCCTATATCACTTAGATAACAAATAGAATGAAATTAATCGATGGTCAAACTAGCCTGGATGAGCACGAACTCGGTTTTTTGGGTAATTTGGAAAACTGATGAACGTTGTCTCTAACAAGGTTTGACCGAATGCTATCTTATGATTCGGATATCTTTTGATTGACTTGATGATTGATAAATGTACTATGTCATGTGGACTACAACCCTGGCACATTCGAACAATTTAACAATTAACAGAACCCAAAGAAAATTAAGCCTCAAACTGTCTACTCGAAGCTGACTGGGTTTCTGGGTAACCCAGAAAACCCAGAAAGTTCTTACAACGAGTTTGAGGGGCTAGATCTTCATGATTGTTTGACTTGTGGGATATTTGATTCATGTAGTATTACCTAATCACTACATGATCAGTGTTTAAACTATCCCAGATCATGCTTAGGCTGTGAATTAATGACGGTCAAAAGGAGCCACTTGAACACTAACTGTCAGTGTTCTTAAACCTCAAGAACACCTTAGGCGACAGATTTTGTCGCTAAAGGCTATATCGACATGTTTATTAATTTTAATTAATTAAATTTCTAAAAATCATTTAAAATAGTAAATAAATTCTAAAAATTATAAAATTAGTTTTAAAAATTATTTTAAGTCATACAAATTAACTTTTAATAATTTGGCATATTTCCCATAAATATTAGTAATTATTTGAATATTATTAATATTTAATTTATTTAATAAATGCATTAAATAAATTAACTAAAAATTATTTTATTATATTAAAAATCATTTTAAATGATAAGAACGTATTTAATAATATTTTAAGTTGTAAAATGTAACTTTCAATATTTTAAAGAAAATTTCATTAATTATTTAATATTAATGATATTAGATTTATTTAATAATTATATTAAATAAATAGATTAAAAATGATTTTATTGGTTTAAAAATCATTTAAAAAGGATATAAATTGTTTAAAAATATTTGAAGTTATTATAAATGACTTTTAATATTTTAGTGAATGATACCTTAATATTGAAATATTAATGGTAATTGTTTAAAAATGATTTTAAATATTTTAAATATCATTTAAGGGTAATATTAATACTTTAAAAATATTTTGAGTTATTATAAATAACTTTGATATTTTGGCAATGATTGCATTAATATTTTAATATTATTTAAATATTAATAAGAATAGAATTATCTAATATTTAAATTATTTAATAATGATTCTAGAGTTTGAAAAATCCAGATAAATTATAATAATTATTTAAAAATTATTATAAGTCATTTAAAGATAATATTACTGGTATTTAAAATATCCATGATAATATTGAACTACATGATAGAGTTTTAAACTCGATAATTACCCGATAAAGCCATCGGTACACCGAAATACTACCAAAATTGATCAGAGCCTATATAGTTTGATTGTATAAGTATTTGTTTGTGTCTTAATGACTAATATAACTATGTGATAATGTGATTATATTATGTGTTGACTATAAATAACAGTACTATGTGTTATGATATGTTATTCTAATCAATAGAACAATCTTATAAATGATAGGTCGTTGAATTAAAGATAGAACTAAGTTGTGTAAGCAGCAGACCAGGCAAGTTTCTTAACCGTACTTAAAATTATATTGTGCAAGTATCTGAACTATCTTTTATATTGTGCAAGTATCCTACCATTTGCATTTACTTTATACAATGGACATGTGTAAGCCAGTTTCAAAACTATATTGGTATTGTTATTGTTCATGTATCTATACCTTTGTAGCCAGTTCTTGAATTATATCCAATCATTGTCGTATTATTGTATAATCCATATATATTATGTTTCTAAATTTCTAAGATTTGTTATACAAATGTCCTCACTTGGATAATTATTGAACATGTTGATACATACTTATTGGTTTCCAATATGTATATCTTAATTGAAAGTCGTCTAAGCTATTTGTCTCGGCTAGACTCAGATTTAAAAATAGCTTTGAATATGATAGAACCTTATTGATATCCAACCGAATTGTTGGTTTGGATTCCCGACTAAGTATGAACATCCCGAACATGGGAAAACTTTTGTGCACCTAAAGCGGATATGATGAGCGAGAATATCGTTCTGGTATGTAGTATTGATCAATACTGGGCATAACGAGCTGATTACCCCTCGTGCATGTATGTTATGACGATTTGCAGATGAAGTTCTGTTAAACCTTATCGAAAATTGAAAACAAAGTTCATAGTCTGTCGACTGCTCACCAATTATTGTCAGTACGTAGTTTCAAAATTTGAAATAAGATTTGGTATGTTGTTTAGTGTTGCTTCAGTTTACTTCACAACTATTGCTTCGTTGTAGAAGTGTCGTTTAAAGAAAATATTTAATCCTTTCAGCTAATGTTTATTATTTTTTATTATTTGCTGGGCACTCAAATGATCATTCTTGCTTAATTTAAATATTTTCAGCTATGTATGATCGACCTGAAGGTTCAGTCAAGAACAAAGGGACAAGAAAGCTAGCAGATTAAGTTTGTTTTATCTTATGTAATAGCTAGACTTAAATAAGATGATGATATTTATTATCTATCATGTAATGAAATGTTTTAAAGGTCGCGTATCTGGAATTTAGATAACTCTGATATTTAAATTATGTTTTATTTTTATGACATTATTATTATTATTTCGCTCAAAGAAATGGAATCATGAAGCACTGAATTGGGGTTTCAAGTACTTGAATTTGGGGGCATCATAATAACCCCGATGAGGGCCAAAATCATCATTTTGCCACATTAATCCTATATTGCACCATCTCAGCACACATTTCAACATACATTATACACAAAAATGTATTACAAGAACCAATAGCTCCAATGTCAGCACACCGAAAAGAATTTGAAGCTTGAAGATCTAGACATGGTTTTTTCTTCCCGACTTCATACAACCTCTTATCCTATGTCATTGTGTAGCTCTCGACAATAACATGTCGTAAAAGGTCTTAAACACCTCGATCGGATGCCCGGATTGAAGTTCTAAAAGTTTGAGCTGACAATACGTTGCATGCGTGCACGCACTTCGAGATGTCAAGACCCATATAGCCCGGGGCACCCCGGGCTGCCACAGGTGCACCTGCGGCTCCCCCTATATAAATAGAGGGCTTGGGGGAGCCATTTTGCATAGAGAAAAGGCGAGGAAGCCCTGTCCAATTTGCTCTATACACACTATAAATTGAGTGCTTTCTCATTTCAAACACTTGTGAGCTCATATTTGGCTATTTTCTTACCTGCAAGAGCCGAGTGTTCATCCATTTAAAGTTATTAAAGTCTTCTTTGGCAGCCCACTGTACACCTTCTTACACCATTTAAAACCTTTTCTACACTTCCTGCACACATTGTTATTCACGTTGAGAGTTGTGTTGTCTACGTTTGGCCGGACTTCGGTCCATGGCTTTTCATTTCTTTTGTATATATATATATATATATATTTATATATTATATATATATATACTAATATTATCGAGTTATGCCTCGATTGAGCCTGGATTTACTTCTGGAGCGTTTATTGCTTTTATATATATATATATATATACATATATATAAACTGTTGTCGAGCTCTATTCGATGAGCCTGGATTCACATCTGGAGCGTTTAATGCTTATATATATACATTCCCTATTTGTCCTGGAGTTTATTTCGTGGCCTTTTACTACTTTATTTTTATTTTTGTCAGGCCTGGAGTTTACTTCGTGGCCTTTTACAACTTTATTTACATTTCGTCCCGCCTGGAATTTATTTCGTGGCGGTTGATCGCTTTTATTGCTTTATTTATATTTTTCAATCCCCCATTGAGGTGCTTCGTAGTTTTTATTTGCATGTATATATATATATATATATATATGTATTTACAGCTTTTATATACATATAACTATTTATAACTTTCATACAAATTGCTAGATCATGTAAGCCTTGGAATCATGTGATCACAGATTCAGTCTACTGAATCTAGATTCGGTTTCCGTGATGGACATTTTCAGTTTTACATGGCTTATAAATTATTCACGGTGTTTGAATTTCCTTAGACGGTTTTCATACCCATAAGGAATTCGGCACTGCTTTTTGTCTTATTTTTTCGAAGATGCTTCGTATCTCAAAAATAAAAGCAACCAAGCCGAACACGCAATAAAATGGAAGTATCAAAGGCCTCAATTACTATTGAACACAAGGGTTTGAAAAACCACTTTTTATAAAACGTCATTGCTATATCTTATTAAAACTGAACTTTAATACAAAATTCAAACCCTTTGTATATAGGTGTGAATGAGGCATAGCACTACTTTCAGATAATTGTACATTGTCCCACACACACACACACACGTATTCATATAACAGTTTAATTAAAAAGTGGCAGTCACCGTGATAACACGGATATCGTGAGATTCCGAACACTTTCCCTCCGTATAATCAAGCCCTCGGACCCTAACGAATCTCGATTTCATAGACCAGATAAATAGTGTCACATCACTAGGTCAATGTGCAAACCTTTTCTCGGTTGAGTTGGTGCAACCATTAAAAAATACCAACTGCCGACTCTTACAGTCAAATCATCGACATATACATGTCGGACCTTTTCACAACTTGTTTTTTCAAACAAATATCACCTAACATGATAACACCAAAAGACAAGAACAGAAAAGGGACAAATAAAAATCCCGACGTCGACAGCAATTTATTGAATGAAACTGAGTGACTTCTTACGTAAGAATCAATAATCAAAGATACTGTGCAATATCGTATGCTACTGTGCAGCCACGCGTATTACTGTAATTTTATCACCGGGTATTTCAACAGTTAACAGTAAAAGGTTTGCCGTTAATTTATTAAAAAAGTTATTTGTGTCGCTTTCTATATCCGATAATTATTTTGTTATATGGTCTACCAATAATTGCGTCATCATACAAATATTCCCTGAACAAATGAATATTATATGACAACTTGCTTACTTTGCAAAATTTGTACATATCACCCATAACTAAGTATTATATCAAATCAACACCTTATTATTCAAAATAATAATTAGAAAAATTAAATCTTTATTCATAAAAAGTTGGGGCCTTACAGTACTTACATTATTCTTAGTTAAGCCTTCTTTAATCATTATTTGATATTAAATAATCAATTATTTAAATCTATTTATTATTTCATCTTAATTAAATAATCAATAGTTAATTTATTAATACTATATCTACTTAATTATCACCTAATATCACTTAGATAATAATTAAATAGTTAATTACACTCAAATTACATGTAATTAGTTTAATAATCATTTAATGGCATTAAAAATTATAAATTAGTAAGTTTTAAATGATTTTAAATGAGTTTAAACCACAAATTACTTAATAATTACATAATTGTTATGAAAAATTGTAAATTAAACATCTTACTATTCTTCATAATTTTAGAAAAATTTGGATCCAAGAACCGTTGCCGAAACCCACTGTAAAACGGCTGAATCGATCGCCAGAAAATTTGCGCCGATTTGGGAATAGTGAACCAGCAGTAGTTTTTCAATATTTTTGAATTTTTTTCCCAAATTCGGGGTCCTTCACTAAAACTTGAATAAAATGAAATCTACAACTCTGATTTAGGTCCAATCGGTCTCGTTGGATTTGTATCTTCCCGAAATACAAATTTCGTTCATCAAATATCAAATTTGGATCTGTTTTAGTGCCGGAAAATAGTGTAGAAGTGGTTGTTCATGCAACATGATTTCATAGTTGGAGTGTTTTGGTAATAAATCCATATCTTGCTCATTTTTTAACATTTTTACATGATTCCAAAGTGATTTTGCAATTAACTCATAGTTCTAGCATACCAAGAAACAAAATTACAAAAAACATTCGTAGATTTCAAAATGAAAAACATAGATCACCCTTTTTAAAATAAATTTTACCAAAAACTTCTTTACTTCTTTTTTTTCAAAATTTCTAACATAAACTTATATAGATGAACAAGTTAAACATATTATACTAAAGATTTGTCATCCTAATAAGTTCCTAGCCTTTTAGAACTTTCACTTCCATAAACGCATCATAAGATCACATAAAACATACAAAACATAAAACTAGGGTTTGATTTTTCTTACCTAGTCTTGTGGGATGTCCTCCTTTTCTTTCCAAAGTAAGTAAGGAACTTGGGATGCATGAAACACTTCCTTCTCTTCTTCCCCACAAATTCCGAACCTCTCTCTCTCTCTCTCTTTCCCTCTTGGTGTTTTTCTAGTTTGGGAAAAAATAAAAAAAAAGACTGGTGGAGAAATGAAAATGAAATGAAGATGTGGTGAATCGAAATGGGATGTGGTCACTAAGCTAATATCCCCCATGTTCTTTTTTGCCCCTTGGATAAAAGGGTTTGCCTTATCTCTTCTTAATCATGCCTAATCATTTCATTAAAGATGCTACTTAGATTTTCCACCAATGGGAGCATGACACACTTGTCCTTGTTGTAATACTTTCTACTTAAGTAACTTGATTAACTTAAACTTATTACATTAAAAGGCCTAACATGGCCGGTTATCCCTTTCCCAATAGCCCCTCCATTTTTCTTTTCTTTTAATACACAAATTTGATTAATCAAAAGTCTAAAATACCCTTAATCAATTGGGCTAAGTATTGGTTTGCATTTTATTTCTTTTAGACTTCTCCTTTAATTATTTTGGGCCATGTAATAAACATAGTTGAACAATTTTAATATATGTTACCCTAATTGCTTATTTAGGGTTTCTACTTCCAATCTCATGTAATTTAATTACTTACACATATATCTTTAACTTGTAACCTAATTAGGTTTACTATAATTAGGTTTAAAATTATTAATCACTTGCAATAATAAAATTATCCACTTAAGTTAGTATACATATTAAATACTAACTTTTCCTTATTTCCATAACCCTTGTGTTATTTAATTATCTCACCTAATGTATAATTAGGTTATGAAGCTTTTCTTTTTAATGAAATATATATATATATATATATATATATATATATATATATATATATATATATATATATATATATATATATATATATATATAGCCATTCACCACTTTACATATGTTACCACATATTAAATCACTATATAATAGTCATACTAATTAATCATTTAAAGATTATAAATATTTTTATTTAACATTCAAGGCTAACACTCAAGCTATGTTAATGTTTCAACATAACTTATCTTACTCTTCCTTAATCAACTTGATTAAGTATTGATCTTAGTTAATTTGAAATAACAAAATTAACTATCTTGTTTAATTTATATCTAATAACACATATTCACTTATAATCTAAAAAAAATTGTTCATAAAAATTAAAATATATAATCATATAAAGTTCTCGGTCCTTACAGATACTCCAAAAAAATTGTGACAGCTCCATTGTCCATGCAGCAAGCCTACCCAAGACCTATGGTCTCCCCAAGACCTTCTTCAACGGCTGATCTTTATAAACCACTATTAACCTACCTAGGAAGTACGACCGAAGCTTCCGACTAGCTATTATCAGGGCAAAGGCAAACTTCTCAAGGTTTGGATACCTTGTTTCTGCATCCTTTAGGGCATGCTTCACATAGTAAATCGGGTGCTTCTTACCCCCAATCTCCCGCACAAAAACTGCTCCCACAGCAAACGAACTCACCGCCAAATACAAGTATAGAGGTTCAGCAGGAACTAGCTTCACCAATAAAGGAGCCGAAGAAAAATATGTCTTTATCCCCTGAAAAATGTCTTCACACTCTGAAGTCCACTGAAAAAACTTTGCATTCTTTGACCTTTTTAATGTATCAAAGAATGGTAAGAACCTTTCTGCCAACTTGGACATGAACCTCCTCAAAGTAGCTATTCGACCCGTTAAACGCTGAACATCTTTATAAGACTGTAGGGACTTCATGTCCAGAATTGCTTGAATCTTCTCGAGATTAGCCTCAATCCCCTTCTTGCTGACTAGGTAACCCAAGAACTTCCCTACACCCAGTCCGAAGGTACACTTAGTCGGGTTGAGCCTCAAATTATAGTGCCAAACAGTTTGAAAGAAATCTTCCAAACCATCCAAATGACCCCGAACTGACATGCTTTTGATGATCATGTCATCTACGTTGGCCTCCATACTTCGTCTTAACTACCTCATGAACACGTAATTCATCATCCTCTAATAAGTAGCCCCTGCGTTCAACAAGTCGAAGGTCATCTTCTTCTAAGCATACACCGACCGATGAGTAAAGAATGATGTCTTTGGGATATCTTCATTACATATTGAAATCTGATGATATACCAAAAAAACATCCATAAAACTGAACAGATGTGTGACAGAGGATAAAAGTCCTTCGGGCACGCCTTGTTCAAATCGGTATAGTCTATACAAACTCGTCACTTCCCGTTCTGCTTCTGCACCAACACTACATTTCCCAACCACTTCGAATAGTCGATTTTAAATATGAAGTCCGCCGCCAGAAGTTTTGCAATCTCCTCATCAATTATCTTTTGTCTTTCTGGTGCAAAAAAAATCATCCTTTTTTATCGAATTAGCTTTTTTGTCGGGTCCACATGCAACCTATGTTTAGCAAACTTATGTTCCACCCTAGGCATGTCACCGAAGCAATTGCATCAGGTTTATCCGGAAAGGTTCCGGCAGACTTGACCCAATCCTTACAGTCTTGTATTTCTTTCCTGGGATCAACTCAACCTCTTCAGTTTCCTCTGAAGGCATAACCAAGGGCTTAGCGTTACTTTCTGTAAACAGCTCGATCTTAATAGCCATAGCTTGCTTCTATTTGCTGATCCCCACTCCTGAAGTGATCAACGCATTCTTATACCATCTTCTTGCCAAGTCCAAATCACCAGCAACTTCCCCAACCCCATGTGGTGTAGGAAACTTAATCTTGAATTGGGGAATCGATGTTACCGCCTGAAGAGCTGTCAGAGTGGGCCTTCCAAAAATTGCATTGTACGTCGAATCCACTTTTACCACATAGAATTTGCACATGATTTCCACCTGCTGTGGAGCCACCCCGAAAATGACTGACAGCTCAATAGTCCCTGCAACTTTGACTGGCTCGTTGCTAAATCCATATAACGTAGACTCTTACCCGATCTCTATTTTCCTCCCATCCAGGTTCATCCTTTGGTAAGCGTGTGCGTACAGGATATCCACCGAAGACCCATTGTCTATCATCATCCATTTCATGTCCACTGTACCCACCTGTGCAATAATTACCAATGCTCCCTCGTGTGGTTCAGTCGGTTCTGAAGGAAAATCATCATCGGTGAATGAGATCACCGAATCAGGGTACGCCCTTTCACACCGTGTAGGTTTATCTGCTATTGACATTATCGAATCCAAGTAACCACGTCGCTTCCTCCCAGTAACTTTCCCCGTAGTTCCTCCCATGATTACATCCACAACCTGGCGAGTCACTTGACTCTGATTTAGCTGTACGGGCTGAGCGGTCTTAACAGGTGCACTATTCCTATGTTGCGCCCTTGAGAGATCTCGTCATGCCACAAACTGTACTAACACCCCACTCTGCACATTCTTTTCTATTAACTCCTTCATATTCCAATATGCCTCCATAGCATGCCCTGCTGCCTGATGGTAATCACAGTACTTGGTTGGATTCCCAGACCCTAGTTTTATGTTGTCTATAGGCAACTCGAAGTAATGTTGATCTCTTATCTGCTCCAGAATGGTAGCCCGGTCGGTATTAAGCTTCGTGAAAACCATATTTACTTTTTGATTTAGAAAAGGCGAGCGACCTCCCCCTGAATTTCCATTATTATTGTATCTTTTCTGATACCCATCGAACCTATCATTATTTCCATCGTACCTCCTCTGGTTACTGTGTGATTTATCCTTATCCTTTTACATCGGTTTTTTCGATGAGCTCTGCTTTAAACTGTTCATGGCTTCTTCCACCACTATGAAGCCTTCAACTTTCTTAAACGCTTTGGTCAGGCTCTTTGGGTGATTGAACATCAGCTTCTTTACCAATTTCTCTTATTTTACTAGATCCAACCCATTCTAAAAAAGTCCTACCGCCTAAAGGTTGTTGAGATATGTCACTTAACCGACTGCTTCTCTGATCCTTTTCACATACTGGCCCAGAGTCTCATTGGAATATTGTCTGATATGTGCCAACGATCCCGTGGGTTTACCTCTTCTCTTGTTGCTCCCAAACTGGGCATGGAACCTGTCACATAGCTCTTCCCACGACGAGACTGAGTTCGGGGCCAAGGTCGCAATCCACTGTCTGATATCTTTCCTCAAAGTCGTCATGAATGTCTGACACGTAGCCGCATCTTAGTAATCGTAATAATCCATCAACCTATCATATGTCTGGCTGTGCTCATAAGGATCTCCTGAGCCATCATAACTTTCCATATAGGGAAACTTTTTACTGGGGTCTGCCTTTTCTCGCATGATCTAAGGAGAAAAAGGTGACTCCTTTTTTTTTGAACTCACCTTCCCCTGTTTGACTTCGGCCAACTCTTTCTAGAGGTCCTCCAACTTTCTGGCCAGCAATTCCATCCCATCCAGCTTTGTAGACACTTCTTTCTTTGGAGAGTCCTTCTTACCATGGCCAGATTAGCCCTTTCTGTCTGAACTAACTGCCCTCACAAGGTTTCGTCTATCGTTCTCGCTGTGCCGAGACTCCACAGGGCAGTGTACCCTCTTTGGATTCTCGGGTGTGCAACCTCTCGATCTAATTTGCCTTCTATCATTCTCGCCATGCCAAGAATCCACTGGGCGATGTGCCCTCTTTGGATTCTCGGGTGTACGACCTCTTGCTCTGTTTTGATTTCGAGAGCGGCCCCAAAGCCTACTTTCAGATTGCCTTGAAAATAAATACAGGCTGATATAAGGTTAACAATGGAGGTTTAATGCTCTAGTGCTGGAAAGTAATAATTTGCATGTACCTTAGTATCAGAGAAAAACCTTTTATTTATAGTGTTCTCACCACCTTCATGCATTCCTTCTCCGAATCAGATTAAGGGACTCTTCCAAACAACCATTCCTTAATAGGATTGCCCCAAAATCTCCTAGAATTAAGAAAGTTGATCTATATCCCAACATCCCTTCCATATCTAGAGATCAAATAGAATTAGGAACCTTAACCCACAAATCCCCCATCCTCCAAAACAGCTCCTAGCCCGAGCCCACATAACACCATAAGATCAACAGCCCACTATAATCCAAAGGCCCAAATATCATTGGCCCAACAGTGGTAATTACTGATTAGTTAAGTTAGTTAAATTAATTTTCAAAAATTCAACAATTGTGATATTTTTTAATAAAATTAATTTAATTCAAAATTAGTAGTTTATAGTTATTAAGTCACAATTCTTGTGGGACGATACATTATTTATCATTATATGCATATTTGATCACGTATACTTGCGTGTATTTTATTGGTATAGAATTAGGCAAATAGTAGGCCAAAGAAATTAATGAAGAGTGGAAGAAATGAACCACTACAAGGATATTTGGAAAATTCACATCAATAGTCCCTTAGGTACTGAGTGTGCTGGCCATATGGACACAATGTAAGCACACACAATAAAAGGGAAGCTAAAAGGGAATCTAACACTAGGGAAACTGCTAACACTAGTGAAGATGGATCCACTAGGGAAGTTACAAACAATTGAATAGAGCCATCGCTAGAAGAAAAGCTCGAATTGTGTCAGCATTATGGTCCAAGTCGGGATATATAGGAAGAACCACCAGAAGAGAGGCATGCAAAAATGCCAATAAGCTTAGTTGGATTAATTTTTTTAACCTCAATTTTAATAGCATATGAAGGTCATTTTTTTAATTAGCTATAATTGTTTTGTGTACAGGTGTGACGCCCCCAAAAATAGGTCCATACAACACATTCAGAGTCGCCAAATACATGGTACGGAATTCTAATACAACTTAATTTACACAATTATTAATTGTCGTGCATAATACGACAAAACATAAGCTGAGAGTTTTAACACGAATATTATCTCGTATACAATATCCAAACTCAAATAGAGTCCTCATTACAATTATTATCACACTATTTTATAGAATAGTGAGGACTACTATAGCCACCATCTTGGACCATCACTCCATTCCCCGTCTAAACCCAACTATATTCTCATTTCCTGAAAAGAACAATGAAAGAAAATGGTGAGCTCAACTTGCCCAGTAAATAATATTATGGATAAGATAATGCAGGATAAATTATCCTTAGTCTTCAACAGTATAAAAATTGATAGAATACAATAGACAACAAGTTTAACAGCAGCGGAACAAGTAATCCAATTAGAAGAGTCAAGTAGAGTATGATGTCTATTATCTTCTATGATTTAAAAGTTCATCATCAATGTTTTATCACTGTAACACAACTTAATATATAATCCACATCATCAAATTATTCATGCACTACGGGCCAAGAATATTCGTTAGTATATCCACATCATCAAATTATCCATGCACTACGGGCCAAGGATATTCGTTAGTATCACCAAAGGTCATGATCATGCCAAACAACTATCCATCAATGCACTACGGGCCAATGAGGACTTTCACCACATCATTTGTCTGTAACATTACAGGTCATGATTATATTGATACATAATTTTTGGTCATAATCATACCAATCAACAGTACAGCTATGCACTACTGGCCAAGGATGACTTTCATCACAATATAAGCATGAGGATGATGACAATGATATAAAGAAATTAATCAAGTGAGATCACAGATAAATATTACAGAAAAGAATGATATTCATATATCAAAAATAATTATGACAGAAAAGAAACCAATTTTATTGTGAATAGTACCCCAGGTGAATAGTACTCGGGTGAATAGTACCACATGAATAGTACTTTGTGAATAGTATCGTATGTATAAATAGTACCATATATATGAATAATACCCCATGAATAGTACCCCGACATGAAAAGATTTAAATTTAACAATAATGTTCAGGAATGTATTTCAGTGAAACGATACTAGATGAAGCGCATATTTCAAGGATATTCTACTAATTTCAAGAAGTATAGAAGCAATACTTATCAAAATAAGTGTTGATGTAGGATTATGAAACGCAATAATATTACTTACAGACTACAGAGTATGGAAGAAAATATTATTTCTTACGAATATTGAACGAAAATAATATCCCTTACGAATATTGAACGAAGATAATATCCCTTACGGATTTTGAACGAAAATAATATTCCTTACGAATTCCGAACAAAAATAATATTCCTTACGAATACGAAAAATAATATCTCTTACAAATATGAAATAAATAATACCCCTTACCTTAAAAGGAGAGTAATTCTGACTAGTATAGCGGGAATATTCTTGAAAAAAACTTGCACTATTTGCTACACTCAAAGTTTCCTTAAACTCAAAAGAAATACGCTCAATATTATAGAAAAAGAATTCTCTGATTCTGGTGTGATTTTCATGTCTAAACTAAGCATCCTATTTATAGGAGAATGGCAAGGCACTATTTAAGAAAAAAAAAGTCACGGGTGAACAGAAGCGAATTCACAAACGAATTCGCGTGATTTTTCTGATGTTTACTATTCATCACTGTGCAATAAAATATTCTAATAAAATAAAAACTTTATATAAAATATAATATATTCTATTTATAATCTAATAAAACGAATAACTTTATATACAATATAAAAATTATTTTGTTTTATATAAAAAGTTTTCTATTTTATTACTATTATAATAATAATAAAATAAAAATTGAAATACCTTTTTACCGTCGATTTTGAAAAATGAATAAGTGAGGGTCCATGTAATAAGCCAAACTTATAACAAATACTTCATGAAAACCCCATCTATTTATCAAAAATTACTTGACTTCAATAAACACATTTTTATCCTTTCAACAATTATTCATCATTAATATTATAACTCACAATATTAACAACCAGATCATTCCCAGAAAAGAGGGGGCTTTCCGATAAGGACTTCTCCTTATTGGCGCGTAATTAGATAACCTAACCCCTTTCCTCGACAGAACTTTCTAGACATTGTCATTAATGCAAATAATAATATGGATAAACGTGTCGTCTCAATTATTGATTTAATAATATAAAATATTATGCATATGATACAGTGACAATAATTGAATCAATAATATGAGATATTATGCAGCAACTATTGCGGTAATAATTGAATAAAATTGAGTGACTTCTTAAGTAAGCATCATTAATCAAAGATATTGTATAATAATGTGTGCTACTCTGCAACCACGCCTATTACTGTACTTTTATCACCGAGTATTTCAACAGTTAGCGGTAAAAGTTTTACCGTTATTTTTCTAAAAATGTTATTTCTGTCGCTTTCTATATCCGACAGTAATTCAGTTATGGGCTCCACCAATGATTGTGTCGTCGTACGGATATTTTCTAATAAAACGAATATTCTCCGACCAAACGAATATTTTATGACAACTTGTTTACTTTGCAAATTTTATAAATATTATCCACAACTATAACATTATATCAAATCCATACCTTATTATTCAAAATAACATTTAGAGAAAATTAAATCTTTATTCATAAAAGTTAGGGTCTTACAACCTCCCCTTTTTATGAAATTTCGTTCTCGAAATTAGTGTACGGACCTGGTATGTCGAAAAAGTGAGGATACCTTGTTTTTATGTTAGATTCTAACTCCCAAGTAATTTTCTCAATATCGTGATTTCTCCATAAAACTTTAACTTGAGGTATAACCTTTGAGCGTAGAATATTTTCCTTCTTATCCAAGATTTTAGCAGGTACCTCTTCATACGTTAAATCTTCTGTTATCTAGTTTGGTTCTAATTCAATAATGTGGTTTGGGTCTTCCACATATTTACGTAACATAGATATGTGAAAAACGTTATGAACACGAGACATACTTGGTGGTAAGACGAGTCTATAGGCCACAATTCCTACTCAGTCAAGGATTTCAAATGGACCAATGAATCGAGGATTGAGCTTTCCTCTCTTTTTAAATCTCGTAACTTCTTTCCATGGAGCAACACGTAACAACACATGATCTCCAACATTGAATTCCACGAAAATACATACATAGCATCGCGTAGGTACTAGGCACGTGTTACAACGTACGGGACTCGATTCCGACATACAGATACCGAGTTATCAGCTCGTAGGCAAAACTTGCCAACACTTATGCAAAAAGTTAAAAAAGAGGCCAAAGCTCGCCTCGGCCGTCGAAACGCCACACAAACACATACTTAGCACCGCGTAGGTATTAGGCATGCATTACAACTTACGGGAATCGATTCCAACATACGGAGGCTAAGTTTCGCTACGCTCCACTACGCTCCGCTCCGCTCCGCACTAGCCCTTTTCTAGTGACTTCTTTATTATGAGTCACAAGTTCCCAACAGTTAGTATGGTTTGTGTTTAACCTTATGTGCCCTGGCACAATATGTGTGTGTTTGTGTGTTTCTAGCCCATGGTTTGTGTGCAGTCTTACGTGCTCTGTTTCATGCTGCTCTGTAACATGGGGTTGATAATTATGGTATGTACGTACTCTGTTTCACTACAAATATATTTACAAAAAAAATTCATTTCATAAAGTGATACTGAACATCCATTACATTTTTCATTACAATTCTCATTTCATAAACTATTATTTCATTTCACATTTCATAAATTTCATAAATTGTCATTACATTTCTAGCATATAATTTGTCATTACATTTCTTGCATTTCATAAACTGATGTTACATTTTTTGAGTTACATAATTCAATCTTTGATGATTATAATAAATCGTGTCAATACCAAAAGGGCAATGCAAGATTTTTTATGACAGTTGCGATTCCAAATTACTGAAAAATCAAAACTGCACTCCACCATTGCCATCCCTAACATTAATCCTCCCTATTGGGAGCCCCAAGTGCTATTAACCAAGCACAGTGAACCCTATTATAAAATATATTGGGAGTCTATATATTGGGAGGATTGGTAATGTCGTGACTTAATTATAAAATATGTGGAATTTCGAGGGACTAAATTGCTATTAGCCCTATTATAAATCATATGCATTTTGGATATATTATCTTGGGGTCTTTAAATATGTACATTTTGGATTTCGGATGATATAAATCAAATCAGTTACATGAAAAAGAAAATGTATATGATTAACTTAATAGTATATTTGACCATGAAATACATATTAGGATACATTCGAACCATGAAATTTAAATCTTTCCAACTGACTTTCCAAGTCTAAGCAAGTAAAATGAATCCTAAATAGTACTACGATCAATTAAGCCATTAGAAATGTTGAATCGTGGACGGTATTTGCTGCTTGGGTGCGTATCAGAAATATTAAAATTTTGTGGTATCAATTGTAAATTAGTGTATATTTCACAATCGGATATGCTATTAATTTGTTTAATTACAATCTCAATGTAAAATACTGCTTGAATTACATCACTTGCTTATTACCAAATTATACATAAAATTGCAAGTTTACAAACCCAAAACAGAATAACAGCACTTATTATTACATAATTGCAATGCGAAACCGACATGAATCACAAGCCCTTTGAAAGAGTTGCAATTCTTTACAGGACTGAGTAGGTTTATATGTGCCATTCTTTTCATCTTACAAAAGGAATGAGCAAGTACTCTGCGTAAAATAACTGCATGAAAAAGTGAAATTGTTAAACATATATATCACTCTTTTAACTTGTATTAAACTAAACAAAACAAAAGAAAGAAATAAGGAAAAAATACACCAATAATGGTCAGTTGGAAATCATCATAACAATCATTTAAATCTATGTTACATTCAAATTAGAAAATTAAAAAGTAAAATTTTGAACACTTTAATCATTTTTATATGGTAAAACACAAAGATTTCATTCAGTTTGGCCTGTAATACTCTTCACTTAGATTTTGGGCTACGAAATTATTGTCATAATGGACTAATTTTTTTCCTTGACTAATCTGTTATATTTAATTTTATGAACTACTATGTTTTAACCTTTTTAAGGCTATTTTCTCTAGACTTGGACTAATGATTGCTACAAAATGACAAAATCTAACAAAATACATGACACTCAGTACTTCCAAACTCAAAAATTAGGGCTCATAGCACTTTCGTGACTCTAAGTTTCACCTATTTAATAATTGTGTTTCTAAAGTACCAATTCTCCCATTATGGACCCCAAGTACCGTTAAGTTATCGGTACACACCCGAATCTGATATTTCAACCTAATTTTTGTTTGAAAGAGTTGTGTCGCGTCATCATTTTTGTCTAAAAAACTATTGGAGTACTAATTTGGGTCCATCATGCTTACTTAACAAGGGTATCCAAATCGAGAGAATTAATGCATTAGAGGCCTAATCATAAGTAAATTAAACTTCAAGAGAATAAAGTGTTATTAACCCTAAAAATCATTCCAACGCATACCTAGTATTGAAACATCCAATTCAAAATTTATTGTCAATGAGTATATATATAGTAGTCTCTCAAGTTATACATTGAGTCTCCGGGTCATTTAATACTATATTAAAGCATCCAACTCAAAACCAATTGGTAATGAGTGAAGTAGCCTCTCAAGTTCTATATATCGAGTCTCCATGTCTTAGTTGCCCGATGTGAAACTTTATATCTCAACACCTAGAACTCAATATCTGTTAAATGGAAATGATGGCTAAAAATATTTCTTTTTAATATGAAGATGTTTTGTGTGACCAGAAAGTGTTTAATGCTTAATAACCTTCCATGTTAGTAGTTTATCTAATATTGTCTAATCAATTTCATACTGTTTAAAGAAGCAGGTTATCTAAACAATGCGCAACAAACGCTTGATATGGAAAATAAATATGTACTTGCCTTCCATATAAACATGTAAAAAGAAGTTATTGATGCATTCTCGTTAAGATTAACAGACTGAGCTCTATGCAAAACAAGGGACGCAAGTGTGCAATGGCCTAATACCTGCGAAAAAAGTTACAAGTGACGATCAAAATAAAATTGTCATGAGTTAAATACAAATAGATGTTTTTCAGTGTATTATATAGCATACAGTTACTAGTTTGCTCAGTAAAATTGAGGATGAAGCTCCGATCGCCACAGCAGCTCCGTATGCAATTAGCAGCATGCTAATACAAAGCCAAAATACCTTGCAGAAATGAAAAGAAAAAGAAAAAAAAACAAAGAAGCTTATAATTAGTGTAACATATATATGATTTATTTAATCTGTTACACAAGTATTACATAATTGTAACTTTCTGCTATATAAATGTTATTTATTTCAATATATCGCTCATATGGACTACCTATTTTAGACAGCCTAGAATCAGAATGCATCATCTAAATGCACACACATACTTTAACTTTGTTAAAGTATTAGTGTAACATATCAGAAAATGCAGTCACATCATCTAAATGATTATTTTTCAACTTTGTTCTAAGAAAAGAAGTGGGAGAAAAGTTCCACTAGTTTCTACTTTAACTTGGTGTTGGAGGATGTTTTTGGCTAATCATCAATAGCGAATGAAATAGAGAATGAACTTCATCTTCTTGACAAAGAACTTCAATTCTATCATTATTGATCACCACCAATCTTTGAAAAATTGACAAAGAACTTCAATTCTATCATTATTGATCACCACCAATCTTTGAAAAATTTTGAGTGGCTGAAGTGTTGGTCAACAGTCCTCACCCATGTAGCCTTCCAATTTTTCTTCCGTCCGGCCCTTTGATTTTGGCCTTCATTTTTTCTTTCTTCTCAGCCTTTTGATTTTTCTGCCTTCTTCATTTACTTCCCCTCCTCTCCCGTTTTTTGGCTATAAAAGGAAGCAAATGAAAGGGAAACAACACACCAAAAATTCACTCCCATCCAAGAAAGGAAAAGAGAAAGGGGAGAGAAAGAAGCTTTTGTGAAGCTTTAGAAAAATAGAGAGAAAAAGATAGTTTAAATAAAAAGGTGTTTTATTTGGGTCTCATCACATAATTATTGTGATGAAGTAATTTGGGTTTATACTCAAATTAAGATATCTTTGTATTCTCTCATATTATTTAGTGAATTCTTCGGAGTTTGTCCCGTGATTTTTACCTCTTAATTTTAGAGGATTTTCCACGTAAAATTCGTGGTGTCTCATGGTTGGATATTTTCTACTCATTATTTCTTGCAGTGGTTATTATTTTGATGGAACTACAAATTTAATCTGTTTTGGCATATACTGATGTTTTATCCGTCTAATTTATCAAAGACAACAATATTTGGTAGGTTATTTTTTTCCAACATGAAGCTGAAGCAACTACGTTTAGAGTAACATAAAGAAAAGCAATGGGAGAGTTGTAGTCGAAAAGAGAATTTTTCACTTCTTTCTCTCATTCAAAACGGTGGATGAGACTTTTAACTCACATGGCTACTAAGGGATAAAAGAAAAAAAAAGTTCTTTCTTTTTTGATTCCTCTTTTGTAGTTTCTCTGTTTATAGTCAAAGCTGTAAGTCATAAAACTATTCTTTCATTACTTAGTAGAATAATTTTATCTATTAAGGATGGTTGTTGGGGAGTTCCTATTTATGTCGTTCTAATACTTTCATAACGTGTTTGGATTAAAGGAGTCATGGGATTTAAAATTGAATGGCTCATTTCGAGTGAATGAATAAAGGTTTGTTTGGTTACTTATTCAAACGAATTGAAACATTCCGCTAGAACGGAATTTTCATTCCATTCTTAAATAATGAAGATTTTGACAATTGTACTTCAAAATGAGAGAATGATAAGAACATAGTAAATGTTTTCTTCCTTCTATTAATAACCTGATGCAAACCAGCTATATACATATGTTTTTAATACAAGATAAGAAGATAAATAAAAAATATTTCACAACTACGTATAACTATATAATTTATATATTTGAAACTCATTTAAGCGGATAACAAAGGATAAAATTTATTGTCGAAAATATCAGATGGTCCAATACCTCCCGTCAAACGGATGGTGGTGGAATAACTGTTAGTTTGCTGCACAAAAACTCAAATTGATTGATACCCAAGGGTTTTGTAAAAATATCGGCAACCTGATCATTCGTAGAAATAAAATGAACGCTAAAATCTCGTCGTGCAACTTTCTCTCGAACAAAATGAAATCAACTTACACATGTTTCGTGCAAGCATGGAAAACATGATTAGCTGCCAAGTAAGTCACACCGATACTATCACACCACAAAACAGGTGGTTCGGACATGAAGATACCTAACTCATAAAACAAATATTGAAGCCATGTTAGCTTAGCTGTTGTATTAGCTAAACAATTATACTCTGCCTCCGTGGATGAACGGGCAACCGTACGTTGTTTACCAGACTTCCATGAAATAAGATTTGGTCCCACAAATATGGAAAAACCTAATGTTAATCGCCAGTCATGTTGACAACCAGCCTAATGATCAGAGTCACAAAATGCTTGTAATACGAATGACTTCGTAGATTTTAAGACCGATAGACCATAATGAGCTATATATGTAACGAAAGATTCTTTTTACAGCAACCCAGTCTGAATCAATAGGTGAATGCATTAATTGACGCGCCTTATTCACAACAAATGAAATTTTCGGACGAGTTAACATAATATATATACTGCAATGCGCCAACGATTTACCAAAAAAAATTGAACATCAATGTGAGAAGTGGTTGGAGAAACCAAAGATGAGGGATGGGGAAGATGGTGTGCGAACTGGTTTGCAAGCAGTTATGTTGGCATGTGCGATAACATCATTAATATACTTTTTTTGAGATAATAATAAATCGTGTGGAGTGCGAATTGTCCGAACAACTAAGAAGAAACTGAGAAGGCCTAGATCCTTTAACCCAAATTTAGCACCAAGAGACTTCATCAATCTGTCAATTGCTGCCGAAGAGTTTCCCGTAATGATAATATCATCCACGTAAACTAATAGTATCAATTTGTCCATGCCAGTTAACTTATATAACATTGATGTATCCGAACTGGAAATAGAAAAATTCAACTCTAGGAGGAATTCAGTTGATACCAAGCCCGAGGGGCTTGTTAAGTCCATACAAAGACTTACGAAGTCGACAAACATGATTAGGAAATTTCTTTTCCTCGTAACCTCTAGGTTAAGCCATATAAACTTTTTCCTCTAACCATCCATTTAAGAAAGCATTGTTTGACATTAAGTTGGTGAATATGCCATGACTGAGAGACGGCTTGGGAGGACTACTCGCATGGTTGTGGGCTTAATGACAGGTCTAAAAGTCTCTGCAAAATCAATGTCAGCTTCTTGATTCTCTCATTTCATTAAAATTAGAGAATGATAATAACAGAGTAAATGTTTTCTTCCTTCTATTAACAACTTGATGCACACCAGCTTTATACATATGTTTGTTATACAAGATAAGAAGATGAATAAAAGCTGTAAGTGTAAATATTTCACAACTACGTATAGCTATCTAATCTATATATTTGAAACTCATTTGAGCAGATAACATCGGATAACATTTGTTGCCGAAAATATCGGAGTGTCCAAAAATTATATTCTCCTATCAAATCACTGATTGCACTCATCACCACTACAACCTGCCATTACTACTACTACTACCACCACCACAGTTGCTAGGGGTGTGCAAAACGATAAAATACAAGTGATTTTTTTATCGTAACCGGGCATACCAAACCGAACAGTTCCGTAAATTTGTCAACCAATTTGGTATTGGTAAAAAAAATCTAGTACAAACTGGTTAAACGGCACAATAAGTACAGCTTGGTTTTTAATGGGCTTGATGGTCACATATTTATTTTCTTTGACAGTTACATTCCATTCTAAACTAAAGATAAAGTATCTAGAATATCGAAAAGGATCAAGGGTTTACCCCTTGATCCTACATACATTGTATACCCCCTTTAGCAACGGATCGGGTGATGGTTCAGTCTGTCACTATAGGTTCGGTCCGTCGCTATATATTGTCCGTCGCTAAAAGCTAAGACGACGGTTCTCTAATATAGCGACAGACCAAACCGTCGGTAAAGGGGGTGAACATGGTATGTAAAATAAAAGGGTGAGCCCTTGAAATGGACTGTCTAGAATATTACTCCTTTAAAAGTGGTCAAATTAATTTTTTGGTTAAGTTATTCACATATATAACTAAGTTTACAAATCTCTAGGCCTTATTTAACAATGGTGGTGATGGTGACCAACAAAGGTATGCTTTCTTAAGTTTACAAGTTGTAAGGATTCCCAGTGTCCCACATCGAATTTGAAGTGGTTCTAACTCTTACTTAACTGAGTATTTATAAGATGGTTGTATTTATTCATCTATTTAGACTCCCACATTGACAAACAATATTTTCTTCTTCTCTTTTTGTTTTATAAATTGAGAGGAGTTCAAAATTAAGTTTTTGATGTAAATCTTGGAAGTCAAATTAGTAGATTGAAATTGTATCGGACATAGGTCCTGCCTAGCCTGGTTGGTTTACTTAAACCAAGGTTTTACTTTAATTATTCGGCCTGGCTTGGCCTTCTTTTATTTGGGCCTGGGCCTGACTCGACCTAATTAATAGTTAATGCCTTCCAGGCTTAGACCAAGCCAGGCGATTTGTATGTGCAACCCTAGTTTATGGTGTTGAACAGATATGGAACTAATATGGTTATAATGCATAAACATTATGTTAGTTCCCAGAGGCACAATAATTATCTAGAAGGGAGGGGGTTGAATAAATATTTAAAAAATCTTTTCGTTTTACTTTGTTAGAATGACAGTGATTAAAACACAATGGAATTAATATTTGTTTTAATCTCCCTTAAGATAGTGAGTTAATGAGAGTGATGCAGTTATAGCAGTTATAACAGATATATCAGTTATAACAAGAATGTAATAGACAAAGTCGTTTTAAGTGGTTCAGAGAACTTAAAGCTCCTAGTCCACTCTTCTACACCTCGAATAGAAAATCCACTAAGGATGTCTTTTACACTTTCTGAATCTCATAGATTCCTTCTAGACCAGCAGTCTAGGTACTTCTTAGTTCACTCTTGAACTCTTTAAGTCCAGCAGACTTGGCTCTTCACAGTTCACTTAGAACTCTTCAAATCCTTCTGACTTGGAACTCTTACTTTATTGGTGCTACTCAGTTACTGTTTAAGCACTTGTTCGAAAGAACTGAATAGCTGAGCAAGCTTTCTTTTTTTTTTATCAGATCGTAGAGTTGAGCGTTGAGTGTTCTTGTACGTTTTTTTCAATGCTTGCTTGTCTCTCTCATCTGCATATGTTCTGCATATATGTGATCCTTGAAATCTATCTGTTGAAGCCATTTGATGAAGCATTAAATGCATTTGACATTTCTGAACTTTGATGGAGACTTTTTTGGACACCTTCTGAATTGCATTCTGGCCCACTAACACAGCAGACTGCTTTCTCACCTAACACCTGAAAATGTGTTTTCCTCTGTCCTATGGTCCTTTCCTTAGCTTCTTGAATACGTTCTTTTTGTTATATACTAAGGATATCTTTTGTGCCGTTGGGACTGATGAGGACTTTAATGTTTAAAACTCATTCCACATTTGTTGGAATTTGTCTCTAGACAAAAGGTGGGGCTCGATGCTTCTGACACAAGGCAAATGATTCTCTACGATCCAGATCATGGTGTCTTGTCACCTTGGTGCTTGGTTTGATACTGTCAAACAAGAGCACTGCGATTTCTCTTAAAGACTTGCACACTACGATCTTCACTTGCTTGTTTTGCAAGCTCTACGTTTCCGAGAGCACACTACAATCTCTGAGTTGGCTCGACAAACATTGGGACCACTCTACGATTTCTGAAGAGGTCCTTCAAGGCAGGCACACTACGATCCTCTGAGCTTTATGTTTCTGCCTTGGCTTTTGTAGCCTTGATCAGCTTGATATACTTCGATTCTTCTTGAAGCCTATCTACTACACTTTAAGATGTAGATCAACCTAACGAATTTGATCTATCATTATGTCCTTGTACATATATTTCTCGAAGGACTTTATATATAATCATGAGCATTTACATTTAAACATCAAATCAAAATACGCACTCTCCCAACAATCTCCCCCTATTTGATGTTGACATAACCAAGGAGATTTGTTGTCATGATTATTAGTTTCTAGATGCATTTGCAGGAAAGTCAACATGACTTAATATTTTAGCGAGCAGCTGAAATTTCTAGAGAATAAGCGTGAATTTATTGATGTTTGAAGAATAGATATTACAGTTAAGCTTTACATCAATAAGAATATAAGTTTCAACTTATCTCTATTTATTTAATCTTTTGCATGGGGGATTGGTATACTCCTCAGCCCTTCTTTTCCTGTTTGCATTATCTCTCCTGGCTAGATCTTCCAGCTCACTTGGGCTTAGCCTAGGATTGTGATCATGCCTATTCATGAATGCAGGGTCTCCAATTGGCATTCTCAGGCCTGTTGTGGTCACATTCTGTGTGCTTGAAGTTGTCCCTAGACTCCTTAATAGTTGAGCCATTATAACTTCCTGCTCATCATATCGTTGAGTTTGATGGTCGGATCATGGAGTCTGTTGGTGGAATTTCCTTGCAGGTGGACTCCTTGAAGCTTGAGTTTGGAATTATTCTATGCCTTTGCCCTGAAATCCTTTCCCTTTATTCTCCCCCTTTATGTCAGCATCAAGGGTTCGAATGTCTTCAGATAGGCGAGTCACTCCTTGGACGAGCTTGTTGAGTTAGCTTTGGGTTTGAGCAATGACCTCTGTATTTTCCATGATTAGAGCGTTAGATCGAGCTTCCCTGTTCTGGAGGACGGTTAGAACATTATCAGTCTGTTGTCCTTGATTGACGTAGAATTGTTGGAATTCTTTTACGGTAGTTTGCAGATTGATGATGATTTCCAACATAAGTTTATTCTGGGTGTTTTTAGCTGTTTGTAAGGCAAGAACTGCATATTTGTGTCTTTTAGCTGCTAAAAAGTGAATATCATCCATGTCTTTTATGCTCTTAACCATTTCCTTGATGATCTCCCTCAGCTTCTTTGTAAGCTCAGAGTTTAGGGTGCTTGGGAGATTATTTACAGCACTGATCATTTTTGTCAGTCTGAGATGAATGAGTTTTGAGTGAGCTTCAAGGCTATCATCGATGTCCTTGATCACTTTCTTGGACACTTCTGTCAACTCAGCTTTGGTGGTAAGATCTGAAAGTAGTTCACTGAGTTGTGGATTGTTTAAAGGAGGGGATGTTTTCTTGTATTGATCTTGCAAGGACAAGAGGTCAAGATCAAGGTTGAAGTATTCATTGGTGGATGAAGAGGGAATATCTGATGGAGGGGACTTTGTTTGGGTGTCTGAAGAGGGTGGCTGTACTATTTGAGCTTGGGACTCTACGATGAGGCTAGAGTCAGTAATCGTAGGGATGATGGGAGTTGGGATCAATATGAAGTTAGGCACATCTGGTTCATCAGTTACATAATTTAGGGATTCTGCAACTGGGGATTGACTTGGTGGATTTAGAACCACTTCCAACCAGCTTAGAAATTCATAAAATTGGCTGGAAATAGACAGTGGATAGTGATTCACTCTAAAAAGGACTGAGATAGTTAATACCTCATGCACCATTCTTGAGGAGGGACCATTTGTGACCAGCTTTTTGGCAAAGTTGAAGTTTCCTGGAAATCCATGAGCTAGCATAGAGATGGCTGGATATTCTTTGAAGCTCCGAAACATGTGACTCCAGGAATTTAGAATTTGAGTTTGATAAAAAGGCATCATGGGGAGATAGGAGAACAACTGATTGTAGAGATAACTCCTATACCCATCACGGCCCACACCTGTGATCTCAAGTTTATCATCATCTTTGTCTTCCTCTTCTTCTCTATCTCCTTTTGAGGATTCCAATATGTCAATGACTTCCTTTTGATTTTCTTACTCAGGCTCTCCTTCATTTTCTGCAGGAGCAGCTTCTTCTGTCATGGGGATATCATGAGGCTCCCCTTTAACATGATCATCAATTTGCAAAACTAGTAGCTCCCCCTCAGCTGGAGCATTTTCTAGGGTGAGAACTTCAGGTGTCCCCCCCTCAGCTTGAGCTTTGTCCTTTTGGCTTTCTTTGGATAGTTCCTTTTCAGCAACCATCTTTTTTCCTTCCTCTTTGAGTACTACTTCATTGACAAGGATATACTTCTTAACCAATTTTAGTCTTAGTTTTCTAGGCTAAGCCACAACCTCAGGACTTTCATCAGTTTCAACCCTGTCCTGTTGATCAGTCAGACCATCTGGTGCAGCTACTTCCTTGTTTGAGGTGTTTAGTCTGGTATCTACGATCGGTAGAGACTCGACGATCGAAGAGACAAATGGCCTCTTGGACTTGTGACTGATTTTGTTCTTCTTCAGCAGCTGTGATGTGGTAGCACTATCTTTATCTGCCTCAACCAGCTGTTCTTTTCTCCTTAGGATTCTCAGAGTCTCAATATCAGAGGACTCTATAGGTATATTAGTGATAGACCCTTGAGGTTCTTCTACCATCCTAGTTTTTAGCTTTCTCTTGCCCTTTCTTTTTCTGATAAAGGAAGTGGGTTCTCCTTTATTGATCCCTTCCTCTTCTTCTTCAGTCTCTTTGACGACTGACATGTTTCCTGGAATCCCTGATTCCTTTAGATCACCAGTTTTACCACTGGAATCAGACATCATACGAACATTTTTTGCTGGATTCCTTTTCCAATTTTCAAATAGTTGATGGGTCATCTGTCTGTTTGGGTTAATGGAATCTCCTTCATTGTCACCAATTTTTTCACCCAGAGCAGACTGTAGGATGATGCTTATAAATCGCCCGTAGAGCATCTTTTGAGAGCTTTTTGTCTTCTTCGAGCTAAGGATCCATTTTCCTATCCATTCAAGCAGTAGAGCTCCATAGTTAAGCTGTATTCCACAACTTATGACAGTCATGAGTTTTAGTTGCACCTCATTTACAGAATCGTGGTCAGAGCTTTTGCAGCATATACACTTCCCAACAATATAGGCCAAAAATTCATACCTCTGAGGAAACTCCTTCTTCTTGTATCCTTTGACAGAGGGGAATTTTTTGTGATGCATCTTCTTAAGTCCTACATGGAAATCGATGCCATCTAAAAACCAAAAACCTTCGGATTTGAAGCCTAGGGCTAGGTTGATGTTCGCAGCCTTTAGCTTGATTTCCACGTCCTTGACATTTGTCGTGAGGACTTCATTTTTGAATGCCCCATTTCTGTAAAACTCCTTTATTAACTTTGGGTAGATCCAGGTGCTGGTACCCAGAGCGTCTTCGAGACCTGCCTTCTTTATCAATGATAGAGTCTTGTAAAATTTGGGTTCAGCGGTTATGAACTCATCGAAGCATAATCTGTAGCCAGAGACGATGTTGGGGGCTGCCATTGATTTCTTTTCAAGGAGTATGGTTGTCTGAACTTTCTTAAGGGTTAGGGTTTCTGCTTGTAGAGGGAGAGAAGAGACATAAGCTTTTTGAACTTCTGATTTCAAAAAAGGCGTTTTCAAACTGTACTTGTAACTTCCCTCTCTCCATTTTTGTTTAGTGGGGCAGGTGTCAAATTTTGCTTGGCTCTATGAATTTGACTGAGGAGGATTGTACTGATTTTCCCTTAGCTCCTTTTGAGCTAATGTGTCTTTAGGGAGGACTACGATCGTTGAGATGGCCTTTGTGATTGTTGAGTCTGTTTTGCATTCGTTGATTCTAGACTGCAATTGTCGTGTCTGCTCAGCAATCATCGTGTCTGAACTACGATCGTCGAGTCTGGACTGCAATCGTCGAGTCTGCTCAGCAATCATCATGTCTGAACTACGATCGTTGAGTCTGTCTGGATCCTTATGATGAGTTTTTGACTTAGCATTCTTTTAAGGTAACTCAGGAAGGGCCAACCTCATAGAGTGAATCAAGGGTTAGGTTTGTTCTTGAGGCGCTTATCAGAGGGATTGCTTTGTTTTGAACTTTCTCATCACAGGATGCTCCCTTATTTTGTTGATGGGGCTTCAGTCATCGTTGAGTCTGCACTACAATTATTGTCTTTTATCACTTCAGCTCTACGATTGTGGACTTCCTTTGACCAAGTCTACGATTTTGAACATAACCTTTATATTTGTATGGTTAGCACAGACTAGAGCATATATTTCATGGTTGTAGATTAAGCATGCCTAGTTCACTTATTAACTTGTTAAACCTGGATTCATCTAGAGGCTTTGTAAAGACATCAGCAAGTTGATTTTCAGTAAGGATATATTGTAAAGATACAGTTCCATTTTACACATGATCCCTAATGAAGTGATACCTTATTTCTATATGCTTAGTCCTAGAATGCATGACAGGATTATGAGTTATTGCTATGACACTTGTGTTATCACAATGAATTGGTATGGATTTGAAATCAAACCCATAATCAACTAGCTGATTTTTCATCCATAGGATCTGAGCACAGCAGCTGCCAACAACAATGTATTCAGCTTCTGCAGTTGAAGTAGATACTGAGTTTTGTTTTTTTGCTAAACCAGGACACAAGTCTATTTCCTAGCAATTAACAGGTGTCACTTGTACTCTTTCTATCTATTTTACAGCCTGTAAAATCAGCATCTGTGTATCCTATTAATTCAAATGAGGACTCCTTGGGATACCAAAGCCCCAAGTGAGGTGTACCCTTGAGATACCTGAAAATTCTCTTTACAGTAGTCAAATGTGATTCTTTAGGATTAGCTTGAAATCTAGCACATATGCATGTTGTAAATATTATGTCTGGTCTACTGGTAGTTAGATATAGAAGAGAGCCTATCATACCTCTGTATTGAGTTATATCAATACTTTTACCTTTTTCATCTTTGTCAAGCTTGGTTGCAGGAGCAATTGGGGTTTTTATGGGAGAGGTTGATTCCATGCCATACTTCTTAAGTAAATCTTTGATGTAATTGACTTGGTATATGAAGATTCCCTCATCATTCTTCTTTACTTGCAGTCCAAGAAATAAATTCAGCTCACCCATCATGCTTATTTCAAACTTGCTCTGCATAAGCTTGGAGAATCTCTTACATAAATTTTCATCATTAGAACCAAAAATAATATCATCAACATATATTTGAACCAATAAGACTTTGTCTTTATGCTTTCTAAGAAATAGTGTGGTATCTATTCTACCTCTAGTGAACCCATTTTCAATAAGAAAGTTAGTTAGTGTCTCATACTATGCTCTAGGTGCTTGTTTAAGACCATATAAGGCTTTGTCTAATCTATAAACATAATTAGAAAGAGATGAATTGATGAAACCTGGAGGTTGTTCTACATAGATTTCTTCTTGAAGTTCTCCATTCAGGAATGCACTTTTGACATCCATTTGGAAGACCTTGAATTTCATGTGAGCAGCAAAGGCAAGGAATATTCTGATGGATTCTAGTCTGGCAACAGGTGCAAATGTTTTATCATAGTCAATGCCTTCTTCCTGAGAGTAACCCTTGGCCACCAGTCTTGCCTTATTCCTGGTTATTACTCCATCTTCATCCATCTTATTTTTGAAGACCCACTTGGTTCCAATGACAGGATGACCTTTTGGTCGTGGTACCAATCTCCATACTTTGCTTCTTTCAAACTGATTGAGTTCTTCCTGCATGGCTTCTATCTAGCTTGAGTCTTCCATAGCATCCTCTATCTTCTTAGGTTCTATTTGTGACAGGAAGCTTAGATAAAAACATTCATTTTGGGTGGCAGCTCTTTTTTTAACTATTGCACTAGGATCTCCAATGATTAAGTCTTGAGTGTGATCTTTAGCCCATCTATTTCCCATTGGAACATCTGTCCTGATGCCTTCTTGTCTTAGGTCTTCAAGATCTATTTCTTCTTCTTGGTGTGGAGGTTCGTTGACTTGCATAGGCCTTTCTACGATCTCATTTCCTTGCTCTACGATCTCATTTCCTTGCTCTACGATTTCACTATCTGGCACTACGATCATAGTGTTGAGCTTGACGACCTCATTTGTTGTGTCTGAACTGTCGGTCGTAGTGTCTTGAGGCACTGTTTTGTGCAAGTCTGTTTCATCAAAGATGATGTGAATCGAGACTTCAACACTCAGTGTCTTCTTGTTGAACACTCTGTAGGCTTTACTATCTATGGCATATCCAAGAAAGATTCCTTCGTCTGACTTGGGTTAAAACTTTGTCAAGTACTGCTTTCCACTGTTGAGAATATAACATGCACAACCGAACACATAAAAGTAGCTGACACTTCGCTTTCTTCCTTTCCACAGTTCGTAGGGTGTCTTCTTGATCGTAGAGTGTATCAGTGATCTGTTCTGAGTGTAGCATGCAGTGTTGACAGCTTCTGCCCAGAAGTATTCAGGCAGATGGGCTGCTGTAAGTAGAGTTCTTTCAGCCTCTATCAATGTCCTGTTCTTTCTCTCAGTTACTCCATTTTGTTGAGGAGTTCATGGAGCTGAGAAGTTATAACTGATGCCATTGTCTGTGCAGAATTGGTCCATTTCAGAGAAGTCGAATTCTCTGTCATGATCACTCCTTATAGCCTTGATTTTCTCTCCTTTCTCGTTCATCACCAGCCTGAACATCTTGATCAGCTGGGAGCTTGTTTTATCCTTTGATGTTAGGAAGAACACCCATGTGAACCCGGTGTAGTCGTCGACTATAACCAGTGAGTATCTTTTCCCTCCGAGACTTGTTGTTGGAATTGGCCCAAATAGATCCATGTGGAGCAACTGCAGGGGCTTGTCGATTGAGTTAGCAGTTTTGCTCTTGAATGAGCTTCTGGTTTGTTTTCCAAGCTGACAGGCATTGCATGGCCTTTTTTTAATTAAGCTGAACTTGGGTAGGCATTCAACAAGATCTTTTGATGCCAGTTTGGACATGCTTTTGAAGTTTAAATGAGACAATCGTCTATGCCATAGCCAGCTCATTTCTTCAGATGCTTTAGCCAGAAAGCATATTGTCCCATCTGAGCTTAGCTGTCCAAGATTCACTGTGTAGACATTTCCTTCTCTTGTTTTGGTTAGCTTTACAACAGATGTCTTCAAATTTCTGACTTGACATTGATTGTTGAGGAATGTTACTTGATGTCCCTTGTCGCAGAGTTGGCTAATGCTCAGAAGATTGTGTTGTAGTCCTTCCATATAGGCCACTTTACTGAAGGATACTGCATCATTTCCAGTTGAGCCATATCCTCTTATCTTGCCAGAGCCGTTGTCTCCAAAGATGACTGAGGGATCCTCCTTCTCTATGTAGTTAGACAGAAGGGCTTTATTCCCAGTCATGTGCCTTGAGCATCCATTGTCCAGATACCAGGTTGTGATCGTGGAGCTCTATTCTCGTGACAACATTAAACCTTCATTTTGGTACCCATATTTGCATGGGTCCTACTTTGTTAGTGCCCTTGGGGACCCAAATCTGATTGATCTTGTGTCTAACAAATATTGAATTATAATAGCACTTTGCAGCCTTGTGACCAACTTTATTGCACACAAAACATCTAGTGTGATGCATGTGTGTGTGTGAGAATTCATCCTCCATTTGGACTTGTGTGGTTCTTTAGTCATCTTTCTGTTAAACTGATTTTCCTTATTCCACGTGTCCTTGGGTTTCATGAATTGGGAGGAGTGTACCTTTCATCTACTGTACCTTCCCAGTTGATTCGTAGAGTTTGTCTTATTTGACTCTACGATCCTTCAAGGTTGGTGAGTAGTGGATGGGTTACTCTTCTCTTTTCTGAAGCCCAGGCCAGCATGAGATACTTTACTCCTTGAAGTATGGATTGAATTAGTAGAACAAGGTTGGGCTGGTTCTTCCTTCTGTGAGGATTTCACAAATGTAATGCCTCTACTAAAAGTTGAAGCATTACTAGTTCTAGTTTCCTTTATCTTTTCCACACATGGCTCTGAGGTGGATCCACTAAAGCCTAGGCCTGTTCTGTCAGATACACTTCTCTGACTAGAGAGCAGGGAGTCCATGGATGATGAGGATTTATTCCATGTAGAGATAGTCTTTTCTAATTCCTCAATTTTAGAGGTTAGACTGGACTCTCTTTGTGCATTGAGCTCATTGGTCTGTTTTAAGAGCTCATTCTCAGTCTCAAGCTTGGAGAGAGAGTTAGTAATTAGAAGGGGTTGTTTCCATTTCTTCTGGAACTTTCTTTTTCTTCTCTTGAAGAAGTGAACCACTTCATGTATTGATGCAGATTAGTTGTTATGCCATGCAGTGCAGTTCTCAAATAATCAATGTCTACATTAGGAGAGTTAAAGTCAAATACCTCATCGATACTTACTTCATGTATGTTGGATTTTAGTTTGTCCTTTGCATGTTTGGCCATCAGGCACAGATTAGCCATTTGAGGATCTTCATCATCTCCAGATTCGAGTGTTAAGTCATTGTCTGAATCACTCCACGACCCTCCAGCTACAAGGCATTTGTCTCTCTTCTGAGGCTTCTTTGAATGTGATTTCTTCTTTAGCTCTTCTCTGAGAGGTTTGTTGCAGTTGGCAATGAAATGACCAGGCTTCTTGCAGTTGTAGCATAGATCATTCATTTGCTCCTGGCTGCTGTAGTTGCTAACCTTCTTTGGTTTGCCGATTTTTCCTTGACGCATGAACCTTCTGAGTCTTTTAACCAGCATTGCAAAGTCTTCGTCATCATCTTCATCATAGTCAGAGTCAATTTCAGTGTTGACCTTGGTTGTACTTTCAGTTGCTTTGAGAGCAACACCCTTATACTTCTTTCTTCCTTCTGATAGAGTTTCTGCTCGTTGAGTCAGCTCCAGTTCGTATGTAAGAAGGTTGCCATATAGTTGTTGAACAGTCATCTCATAAAGATTCTTTGACTCTCTAATAGCAGTGGTTTTGGCATCCCACCTGCTTGGTAAGGCTCTCATGAACTTTATGATTAGATCTATGTTTGGATAGATCTTTCCATAGGCTCGTAGAGAGTTGAGCAGAACATTGAATCTCTCGTAGGTGGCAGTGACATTTTCTCCTTGAATATGAGCAAACATTTCATACTGCCGTGTTAGGAGAGACTGTTTGTTTTCTCTTACTTCTTCCGTTCCTTCATGCATGATGAGTAGGTCTTCCCAAACCTCCTTTGTTATTTTGCTGTTGACCACATTTTCGAACAGATCGTCTTCTAAGGATTGAAACAAAATGTTCTTGGCCTTCTTGTCGAGTTGAACAGCTCTCTTCTCGTTGTCATTCCATTCTTCTTTGACTTTGATTTAGATTCTGTTTGGGTCGTCTGTAGTTGGTGCAAGCTTTGTTGGAACATAGGGCCCATTTTGAACAGTTTCAAATAGATCTTCATCTATTGAGTCCATGTATGCTTGCATCCGAACTTTCCAGTTTACGAATTTATCATTGTTGCACATTGGTGGCTTGATGCCTCCTCCAGTCCTTGATTCGCTTGGTGAGTGTGCCATTGGATCTACTTAAACTTTGTAGGCTATATAATAGAATCTGTTTTGATACCAATTGTTAGTTCATAGAGGCACAATAGTTATCTAAGGGGGGGGGGGGGGTTGAATAGATATTTAAAAAATCTTTTCGTTTTACTTTTGTTAGAATGATAATGATTAAAACACAGCGGAATTAATATTTGCTTTAATCTCCCTTAAGATATTGAGTTAATGAGAGTGAGACAGTTATAACAGTTATGGAAGATATAACAGTTATAGCAAGAATGTAATAGACACAGTCGTTTTAAGTGGTTCAGAGCACTTAAAGCTCCTAGTTCACTCTTCTACTCCTCGAGTAGGAAATCCACTAAGGATGTCTTTTACACTTTCTGAATCTCACAGATTCCTTCTAGACCAGCAATCTAGGTACTTCTTAGTTCACTCTTGAACTCTTCAAGTCCAGCAGACTTGGCTCTTCACAGTTCACTTAGAACTCTTCATGTCTTTCTGACTTGGAACTCTTACTTCAGTTGATTGGTAGTTGTTGAGTTCTTGATTGGTACTACTCAGTTGCTTTTTAAGCACTTTTTCGAAAGAACTGAATAGTTGAGCAAGCTTTCTCTTTTTCTCAGATCGTAGAGTTGTGCGTTGAGTATTCTTGTACGTTTTGTTCAATGCTTGTTTGTCTCTCTCATCTGCATATGTTCTGCATATATGTGATCATTGAAATCTATTCGTTGAAGCCATTTGATGAAGCATTAAATGCGTTTGAAAATTCTGAACTTTGATGGAGACTTTTCTGCACACATTCTGAATTGCATTCTGGCCCAATGACACATCAAACTGCTTTCTCACCTAACACCTGAAAAGGTGTTTTCCTCTGTCCTATGGTCCTTTGCTTAGCTTCTTGAATACGTTCCTTTTGTTATATACTAAGGATATCTTTTGTGCCGTTGGGACTGGTGAGGACTTCAACGTTTAAAACTCATTCCATATTTGTTGGAATTTGTCTCTAGAGAAAAGGTGGGGCTCGATGCTTCTGACACAAGGCATATGATACTCTACGATCCAGATCGTGGTGTCTTGTCACCTTGGTGCTTGGTTTGATGCTGACAAACAAGAGCACTACGATTTCTCTTAAAGACTTGCACACTACGATCTTCACTTGCTTGTTTTGCAAGCTCTACGCTTCCGAGAGCACACTACGATCTCTGAGTTGGCTCAGCAAACGTTGGGACCACTCTACGATTT
The DNA here is from genome assembly GCA_020205505.1 of Panax japonicus. Taxonomy (NCBI): domain Eukaryota; kingdom Viridiplantae; phylum Streptophyta; class Magnoliopsida; order Apiales; family Araliaceae; genus Panax; species Panax japonicus. The sequence goes on along the minus strand of CM035101.1, from coordinate 45,159,114 downwards.
TCGAAGAGGTCCTTCAAGACAGGCACACTACGATCCTCTGAGCTCTACGTTTCTGCCTTGACTTCTGTAGTCTTGATCAGCTTGATATAATTCGATTCTTGTTGAAGCCTATCTACTACACTTCAAGATGTAGATCAACCTAACAAATTTGATCTATCACTAAGTCCTTGTACATATATTTCTCGAATGACTTTACATATAATCATGGGCATTTACATTTAAACATCAAATTAAAATATGCACTCTCTCAACACATTAAAGTAAGTTAAGGAGTTAATTATCGGCTTATAAGTACGGGAAACCAGTTTAACTGGTATCGGTTTCGATAGCCAATTTTGAACAAAATTGATAATCGTTACAACCCTAGTTTATGGTGTTGAGCAGATATGGAACCAATATGGATATAATGCAAAAACATTAAAGCGAGTTAAGGAGTTAATTATCGGCTTATAAGTACGGGAAACCAGTTTAACTGGTATCGGTTTCGATAGCCAATTTTGAACAAAATTGATAATCGGTACAGACAGGACGGGTCGGTAAAATACGGATACACCTAATAGTTGATGCCCACTATCACCATGGTAGCCTCCACCACCATCAAACGTTTTTTTTTGTATAGGGTATTTGGGTCATTTTGATTTTCTTATTCTATTCTTGTTTGCATTCCTAAATAAATAAATAAATTATTTGTAATGCTAAAGAAATCATTCAACTCCTGTCGCCAATCCAGTCCTGTCCGTTTTACTTTCTACCTCATTTATTTCTTTCAATTCAAAAGTAGCATATATCAACACAAAATGAAATGAATGCAGAACAAGCTTTGCTTAGATACTAACTCTTTTTTTCCCAAGCTTGACACTGAATGAATTAATGCCAAAATCTCTATCACCATTCACATCAGGTATGTCCTGTTAAAGTGCATTCAATAAATTAATTAAAATTATTGTATTGAAACAGTAGCAATATAAAAGCATGTACCACTAAATTCAAACTATAAATATTTTGATCAAGGCAAGAACTAGGAAGATACAAGTTAAACAAATGAAAGAACTTTTATTTTATTCATATCTCAAGACATTAATAGCTTTCATTTTCAATTTGACTCTCAAGATAAAGAACTTTTTGATGAATATCGAAGCAAAACTGCCATTTTTCCCACTGACTACTACTGAAAAATGTTATGGAGCAAGTTATTATACAAATCAGTAAAAAAATAGCAATATACTTTTCATTAACAATGCTGTTTTAATTTTGTTTGTATAGGTCAAAGAATGAATTTTCTTTTGCTTCTGCATAAAGTTGTCTATAATTTATATGTATAAACTGTAAATAAAATTTTGAAACACATCTGTTTTATAAAATATATAGTCTAAATTTTGTTAGAACAAGTTATGACCAATTTGGATTCTAGACTGTGTAAATTGGTCAGTCCATTTACACAGTGCAACGGAAATTAGTTGTATTTGGATTACCGAGAGTTGCAATTTCATAATACGTGTATAACAAGTAATTTATACAAATTGTCCAAATAGACTGTTCATTCTTGGAATCAAGATCCAATTATGACCCGCTTCTTCCTTAAAGCTACAATTGCTAAAAACTTAAACCCTTAATTAGAACTAATACCACAATGCATCTACGAGAATACTTTTTAGGAAATACCTTGAATAGAGCAATAACAGCTGTGAATAAGGTCATAAAAGCAAGGGCAAAACCCAAAGACCTTTTAAAAACCATTGGTCTACCAAGCACATGTTTCTGTAGATAATATTGCTTGTCAGTAACTTAATTAGAAAAAGAGATAATTAGCAGCAGAATTTTATACCATAATTGTAATTTAATAACCTGGATGTGTATGTAGGTGACAAGTTGAACCGTGATTGCCCTTACAATGAGGATACATGATGCAGCAAGAAAACCATTTCTTTTCCATCTGAGGAAGGGTAGCTACACAAAATATAAGTAGAAGAGAGTGTCATTCCCTACATACAATGATTTTAGTCATTCTCAGTCTATTTTATTTTATTTGTTTAAATTACACACTGATATTTGTCTATTAAAAGACTCCAAGTAATTACTAACGGCCTAACCCCAACTGAACTCAAGTTGACGACCCTCAATCCGCATACCATGCATGAAGTTCAATATTTATAAAGAATTTGTGAAGGCTTACAAGAAAATATTGCATCTTTAATTACAACGATTATAGGAAAGTGTTCTCTCTGTATATATATAGCTAAGTAGTTGCATCGGTGTGTTGTATTGGAGAGCAAACGAGGAATTGACGTTAATTTAGAGAAGATTAAGGCGATATTGGACATGAAGTCTCCTCAAACGTTCAAGGATGTTCAGCGGTTGACAGGTCGGATCGCAGCGTTAAGGAGGTTTATGTCTAAATCAGCAGAAAGGTGGTTGCCCTTTTTTGACACTTTGAAGTGACCGAAGAACGAGAAGATATTTCAATGGACTTCGGAGTGCAAAGAGGCTTTTCAAGGGATCAATAGGTACTTGTGTTCGGCACCTCTATTGATGAAGTCGGTTCCCTCAGAACCTTTATATCTATACTTGGCAGTCAGCTCGCTAGTAGTTGGTGCAGTGTTAGTTCGGGAGGCGAGAGGAAAATAGTTCCTCATCTACTATATTAGTCATGCCCTTTGAGATGCAGAAACAAGGTACCAGAACATAGAAAAGTTCGTCTATGCCTTAATAATAGCTAGCATGAAGTTTCAACATTATTTTCAGGAAATATTGATAGTGGTATACACGGACCACCCTTTGAAAAAGATATTGAATAAGCCAGACATATCGAGACGACTTATTGCTTGGGCCATGGAGTTCACTCAATTTTCTTTAGAGTATTACCCCCGAATGGAAATAAAGGGTCTGGCTTTGGCCGACTTTGTGTTGGAGTGTTCTTTTCCGAATCCGACTCAACTAATCAACCAGAGATAGTTGTGGGTTCGGTTGATTAGATGTTTGGCTGGTGATAGACACATAACTAATACATTTTAATATTCCCATATTTATTATTTTATATGTTTATTTTATTTAACTAATACATTTTATTTTGTTTTGTAAAAAATAATATTTATTTTTCTTGGGGAGAAAATAATATTTATTTTTCTTGGGGAGCAAATAAAGAATTTATATCCAACTTTTAAAGATGGAAAATGACTCTTGGAGGATTACCATATGGAGATGGAAGTCAAGAAGGAAAGAAGAGGAAAAAAGGGAACAAAACTGTCCAAGTTCAATGAAGGGCATAATTTATTTTTCCTATAAACAGGCATCTTGTTTTAGAGAGAAAGGGCATCACTTGTTATTTTCTTTTTCTTAGTTTTTCGCTTGTGTAGAAGGGAGTAAGATATTTAGAGCTTTTGTCTTTTCTCTTATTCTAATCATATGTGGTACTACTATCAGAGAGTATTTGTAACTTTCTTTTATTGATATAATAGAAATTCTCTTTTTAATTATTGTTCTTATTTTATGCAAATAGTAGTACTAATATTATTTGTTTTTATTTTTAATTTCATGGCTAGCTAAATTTTTAATATACTGATGAAATTAGGTATTTCATAATAATATTTTCTTTCCGTTCCAAAATTAATGCCTAATTATTTTCGCCTTCATATTTTCCTCCGCATAAATTGCATATGATTCTTATATTGATTGCGAGGTTTTGATAAGTTATAGTTAATCTATGAATTTTTCTTAACTTATGATTGCCCATATTAATTATATGAATCATTATTTTTAAAGGGAAAGAAAAATAATTTGGGAATTAATTTAGGAAATAAGAAATTATTTATTATATTAATATTTGATGGATTCTGATACCTAAGTATCTTTTCTCATTAATAGTTTCTATTATTAATTAATAGTTTGCATAATTTAGTTAATAAATTTTTTCCACCATTTTTGTTTATAATTTGCCTAAAATATTAATTAAGGATATATAAAAAAATTGATCTAGTCCATGTGGTTCGACCTGTACTTGCCAAATCTACAATAGACGATGTGCACTTGCAAGACATAATTTTAACACATCAAGTTTTTGGCACCGTTGCAAGGAACTAGAATTAATTTTTATTTATTCAAATTAGTTTTAAATCTAATTTTTTTAATTTTTTCAGGATTATTAAAGTGGATCGAAGGAGCGATGAGATAAAGATTTTGTTGATGCACTTTCTTCGGTACTTCGTATCTCCATATATTTTTTAAAAATATATATAAAAAATAGCAATTTAGCTTTTTTTATTTGTCACATTCATGCATTCACTCACGTAGAGCACATCCTGTTAGATTTTTTTATTTTTTGTCAAATATAAACTGTGGTGATTGCTGGAGGATTGATGTACGTCAAAATTTCTCCTTCTTTCGTAATTCACATAGTTTTAGGACACTTTATTTGTTTATATTTTTTTATTTGTGCATTTTCATCTTTAATCTAACATTAAGGTCACAACTTGTAACAAGACAAGGTGGGGATTTCATCACCCTTCCTTAGCCCACAAACAACCCAATTTGTATTTTGCATAACCATGACCTAATAAAATCAAGTAGACATTGGCCCCTAGGACTCTCGAGCTCAATTACGACAAGAAACGCCAAGAGGATGCTGAATATTAAATTAATCAAACTACTGGTGTTTAGGCAAGTGGTTTAAAAGGTAAACGCCTAAAGAACGTGTGGTTATTCAATTAGTCACCGTATCTATGGAGAGACTCCCACCTTTCTTACACGTACCTGGTTACTGGTGTGATAAATTTTGAATTTGGTGGACCTTGCTGTGTAACTTGGAACAGTTAGGAGCATTCTAAATTTTATTTAGGTTGACCTTAGAAGTAATTTTTTTACTATTTTTTTCTTATTTGTTTTTTGGTGCTTATCTATTTATTTGTTAAGTAGTGTATGCAAAAATGTGGATTAGGGACAAAACCTCCCGATTAGTGAGAAAACTTAATTTTTCGGATTCACTTCAAAAGATCTCACTTTAAGAAAAATGGAGGTCGCACAAACTGTTTCTTTAAGGGATTGATGTTATCCTTCCCGCTATGCACAACCTTTATGTATCAGTCTACCACCGGTAATTGGTAACAATTTTGAACTTAAACCACATTTTATAAATATGTTACCTAGGTTCACGGGGTTAGAAGATGCATATTTATTTATTCAGGAATTTGAGAAAGTTTGTGCTTTAATGAAAATTTAACAATTATTTGATGACTCAATTTGGCTAAGATTTATCACATTTTCTTTAAAAAAAAATAATGCTAAAAAGTGGTTATATAGCCTACCAAATAATTTTATATCAACCTGGGAGGGATTTTTTGTTACATTTCTAAAAAAATATTTTTCAAATCACAAAACTGGTAAAATTAGGACTGCAATTCATCAATTTTGCCAACTTGAAAAAGAGTCCTTTTAAAAATATTTTGATAGATTTAAAAATTTATTATCCCAATGCCCACACCATGGAATTGAGAAATGGGGATTGTGTCAAATTGTCTACGAAGGTTTAGACTATCCCACTAAAACAATGTTAGAGTCAATGTGTCAAGGGAATTTTCTAAAGAATTATGAGGAAAAGGCTTGGGAGTTTTTAGGAGACTTAGCAAAAAAAAAACCATGCAATGGGAAACCACCCGAGAGACCGATAAACCTTATTCATCTAGGGGTGTTCGTACCATTGACAATTCAATTTCAACTGAAGCTAAGTTGGCTGGTGTACTTAAAAGACTCGAAACTTTAAAAACTAGGGGACCATCACATGTGAACCAAGTCTCAACACCAAGACTTTTGTGTCTAAGGTGTAATTCACCAAGCAATGTGATTAAGGAATGTCGTAGAGTCATGCCCCAACCTGAAGAATATTAAAAATTCAATGCAATGTTTCAAAGACCTAGGAATGACCCATTTGTACCCACTTATAATCTAGGTTGGAGAAATCATCCTAATTTTGCATGGAACCAAGGACCTTACCCGAATAACTCTTCAAATCAGGTCAATCAGTGTCTAAATCAATCACTTCAACCTTACCAAAATCTAAATCCTGGTCTATACCAAAATTCAAGTTCAGCACCTCAATATCCACCAGGTTTTTCTAATGAAAATGAGAAGAGACTTAGCACTTTAGAGAAGAACATGGAAACGTTAATGAAAAACACTAACCAAGCCTTATCTCGTTTAGAGATCCAAATTAGTCAATTGGCCACTACAGTTAGTGAAAGAGAGAAGGGTAAGTTTCCCAGTCAACTCGAGACCAAACCAAAATTTCCAATCCTTAATCAAAAATCTTATCATGTTAATTCACTTGAAAACAACCAAGTAAATCATGTGAATTCTATAATCTCTTTAAGGTCTAGAAATTATTTTAACAATCATGCTGGCATTGATAATGAAGAAGGGAAAAATTTAAATGTTGAATCTAATGATCCATCTTTAAAGTCAGCCCAACCTGAAAAGCCCACAAACTCTAAGTCAGTAGGCCTATCTACTAAGCTTATGTCAAAAAATGATCAAACCACATCATCCGAGTCAACTGAAATCTTTAAACCAAAAGCCTCATTTCCTCAAAGACTTATTTCAAACAAGCAATCAGCCCAGCTAGACAAAATTCTAGAAGAGTTCAAACAAGTGAAAATTAACATTCCTCTTCTAGATGTCATTCAACAAGTTCCCTCATATGATAAATGTCTAAAAGATTTGTGTACACACAAAAGAACCACTCTCCTTCCTAAGAAATCTTTTCTAACCGTTCATGTCAGCTCTATCTTGTCATGTCAAGTTCCTGTGATGTATAAGGACCCCGGTTGTACAATTTGAATAGGATTTGCTTGATTTAGGAGCTAGTTTGAACCTGTTATCATTTTCTGTGTACCAAACCTTAGGCTTAGGGGAGTTGAAAAAGATAAGTGTCACACTCCAACTAGCTGACCATTCCATTAAAGTGCCAAAGGGAATAGTTGAGGATGTACTCATTAAGGTTATCGATTTTGCTTTCCCTATTGACTTTGTTGTCCTAGAAACGCAGCTTGTTGTCAATCCCAAGGGTCAAATTCCTGTAATTTTAGGTAGGCCATTTCTAGTAACCTCTAATGCGTTAATCAATTATAGAAATGAACTAATGAAATTGACATTTGGGAACATGACAATTGGTTTAAATGTGTTTAATGTGGGAAATCAACCTATTGATTTTTCTGGCCAACCCGTTGAAGTGAACATGATTCAAGAAATGTATGAAAATGAACTTACTGGAGAAGACAGAATTTTTAATTTTTGTCTAAATAATTTTGGTTTAAATTGGGATAAGACAGAATATGTAAACGTGGTGAATAAAATGTTAGAGTCATCTAAATGGGAACCCTTGACAAAGCCAATCTTGTAATCTCCAGAACCTCTTGAAAAGTGTCCACCATAGCTAGAACTCAAACACTTTCTGATAATCTTAAATATGTCTATCTAGGTCCTTCCAAAACTCTTCATGTGATCATTGCTTCTGATTTAACAAATAGACAGTAGGAAGAGTTATTGACCATTCTAAGAGAAAATAAAGAAGTCATTGGATAAAGCACAAATGATATTAAGGGGATCAGTCCAACTATTATTCAATATAGGATCAACTTAATAGAAGATGTTAAACCAGTGAGTGACCCACAAAGGCGGTTGAACCTAGTTCTAAAAGGTTGTTCATAAATAAATTCGTAAGTGTTTAGATAATGGGATCATCTATCCCATTTCTGATAGCTCGTGGGTAAGTCATGTTCAGGTGGTACCTAAAAAGTCTGGCTTAGTTGTGGTTCAAAATGAAGCTAATGAGTTAGTTCCCACTCGTGTCCAATCTGGTTGGAGGATTTTCATAGACTATAGAAAACTCAATGCCGCCACAAGAAAAGATCATTTTCCTTTAGCCGATCATGCTTACTATTGTTTCTTTTATGGTTACTCGGGCTACTTTCAAATTCTCATATCCCTAAATCACTAAGAAAAGACCTTACTCACTTGTCTTTACGACACCTTTGCATATCTTCGTCTACCATTTGGGCTATGTAGTGCCCCTTCCACCTTTCAAAGATGCACGAAGAGCCTTTTTTCTGACATGGTGGAGAAATTCCTAGAAATTTTCATCAATGATTTTTCCATATTTGGGTCTACATTTCATGAGTGCCTTCACCACCTTGACTTAGTTTTAAGGTGATGTAAGGAAACTAACTTAATCCTAAATTGGGAAAAATGTCATTTCATGGTTAAAAAAGTAATTGTTCTTGGTCATATCATATTTGAAAAAGGAATTGAAATAGACAAAGCCAAAATCAACCTCATTGTCAATCTTCCACCACCTAGGACAGTCAAAGAAATTCGTTTATTCCTAGGACATGCATGCTTTTATAGGCGATTCATTCAAGATTTCAATAAGAAAGCAAGACCCTTGACCAATCTTCTAGGTAAAGATGAAAAATTTGAATTTAATGAAAAATGTCTTCAATATTTTGAATAACTCAAAAAGGAGTTGACTTCAGCTCCTATCATCAAATCACCCGATTGGAGTAAACCGTTTGATTTAATGTGTGATGCATCTGACTATGCAGTTGGTGTTGTTCTAGGGCAAGAATCAACAAGATTCCCCATGTCATATACTATACTAGTAGGATTTTGAAAGATGCACAATTGAACTATTCTACTACTAAAAAAGTACTTCTAGCTATAGTATTTGCCATAGAAAAGTTCTGATCTTATCTTATTAGGTCTGAAATCATTATTTACACTTACCATGCTGCCCTTAGACATCTTCTTTCCAAAAAAGATTCAAAAGCCCATTTAATTCGTTAGGTCTTATACTCCAAGAATTTGACCTAGAGATACGAGACAAAAAAGGGTCCAAAAATGTTGTAGCTGATCATTTCTCTTGTTTAGTTGTGGAGTCCAACTCTGACCTGCCCTTAAATGAATCTTTCCCAGATGAACACATTTTCTCTATATGTGCTACACTTTGGTTTGCTGATATTGCGAACTACCTAGTTACGAGTGAGATTCCTTCCTATTGGTCCAAACAAGACCGATCCAATTTTATTTCATAAGTCAAACACTTTTATTTGGACGACCCTTATTTGTTCAAATACTGTCCCGATCAAATCATTAAGAGGTGTGTACCTGTGACGCCCCCAAATCTGGGTATCTTTCAACCTGACAGATGGTGCTCCACGATACTACAATCCATACAATCATTCCATTGAGATAATAACAAAATGAGTGTAATTACTATCTTTGTATTACATTTATAATAAATGCTTTCCCAGGTTCATAAACCGAATACATTCTTTATTCTTCATAAGTATATTACATACAATTACACTAATCTATTACAGGATGATTAATTGTCCATCTTAGCCTTGCCTTTATCTCTCTTAGAACTCTCAGTTCGTTCGGCTTTAGCTAAAAACATATGGTTCAAGCAAGAATAAGCATAACTAGCTCAGCAAGTCTTAACAAAGAATCATATGAATGTCACATTAACAATTACATGCTTTACTTTCATAACTGAACAATTAACTACGAAGCACTATGAAACATTTAACTAGTACTTCTCATGTCATAACAATAATTCCAAAGTACATATAATAGCTTCAGAATTCTGAACCGGTCAATAGGCCATGAACATACTCTTTTCATTTTCATACTTGAAAAGGACATATCCGGCACTAATTCCATCCATCCATCTTTACTTACGAGCACTTCTAGGTGATCAAATTATTGTACTCTATGTTGATCAACACTCATTCGTTAAACGTATTTACGTTTAACATTTGGAAACCTCGCGTGCCCATCGAATAATTGATGAAAAATACTTTTGTTTGTACATAGACAAACTTACATTCTCATCCGTACCAAATACTTGGCATAGGATAGCGTTAATAGTTCTATATCGAAAGACTTGTAAGCAAATCAATCAACTCTTCAGTATTAGTCTAGCTGAGTTAAAAAAGGCATTGAATCTTTCTTTAAAACCATTCATGCATCTTATAACATGCATCACAGAAAACTTGGCTAACACGAAGGTTAGACAAGCGTTAAGAAAGACTTGCCTTCAAACGTCTTCGAATATACAATTCAACAATTCTTAGACTTTATAGAATCTACATGATATATTCAAATAGCACACTATAATTAGTATCAAATAACTAACTTTAATCTCCCTAACCAACTTCTTTCTCTTCTATGTCTTACTTAAATTAACTTCGTTATTAAAGTCGACTCGACTTTTTATACTTTGTTACGGCTCATTAACGTTCTTACATCATTAACCGATATTCAATCATTATTGGTGAAGTACCAACGTTGAACCTCATTTACGGTTTACTTAATACGTTCTTGCTTTCTTCGTTTAATTTATATTAAATCTGACTAAATCTTCTAACATTATCACGTTATAAGTGATTTAAGGTTAGCTTGATTATGTACATTAAGTAGCTTCAACGTCTTACTTTAGGTCCACATTCAAATGGAACACAAACCTAACTTAGTCAACATTTTAACGCTGTCGGCGCTGCTGCGCGACATCCCTAGTACTTTAGTGGCACTGCGGTGCAAGTTAATAGGGGACTCGGCCGGATATGGTGCTACGGCATAACCATTATACACTGGGTTGGCGCTGCGGCGCCGCCTTAGTGCACCAGTTGGACAAAACAATCTTGCTTTTCTAACGAAACTCCCGGCTTCATAACTTCTTCGTTTTACATACGAATTGACCCATTCGAAAGCCTACAACTCATAAATCACATCCTTTACGTGTTCATATAATAATTTCACATTTTTGAATCTGTTAACTCGGAATTCACCTTTGAGTTCATTTTTGAGCGTTCGTTTAACGTTTTCGACCGTTCAATACTCGTTTTCTTCGTTATGAGTCAGAATTCGACGATTCTTGTGCCAACGACTCTTAATTACCTTATCTCACGTGTTGACATTGGAAACCAACATTTTCAAGTCACACGACAACTTTTGACCCCTAATCCGAGATTTTTACATTTTTGACGTTTAACGTCTATTTTTGCAAAATTCACCATAACTTCGTTACTCGTGTTCTATAAGCCAAATTAAACGAAAAACTCCATTGATTCACCATATACTTCCTAACCAAACAATATGCACATTCCTTAGCTATAACGATTTTCAAATCGTTCATTCATAACTAAGGTCACGATAAAGTCTTTCTACTGTTTTAACTCACGTAAACACTTACGATTTCTATTTGGTCATAACCTATCAATGATTTGATCATTCAAAGACATCCTTATATCTCCTCAATAAACATGCTCCACCAATCTACGATTCTTCTACGAGAAAGAAATCTAAAAAAGATGAAGACTACAGTTTATGAGAATTTACCTTTGTCGTTCTTTACGTTCTTAGAAAATGTCTAATGGTTTGCTTGGAAGTAGAATGATTAAGTATTTCTAGATCTTTCTCTCTCTCAATATAGGTTGGACAATCTTTGTAAAACACTAAATAACCAACCTAAGCTTTGTATTTATAGAAATCCAAATGAGGGGCAAAATGGTCATCATATCACCTCCTTACTATTCCACCTCCTTAATCAACTTAGCCACCAAGTAATCACTTTAAATGGTGGCCAAGTGGCCGGCCCACCTCCCCTTTTTGTCATCCCATGGGTTGCCCCATGGGTTTTACCCATCTCATGACCCACCGGTTTGACCCGCGGTTTAACTTTTTGGACTGGGATTGACATAACTTAACGTTGGGCCTTAACTTGGGTTTGCTTATATAATTCATTGGTCTTGCTATTGGTTTAAGTCCAATTGGATTATACCAAAATTCTTTATTCATATTCCATTAATACTTCTCGTATTCTACGCGTATAACTCCCGTATTCTCTTCGTCTAATACTCATATGATATTCGTATTATACGTCGTACTATTCTTCATATCATACTCGTATTCATACTAGTATAATACTCGTATCTCATATGTATAATCATCGAAATGACTATACTCATTGCATTTCCCTTTCAAAAATCTCTCTCTCAAACCCTTTGGTTTTAAGTCCGCAGGCGAAAACTTCGTTTGCCATAACGAAAATATTATTGGATATTCCATAATATCTTCATATTCTATCATTACACGTTTCTCGAAATTTCAAACCCTAGCTCTGAACGAAATCAGATGAATAGTGTGTTTACGAAAAACTTCTCAAAAAACATTCATTTTCGTCTTGATAATTCAAAACAATTAATACTAGCACAAAGCCAGAATACTAACCACATCCACAGATTCTAGGTCATAGAACGACCTTCGAACATCTTACTCACATAATAACTCAATTAAATTCATTTAATTCACATAATCAAATAAAAATTTAATTTATTCAAAATCTGAAATTCTTGGACTTTACATTCTTCCCTCCTTATAAGGATTATGTCCCCAGAATCTCGCTATTCTTACACAAAAAAATGAGGGAACTTTTCCTTCATTTTGCTTTCGAGCCACCACGTTGCTTCTTCAGCATTGTGGTTACTCCAAATTACCTTTACTGAAGGTATTACTTTATTTCTCAAGACCTGTTCCTTCCTATCAATAATCTGAATCGGAAGTTCTTCATACGTTAAGTCTTTTTCTACATGAATAGATTCATATTCTATTATGTGTTTGTAGTCCGATTTATAAGGACGTAACACTGACACGTGAAACACATTTTGTATTCTTTCCATCTTAGGAGGTAAAACTACTTCATAAGCTACCTCTCCTACCCTTCTTAAAATCTCAAAAGGTCCTACAAACCTTGGACTTAACTTCCATTTTTTCCCAAAATGTATCTTCCCTTTCCAAGGTGACACTTTTAGAAAGACATATAATCTTACTTCAAACTCCCTCTTCTCTCGATGATGATCTGCATACTTCCTTTGTCTATCTTGAGCTGCTACTAATCGAGCTCTTATCAACTTCACCATATCTGCCATTTATTTTACCATCTCAGGTCCTAATATTTGACGTTCACCTACTTCATCCCAGCAAAGTGGTGTTCTACACTTCCTCCCATATAACGCTTCATAAAGAGGCATGCCTATACTAGCGTGAAAACTATTGTTGTAAGCAAATTCTACCAAAGGTAGATGTTCGTCCCAACTCCCCCTGAAATCCATAACGCAAGATCTTAACAAATCATCTGGCATTTGAATTGTCCATTCACTTTGTCCATCCGTCTGTGGATGATATACCGTACTCAATCTCAAATGCGTTCCCATTTGCTCTTGCAAACTCCTCCAAAAGTTTGACGTGAATCGTGGATCACGATCAAACACAATTGAAATAGTACTCCATGTCTGGAAATGATTTCTTTGACATAAAGCTTAGCTAACTGCTCTAAGTTATACCTAACTCGTATTGGTAGAAAATGAGCTGATTTAGTTAACCGATCCACTATTACCCAAATAACATCGTATCCTTTTCTCGTCGTTGGAAGTTCCACCACAAAGTTCATGGTGATATGCTCCCATTTCCACTCCGGAATCTCCAGTGGATGCAACAACCCACTCGGTCTTTGGTGTTCAGCCTTAACTTTCTGACAAGTCAAGCACTTACTAACATATTCTGCAATCTCCCTCTTTATGTTCGGCCACCAAAAGTTCTGACGAAGGTCATGATACATCTTAGTACTACCAGGATGTATCGAGTACCTCGAACTATAAGCCTCACACATAATTTCTTCTTTCAACTCGGAATTATTTGGAACCCAAATTCTTCCCTTAAAATGAAGTAAACCTTCTTTATCAAGGTTATACTTAGTCTTCATGTCATCCTTCATTATCTTTTTCATTCACTCGCATTCTTCCGTACTTATCTGTACTTCCTTAACCCGTTCCACTATCGTTGGCCGAGTCTCTATTGAGAATAAAATCTCTACAGTTTCCCTTAGCATCTTAACTTCTAACTCCATCCTTGTCATCTCTGTTATTAACTCATTCTGAGTCGTTAACATTGATAGCTTTTCTCTACCCTTCCGACTTAACGCGTCGGCTACTACATTCGCCTTCCCCGGATGATATAAGATATCACAGTCATAATCCTTTATCAATTCTAACCACCTTCTTTGCCTCATATTCAACTCCTTCTAAGTAAAGATATATTTTAGACTTTTATGATCCGTATATATCTCACACTTCTCCCATATAAATAATGTCTCCATATTTTTAAGGCAAACACTATAACTGCCAATTCTAGGTCATGAGTAGGATAAACCTTCTCATAATCTTTCAACTTACGTGACGCGTACGCAACGACTTTTCCATGCTACATAAGCACGCAACCCAATCCTCTATGCGAAGCATCGCTATAAACTACAAAATTCCCTGTATCATCCGGTAAAGATAATACAGGTGCCTCACTCAACCTCCTTTTTAGTTCTTGAAAACTATTTTCACACTTTGCTGTCCACTCATACTTCACCGACTTTCTTGTCAGATTTGTCAACGGAGTAGCTAATTTAGAAAAGTCCTGAATGAACCTTCTATAGTATCCTGCTAACCCCAGAAAACTCCTAACCTCGGTTGGCATTTTCGATTGCTCTCACTCATTCACCGCTTCCACCTTCGCTGGATATACAGATATGCCATCTTTGTCTATAACATGTCCTAGAAACTGCACACGTTCAAGCCAAAATTCGCACTTAGTGAATTTCGCATTCAACTTCTCCTTCTGTAGTGTTTCCAACACTATTCTTAAATGTTCAGCAAGATCTTCTGGCATCTTAGAATAGACTAGAATATCATCAATGAACACTACAACGAACTTGTCCAAATGCTGTTTGAACACTCTATTTATCACTTCCATGAATGCGGCTGGCGCATTTGTCAACCCAAACGACATCACCAGAAACTCATAATGCCCATAACGAGTTCTAAACGCCATCTTAGATACATTCTCCTTCCTCACTTTCAGTTGATGATACTCCATTGGCGAATCTATTTTAGAAAAATACTTTGCCCCTTTCAACTGATCAAATAGATCATCGATCCTGGGCAACATGTATTTATTCTTAATCGTTAACTTGTTCAACTCTTTATAGTCGATACAAAGTCGTAACGATCCATCCTTCTTATTTACAAACAATATCGGTGCTCCCCACAGAGACACACTCAGTTGAATGTACTTCCTATCTAACAGTTCCTGTAACTGAACCACTAACCCCTTCATCTCAACTGGCGTCATCCTATATGGTGCCTTTGAAATTGGTGGCGTACCCAGTAACAAATCAATCACGAATTCTACATCCCTATCTGGCGGAATACCAGGTAACTCCTCTGGAAACACATCGACAAACTCTTAAACTACTACTATATGTTCCAATGATGTTCCCACTCTTTGGGTATCCACAACATGGCACAGGTAACCCTTACACCCCTTCTTCAACATCTTTCTAACTTGTGTCATGGTTAGACAACAAGAACGTCCTGGTGATTTATTACCATAAAACACCACCTCGGGTTTCTTAGAAAGCCTTAAGTTCACACTATTTCTATGATAGTATATTATTGGTCTATGGTTAATTAACCAATCCATACCGAGAATCACATCGAATTCCATTAACCTTATCGGTAAAAGATCTACCGATAACTTGTTACCCCTGATATCTACGAAACAATTCCTATGAATGTGTTCAATAGAAATTATCTCCTCGTTTGCTACCTTAACGTCTAAAGGTATTTCTAACTTTTTAGGATTTAATCCCAGTTGCTTAGCAAATCCACATGCTATAAAAGAACAAGTAACACCCGAGTCAAATAACACATAAGCATTTATTTCGTTGACTAGAATGATACCTGCTACTACATCCGTTGATGCAACCGCATCTTGGACGGTCATATTAAATGTTCGGGCAGAGGGTCTACCCAATGATGGCGTTGGTCCAGTAATGGCCAAATTTCCACTTCCAGAACCTTTACTACCCTCCGCTCCTTTCTTCGAGTAATTTCTTGTCATGTGGTCCACTGACCCACAAATAAAATAGCCCCGACTTTTCTTAGGATTAGGACAATTGGAAGATATGTGCCCCTCCTGTCCACAGTTATAACAACACATTTTCCCCTTCAGACAGACTCCCAGATAAGTCTTGCCGAATATCTTATATGCCTCCATCCTACGTTTAGGATCCCCTTGTTTCACCCCAGTATTCCCAGGGTTAAAATTTTTCCTCTTAGGCACATTGCCACTACCGCTGGCAACCTCTGCCTTATTTCCCCCATCTCCCTTACTCTTATTCTTTCTATCCTTGTGGTATTGAGTCAACGCCTCACTACCACCTTCTGCTATTATTTCCTTTTCTAGAATGATCCCGTAGGAAGCACTCCGAAAAACTGATATCCTACTATAGAGCCAGGGTTTTAGACCCTGCTCAAACCTACGAGCCTTCCTCTTCTCCGTGTCCACTTGGTGTGGAGCAAACCTTGCCAATTCATTGAATTAAGCTGCATATTGGGGAACAATTATGTCCCCGTGTTTAAGTTCTAGGAACTTAATCTACATCCTCCCTTGCATGCTGATAAGTGAATTTTATATACACTTATCCGGTATCTTTTACTTAAATTAGTTGCTTATATTTATGTGTCTTAGTTACTTTTTATGCATTTTGTGTTTATTTTATAGGTTATACGTTTGGGAGCGGTGTGAGCGATTATTAGTAAGGAAAAGCAAAGAAAATGCAAAGAAAAGGCAATCCGGACATCATTTGGGCTTTCATGTTACTTCATGTTCTTGGCTTGGAACTTGGACTACATTGTATAGCATCTTCGTAGCTTTCCAGAACATTTTGAATCGCTCTAATCGGAGTTTGGATGCAAGAGTTATGATCGTTGTACCAACGGACGTCAAACTTCGTTGTTTTGGTCAGCCATTTTCATAGCAGTCCCTTCCAGCTCAATTTCAACTTCTTCTGCCAGAATTTCTCAATAATCGAAGAATGAAAGCTGTAGAGCTCGTCGATATCTTTGATTTGATAGGTGGCAGGTCCCATAACTCTTCCCGGATCAAAAGTTATGGCCATTTTACGAGAGCACACTGCAGCAAAAAATTGCGTGAATTCCGCGCGGCCGCGCGACTTACAGTAGCAAAAAGACGCGATTTTCAGCTTTGCGCGGGCGCATCCATCTCAGGCCAATTCCTGCGCGGCCGCGCAACTTCGGGTGCTGACCAACGCTGACTTTTCATTAAACAGTGCAATTAATGCGTAACGGAGAGAGGGATTCAATTATGGCTTATATATTAGACTTATTTCCATGATGTAAAATATATTCCACCCCTTGGGGGCTGAAGCTACTGCTATTTTCTTTCTTCACTTTGAATAAGTAGATTAGAGTAGATTAGTGTAGGTATTTTCTAGAGTTGATTGGATTGGAGACTTGAAGCAATTGGAAATCATTAGAGATTCAACCTTGGCTCAAGAGAACAGATTTGCACTACAATTCTCTACCCTTTCTCTCTCTTTGATTCCTAATTGTATCTTATGATGTTTATTCAATATGTGGATAATAGCATTAATTCAATTATGATTTAAATACTATTTTGGGATTGCAATGGATTCTATGGATTAGTTTAATCTAATATATTTCATTGTTAGCCTTATTGATTTGTATGGGTTTGTCTATTAAGATTCATTCTTAATTACTTAGTTGATTGGCCATCAATTACTGTGATAAACCATATGGACTTGAGAGACGAAGTATGGGTTTAGATCTGATCTTAATAGCTTTTGATTGTATATTCTACATTGTGATAGGATGTATGATTTGTGCTTAGGATAGACATATACCGAAGCGTTATTCGTAGTCATGTGAGAATTTGGAATTAAACCCTAATTATTTGTAAATCACATAGACATATAGTGGTTTAGGTAATGTGGGTGTTCATGTGTATTCTATCAATTGTGGATTATATGTGATATGGGTATGGTACATTGAAAGATGGCTATACTTTACTTTAGTGTTCTCGGCTAACAAACCGGTACAATTAGTTTGGCTTAACATGAAATGTATGGATTTGAATGAATCAATAGATGAAATTGTAATCTCTGGTCTTCGTTATCTAGTCTCACTCTAGAAGTAGCTAGGTTTATTTAATTTCATAGTTTAAATATAAAATATATTGTCATTCTTTTTAATAAGATTGAAATGGTTATGGGTTAATGCTTGGTGAAATTTATTAGTTAATTCCTTGTGGATCGATACTCGACTTACTCTGTATTACTTGTTGACGCATGTATACTTGCATGAGTTAGAGCTCTTTTGTTAAAACTAAAAAAGAGACAACACATGCTAGTAGGGAAATAGTTCTCGAAAAATACCTTCTCGAACCATTCCCAGGTAACAGCACATGTTCCAGCCCACTGATAAGTGGATTTTTTATACACTTATCCGGTATCTTTTACTTGAATTAGTTGCTTATATTCATGTGCCTTAGTTACTTTTCATGCATTTTGTGTTCATTTTGTAGGTTATACGTTTGGGAGCGGTGTGAGCGATTATTGGTAAGGAAAAGCAAAGAAATGCAAAGAAAAGGCAATCCGGACATCATTTGGGCTATAATGTTACTTCATGTTCTTGGTTCGGAACTTAGCTTACATTTTAGAGTGTCTTCGTGGCTTTCTAGAAGATCTTGAATCGTTCTAATCGGAGTTCGGATAAAAGAGTTATGATCGTTGTACCAACGGATGTCAAACTTCGCTGTTTTGGTTAGCCATTTTCATAGTAGTCCCTTCCAGCTTGATTTCAACCTTCATCCGGCCAAAATTTCTCAATCATCAAAGAATGAAAGTTGTAGAGCTCGTCGATATCTTCGATTTGATAGGTGGCAGGTCCCGTAACTCTTCACGGATCAAAGGTTATGACCATTTTACCAGAGTAGACTGCAGTAAAAAATCAACCACGCGTGGGCGCGCGAATTCCGCGCGGCCACGCGACTTACATTAGCAAAATGACACGATTTTCAGCTTTCACGCGGGCGCGCCCAACTAAGGCCAATTCCTACACGGCCGCGCGACTTCGGGTGCTGACCAATGTTGACTTTTCATTAAACAGTGCAATTGACGTGTAACAGAGAGGGGGATTCAATTAGGGCTTATATATTAGACATATTTTTATCATATAAACAGATATACCACCCCTTGGGGGCTGAACACCATATTACATATGCTCTTTTCTTCACTTTCTCTTTAGATTAGATTAGAACCCTAGATTAGATTAGAGTTGTAGATTGAAGCAATTGGAGAGCATAAGGAATGTAGATTTGAAGCAAGAGAGATCAGATTTGCATTCGTAATTCCCTAACATCTCTTTACTTCTATCTTTATTTCTCAATGTGTAATCTATTGTGGATAAAGGATTTTGATTCTATGATGAGATAAACTCTATTTTGAGATTACAATGGATTCTATGGATTGGTTTAATATGATATATTTCATTGTTAACCTTATTGATTGCTATGGGATTGTATATTAAGATTCATGTTTATTTGCTTAGTTGATTGTGTTAGTTCCCAGAGGGAACAATAGATCTAGAAGGGGGGGGGGGGTTTGAATAGATCCTTTTTATTTCAAATACTTTTCTGGTTTATGATGTATTGTTCATATTAGAGTATATGACAAACATAAGAATCTTTTCAAGCACAACGGAATAAGTAAAAGATTCCCTTTCATTGATATATTCATAATTATACGTACAATATTCATTGGGTTAGTTTAGTTGTAAGCAGTTAAAACATACATAGAAGTTATAGCAGTTATAGACATAATGTAAAAGACACAAGAGGTTTTAAGTGGTTCAGAGACTCAAGCTCCTAATCAACTCTTCTGCTTTCAACTAGTAGGATTTTGTGACGCCCCCAAAATTAGGTATACATCACCCATCTTGGGTCGGCAGATACATGGTACAGAATTCAAATACAACTTACTAATACAACTGTCGTGTACAATACGACAAAACATAAACTGTGAGTTTGAATACAAATATTGTCTACTAGAGATTATACAAACTCAAAAGGATTCCTCATTACAATTATTTTCACACTATTTCACAGAATAGTGAGGACTACTACTGCTATCCTCTGGACCATTACTCCGTTCCCTGACTCGTCCCAGCTATATTCTCATTTCCTGAAGAGAACAGTGAAAGAAAGGGTGAGCTCAACTAGCCCAGTAAGAAATATTATGACTAAGATAATGTAGAATAAATTATCATTAGCCTTCAACCAAGTTAAACTGATAAAATATGGTAAACATCACGTTTAACTGCAGCGGAACAAGCAATCCATTAAAAGAGTCAAGTAGAAAATAAAATCCACTATCTTTTATGATTTAAAAGGTTTTTCATCACTGTTATAGCAGAGACTCAGCTTAATAAATATTCCACATCATCGAATCACCCCTACACTACGGCCAAGGATATTCTTTAGTATCACGACCACAATTATTCATACACTACGGGCCAAAAATATTTGTGTATTCATTAATGGTCATGATCATGCCAACAACTGTCCATCAATGCACTACGGGCCAATGAGGATGTTTAATTTTTACATCATTTGTAATATTACGGTTATGATTACACCGAATAATCCCTGGTCATAATCATACCAAGTCCATCTATGCACTACAGGCCACAGATGACTTTCAACAAAATATAAACATGAGGATGATGACAATGATATAAGAATTCAATAAAACAAGTTCAAGAATTATTTTATCCAGAAATTATTAACGTCCAAATTTTCAACATGAGACTGTTTTGTAGAGTAAAATTCAAGAATGATCAGAAGAATATTTTCATGAAAGGATACTGGATGAATCACAAATATCAAGGATATTCCACTAATTTCATGGAGTATAGAAGTCAGAATTTTAATCAACTGAGTAATACCGAATACAATAACAAAAGGTATCACCATGCATGCGATAGAGACCGCACAGACAGGTTATTTCAGCAGAATAATAATAACGGAACCAGGTCAGGTGAAATTCACACCGACAAGGTGTTTCAACAGAATAATAAATGCGGAATAGTAAATGATGGAACCAGGTCCGACGTATAGCACAGACATGATATTCTGACAGAAATGTAAAGATAGAATAGTAAATGGAACCAGGTCCGGCGTATAGCACATACAGGATATTCCGACAGAAATATAAAGACAGAATAGTAAATGGATGTCACCAAGTATAGGGTATTCCGCGTATACAGGTTATTCCAACAGAATAACAATGAATGGAATAACATAAGGATTTCACCAAGTATAGGGTATACCGCGTATACAGGTCATGTATAGGGTATGCCACTTTTACAGGTTATTCCAACAGAATAAAAAAGAATGGAATAACATAAGTTCTCTTCAAGAAGAAAGAATAACACCCCTTATATTATTAGGAGATTGAATACTGCAGTAGTGCAGTAACCGAATACTCTTCTTCTTCGTCTCTTATTCTCTCTATACTTTCTCTCTCTATAGCTTGAATGAATTCGTGAAAAATAATGAAGCACTAGGCCTCTATTTATAGAAGATTTCTAGCTTAGCACTTGCCATGTGAAAAGGCAAATGGTTTGACGACTGGTGATGTGAAAAGAAAAGTGGTTTGACGCCTGTAATGTGAAACGACAATTGGTTCGACGCCTGTAATATGAAACGGTAAGTGGTTTGACGTCTGGTAAAGGTAATTACTATTTACGAAGGTAATTACTATTGACGAAGGTAATTACTATTGACGAAAATAATTACTATTGACGAAGGTAATTACTATTGACGAAGGTAATTACTATTGACGAAGGTAATTACTATTGACGAAAATAATTACTATTAACAAAGGTAATTACTATTGACGAAAGAGATTCTTAGATGATGACATATGGGCCCCCCATAAAATAACCAAACTTACCACAAACGTCTCATAACAGACTCTTTATCAAGGATTGAATAAATATTACCATAAATTATTTTATTTTTAATCAACACATAATTAATCTTTCAACAATTATTAGTCATTTATAACTTGTCGTCTCAATTATTGATTTAATAATATAACATATTATACAGATGATACTGTGATAATAATTGAATCAATAATATAAAAGATATAATGCAGGAATTACTGTAGCAATAATTGAGTATAGCTAAGTGACTTCTCACGTAAGCATCAATAATCAATACCGTGTGCTACTATGCAACCACGCGTATTACTGTACTTTTACTACCGAGTAGTTCAACAGTTTTAACGGTAACACCTCCGCCGTTATTTTATATAAAGATAATTTTGTCGTTTTCTAACTACGACAATACTTCCGTTGTGGGGTCCACTAATGATTGTGTCGTCGTACGAATATTCCCCGACAAAAAGAATATTCCCCGACCAAACGAATATTTTATAACAACTTGCGTACTTTGCAAAATTTATAAATATTACCCACAACTATAACATTATATCAAATTTATTTCATAATATTCAAAAATAATAATTATAAAAATTCATCTTTATTTATAAAAACTGGGGTCTTACAACCTCCCCTTCTTATGAAATTTCGCCCTCGAAATTAGGGTACGTACCTGGTATGTCGAAGAGGTAAGGATACCTTGATTTCATTTCAGATTCTAACTCCCAAGTCATTTCCTCAACATCGTGGTTTCTCCACAAAACTTTGACTTGAGGTATAACCTTGGAGCGTAGAATATGTTCCTTCTTATCCAAGATTTGAACAGGAATCTCTTCATACGTCAAATCTTCCGCTATTTCCTCCGGTTCTAACTCAATAATGTGGTTCGGGTCTTTCACATATTTACGTAACATGGATATGTGAAAAACGTTATGAACACGAGACATACTTGGCGGTAAAGCAAGTCTAGAGGCCACAGTTCCTATTCGATCGAGGATTAAAAATGGACCGATGAATCAAGGATTGAGTTTTCCTCTCTTTCCAAATCTTGTAACTCCTTTCCATGGAGTAACACTTAACAACACATGATCTCCTATATTGAATTCCACGTCCTTTCGATGAAGGTCAACATAACTCTTTTGTCGACTTTGTGAGGTTTTTATACGTTGTCGGATCGTTTGAATCTTTTCCGTAGTCATACGTACCAACTCTGGTCCCAACAATGTTGTTTCACCCACCTCATCCCAGCATACTGGAGAACGACACTTTCTTCCATATAACGCTTCGAATGGAGCCATGCCAATACTTTCTTGATAACTGTTATTGTAGGAAAACTCCACCAATGGTAAGAACTTGTCCTAACTTCCCTTGAAATCAAGGACACAGAGTCTTAATAGATCTTCAAGAGTTTGAATAGTCCTCTCCGACTGTCCGTCCGTCTGAGGATGATATGCCGAGCTAAATCTTAAGTCTGTGCCCATAGCTTTTTGCAAACTAACCCAAAATCGTGAAGTAAATCTTGGGTCTCGATCAGAAACTATGGATACCGGCATACCATGCAGTCTTACAATCTCGTTTATGTACATACGAGCAAGACGTTCAAGTGTATAAGTTTCTCGTATCGGTTAGAAATGAGCAGACTTGGTCAATCTATCAACAATGACCCAAATCGCATCTATGCCTTGAGAAACCTTAGGAAGACCGGTAACGAAATCCATGGTAATGTGCTCCCACTTCCATTCTGGAATTTCAAGTGGTTGTAATGGACCTTTTGGTACTTGATGCTCCGCTTTAACTCGTTGACAAGTTAGACACCTTGAGATAAACAACGCTATCTCTCTCTTCATATTGCTCCACTAAAATGTATGACGAATATCATGATACATTTTGGTACTCCCAGGATGGATTGCAAACGGTGTATTGTGCGCCTCCATCATGATTTTATACTTTAAATCAGGGTCGTTAAGAACACAAAGTCTGGAGTTGACTCGAAGTATTCCTTCTTCATCGATTCTTTCTTCCGGCATAGCACCTTCTTGCACTTTCTTCCTTATACGCATCAGCTCCAGGTCTGTAGCTTGAGCAGCTTTAACTTTATCGATTAAAGTCGGTTCTACTCGTATATTAGCCATCATCAAATGCGTCCCTGGAGTCTTTAACTCTATCTCCATCCTTTGCAAGTCACACAAAATGGGCCCTTGCGTTGACAATATCGCACTCGTACTTGCATGTGATCTTCTACTCAATGCGTCAGCTACCACGTTTGCTTTTCCAGGAAGGTATTGGATGGTATGATCATAATCTTTCAAAAGTTCAAGCCAACGTCGTTGTCGCATGTTGAGTTCTTTTTTAGTGAAGAAATATTTGAGGCTTTTATGATCCGTAAAGATCTCCACTTTCTCCCCATACAAGTAATGCCTCCAAATTTTAAGTGCAAAGACAACAGCTGCCAACTCTAGATCATGAGTAGGATAATTATTCTCATATTCTTTGAGTTGTCGCGAGGCATAGGCTATGACTTTTCCATGTTGCATGAGAACACATCCCAACCCTTTGCCCGAAGCATCACTGTAGATGACAAAACCCTCCGAGCCAGATGGTATTGTCAGAACAGGTGCTGAAATGAGTCTCCTCTTGAGTTCTTGAAAACTCTACTCACATTCTTTGCTGCAATCGAACTTTGTATCTTTCCGAGTCAGCTGAGTCAATGGAGTAGCGATTCGAGAAAATCCTTCCACGAATCTCCGATAATAACCAGCTAAACCGAGAAAGCTACGTACTTCGGTCACTGATTTAGGTTGCTCCCAGCTTTGAATAGCTTCAATCTTTGCTGGGTCAACAGATATTCCATGATTTGATACCACGTGCCCAAGGAATGCTACTTCCTCAAGCCAGAACACGCATTTCTTCAACTTGGCATAAAGCTTATATTCATGAAGCTTTTGGAGTGTCAGCCTCAAGTGTTGTTCATGATCTTCACGGCTTTTGGAATAAATAAGGATGTCATCAATAAAGACGACCACAAAGTGATCCAAATATTCCTTGAATACTCGGTTCATTATATCCATAAAGACAGCAGGAGCATTAGTCAATCCAAAGGACATGACTAGGAATTCATAATGCCCGTACCGAGTTCTGAAAGCCGTCTTTGGAATGTCATCGGTTCTAATCTTCAATTGGTGATACCCGGAACGAAGATCAATCTTTGAAAAGAATTTGGCTCCTTGCAACTGGTCAAACAAGTCATCAATACGTGGCAACAGATACCTATTTTTGATGGTGACATGATTCAACTCCCGATAATCAATACAAAGTCGCATACTCCCATCTTTCTTCTTCACGAATAGAACAGGAGCACCCCAAGGAGAAGTACTAGGATGAATAAAGCCAATGTCTAACAATTCCTGCAGTTGGGTTTTTAACTCCTGAATTTCAATAGGAGCCATTCGATATGGGGCTTTAGAAATAGGTTTTGTACCGGGTTCAAGGTCGATACAAAATTCAATCTCACGCTCTGGGGTAGGCCAGGAAGTTCTTCGGGGAATACGTCAGGAAATTTATTAACAATAGAAATATCGTTCAAAACTGACGTATTTTTGTTTAAATCTGTGGCATGAGCTAAGAAAGCTTGACATCCGTTTTTCAATAAACGAATAGCTTTATGGCTTGAGATGATCGTGATTGATTTTAATGGTTTGGTCGCTTGAATTCGCATAATAGGTTGATTAGGAATATGAAAGCTAACAACCTTATGGAAATAATTAATTTTTGCATGATGAGTAGTTAACCAATCAATCCCTAGAATCACGTCAAATGCAAGTATTTTCAATGAAATAAGATCTACAGGTAATGTGAGGGTACCGATTTGAACCAAACAAGACTTATAAATAGTAGATGTAATGAAGGTTTCTCCTAACGGAGTTTCCACAGATAAGTCAAAGTCTAATTTCTCCGGAGTCAAATTTAATCGATGAGCGCAAGTAGGAGAAATAAAAGAATGGGTAGAACCGGTATCAAATAAAGTATAGACTTCGTTAGAGTTTATGATAAGCTTACCCGTCTCATTCGGGTTCCTTGCTTTCTGGGAGGTCACAACAAACGCTCTCCCTTGCACTACCGGATTTGACCTTTCTGGGACGGCCTTTGGTGCCTCCATCCTAGCTGAATTTGTCTTCGGTAAATGACAAAATCGGGCTAAGTGACCTTCTCTTCCACAATTATAACATGCTTTGGACAGCATCGCGCAATTTGGACTGATGTGTCCCTCCCCTCCGCATTTGAAACATATGATAGGTGGTCTTTCTCATTCCTTAACAACGGGTCCTGGTGCTGACGTCTTTCCATCATTGTTGAATCTCCTCTTTTTGAAATGTCCATTCTTATTATTTTGGCCCTGATTACCACCGAAGTGGTTACCATTTCTGGCCTGCTGATTCCCTCCACGCTTGTTGTCACCGCTTTGATGACCACTCTCGCTGGTATTATAATTTTGCCGACTGCTCTCTTTTAGTTGAGTTGACTCGTTATCGCGCTCCACTAACTGAGCCCTATTTACAACATCTGAATACAAACACAGTTTATGAGAAATAAGATGTTGACGTATCTCCGGCTTCAAACCTCTTAAAAACATTCGCGCCATTCTCTCTTCATTATCCACCAAGTTGGACGCAAACCGTGATAACTCTGCAAATTTTGCCTTGTATTGCGACACGGTCATATTATTTTGTTCCAACTTAATAAACTCCACCTCCTTCATGTGGCGAATACTTTTGGGAAAGTATTTGTCGTTGAACAACTCCTGAAACTTCTCCCAAGACATTTTCAGAACAGCAGGTTGAGTACGTTTTACCGATTCCCACCAGTAATCTGCCTCTCCGCGAAACATAAAGGTGACAAAGGGAACCTTTTGCTCCTCGGAGCATCCCAAGACATCAAATATCTTGGTGATCTGCTTTATCCATGTTTCCGCCATAAGTGGTTTTGGCTCTCCCTTAAACTCCGGTGGTCCCAGCTCCTTGAACTATTTAGCGGTGACCGCCCGAGAGTTTCCCGTGTTTCCATCTACGTTTTGGACAGGAGTCGCTCTCGCCTACTGTTGCATGAATTACATAAAACCTCTGAACATTTGATCATTCATCATTTGGTCAGTGTTGTTGTTTGCATGAGGATTGTCGCCTTCCTGATGCACATTATCCTGATTATTGATATGTGGTGAATCAACGATCGCCTGTGCTCCATTGCTATTCTCAACATTCTCAGATGTCATTTTCAGATACTGCCAGAAAACAAAAGGTTAATTGACATGTAACATATTATCCCTATATTCTGACCTACCAGTAAAATAACACATAAACTTAGGTAGGTCATACTAGCGAAAGAATTCCCCGTCTCTCCCCTCCTAGTACTATTCTCACATCTTAGCCAGGGATCATATCCCTAAGCTCTGATACCAACAGTGACGCCCCCAAAATTAGGTACACATCACCCATCTTGGGTCGCCAGATACATGGTACAGAATTCAAACACAACTTACTAATACAACTGTCGTGTACAATACGACAAAACATAAACTGTGAGTTTGAATACAAATATTGTCTACTAGAGATTATACAAACTCAAAAGGATTCCTCATTACAATTATTTTCACACTATTTCACAGAATAGTGAGGACTACTACTGCTATCCTCTGGACCATTACTCCGTTCCCTGACTCGTCCCAGCTATATTCTCATTTCCTGAAGAGAACAGTGAAAGAAAGGGTGAGCTCAACTAGCCCAGTAAGAAATATTATGACTAAGATAATGTAGAATAAATTATCATTAGCCTTCAACCAAGTTAAATTGATAAAATATGGTAAACATCACGTTTAACTGCAGCGGAACAAGCAATCCATTAAAAGAGTCAAGTAGAAAATAAAATCTACTATCTTTTATGATTTAAAAGGTTTTTCATCACTGTTATAGCTGAGACTCAGCTTAATAAATATTCCACATCATCGAATCACCCCTACACTACGGCCAAGGATATTCTTTAGTATCACGACCACAATTATTCATGCACTACGGGCCAAGAATATTTGTGTATTCATTAATGGTCATGATCATGCCAACAACTGTCCATCAATGCACTACGGGCCAATGAGGATTTTTAATTTTTACATCATTTGTAATATTACGGTCATGATTACACCGAATAATCCCTGGTCATAATCATACCAAGTCCATCTATGCACTACAGGCCACAGATGACTTTCAACAAAATATAAACATGAGGATGATGACAATGATATAAGAATTCAATAAAACAAGTTCAAGAATTATTTTATCCAGAAATTATTAACGTCCAAATTTTTAACATGAGACTGTTTTGTAGAGTAAAATTCAAGAATGATCAGAAGAATATTTTCATGAAAGGATACAGGATGAAGCGCAAATATCAAGGATATTCCACTAATTTCATGGAGTATAGAAGTCAGAATTTTAATCAACTGAGTAATACCGAATACAATAACAAAAGGTATCACCATGCATGCGATAGAGACCGCACAGACAGGTTATTTCAGCAGAATAATAATAACGGAACCAGGTCAGGTGAAATTCACACCGACAAGATGTTTCAACAGTATAATAAATGCGAAATAGTAAATGATGGAACCAGGTCCGGCGTATAGCACAGACAGGATATTCCGACAGAAATGTAAAGACAGAATAGTAAATGGAACCAGGTCCGGCGTATAGCACATACAAGATATTCCGACAGAAATATAAAGACAAAATAGTAAATGGATGTCACCAAGTATAGGGTATTCCGCGTATACAGGTTATTCCAACAGAATAAATATGAATGGATTAACATAAGGATTTCACCAAGTATAGGGTATACCGCGTATACAGGTCATGTATAGGGTATGCCACTTTTACAGGTTATTCCAACAGAATAAAAAAGAATGGAATAACATAAGTTCTCTTCAAGAAGAAAGAATAACACCCCTTACATTATTAGGAGATTGAATACTGCAGTAGTGTAGTAACCGAATACTCTTCTTCTTCGTCTCTTATTCTCTCTATACTTTCTCTCTCTATAGCTTGAATGAATTCGTGAAAAATAATGAAGCACTAGGCCTCTATTTATAGAAGATTTCTAGCTTAGCACTTGCCATGTGAAAAGGCAAGTGGTTTGACGACTGGTGATGTGAAAAGAAAAGTGGTTTGACGCCTGTAATGTGAAACGACAATTGGTTCGACGCCTGTAATGTGAAACGACAAGTGGTTCGACACCTGTAATATGAAACGGGAAGTGGTTTGACGTCTGGTAAAGGTAATTACTATTTACGAAGGTAATTACTATTGACGAAGGTAATTACTATTGACGAAAATAATTACTATTGACGAAGGTAATTACTATTGACGAAGGTAATTACTATTGACGAAGGTAATTACTATTGACGAAAATAATTACTATTGACGAATGTAATTACTATTGACGAAAGAGACTCTTAGATGATGACATATGGGCCCCCCATAAAATAACCAAACTTACCACAAACGTCTCATAACAGACTCTTTATCAAGAATTGGATAAATATTACCATAAATTATTTTATTTTTAATCAACACATAATTAATCTTTCAACAATTATTAGTCATTTATAACTTGTCGTCTCAATTATTGATTTAATAATATAACATATTATACAGATGATACTGTGATAATAATTGAATCAATAATATAAAAGATATAATGCAGCAATTACTGTAGCAATAATTGAGTATAGCTAAGTGACTTCTCACGTAAGCATCAATAATCAATACCGTGTGCTACAATGCAACCACGCGTATTACTGTACTTTTACTACCGAGTAGTTCAACAGTTTTAACGGTAACACCTCTGCCGTTATTTTATATAAAGATAATTTTGTCGTTTTCTAACTACGACAATACTTCCGTTGTGGGGTCCACTAATGATTGTGTCGTCGTACGAATATTCCCCGACAAAAAGAATATTCCCCGATCAAACGAATATTTTATAACAACTTGCGTACTTTGCAAAATTTATAAATATTACCCACAACTATAACATTATATCAAATTTATTCCATAATATTCAAAAATAATAATTATAAAAATTCATCTTTATTTATAAAAACTGGGGTCTTACAGATTTCTACTAAGGAAGGGCAGCACCCTGAATCTCTACGATTCCTTCAAGGCCAGCAGCCTTCGGACTTCAGTTCACTAAGAACTCTTCAAGGCCAACAGCCTTGAGACTCTTCTAGTTCCCTAGGAACTCTTCAAGCCCAACAGGGTTGGAACTTCATTTAGTCCCTCTGGACAAGGACCCTTTGGCCCTGCTTTGTTTAGTCCCTCCGGACAAGGACCCTTTTGCCCTGCTTCATTTAGTCCCTCTGGACAAGGACCCCTCAGGCCCTGGCTTCGTTGAGTTATTTGTTTGTTGTTGTTGGAGTCGGTGTTGAGCTGCTAAGATGTCTTCATGCTCTGAACATCTTCTATCCCTAGCAGCTTGGCTTTATAATCCTTGAAGAGCAGTTGAGTGTTGCATGATGCTTAACTTTTTATGTTGCTCAACTACTCCAGATGACCCCTTGATGAACTGCCTTGAAGATCATTCTCCTTGGTACTTGATGGATGCACATGAGATGCTTCTAAGATGACTGTAAGCTCTTCTGAAGGTACTTAAAAGCTTTCTCATGCTTGACACCAAGATGGGTTTTGTGATCTCCATTATTGCTACTCGATGCCTTCCCATGATGGACTTGCTAAATTGACCGTAAGCTCTTCTCTGTTATACTTAGAGTCTTCCCATGATGGACATCCAGATGGCATGATGCTCTTCTTTCTCTCGCCAGTTCAGAACACTCTTCATGTAGTAGAGCTCTCACTTCTATATAGTAGAGCTCACACTTCTACTTCTTGCTTGATCTGACTTTTGAGTGTTCTTGGTGGATCGTAGAGTGAGCCTCTGGACTTACTATCACTTGATTCGATCAGTCCACCTTCTCTGCAAAACTCACAACTCCAGCAGCATTTGATCTTTGAAACTCTTCTACATTTATACATCTTCCCAATTCTTCCGTAGGGAAGTAGTCGTTGGAAGCTATTCAAATCTCTTCGCAGATCTCGAGTTGCTTCAGGTAGACTGCTTGATGTGACATGTCATACTTTTTCTGACAATGCAGTTTACTGTTTTACCTGCCCTTCAGATGTATCACTTTAATGTCTTGGGCAGGTTGAAGATTTTATCTCTTCTGATTTCTAGATCAGAGGTTGTCCTTTTCCATTGATGCTCTCAATAAGCACTTGCTCGAATATTACTCTTCAGATTGAACCATTGCCAATGCTTCAGTCTTCAGGTATTCAAACTCTAAGATTCTGATGCATGTCTTCAAGGACCTGATCGCAGTGTCTTGTTGAGTGTTGCTCGTTGGTTGGTAGAGTTAACACTACGATCTGAAAGAGTGTTGATTGGATCTTCAATGTAGAACACCCCTTCTTTGTATTATTCAGTGCTTTAATACTTCTGTTTGCTTTGCAAGTTCTCAGATACTGATGGCCTGATTCCTTGCCCTGGTCCCCTTCTGAATATTAAGACACTTCAGATTTGTGGTGCGTCCAGCTTACTTTCTCCATGTGATCTCCCGTTCACTTATCATCAATGATCTAACACGACACTTAATCACTTTAGCCTTGCTTTTCAGAGGCTGACCAGTATCTCGGTTTACTTTCCATTAGTCCCTTCTTTGTTTGGAAAACACTACAATCTTGCTTACTTCCAAGGTTGTTATCTTCTGTTCTCTTGTCAGCAATTGCATTAGCTGACTTTTCCTTAGTCAGCTGCCGAAGTCTTCTTTGAATTATCTTGTGGAAGACTTCATCATGAATAGCCTTTCAACTCAATCTTGATGCTGATTGGATTGTTGCTTAGTTCTCCTGCTAGCCTGTATGTCATTTGTTGAGTGCTCTCTGGTTCCCTTACTGTGGACTGCATCTTTGTAGTGCCAACTAGAGGCTTCGTTCCTTTGGATATTCTGGGAGTGCTCATTCGTTGAGAACTGTATCTACTCTACGATCCTAACTTAGCATTATGAGCACTTCTTTTGGAGTAGTAGTTCTGTACTCTATGATTCAGCTTCGGCTGTGCAGACACTATGATCCCTAGATCAGATCTTGACACTCTACGTTTTCTGCCTTGTGCTTGTTGTCTTCATCTGATCTTGTCCGACTACGATCTCTGCATTTATTCAGTGGACTCTACGATCTCAGAGTGTAGCCAACGATCCTTGTCTTGGCTTTGGCATCGCTAGACTCTACGACTCTGAGTGTAGTCTACATTTCATACTTGGCTTCGACAGATGGTCGTTCGGCTTGTTGACAGGCTGTCTCTACGATTCTGAACATAACTTCTTCAGCACACTACGATCCCGAGAAGCTCTTCTCAACACACTACTATCTTTCTTCGTTTCTCCTGGAAGTCTACGAACTTCGAGATCTCACTATCTTGTATACTCCTATTCTGCCTCGATAGCTCTTGAGTTCACTCTGACTCTCCTGGCAGACTACAACTTTTGGTGCAGTGCTCGACGATCAGACAAGCCTATCTATTACAACATAAGATCAACCTAACATGCTTGATCTTTGTATATTTATAGTCCTTGTACATCATTTCTTTTTAAGGACTTCACAAAGCTGTTTTGCTTATATAGGATCAACCTAACATATTTGATCAATTCATTCTAAGTCCTTGTACATATATTTCTATTATCTATCAAAGGACTTTACAGCTTTTCTTTATGCAAACATACTTGCATATTCATTCATATATATATCATAATCAAATCATATATTAAATAGGAATATCATTCACATGTTTATTCCTGACAATCTCCCCCTATTTGATTATGACAAAAACAATAAGTGCATATGCATGTTATGAATGAATCTTAGATACAGTGAGCAGCTGTATTTCTAAACAGTTAATCATGAATGTCATTTATATTAATATGGCAATTATATATTCAGACATTCTACATCCTGGATCTAGAATATACTAACAGAGTAGAGATGTACCTCCTTGGCTCCATGTATGTTTTTAGGATGCTTGTTGATCAGCTACTCATCTGATTCTACTCCTTGCACTTGCTCCCCCTCAGATGATGATCTTCTATCTTTGCTTGGCTCCTCTTCATCACCTTTCTGATCTGGTTTCCTTTCACCTTCTATGATTTTGGTATCATCATCTTCAGGCTCCCCCCCTCAGATGATGATTCTTTATCTGTTGCTGCTACCTTCTTCTTTGACTTCTTTTCCCTTAACCCTCTGCTCTTCTTATTTCTTTGCCTCTTGTTCTCCCCCTTTTTGTCATCAATTATTTGAGAGAGTTGCTCAATGTTGGACATAAGCTGCTCCATTAGGTAGGAGGAGTTTGCAACTTCAAACTTTAGCTCTTGCTGTCCGAGTTCAAGTTGCACAGAGAAGCACTGTTTCAGATCGTCAATCTTGTCAGAGAGGGCTTCGATCTGCATTGCATTGGCCTCTTGAACTTGTAGAGCTTCTTCCTTCTGATCTTGGATGGCCTTCTGATAGATGTTATCTCTCTCTTGGAGTTTGAGAGATACATCAACCAAAATAGCTTGAAGCTTATGCTGGAAAGAGTCATCTCCTGCTGCGGTCTGCTTCTGTGATTCTTCAGTGAGCATAGATATCTTCTTGCTTAAATCATTAGAGCTCTTCAGTAGTTCCTGCTCCAAAGAAGTTTGATCCTCTTGATTGGTAGCTTCAGTATTGGCAATGGATTGGACTCTACGATTGTCATCTTTGGACAGATTTTCAAACGTGTGGATAATCTGAACAATTGTGGAGTACCAATTGCCTGTGGAGGATGATTGAGCGTCTGTTAGCAGTCCTTGATCATAAGGAGACTTCTGAGATTGGATTTGAACATCATAAGTAGTAGAGTGATCAGACTCTACGATAAGCTTCTTGGACATAGTTATTCTTCATTCAGAGTCCACCCTACGATCGTAGGAGATGTAGAGATTTCCAGCATGTTGCAGTTGATTCATTGAGGTGATCAGTTTCTACAAATCAGCAAGATCCTCTTGCAGAACTAATCATGCTCTGTGTGTTGTCAAACACTTAGAACATAGGCTTGTACATACATACTAACCCATCAGCAAAGATTACTTCACATAACGTTCATTATGTCTGTGTTCCTCTTATGACCCATTTCAGACTTCCTTCAAGATATCATTTTCAACCTAAAACTTGGATGGAGAGAAAATTTGTAGTCATTTGAGTTTCCATCCTCATGTTACTTTCTCTCTTCACCTTTTTAGGTAGATTATGACTCCTTGATAGGATACTGTTATAGTTCATAAGAAGATGCAATAATGATGCACATTTATAATAGTAAGGAACCATACCTTTTTACTGTCAGTTACGAAACAGTCATTTATTGAAGATATACTGAGTTTGGGTATTGATGTGCATGGCTTTACTTTTGCTCCTGACAGCTTAATGCTCTTGTTGGCCTTTCATCAATCAGTCGTGGTCTTGAAGATGTAGATCAAGAGAATCGTAGCATTAAGATCTTTGAAATTTTTTGAGTTTACAAAGATAGTACCCAGTTGTTGGTTGGTCACTCATAAGTTTGAAAAGATTTTCTTTCTCCTCTCGATCAACATTTCTTAGTACGCGTGACCTCTTCATCTTTCAGACTGATGAATGCTTTATTCTTTGTCACTGATGTCTCTTTCTCTCTTTCTCTCATCTTTTATTCAGACTACAAGATTGACTGCAGGCTAGGATTGGTCTTGTTGATATAGCAATCGAGGATATGGACCAATCTGAGAAGCTTCAGGTGTATACACATTTTTACCTATACACAATATTTCCAACGTGTGAGCTCTTCTGCATATAACAAGTTACTTACTACTAAACTAAGTTTAGAACAATGTTGGTGCCTTGGATCAGACTCAAAGCGATTAGCTTTTGAATATAGCATGAGAACCTGCTTTGATACCAATTTTTAGTTCCAAGAGGGCACAATAGATCTAGAAGGGGGGGGGGGTTGAATAGATCCTTTTTATTTCAAATACTTTTCTGGTTTATGATGTATTATTCATATTAGAGTATAAGACAAACATAAGAATCTTTTCAAGCACAGCAGAATAAGTAAAAGATTCCCCTTCATTGATATATTCATAATTATACGTATAATGTTCATTGGGTTAGTTTAGTTGTAAGCAGTTAAAACATACATAGCAGTTATAGCAGTTATAGACATAATGTAAATGACATAATGTAAAAGACACAAGAGGTTTTAAGTGGTTCAGAGACTCAAGCTCCTAATCCACTCTTATGCTTTCAACTAGCAGGATTTCCACTAAGGAAGGGCAGCACCCTGAATCTCTAAAATTCCTTCAAGGCCAGCATCCTTGGGACTTCAGTTCACTAAGAACTCTTCAAGGCCAGCAGCCTTGGGACTCTTCTAGTTCCCTAGGAACTCTTCAAGCCCAGCGGGCTTGGAACTTCGTTTAGTCCCTCTGGACAAGGACCCTTTGGCCCTGCTTTGTTTAGTCCCTCCGGACAAGGACCCTTTGGCCCTGCTTCATTTAGTCCCTCTGGACAAGGACCCCTCAGGCCCTGGCTTTGTTAAGTTGTTTGTTTGTTGTTGTTAGAATCGGTGCTGAGCTTCTAAGATGTCTTCATGCTCTAAACATCTTCTATCCCTAGCAGCTTGGCTTGATCATCCTTGAAGAGCAGTTGAGTGTTGCATGATGCTCAGCTTCTTAGGTTGCTCAACTACTCCGGATGACCCCTTGATGAACTGCCTTGAAGATCATTCTACTTGGTACTTAATGGCTGCACATGAGAGGCTTCTAAGATGACTGTAAGTTCTTCTACAAGGTACTTAAAATCTTTTTCATGCTTAACACCAAGATGGCTTTTGTGATCTCCCTTCTTGCTACTCGATGCCTTCCCATGATGGACTTGCTAAGTTGACCATAAGCTCTTCTCTGTTGTACTTAAAGTCTTCCCATGATGGACATCCAGATGCCATGATGCTCTTCTTTCTCTTGCCAGTTCAGAACACTCTTCATGTAGTAGAGCTCTCACTTCTACATAGTAGAACTCACACTTCTACTTCTTGCTTGATCTGACTTTTGAGTGTTCTTGGTGGATCGTAGAGTGAGCCTCTATACTCACTATCACTTGATTCGATCAGTCCACCTTCTCTCCAAAACTCACAACTCCAGCAACATTTGATCTTTGAAACTCTTCTACATTTATACATCTTCCCAATTCTTCCGTTGGAAAGTAGTCGTTGGAAGCTATTCAAATGTCTTCGCAGATCTCGAGTTGCTTGAGGTAGACTGCTTGATGTGACATGTCATACTTTTTTTGACACTGCAATTTACTGTTTCACCTGCCCTGTCAGATGTAACACTTTAATGTCTTGGGCAGGTTGAAGACTTTATCTCTTCTAATTTCTAGATCACAGGTTGTCCTTTTTCATTGATGCTCTCAATAAGCACTTGTTCGAATATTACTCTTCAGATTAAACCGTTGCCAATGCTTCAGTCTTCAGGTATTCAAACTCTACGATTCTGATGCATGTCTTCAAGGACCTGATCGCAGTGTCTTGTTGAGTGTTGCTCGTTGGTTGGTGGAGTTAACACTACGATCTGGAAGAGTGTTGATTGGATCTTCAATGTAGAACACCCCTTCCTTGTATTAGGCAGTGCTTCAATACTTCTATTTGCTTTGACAGTTCTCAGATACTGATGGCCTGATTCCTTGTCCCGGTCCCCTTCTGAATATTAAGACATTTCAGATTTGTGGTGCGTCCAGCTTACTTTCTCCTTGTGATCTCCCATTCACTTATCATCAATGATCTGACACGACACTTAATCACTTTAGCCTTGCTTTTCAGAGGCTGACCAGTATCTCGGTTCACTTTCCATCAGTCCCTTCTTTGTTTGGCAAACACTACGATCTTGGTTACTTCCAAGGTCATTGTCTTCTGTTCTCTTGTCAGCAACTGCATTAGCTGACTTTTCCTTAGTCAGCTGTTGAAGGCTTCTTTGAATCATCTTGTGGAAGACTTCATCACGAATGGCCTTTCAACTCAATCTTGATGCTGATTGGATTGTTGCTTAGTTCTCCTGCTAGCCTGCATGTCATTCGTTGAGTGCTCTCTGGTTCCTTTACTATGGATTGCATCTTTGCAGTGCCAACCAGAGGCTTCATACCTTTGGATATTCTGGGAGTGCTCATTCGTTGAGAACCGTATCTTCTCTACGATCCTGACTTAGCATTGTGAGCACTTCTTTTGGAGTCTTAGTTTTGCACTCTACGATTCAGCTTCGGCTGTGCAGACACTACGATCCCGAGATTAGATCTTGACACTCTACGATTTCTGACATGTGCTTGTTGTCTTCATCTGCTCTTGCCCGACTACGATCTCTGCATTCATTCAGTGGATTCTACGATCTCAGAGTGTAGCCTACGATCCTTGTCTTATCTTTGGCATCGCTAGACTCTACGACTCTGAGTGTAGTCTACGTTTCATACTTGGCTTCGGCAGATGGTCGTTCGGCTTGTAGACAGGCTGTCTCTACGATTCTGAACATGACTTCCTCAGCACACTACGATCCCGAGGAAGCTCTTCTCGACACACTACGATCCTTCTTCGTTTCCCCTGGAAGTCTACGAACTCCAAGATCTCACTATCTTTCATACTCCTATTCTGCCTCGATAGCTCCCGAGTTAACTCTGACTCTCCTGGAAGACTAAGACTTTTGGTGCAGTGCTCGACGATCAGACAAGCCTATCTATTACAACATAAGATCAACCTAACATGCTTGATCTTTCTATATTTATATTCCTTGTACATCATTTCTTTTTAAGGACTTCACAAAGCTATTTTGCTTATGTAGGATCAACCTAACATATTTGATCAATTCATTCTAAGTCCTTGTACATATATTTCTATTATCTATCAAAGGACTTTACAGCTTTTCTTCATGCAAGCATACTTGCATATTCATTCATATATATATATATATCATAATAAAATCATATATTAAATAGGAATATCATTCACATGTTTATTACTGACAGATTGGCCATCAATTACTGTGATAACCCAAATGAACTTGGAAGACGAAGTATGGGTTTAGATTTGATCTTGATAGCTTGTGATTGTATATTCTGCATTGTAATGGGATGTATGATTTGTGCTTAGGATAGACATATACCGAAGCACCACTCGTGGTCAATTAAGAACTTGGGCTTAAACCCTAATTATTTGTAAATCACATAGACATATAGTGGTTTTGGTAATGTGGGTGTTCATATGTATTCTATCCATTGTGGATTATATGTGATATGGGTATGGTACATTGAAAGAAGGCTATACTTTACTTTACTGTTCTCGACTAACAAACCAGTACAATTAGTTTGGCATAACATGAAGTGTATGGATTTGAATGAGTCAATAGATGAAATTGTAATATGAGATCTTCATTATCTATTTTCACTTTAGGGATAGTTAGGTTTATTTAATTTTCATAGTTTAAATATAAAATATATTATCCTTCGTTTAAATAAGACTGAAATGGTTATGAGTTAATGCTTGGTAAACTTTATTAGTTAATTCCCTATGGATCGATACTCGATTTACTCTGTATTACTTGTTGACGCATGTATACTTGCATGAGTTAGAGCTCTTTTGTTAAGGCTAAAAAAGAGGCAACAAGTTTTTGGCGCCGTTGCCGGGGAATTATTTTAATAATTTTTGCCAACATTAATTTCAATCAAATTAGTCTTAATTTAAACATTTTATTTTATTTTAATTCTCTTCCTATGTTTCTCTCTTTTCAGGTACCATGGGTGACTTTTCTTATCAAGGGCCTTATGCAAATAGTATTCAACCAAGGGACACAAGAACTGAAGGACTCAATGTCAGAGTTGGACAAGTACAGTCTGGGGGTGATTACCTCAACAACTATGTTTATCCCAATTATCCTCAAGGTTGGGGGTATCACCCAGATTCTGAATGGAGTTATAACTATCGAGACCAATACTGTGTCGCAAGTCCAACACATCCATCGAATTTCTCATATCCACCTCCAATGCAACAAGAAGAAAATTCAAGGTTGAAGGAATTCATGTCAAAAAGCATAGCAGACCATGAAGAGATGATGATGAGTCAGAAGTTATCAAGCCAAAATCTTAACAAACAGATGGAACTACTCATTAACTCCTCAATGAATGGTCCTAAATACATGGATTTTGAAACTAAAGAAGATAATTCAAAAGTGGAGGTTTTGTGGTTCAAGTTTGTAGCATCAACTAAGGAGACGATGATTGAGCAAGGGAGGTCAATTCGGAATCTGCAGAATCAAATGGATCAAATACTCGAAGCCTTGAACAATCGCCCTCAAAATAATTGTTGTTATGACATGGACGATGAAACTGATGGAGAGCCAGAGGTGTTCATGCCACTAAATGAACTGAAAGGAGTGGACATTGAGGAGACAACTGGGGGTATGGAAAATGAAGATCATGAGCTGACTTTTATAATACCCCAAGTGCCTTCTCAGTTAGAGTTGAAAAATTCAGTAAAATTTGCACACCCATGTCCCCTTGGTAGTCACATCCAAAGTAAGAATTTCTATGATTATGAGGCCTCTTACAAACCATGGTGGGCTGAGGAAGAGATAATAGAAGAAGAGAATCATGTTGTATCTGTCATGCCTCAATGCAAATATCTATTCACAGATACAATGGAAGGAGCACCTGGCTATGTAATAAAACTGGGGACATCATGGATAGGAAATACGCTAGGTTGCTTCAATTCACAGACATGCATGATGGGGAACCTACCAAGGCACATAGTGGTTCTAATGGATGGAGGGTTCTTAGCTTATCGTAGAGGAATTGGATAGCGGTGTCAGAAACAGAGTCCAGCTAACGGACTATAAACCGAGCGCTAGATGGGAGGCACCCCATCCAATCTTTCTCCCTCCTTGTTTAATTCTTATTTACATTTCCATATTTAGTAGATGTTAGATAGTGGTAAGTCTTAATAATAGTTTTATTGTTTCTCCTCTTAGGTTCAAGCCAATTGGTATAAGCATTTAGGATCAAACAGAAGTTAAAAACTGAAGCTGCCAGAGTACAGGGTCGCGCGGCCGCGCCCAACTACAAGCCAAACACCGCGCGGCCGCGCGAGAGCTCAGTTACAGAAAAAATGCTAAATTTTTAGAATTTATGACTCAAGCATTTGGACAGTTAGACCCCACACTCAGTCTCCAACTATAGAATATCTCAAACTTAGCCATCGCCTGATATACCATCGGTTCACGAGGAGGCGAACAGAGATGACATTGCCACTTAGGGGAATATTCTTTCACTTTTAATTACAATGAGGGCATTGTTTATTTTAAGTTTGGGGGTATTGAGTTAAACTGAGTAGTTGTTGCATATAGTTAGTTGCATATAGTTTGATTGCATGTTTAAGTTGCATAGTAGGGGTATTTTAGTATGCTTTTTTTTAGTTTTCTTTTGTCTTGTTTACTTAGTATGTGTTTAGTTGCATAACATTGCATAATCTCAGGCTTTTAGTTAGTTGAATTCTAATTTGACCAATGATGACATAGAAATTTTATAGATTTTTGAATTCAGTGGATATCTTGAGCTGAGTTATAATTTTATACAGGATATAATTCATGCTTGTTGTTTAGATGTTACCAGGTAGCACGACATTGTTCCTATTTGCTTATTGGTTAAGATTAACATGCTTGTCTGTTGAGAGGAAAATGTTGTTTTTAATGATAGAATTGTGTGGGAAGTGAGTAATGACTATGAAGACAGTTAAACTCAAGTTTTGGGGAACACATGGGTATGCTTACTCTATAAAAAAATAGAAAAAAATATTGAATAATTACCGTGGCTAGTCTTGTTTCGGGGCCTTTGTTACTTGAGTAAGTACGCCCGAGGGGATTGTCTCTACACCTAGCGCCCTAAGGTCTTAATGGTCTGGGTGTCGTTGGTTGAAAGTTCGCTAAGGGGTAGCACTGTTAGCCTAATGGAATGAGACATTGCACAGACATGGGAAATATATATATATATATATATATATATATATAAAATAAAAATCAATAAACACCGCGGGAAATTACGAAAATCGCCCCGTGAGTAAAAATAAAGCAGAATAAACCCTTTGTTGAACCTTAGCTTGTATTGATGTGTTGGAGTAGTTGTTGTTTCATTTGTATGCATAGTTCTTGGTTTGAACCTCAATTTTCTTTCTTAAGTAGTATAACATTTGAAATCCTCACCTTTTTCAAGCTTATATGTGAACACATCACACACACACACAACATCTTTATAGCAAGTTAGGATTATATGATTGTATGTCATTATGCCTTTAGCTTAGTTTGATGCTTTGTTCTTGAATCTTGATATTTCTATGAGGCATATCTTATTGGAATTCTTAACATGGCTGGAAATCTGGGGATTCATTGTCATAGTAGCGTAGCTTGCATAGCATGTAGATTGCATTATATTGTGTTGCTTGCGGACAAGCAACGGTTTAAGTTTGGGGGTATTTGATAAGTGGATTTTTTATACACTTATCTGGTATGTTTTAGTTGAATTAGTTACTTATATTCATGTGTCTTAGTTACTTTTCATGCATTTTGTGTTCATTTTTTAGGTTATACGTTTGGGAGCAGTGTGAGCGATTTTTGGAAAGGAAAAGCAAAGAAATGCAAAGAAAAGGCAATCCGGACATCATTTGGGCTTTCATGTTACTTCATGTTCTTGGTTCGGAACTTAGCTTAAATTTTAGAGCATCTTCGTAGCTTTCTTGAACATCTTGAATCATTCTAATCTGAGTTCGGATGCAAGAGTTATGATCGTTGTACCAACGGACGTGAAACTTCACTGTTTTGGTTAGCCATTTTCATATCAGTCCCTTCCAGCTCGATTTCAACCTTCATCTGGCCAGAATTTCTCAATTATCAAAGAATAAAAGTTGTAGAGCTCGTCGATATCTTCGATTTGATAGGTTCTAGGCCCCGTAACTCTTCCCGGATCAAAGGTTATGGCCATTTTACCAGAGCAGACTGCAGCAGAAAATCACCCACGAGAGGGCACGCGAATTCCGTGCGGCCGCGCGACTTACAGTAGCAAAAAGACGCGATTTTTAGCTTTCACGCAAGCGTCCAACTCAGGCCATTTCATGTACGGCCGCGCGACTTCGAGTGCTGACCAACGTTGACTTTTCATTAAACAATGCAATTAACGCGTAAAGGAGAGGGGGATTCAATTAGGGCTTATATATTAGACATATTTTCATCATATAAACAGATATACCACCCCTTGGGGCTGAACAACATATTAAATATGCTCTTTTCTTCTCTTTCTCTTTAGATTAGATTAGAACCCTAGATTAGATTAGAGTTGAAGATTGAAGCAATTTGAAAGCATAAGGAATTCAGATTTGAAGCAAGAGAGATCTGATTTGCATTCCTAATTCCCTAACATCTCTTTACTTCTATCTTTATTTCTCAATGTGTAATCTATTGTGGATGATGCATTTTGATTCTAGGATGAGCTAAACTCTATTTTGAGATTACAATGGATTCTATGGATTAGTTTAATCTGATATATTTCATTGTTAACCTTATTGATTTCTATGGGATTGTCTATTAAGATTCATGCTTATTTGCTTAGTTGATTGGCCATCAATTACTGTGATAACCCATATGAACTTGAAAGATGAAGTATGGGTTTAGATCTGATCTTGA
Source organism: Panax japonicus (assembly GCA_020205505.1). Classification (NCBI taxonomy): domain Eukaryota; kingdom Viridiplantae; phylum Streptophyta; class Magnoliopsida; order Apiales; family Araliaceae; genus Panax; species Panax japonicus. The sequence goes on along the minus strand of CM035101.1, from coordinate 45,116,355 downwards.
TAGCTTGTGATTGTATATTCTGCATTGTGATGGGATGTATGATTTGTGCTTAGGATAGACATATACCGAAGCACCACTCGTAGTCAATTGAGAACTTGGCCTTAAACCCTAATTATTTGTAAATCACGTAGACATATAGTGGTTTAGGTAATGTGGATGTTCATGTGTATTCTATCAATTGTGGATTATATGTGATATGGGTATGGTACATTGAAAGATGGCTATACTTTACTTTAATGTTCTTGACTAACAAACCGGTACGATTAGTTTGGCATAACATGAAGTGTATGGATTTGAATGAGTCAATAGATGAAATTGTAATCTGAGATCTTCATTAACTATTTTCACTCTAGGGATAGTTAGTTTAATTTTCATAGTTTAAATATAAAATATATTATCCTTCGTTTAAATAAGACTGAAATGGTTATGAGTTAATGCTTGGTAAACTTTATTAGTTAATTCCCTGCGGATCGATACTCAACTTACTCTGTATTACTTGTTGACGCATGTATACTTGCATGAGTTAGAGCTCTTTTGTTACGACTAAAAAAGAGGCAACACCCACCCTGGTGAGCCTCCCACCAATAGTTGGCTTCCCCCTTCATCATATAGGTCGCAAAAGAAGTCTTTTACGCCTCAGCTACGTTCATAATAACAAATGCCTTCTCTATTTCCTTGACCCATGTCTGTACCTCAATTGGGTTCGTCGTTCCTTTGAACTCATGTGGACCTACACTCTTAAATTCTTTAAAGGAAGTTGTTTGGGCTACCCTAGGTCCTGCGGGTACTCTACCCCCAGCTTGGTTAAATCCAGCCGTTAATAAATTAATGAACTCTTGAATAGGGTTATTAGGACCCCATTGTTATCATTATGCGATTCCGCCTCTTGGTTGCATTGTCTTCTTCTTGGCGGCATTTCTGATTAAATAAATAAAGTTCCGTTATTACTTATTTGTTTACTTCGTTATTAGTCGTCAAACAACTGAACAATAACTCATACACAATAAAGCACATAACAAAAAAAACTTTCTTATATTAAAATGCTTCTTTATAGTTCAAAACTATTTACAAGTTGCTTTCCATAGCCGAAAGCTATTACATATATATCCCGCGATTGACTTTTACAAAAACTGGTATTTACAAAAAGACTACCCTTTAATTATACAAAAGATACTACACAAAAGTGTGTACCATACTAATACCTAATACTGCCTAACAGCATTTTCATGCTTCTCGTTCGCTAGAATCGACACAATATCTTGACTTATAGTATGTCGAGTCTATCCCGACTCAATAGAATAACAAGCTATCTTAAGCTTGAAATCCTCATGCGCACTGTCATTTATATATGACATTTGTGCTATCTTCTGGTCTTTTTCAGCCATTTTCTTACGAAGTTCTACGACCTCGTTCTTATAGTCCCTAGACTTGTCAGTCATGAGAACTTTCTCATCATGTTCTATCTCATAGTCTGACTCTGCAGACTCCTTGGCTCCATAGAGATCGTTGATCTCTTCTTTCTGGTGTTGCACCATATTGTGCAGTTGCACGTTACGGTCAAGCACCGAGAAGTACATTGCCCTCATAGTCTTTGTAGGTGTTGACTCTGGGGCAGGCATCACCGTATTAATCGATGTTACCTCCATGTCCTCCTCCACATCAATCATCATATTCAAATATGATGATATTCCCATGGTCTCCTTAGAATAATACTCATCGGGCTCTGACTCTTCTAGAATCACTATAGGTATGTCTACTATAGGCACAGGTACTGGCTCAACTCGATTCACAGACTCCTCGCTGACCACATGTGTATCCCTATACATCACGCTATCGACCGACATCTACAATAACATATAACAAATTGATTAGTACATAATACATAATAATATAAGCACAAATCACATTTAATCCATTTAGGGTTACTTTCCATCTTTTAAATCTTTCGGTACTGAGTTTCCTCAATACCTAATAAACTCATTTGACTCGAGTTAACTTTCTCCGGACTCTTCCTTTTCCTAACGAGGTTATTAGCCTAAGGTTCTTCCCCCTTAAGTTTTATAACCTAATGCTTTGATACCAACCTGTGACGCCCCCAAATCCGGGTATCTTCCAACCCGACAGATGGTGCTCCACAATACTACAATCCATACAACCATTCCATTGAGATAACAACAAAATGAGTGTAATTACTATCTTTGTATTACATTTGTAATAAATCCTTTTCCAGGTTCATAAACTGAATACATTCTTTGTTATTCATAAGTATATTACATACAATTACACTAATCTATTACAGGATGATTAATTGTCCATCTTAGCCTTGCCTTTATCTCTCTTAGAACACTCAGTTCGTTCGGCTTTAGCTACAAATATATGGTTCAAGCAAGAATGAGCATAACTAGCTCAGCAAGTCTTAACAAAGAATCATATGAATGTCACATTAACAATTACATGTTTTACTTCTATAACTGAACAATTAACTACGAAGCACTATGAAACATTTGACTAGTACTTCTCATGTCATAACAACAATTCCAAAGTACATATAATAGCTTCGAAATTCTGAACCGGTCAATAGACCATGAACATACTCTTTTCATTTTCATACTTGAAAAGGACATCCGGCACTAAGGCCATCCATCCGTCTTTACTTACGAGCACTTCTAGGTGATCAGCCTATTGTACTCTATGTTGATCAACACTCTTTCGTTAAACGTATTTACGTTTAATATTTGGCTACCTCGCGTGCCCATCGAATAATCGATGAAAAATACTTTTGTTTGTACTTTTCATCCGTACCAAATACTTGGCATAGGATAGCGTTAACAGTTCTATATCGAAAGACTTGTAAGCAAATCAATCAATTCTTCAGTATTAGTCTAGCCGAGTTAAAACAGGCATTGACTCTTTCTTTAAAACCATTTATGCATCTTATAATATGCATCACACAGAACTTGGATAACACGAAGGTTAGACAAGCGTTAAGAAAGACTTGACTTCAAACGTCTTCGAATATACAATTCAACAATTCTCAGCCTTTACAGGATCTACATGATATATTCACATAGCACACTATAATTAGTATCAAACAACTAACTTTATTCTCCCTAACCAACTTCTTTCTCTTCTATGTCTTACTTGAATTAACTTCGTTATTAAAGTCGATTCGACTTTCTATACTTTGTTACGGCTCATTAACGTTCTTACGTCATTAACCGACATTCAATCATTATTGGTGAAGTACCAACGTTGAACCTCATTTACGGTTTACTTAATACGTTCTCGCGTTCTTCGTTTAATTTCTATTAAACCTTACTAAATCTTCTAACATTATCACCTTATAAGTGATTTAAGGTCAGCTTGATTATGTACATTAAATACCTTCAATGTCTTACTTTAGGTCCACATTCAAATGGAATACAAACCTAACTTAGTCAACATTTTCACACTGCCGGTGCGGCGCGACATCCCTATTACTTTAGTGGCGCTGTGGCGCGAGTTAACAGGGGACTCGGCCGGATCTGGCGCTGTGGCGCAACCATTATACACTGGGTTGGCGCTGCGCCGCCGTCCAAGTGTACCAGTTGGCCAAAACAGTTTTGCTTTTCTAACGAAACTCCCGGCTTCATAACTTCTTCGTTTTACATCTGAATTGATCCATTTAAAAGCCTACAACTCACAAATCACATCCTTTACGTGTTCATATATGAATTTCACATTTTTGAATCTGTTAACTCGCAATTCACCTTTGAGTTCATTTTTGAGCGTTCGTTTAACGTTTTCGACCGTTCAATACTCGTTTTCTTCGTTATAAGTCAGAATTCGACGATTCTTGTGCCAACGACTCTTAATTACCTTATCTCACATGTTGACATTGGAAACCAATGTTTTCAAGACACACGGAAACTTTTGACCCCTAATCTGAGATTTTTTTCGTTTTTGACGTTTAACTCTATTTTTGCAAAATTCGCAATAACTTCGTTAATCATGTTCTATAAGCCAAATCAAATGGAAAACTCCATTGATTCACCATATACTTCCTATCCAAACAATATGCGCATTCCTTAGCTATAACAGTTTTCAAATCGTTCATTCATAACTAAGTTCACAATCAAGACTTTCTACGGTTTTAACTCACGTAAACACTTACTATTTCTATTTGGTCATGACCTATGAATGATTTGGTCATTAAACGACATCCTTATATCTCCTCAATAAACAAGCTCCACCAATCTACGATTCTTCTACGAGAAAGAAATCGAAAAAAGATGAAGACTGCGATTTATGAGAATTTACCTTTGTCGTTCTTCACGTTCTTAGAAAACGTCTAATGGTTTGCTTGGAAGTAGAATGATCAAGTGTTTCTAGCTTTTTCTCTTTCTCAATATAGGTTGGACAATCTTTGTAAAACACTAAATAACCAACCTAAGTTTTGTATTTATAGAAATTCAAATGAGGGGCAAAATGGTCATCCTATCACCTCCTTACTATTCCACCTCCTTAATCAACTTAGCCACCAAGTAATCACTTTACTTGGTGGCCAAGTGGCCGGCCCACCTCCCTTTTTTGTCATCCCATGGGTTGCCCCATGTGTTTTACCCATCCCATGACCCACCGGTTTGACCCGCGATTTAACTTTTTGGATTGGGCTTGACATAACTTAACGTTGGGCCTTAACTTGGGCTTGCTTATATAATTCATTGGGCTTGCTATTGGTTTAAGTCCAATTGGATTATACAAAAATTCTTTACTCATACTCCATTAATACTTCTCGTATTCTACGCGTATAACTCCCGTATTCTCTTCGTCTAATACTCATATGATATTCTTATTATACGCCGCATTATTCTTCATACCATACTCGTATTCATACTAGTATAATACTCGTATCTCATATGTATAATCATCAAAATGACTATACTCATTGCATTTCCCTTTCAAAAATCTCTCTCAAACCCTTAGGTTTTAAGTCCGCATGTGAAAACTTCGTTTGCCATAACGAAAATATTATTGGATATTCCATAATATCTTCATATTCTAACCTTACACGTTTCTCGAAATTTCAAACCCTAGCTCTGAACGAAATCGGATGAATAGTGTGTTTACGGAAAACTTCTCGGAAAACATTCATTTCCATCTTGATAATTCAAAACAATTAATCCTAGCACAAAGCCAGAATACTAACCACATCCACACATTCTAGGTCATAGAACGACCTTCGAACATCGTACTCACATAATAACTCAATTAAATTCATTTAATTCACATAATCAAATAAAAATTTAATACATTCAAAATCCAAAATTCTCGGGCGTTACAATACTCTTATGGGGTAATCGAAATTGAAAATCTAAAGAGTGGAGAAATTTTCAAAGTGAATGGCCAATGACTCGAACCCTTTTTAGAAATGCTAAACGAACCAGAAAAGGTGGTGTACCTTGTTGACCCACCTGATTCAGAATGATTGGCACTGCACTTGTATTTGTAAGTTTGTATGTATATTTTTCTTTTGTCATCCGGCTCCTGCCCCATCCTACAAGGTAAAAAAAAATTCATTTCTTTGTTCTCTTTCTTCATTTGCATACATTAAGGACAATGCATGATTTAGTTATGGGGGAATTTGTTTGTATTATTATATTAGAACTTTTTTTAGCAACAATCGTAAGAACAAATTTTAAAATGAAAATTTCGTTTGGCTTTTTATGGATTGAATTTATCCGAATAAGTGTCCGTGGAGTTAAAATTCATGAGTAAAATATTAATAAAGGATATATTAAAGAATTGATATAGTCTCTATGGTTCAACCTCCACTTACCAAATCTAAAATAGATGTTGTCCACTTACAGTACATAATTTTAACACATCAGCCGGTTCAGACTTCTTGGACACTTTATGTTGATGGGTCATCAACTTCAGATGTCAGTGGAGCTAGGGTAATTCTGATGAGTCCAGAGGGGTTTCAAGGTTCAACAAAAAATTCACTTCATGTTTAAGCAGACTAATAACGAAGCTGAGTATGCGGCAACTTTGGTTGGGCTACATTTAGCGAAGAGCTTGGAAGCTCAGTGACTGATCATTTTCTGCGACTCTCAGTTGGTGGTCAAACAAATATCAAGGGAGTATGAAGCTCGGGGGAAAGGATGACCAAGTATCTTGCCAAAGTTAAAGATCAGCTCCATTATTTCAGTTCATTTACTTTCTAAGAAGTGGACCGATCAAACAATAGTACTATTGTCGATGCCCTATCTAAGTTGGGTAAAACGAAGGTGATTTCATTTAGAGGATCGATATACTTGGAGGTCTTGGATGCCCCAAGTGTTCAGAGGACGGAAGTGTTAGTGGTGGAAAGATTGGATTGTTGGCTTACCCTTTATATAGAGTATCTAAGTGATGGGGTTCTACCTTCGGCTCTGATGCAAAAAAGATTAAGTGTAGGAGTTTAAACTTTTTATTGATTAATGGTGACTTGTATTAACGTGTATTTTCTTCAACTCTTCTAAAGTGTTTAGTTTCGTTTAAAGCTAAGTACACCCTTTGGGAAGTCTATGAGGGGATCTGTGGTGACCACATGGGTGCCAAGGCGTTGGCATATAAGGTGATTCGACAAGGTTACTACTAGTTAACGTCTTTCAAGAGGCAAAGTACTATGTTAAGAAGTTTCCTAAATGCCAGTTGAATAGCTCTATTCCTCATCAGATGGGCGAAGAGTTGTTCTCTGTCTTATCCCTGATCCCGTTCACAATTTAGGGTATCAACATCTTGGGTCCATAGTCAAAGGACAAAGGGCAGGTCAATTTTGTGGTAGTAGCAATAGACTACATGACCAAGTGGGTGGAGGTTAAACCACTTCGGACGATCACAAACCAAGAGTGTTTAAAATTTCTTAAAAAGTTTGTGGTTTTTCGGTTTGGTATTCCTATGGTGCTGGTGTCTGATAATGGAAGACAGTTTGTAGGGTCCAAGTTCAAAGAATTTTTGAGAGACTTTGGTATTCAACATCGGAAGACTTCAGTTGTTTATCCTTAGTCCAATGGCCAGGTAGAAGTCGTTATCCGGACTCTACTCAATGGAATTAAGAGAAGGTTGGACGAAGCAAATTGAATGTGGCCTGAGGAGTTACTCAGTGTTCTATGGGTGTATCGGACCACTCCTCCGACAATAACATACAACTCGTCGTTTAGATTAGCATATGGGACTGATTCCCTTATTCCGGTTGAGATAGGGTCTACTTCGATTCAAGTCAGCTATTATAAGGAGTTGTATAATGATAAAGGTATTTGCTTCAATTTGGATTTGTTAGAGGAAGTTTGGGAGTAGGCCTTGGTAAGACTAAAATCTACCAACGAAAAACGACCTGAAATTATAATAAAAGAGTTCGACAAAGGAAATTTGAAGTTGGTGATTTAGTTCTTCGGGAGGTGGAGGCATCGGCGCCCCAAAACCTCAGAAAGTTGATGCCTAAATGGGAAGGGCCTTATGAGATTACTAAAGTGCCGAATCCAGGTACTTATCGGCTTCGAGAAATGGATGGTTCAGAATTAAAAAATATATGACATGTTGGGAGGCTTATGAAGTATTATCAATAAATTATGTCAAGTTATTTTCTTTTATGACTTTGTAAATTTTTTTAAAGTTATTAATAAAAATGAGCATTCAATTTTGCCAAAAGATAGTTTTTTATTCATTTCAAATATTTGTACATTGGAAATTATTTACATTTAAAATAAATGATGCAATAATTATTACTGAGGAGGAAGGTCGACTTCATCATCGAAATAATCCAAGATCTGGGTATCTAGATCGGCCGCCAATTTTTTCTCCCTTATTCTTTCTTTGTGGCTTTGATGACCTTCAGCAAATTGGGGGATGATTTGGTTGTTTAATTTAGGCTATTCCTAGTATTCCTCGATAATTTTCTGCTTTTCGGCTTTTGAGATAATTGATTTTTTTTTAATTTTTAATCGTTCTTGTTCTTTCTCCAAGTCTGGCGTTACCTTTAGAAGGTTTCTCAGTTTCTAATCGATTTTTTTGAACTAACCTTTATTGGTTGTGTATGCTTTTTTCAAGGCCTCATTGTCTTCCTTCAGCTAGGCCCATTCCACCAGAAAATTTTCCTTTTGTTCTAAAAGCTCGGAGATTTTCCACTTTAGCCCTTTCCCTTCCGAGGATAGCTTTTTGGCACGGAGCATGTCGCCATTATGTTATCCTTTTTCTTCAATCAGTTCAGAAGTACCAGTGTTCAGTTCTGCCTGGAGACGTTCGGCGGCAACTTCATGTTCTTCTTCTGCGCTGATATCTTTTCAACCCGGAGCAGCAGTCGGTCGAAAGATGACAGTGCCTTAGAAGAGTATAAATGTATTAGATGGATGTGTGGGATATTGGAACTCTTAAAACATAAGGGGAAAAGTTAGTTGTGAATTTAGTATGTACATAAGTCAATCATGTTTGATGATAAAGCATATACTTTGTAACAATCTTATTCATTTATTAATAAAAAGTATTAATTTCTAAAGGGTTTTAATTATTCATTTAAGCAATGCTTTTAGAATAATGTTGATGATCATTCTAATGAGATCTAAATTCTTAGAAAGCTTAAAACTAAAATAGTTCCCAATCGTTGGATTACTATATAGGGGATTAGTGAATCCAAATAGATTGGTACATACGTTGCTTGCTCAATGGATGAGGATGATTGATCTCATGATCATTTTTGTGGAGACAGTAAAGCAAGTATGTAGGTGCTTATTAGAGAATAAGTTCACTGAACGTGGCTCGCTAAGGAATACCTAATGGATTTTTACTTGCATGTCAATAGGAATTCCTGTAGTGATAGTAGTACAAGTGATCCTTGGACTTGAGATCATCATAGTATCTTGTGTATGATGAGTTATACTTTGACTTATTCCTTGAGACCCTTAGGGTATATCAAAGGGTATTTTTGGGTGTAATAAGTTGTACAGAGAGATAATGTATTATCAATAAAGAATCTACCGCTTCTAGTAAAAGAAGAGAAATGTCCTATGTGATTCGATAAATGACAACCAAGTAGTCCTTGGGCAATGTAGAATGAAATTAGAAAAGAGTTTATAATTTGCATTATTTGGAGTTGTGCATTTAAGGATCGAAATACATATAATTAAATAAAATAAGACTTGACAGTCATTCCATGTCTTATATTTAATTGAGACATTGTATGGTGGAATGATTGAATTGTACAGTATCTATTTACTCAAAGTTTTTTTTATGATTAATGTTGAAATCTATATTATCTAGAAAGTCGTTAATCACTAGGGAGACTTATCCCTATTGTAGAATAAATATTATTTATTTAATTAATTAAATTAATAATTTAATTATTTATTTAAATAAGATTAGAATTGTTATAATTGATTTATTCACAACCGGTTGAATATGGAGAACCTAAAGGGTCACACCATAAAAGGAAGAATAATTATGTAAGAAACAAATGACATAATCGTAATAATAAGTTAAATATATTTAATTTATTCAATGATGATGGAATACATTAAATAGCTTAATATTTATTATTTAATATTTTGGAAATATTAAATATAAATTAATAAGAGGAGTCTTATTATTATTATTACTATTATTATTATTTAATTCCTAAAGGAGTTTGGGAATTAATTAATAAAAATACTCTCATATATCCTAATAAGATAGGAGGCTAATTAATTAAAAGAGTTTAATTAATTATTCCTAATAAGATTGGGAGTCTAATTAACTAAAGGAGATTAATTAATTAAAATAAAATATAATTCCTTAATTGTTAAGAAATGTTGCCTACATCTATAAATAAGAGTAGTCTTATTATGGGTGGTTGTGGTTGTTAACTTTTTCACAACATGCGTTATCCCAATAGTTGGAAGAGTACACCATTTTCTATGAGAGATAGAAAAACTAGGATTTTGCCAAACACCCTTCTTCTTAAATATTTTTTCCCTTGGTGGATCACCTCAGGCCAAACACTTGGGTGGCTAACGTTGATCAAAAGAAGGAACCAAACCTGGTGTATTCAAGTTGAATGCGAAAAAGATTGGAGGTGAACTTGTACCTGAGGAAGCTCGAATCTTCAAGAGTATGATTCATGTTCTTCATATTTTCATTTTATTAATAATTATGCATAAAAAATTATCCGGGTATATGGTTTGTAAAATATTAAACTCTGATTTTCCATGCTTCCGCTTATTTTGTGCAATATGACTGCGTTCATGAATATTACAAATCCAACAGTGGCATCATAGCCAAACCTTTATACGAATTATTAATTATTTTCATTTGATATGTATGTTGATATATGTTTAGAATAATTTAATTGGGCGTAATTTTGATGTATAAAATTTATTTAAAAAGAAAAAAAAAAGAAAAACCGTTATAAATTTATATATGTAAATATATAAGATACATTCTGGTGGAATCACGGAACGGTTACTGTACTATGATTAACGTGGTATATATATATATATATATATATATATATATATATATATATATATATATGGAAAATGATCCATAGCAAGTATTTGCTATGGATAAAAAATGGGCAAATAGCATCATAACCATCCATTACAATAATTAAGGACGAAGATTAAAAAAGGAAACACGTCTTCCGCTACTTCGTCTAGCGGACTCTCTAAAATAATAAGCCACATCCGCTAGACCAAGTAACGGATGAGAGAAAATTACCCCCAAGCGGATAAGGGAGCCAGCGAAGCAACAGATTTTCAATCCCTGAAATATTAATTCATTGGGTTCTTGTGATCGAAATGGAAAACAAAAACTCTAAAATAAAAATAGTGATCCATGAAATTGAACACAATTTTTTAGATATATAATTTAAGTAGTTTAAAACTTTAGAAAAAAAATTAAAATTTTGATTTGAAGATTAATTAGATATATATATATATATATATATATATATATATATATATATATATATATATATATATATATATATTCTTTGATTTATCCTAAAATTAAAGATTTTAAGTAGATCAAGTAATATTAATTTTTTTTCACAAATGTTTTGAAAAAAATAAATTTCATTAAAAATCATCATTTTTTGGGATGCTTGTGAATTAATATTTCAGGGATTGAAATGAAATATTTATAAACACTTCTTAGCTAGCCTCTCTTATAATTAATGGTACCTTGGGATCCGCTTGGGGTTAATTTTCTCTCATCCGCTACTTGGTATAGCGGATGTGGCTTATTATTTTAGAGAGTCCGCTAGACGAAGTTGCAGAAGACGTGTTTCCTTTTTTAATCTTCACCCTTAATTATTGTAATGGATGGTTATGATGTTATTTACTCATTTTTCATCCATAGCAAATACTTGCTATGGATCATTTCCCTATATATATATATATATATATATACAACAAGGATCAGGTCCGGACTCCCGGACCTGATCAAAAACGGACCCCATTTTTTTTGCTTTTTTTTTAAATAACTAAAAAAATATTTAATATTTTTTGGAACTGAAATTTTTCCATAATACAATATTTTGGGGGTGATTTGAATACCTATACCAAAAAATGGTGGTACAGTCTGCACAGACTGTACATACATGTTTTGTTATACGTACTCAAATCACACCCAAAACATTGTATTATGAAAAAAATTTCAATTCCATAATTTTTTATTTATTTGTTTTAGTTGTTTTAAAAAAAAGCAAAAAAAAAGGTCCGAATTTTAAACCTGTCCGGGAGTCCGGACAGGATCCGACCTCTATATATATATATATATATATATATATATATATATATATATATATATATATATATACGGAAAGCTTCAAGAGCATAATTCTTAAATAGCATAATGCCTTAAATAGCATAATTTTATCAAAACGACGTAGTTTTGTGAATACGCTGTGGCATTTTTGTAAATACGCGGTGGCATGGTATTTATAAAAATGCCACCGCGTATTCACAAAACTACGTCGTTTTGATAAAATTATGCTATTTAAGGCATTATGCTATTTAAGAATTATGCTCTTGAAGCTTCTCATATATATATATATATAATGTTACATGTTATATATATACTTAACAGATGCATATTTCGTTATTATATATATACATCATCCTGATTCTTTTGAATATGAATATGATTCACATTGTGATTCTCTCTCTCTCTCTCTATATATATATATATATATATATATATATATATATATATATATATATATATAATATTCTAATAATTTTATAATTAAAATAAAAATTTTATTTTAATTTTAAAATTGAATTTCATGCTAACTAATTAGAGGTAGAATTGGATTCCATGATAACTAATTGGAGTTGAAATTGGATTTCATGTTTCATTAAATAAAAGAGTTTATTTAGATATGAAATAAGATTTCATATTATTCAAAATAAAGGAGTTTATTTGTGAATAAGAAAGAGAATCCGTATTTTCTTAAATAAAGGAGTTTATTTAGATATGGAATAAAATTTCATATTATTCAAAATAAATGAGTTTATTTGTGAATAGGAAATAGAATCTGTATTTCCTTAAATAAAGGAGTTTATTTAGATATGTAATAAGATTTCATATTATTTAAAATAAAGGAGTTTATTTGTGAATAAGAAAGAGAATTCGTGTTTCCTTTAATAAAAGAGTTTTTTTTTCATGGAATTGGATTCCATAATTAATAAAAACAAATGAGTTTATTTTGATTAAAAAATTTGATTAAAATAAAATAGTTTATTTTCTTCAAGATTGGATAAATTAAAATAAAAGAGGTTTATTTTGATTTAAATTTAGATTAAAATAAAGGAGTTTATTTTGATTCAAAATTAAATTTTATGCTAACTAAATTTTCCAATTAAATGATATCAATATATATATTGAATGATTAGTATTCGTGAGATGAATTTATTTATCGATGTATATGTAGATGTGTATGATAATAAATGAGATTTATTATGGACTATTAATCAATGTGATTGAATTTTATTTTAGTTAGATGCAAGAATGTATGGGTTTTATTAAATGGGGTCTGCGTACCTCGTATTCTCAAATTTTTTTTCTTAATATAAATTATATCATCCTCTTATGTACTTCCCCTTGACTACTGATCAAAGTTTCTATTTATTTAAAATAGTTTTGTAATAGAAATAATTATAATTAATTTTGAAGAATTGGAGATCAAGGAGCAAGGAGCATTTGAAGACCCGTTTGTAATGGAGCCCGAGTTTAAATATAATAGTTATATTTAAATTTAATTCTTGCACCCTAGGTTTGACCTTTTGGTTCACTTGGTGGTTCTAGTGAACCAAACTAGAATAAAGTCCATAATCAATCCGGGTAGAATATAATATTCTATATATGCATGCTGGTATTATATATATTATATATTATACAAACATGTTTCACATGTTTAATAATATGATGCGTATTATATATATATATATATATATATATATATATATATGTGTGTGTGTGTGTGTGTGTGTGTGTGTGCATGCGCGCTAAACAAGATGAGACAAATTAATAACAAACCCCTCAAATTTTTTATATTAAGTCCTAAGTGTTCAAAGATATTTGGAATATCGAACGTCACCTTGTAGCATGATAAAAATAATAAAGTATCAATTAATTATTATAACTTTGTTGTGTCACCACAATGCTTATCTTAATTCTTTGAGATGTTAATTTTATCACATTTGATGCTTATAAAGAAAATTGAATAATGTTGTTTTGTTATGTCACCACAAGGACAATTTTTTTTTTGAATTTATGGAGTGTTAGGTTGGACTTAACTTGGATAATTTTGATTCATATGTGTCACCACTTGATCAAAATAATCTAAGAGGCAAAATACAAGTGGTTGCATAGTTGATGTAATTGACAAGAGTTGTCTACCTATTTATTTATATGTAGTTTTTTGTGTCACCACAATGCTATATACATTTAAAATGGGATCTTTATCCTCACTAACAAATCTTTAATTAGATTTTGCCGAACTATATAAGTGAGGGTAATATAGTTTGATGAAAATAGTAGGAGATACCAATTTAAAACAAGACTTATTTTATTTTGGTAATTAATAAAAGAATGTATGTTAAAATGTTGTTAATTACAAATTCATTTACAGAATTTTACAATGTCTAAATTACTATCACTATGAATCATATTAGATGCTATTTAACCAGACCGAATTAAATGAATTGGTTCAGGAATTTGAGAATAGTTCTCATGGCTGAAAAGCTATCTTATGTCCTTAATACACCTATCCCTGCAATGGTTACAGACAATGCCTCTGAGGAAGAGATTTCTACTTTTAGAAAGTCATAAGATGATACACAGTTGACTCAATGTATCATTCTCGCATCCATGAGTAATGTGCTTCAGTGTCAGCATGAAACTATGGATATATGCTCCTACTATATTCCTGCACATCAAGTAGTTGATGGTGAGGAAAGTAGGACTTATAGATATCAGATATCTAAGGAGCTCTTCCGATCTAGAATGACTGATGACACTACACTACATATAAAAGTCTTTAACATTATCAATTTGATTGACCAGTTAGGACAACAGGTTTTGTCATGGATGGAAAGTTGAGCCAAGATTTGATCTTGCACTCACTCCCGGACTCCTTTCACAATTGTTATGAATTTTTCATATGAACAAGCTAGATATCAGCCTCGCTAATTTGCTTAACATGTTGAAAAAGGTTGAGAGTCACTTTCCAACCAAGAAAAACCATGTCTTACTGGTATGGGCTAAAGGATCTTCTGAAAAGAAGAACGATTCAAATAAGGTAAATAGAAAGGCAAAAACAAAGGATAATAAGAACAAAACTGATACGGATAGCAAAGGAGTTTGTTTCCACTTCAATAAGCCTGGACACCGGAAAGAAACTACAAGAAGCATCTTGTAGAGGATAACCAGAAAAAGCTTAGTGAAGTTTCGGTTATAAATACAATTTTGTTCATGATTTAAAATAAATTTTTCTTTAAGTCAAAGTTCTACTTGGGTATTGGATACCGACTTTGGTTATCATAAATATAGATTTATGAAGGGACCAAGCAGAAGTAGAAAGCTAAACAAATAAAAGTAATTCTATGTGTGGGAAATGAAGCAAAGTTTGATGCATTAGCCATAGAAATTTATAGTTTAGCATTGCCTACGGGTAAATCTATTAAGTCAATAAGTTGTTATTGTATTCCAGTTCTCGTTAGGAACATTATTTCCATTTTGTTGTTGGACAATGAAATCTTTGGTATTATATTTAAGAACAATTGTTGTTCTATTTATAATAATAATTTTTTGTATAGAACTGAAATATTACTTAATGGATTTTGTATTCTTGACTTACGTGAAAATAATTTTACAAATTGAACAAACTAGTATAAGATAAGGAGATGATCATTCAAAGAGTAATGTGTGTATTTGCTTAAATACAAGTGTGAATTATTTGAAAGGCTCAAAGAATTCAAAAGTGAAACAAATTGGCTAAGTATTAGGATTCTTTGATCTAATCAAGGAATAAATACTTGTGCAATAAGTTTCTAGATCATCTCAAATGGTTTTCTCATAATGGAAGCCTCCCGATACGCAATAATTGATGTATCTGAAAGGAAAAATCGTACCTTATTGGACATGGTACGGTCCATAATTATTTTACCGACATTCAAGTATCCTTCTGGGGTAATGCTCTAGAAAATGGCTGCATATCTACGAAAAAGGTAACCTCAAAATTTGACACCAAGACTCCATAAAAGTTATGGACATGAAGGATTCCAAATTTTAAGTAAGTTAAGATAAGGAGTTGTCCAACTTATGTGAAAAGGTTTCAAAAGATAAGCTTGGGACAAGATTTGACAAGTACAGATTTGTGGGATATCCTAAAGTAAGTTTAGGGTATATGTTCTATAATCCTATTTAGCAAAAGGTGTTTGTTGTGAAACACACTACCATCTAAGATAAAGATGTTTATCATTGAAGGGGCTAGTGGGAGGATAATACATCTTGAAGAGTTCAAGAACCATAAAATACTATAAGTCAAATAAGAGGAACTTGTAGATAGACCTATTGTACCACAAACCGAATCGTAAATTTGGAGTAGTACCGAAGATACCTAGGAGGTATGGATTCATCATAAATGATGATGATGAGGTACATATTATAGAAGATGATGATCCAGTGACATAAGATGAGGTAAGAGTTGTAGACACTCGGAGAAATGGATTAAAGCAAGTTTCTCAAATATGGAACATTCGTTTTGATGAGACAATCAAAAGAGTTTGATTTTATCAAAAACAAGAATGAACCTAGTGTGTAGAAAAGGGTTAGTGGGAGCGTCGTGACATTTCTAGTATTATATGTTGATATACTACGGATAAGGAATAACATACAAATGCTACAATTAGTTAAGATAAAGTTGTCTAAACATTCCTTCATGAATGATTTGGGAAGAATATCTTAATTGGAGATACAAATTTATATAGATAGATTAAAAAGGATGTTCAGCTTAACCCAAAAAACGTATATTCATTTGACGCTAAAGTTGTTTAGCATGGCAAACTTCAAGAGATGTCTCATATTGATGAGCCATGGAGTGTATCTCTCTTAATAGTCCCCATAGACTCCTGAAAAGAGAGATTGCATGAGTGAAAATCATGTATACAATGAAATATACGAGACCCGATGATAATCGGTCATATTCTGGAGAAGTTTATTGTAAGTCAGTGAAAAATATCTTAAAGTACTTAACCGGCACTAAGGATGTGATTAAAATTTATGGTGGGTGTAAATTAAAACTAGAGGGCGTAACAGACTCAAGTTTTTCAGACATACCAAGATGACATAAAATTCACTTTAAGGTAAAGCGTTACCTTGAACAGTGGTGCAGTGAATTGGAAAGGTTCCAAACAGTAAAGAGTTGTTGGTTTAGTGATAAAGACAAAGTATATAGCTATAAATGAAGCTACAAGTTCATTGTTTGGATAAAAAGTTCATTACAGAACTAGGAATAGTTCCTAAGTCTCATCTTGGATCTAAACATGTGTTGTGGCACTTTTATTTGATTATAGGAATCATTGAAAGATGGAAAATCACTATAGAGATAGTGGACTCTCAAGAACAACATTACATATCCATTAACTAAAGCTTATCCAACAACATGATAATCGTCACTTAGAGAAGAAGGGTATGAGATATCATGGCGATTGACTTTAGTGCAAGTGGGAGTTTGAAAGTATTATGCACACAAGACAATCATATTTGATGATAAAGCATATACTTTGTAACAATCATATTCATTTATTAATAAAAAGTATTAATTTATTAAAGACTTTTTATTATCTACATGATGATGCTTTATAATATGTGATAAACCCACAGTTTTAAGTAATGCTTTTAGAATAATGATGATGATCATTCTAATGAGATCTAAATTCTTAGAAAGCTTAAAACTAAAATAGTTCCCAATTGTTGGATTACTAAATAGGGGATTAGTGAATCCAGATATATTAGTACATACGTCACTTACTCATAGGATGAAGATGATTGATCTCATGATCATTTGTGTGGAGACAGTAAAGCAAGTATGTAGGTGCTTATTAGAGAATAAGTTCACTGAACATGGTTCGCTAAGGAATACCTAATGAAATTTTACTTGTCTGTCAATAGGAATTCATGTAGTGATAGTAGTAAAAGTGATCCTTAGACTTGAGATCATCATAGTATCTTGTGTATGATGAGTTATACTTTGACTTATTCCTTAAGACCCTTAGGGTATATCAAAGGGTATGCTTGGGTATAATAAGTTATACATGGAGATAATGTATAATCAATAAATAATCTACCGCTTCTAGTAAAAGAAGAGAAATGTCTTATGTGATTCAATAAATGACAACCCAATAGTCCTTGGCCAAGGCAGAATGAAATTAGAAAGGAGTTTCTAATTTGCATTATTTGGAGTTATGTATTTAAGGATCAAAATACATATAATTAAATAAAATAAGAGTTGACAGTAATTTCATGTCTTATATTTAATTAGGACATTGTATGGTGGAAGGATTGAATTGTACGGTAACTATTTACTCAAATGTTCTTTTATGATTAATGTTGAAATCTATATTATCTAGAAAGTCGTTAATCACTAGGGAGGCTTATCCCTATTATAGAATAAATATTATTTATTTAAATAAATTAATAGTTTAATTTATTTATTTAAATAGGATTAGAATTGTTCTAATTGATTTATTCACAACCGGTTTAATATGGAGAACCTAAAGGGTCACACCAAGTCCATCTATGCACTACGACCACAGATGACTTTCATTATAATATAAGGATAAAGATGATGACAATGATATAAGAATTCAATTAAAAGAAAACAAATGATAAATATTTAATGATTTATAATTTAATTTATCCAGAATTCAATAATGTCCAAATTGTCAACATGATACTGCTTTGAGGAGTAAAATTCAAGAATAATATTGTACCAAAAATGATTTGGACTGAAAAGAAATCAATTTTTATCATAAATAGTACCCTGGGTGAATAGTAGCTGAGTGAATAGTACCCCGTGAAAAGTAACTTTGGGAATATTAATCCTGTGAATAGTACTCCGCATTAAAAAGTTAAAAACTTATCAAGAATGGTCAGAATAATATTTCCATGAAAAGATACTGGATGAAGCGCAAATATCAAGGATATTCTACTAATTTCATGGAGTATAGAAGCCAAAACTTTAACAAAATGAGTGTAGAATTCTAAATTTGAAACGAAATAATATTACTTACATAATACAGAGTATGGAAGAAAATATTATTTCATACGAATACTGAACAAAAATAATCTCTTACCTTGAAAAGAAGAGTATTCCAACTGGTATAGCGGGAATATTCTTGAAAAAAACTTTCACTGTTTTCTACGCTCAAAGGTTCTTAAAACTCTAAAGAAATACGCTCAATATTATAGAAGAAGAATTCTCTGTTTCTGATGTGATTTTCAATTCTAACTAAGTGTCCTATTTATAAGAGAATGGAAGGGATACTATTTGAAAATTTTGATCACGGACGGACAGAACGAATTCACGGGCGAATTCGTTCGGCTGAAACGTTTGAAAATTATTATTTACTATTCAGCACTATGCAATAAAATATTCTAAAACGAAAACTTTAAATAAAATATAATATATTCTATTTATAATCAAAAAAAACAAAACTCATATAATAATAATAATACTACTACACCCTCCACTCCCAGGCAATACTCTCCCCCACCCCCCACCCCCTCTTTCAATCATCACTTATTAAACATACATACATATATATATTCCCACCATTACAATATATGCCATCCTTTTTCTTCTTACAACCCGTGACACCCCCCCCCCCCAAATCAAAACAAGTTATTTTCAACATATATATATATATATATATATATAATATTATCATACTCATAACACATTATTTTAAAAAATGGGCAAGCGGGGCTCCGAATAATAAACCAAACTTACAATAAATACTTCGTAAAATCTTCTCAATATTTTTAACAATATTTATTCATCATTATTATTATTCGCAATATTTAAGAATCAGATCATTCCCAGGAAAGAGGGGGCTTTCCGATAAGGATTTATTACTATTGGCGTGCAATTAGGTGACCAAAGCTCTCCTCGACAGAACTTTCTAGAATTCGTCAATATTGCAAATAATCATATGAATAAATGTATCATCTCAATTATTGATTTAATAATATATAAAATATTGACAATAATTGAATCAAATAACGTGAAATACTATGCAGCAATTACTGTAGCAATAATTAAACAAAACTGAGTGACTTCTCATGTAAGCCTCAATAATCAATATCATGTGCTACTATGCAACCACGCGTATTACTGTACTTTTAACACCGGGTATTTCAACAGTTAACGGTAAAACTTTCGCCGTTATTTTTATAAAAAGATATTTCTGTCGTTTTCTCATTCCAAAAATAATTCCGTTGTGGGGTCCACCAATGATTGTGCCGTCGTACGAATATTCCATGCTAAAACGAATATTCCCCGACCAATCAAATATAATATAACAACTTACGTACCTTGCAAAATTTATAAATATTACCCACAACTATAACATTATATCAAATTCACTCCTAATATTCAAAAATGATATTTATAGAAAATTCATCTTTATTCATAAAAGTTGGGGTCTTACAACCTCCCCTTCTTATGAAATTTTGCCCTCGAAATTAGGGTACATACCTGGTATATCAAAGAGGTGAGGATACCTTGATTTCATCTCAGATTCTAACTCCTAGGTCATTTCCTCAATATCGTGGTTTCTCCATAAAACTTGAACTTGAGGTATAACCTTGAAGCGTAGAATATGTTCCTTCTTATCCAAGATTTTAACAGGAACATCTTCATACGTTAAATCTTCTGCTATTTTGTCCGGTTCTAACTCAATAATGTGGTTCGGGTCTTCCACATATTTACGTAACATAGATATGTGAAAATGTTATGAACACGAGACATACTTGGCGGTAAAGCGAGTTTATAGGCCATAGTTCCTACTTCGTTAAGGATTTCAAATAGGCCAATGAATTGAGGATTGAGCTTTCCTCTCTTTCTAAATCTCGTAACTCCCTTCCATGGAGCAACACGTAACAATACATGTTCTTCAACATTGAATTCCACGTCCTTCCGATGAAGATCGGCATAACTCTTTTGTCGATCTTGTGAGGTTTTTATACGTTGTCAGATCAATTAAATATTTTTAGTAGTCATACGTACCAATTCTGGTCCCAACAACATTCCTTCACCCACCTCGTCCCAACATACTGGAGAACGACACTTTCTTCCATACAACGCTTCAAATGGAGCCATGCCGATACTTACTTGATAATTGTTGTTGTAGGAGAATTCCAACAATGGTATGAAATTGTCCCAACTTCCTTTGAAGTCAAGGACACAGAGTCTTAATAGATCCTCAAGAGTTTGGATAGTCCTCTCTGACTGTCCGTCCATTTGAGGATGATACGCCGAACTAAATCGTAAATATGTGCCCATAGATTTTTGCAAACTAACCCAAAATCGTGAAGTGAATCTTGGGTCTCGATCCGAAACTATGAATATTGGCATACCATGCAGTCTTACAATCTTGTTTATGTACATACGAGCAAGACGTTCAATTGTATAAGTTTCTCGTATAGGTAAGAAATGAGCAGACTTGGTCAATCTATCAACAATGACCCAAATTGCATCTATGCCTTGAGAAATCTTGGGAAGACCAGTAACAAAATCCATGGTAATAAGCTCCCACTTCCATTCTGGAATTTCAAGTGGTTGGAATGGACCTTTTGGTACTTGATGCTCCACCTTGACACGTTGATAAGTTAAACACCTTGAGATAAACTCCGCGATCTCTCTCTTAATATTGCTCCACCAAAATGTATATCGAAGATCACGATACATTTTAGTAATCCCAGATTGGATTGCAAATGGTGTGTTGTGCGCCTCCATCATGATTTTATACTTTAAATCAGGGTCGTTAAGAACACAAAGTTTGGAGTTGACTCTAATTATTCCTTCTTCATCGATTCTTGCTTCCGGAAAAGCACCTTCTTGCACTTTCTTCTTCATACGCATCATCTCTAGGTCTGTATCTTGAGCAACTTTAACTTTATCGATTAAAGTCGGTTCCACTCGTATATTTACCATCATCATGTGGGTCCCTGGAGTCTTTAATTCTATCTCCATCCTTTGTAAGTCATATAAAATGAGCCCTTGTGTTGACAATATCGCACTCGTACCTGCATATGATCTTCTACTCAATGCGTCAGCTGCTACGTTCGCTTTTCCAGAATTGTATTGAATAGTATGATCATAATCTTTCAACAGTTCAAGCCAACTTTATTGTCGCATGTTGAGTTCCTTTTGAGTGAAAAAATATTTGAGGCTTTTATGATCCGTATAGATCTCCACTTTCTCCCCATACAGGTAATGCCTCCAAATTTTAAGTACGAAGACAAAAGCTGCCAACTCTAGATCATGAGTAGGATAATTTCTCTCATATTCTTTGAGTTATCAAGAGACAAAGGCTATGACTTTCCCATATTGCATGAGAACACATCCTAACCCCTTGCCCGAAACATCACTGTAGATGACAAATCCCTCCGAGCTAGATGGTATTGTCAGAAAAGATGTTGAAATGAGTCTCCTCTTGAGTTTTTGAAAACTCTTCTCACATTCCTCGCTCCAACTGAATTTATATCTTTTCGAGTCAGCTAAGTTAATGGAGTAGCGATTCGAGAAAACCCTTCTACAAATTTCAGATAATAACCAGCTAAGTCGAGAAAGATACGTACTTCGATCACTGATTTAGGTAGCTCCCAGCTTTGTATTGCTTCAATCATTGTCGGGTCAACAGATATTCCATGACTTGATACTACGTGCCCAAGGAATGCTACTTCCTCAAGCTATAACTCACGTTTCTTCAACTTGGCATAAAGCTTGTTTTCACGAAGCTTTTGGAGTATCAGCCTCAAGTGTTGCTCATGATCTTCACGGCTTTTGGAATATATGAGAATGTCATCAATAAAGACAATCACAAAAT
The DNA here is from genome assembly GCA_020205505.1 of Panax japonicus. Lineage (NCBI taxonomy): Eukaryota > Viridiplantae > Streptophyta > Magnoliopsida > Apiales > Araliaceae > Panax > Panax japonicus. Next base: position 45,093,745 of record CM035101.1, on the reverse strand, counting down.
GATCCAAATATTCCTTGAATACTCGGTTTATCATATCCATGAAGGCAGCAGGAGCATTAGTCAATTCAAAAGACATAACTAGGAATTTATAATGCTCGTACCGAGTTCTGAAAGTAGTCTTTGGAATGTCATCAATTTTAATCTTTAACTGGTGATATCCAGAACGAAGATCGATCTTTGAAAAGAATTTGGCGCCTTGCAACTGGTCAAACAGGTCATCAATGTGAGGCAACGGGTACCTATTTTTATGGTGACATGATTCAACTCCCGATAATCAATACAAAGTCGCATACTCCTATCTTTCTTCTTTACTAATAGAACAGGAGCACCTCAAGGAGATGTACTAGGACGAATGAAACTGATGTCTAACAACTCCTGCAGTTGGGTCTTCAACTTCTGAAGTTCAATAGGAGCTATTCGATATGGGGCTTTAGAAATGGGTTTTATACCGGGTTCAAGGTCGATACAAAATTCAATTTCACGCTCTAGGGGTAGGCCAGGAAGTTCTTTAGGGAATACATCAGGAAATTTATTAACAATAGAAATATTATTCAAATCTGGCGTATTTTTGTTTAAATCTGTGACATGGGCTAAGAAAGCTTGACATTCGTTTTTCAATAAATGAATAGCTTTATGGCTTGAGATGACAGTGATTGATTTTAATGGTTTGGTTGCTTAAATTCGCATAATAGGTTGGTTAGGAATATGAAACCTAACAACCTTACGAAAACAATCACTTTTTGCATGATGAGTAGTTAACCAATCAATCCCTAGAATTATATCAAATGCAAGTATTTTCAATGAAATAAGATCGACATGTAATGTGAGGGTACCGATTTAAACCAAACAATACTTATAAACAGTGGATGTAATGAAGGTTTTTCCCAACGGAGTTTCAACAGATAAGTCAAAGTCTAATTTCTCTGGAGTAAAATTTAAATGTTGAGCGCAAATAGAAGAAATAAAAGAATGGGTAGAACCGGTATCAAATAAGGTATAGACTTCGCTAGAGTTTATGATTAGCTTACCCGTGATGACCTCGTTCGGGTTCCTTGCTTTCTGGGAGGTCACGACAAATGCTCTCCCTTGAACTACTGGTTTTGACTTTTCTGGGATGGCCTTTGGTACCTCCATCCCAGCTTTACTTAGCTTCTATGCACGACAAAATTGAGCTAGGTGGCCTTTTCTTCCACAATTATAACACATTTTGGACTGCTGCGCACAATTTGAACTGATGTGTCCCTCCCCTCCACATTTAAAACATACTATCGGTGGTCGTTCTCCTTCTTTAACAACGGGTGCTGGTGCTGACATCATTCCATCGTTTTTGAATCTCCTCTTTTTGAAATATCCACTTTTACTGTCTTGGCCATGATTACCACCGAAGTGATTACCATTTCTGGCATGTTGATTCCCTCCACGTTTATTGTCACCGCTTCGATGACTGCTACCACTGGTATTATCATTTTGTCGGCTTCTTTCTCTTGGTTGGGTTGACTCGTTATCGCGCTCCAATAACTGAGCCCTATTTACAACATCTGAATACAAACACAGTTTGTGAGAAATTAGGTATTGACGAATCTCGGGTTTTAAACCTCTTAGAAATATTCTTGTCATTCTCTCCTCATTATCAACCAAGTGGGATGCAAACCGAGATAACTCAGCAAACTTATCTTCGTAGTGTGACACGGTCATATTGTTCAGCTCCAGCTTGATGAACTCTACCTCCTTCATGTGACGAATACTTTCGGGAAAGTACTTGTCATTGAACAGTTCTTGGAACTTCTCCCAAGACATCTTCAGTGCGGCAGGTTGAGTACGCTTTACAGATTCCCACCAGTGATCTGCTTTATCCACGCCTTTGCCTTAAGTAGTTTTGGCTCTCCCAAAAACTCTGGTGGTCCCAGCTCCTTGAACTGCTTAGCGGTGACCATCCGAGAGTTTCCAGTGTTTCCACCTGCATTTTGAACAGGAGTCTCTCTCGCCTGATGTTGCATGAATTGCAGAAAGTCCCTAAACATTACGTCGTTCATCATTTGGTCGGTGTTGTTATTTGCATGAGGATTGTTGCCTTCCTAATGCACGTTTTCCTGGTTATTAATCATTGGTGATTCAACGGTCTCATGTGCTCCATTGTTATTCTCAACATTCTCTGATGTCATTTTCAAATATTGCCACAAAATAAGGGTTAATTGACATGCAACATATTATCCGTATATTCTGACCTACTGGTTAAATAACAAATAAACTTAGGTAGGTCATACTAGCGAAAGAATTACCCGTCTCTCCCATCCTAGTTCTAGTCTCACATCTCAAGCAGAGATCATATCCCTAAGCTTTGATATCAACTGTGACGCCCCCAAAATAGGTATACATCTCCCATTCTGAGTCTCTAAATACATGGTACAGAATATAAATACAACCTTAAATATACAACATGAGCTGTGAGATTTAATACAAATATTGTCTTCTAGACAGTATTCAAACTCAAAATAAATCCTTAAAAATACATTTATTATCACACTATTTCACAGAATAATGAAAACTACTAATGCAACCATCTAGACCGTTACTCCGTTCCCCGACTAGTCCCAGCTATATTCTCATTTTCTGAAGAGAACAATGAAAGAAAAGGGTGAGCTCAACTAGCCCAGTAAGAAATATTATGACGAAGATAATGCAGAATAATTTATCGTTAGCCTTCAAAAATGTTAAACTGATAAAATATAATAAACATCAAGTTTAACTGCAGCGGAGCAGGCAATCCATTAGAAGAGTCAAGTAGAGCATAAAATCTACTAACTTCTATGATTTAAAAGATTTATCAACAGTTTTTCACTGAGATTCAGCTTAAATAATCAACATCATCGAATCACCCCTGCACTACGGCCAAGGAAATTCATTAGTATCACGACCATAAATTATCCATGCACTACGGGCCAAGGATATTCATGTTTTCATCAATGGTTATGATCATGCCAACAACTGTCCATTAATGCACTACAGACCAATGAGAACTTTTACCACATCATTTGTAACATTACGGTCATGATTATACCGAATAATCTCTAGTCATAATCATACCAACTCTATCTATGAACAACGACCATAGATGACTTTCATTATAATATAAGCATGAGGATGATGACAATGATATAAGAATTCAATTAAAAGAAAGCAAATGATAAATTTTTAAAGATTTATAATTTAATTTATCCAGAATTCAATAATGTCCAAATTGTCAACATGATACTTCTTTGTGGAGTAAAATTCAAGAATAATATTGTACCAAAAATGATTTGGATCGAAAAAAATCAATTTTTATCATGAATAGTACCTTGGGTGAATAGTAATTGAGTGAATAGTACCCCGTGAATAGTACTCTGGCATAAAAAATTTAAAATTTATCAAGAATGCTCAGAATAATATTTTCATGAAAAGATACTGGATGAAGCGCAAATATGAAGGATATTTTACTAATTTCATGGAGTATAGAAGCCAAAACTTTAACAAAATAAGTATAGAATTCGAAATCTGAAACGAAATAATATTACTTACATACTACAGAGTATGGAAGAAAATATTATTTCATACGAATACTGAACAAAAATAATATCACTTACCTTGAAAAGAAGAGTATTCTAACTGGTATAGCGGGGATATTCTTGAAGAAAAGTTTCACTGTTTTCTACGCTCAAAGCTTCTTAAAACTCTAAAGAAATACGCTCAATATTATAGAAGAAAAATTATTTGATTCTGGTCTGATTTTCAATTCTAACTATGCATCCTATTTATAGGAGAATGGAAGGGATACTATTTGAAAATTTGGATCACGGACGCATATAACGAATTCACGGGCGAATTCGTTTGGTTGAAATGTTTGAAAATTTTAATTTACTATGCAGCACTATGCAATAAAATATTCTAATAAAAAGAAAACTTTAAATAAAATATAATATATTCTATTTATAATCAAATAAAACAAAACTCATATAATAATAATAATAATAATAATAATAATAATACGCCATCAACTCCCGGGCAATACTCCCCCCCCCCCTTTCAATCATCATTTATCATATATATATATATATATATATATATATATATATATATATATATACTTATATATTCCCACCATTACAATATATGCCATCCTTTTTTTCTTCTTATAACCCATGACACAGACCCCATCAAAACATGTCATTTTCAACATATATATATATATATATATATATATATATATATATATATATATAATATAATATCATACTCATAACACACATTATTTTAAAAAATGGGCAAGCAGGGGTCCGAATAATAAGACAAACTTACAATAAATACTTCATAAAACATTCTCAATATTTTTAACAACATTTATTCATCATTATTATTATTCGCAATATTTAACAACCAGATCATTCCCAGGAAATAGGGGCTTTCCGATAAGGATTTCTCCCTATTGGCGTGCAATTAGGTGACTAAACCTCTCCTCGACAGAACTTTTTAGACATCATCAATATTGCAAATACTAATATGAATAATTGTATCATCTCAATTATTGATTTAATAATATATAAAATATTGACAATAATTGAATCAAATAATGTGAGATACTATGCAGCAATTATTGTAGCAATAATTAAACAAAACTGAGTGACTTCTCAAGTAAGCATCAATGATCAATACAGTGTGCTACTATGCAACCACGCGTATTACTGTACTTTTAACACTGAGTATTTCAACAGTTAACGGTAAAACTTTCGTCTTTATTTTTATAAAAAGTTATTTTTGTCATTTTCTCATTCTGACAATAATTTCGTTGCGGGGTCCACCAATGATTGTGTCGTCGTATGAATATTCCCTATTAAAAAGAATATTCCCCGACCAATCGAATATAATATAACAACTTGCGCACCTTGTAAAATTTATAAATATTATCCACAACTATAATATTATATCAAATTCACTCCTAATATTCAAAAATGATATTTATAGAAAATTTATCTTTATTCATAAAAGTTGGGGTCTTACAAAGACCCCGGCCGGGGCGGGCCTTATAGAGTAGAAAACCCCCGCCAGGGCGGGGGTGTATGTGGCAAGTATGATTTTCAAGACCCCATCGGGGCGGGCATTAGCAAGAACAAAACCCCCGTCGGGGTGGGGTTAGGCGGATCAGAAGGAGAGTTTCGTTTTGATTTGAATTGTGCAGATGCTTGGATAGAAGGTATTTGACATGGATTGGGACTGTGTTAGGACGTATTTTATCAGTTATTACAGGACTTATGTGAAGGAGAACACAGACTGGGAATTAAGAATCGAACAATCAATTACATCTTGGAGCTTTAATTTCATTGAAGATTTAGAGGAGCAGAGCAAGGAAACAAGATTCACGAAAATTGCAGATTTGAGTGAGGGTGGTGTATTACTATTTTTAGTCTTTCAATTCAGTATTTGTAATTGGGATGATAAATTTCTTTATCTTTTCAATTTTTAATTTATCTGTGATGAACTAAATTCTTAATTAGGCTTACAATGGATCTTTAGTGTTGAACGATGATTGTCATACTTTAATTTCAGTTTAATAATAATAATAATTCACTTCATCTATTGTGATTTGTACTTTAATTTATGAATTGCTTGATTACCAATTTTTTGTGGATTTTTATGGACTCGAGAGATGATATATGAATCTAGATCTAATTACAATAACATGTGTTCTTGAATTCTGCATGTAGATGGATTTCTTGATGAATGTTTAGGATAGAGATATACCTAACATCGTATGTAATCAATAGAGAACCTGGACTTTAAATCTTATTTGATTTTAATTCACATAGAGATATAGTGAATTAGTTAATTAGGGTGTTTGGCTTAATTCTATCAAATTTTTGATTAAAGTTAATACGGGGTTAGTGCATTGAGATGGCTAATTCTACATTAGTGTTCTTGATTAATGAACTAAGATAGTAAATTAAATTGGAAAAAGTGTGATAATTTGAGTGAAGCTTAAAGTGAAGTTGTAAGCCTAATTCTCCATTATATGCTTGAAATTTACGGTTATTAGTTGTGTTGATTTGTTTTGATTTATAGTTTTATTAGTTTTTTTATTAATTACAATCTTTAATTCAATTAGTTTAATAAAATTGTAATATACAAAGATGGAAACTATTAGGTTAAAATTGACTAGTCTCTGTGGGAACGATACTCTTCTTATCATTATATTACTTGTTAACCACGTACACTTGAGTGTTGAGAATATCTAGAATTTACCCAACAAGTTCGAGGCCCCCGAACTTTTCATTGTCTCCTAGCAAGACAAAAACGTTAAAATTTTCATAAAGGAAGTTGTGAGGCATATTCCGAGGCCATGCAGTGTTTAGGAACCCTCGAGGTAGAATCAAGGAAGATGTGGGCTCTTAGGGAGGAGGTGGCGGTGGGAGGTTCTGGATGCTTTCTTCGGTTCGGGCTCTTTTTAGGGGAGGTTCGTCTAAGGTTTCTTCATGTTGTAATTCGAGAAGATTTTTCTAGGAGGTGGTTAGGTCGATGGCTTGAGGAATGGGATCAGACGAAGTGGGGACATCGGCGTTCAGAGTGGGAGCTACGGAGGTTGAGATAGGGGGTTGTGTGGATGTCTTGACCAATCTTCGTCTTTTATTTTTCATCAAGACTAATTTTTCTGATCTTTTCATATCTAATGATTTTTTAGTGGTTAACATGGGGACAATAAATATTGGTTGTGCGATGAGTGTGGGATCAGTTTTTTATGATGAGGTCGGTAGTGTTTCTATGGAGATTTTGGGTATGAGGAATGTATTGGTTTCGGGACTCTCATCAGTAATTGGTAAGGGAATGGGTTCGATGATGGGGAGCAGTTGAGAATTGGAGGCATCGAGGGTTTTTGGATTGAAGATGAAAACTGCAAACACAAATTAGAAGATGTTAAAGCATAATTAACCACGAGCTAAGAATAGATGGGTTGAGGTGGGGACTTACAACTGTGTTCGTAAAGGGAAGTTGGGTCGGATAACACTTTAATGGCCCAGACAATGGTCTTCATTTTATTGTAGAAGGCTCGGAATATATCTATCCAGTTCTTGGGGAACCATGTGACTTTGAGGATGGGATCTTCGGGGGTAGCTCGGTTCAGAAGGAGTTGAAGATTGGCACCCTTGATGTAGATCCACTGGGCATGTCATCCATTGTTACTGGATAGGGTCTTGATGCAAGTGGATTTGTCAGTTTGTTTGTTTAGTTGATGGAGGCTTGACTCTTTGGATCGGCCCACGCTGAATAGTGCAAAGAAGAAGTTCAACCCGGGGGTGATCTAGTATTCTTGACAGAATATAATGAAACAAATTAGATGAATGTATGAGTTCGACACTAATTGTGCAAACCCAATTCTAACAAGGCTGAGGAAAGAAGATATGTACTCGTGAAAAGGGAACCGGATCTCATATTTTAGGGCCCAAAGAGGGACGGCTATCAATTCTCCCTTCGGTCTCCAGAACATCCTTTCGGATAAGTTTGGAGCCTGAAGTTCGTATGTTCCTGGGATCTGGAACTATTTTCGGATGTTGGGTAGTTGGTAGCTCTGAACAGATGATATGGTGTTTATATGGATGTAAGCTTTGCCAAATGAATAGTGGTTTCAGATTTTCATTTCAATGAGTTCAACCGGGGTTAGTGGTGGTGGTGCAGGGGAATCTTTGGTGAGGATGAAGTGGCTGCTTCGGCTGGGATCTTTTTGACGGTGTTGGTTAGTTTTGGGATGTCGACAGGGACAAGGTCACTAGTGGGGATGGGGGTGGAAACGATGGTGGTGGAATTGGTGAAAATAGGGGCGAAGGTGATGGGGCTACTTTTGTGGCTATTGTTGATCAAGGTATAGGAGGATTTGTTGAAGATTTACCGGAGAAGAAGGAGTTACAGTAAGGAAGAAATGTTGTAGAGGAAGCTCAAATGCTTTTGAAAACTCAGATATGGAAATGTGGCAGTTAATTTTGGGTGTGGGGGTCTTTTTGAAGTGACTGACCCTTTATTTTGCATGTTTTTCTAAATATGGAGCAATGAGTGGACTGTTTGAGATTATGGTGGGGTCTGAAAGTAAATGTTGGGTAAGGAACCGATGTGTCTTGCTTTGGTGATTGTGCCTTTTCATTTATTATACAATTATTGGGTTTTAATTTCTGAACTCTTTCATTAAATGTCTCATTATAATAACAGACTGGGGGCAATGTTGGGGCATGTTTATTTGGGCCCGAATAATATGTTGGGCTATTGTCCACGTGGAGGAAGTCCTCCGCACGTAGGAATTTATTTTGAGCAGTGAGAGAACTTTAAGGAATCTAGTATTCCTAATTGCATTTAAATTTCAACTCCTAAGGAAAGAGTCAGATAGTGTCCGACTTCCCTTCTTTAACGAGATTCACTTCTATCCCATTATAGTATCCCCCATAATGAGGAATTCTACTCTCATACATGGAGGTGTGATATACTAGAAAAAGAAGAATACGTGACGAAACTTTATGACAGTTTTTTAAAAACAATCACAAAAGATAACAATTTGTGATGAACTTTTTGAGCAATCACAAAATAGTAGTATATATGATGATTTTTAGTGATGATTATTTTTGTCATTAATGTATTATAATTGTGATAATCATGTCAATCACCAATTTTTTTCACACAAAATACATATTCTTTTTATGACGCACTAAGTCGTCACTTAAGGATATGCCCTTTTCGTGATTGAATTTAAGCTATCACTAATATTTTAATTAAAAAAATATTGAAAACAATATTTTATGACAGTTATAACAATCATTAAAAAAGTTAAAATTTTGTAACGACTTTTATTTGCAATTACAAAAAGAAGGTATTTTGTGATGGAATTTTTAAGCCATCACAAAATAATAAAATATATAATTGCTCTCCATGATGACTAATTTTACCATCATTATAGAGTATTGTGACTTCCATTGAAGTCACCAAATCTTATGTGGAACAAATTTTGTTTAGTAAGTCAACTCATATATGTTTTCTTTTATATTTTGTTTTAAAATTATTATCATGATCTGAACTTTGGTGTAGTGGTAATACTTGTTATTTAGTTTGTAAATGGGGGAGGGTTTGAATCCTACAGTTAACATAGTGAAATAATTTATACGTAAAAAGATATTCACATTCTTACCTTTGATCTCTAAAGTCATGTGTTTTTTTTTTTGATAACTTTGACAATCACAATAGATTACGTGTTAATATGATTGTCACAAAAGCACTAAGAGTTTATGTGATTATCAAAACCATCACAAAAAGACTTTCATGATGGGGGTATACAAGATGGCCTTCGTGACGACTAAAGTCATCACAAAAACCTTTTGAAATGAGAATTTATATGATGGATTTGAGTCATCACAAAAGACCTTTTTTTTTGCAGTCGCTATCATTATAAATATTAGGTTACTGATGAATGAGTTTTATACTCATAATTGAGTGCGTTTAAACTTAATCTTTTGGATGTTTTTAAGTGTTTATATCTATTCATGCATGTTTTATGTTGTTTTGTAGGAATTGGGACAAAAGTTACTTGGATCGACGTTTGGGGTGGCTAGATGCGTGTTTTCAGCTTGCCATTTACACAACAATCACTTCAGAGCCAATTTGAGTATTTCTCAGGACCTTATTTCAAAAACCTCAAAGAATGAAAGTTGTAGATCTACTTCTCCTCTTTCCGGAACATCTTGAATCATCAAAATTTGAGTTCGGACAAAGAAGTTATGGCCATTTTCCCAAAGGACATCGGAGCAGAAAATGTTAGAACATGTGCCAGCGCCGGGGCGCCCATTTAGGCCTATGCACAGCGCCGGGGCGCTAGGGGGCAGGCTTCCAGCGCCGTGCCCAGCGCTGGGGCGCTGGGGAAGAGCCTGGAAAGGCTTGGACGCGTTTTGGGGCGAATTTTTACACCTTTTTGACTCCAAATTGGATTGGGTTTGTTCTTAAGCTAAAAATTAGACTTGTAACCTATAAATACATGATGTAAGGCATAAAATAAAGGGAGATTACATAGATTAGATTTGGGATACACTCCATTAGATTAGACATTAACCCTAGTTCTTATTAGTTTTGGAGATTGAAGCAACTTGGAGATCATTGAAGATCAAGAGCATGAGCAAGAGGGGAGCATCAGATTTGCTGACAACAGATTCTATTCTCTTCTCTTATCATACTTTTATCGTTTAATGTCTATTCAGTTGTGGATTCTTGGTTTTAATTCATTAATTATGAACTAACTCTTTTAATTAAGATTTCAATTGAACCTTTTATGGCTATTAATTAGTTATTCAATTTATTCCAATTATTTATGCTAAAGTGAATTGTTTATCTTGCCTTGTATTTCTTGATTAATTATTTGGCCAACAATTACCTTGTTACTCTAGAAGAAATTGAAAGAGGAATTCTAGGGTTAGAACTGGGCATGATAACATGTGACTTAGTTATTTGCATGGTGAATAATTAGATTTGTGAATTGAATAAAAATATTTGTTCACCGCATGTAACACATAAGGAATTGAGATTGAAGGAGTTTAATTCACTTGTTTTGCATAGGAATATAACAAGATTAATTTAAATTAAATAGAAGTCAATTGATCACTTGGAAAAGAGTTTTTAGTATTTGAGAATTCCTGTTAACAATTCAGTAGGCATAATAATTAGGATATTTGGATAATTGAGTTATAGTTCATAATTGGGGATATTGTAGTCTTAATCTTTATTTATCTGAATTCAGTCATAAAGCAATTCAGTTTAATTAGTTAATTTAGTTTTCTTAATTAGAAAAATCACTATTTGAGATTGTTTAAATAAAATTAGTTTGGTTAAAATTTAGTACTTGGTGATTTTTATTAAATAATTTCTCGTGGGAACGATACTCTACTTTCACTTTATTACTTGTTGACCGTGTATACTTGCACGTTTGCTTTGATTGTGAAATCAACCAACAATTACACTGATTCATAGGTACAACATCATTTTTCAGTACTAAAGTCTTAAGCAACCATTGTTATTATTTATTCAGTCTGTACTTATTCTTACACCGAAGTTATTTCCTGGCGGCCCAAGCCATCAAGTTTCTCTGTGTGATTTCGTTTTTATACAGAATTAAATATGTTATTAGTAATTAGACGCGTGGACGAATCTTTTAACATGCAGCTACACAAAAATATAAGTAGAAGAGAAAGCCGTTCTCTATATACAATGATTTTAGTCATTCTGAGTCTATTCTATTTTATAATTTGTTTGATTTTATTTATTATTATTTTTGTTTCTCAAGTTACCAAAATTGGGTTAAATACACACTTTTACACACTAATATTTGTCTATTAAGAGATTCACAAGTAATTACTAACTATTTAACCCCAACTGAACTCAAGTTGACGACCCTCAATCCGCATACCATGAAGTTCAATATTTATAACGAATTTGTGAAGGCTTATAAGAAAATATTGTCTTTAATTGCAAGGGTTATGTGAAGGCTTATGAGTTCAAATACGTGTTCTTATATTTTGATAAATAGTCATGAATAGTGGGTGTACATGTGAGGACAATTAAACAAATAAATGAAGAGCCTGATAACATTATTCAACCAAATGATGGAACTTACCTCAATAGAATACACACTTCCAAATAAGAAACAAACGACAAGGGCAGGAAACAATGGTGGGGACTGAAACAGGATTCCCATTGCCAAACTCTGCAAAATCATGTCAAATAATGTATCATATCTGTAGAATATTAAATATTCCAATATTGAATAGTACTTGCTCCATTATCAATAGTCTGTTTTAGGCTATTAGCAGAGCCGGCCCTGGGCAAGGACCACCCGGGCAACCGCCCAGAGCGTCCATAGTTGACGGGGGCCAAATTTTTTTTATAAACTAATGTATTTATGTGTATAAAAAAATTAACGATATTATGCATTAAATATAATAGTATAGTTGATGATTTTGCATCTAAAAATGCAATAAGAAGACATTTTAAATGATATTTTGAGTTTTAGATTTCATTGGGCAAAACTAAAGAAATACCCACTGTAGTTAGTAGGTTTTACTGATTATACCATTGAACTTTTAATTTTTCAAATTACATCACTAAACTAATTATTATTTTGAAATCGGGTCATTTCGTTAAAAAAAATAAACGGACGTTAATTTTTTTTCTACAAAACTAATGAATTACCCACTGTAGTTGGCACATTTTACTGATTACACTATTGAACTTTTAATTTTTCAAATTACCCCATCAAACTAATTAAAAATAATTATTTTAAATATTTTTAAAAATTATTATTATTTTAAGTAAAAAATATTAGAAACTTTTTTTTCTTCATAAAATGAGTAGAGTTTCATAAAATATAGATTCAAACAAATTAAAGTGATTTTAAATTAAATTAATGTCTCCTTAATTTTTTTTTAACAGAATGACTCATTCTTAATATTAATAATTTAAAAAAAACTAAAAATAGAAATTAAAATTAAAAAAATAGTAAATGATAAATAAAAAAATTGATTCAAATTTTTCAAAAAAGAATTTAATAATTTTTATAAATAAATATTATTTTCAAGAAAAAAATTCGAAAATTCTTCATATTTTAAAAAAATGAGTAAAATTTTATAAAATATAGATTCAAAAAAATAAACTTTATTTTCCAAAAGTAAAAAATAGATTTTTTTTAAAATCAGTAACGTTTCATAAAACTTTAATTTTTTTAAATCTATATTTTATAAAACTTTACTCATTTTATGAGAAAAAAAATTAAAGTTTATAATATTTTTTACTAAAAATAATAATTATTTTTAAAAATATTTAAAATAATCATTTTTTAATTAGTTTAATGGGGTAATTTGAAAATTTAAAATTTTAATGATGTAATCAGTAAAACGTGTCAACTACATTGGGCAATTCATTTGTTTTGTATATAAAAAATTAACGTCCGATTTTTTTTAATGGAATAACCCAATTTCAAAATAATAATTAGTTTAGTGGGGTAATTTGAAAAATTAAAAGTTCAATTGTGTAATCAGTAAAATTTCCCAACTACAGTGGGCATTTCATTAGTTTTACCGATTTCATTGATATTTTTATTTTGTAGGTACATGTGATGATTCTTTGCTTCAATGATATTTTAAAGTGTTCTTCTTTATCTTTTGTAAATTCTTATAATTTTAATTAAAAAAATTAGTTGATAATTTATTTATTTTTTAATTTAATTTGTATAAAAGGGCACACTTGAAAAAATTTGTCCTGTGCCTTGGAAAACCAAGGACCGGCTCTGGCTATTAGATTAACTATGAATTATGTTGGAGTTAAGCCTAGTTGAAAACAATGCGTTAAACCACATATTTATAAATTAAGGGGTTGTTTGATTAGCATTGAATGGATGAATGGCTGACCGATTCAGTCATTCAGTGCATTTGTTTCGAAAAAAAATTGTCTGACTGAATCGGTAAGCCATTCTGACGATTTGGGTTGAATTACTAAGGGAGTGTTTGATAAAAACTGAATGAATCTGAATCTGAATGATTTTTTTTTGATATAATTGACATGTCTAAAACATCTGAATAACATATTTTTATTATTTTACCCCGCTAAAAAATTTAAAATTGTTATAAATTTATTTAGTATTACTTAATATAATAGTAAATATTGTAAAAAAACAAAAAAAAAAACTTCAGTCAGCCAAAAAAATGACTAAATCATTTAGCCCAAATCGTCTGAATGGCTGACCAATTCAGCCATTACAGACGATTTTTTTTTCAAAACAAACGCACTTAATGGCTGACCAATTCAGTCATTCAGTCCTAAACAAACATCCCCTAAGTCCCATTTTTTGGCTGAATGACGACATAATGATTTTATTTTTTACAATATTAACTATTATATTATATTAAGTAATATTAAATAAATTTACAACAATTTTGAATTTTTTAGAGCAGTGATAAAAATATGTTATTCAACTGTTTCAGACATAATTATCAAACAACTTTTTCATTTAGATTCAGATTCAATTCATTCAGATTCAGATTCAGATTTAGATTCAGATTCATTCGATTTTTATCAAACACCTCCTAAAGTCTGTTTGTTTATAAAGATTATAATTCTGAAATTATATTTCTATGGATTATAAGTCAAAGACTATTAATCGTATGATTGAATAGTGTTAATCACATGTTTGTTTAGAATGAAATTATTTATGAGAATTTATGGAAGATATGGTCCTCAGGATTTTAGAGATTCAAGTAGAAATGCAGGAGGAATTCTTAACAAATCAGCTGAACGTAATTCGGTTGGATCAAGTTTGATTTTATAGAGCGGGGCATCAAATTTGTTACATTGCCAAAGAAGCAATTTGGGCAACTTGCACCTTTTAATTGCATCAACTGCAATTCAAAATCTTTGTCAAAGCTTAGTTTTTTTTTTCAGCAACATATGCCGGTTGTTGTCCAAGATTTCAGGAGCATATGCAGGAGACATTTTTTTTTTGTTATGAAGTTTGTTGGAAGGGTGGTAATATGTAGAATACAACTATACAAGGGTGTGTTTAGCTTTTATTCACTTAGAATTCCAGATTTATTGCTTATCGGTGCATATGATGGTTTTAATTTCTTATCTTAATGGAAAAAGGTAGCGTCTCTTTGGAAAGCTTGGCTCGGTGGAGTAATAACAGATATGAGCAATGGTGGGGCTATGCAGGAGAGGTTTTTAGTGTGCAGTGTTATCTGAAATGCAATATTGCTCATGGTGCTAACAGTTACCAACATGATTCTTAAAAAGTGGAGTTTTTTCGTATTGTATTTAACAATTAGTCAGACAGTTCAAGCTTTTACTATGTAATTTTAATCTATAATCTAAATCTTTTGGATTATAGGTGTTTTCAGAAATAAAATGCAAAAAAAAATATTCTCATTTCTGCAAAATTGATTATTTTCATTCCTTAGGGGTTGAGGAATAACTAATTCTATTTTTCATTATTCGTTTTCTTCCATTCTCTATTCTATTTGTAACTTGTTTAAGTTTTTTCAATCCAAACACAACATAAAGTTTGAATATTCAATAACGTATTTGCATTTACTAGTCAACAATAAATATGGATTCCAATGGAATGAAAATTGTAGTGCACAATAGAGAAAAGAACTAACCATGAATCCAAATGCTATGACAATTGCCTTTCCAAATTCCATGGAATATTCTCCAGAAGCCAGTGGAAGATCAGGTTTATTAACCTAATAAACATGTGTAAAAGACCAAGTCCACCATGTTAAACAAACATGAAAACATTACATAGAAGAGTGCAATATTTTTTTATGTCCAGAAAATCAACTAATTTACTACTGATTTTTTTACCTTGTCTATTTCGACATCAAACAATTGATTTAGTCCAACCACGTAAATGTTCATAAACATTATTGGCATCAATACCTAGTCATGAAACATAATATTAGTAGTAAGCATTTTAATGTCCTTAAAAAGTGCATTTAGTTTCAGTTCTTTAATTTTGAAACTAAATGAGCTCAAACCATACTAAATGAGTAACCATTGAATGCTTACTATTGAAAAATATATACAAACTTTTTTTTTCTTTTAATTTATTTTAGCGCACGAAAATTCAAACAACTGTGAAAAATGCTCAAAATTTGGCAATATGAGCTCACCTGTCTGCCGACGCGTACACATGATCAAGGCCAAATTTTGGGCATTTTTGACAATTATTTGAAAATTCATGCAATAATGTTTGGTGCCAAAAATAAATAGTTTGCTTATTCTTTTGACCACTTAACAAGGGCTCAATGGTTTTATTCATCAAGGCTTTAGAAATAATATACTTATCACTTAATCATACTATAAATCATATGTGACCTTTAGTATCCCCACAAAAAATGTTGGCGAAAGATCTCCAATTGAGCTCAAAGGTAGAAGAGAAACTGAAGTTATGCCAAATATCTGCAATGCCAGAATGAATAACACTAAAGTCAATTTAAAGGAAGTCTTCTAGTAATAATTGCCTTCTGTCCCAGATAATGTCAGAACAATATTTATATTGTCAGATAATAAATAACACTGAAAAATTGAAGTGGTGTTAAAACAAGTGTAAAAATATCGCTAAATACATATTTGCTCTGACAACATAAAAATTACTCTGCCATTATTAACAGTATTCCCTTCTAAAAAAATTGTTAGAACACGGAATATTACTTACAGTGCCAATTATAGTGTGTGGACGAGTAAAGCGGTAAAATGTTTCCAAATGCCTCCATAAATCACTCTGAAATATTTCTATGGAATGATCACCTTTCGGTTGCGATATGAACCCATGTTCTAATATCCCACTAAATATTCGTCCGAGTGGTTTAAGCTTTTTCGTTGGCTTAGAACTACTGTTGCTAAAACTATCGGCTGAAGCTGAAACTTTTGTGCAGAAACATCTTGAATGTTTTTTCTGTTGATTTCTGTTTGTAATTTTTATTTGCCTCAGCGATTGTTGCTCCGAATTGAGAAAACCTATACAATTTTGAAGATAAGTTAATCATAAAATAAATTGTATGGACTTCCATATATATATATATATATATATATATATATATATATATATATATTGTTTACTAATATTTTTATCATAATAAAAAAAAATTGCATGTAATATATGATTTTAGCAGTTTTATATATATTATGTAGGACGATTTAACACGTGATGGTTAATATAAAGACTTAGAAAAATGATAAATCTTGTGAAACAACCCGGGTCAAATCCCGAGTCTGGAACAAATCTTGGATCAAATCTCAAGTCCGAATCGAATCAAAGGTCATGACTTGAAGGTACTATTGGTAGTTACTTAATTCCTTATATGCAGACTCCCCCACTTAAATTTCTGACGTCCCCGTCAGAACCGATCACACACACGGCCCAAAGATCTTTGCCTCTCTAGCCATTGTGGGATAATACCGGCTGGCTTCGTGTCCCCACCTCCGGCAACCCGATCGGACGACCCGACCCGAGCTTTCGAGAGTCGGCTCTGATACCATATGAAACAACCCGGGTCAAATCCCGAGTCCGGAACAAATCTTGGGTCAAATCCCAAGTCCGAATCGAATCAAATCCATCCAAATAAGGCCTCAAACCACTGGCCCAATAGTATCTTCTTGGGTCATCTAGCCCACCACAGGCTCCCAAAAGGTCATGACTTGAAGGTACTATTGGTAGTTACTTAATTCCTTATATGCAGACAAATTTTTCCCTTATCTTTCGATGTGGGACTGGGGTGTTACATCTTGTGTCTATGCGTCAATTTTTTGTTGCAAGTAATGTATAATATTTTACCTTATAAGCCTAACTAAGCGCAATGTTAGTTTCAACCTACCCATTGAGAAAAGATTGCCTCTTTCTGCCGCTATCTATGCAATTTTTGATCTCTTCTCACAAAAGAGGGGATTCAATATTCTCGTATATTAATACACGTCATAACCATAATTGGACAAAAACAAATTTGCAGTACAAAATAGACTCATAAACTTGAGGGACAATTGAAGATATTGAGGTCAACACACTCATGTAGTCCTTGAGATGCACTATTACATTGACTAGCACACCCCAAACAATTGCATGAACAAATAGGATTTGGATTCCATATAGTAGTCAATAATTTGTCTCTTCATTATTCCACAAACTATTGTTGTTTTATATGGTTGCTTTTGCTTAACTATTTTATTTGCAATTTTTCTTTTGAATAAGCAAACAAAAGTTCATTAATCTGAGAAAAGAGCGCATCCAAAAGATTTGGATGAACCCAAAGAAATTATAATTTGAAAAGCTGATACATATTTTATTTGCATATTTCATCTTTAGACTTTACAAATTCTGTAATATCAGTCCAATCTTACAAAAAACAGAGCAATTAAAGTGGACTAATTAAACATGAAAAAACTATAAATTGATGACTAAACTTTTTTTTTAAAAAAAACTACAATTTGGGGAGTAAATATGAAAATTTGCTATATTTTGGAAACTAAAATGAATTATATATATATATATATATATATATATATATATATATATAGCGTCGCTATATATATATTTTGGAAACTAAAATATATATATATTTTGGAAACTAAAATTTGCTATATATAGCGTCGCTAAAAGTATAGACGACGGTTGTATGACCGAAACCGTCGCCTAAAGGGGGGTAAGCACGGGTGAGTAAGATAAGGGGTATGCACTTGATCCTTGCTCTATATATATATATATATATATATATATATATATATATATATATATATATATATATATATAAAATTTAAAGACAACAGGCAAAAAAATTAATGAGAGAACTAAACATGAAAATAAGTTATAATTTGGGGACAGATTATCCTAGTACTCCTGCTACACTTACAAAAAATATTACAAAAAATAATTTACAAAATAATGTGTTAAAAGTATAATTAGTGAATGATTCATCATAAATGAGTGATCCTGTTTGTAATAATTCTTTAATTGCCGTAGTATTATAATGATACTAGGGGTCGTGCCACACTTTTGTTTGTGCAGTTTAAGAAACTATAAAAGCGAATAAAATAGTGAAAAATTAAGAAGAAATATGGAAGGTTATGTCAGTTGAAGAATGTTTTAAATAAGTGTATGTTGGAGAAATGGAAGAAAATAGGAATCAATTAAGGATAATTAATTTTTTTTCTTACTATCAATCCACATTTTACCCAAAAGTAACCGTCTGTCTCCTCCTCTGCCTTTATAATACTCCCTCGGTCTCAGGATAAAAGTCTTTATTACTATTTTGGGTTGTCCCATGTTAAATATCCACTTTCTTTTAATATCCAAACTTTTACACATTTTTTCCTATTATGCCCGTAACATTAAATATCTCATACTTTTCTTATTCTAATTCTCTCCACATATTTAATGACATTATTATGGGTAATTTTGTCATTTTATTCCTCTTCTTAATATACGTGAAAAGTCCACCAGGACTTTTATCCTGGGACGGATGAAGTATAATATACTGATTTAACATGCATGCACACTGTCTGACAAAAAAATATAAAAATATAAAAATAAAAAAATAAAAAATTGTTAAAGGGGAAGATGTTATGACTTATGAGAGGGTGAGCGTGTAAAAATAGAACTAAAAGAATAAATAGAAGAATTTAAAAAAAATAAATGACAGTCTCGAGGACAATTATTTTCTTCTCTATCTATCTTAATAATATACTAGTCTCATTGATCGCTCCGCATGGGTATGAGATTAAAAAGATAAAAATAAAAAAGGAAAAAGGGAAGAATCAACGAGGAATCTCACTCGGGACATAAGGTCATGCGGTGATTATTAACATACTTTTCCGGTCCATATCTTTCAACTCCGGCATAAAATATGTGTGTGAAAGTTAAAACCTGTATATGTTGTACAGTTAATAATAAGTTTTTAATTTTTTCCTCTCATTTTGTAATAAGATATATATAGAGAGAGAAAAAGAGAGAAAGAGAGGGAGAGAGGTTAAGTTAATGAGGTGTCACCTATGAGAAAAATTGAGGAAAGTTTGAATGGGACAAAATTTTATTAAATTAAAGCGACATCTGTAAGATCGAGTCTAGTTTTGAGATTTTAGGAGTAATTTTTGAAGTGTACATAGGTTTACCCCCAGCACAAACATATCAAACACTTGAGTTAAGCTATGCATAGCAGTTTATAAGAAAGTTTCTTAACCAAACAAAGGACACATGGCAATTAAATGTATAATTTCAATAGTTATTGCTAGTTTGGATTTTGTTAACCAACTATAGTTATTGCCTTATTTTCGGTAGATTTGTTAGAATTAGATCACACATGCACACGACGACAGTAAAAAAATAACACAGAGATTTACGTGGTTCTCCAATTTAGGTAGTCCACGGATGCGTCGTTCCTTTTGTTATTCAACTTTAGAGTTCCGTAGGGCTTTACAATAGATAGTATTTATAACTATTACTCCTATTTCAACCATAATTCACATTATAGGCTAAATATTCATAATGTCCTTGTAAATATCGAACCATAAAACTGATGTCCGACGATCGGTGCGACCCGCACCGCTTTTAGACTGTCAGCGGCGCGCCCCGTGTTAGTGCTACAGAGTCTTGTCCGTGTTCGGCGCACCCCACGCTCCCAGTAAGTTTGGACTGGCGCGGCCCGCACTGCTCTTTCAAAAACTCAGTATCGTACTGCGGGGGCTCCACCCCCCGCACCCCCAACCTTCGGTTCACAACCTGATGGGCAAGACGTGCTTCATCGCTCCCTCACTTCCTCACTCCGTTACGCTTTGCACTCGGTCTTTTTCAATAACTTCTCAGTTATGAGTCACAAGTCCCAAAAAATTCCTCCTTGACGAATAACCTCGCTCATTCAGAAGTTAAGCCACTTGTTCTAACCGATTTTGGGAAATCTTCTTTACTAACATTTGCAGACATTAATCAAGTCCAAATAATTCTTGAATTTGTCCGTCGTCTTTGTCAACATGTCAGCGGTATTTTAAAAAATGTGCACCTTTTCCAATATCACATCACCCATAGCGATCAATTCTCTGACTTTGTGAAACCTTACGTTAAAAAGATTAATCCAAGAAGGTTTCTTAGAAGTACAGTTACATTTAATTAGGACTAACAAAAATATTGATATATGTAATTAAGTAGAGATATGAAACACTGATAATTCTAAATAGTTAATTAATGTATTTGTCAGATATAGCCATACAGGCAATATATTTTGAGTTATTCTTGTTTTTAAGTTGGTAATATTTTTTTTTTCCTTTTTCTTTTAATATATCTTAGCATGTTTGGTTTTTTAATTTTTTGCTTTTTATGTTTGCTAGAAATGATGACGTCTTTCTGTTAATTAACATTTAAAAACATAACATTCACTCTATATAAATTATATTTTGTGCACACACATATATATATACTTTTTATATTTCGTATAATTGTTTATAAACGAAAAGTACAAGACAACTAATCATTGTCAGCATCATTCTCTTTTTTCAAGTTGCCATGGTTGGGCAAGGAAATCGCGTCTTGCTAGGGTTAGGGTTTCATGTTGGCTGATGAGGAGAAAAATCCACGAAGAATACGGAATTGATTGATTGATTGTAGAGAAGAAAACGACAGGTGAGCGATTACTCCAACGACGCGTGGCAGAACTCCTAGAATCCGAAAATCGTGTTAGGGTTATTGGGATTCCTAGAGCCTTCTTCAGTTCTTAAAGTTGAGAGAGTGTCCGAATCTTGTTAGTGCTTTTAGGTGGAATCTCCAAGCCTTAAGCTACCAAAAGAGTCCTCCTCCTTCCTAGAATGGAAGGGGTATTTATAAAGTTCCTTGGACTTAAGTTATCACATGCTAGGCACATGTTCTCAATGAAATTCCAGAAATACCCTTCAGTCATTAAAGTAATGCCCATATTGTCATGTCCTTCTAGCCACCAATCTACTCTCTCAATCAATTCCCAAAAATGAGCCGCCTCCACGAGTCTTCCGTCTCGCGACACGTGGAGGCTTCTCCCGGTTTGGCACATTTATTTCTGACTTTTCTATCTTCATTCCATTAGGTTATGCGAACCCTAAATTGCACATTTAATGAGGTCATGGAACCCTAATTGTGCATTAGGTCATGTGAACCCTAATTTTGCACATTGGCCCACATTTGCCCCCTGCGCGAGAGTCACATTTCTAAATAGACGATCATGCAAGAATACTTCAAACTTTTGAGTATATTTTGTGTGACTTCAATTTACGGGTCTTGAAGACCATGGTCCTAGTAAATGGAACTCCTAGGGAGCCAAACCCTTGGATTTGTTTCTTTATTTTTCCTGAAAATTGAAAACAATAAAAATAATCAAATAACATTTAAATAAAAATAAATCTTTATTTTGGGTGGTACACAAAATCTTTCTTTTTCATCAAACCAAATAAAATCATAATTTTATTTTGGAAATAAAATAAAATCTTAATTTTATTTTGAAAATAAAATCTTAATTTTATTTTGAAAATAAAATAAAATCTTAATTTTAGTTTGGAAATCAAATCTCTCTTTATTTTGGAAACAAAATAAAATCTTTCTTTATTTGGGAAATAAACCAAATCTATCTTTATTTTGGAAGTAAAATAAAATCTAAATTTATTTTGGAAATAAAATAAAATCTATCTTTATTTGATATATATATATAAGCTATTTTTAGAAAAAATACCCTTTATTGGGAATAAAATCAACTTAAATTTTATTATTTTCGAAAATAAGCTATTCTCTTCTATAGGGTTTTTTTTACTTATCTTTATTTTGGAGAAGTAAGAAGTCCGTATTCGTAATCCATTGTCGCATGCCTTCTGATTGAATAGGTTCTACTTGCGTGCATATTCCTTAGGATTGTCTCATAATCGCTAGGAGCCAACGAACACACGTGTGTTCCTCACCATTGCAGCCACATTAGCAAGTCTCACCATCAAGGACATCCTTGTGGTATCCAACACCAGGTAATTGTAAACCATTAGGGGTGCAACCTTTATTGGAGTCTTCATTTAGCCAATTTCTCATAATTGTTTCCTATATATATATATATATATATATATATATATATATATATATATATATATATATATATATATTCTTCAGGGAATTGTAGACTTTCTTCAATTTTTCGAGTCCCATCACCATATCTTGGCCTTTTCCCTCGGAATTCCTCAGAAAAAGGCTATAATTTTTGCGGTGAAGGAGCATTCGTCCCAAATCGTGGATTAAGAGAGCAACAGGACCTTAAAGGTATGCGTGGGAACAAACCCCCTAGGTGGTGGCCGAACCCTATAGGGCGCCGAACCTTTTTTTTTTGAAAGAGACAGCCCGCCCCTAGGTGGTCGCCGAACCCTATAGGCCGAACCCTAGGGGGCGAACCTTATTATTTTTTTTTTGAAGGAGAAATCCCGCCCTAGGTGCTGGCCGAACCCTATAGGAGCCGAACCCTATAGGGCGCCGGACCCTAGGGGGGCCAAACCTTTTTTTTTGAAGGAGAAATCCCGCCCTAGGTGGTGGCCGAACCCTATAGGAACCGAACCCTATAGGGCGCCGAACCCTAGGCGGGCCGAACCTTTATCATTTTTTTTATTTTTTATTTTTTTTCAAACTTTTTTTTTGAAGGAGACAGCCCGCCCTAGGTGGTGGACGAACCCTATAGGGCGCCGAACCCTTATCAATTTTTTTTTCAAACTTTCTTTTGTCTTCCGAGCCCCAATACCTTGAGTACATCTTGGTTTTTTCTCTCGGATAATGAAGAAAGATTTAACATTTTTCCTTGACGAAAACACGAAAGGAGAAAAATTGATATGCTTGCATTCGACGAAACCACTCCAGATGACCAAACCCCTAGGGGGCGAACCCTAGGAGGTCGAACCCTATGGGGGGCCGAACCCTAGGGGGGCGAACCCTAGGGGGCGAACTCTAGGCAGAAATTCATGTTTTGGGCGAAAAAAATGAAGTTCGGGACGACGAGCCTCTACTATTAGGAGCGTCATTTGGATTTTTTGGGCCCATAATATATCAAAACGACCGTATCGACGAGCCCTTCAAAAGTCATCGCTTTGCCATGACATATGCTATTATAAGTCCAAAAAAGGCTCCGAAGGATGGGATTTTGCCATCCGAAGTTTTTTCGAAAATTTTCGGGAATTTTTTCTTGCATAAATGTACTCCCTCAATCTTTCTGACATTGTTTCCTTTTTTTTTCAGGTTTTTTGAAGCTTAACTTTCGGACATTCGTTCCTTTTTGCCATGGTGACTACTTTATGCACATATACTTTACTTGACATTCTTGATATACTTTCTCTAGGATTGTTATAATGATCTCCCCCTTGTCTGTAGGTTCTTTCTCCTGAATGCTCTGCAGAACTAAGGACTACCAAGGAGTCCACATTCATCACTGATTGGGGAAGAGCTCCCTTCTTTGGTCCTTCTGACCTCTTTTGGGATAGAGTTAGAGACTATGACCGTACAACTTTTCCTCCCCCAGAGAAAGAAGGCTTGTTTCTGTATGCCCCAGCTTCTGGAGGTTGGGATGACTTTCCTCATGCAGATTGCATTCCCAGCCTATGCATAGAGAAGCAAGAGTACCCATTCAGTCCCCTTCGCTTCCTGTCAGATTCATCTGGTCGCATTCAAGGATGGCAGGATTGGGCCGATGAGATCCTTGACAACGCTGAATATGTGGAAATACTCAAGAAAGCGAGTATCTTTCGCTGTGTTCAACTGTGTAGAGACCTACGGATTTACCAGGACCATAACACACTTACTATGTTGATCTCACGATGGTGTTCCTCTACTTGCACATTCGTCACTGCCTGGGGGGAATTCACCCTACTCTAGAGGATGTTTATGTCCTCTATCAGTAAGTTTTCTTCTTTTATTCCTTTCATTCATTCTCATTTTTTTTGAAATATATATATTTATTTTTGAATCTCATCTCGTAGCCTTCCCATTGTTGCTTCGAACTCCTGCGGCCCTTCTAACATGTCCACTAGAGATAACGAATGTGTTGCCTACTTGATGGAAACCTTCAGGCAATCTTCCCACTTCACCTCCCGCTTCAAGGGCGATACGCTCCTTCCGGACTTCGAGAGCTCAAGTCGGCAAAAGAATTCTTGGTTATTCTGGGTGCGCTATTTCTTCCGTGATTACAAGACCAACCAGTGGAACAGCTCTGTTCACGACAAGTCTGTTCTTGCCTTCCGTGAAGAAACTTGTCCCTTTCCTCTGGCGGCTTATCTGGTTATGTGGTTGTCCCGTTTTATCTTCCCTGGGTCTCCCATAGACGGTCCTTCTGCCCGTATGTTTAGTTTGGCAGCGTTGTTATCCCGAGGCTCGGAGATTCCCCTTGCTTCTCTCTTCCTAGGGACCTTATATCATCGCCTAGACGAAATAACCCTTGCCATGAAAGAATCCGTTGGGAGGTAATCACTTTCATATTTTATATTTAATTGTCTTTCAAATTGCGCTTCTTTTCCTTTAACCTTTTCTATAATATTTTTTTTTATTTACTCAGGTATGATGTCAGTTGCTTCATTCCATGCTCCTTCCTTCAGATCTTTCTTTTCGAGCGCTTTCCGAGCTATTTCGATCTTGAGCATCTTTCTACGAAGAAGAAGAAGTCTCATTCTCTCCCACCACGCAACATCATTCCTCGCATGCTACGTTGGATTGATCACCGCTCTAGTCCTGACAGTACGGATTTGCGACATTTCCTTGATGATTATTCATGTTTCACTGCTCGTCCCTATACCATTGTTTCAGGGGGTTGCGGTCATCTACCTCACTTCTACAAGCACAAATTTCGTACCTTCTCTAACCTCAACAGAAATAGCTTAAGTGGCTCTGCACTGTCTTGGTTCATTTTCCTTCAATCTATAGAGCTTCCCTATTTACTTGAGAATAATAGTTTTGGTACTATACTGTATTCTCCTCACAGGGTCATGAGACAATTCGGATATGACCAGGAACGCCCTTTCGGTCACACCTGCCGGGGGAATTATGAGGATGCTTGTGACGCCCCCAAAATAGGTCCATTCCATCCAACCCATTCTGAGTCGCCAGATACATGGTACAGAAAGCAAACTACAACTTTAATAATACAGATGTCGTGTAGAATACGACAATATAAACTGTGAGTTTAAATACAAATATTTCCTTCTAGACAATATACACACCCAAATAAGTCCTCATTACAATTATTCAAACACTATTTTATAAAAATAGTGAGGACTGCTAAAACATCTTCCTAGAACCATCACTCCATACCCCAACTCAATCCTGCTACGTTCTCACCTCCTAAGAAGATAAATGGAACAAAAAGGAAAGGGTGAGCTCAACTAGCCCAGTAAAGAATATTATGACTAAGATAATATACAACAAATTATCGTTAGTCTTCAACAGGAAAAAATCTGATAAAATATAATAGACAACAAGTTTTAGATCAACAAATACAGTGGAAACATCAATCCATTAGAAGAGTCACGTAGAGAATGAATTCTACTGTCTTCTAAGATTTAAAAGTCCATCATCAATATTTCATCCTTGTAACAACAATTAATATACATCTTTAATCATCTTTGCACTACAGGCCAAAGATATTCATTTGTATCACCAGTTAGTCATGTTCATCTCAACACCTGTTCATCTTTGCACTACGGGCCAAAGAGATTCATCAGTTTAATCATTCATCTTTGCACTACAGGCCAAAGATATTCATCAAGTATCACCATTAAGGACTGAGGATGATGAAAAATATTTTTAAAAACGAATCCAGTGAGATAGAAGAACAAATATTAGGGATTCGTACAACAGTTTGTCCAAGATCAATAATACTTCATAACAACTAATTTTGAAGCAGAACTCAAAAATAACGATCAAAACATGGATACAATCAAAGATAGTAGCCAAAATAGATCTTTTGGACAAAAAGAAGAAATTTTATTTTTTCGATGAATAGTGTCGTATTCGTAAATAGTGCCATATACGTGAATAATGCAGTACACGTGAATAGTAACTCCGACACCAAAAGATAGAAATTTCATAAAAACATCATCACGCTTCGTAAATAGTACTCATGAATAGTAACTCATGAATAGTAACTCATGAATAGTAACTCCGACATGAAAAAGTTCCAAATTGATAAAAAGTTTAGAACAATATTTCGGCATAATGATATTGAAGAAGATAATATCATTTAAGAAGAAACAACATCCCTTACCTCAAAATAACCGTACTTCTGACTGAATTTCGGTATAGTGCTGACAGAAACTCGCACCGTATAGCAACACTCAAAGTATACTCACAAGAATACGCTCGATAATATAGAGAGAAAGAGAGAAAACTTTATTTCTGGTGTGATTTTCAATTCTAACTTAGCCATCTATTTATAGGAAAATACTAGAACGCCAAATGAGACTAAATTAATAAAATATTAAAATAATTATATAATTTTCCATAGCCCACCATTTTGACCAAAGAAATCAGCCGCAACACATGTTTCATGCAGCCCACCAAGGAAGAAAACATTTTTGTTGAAAATAATAATTAAAACTTCTAAAAATTAATTATTTCGGAACTCTGGAACTTCAATAATTCACAATAAATAGCCCTTTTATCAGAAAATTCAAATCTCGCAGCTTTATATAGGAATTTTAATTCTCTACAATTTTACAGAAGAAAATTTTTCCAAATTCCAAACAGAAATAATTCGAAATCCACAAACGGGCGATTTTACAGTCTATAATTAATTTTCGGTCAATAATTGTGTCCACCGACACACAAAATATGTGTTAAACATTTAAGCCACAAAAATACTCTTCCTCCTCATATACTCATATATCCCACATTCATTGTAAAAATATCACCGTTAATATATTATTAAAATAATATATTTAAATGAATTATTTTATCAGAAAAAGATAAAATATTAATTTTCAACAATTGTCACATTAAAAATTTTCTCCATCTATATCCACATAAAATGAATATTTTTTTTATCATAATAATCAATAATTAATTATTTAAAAATAATATTACAGAATCACAGTACTGACAATTACGTCGTTCCCAGGAAAGAGGGGGCTTTCCAATAAGGATTTCTCCTTACTGGCGCGCAATTAGGTGACCAAACCTCTCCTTAGACAGAACTTTCTAGACATTGCCAATAATGTTATCTGATAATATTATTCAAATAATATGAATTATTAATCTGATAATGGAAAATACTGTGCAGTGACAATTATTGAAACAATAATAATATAAATATCAACGCAACAATTATTGAATCAATAAAAATAAAATAATGAACAGTAATTACTGTAACAATTATTGAGTAGTGTCTTCTTACGTACGAATCAATAATTCAACAATATTGTGCAATACCGTGTGCTACTGTGCAACCACACATATTACTGTATTTTAACCACCAGGTAACCCAACAGTGTTAACGGTAACAATTTACGCCGTTATTTATAAAACTCAATCTTTGTCGTTTTCTTTCATCCAACCGTTTTCCGTTATTGGGCCCACAAATGACTGCGCCGTCGTACGGAGATTCCCGACAAAAAGAATATTCCACGACCAAACGAATATTCCCCGACAATAATGAATATTTTATAACCACTTGCTTATTTTGTAAACTTTGCACGTTTCACCCATAACCAAAATATTATATCAAATTACCACCTTATCAATCAAGAATAATAATTAGAGGAAATTCGATTTTATTTATAAAAAGTTGGGGTCTTACAATGCTCTTCTTAATTTCGTCTCTACCTCCCCCTCTTTTACATGGGCATTTCCGAGGCTATCAAGTGATCCCTATAGATCCCTTCCTTTTGTCATACCAGATGACTTCCGGAGCGGGCGATATACTACTAGAGAACGTAATTACTGGCAAGTCAATCTTAAAAGATGGGAGGATGATACCTTGATTTGTTCATTTCCAGTCTCTATTCCACAATGTCTTCAATGGGGCTGGCTGCTATGCTCTCCCAAGCCCAATGTTCGCTCTGCACTTTGGCCAGCCAGTAGCCGGTTGGCTGAGCGTGACATTTTGATTCCTAAGTCATCTCCCCCTAAGCAGATCATTCCATCACAGGTTCCCACTACTTCCAGGAGTCTTCCACCACGGGCTCCGTTTCAGGTGTCCTCTCCAGTTCTTCCCCAGGGGTCCTCTGATGCCGAGGAGATGAGAGTTACTCGTTCTAAAACTAGAGCAGCTACTACTATTGATTCTGAGATAGCTCCTCCTATTGCTTCTACCGTGGTTCCAATCAGTCGTCCTCCTATCAGGCGTATCATAAAGCCATTAGCAAAACGCCCCCTTGATAATGTTGACCCTAGTATCCCGATAGCCGAGGATCCAATCAAGAAGCGCCGTAGAAATTTGGTAATTTGTCGTACTATTCTCATTTTTCTTTCATCCCTTGTATTACTGCTTTCAAATATCATTGAGTAATTATTTCCTTTATTTTTTATTTTAGGTTACCGTGGTCGATGAAGATGATGATGATGATGTTCCTCTTGGGTTAATGTATAGTACTACAAATGAGGCTTCCGCGGCGGATTCCACTAGTCGTGAGCCCGTCCAACCTATCCTTGTTGATATTGAGTCCTCTACTCCTCGCGACGATTATGTTAGTCTGGATGCTAAGGATACTTTGTCTGATGTGAGCTCGAGTCTTTTTGTGGGTGCTACAGCAATTTCTTCAAACCTTCTTATGCCTGCTCCTCATGATGAGTCTGAAGATGTTGATGAGACTTTTACTTCCCCGAGGGAGAATCATTCTGAAACTGTTGGTGATGTTCATCCTCCCCGAAAGGATTCTACCGAGTTGGTGATTGCTCGGGAGGGCATTATTGATAGTACTTTGGGTGGGTTGGATGACATTCCCCTTTCTGTGGCATCTCCTGACTCCTTTTCCATTGACTATATTGTGAGTATCCTTCTTTAATCCACAAATGATTTATCTTGAATTTCCTTTCTTCTTTTTCTTTATAATATATTGTGCTTTGACATCTTGTTTTAAAAGCGAGAGGATGAAATATTTGCCTTTGCCCGTTGAGGCACTCACGTTATTTGTTGTTCTCCATCCGGATGTTGCCCACTCGCCATATAGTGGCCTTGGTTATCCTCCAGGTGACCAAGGCTTCGAGGAATCCTTAGCCGTACAACATCTTTCAGCTCCTCCATCCCTGGTCTCGACAGATTCTATAGTGGCCTCCAAAGTAGCTCCTGCCAGAGCTTCCTTTAATCCAAGTGGGGATCTTATTTCTTGGAGGGGTTTCCAGATATCGTCTTCTAGTCAGGAAAGTCTGGAGCGTCTCCTAGCTCGGTTCCCGCAGATTCTTGACTGGCTGATTATTAAGACAACTTCCACCCAAACCCTCTTCCTAGATCAGCTCGCAGGCCTTGTTCTTAGGTTGCATACTCTTTCTTTATATTCCTTGCGAGTTGAGGACTTGAAGAAATTTAGCGATGATATAGATGACCTTGCAGCCGTAGGTGTTGACATGTCTCCTTTTCGTGATAGGTTAGATCTTCTTAAGTCGAGTTTTAATCTTGTTTCACTATGTTCAGAGGTTGTTCTATGTAAGTGTGAAGATGAATCATTTTCAGTTCAGCTTTCTGAGCTTGATGAAGCCGCAAAAAAATTGAAGATCCAGTCTCAAGATTTAGAGGGCCAGCGCCGGGATCTAGTGGCAAAACTTTAGGAGGTAGAGTGTCGGCGCTGGGACTTAGAGTCAACTACTCAACAGGTTAGGGAGCTGAAAGCTGTAAATCTTAAGATTCGAGATGCTGCCGTTGCTGACTTGGAAGCTTTAGTTGTGCCTCCTCTTCATTTTGATATGTCTTGGCCTTTAGATTATAACTTATTGTAGTAGTTTTTTTTTCGATTTCCTGTTTCAGAAACTCATTTACACATATTTCATTTATCAGAACGTTGTTTCTTTAACCTTGTTGATTGCCTTTAATTTGAATGATTTCTTAAAAACTCAATATTAATCATTGAATCTCAAGTTTTTCAAATTAATATTCCAAGACAACAATAGGTATTATAAGAAAACATGAATTTTGTCAAATATATATATATATATATATATATATATATATTATTCACAAACCAACACTTGAATTTATACTCTCTTTTTTAAGAAAATTAAAACATTAAAGTATAAGTGAAAGTTTGTCAATTTATTGATAAAAAATTGCTTTTAACGAAAAGCATAACGTTTCACATAATAAATCTTGCTTTTATCGAAGAAAGCATAACGTTTGCCACGTTTAGAGATAAAGTGTAACTTTCTTGCTTTTGTCGAATAAAGCATAACGTTCTCTACTTTTAAAGTTAAAGTGTAACTTTCGGGTTTGAGGGCTTATACTCAGGTGCCTCAGTCACTTTTGAAGTTGAAAGTGTAACTTCCGAGGGCTGTTAGTCATGTACCTCGATCACTTTTGAAGTTAAAAGTGTAACTTCTGAGGGCCGTGATTCAGGTGCCTCGATTACTTTTAAAGTTGAAAGTATAACTTTTGTGATGGTCTACTCATGTATAATATTTCTTTACCCATTTCAAGTTTAATGGGCCTGAGACAACATCTGATCCCACACGAGATATCTTGCAATACCCGCTTTCGGAGATCTCTCGTACCCTATACGGGCCTTCCCATTTGGGGTAAAATTTGGTGGTTGGGGTTCCCCTCGTAACTTGAGTTGCCGTTTTGAGGACCAGGTCTCCCACCAGAATTTGTCGTGGTACCACCGCGGTGTTGTATTATCGTCGCAGTCTTTCGTGGTACCGTTCAAGCTTTTATTTAGCCTTGTCTCGTAAGTCGGCTAAGGCCTCTGGGGCGGCTGGTTAGCTTTCTTCCTCGACTAAGCTTCAAAGTTTCATTCGAGTTGAAGGTATTTCAATTTCGGCAGGTAAGATATCTTCTTCACCATAAACCAAAGCTTATGTGGTTTCGCTTGTAGGCTTTCTTTTTGAAGTTTGATATGCCCATAACGCTATTGGTAGTTGTTCTGCCCATTTCTTCGGATGATCGTCTAAGGTCTTTGATAAGATTTTTATCAAAGTTTTGTTTGTCGCTTTTGCTTGTCCGTTATTTTTCGGGTAGTAGGGTGATGATTTGTAATGTTTCATCCTGTATCTTTCCATCAGACTTTTGATATCCCTATTGATGAAGGGGATTCCATTGTCCGATAAAATGATCTTTGGGATCCCAAAACGGCAAATGATGTGTTCCTTGATAAAATTTGCCACTGCTGGTCCCGTGGTCTTCTTCAAGGGTATGGCTTCCACCCACTTTGTGTACATCTCGGTGGTAGTTAAAATCCATATATTTACCTTTGATAAGTTTCCCCCGCATTCTTCAACCCGAATGGCATTACTACATAGTAAAAATTCCCAAACGGGGTACGAAAGGCTGTCAATTCTGCATCTTCTATGGACATCTTTATCTGATTGTAACCCACAAACTTGTACATGAATGACATCATCTCATGATTAGCCTTTGCATCTACCAAAGTGTCTATGTTGGGTAATGGATACATGTCCTTCGGGCATGCCTTGTTCAGGTCTCTGAAATCCACACATATTCGTAGCTGTCCATTTGATTTCTTTACCGGTACGATGCTGGAAAGCCATGTTGGATGTTGGATCGGCTTGATGAACCCTACTTCCAGCAACTTTTTGATTTCTTCCTTTATTTAGGTTTCGACTTCGGGTGCATAGTTGTGAGGTTCTTGTTTCACTGGCTTCATTCCCGGGCTTATGTTTAGATTGTGCTCCACAAGATCTTTGTCAATTCTGGGCATCTCGTCGTAATTCCAAGCAAAGACATCCCTATACTCTCACAATATTTGTATGAGCTCCTCTTTCTGGTTAGCCTCAAGCTCCTTATTGACATAAGTCGGTCTTGGCGTTCCTCCATCTGTTGCCAAATCAACTTCTTCTAATTCATTTTGTTGAGATTTTGGCCTATCTTCAAAGCATTCTGGAGCTTGTTCTACCTTCTTTTGTACAACTTCTTCTTCTTTTTCATTATTGCTGGAGTGGGGGACACCTCCTGATCCGTTGGGATTGCACGCTTCTTTGGGCTCTTCCCCCTTGCACCGTCACAATCGAAACACTACCTTTCCGTCGGGTTTTACAACCCTCTCCCATTTTGCCTTTTGGCCATCCTCAGACTGTGCTATCCGCTTGGCATTTATTATATTTCTGGCATCTTAAGAATCTACTGGCCTTTTCTTCTTTTCTCTTCCTTCCTTCTCCAAGTCCACTAATATTGGCTTCATATTTTTGGAACATTCTCCATGTTCCGAGGTCTTTTTCTTCACTTTTTCTGCAGGTAAAAACTTATCTTCCTGCACTTCCTTACATCTTGCTAGTCTTAAGGAATCAGACCTCGCGATCTGGTTCTCTCCCTCTTCAGCGACATCATCGAAGAAAGTTGCTTCGGTGATGTGTGCCTCCTCTGGTCCAAAGGGATTCCGAGTTGCTGGTACCTTCACTTTTTTCCTTTTCCAGATAGCTTTCAGGCACTGATGAAAGACTAAGGGTACCACCCCATAGTCATTTTGCCAAGCCCTTCCCAGCAGGACATGGTATGCTGCATCTACCTCTGCAACATGGAACATTACAGGCCCTCGAATCTTTCCAACTTGCATGTCTACCTTGATATGTCCCAGGGTTCTTGTGCTCTGGTTAGCGAATCCTGTAATGTTTGTTTGTTCCTTCACTATCTTCTTCTCTGGCAGGCCTAACCGTTTGAACATGGTGTAGGGCATAATATTTACAGATGATCCATTGTCAATGAATGCCCGCCGCACTTCGATGCCATTGATTACCACTATCACATACAACGGTCTATTGTGTGGGTATCTTATCTCTCTATCAGCTTTAGAGAAAGATATATTATTTGCTTCTTCCTCCATCGTCTTCACAAATCCTTTGCTTATGGCCATGCAAGTCTCCTATGTCTCGGCGGCCTTAATGATTGCCCTAGTTGCCTCAATCCTTGCTTCCTTGGCCAACCCTATCTGATCGAAAAAATTTCTGAATTTGGCCCCATTCATCAACGCCGTCACCTGCAGGCCTGGGTCACACTCCTCCTTTTCTTCCACCATCATCTCCACTTCTGGGATTGTGTTGTGGATAACAGCTTTGCATGTTTCTTTCCACTTGTGATTTGGCAGTGGCTTGTCATGAACACTGCTTTCTTTTCCCAGTTCAATCTCCCCATTTGCCAGCTTCTCGTGGAATATCCTACGCAGGCTATATCAATCCATAGTTGAGTGTCCCGCATATTGGTGGAATACACAGAAGTCTGGCCTTCTCTTCATCTCCTCCGTCACTGTAAATCTAGGCCTTGGGGGTTTCACCACCCCATGTTCAATCCATTGCTCGTATAGACCCGTGAATGCTTTCTCATTGCATGTGATAGCCTCCGGGACTGACTTTCTTGCATATTTATCTCCAGGCCTTCCTTTGCTTCGATCAAAATTTTTCTCATGCTTCTCCCTCTTGCCCCCTTGTGGTTTATACTGAGAGTCAGCCAAAGCCACAGTTGCTGTCCTCTTGCCCCTCCATGTAACCGTCACATGGCTAGTGGGTGATGTCATGATTCCTCCCAAGTCTTGTGCGAAAGCTGAGAGGGTCGCGAAGGAATCACAAGCCTTGGTAATGAGGTGGGGCTTGAAAGAATCTAAGGCACCATTGTTGCAAATGCTGACCAGGTTCATTTCTTCAATCTGCTCTGCACACTTCTGTGCCTGGGCCCTGAACCTGTCAACATAATCTGATAGCTCCTCATTCGGCTTCTGTTTGAATCGCATGAGTTCTACAATGGTTACCTGTTTCTGCACATAGAAAAATTTCTTAAAAAATTGTAATTTTAGGTCATCCCAATCATGGACTGACCCCTTCTCCAAATTGTAGTACCAACTGAAGGCACTATCTGTCAAAGTTTTGTTGAATTCCCGCATCAACAAGTTGTGGTTGTTCACTTCATCATATCCCAGCCACGGAGACATCGACTCTACAAACCTGGCAATATGTTCCCTGACATTTCCTTTCTCCCCGTTGTATTTTGGAAATTGCGGGGGATGCTCGATATACCCTATCGGGTAAGGTTGCCTCCGAATGTATGCCTGGTAAGGCGGAGTAAAGTCCAATTCCGAGGGTCGAGATGTCTGCCTACAAAGTTGATTGATCACATCGATCATATCATCCTTCGTCACATACTGGCTCGTGGAGTGAGTTCTCTGGAGTGTTGAGATATACTGTTGTATCGGCGGTGTGTATGGTAGATAGATTGGTTGATGCACACTTGCATCATGCAAAGTTGGCACTGGTGGCAGTTGCTGGCTCACTCGTGGGACATTGCTTGGAATGGTTGGCATTTGCACCTATGAAATTGATGGGAGAGCAGTTGGGATGATGTTTTTCTGAGGTTGCCTTGCTCCCAACCTAAGTTGTGGCACGTCGCCACTGTGCTGGGCCTCCAAGTTGATTATTGGAACCGATTGACTTTCCGTCGAGGGCGGTACAATCTGGTTCTCTTTGTTGTTGCTGCCATTGTTGTTGTCTTCCACTCCTACATGTTCCCCCTGCGAACTTCCTGGGAACATGACCTTAAAAGTGGGAATTTGCATCAACTGCTGGCGGAAATTCCCCATCTCCTCTTGCTTCCTTTACATTTCCAGCATCATGGCCATCATCAACCCTTGCCCTTCTCGTGCTTCCTTCAATGCCTTGAGCATCTCCAGTTGCACAGCATTCGTCTGGTCTCCACCTGCATCCTCGCCTTGCCTGCCTGCGTTGGTTTATTGTTGATTAGCCATATCTGGTGATGTCAAACTCCCTTCTGAAGCATCTTCAACAAGTGGTTGGTCAAAATCCAGGTTTGCACATTGGAATGCTTGAGTTACTTATCTTGGAACTAGATTCGGTGAGGTAATGCTATTTGTTGGTGAAGCAGCTCTACCTGTAGTTCTCCCGCTTCGAGTTGTGGCCATACCCTTCACGAATTCTACACCTCCCCAGCAGAGTCTCCAAATAAATGTGGGCAAGGAAATCGCGCCTTGCTAGGGTTAGGGTTTCGTGTTGGCTGAGGAGGAGAGAAATCCACGAAGAATACGGAATTGATTGATTGATTGTAGAGAGAAGAACGACAGGTGGGCGATTACTCCAACGACGCGTGACATAACCCCTAGAATCCGGAAACCGTGTTAGGGTTATTGGGATTCCAAGAGCCTTCTTCAGTTCTTCGAGTTGAGAGAGTGTTCGAATCTTGTTAGTGCTTTTAGGTGGAATCTCCAAGCCTTAAGCTACCAAAATAGTCCTCCTCCTTCCTAGAATGGAAGGGGTATTTATAGAGTTCTCTGGACTTAAGTTATCACATGCTAGGCACATGTTCTCAATGAAATTCCAGAAATACCCTTCAGTCATTAAAGTAATGTTCATATTGCCCCGTCCTTCTAGCCACCAATCCAATCCCTCAATCAATTCCCAAAAATGAGCTGCCTCGACGAGTCTTCCGCCTCGAGACACGTGGAGGCTTCTCCCGGTCTGACACATTTATTTCTGATTTTTCCATCTTCATTCCATTAAGTTATGCGAACCCTAAATTGTACATTTAATGAGGTCATAGAATCTTAATTGTGCATTAGGTCATGTGAACCTTAATTTTTCACATGACCCACACCATGCATGTACGTAAGATTATGGACAAAGTTAGGAATATCCAGTTATATCATCTTGTCGTTATGCTTGTGGCAACTTAAACCCTCTAACCTTTGTATTTTAAAATATTTGTCTTAACATTTGGTGTTCTTCAAAACGAGGACAGTTTTCGCCAAACATGCATGTCGTCAAACGGTCAAACCATATTTTAAAACATGTCACGCTTTCTAAATATTTTCATTTTTATCCAAAACGATTCTAAGAGCTAAAGTGCAAATATGTTTATCAAACTTAATTTATAGTTAATTATAAGCGCTATATGTATATGCACAACTGTGTATATACATATAGCCCTTATAATTAACTCTATAATACACAGTG
This sequence comes from Panax japonicus, assembly GCA_020205505.1. Taxonomy (NCBI): domain Eukaryota; kingdom Viridiplantae; phylum Streptophyta; class Magnoliopsida; order Apiales; family Araliaceae; genus Panax; species Panax japonicus. Next base: position 45,057,078 of record CM035101.1, on the reverse strand, counting down.
TATTATACAGTAGGGCTATGTCGACGAATTTTTTGGTCTATGACGACGATAAACTGTCGCCATAACATAAAATAACTATGACGACAGGTGAAATTGTTGCTATAGCCCAAAAAAAACGTCGCCATAGCCTACAGTGTAATACACAATTGTGTACATACATTTTTCTCTAATTATAATTACATTTCTCTTACATCAAGTATCATCAAGTTCATAGTTGGACGTTCAAAATATTTGGGCCTCCAATATTTTTGGACTTACAATTTACTACATATAGTGATATACAATGTACGTAGTTCTTAAATTCTGATTCCGGTATCATAAAATGTAGTTCTTAAATTCAGATCCCGATCAAAATTGACCGGAGTACCAAAAATTTTAAAATTTTAGTTTTAAATCTAATAGCGTCAGTGTTTATATATCATTTGACCGTAGAAATATATTGATTGACTTAATTTAAAAAAACACTAACAAAAAATTACATAATAAAAATTTTAAAAGTACACAATAAAGTAAACTTGAAAATTACAACAAAAAGTTTTTTAAAAAATAATACATTTTAAAAATACAAAATAAAATTATAAAAAGAAAAAAATACTAAATAAACTTGGAAATTACAATAAAAGAATTTAAAACCAAATATTAATTTGTTGAAAATACAAAATAAATACATGAAATGTAAAAAAAGTGTATTAAAATAAAAAATTTACTTAAGACTGCATGATAATTAGTAAAACCTTATGCCCAAATGTGAAACAATAAAGTACAAAAAATATGACTTTAAAGTAAATAGACTAAATTTTATTTAGTACACCTTTTTTTAAATAAAAAAATTGAAGTGTTCATCTTCTTTAAAAAATCCATCTTCATCCTCAGGACAATCCTAATCTCCTTTCTTCTCACTTCTATACACAAACATCACTATTATTCAAAGAATACCACCATCGATTGAAAATTAACGAAGAAACATTGAGTATAGAAGACGCCATTATCGACAAACCAGATCTAGTTTTAAATTAATTATATCCTCTAACCATTCAAATATCTCCATAGTCAATTGTTGACCCGTCCCAACCGGAGCAGCCAAAGTTTTCTACCCCTTCCATAGTACCGTCGCCCTTACTAGATCATCTGCTGCTACTCTTAGATTGGTTTTGCAACTGACTCGCTTTGTCTCTCCTCGATTAGTTGTGCGTTCGCCGTCGATTGTTCCGTCACAAAGGCAACAACATTATTATAATTATTTTATTTTTATAAGTCAACCCGTATTGTATGCGATGATATCAAATACAATTTTTATCTGAATTTGTAGGTTATATTGTATAAAATTGAGTACTTTATATAATAAATTATAAACTCAAATATTTTGAAAGTAAAATTATGAATTAACCTCTATTTAAGAATACTATATATAAGAATAACTTCTAGAATATTATAAAAAAAAATTGGTCCCAATTTAGGCCAGTTATAAATAGGAATAACCTTTAAATTATAATATGTTACTACCTCCGTCCAATAATAAGTGATTTTTAGCTTAAATCACACATATCAATACACAAGTTAAAATGACAAAAATACCCTTAATATATTTTTTTTGAAGTTGAAGAGTTAACGAGTGTCATTTAATTGTAGTGATGGTACGATGCAATAAATATCATTGAATGTATAAGGGTATATATGAGAAAATATTGTAAAAATTGTATTGGAGTTCTAACACATCATTTATTTTGGAAAAAAATATTAAGCCTAAAAAATCACTTATTGTGGGACGGAGGTAGTACTATATATTTTTTAAGTCCCGTATTAAGAAACTATATATATATATATATATATATATGAGAGAGAGAGAGATAATATTAATTTTAAAAGACTACAATTTTTATAAAAGACTACATTTCCTTTAAAAGACCACATTTTTCTATAAAAAACTATTTTGCATAAACATTTTTTGAATAATAATTATTAGGGAGATCTTATTTGATATTTTTGTTAAATTGGATATTTTTTGATGTTCGAAAAATATTTTATATCAATACCTCTATTTAATAATAACCTCTCAATTATAATACAAATAGTTTGATTCTAAGTCTATTTTTAAATAGAGATTTTACTGTATATGTGACATAATTGTATTTAGTCCTTCGTATATATCCAAGAAACTAGTCCAGTTGTGCAAGAATATGTGAGACAGTGAGAGATTGAATATTCAATACAAAAACAAAATTAAAATATTTAAATAATAAAAGAAAAACAACTATAAAGTTTTTACAATCTATCTGAAATATTGAATGGTCATTGTCTTAATTTACTATATACGCCTTCAAATTTAAAAAAAGTAAATAGTCATAAGCCAAATGGGCTTAATCTTTGGGATGGGGAAAATGGAATTGTTCCCAAATATAAACAATTAAATATTACAAAGTGGAAAGTGAATAATACAAATAAAGTTATAAAACTAAGGGGAAATTAAAAATATTTAATTATATTGTACCAGATATCAAAAGAATATATGGTGTTTTTTATTTATATTATAAAACTTGGTGTGGTGGTTAGGGGAGAGATGATGCCAGACCACATATAAAAAAATCAGCATAATACCTTATAAAGATTTCATGGATGCTACTATTCGAAAGCTGAATTATAGTATTCATTCTTTAAAAAAATTAAAATAAAAAACAAAAGATACTTTTCTTTTTTATTGAAATATCAACTATCAAGTCCCAACAAAATTTGAGTAGTATTTTACAACCAAAAGTGCAAATCTGGTGGTGACAATGGATTATGTTGGGAAGAAACACAGGCTACTTTCATTAAAAAGTATATAAATGTTGCAAGCAAGCATTCAAGTGGTTACAAGCAGACCCTATATATGTTATCACCTCAAGAAAAACAAGAATGGTGCAAATACACAAGGAACTACTCTTACTGTTCCATGCCAATTAATGAGCTATGCAAGTTTTATGTTTTTGAAGTGACAAAAAAAGAACTTTTAAACCAAGCGTTTTAGATAAAAACTCTTTTTTGTTTTTGTTATTGTTTTTTGTTTTTTGGTGGATTGTATATTTTTTTGAATTAATATTATCCCATTAATAATTAAATTTTTCTATTTTGCTTAAAAAAGATGTCACCTTCTCTAATAAATATACAAAGAGGAAGAATTGTTCATGAATCACGTACAAACAAACAAAGTTTTCTTACATACGACGATAAATTTATATTAATAATAAATATCGACGTATACAGATACATGCGATATGAAATAGTTAAGAAGAACCCCATAATAATAATTTATTCAATTTTATCGCTTAGAATTTCACGTTAATTTTAATCCAATTTTATCATGAAATTTGTGGACATATAACTTATTTTCACACATATAATAAATAGATTCAATTGTAATTAAATGGTGCTAATATAATGAAGAGTAGTGATAGAGGCAGATGTACCTTGTTCTTGTGGTTGATGTCGCAGAACTGAAGAGCATGAAAGCTTATACGCTTGAAGCATGGTTTCTTTTTTTATTTCTCTTTTTTGTGCCTTCTCCAAAAGAGATGAATGAAATTGACAGAAAATAATCTCCATTTTTATATACAAAGTTTAGTTGGTGCATATTGGGAACAAAGTACTACTACTATTTTTTTCAGTAGGAAAAATGTTACTAAATTCATTAAAGAAGTAGATAGTCCAACAAATTAACTAAGTAATAATAGAGATCCAAAGGATTGACATGCTAGTCAAAAAAGGTTCGCTCCCATCTTTTCAACTTTTTGAGTTTGAACTTGACGCCAACATTCTGTGTACACTTCTCAATGTATCAGGATAATGTGAGTGCGTGTTTAAAATTATCTGGAAATTAATTTATTTTTAGTTGATGCGTAAATTAGTTCGAAAATACATTTGTCATTTAAATTTTTAAAAAAAAATCAGACATGACAATTCAACAAATATTAAAATTAAGAACTCTAAAACTAGGTATATAATTAAATATTAGATAGATTTATTTATACACAAAAATAAATACATATAAATATATGCATACCCTCTGAAATATCATCCAAATTCCAAATGCAGCAAAATTTCAGCGTCAAAATTGACGGCTCTATTGTGTTGATTCAGTGCTCTATTTGTTATTATTTATTAATTAATAATAGGAAAAAGAACATGTTAGTCAAGGGTGAGAAAAATTAAATATATACAATCTAGAAACTTCAAATATATAGTCGATGAACAAGCAATGGACAAATCTAGAACGTGTATTTGTCACATATAGTGATTTATTTGTCATTTTTTATTAAAAAATGATGTATAATATTTTAAAATTTGGATTCTTTTATATTTAGTTTTATTACATGTTTTATGTGTATATATATGAGCTTATTAAGTGATTTATTGATTTTAAGAAGAATTGGAGTTGGGAAAAAAAAATTATTACTAAGAAGAGCAAAATGGAAAGATTCAACCTCTAGAGATTTAACTAAGTTTTGGGTTGTGTTGGAGTTTTAGAATGACAAAATAGTCTTCTTGAGTCTATAGAGGACATTTTAAGCTTTCTAGAAAGATGGTTTACAAAAATTTGAGTTCGTTTGGGTCTCCAAACATTGTTTCAAATACATGCTTATTGGTAGACCTGGCAAAATCGGCCCAGCCCGCCCGTCAAAAACTGGGTTGCGGGCTTCACTTTTTTGACCCACCAAAACCTGGGCCGTTTTGGACCGGCCCAATTTTAGCCCGGCCCAATGATGGCCCGCCTAGCGTTTAAAAAAACCCTATCTGAATCATCTGATCTCTAATCTTTATCTCCTTAATCGTAAGGCTAATTGACTAAGCTGCTAAGGCATGAAAAGTAAAAACAGAGACAGATCTAGAATAAGCTTGCCTTCGGCCCTTCACACTTCATAGCCCCACCTCTAGACTCTTCGATCTACAAATCCATTCTCTTCGTCTTGCCTTCACAGTTCACAACCCCACCTCGACGCATAACGACATAAGCTTGTCTTCACAATTCCTCCGCTCCCCTTAAAGGCTAAAACCCTACTCTATTCTCCTCGTGGCTTAAGCATCGGAGCCATGGAAAAGGTTATAATTTCCCTTTGGGGGTGGGGGGGGGGGGGGGGGGCTAACAAGAAGAAAGACTCCTCTACTTCCTTAAATATGGTAGAAAATTCTTATAGGTCTTACAGATTGGCTAATGATAAAGACGACAACGAGGTTGTGTCATCTATTCATCCTCCTTCAGTCCTAGTTTTTGTGGGAACAGGAAAGAGTTGTTCCTTATAAGAAGGAGTTTGATAAAGAGACTGAAAGAAAGTCTGAAGAAGTTCAAGGGATTAATCAAGTTATTGAACAGAATAATTATACTAATATATTTCTACAGTCCCTCAGAACGTAGCTAACCAGAATAGAAAAGGTGGTTACTTCAAAAGTAAAACCTTTATCTATTAGTCCATCTCTAACAGAAATTCTTGTTACTTCCTCAAAGGAAGGAAAGCTCTTAACAAAGGAGAAACATGAATCAGTTCTTTTTAAACCTCCGTCCGATCTTGCTAAAGAATTTAAGCTTGGATCTGCTTCTACGAAAATGTTTGAAGAATTGAAGAATAGACTAGAAAAGTTGTCAATCAAACGTACATCTACTAGGTCAACTTCTCAAGGTCCTTCCATTGCGGTTCTTAAAAACGACGGATTAGATCTTGATGATATCTTAAGTAAAACCCAAGAAAAACAAGGTGATCCTCAACTAAACAGGTTAAAATGGGGAAAGGTTAAGAACCAACCCTATTACCATCGTCCATCTCCTATTGATACCCAGTTTGAGAATAGGGCATTTAATGATGGGATTCAATTCAATGGAGAATACATTTGTGAGTGGAACCTTGATGGTCTTACTGATTATCAAATCATTATTCTTCTCAAGAAAATGACACTGTTTGCCCAAACGGCTAGAATTAAAGACAATTCAGAAAAAAGGATTGCTCAAGCTTTAGCATCCGGTTTCGTAAGTCAGCTTGGCCATTGGTGGGATAATCTCCTGTCAATTAAAACTAAGGAAAACATTTTTAATTTCCAAGTTCAAAAGGGTGTTAATACAACGAACGAACCTGTCTTCATAGAGGATGCAATAAACACTTTGTTGTATACTATTATGCACCATTTTGTGGGCAACAACCAATTAATAGTATCAAGAACTTATGAGCAATTAAACAACTTAAAGTGCAAATCTCTCTCTGAATTCAAATTCTACCGTGACACGTTCTTCTCCAAAGTGTTTAACAGAGGAGATTGTAACAGTGACTACTGTAAAGAAAATTGTATAGAAGGTTTACCTGTTTTGTTCTCTCAAAGAGTTAAAACGAGGTTGAAAAATAAAAATGATGGAGTTATCCCCTGAGATGAATATACCTATGTAATATCTTAAAGATCCAAAAGAAAATTGCAGAAGAGAGAGCTAGAGGAAAACGTGCTCTAGGAGATTTCTGTGAGCAGTATGGTCTGGCTGAAATTCCTAAGGATAAACATAAAAGAAAGTCTACCAAAGAACCCTCTAGTTATAAGGATAACAAGAGATCTAAAAGGAGAGATCATCGAAAAAGGTCTAAACATTAGACCAAGGAAGATCAACTTAAAAGGAGAAAGTCATCTAAAAGAAAGGTGGCTAGTTCTAAACCTCCAATGTGCTATAAATATGGCAAGATCGGTCACAAAAGTTCTGAGTGCACTAATAAAAAGAAAATTAACCAATTGGTTAAGGATGAAGGACTGAAAAAGAAACTTCTAGCTGTCTTTATAAACTCTGATGAGGAAGAATTCTCTTCTTCCGGTTCGAGCCCCAGAAGTAGCTGTTCTAACTCGGATAATTTCCATTCCGATGAAGAAGAGGTATCATGTGATGAGTTAAATGATTGCCAATGCGATGTTGGAGAAGCTTGCTTGTGTGCCTTAAATGGAATTTCTATTAATGTCTTATCTAAAGAAGATAGTCTTATTTTATATATCATTGATCAAGTGGAAGACTCTGGGAAGAAAATGCAAATGAACGAGAAGTATATCAAGCTTGCTAAAAGCAAGACAAAATCTTCTGATGATGATGAAGAAAGGTTTGACCCAAGTCAATACTCTCTACAGAAAATCTTTGATAAGGTGAATGACCATCATAAGGAGCCTACTCTTAAAGAGTTACAAGGATTGATTATTAATCTGCAAGCGAATAGCGATGCTAGAGAAGTGGACATTACTGATCTTAAGAAAGAGATCAAGAAAATCAAAAAGGACATTTGTTGGCTTAAAGGCAGGGATGATAAAGGCAAATGAAAGATAGAATATTCTAATTCGCCTATTATCAATGAAAAAGAGAGTGATGATTTTGAGGATCATGAAGTTCTTGACTTTGCCACTCAAGATGGTTGAATTATTCCAGGAGAATCCAGTTCAAAAGGATTAAAAATCAATTTAATTGATAGGATTATCACTCAAAAGTGTCATGTGAAGATTACTATCCTTATAGAAAACGAGTTCTCAGTCAATACTGAAGCATTGATTGATTCAGTAGCAGACTTAAATTGTTTGGCTGAAGGTCTAGTTCCTTCTAAATACTACTCAAAAATAGCTCAAATGCTGAGTACTACTGATGTAAGAACCCGAATTTTTAGAAAAATATTAAAATAAAAATTTAGTAGATAAAATTCTTAAAGCATGAGATGGGTTCGAATAAGAATATATATATATATATATATATGTATGTATGTGTGTGTTACGAGATATGTGGTAGTGTGTTACATAGGGTAATATGAGGTATGTAATAAGTGATGTTGTGTTTAATAAATATATATCATTATTATATATATTTGCTATAAATTTTAGAGATGAATTAGTAAGAAGATGGATAAGACTTATCTATCGGCATTAAATAATTTATAGAATTATTTTATCATAGTTGGTGGCATTAAATATCTTTGATAATCACCAATTTCTTGAGTGTATGTACGAGTAAGTATCAAGTCTAAGGCAATGCAATTGTACTCTTTAATGGTGGATGTATAGGAGCTGGGCTAAACGATTCCTTTAGAGAGCGGAGGTGTATACGAATTATTGACCGATCTAACTCATTGTGAAAACAGTGTAGACGAGACAGAAACTAATTTGTTGGTTGTTTGTGGGAAACCACTCAGTGTACTATATTGAATACTATTAAAGACTCGATGTGTGCTAGGTTTAGTTAATGTATGATGTAACTTAGTGTACTTGTATATATATACTAGTAACTGGTATGATGTAATATGAGTTTTAGTTAGTGTTTAAGCTATCCATGGATAGATTGAGATAATAAAGCATAAATGAGTTAATTACGAGAATTAACTAACAAGTTTAAACATTGGGTAATTTATATTAAATTGGAAGTTATATTATGGAATAATATAATTTGAATATTAAAGCCTTAATTGACTATGGTGATATAATAAGGGTTTGAAGAATCACTTAAGTAAATAGTGAGTTAATACACGTGTGGAATATGTGATTATAGTAGGTGTCTTTATAAATATTACTCTTCATGGTATTATTTTGAATAGAAAGGATTAATTCACTTACAAAAGACAATGAATTAATATATGTGTCTAGCATAAAAGGATGAAAGAAATATGTTAATTATTAATTTGATATTTTAAATATATTACATAGTATTGTAATATTTGAAAGATAAGTGATTAATAAAAGAAAATACAAATATAATTATAAATGAATATTGGTTAGAGAGGGAGGGAATAGATTAACACTTAAGGTGTGGCTGATTATAAAGATGGAAGAAGTTGTCTTGGGACAATCAAATAATTATACGTATAGTGTATAATTTAAATAATTAATAGAGTAACTATTAAATATTCTAAGTGTAAAGGTTGTACATATTTATGTATGTAATTATTTAAGTAAGCTAAATAATTTAGCATTATGATAAACTGTGACATAAACTTTATATTAAATAAATAATAAAATAATATGGAATTGGGAAAAAGCCAAACGTGGCCTAGACTCCTAATATTTTATTATAAAAATAATGAGCTTGAGTTATATAACTCTAGTAAATGTGATAAATGAGCCTTGTGTGGCCTGGGTATTAAAGTTAAACCAGACTGAAGGTTTAACTGAAATTATTAAAATAGAATTAATGGGAAGAAATTAAAGGATTGATATTAATCATTGTGTTATTAAGTGTGATTAGAAATAGTGGGTTGGGAATACTCAATTGAATTATTCTTGGCCCAATTAAAATATTATTTGGACTAGCCCAAATGTACATGGATTATATGATGTGAGTACATAAATAATCCCTAAATTTACTTGGTGTAGTAGCATTAACACATTAAAATTATATTTTTCGAATTTAAGGAACTAAACTAAGCTAGTTGTTGAGTATAAGCTTTTGTCCCAAAATTAGTGTCAATTTTATATAACTGTCATATGTATAGGCCATTGGCCTATCCTATTTCTTCTTCATTACGTAGTAGAGTTGATGATGGCAGAACATGGAGTTGGTGACCAACTCTTTAGCATCCATTGGCTTCTTTTTCCTCCCCTTGGATTAATTCAATCTGCAAAACCTTGAACTAGATAATCCTTCCTCTATAAATAGGGACTTCTTCTTTTCTTTCCCGTTTGTTTGAGTTGTTTGAGAAATGGGTTATGAAAGTTCAGTAGTATTGAGAACAATCAGAGATTGGGAGAGCTATAGATAGCAAATTGAAGCCATCAAGAGGTAATGATTCTAACCTTAATGCTCTTGAGTTCTAAGTTTTGTAAATTCTTAGAAATGTCATGAAAAAGTCACTTTTGAGTCACAAATTTGATGGCTAAGTGTTGATGTAATTCATGAATTGTTGTTAGATGTTGTTAATATAGTTCAATACAAAAACAACGGAAGTTAAACGAACCCAATTGGTTGATAAACGAATTCGTGGTGAACGAATTCGCTAAACTCTTCAAAAATATGAAAATTTAGTATGAATATGAGTTTTGGATTAATCTTTGGGTTAGTTAATTTGTTTGAAGTGTTATAATTACTCTTTAGATGGGTAGTTAAGAGTTTAATGAGTCCAACGAATCGAAAACCAACTAATTTGGACCTAAAATGAAGAAGTTATGAAGTAAAAACATTTAGGAAACTGTTATCTGTGCGAACCTTCGAGCGGGCGCGCGGCTCGTGCGCGCGGGTGCGCTGCTGGGGCTGGGCTATGGCACGGGCGTGCGGTCATGGTGAGGAAAAGGGGCGCGGCCGCGCCCCATGTGTGTTCACTGTGACTGCTATGACTTGTATTGGTAAAACGACCATAACATTTTCATACGAACTCCGATTAAGGTGATTCAAGATGATCCAGAACGCGGACGAATAGACCTACAATTTTGTTCTTCAAAGTTTTCAATTTAAGGTAATTAGGAAGGGTCAAAATAGTCATTTGTGTGACTGTTACGTATTCGGAGGCGATCGAAGGACGTTGAACGAGCACATACGTAAGTATAGTGCTCCGGACGATGGAATATGTTATTCTAAGTGATGTAACATGAAAATGCATGATATTTAACATGTCATATAACTAAGATTACTTTACTCATTTTGGAATGCCTTCAAATGATTTTCTGAAAGAAAACTTAAAGTTTTTGAAAAACGGAAGTTGATGAATTTGGTGTCCTTTGAGTTCTGACCTTGGACTCTACGTACGCATATCAACAGACATGAAATGTAGTTTTAAAGTTGGCTTGCATATAATAAATTGATATAGATTGGTTTAAAGTGGTTTGAAAGAAAAACTTGAAGTTTTGAAAATGAAACTTGACGAACTTTGTGTCTTTTAAGTTCCGACCTTGGAAACATGTGAATGTGGCATAGTTACGTGCGCGGATGGATAAGGAATGTAATTCCAAGATGTATTGCACATAAAAGGTTGTCAAGCTCGGTTTAGTATGTGTTTTAAAGAGAAATTTAAAAGTTTTAGAAACTAAATTTGATGAACATTTTATTACTTGCATTATGACCTTATAAGCAAGCATGATAGAGTTGTTTATGCCTTTGAGCACGAATGATATGCACACTCAATTAGTTAAGCATGACATACGTTATTTAAACATGTTTTAAAAGTAAATGAAATATGTTATGTCTATGTAAATGAGATAGATACATGTGAGCATGCTATTAAAGGCTTGTTAGTACCAATATAAGGTTTAAAAGCTTATAAACCTTGAATCTTGTTTAAGAAAGTTGTTACGCCTTGTTGATGTAAATCATTCAACCTAGAGCTATGTAATTCAAAACTAAATGATTTGAAATGAGAACTTGAAGAAATATCATAACCTAGTTGATGTATGTTATAGTATGTATTAGAATGCATAGTATGATAGAACTAGACTGAGCAATGAAAAGCTCAAGTCTGGTTTGGGAAGGGAGTAGTGCGGCCGCGCCACTCCCAAGCTTAAATGCAGCGCGACCGCGTCGTGCTACTGAGTAGTCAAGAATAGTTTGTTAACTGTTTAGAATTTAGAACATGCTTATATATATACTTAAAGATCGTAAAAGACGAAAGAAGATTGTTTCGAAGAAATAAAGTATGAGAGTAAAATGGACTAGCAACATAGCTATCCTAAGAGTATATCGAAGAAGTGAACTAGAACGATGTAAAATTTATTGTTTCATTGAGAATAAATGAATGTATGACTGATGGGTATGAATCAATGATTATATAACTGTGTAGGAATACAGGAAGTGCAGATAAGCTTTAAGCAGTAAGTCGTAGTTGATAAACTACGAATCAGGCAAGTCTTTCAGTTCCTATTTGATATATGAAATCTATAACTGTTCGTTGATCTATATTATGCTATGCAAATGTTGATGTATATATATGAAATGCATATGAGATATGTATGAAATGTGAAAGTTGATTTTTGATGATATGCCTATGTTAGTAAATCTCTATGCCTGTTATGTGTGAAGTAACATGCGTAGTAAATATAATTGGTTATGAATGCATGAACTGAGTATGTTATTATATGCTATGTGCTGCATGAAAACTTCTAAAATTGCCGGGCGGTCGAGCTCACCCTTGTAAATAACCACTTTTGCAGGTTAAGGATTCACGGTAAAGATTACGTGCTACTTGATTGATAAAGTTCATTAACATCAAAGGAGATTGATTTGTTTAATTAAATATATGCTCTTGAACCATGTTTAGGTTCTAGTAGATGTACATGATAGTAGGTTACAATGTGTAATACATGTTAAGTTATAAAGTTGTACTAGGCGGTACATACAGGAATTCGATTCGAGATGTAAAGATTTATACGGAAATTGAATAAAGTGAATCATAGAATAATTTGATTCAGGGATTTTTAATTTATTCAAGTTAAGAAATCAATAAAAGATTTTTTTTAAAAGGAGATTAAAAAAAAGATTAAATTATTTCGCATATTTTTATAACTTCGAATGTGATGTAATACAGGAATAATAAATGACCAAGTTATGAAACTTATAAAAGTTTGGGGTCATTACATAGTTCCTGGAATTGGAAAGAATTTATATTCTAAATTGTAATAAGGAAAGTTATATTCATTAGGTTATGAATAAAAGATATAAATAGTTTGACGATAATAGTATCGTGGCGAACCGAATCCGAGGTTCGAAGGGACCCAGATTTGGGGGCGTCACAGCTGATGGAAGCCATTTGCACATAGGTTATAAACTATCTGATGTAGTGTAAGGAAGACGTAGATTATCTTGATGTTTCTTCTATATTCCTTTGAGGAATGTTGGATGTACTATTCCGTCGTGGTTCGTCTAAGTTGAGACGAATAGAACTACTTCTTACAAATCTGTTGTTTACAGATCCGTTTAGATTTTCTGTAACATCTTCTAATTGGTGATTTGCTCCTTGTACCCTTTTAGGTACCGCATCTTGTAGTGTCCAATTTTGTGGAATAGCTATCTCATCCCACTTTAGAGTTTTAGGGACTGAAATATTAGCTTTCAAAGGATTGATTTGAAACATTGTAGTTTCTCTTCTACAATCTTTAATAAAACTACTCTTGAGATTAATATCTGGAGTAATGGTATTCATAACCTTAATATATATCCGATATATTAAAGCCATGTTAGAAGATAAAGGATCCATATCAAAACCTAACATTTACAAGTTCAAAGTTAAGGTTTTAAGTATTGTAGGATCAAGTAACGAGACAGAAAAGTTTGGAAAACTATTAAAGTAGACTGGTCCTTCTGAAAGAGATGAAGTTATACATCATAGCAAGGAATCGTTAAACTTTAAGTGTCTCTTGTCTCTTAAGCATAGCAGTAAAGAAGTAGGAAGGCCAATTCTAGTTAACGGTTTAACCGCAACTTGGACTAAACCAATATGTAAATACTTATAGCCCCTTTCAATGGCTTCTTCCAGTAACCTCTTGGGTAACATCTCAACAATCATATGTCCTTGAGTTAATAGAAGGGACTGTTCAACAGAATTGATTATATAATCAGATTTAAACAAAAAACTGCCTTTATTATAAACTTGAGAAGTGGGAGTTTTTGGGATAGACCAATTTTGTAAATGGGTCTCGATGTTCCTGATAGAAACTACTTGTTTAGTAGTTGAATCCAAAGAGGGAGACGATGAAGTAGACGAATAGCTTCTTGACTTGGATAGATTTCTGAATAGGTTTGCCATTGGATGTATAAACGATATTTAAAACTTAACAAGATAAGCAGACAAGTTTTGATTAAAAGGGAAGTCCACTACAGGATTTATGTCAAAATGGCAAAACAAAACAACACAGCCTTGAATGACAACCAACTTACCATGAACAAAACTTTAAGCTTAATCTATAACAATATTTAAATGGTGTTTATAACAAAATGAGAAAATTCAGAATACTAAACCAAAGGAAAGAAGTAAGACCCCAACTTTTATAAATAAAGATGAAATTTCTATAAATATCATTTTTGAATATTATGGAGTAAATTTGATATAATATTAAAGGTGTGGGTAATAGTTATAAATTTTGTTAAGTACGCAAGTTGTTGTATAATATTCGATTGGTCGGGAAATATTCGTTTTAATAGGGAATATTCGTACAACGGTACAATCATTGGTGGACCCCACAACGGAATTATTATCAGATTGAGAAAACGACAAAAATACTTTATGAAAATAATGGCGGAAGTTTTACTGTTAACTGTTGAAACACCCGGTGTTAAAAGTACAGTAATACACGTGGTTGCATAGTAGCACACGGTATTAATTATTGATGCTTATGTGATAAGTCACTCAGTTTTGTTTTATTGGTATTATTATGTAATAAAACAGAATTTTTTTTATATAAAACATAATACTTTTATAAAGTTATTCATTTTATAAGGCTAATAGTAAAATCTTTTTATATAAAACAGAATACTTTTATAAAGTTATCTATTTTATTAGAAAATAATTAGAATATATTATATTTTATTATGTATAGTGTTTGCATAGTGCCTGCATAGTATTTGCATAGTAAAATCTTTTATAAAGTTATTCGTTTTATTAGATTATAAATAGAATATATTATATTTTATTTAAAAGATTTTGCTTTAAATATGGACAATCAGATTAAAGTAAATCAATATCGACCGTTCATGAGTTAGTTACTATGCAGTCCATTTTTCTATAAATAGAAGCTCATTCCTTCATTATTTCTTACGAATTCACTGAAACTCTAGAAAGAGAAATTATAGAGAAGCTATAAAAAGTATTCTGCTCCTTCCTTACTCTTATATTCAGTTTCTTTTACGGTAAGGAATATTATTTGTTGTATTCGTAAGGGGTATTATTTCTTTTGTATTCATGAAGAGAACTTCTTTTATTCCATTCTTTATTATTCTGCTGGAATAACCAGTATACGCGGACTACCCTATACTTAGTGACATTCTTCTAATATTCTGTCTTTATTATTATTCTGTTGGAATATCTTGTCTGTACGTTTACGCCAGACCTGGTTATGTCTTTATTAGTATTCTGTTGGAATATCCTGTCTGTGCATTTACGCCAGACCTGGTTCCATCTTTATTATTATTCTGTTGGAATATCCTGTCTGTGTTTTTACGCCGGACCTGGTTCCGTCTTTATTATTCTGTTGGAACATTCTGTCGGTGCGAATTTTGCCTGACCTGGTTCCGTTACTTATTAATCTGTTGGAATAACCTGTCTATGCGAAGTACCGCATGCATGTTGATTTCTTTTGTTATTCCATTCGTTATTATACTCAGTTGGTTAAAGTTTTGACTTCTATACTCCATGAAATTAGTGGAATATCCTTGATATTTGCGCTTCATCCAGTATCTTTTCATGGAAATATTCTTCCGAGCATTCTTGAATTTTACTCTACAAAGCAGTATCATGTTGACAATTTGGACGTTATTGATTCATGGATAAATTAATTCTTGAACTTGTTTTTATTGAATTCTTATATCATTTTCATCATTCTCATGTTTATATTATGTTGAAAGTCATTTGTGGCCTGTAGTGAATAGATAGACTTGGTATGATTATGACCATGGATTATTCGGTGTAATCATGACCGTAATGTTACAAATGATGTGGAAAAAGTCCTCATTGGCCCGTAGTGCATTGATGGATAGTTGTTGGCATAATCATGACCATTAATGAATACACAAATATTCTTGGCCCGTAGTGCATGGATAATTGTGGTCGTGATGCTAAATAATATCCTTGGCCGTAGTGCATGGGTGATTCGACGATGTGGATTATTTATTAAGCTGAGTCCCAGCGATAAAAGTCATGAAAAACCTTTTCAATCATAGAAGATAGTAGATTTTATTCTCTACTGGACTCTTCTAATGGATTGCTTGTTCCGCTGCAGTTAAACTTGATGTTTGTTATATTTTATCAGTTTAACACTGTTAAAGAATAATGATAATTTATTCTGCATTATCTTAGTCATAATATTTCTTACTGGGCTAGTTTAGCTCACCATTTCTTTCACTGTTCTCTTCAGGAAATGAGAACGTAGCTGAGACTAGTCGGGGAACAGAGTGATGGACTAGATGATAGTATTAGTAGTCCTCACTATTCTGTTAAATAGTGTGACAATAAATGTAATGAGGACCCCATTGAGTTCGTATATTGTCTAGATGACAATATTTGTATTAAAACTCACAGCATATGTTTAGTCGTATTTTACACGACTGTTGTATAATTAAGTTGTATTTGAATTTTGTACCATGTATTTGGCGACTCAAGATGGGTGATGTATACCTATTTTGGGGGCGTCACAATTGGTATCAAAGCTTAGGGATATGATCCCTGGCTAAGATGTGAGAATAGAACTAGGAGGGGAGAGACGGGGAATTCATTCGCTATTATGACCTACCTAAGTTTTTTGGTATTTAATTAGTCAGTCAGAATATAGGGATAATATGTTACATGTCAATTAACCTTTTATTTTGTGGCAGTATCTGAAAATGACATCCTAGAATGTTGAGAATATCAATGGATCACAGGCGACCGTTGATTCACCACATATCAATAATCATGATAGTGTGCATCAGGAAGGCGATAATCCTCATGCAAACAACAACACTAACCAAATGATGAATGATGGAATGTTCAGAGGCTTTATGCAATTCATGCAACAACAGGCGAGAGCGGCTACTATCCAAAATATAGGTGGAACCACTGGAAACTCTCAGACGGTCACCGCTAAACAGTTCAAGAAGCTGGGACCACCGGAGTTTATTGGAGAGCCAAACCATTTAAGGAGAAAGTATGGATAAAGCAGATCACCAAGATATTTGATGTCTTGGGATGCTCCGAGGAGCAAAAGGTTCCCTTTGCCGCCTTTATGTTGTGAGGAGAGGCAAATTACTGATGGGAATCGGTAAAGTGTACTCAACCTGCCGCACTGAAAACGTCTTGAGAGAAGTTCCAAGAACTATTCAACAACAAGTACTTTACCAAAAGTTTTCGTCACATGAAGGAGGTGGAGTTCATCAAGTTGGAACAGAATAATATGACCGTGTCGCAATACGAAGCAAAGTTTGTCGAGTTGTCCCGATTTGCGTCCCACTTGGCGGATAATGAAGAGAGAATGACGCGGATGTTTTTAAGAGGCTTGAAGTCGGAGATACGTCAACATCTTATTTCTCATAAATTGTGTTTGTATTTAAATGTTGTAAATAGGGCTCAGTTAGTGGAGCGCGATAACGAGTCAACGCAACCAAAAGAGAGCAGCCGACAAAATGATAATACCAGCGAGAGCAGTCATCGAAGTGGTGACAACAAGCGTGGAGGGAATCAATAGGCCAGAAATGTTAACCACTTTGATGGTAATCAGGGCCAAAACAATAAGAATGGACATTTCAAGAAGAGGAGATTCAACAATGATGGAAAGACGTCAGCACCAGCACCTGTTGTTAAGGAAGGAGAACGACCACCTATCATATGCTTCAAATGCGGAGGGGAGGGACACATCAGTCCAAACTGCGCGATGCCGTCTAAAGCATGTTATAATTGTGGAAGAGAAGGTCACTTAGCCCGATTTTGTCGTTCACTGATGACAAGTTCAGCTAGGATGGAGGCACCAAAGGCCGTCGCAGAAAAGTCAAAGCCGGTAGTGCAAGGGAGAGCGTTTGTTGTGACCTCCCAGAAAGCAAGGAACCCGAATGAGGTCATCACATGTAAGCTTATCATAAACTCTAGCGAAGTCTATACCTTATTTGATACCGGTTCTATCCATTCTTTTATTTCTCCTACTTGCGCTCAACGATTAAATTTGACTCTGGAGAAATTAGACTTTGACTTATCTGTGGAAACTCCATTGGGAGAAACCTTCATTGCATCCACTGTTTATAAGTCTTGTTTTGTTCAAATCGGTATCCTCATATTACCTGTCGATCTTATTTCATTGAAAATACTTGCATATGACGTGATTCTAGGGATTGATTGGTTAACTACTTATCATGTAAAAATTGATTATTTTCGTAAGGTTGTTAGCTTT
Source organism: Panax japonicus (assembly GCA_020205505.1). Classification (NCBI taxonomy): domain Eukaryota; kingdom Viridiplantae; phylum Streptophyta; class Magnoliopsida; order Apiales; family Araliaceae; genus Panax; species Panax japonicus. The sequence goes on along the minus strand of CM035101.1, from coordinate 45,039,063 downwards.
CATATTCCTAATCAACCTATTATGCGAATTCAAGCGACCAAACCATTAAAATCAATCACGGTCATCTCAAGTCATAAAGCTATTCGTTTATTGAAAAACAGATATCAAGCTTTCTTAGCTCATGTCACTTATCTAAACAAAATTATGTTAGTTTTGAATGATATTTCTATTGTTAATAAATTCCCCGATGTATTCCCTGAAGAACTTCCTAGCCTACACCCCTAGAGCGTGAAATTGAATTTTGTATCGACCTTGAACCCGGTACAAAATCCATTTCCAAAGCCCCATATCGAATGGCTCTTATCGAACTTCAGAAGTTAAAGACCCAACTGCAGGAATTGTTAGACATTGGCTTTATTCGTCCTATTACTTCTCCTTGGGGTGCTCCTGTTCTATTCGTGAAGAAGAAAGTTGGGAGTATGCGACTTTGTATTGATTATCGGGAGTTGAATCATGTCACCATCAAAAATAGGTACCCATTTCTAGGTATTAATGACCTGTTTGACCAGTTGCAAGGAGCCAAATTCTTTTCAAAGATTGATCTTCATTCTGGATATCACCAATTGAAGATTAGATCCAATGACATTCCAAAGACGACTTTCAGAACTCGGTACGGGCATTATGAATTCCTAGTCATGTCCTTTTGATTGACTAATGCTCCTGCTGCCTTCATGGATATGATGAACCGAGTATTCAAGGAATATTTGGATCACTTTGTGGTCGTCTTTATTGATAACATCCTTATTTATTTCAAAAGCCATGAAGTTCATGAACAACACTTGAGGCTGACACTCCAAAAGCTTCGTGAATATAAGCTTTATGCCAAGTTGAAGAAATGCGAGTTCTAGATTGAGGAAGTAGCATTCCTTGGGCACGTGGTATCAAGTCATGGAATATCTGTTGACCCATCAAAGATTGAAGCTATTCAAAGCTGGGAGCAACCTAAATCAGTGACCGAAGTACGTAGCTTTCTCAGTTTAGATGGTTATTATCGGAGATTCGTGGAAGGATTTTCTCGAATCGCTACTCCATTAACTCAGCTGACTCGGAAAGATAAAAAGTTCGGTTGGAGCAAAGAATGTGAGAAAAGTTTTTAAGAACTCAAGAGAAGACTCATTTCAGCACCTGTTCTGATGATACCATCTGGCTCATAGGAGATTTGTCATCTACAGTGATGCTTCGGGCAAAGGGTTGGGATGTGTTCTCATGCAACATGTAAAAGTCATATCCCATGCCTCAAGACAACTCAAAGAATATAAGAGGAATTATCCTACTCATGATCTAGAGTTGGCAGCTGTTGTCTTCGCACTAAAGATTTGGAGGCATTACTTGTATGGGGAGAAAGTGGAGATCTTTACGGATCATAAAAGCCTCAAATATTTCTTCACTCAAAAGAAACTCAAAATGCGACAACGACGTTGCCTTGAACTGTTGAAATATTATGATCATACCATCCAATACCATTATAGAAAAGTGAATGTGGTTGCTGACGCATTGAGTAGAAGATCATATGCAAGTACGAGTGCGATATTGTCAACGCAAAGGCCCATTTTCTGTGACTTGCAAAGGATGAAGATAGAGTTAAAGACTCCAGGGACCCATGTGATGATGGTGAATATACGAGTAGAACCAACTTTAATCGATAAAGTTAAAGCTGCTCAAGTTACAGACCTGGAGCTGATGCGTATGAGGAAGAAAGTGCCAAAAGGTGCTATGCCGGAAGCAAGAATAGATGAAGAAGGAATACTTCGAGTCAACTCCAGACTTTGTGTTCCTAACGACCCTGATTTAAAGTATAAAATCATGATGGAGGCGCATAACACACCGTTTGCAATCCATCTTGGGAGTACCAAAATGTATCATGATCTTCGTCATAAATTTTGGTGGAGCAATATGAAGAGAGAGATAGCGCTGTTTATCTCAAGGTGTCAAACTTGTCAACTAGTTAAAGCGGAGCATCAAGTACCAAAAGGTCCATTGCAACCACTTGAAATTCTAGAATGGAAGTGGGAGCACATTACCATGGATTTTGTTACCGGTCTTCCTAAGGTTTCTCAAGGTATAGATGCGATTTGGGTCATTATTGATAGATTGACCAATTCTGCTCATTTCTTACCGATACGAGAAACTTATACACTTGAACGTCTTTCTCGTATGTACATAAATGAGATTGTAAGTCTGCATGGTATGCCGGTATCCATAGTTTCTAATCGAGACCCAAGATTCACTTCATGATTTTAGGTTAGTTTGCAAAAAGCTATGGGCACAGACTTACGATTTAGCACGACATATCATCCTCAAACGGACGGACAGTCGAAGAGGACTATTCAAACTCTTGAAGATCTATTAAGACTCTGTGTCCTTGATTTCAAGAGAAGTTGGGACAAGTTCTTACCATTGGTGGAGTTTTCCTACAACAAAAGTTATCAAACAAGTATTGGCATGGCTCCATTCGAAGCGTTGTATGGAAGAAAGTGTCGTTCTCCAGTATACTGGGATGAGGTGGGTGAAGCAACGTTGTTGGGACCAGAGTTGGCACGTATGACTAAAGAAAAGATTCAGACAATCCGAAAACGTATAAAATCCTCACAAGATCGACAAAAGAGTTATGTTGATCTTCATCGAAAGGACATGGAATTCGATATAAGAGTTCATTTGTTGTTACGTGTTGCTCCATGGAAATGAGTTACGAGATTTGGAAAAAGAGGAAAACTCAATCCTCGATTCATCGGCCCATTTTTAATCCTCGATCGAGTAGGAACTGTGGCCTATAGACTTGCTTTACCGCTAAGTATGTCTCGTGTTCATAACGTTTTTCACATATCCATGTTACGTAAATATGTGAAAGACCCGAACTACATTATTGAGTTAGAACCGGACAAAATAGCGAAAGATTTGACGTATAAAGAGGTTCCTATTCAAATCTTTGATAAGAAGGAACATATTCTACGCTCCAAGGTTATACCTCAAGTCAAAGTTTTGTGGAGAAAACACGATAGAATCTGAAATGAAATCAAGGTATCCTTACGTCTTCGACATACCAGGTACGTACCCTAATTTTGAGGAAAAAATTTCATAAGAAGGGGAGGTTGTAAGACCCCAACTTTTATAAATAAAGATGAATTTTCTATAAATATCATATTTGAATATTATGGAGTAAATTTGATATAATGTTATAGGTGTGAGTAATATTTATAAATTTTGCAAAGTACGCAAGTTGTTATATAATATTCGATTGGTCGGGGAATATTCATTTTAACATAGAATATTCGTACAACAGAACAATCATTGGTGGACCCCACAATGGAATTATTGTCGGATTGAGAAAACGACAAAAATACTTTATGAAAATAACAGCGGAAGTTTTACCGTTAACTGTTGAAACACCCGGTGTTAAAAGTACAGTAATACGCGTGGTTGCATAGTAGCACACGATATTGATTATTGATGCTTATGTGATAAGTCACTCAGTTTTGTTTTATTGGTACTGTTATGTAATAAAACAGAAAAGCTTTTTATAAAAAACAGAATACTTTTATAAAGTTATTCATTTTATTAGGCTAATAGTAAAATCTTTTTATATAAAATAGAATACTTTTATAAAGTTATCTATTTTATTAGACAATAATTATCATATATTATATTTTATTATGCATAATGTTTACATAGTGCCTGCATAGTGTTTGCATAGTAAAATCTTTTATAAAGATATTCTTTTTTATTAGATTATAAATAGAATATATTGTATTTTATTTAAAATATTTTGCTTTAAATATGGACCATCAGATTAAAGTAAATCAATCTCGACCGTTCATGAGTTAATTACTATGCAGTCCATTTTTCTATAAATAGAAGCTCATTCCTTCATTATTTTTTACGAATTCACTGAAACTCTAGAGAGAGAAATTATAGAGAAGCTATAGAAAAGTATTCTGCTCCTTCCCTACTCTTATATTCAGTTTCTTTTACAGTAAGAGATATTATTTGTTGTACTCATAAGGGGTATTATTTCTTTTGTATTCATGAAGAGAACTTCTGTTATTACATTCTTTATTATTCTGCTGGAATAACCAGTATACGCGGACTACCCTATACTTGGTGACATTCTTCTAATATTCTGTCTTTATTATTATTCTGTTGGACTATCTTGTCTGTGCGTTTACACCAGACCTGGTTCCGTCTTTATTAGTATTCTGTTGGAATATCCTATCTGTATGTTTACGTCGGACATGGTTCCGTCTTTATTATTATTCTGTTGGAATATCCTGTCTGTGCGTTTACGCCGGACCTGGTTCCGTCTTTATTATTCTGTTGGAACATCCTGTTGGTGCGAATTTCTCCTGACCTGGTTCCGTTACTTATTAATCTGTTGGAATAACATGTCTATGCGAAGTACCGCATGCATAATGATTTCTTTTGTTATTCCATTCGTTAGTATACTCAGTTGGTTAAAGTTTTGACTTCTATACTCCATGAAATTAGTGGAATATCCTTGATATTTGCGCTTCATCCAATATCTTTTCATGGAAATATTCTTCTGAGCATTCTTGAATTTTACTCTACAAAGTAGTATCATGTTGACAATTTGGACGTTATTGATTCATGGATAAATTAATTCTTGAACTTGTTTTATTGAATTCTTATATCATTGTCATCATCCTCATGTATATATTATGTTGAAAGTCATCTGTGGCCTGTAGTGAATAGATGGACTTGGTATGATTATGACCAGGGATTATTCGATGTAATCATGACCATAATGTTATAAATGATGTAGAAAAATTTCTCATTGGTCCGTAGTGCATTGATGGATAGTTGTTGGCATGATCATGACCATTAATGAATACACAAATATTCTTGGCCTGTAGTGCATGGATAATTGTGGTCATAATGCTAAAGAATATCCTTGGCCGTAGTGCAGGGGTGATTCAATGATGTGGATTATTTATTAAGCTGAGTCCCAGTGATAAAAGTCATGAAAAACCTTTTAAATCATAGAAGATAGTAGATTTTATTCTCTATTTGACTCTTCTAATGGATTACTTATTCCGCTGCAATTAAACTTGATGTTTGTTATATTTTATCAGTTTAACACTGTTGAAGGCTAATGATAATTTATTCTGCATTATCTTAGTCGTAATATTTCTTACTAGGCTAGTTGAGCTCACCATTTCTTTCACTGTTTTCTTCAGAAAATGAGAATATTGCTGGGATGAGTCGGGGAACGGAGTGATGGACCAGATGATAGTATTAGTAGTCCTCACTATTCTGTTAAATAGTGTGATAATAAATGTAATGAGGACCCCATTGAGTTTGTATATTATCTAGATGACAATATTTATATTAAAACTCACATCATATGTTTAGTCGTATTTTACACGACTGTTGTATAATTAAGTTGTATTTGAATTTTGTACCATGTATTTGGTGACTCAAGATGAGTGATGTATACCTATTTTGGGGGCGTCACAAAAAAAAAACACATATCATCAACAAGATCATACTCTATCTTAGCTCTGATACCAAATATGCCAGGATCAAATAGAGATAAATAAATAGAGAAAAACGGAATATTATTTAAGAACAAACAAACTTACATAGAGTTAGAAGCTTGATAACTTTGAACTGAACTTGAAAACTCACAAGAAAACTTAGGAAATAAACTGAATACAAATTTCGGATGCCTTCCTAGAAGAGCAAACCTGTCCTCTTATAGGAATGAGGAGAAACAAAATCATTACATAAAACAAACAACTTTAAAAAGAATATACTTTTACAAAAGCAAAATAAAACTTTTAGAAAAGTTGTTGACACGTGTCCTAGATAAAGCTGGAGTCGAGTGGACAGCAGGCACTGAGTGAAAAGCAGAGGGGACCACAATGGATAGGGTAAGATTCCTATCACCGAAAGCCTGAATTATTTAGGCAAAAGACAAGGGCCAAAATGCTTTAAGCATTGGCACGCCTGAATTATTTAGGTTGAGAGCACAGGCCACCAAAAGGATCACTAGATGAGGGGGTTTCTCATCATCACTGTCTAGCATAGTGACTGTGTCATCATGATTCCTGACAAAATCTAGAATTTCATTTTTAGGAAATTCTTTGAGGATAGATTTTAACTTCTGCTGAGAGGCATCTTATTTGCCCATATCAAAATCAACAACATTAGGATGAATATTTTCAATTCTGTCCTCATAAAATTTGCCCCACCATTTAATGGCAAGTTATCGCCAAAGCCGATGAACCCTTGTTCCACCATGCTGAGTAATAGTATAGGACCACTTAAAGATCCAAGGGATTTCATTGGCACAACAGAAAGTTAATAATGCCTGATTATCATTAAGGCAATTAGAAGTTTGAAAATATTTTTTAAACATATCTTCAACCATGGGGGGAAAGAATTCTGGGACAGGTCCCCAATAATAGAACCAAGATTAAAATCATGCAGGAAAATCCCGAGCCTTGATGTTTTTTGGGAACTTAGGGTGGAGAAACCAGCTATGAGTATAATGTTCATTTTAATAATATAAAAACTTTTCCAATGCAAGAGTGTAATTAAAGTAATTAAAATTTTTTGGAATCATAGATTTTGTTTCAAAATATTTATGAGTCCTTAGATCACCCACCCAGTCATAGGGTCGTAAGACCTTTAAGATCTTAACCGTCGAGAAAGCCAGATTGTAACGATCTCTAGGTTTATGAGAAACTTTAATTGATTCAATATCAATCATAATTTTTTCAGAGAACTCCCTGGTTTTAGGGAGATAAACTAGTAGATCATGAGAGTAAGACAGATAAAGATCTGTAATCTGTTCTGGGGATCTAACTGCATCCACATCTTCAATATCAACTACCTCTTTGACCATGATATCAATATAATGAGAATCCACCTGAACTTTAAGCTCAGGAGCCTTTCCTTTATTGCGCCTTGCTTTTGAGATCCTGAAGATTGTCCTTTGAGGAAGTCATAAGAGGGTCTCTCCATTCCAGGTTTAGCAGAGCGTCTAGGAGACCTGACAAGATTTAGCACACAAATATTAGGAGTATCCTGCAAAAATTCTCTAGTTAAGAAATCAGGCAAAGAATTGGAGTCTCCTTTAATGAATTCAATGTCAAAATCAAAGGCTGATAATAAGGCTTGCCACCGAGCAAAAATCTGTTTAGAAGAGATATTTTTAACATCCTTCTCTAAAACTTCTTTAGCTGATTTACAATCAACTCTAAGAAGGAATCTCTGGTTTAAGAGATCTCCTTGGAATTTATCAATAAACAGAACTATAGAGCATATCTCTTTCTTAATAGTGGAGTAGTTTCTCTGTGCATCATCCCATTTTCTTAAAACAAAACAAACTAAGACTTCTTTAGATTTTATGATCTGTTTCAGAATACCCCCATAACCTTTGTCAGAGGCATCAGTTTCTACAATTTTTTGAGCATCAGGATCAGAGAAATGTAAACATGGTAAAGACTTCACCCGCGACTTAATATTTTTAATGGCTTGGGTACATTCATCTGTCCAAGGGATAGGCTTCTTATTTAGCCTTTTGTAAAGAGGAGCCGCATCAATCGCCAAATCTTTGTAGAAATCTCTGACGTAATTAACACTTTCCATAAATCTCTGGAGTTGCTTTTGATCCAAGATTTTATCTGGAAATTTATTAGCGAAGGCGATGGCTCTGTCAATTGGGATATATTTTCCCTGAGAAATTTAAAATCCCAGAAACCTTATCTTGGTTTGAAATAACTGCATCTTGATAGCTGAGACTACAAGACCCTCTCTTTTAACAATTATTTTAAACACATTTATGTGTTTCCAGTGCTTATCAATGTCCTTTGAGAAGACTAAGACATCATCAATATAAACGATCATAAAATCCATGAATGGATTAAAAATCTCGTTCATAATATTTTGAAATTCTGATGGCGCATTTTTAAGACCGAAACCCAGAACATTCCATTCATAATGCCCAAATGGCACTGTAAATGTTGTTTTATGTCCTTCCATTGCGGTTCTTAAAAATGACGGATTAGATCTTGATGAGATCTTAATTAAAATCCAGGAAAAATAAGGTGATCCTCAACTGAACAGGTTAAAATGGGGAAAGGTTAATAACCAACCCTATTACCATTGTCCATCTCCTATTGATGCCTAGTTTGAGAATAGGGCGTTTAATGATGGGATTCAATTCAATGGAGAATACATTTGTGCGTGGAACCTTGATGGTCTTACTGATTATCAAATCATTGTTCTTCTCAAGCAAATGATAATGTTTGCCCAAGCGGAAAGAATTAAAGCCAACTTAGAAAAAAGGATTGCTCAAGCTTTAGCATCCGGTTTCATAGGTCAGCTTGGCGTTTGGTGGGATAATCTCATGTCAAGTGAAACTAAGGAAAACATTTTTAATTTCCAAGTTCAAAAGGGTGTTAATGCAACGAACGAACCTGTCTTCGTAGAGGATGCAGTAAACACTTTGTTGTATACTATTATGCGCCATTTTTGTGGGCAACAACCAATTAATAGTATCAAGAACATATGAGCAATTAAGCAACTTAAAGCGCAAATCGCTCTCTGAATTCAAATTCTACCGTGACACGTTCTTCTCCAAAGTGTTTAACAGAGGAGATTGTAACATGGACTACTGGAAAGAAAAATTTATAGAAGGTTTATCTGTTTTGTTCTCTCAAAGAGTTAAAACGAGGTTGAAAAATAAAAATGATTGATTTATCCTCTGGGATGAATATACCTATGGAGAATTAGCCTCATAAGTTATTGCTGAAGGTGCGAATCTATGTAATATATTAAAGATCCAAAAGAAAATTGCAGAAAAGAGAGCTAGAGGAAAACGTGCTCTAGGAGATTTTTGTGAGCAATATGGTCTGGCTGAAATCCCTAAGGATAAACGTAAAAGAAAGTTTACCAAAGAACCCTCTAGTTATAAGGATAACAAGAGATCTAAAAGGAGAGATCATCGGAAAAGGACTAAACATCAGACCAAGGAAGATCAACCTAAAAGGAGAAAGTCATCTAAAAGAAAGGTGCATAGTTCTAAACGTCCTGAGTGCACTACTAAAAAGAAAATTAACCAACTGGTTAAGGATAAGGACTGAAAAAACAACTTCTAGCTATCTTTATAAACTCCGATGAGGAAGAATTCTCTTCTTCTGGTTCGAGCCCAAGAAGTAGCTATTTTAACTTGGATAATTCCCATTCCGATGAAGAAGATGTATCATGTGATGAGTTAAATGATCGCCAATGCGATGAAGGAGAAGCTTGCTTGTGTGCCTTAAATGGACTTTCTATTAATGTCTTATCTAAAGAAGATAGTTTTATAAATATAAAAAAGTGTTCATAGTCCCACCTCTAGACTCTTCGATCCACAAATCCATTCTCCTCGTCTTGCCTTCACAGTTCACAGCCCCACCTCGACACATATCGACATAAGCTTGTCTTCACAGTTCCTCCTCTCCCCTTAAAAGCTAAAACCTTACTCTATTCTCCTCGTCTCAGGTATTTTTCTGCTCTCATTTTAATAAGATTTTAATCTATTATTTATAATCATTCTGACCGATTTTTGTTTGAATAGGTAATTTATATGTATGAGTATGAATGTAGTCTGTATGTATTTGTGGTTGACTGGTTGTGGACCTGTGGTTTATATATTATATTATTATTGGGTGTGAAATTTTAAGGGTTTATGAACCTTTTAATATATATATATATATATATATATATATATATATTTGTATGGAAATTGCTGCATCTTTTTATTTTCTTTGATGACATCAGTTTCTAGTGCATTTAGAATGCTCATGGTGCTTAAACCAAATATTTTGGACTCCAAAGCTGGTACTTGGTAGACCTTTTTGGGCATATCTAAAGTCAATTTGGTGATATGATAATATGATATACTGAATTCTGTATACTAGATTTAAAACATAGTTAATAGAACTAAATTATTTATTTCGTCTGCTTTGTTTAATCAAAGGGTCTAAATGCCAATACTGCTACTGAATTAATGGTTTGAACTTTGGATTTCTGGACATTGGCAGTCAAATCCAAAAACTTCTTGAGAGAGTAATTACTTATGGTGCATTTATTGTTATATGTATATATGTTATTCCTTCTTTCTCACATCTCACCTATATGGATTTGCTTGATACTCCATATATGTTACACAAAAAATAGTTTTATTTGCAAAATTTACAATATTAAAAATGCATTTGTGCTTTATATTTACACCAAGAAATAACAAGTCTTTCTTTAAAGTTGAGTATGTGTTAATTGTTTAAAAAAAAAATTGTTTGTAGAGTTCTTATGGATCAACGGGATCGTGTAACAATTGATTTGATTGATGGGGGAGTTGAAAGCTCGGACAATTTGACACAACTAATTGACAATTTAAAGAGAAAACGAAAGGTAGAAAGTTCAATTTGGAATCAATATGAAAAAGGTATATCCTTCAACCAAAAAGTTAAGAGCATATTGTAAAACATGCACAAAAAGTTATGCTATTGGAGATGGTGGTAATTCTCACGGGACTAGAAATTTGCATGCACATGAGAAGTCATGTCCCGGTTTAGTTAACCAAAATGTGACTCAAATGCATATAGATCATGAAGGAAAAATGCTTAATAGAAAATTTAGTCAACTCATTTATAGGGATAAAATGGCTGAAGCAATCATGATGCATAACTATCCATTCTTGATTGTTGAACATTAAGGATTACGAAGAGTGCATAAGTATTTGAATCTGGATGTGAAATCGTATACTAGAAACACTGCCAAAGTGGATTGTATTAAAATTTATAAGCTTGAGAAAGTAAAATTGAAACGTGCATTTGAGAACATCCACGGTAGAATTTGTCTCACTTTCGATTTGTGGTCGCCCGGTACTAGTGAGGGTTATATTTGTTTAATCGATCACTTTATTGATCATGATTGTGTGTTGCACATTAGGATTATAAACTTCTATCATTTCCCCCCCACCACATACCGGTACTCTTTTATCAGAAAAAATCTTTGAGTTTTTAAAGGATTGGGGAATTGAAAAAAAGATATTTTCTCTCACTTTAGATAATGCAACAAACAACTACAACATGCAAAATTTTTAAAGGCTCATTAGAGAGGAAACTTGCTTTGCAATGGTAGTTTTTTCCATGTTTGGTGTCCAGCTCACATATTAAATCTCATTGTTCAAGATGGTTTAAAATTTGCAAGTGAACCTTTACGCAAAATTAGAGAGAGTGTCAAATATATTAAGTGATCTGAAAGTAGATTATTAAAGTTTGTTACATGTTGTAAACAATTGCTTGTGTCCGTAGAATCGGGTTTGCGTTTAGATTGTGTGACTAGATGGAATTCTACATGGGAGATGCTTGATAGTGTTCTGAAATTTAAAGATGTATTCTTTCAATATGCCATGGTTGAATCATCTTACAAAAATTGTCCATCAAATGATGAGTGGGAAATAGCACAAGCTATCACTATATTTTTGAAACCCTTTTGGAAAATTACAGAACTTTTTTCGGGAACGAGTTATCCAACAGAAAATCTGTATTTCTTACATATGTTGAGGATAAAAGAACTTTTGATGTTTAATAAGTCTTGTGAGATTGAGGTAATTAGAAACATGGCAAATGAGATGTTGCCAAAGTTTAAAAAATATTGGAACGACTACGTTGTTATCTTGTCCATATCTACTATTCTTGACCCAAGGTATAAGGTGCAATTTGTCAAATTTAAATTGAAAAAATTTGAGACGGATGAGTATGTTTTAAATAGAAAAGTGGAGAAAATTGTGGATGCTATGAAATCTCTGTTAATGGAATATGTAACGGAGTTGTCAAAAGATGGTTCACAACAACCTCATGATGATGTGGCGACTTCAACTATTGAAACCACTAACACAAGTGAACATAGTGATGATGAGTTTGATGTAAGTAAAGTTTTCATGTATTATAAATTTTTTAATTTTTTTCATATTTATATATATTGCATATTTATGTTGATGAACTTTTAATGTTTAAAATATTAAATAGGAGTTTGTGAGGGAAGTGTAAGGTAATACATCAACAAGAACGGAATTAGAACAATACTTAGAGGAGAAAATCGTCACTAACAAATCTTCTTTTAATATTCTAGAAGAGTGAAAAAAACTTTCTAAGAGGTACCCAATCCTTATTTTTTATTCTAGTTTTATACCTTTATTTTATACATGACTAATGACTATTTAGTACTTTCAAATATTACGTTATTATAGATATCCAATACTAGCGAATATGGTATATGATATCTTATCAATTCCAATTACAACAGTTGCTTCGGAGTCGACCTTTAGCATTGGAGCAAAAGTTCTCACAAAATATCGTAGTTCGCTTCTACCGGATAATGCACAAGCATTAATTTGTGGACATAATTGGATTTGTGGATATGAAATACAAGATTTGTTCTAGTTGTAAATATTGTTACTTTAATTATAGTTTATTAGTTTAATTTTGGGTATTGATATTTTAAATTGGCATTTTTAATATGGTTGATGGGCCAACGGACGACCAACTTTTGGTACCGCCAGTTGCAAATCAAGAGTCAAAGGGTTCTAATATTGGCAAAATTACAAGGAGTGACTAAACATTACTCGCTAGTAAGTACTTCATTTTTTATGGAATATTTCTTTGATTTTTGTTTGATTTTTCAAGTACTAAGAAAAGGTAATATTTTGTTGTAATTTTTCATTACGCGGTCTATCAAGCACTGAGGTAATATATTGTATTTTCTTGTTCTCATTGTTCACATAAATTTATGCCCCTTGTTTATTTTCTTCTTTGGACATGTGGTACATTATGGCGCAGCTGACTATTGATTATTTCTCAAGCTGAATACTGCCCAATTTGATCCACATAGATTAATGTACTTTTGGAATGAATGTGTGGGCACACAATATACTTTAAAGGATTATATTTTGTTAGGCAATAGGTATCACTGGCTATGTGCTATCACATAAACTCTTTTAAATTGCTACCCATTCTATGGCTGACCAATACCAAGGCTTGGTTTTTTGGTGCGACTCCCTTGTCCTTTCCTTGATATAGTTGTTTATTTTAATACTATGTATGCTGCTTCTACCATATATAATGACAATTGACACATTTATGAATCTTTCTGCACAGGATGTCAAGCCATTCTTTCACTAGCAGATGGGATTGCAAGTATGCATTTGGAGCTTATTTTTTGTTGATGGTGACATGTCAAATGAAATGAATAGTCTTGGTTTAAATTTGTGTATATTATCATTTATCAATTAGAGCACTTCAAAGATTAGTTTGTCTCATTTGTATCATTGTATGTAATACGTTACTCATTTCCTTATTCAGCTTTACAACAACTTTAGATTGAATTTTTTGTTTATTCTTCTAAACTTTCCATAGAAAGAAAGTGGAGACAAGAGAGAATGATTGATTAAAATTTAAATAGTATTGTGAATTTGTGATTTACAAGGTTTAAAAAAAATGAAAAAGCATGCGAACCGGGCCGGACCAACCCGGGCCACGGGACTCTTAATTCAGCCCACCGAAACACGGGCCATTTTGGCCCGGCCCGCCGATGGCCTGGCCCGTTTGGGCCAGCCCGGCCCGTTTTCCAGGTGTACTTATTGGAGTTGGATTTCTATCCTGACTAGTAAGCTTAAAAAAGTCATATTTATATATCAGCGAAGAGTTACGGGACCTGCCACCTATCAAATCAAAGCTCGCGAAAAAAATCTACAAAGTCGGAATGTTCAAAATTGTTGCTCTTAAGCTTGGAAGCCATGACTTTCAATCCAAAGACGCGGCTCTCTAGTCCAAAGCTTGCTAGTTTCTGTCCCTGTTCGCGAATTTTGAGTCAAAACGCGTTTCTGAAACCAAATTTCATGGGATTTTGATAGATTTTAGTTTTTTTTTTTCAATTCTAATGCGAAGAGGATGTTTTAAAAGAGTATTTATTTTACTCCTAAGTTAGGGTTTTCCTAGGTAGACTATAAATACATGTTATTAAAGACTTTCAAAGGGGGATTGAAAACAATATACTTGGAAAAGGCATGTCAGGCTAAGCTCTTTATTTTTAGTTCTAAAGATGTTGAACCTTCTTTATAATTAATGGTTTGATCGAGTTTACTTTATTTATTCCTTCTTTCATGAGATTTATTTTGTTAATATGTTTTAATTAATTGTATGTTATTCTATCTGATTAATTTGATTTGCTAGTTAGATTAATTTGATAGATATCATCTGCTAGATTAAGATATAATATTAAGCAAGCGATGTTATATATGATCATAAGTAGCAATTAGTGATGCATGAGTGTGGACAAGCTTTTGAGTATTGTAAAGATTATCAGAAGACAAGTTAAATCATCTCTGATTGTGTGATTGTTGTTTGAAATAACCTAATTCTCTAATTCCTCATGCTACTGTTATATTAAATCTAGACTAATAGTTCTAGGTTGTATGATAGTTAAGGTCTATTGAGGCGATTGTCACATTAGATTTAAAATATAAGGAGAATTCCAGATAATTAACAATTGCGGTTATCTAGGGTTATTAATTTTATTGAAGGGTAAATATTGCTTAACTTGATTAATCCATAATTTTGAAAAGGTGAAATTGAATTGTAAAACTGAAGTCTTTTATTCACTAGTTATCCATATTAATTATTTTATGTTTTCATTAATTTGTTAGTCAAAATCAAACCTCCCATCTTTATTAAAAACATTAGGATAAATATTAAACATATCACTCTCTGTGGGATCAATCCTAGCTTATTGTTATTGTTATTCTTGTATTAGTAGCGTATAAGTAAGGTATTAATTTTGGAGGGTCAACGATAGCTCCCAATAAATGTAGTATAACGTGTATGTCAAGGTTGGGAAAATACATATACAATCTGAAAACATATATAAAGCGGTGGAGACATAATCAATTGACATATCTTATGATATATTTCAATAAGTTAAATTATTATCACTGTTAACACCAAGATTCGTCCACGCACCCAATCACTAACAGCGCGTCCAAGCCTGCATAGAAACGAAGTTATACGAAGAAACTTGACAACTTGGGCAGCCTGAGAATAATTCTAGTGTGAGAATAAGTATAGGTTAAATAATGTTAACAATTGAGGCTTAAAGCTTAATTGTTGAAATCTATGTTAGATCTAGTCATTTTCCATGTTTTCAATCGACTGTGAACACTCTGCAAAACTCTAGATCCATATCTAGTGGGGAGGAGGTCCTAACTAATCGCACTAGGGATTCTTATCAATGAATCACCTGATATCAATTTTAGGATAAATTTTTATATAATTTTTTTTAAATCTTGATTGTGTCATTGTACAGATCTTCAGATACCCTGGATCTATGGATTCACATCCTAGGTTCGGGGATCCTTCGATAGATCTCGCCATACACATATTCCCTTGATTAACGACTTCAATTTTGTGATCTAAAAGTTAGGGTTACGGGAGCCCTTTTTAGGTCTTTTCAAATTATGTCTGAGCATATTAATGTGAGCCTAAGAATCCCGGGGTCGAGATTCACCGATTGGACTTTGACTAGATTCCCATGATGGACTATTCTTTATTAATTGTAATATTAAACGTGTAAACCATTGTAAACGTAATTTCGGGCATTAAAACAACTTTGAGGGCTTCCTCCCGCGCGAGAGACCAGATTTAAGGCCTCGTGATAGTGACTATATATATATATATTATAATGAATGAAAAATTTATCTAAAATAAAATCGCTGGTATGACCTTTAGAATGGGTGTGTTTGGTTCATATATTTTCAAATTGAAAAGGTACATTTTTGAAAGGGATGTACCTTTTTAAAGGGATGTAACCTTTCCAAAGGGATGTACCCTTTGAAAAGGTATATAACCTTTTCAAAAGGTTATATCTTGTCAAAAGGATGTACATCTTCAAAGGAGTATTTGGATACCTATAAATAGGTTCCAAATCTACCCAAAACAATCACTTCAACTTCAATCCTTCTCAAGTTCTTAAAACTAAATTCATTCTTCATTCATTAAAAGTCATAGAGAGTATTCATATTTTATCAGTTCGTGGAACTCTTCCATTGAAGTGCTACTTGTGAGAGTTGAAGACCATTTTATCCTGGAAAGTAGATGTCTATTAGTCCATCCGTAAGTACCGATAGCGGGGACAAAATTTTCTTTAAGGAGAAATTGTACAACAGTTCACTTGGTTTTAAAAAGTTTGTCAATTGCATCTAGCAAGTCTTTATTATAACATTGTTTATCTTCTACAGCTTGTTAAATCATTATAAGTTTTGAAACAAGCACCAAAACAATGGCATGAAAAATTTGACAATATAATGATATTAAATAATTTTAAAATAAATGAGTGTGACAAATGTGTATATGTCAAAAGCATTCAAAGAGGATATGTAATAGTTAGTCTATACGTGGATGATATGTTAATCATTGGTAGTAATAATGATGTCATTAATGCTACCAAACAAATGTTAATTAGCAAGTTTGAAATGAAAGACATGGGCTTAGCAGATGTTATTCTAGGAATCAAGATTTCCAGAATATCTAATGGAGTTATTGTTTCTCAATCTCATTATGTAGAGAAAATACTTTCAAAATATAATAAATATGAGAAAAGTCCAGTAAGAACATTTGTAGACCCAACACTTCATCTTACTACTAATCGTGGTGAAAGTATATCCCAATTGAAATATTCTCGTATAATAGGCAGTTTAATGTATTTATCAAACTACACTCCACCAGACATAGCATACTCAATAAGTAAGTTAAGCCAATATAGAAATGTGAATAATGTTATACCAAACTATAGGGTAAAATAAGTAAATCATATAATTGGTTGAGATGATTTTTGTGACCTCATCATGTATGGTGGGACAATTCAATGAGTATTTTAATATATAGAAGTAAATAAATATGTACTATTAAATATTTATTTCAATAAGGGTATGTAATCAAACAATAAAATTTATGGAGAATACCAGGTTAATAATACCCAACTACTTTATTTTATGTAAGTTAAATGTACATGGATTATATGATTCTGTGTATATGTGTCCATGACTAAAGTCTATGAAATAACATTAAGTCCTCAAATGTGAACTAGTAAACCAAAAAGCAATTAAAAATTAATTATATTAGCAACCATCTTGCTACTGCAGACCAAATAAAACTCATTGTTCCATATTAAGTGACCCAATATTGCTTAACAGTAGCCTATTTCTCATTACGTGAACTCATACCCGCACATGGTGGCTAGATAGCTGCAGTGATGATGAGAAGAATGGAGGAGAAGAAGTTGGTAAGTTCTTTTCACCAAACCCTTGCAAACCATTGGATTCTTCTTCTTTCTCTTGGATTAATTCAACGTGCAAAACCCAAAATTGGATAATAATTTCTCTATAAATGGTAAGCTCTTCTTCTCAATTCGCGTTACTGAGTTTTCTACTAAGTTCATATATAGTGTGAGTCTAGTAATTGAGAAGAAACAATCTGAGATTGGAAGGATTCCATTTTAAGCTCCAACAGAGGTAGATTTCTTAAACTATGCTCTTACATTCAAGCAATTATTAATTCTTAGAATGTCATGGAATCTCTTGTAAATTAGATTGTAAGTTGATGTTTAGATGTTAACTAAGTTTGTATGCATAAATGAAAGCAATGTGGCTGACTTGAGTGTATTAATTTAAAGAAATTTACATTTGGTTCTGAGTTCTGCAAAAGCAGAGATCCCTTGAACTCTCCAGGGACGGGCGCAGCTGCGTGCTCCCTGTAGTTCAACACGGCGCCGCTGCGCCGTGCACCAGTCTTGATTTTGACTTCTATTTTCAAATATAGTGAAGTCTAACATGATTTTATGACTTGAGCATACATAAAAACATGTTTAACATATGAATTTATGTTCCTTGACATGGTATGAATGCTTTGGATTGTGTTAGTATACATGTACTAAAAGAAATTATAGTTTTGAAAATAGACTTTGACGAAACTTTTGATATCTAAGTTTTAACCAAATGAACATGTGTATGTGGTTTGGCTATGCATGCAACATGATTTAAGATCTGTTTACACTCGTTAAGTAGTGATAGCCTAGTTCAAAATGACTTTTAAAAGAAGACTTAAAATTTTTAGAAAACTAATGTATACGAGCATGATATGGTTTACATTCTGAATTTTTAGGCATGTATGTTAGTACCCTTATGTCACTAAAAAAGACCTATATATGTACTCGCCTAGTCGGTTATGAAACAAACTATTTACACATGAGATTAGACATATTTTAAAGTGATAAACGATACTAATTATGCGTAAGTGGGTTGAATACATGCAAACATGCATCTTATAGATTGTAGGATCACCTCAAGGGTATATATGGCATATATGGTAGCCTTTGTGATTTCATGACCTTAATTGGCCTTAACTCATTAGAGATCCCAAACTAAAACTATAACATGTAAAGTTGAACTTGGATGGACCTTAAAAGCATACGAAAGTCTTTAATAAGTATCTATGTTATATGTTAATATCCATGCATGCCAAGGAATGGAATAGAACCAGGAAGTGAAAAGCTCAACTCTGGTCAGGCCAGGAGATAGCGCAACTGTGCCGTCCTTAAGCCTAACCAAGGCTCAACTGCGCCTCCCTACCTTCTTGTCTGACTTATTCTGCTTGTAATCTGAAACTTGACTCACGTGTATATAGATGTTTTAAGATATAGTACATGACTCAGATGATGTTTTATTCATACAATATGTGTTGACTAAAAGTTTGCTAAGTGTTTCTAAAATAAAACTTACAAAAGCTAAGTTAACGGTATTCCAAAACCAAGTAGTCGATTATGTAGTAACGTGTAATCTGATTATCTAAACTAAGTTAGAACCTAATATATGTGCTTAATGTATGTATCAAGTATATGTATTCGACTTATGTAACTAATGAATATACTTATATGCGTAACTACGTTACCATAGGATTTCAAAGTGTTGATAAGCTATAAATTTGGTAAACTACGCTCGAGGCAAGTTCTCTAACTTCTTTTGATTTTCATATTGAATGCAAGTTTCCTAAACTCTTTACACTTTATATATTGTATAATTCTGAATTTTTGCCATATCAATCATACTTACATCAAACAAATATCTATTACTATTCAGAAATCAATTTTATATCTTGATGTTGTTTCAAACATTGAACTTATCGTTCCTAAATGCATTATAAGAGTTGTCTAAGCCATTGATTCGGCTAGACTATTATCATGTGTTAGAAAGCTATCCAAGCCAATTGACTTGGTGCGGACTTTTATAAATCTACTGGGATGACCAACCCTCATTGAAAGGGATATTATATAACTGTTGGGAAATCGACGTGCGCACATATTAGCATGTTTAAATGTTATGCATAACATAAGGTACTTAGGTTGATCACCTGTTGTACTCGTTTTATTGGATTTTTAGTATAATACTATTAATTCTAGCAGGCTTAGTCCCTAGTGACTGCTCAGTGTTCATTATTCCTAAACCTTAACATGATTAAATCTTTGAATCTTGTTGATATTTTTCAGTTCATAGCGACACTTATTGAGAATTATTGATAATTCTTGAACTATTATTCAATATCATACCCTTGAGATTTGAACTTATAATTGTTCACCCTTATTGTATATTAGTTGTTGGGCAAATTTGTTGCTCAATCTTGCTTTTTCTAAATCTTGCAATTAAGACAGAACGTGGTGAACCCTCATGCAAAGACAAGGGTAAAGGTAAGGCTACAGGATAACTTTATTCCTTAGCGCTAGGAATTTAATAATATCCTATTGTATGAAGACTTGTGTATTATAATGTAATAAGTTATGTTTAAATTAAGTTGTAATGTTGTAGTAACTGTTGCGAGACTTTGGGGCGAGAATATTTATGTTATGACAATGTAAATTATTCTATTTTTTGTTGTGTGAGATTTTGAATTATTATTAGAGTTAACACGTGATATACCGAATTTGAGATATGAGTGTCTGAATTTGGGGGCGTCACATAACTCTCATGATACTAAATCCACAAGTGGATACGTGTTTACTATGGGAGGTACAACTGTATCATGAAAATTATGACAACCCCAAAATAGGTTCATTCCATCCAACCCATTCTGAGTCACCAAATACATGGTACAGAAAACAACTACAACTTTATTGCAACAATTGTCGTGCAAAATACAACAACACATATGCTATGAGTTTGGATACAAATATATACCAACTGTGACTCTCATCCTAACCTTGGATAGCACGTCACAATGACACCTTACATAAAGGTATAGTCAAAAACTGTTTTAGAAATTAGAATCTTTAGGAAGTGCTCAAGGAAACCTTCGTACATGGGAGGCCATGCGTCTAGGTTATGATAGATATCATATGGCCATAGAATTATCCTTGGTTGACCCAATAGATCCCAAAGAAAAACAAGAAGATTACTATCATATTCTTCCCAATGGTGAGTCTTCTCTTGACTTATCATTATCTTCACTGTCTCTAATTGAGAATTATACTTCAAACAAATACCAAGATTATATAGGTAGTGCTCGTAAATATACTCAGCAAGTGGATGAGCATAACCCTGTCTTATGATGACACGAGGTTGTATGTCATTAGACATCTTGTATGATAGTGGCAAAACACCTTTCCAACGTTGGGTTTGCCTCACCCTATATGATTCACCAAATATAACTACTAAAAGATGTATACAACACACTTGTCTATACTGTTTAGGGAAAACTCCACAGCTAGAGACCACCGTTCTATTCCCTTGTTACCCCCGCTCGACCCAGCTACACTTTTATTACCTGAAAAGAATCGTGAAGCAAAAGGGTGAGCACAACTAGCTCAGTAAAGAATATCATGACTAAAGATAATTAAATTATCAATAGCCTTAATCAATAATAAATCAGAGATTTAGAATATATGGTAGATGATAAAAATTTCAACCATAGTTGCAGCGGAACGAGCAATCCATTAGAAGAGTCAAATAGACTATAAAGTCTATTATCTTCTCCATGTTAAAAATCCCCCAACAATGTTTTATCCCTGTAATATCAATCAACAATTCTGGTCCACAATCATATGAATAACTCATAATCATAATTGTAGTTCTAAATTTCTCTTCTCATCCAGGACGAAGATAATTTTCATCACCTATCTTTACCTGAAACATCAAAGATCATGGTTACACCAAATCACATTTCCTGTTCATAATCATACTAATAACTTCATCTTTGCACTACGGCCAAAGATATTCATTTGTATCATCAGTTGGTCATATTCATCTCAACACCTGTTCATCTTTGCACTACTGGCCAAAGATATTCAACAACATGTCATCTTTGCAGTACGGGCTAAAGATATTCATCAACAATTCATCTTTGCACTACAGGCCAAAGATATTCCTCAATAGTTCATATTTGCACTACAGGCCAAATATATTCATCAACATTTCATATTTGCACTATAGGCAAAATATATTATTATCTCAAAGAAATATATAATTATTTTAGAATTTATATAAACAATAATTATAACCATGTTTATCAATTCACCTTTGCACTTAAGCTAAAGATATTCAATTATAAATTCAATGGTCATGATCATACCAGTCAACAATTCAACTTTGCACTACTGGCCAAAGAGAACCCATAATCATGATCATACCAATAATTTATCCATCTTTACACTCAAGTCAAAGAGAAATTAATATCATCATTAGGGTTATAAAAATATTATATATGATAATAAAAATAAAAATAATATAATCAACATATAGATTTAATCTCAAGAGTAATATTCATAACTCAACTATAATTTGGTTAGAAAAAGAAACCAATTTTGTCATGAATAGTAACTCGTGAATAGTAACCCATGAATAGTAACTTTATGAATAGTAACTCATGAATAGTAAACCCGACACAAAAAGGTAGAAATTCCACAATAAAATCCATACCAATATTTCGATATAATGATGCATTTCATCATCCTAAAATTCCAAACTCATAAGATTTCATCACCAATAACCAAAACCTTCATCAAAAATCTGCATATACCTCATATAGGATTCTCAAGCCATAAAATCCTATTTTCCAATTTTCTTACTTCACATAACATATTTAATTTATTTACTCATAACTAGTCCATTTTCATGAAAAATACCAAATCGGTCCCAAAAATATTTCTTTTATGAAATTTAGCAGAATATAGTCCCATATTGAACATATATTTTTCTCAGAATTTTTAAAATTCATTTACTATTTTTCATATGGCTAAAACCGCCGAATATTTAGACATTTATCATAAATTGTACTTTTATCTAAAAATTCCAAAATTCACAGAGTACACTGATATTATATAGATGTACTTCCAATAAAAATTTCATCAATTTTGGAGTTAACCACAAGGAGTTATAAGGGTTTTCTTTTAAAATAGTCTTTTTTTGTAAAATTCATAACTCTTAATCTATACATCCAAAAATCACCATTTTTGGACATAATCAATAAAACTCATCAAAATATCATTTCGAATTTTTCCAAAATTTTCTGAAGGTCAGAAGAAGTACGAACTGAAAAACATAATAACCCTTAAAATCCATTCCCTCAAAAGAGCAGTACTTCAGATGAAAAACCGGAGGAAACTTCTATTAAATAACAACTCTCAAAGTATCTAAATACTCTCAAAAATATGCTTGATAATATAGAGAGAAAGAAAACTTATTTCTGGTGTGATTTTCAATTCTAACATAAGCACCTATTTATAGGAAAATGCTAGAACGCCAAAGGAGACTAAAATAATAAAATATATTATTTTATTTCTTCTTTTTTGCGCATGCCCACATGTTTGATCAGCCACATCCAACTTTGAACAAAGCTAGCAGCCCACATGTGTTAAAACACAAGTGGGTCCCACCCATAAATTAATAAAAATTATTTTATTTTTCGAAACTTCAAAAATTCATAGAAAATAGCACGGTTATCAGAAAAATTCGAATTTTATATCCATTATGACTGAAATCGAATTCTCTACAACTTTGTAGCTTTGAGTTTTTTCAAATTCCAAACCAAAAATATCCGAAATCCACAAACGGATGATTTTTAATACCTCAACACCGACAAAATACTGATAAAACACCTCAGCATTAATTCCTTCATTTTATCCACATAAAAATAAATATATCCATCATTTATATCCACATAAAATAAATATTTCCTTATCATATAAATTAATAGTTAATTATTCACATATAATATTACAGAATCAAAATTGTGACGACCAGGCCGCTCCCAGGAAAGAGGGGGCTTTCCAATAAGAATTTCTCCTTACTAGCGCGCAATTCGGAAACCAAACCTCTCCTTGATAGAACTTTCTAGACATTGCCAATAATGCTATCTAATAATATTATTCAAATAATATGAATTATTGATCTGATAATGGGAAATACTATGCAATGAAAATTATTGAAACAACAATAATATAAAATATCAATGCAGCAATTATTGAATCAATAAAATAAAATATTGAACAGTAATTACTGTAACAATTATTGAGTAGTGCCTTCTTACGTAAGAATCAATAATTCAAAAATACTGTGCAAAACCGTGTGCTACTGTGCAACAACGCGTAATACTTTACTTTACCTGTGACAACCCCAAAATAGGTATACAACATCCATTCTGAGTCGCCAAATACATGGTACATAAAGCAAACTACAACTTCAATAATATAAATGTCGTGTGAAATACGACAGTACCTACTGTGAGTTTAAATACAAATATTGTCTTCTAGACAATATCCACACACAAATATGTCCTCATTACAATTATTCAAACACTATTTTATAGAAATAGTGAGGACTGCTAAAACATCTTCCTAGAACCATCACTCCATGCCCCGACTCGATCATGCTATGTTCTCACCTCCTGAGAAGAAAAATGGAACAAAAAGGAAAGGGTGAGCTCAACTAGCCCAGTAAAGAATATTATGACTAAGATAATATACAAAAAATCATCGTTATTCTTCAACAGGGAAAAATCTGATAAAATATAATAGACAACAAGTTTTAGATCAACAAATGCAGCGGAAACAGCAATCCATTAGAAGAGTCACGTAGAGAATTAATTCTACTGTCTTCTAAGATTTAAAAGTCCATCATCAATATTTCATCCCTGTAACAAAAATCAATATACATCTTTAATCATCTTTGCACTACAGGCCAAAGATATTCATTTGTATCACCAGTTGGTCATGTTCATCTCAACACCTGTTCATCTTTGCACTACGGGCCAAAGAGATTCATCAGTTTAATCATTCATCTTTGCACTACAGGCTAAAGATATTCATCAAGTATCACCATTAAGGACTGAGGATGATGAAAAATATTTTTAAAAATGAATCCAGTGAGATAGAAGGACAAATATTAGGGATTCGTATAACAGTTTTATCTAAGATCAATAATACTCCATAATAACCAATTTTGAAGTAGAATTCAAAAATAACGATCAAAACATGGATACAATCAAAGATAGTAGCCAAAATAGACATATTGGACAAAAAGAAAATTTTTTATTTTTTGGTGAATAGTGCCGTATTCGTGAATAGTGCCGTATGCGTGAATAGTAACCCCGACACAACAAGTTCCAAATTTGATTAAAAAGTTCACCAATATTTCGGCATAATGATATTGAAGAAAGTAATATCATTTAAGAAGAAAATAACATCCCTTACCTCAAAATAACCGTATTTCTGACTAAATTTCGGGTATAATGCTGACAGAAACTTGCACCGTATAGCAACACTCAAAGTATACTCACAAGAATACGCTCGATAATATAGAGAGAGAAAGAGAGAAAACTTGTTTCTGGTGTATTTTCAATTCTAACTTAGCCATCTATTTATAGGAAAATGTTAGAACGCCAAAGGAGACTAAATTAATAAAATATTAATATTTACCAAATATTCAAGCCCACCACCGAGGAATATGATTTTAGCATTTCCCACATGCCCACCTTCTAGAAAAAAAAATAAAAAAAACGTTTTTGAAATAAAAAAATAATTAAACTTTCAAAAATCAATTATTTTGGAACCCCGGAACTTCAATAATTTACAATAAATAGCCCCTTTGTCAGAAAATTCGAATCACGCGTCTTTTTATAGGAATTTCAATTCTCTACAACTTTGCAGAAGAAAATATTTCCAAATTCCAAACAAAAATTATCCGAAATCCACAAACGGATGATTTTTAATTCTTCCTGTCCGACAAAATACTGATAAAACATCCTCAACATTAATTCCTTTAATTATATCCACATAAAATAATATATTCATCAATTATATCCACATAAAATAAATATTTCTTTATCATATGAATCAATAATTAATTATTCTTAAATAATATTACAGAATCATAATTATGACAACCAGGCCGTTCCCAGGAAAGAGAGGGCTTTCCAATAAGGATTTCTCCTTACTGGCGCGCAATTAGATGACAAAACTTCTCCTTGACAGAACTTTCTAGACATTGCCAATAATGCTATCTAATAATATTATTCAAATAATATGAATTATTGATATGATAATGAGAAATACTGTGCAGTGACAATTATTGAAACAATAATAATATAAACTAACAATGCAACAATTATTGAATCAATATAATAAAATAATGAACAGTAACTACTGTAACAATTATTGAGTAGTGCCTTCTTACGTACGAATCAATAATTCAACCATACTGGGCAATACCGTGTGCTACAATATAACCACGCGTATTACTGTATTTTAACCACCAGGTAACCCAACAGTGTTAACGGTAACAATTTATGCCGTTATTTATAAAACTCAATCTTTGTCGGTTTCTTTCATCCAACCATTTTCCATTATGGGGCCCACAAATGACTGCGCCGTCGTACGGAGATTCCTGACAATAAGAATATTCCACGAACAAACGAATATTCCCCGACAAAAAGAATATTTTGTAACCACTTGCTTATTTTGTAAAATTTTCACATTTCACCCATAACCAAAACATTATATCAAATTAACCCTTATTAATTTAGAATAATGAATAAAGGAAAATTCAATTTTATTTATAAAAGTTGGGGTCTTACAACCTCCCCTCCTTATAAAATTTCATCCTCGAAATTGACGTACGTACCTGGTGTTTCGAACAGGTGAGGGTACCTCGCTTTCATTTCTGATTCTAACTGCAATGTCATTTCCTCAATTGCATGGTTTCTCCATAAAACCCTAACTTGTGGTATAACCTTCGTGCGTAAGACATGCTCTTTCCTATCCAAAATCTCAACAGGTATATCCTCGTATGTTAAATCTTCAGCTATCTCGTCTGGTTCTAACGTAATAATGTGGTTCGGGTCTTTCATATATTTACGAAGCATAGATATGTGGAATACATTATGAACACGAGACATACTTGGAGGTAATGCGAGTCTATAGGCTACGTTTCCTATTCGGTCAATAATCTCAAATGGACCAATAAATCTTGGATTGAGTTTTTCTCTCTTTCCAAATCTTGTAACTCCCTTCCATGGAGCAACACGTAACAGTACATGATCCCCAATATTAAACTCCACGTCCTTTCTATGAAGATCAACATAACTCTTTTGTCGATCTTGTGAAGTTTGAATACGTTGTCGAATCATTTGGATCTTTTTTATAGTCATGCGTACTAATTTTGGTCCCAACAACGTTGCTTCTCCCACCTCGTCCCAGCATACCGGAGATCGACACTTTCGTTCATACAATGCCTCTAATGGAGCCATGCCTATACATGCTTGATAACTGTTGTTGTAGGAGAATTCCACCAGTGGCAAGTACTTATCCCAACATCCTTTAAAATCTAGGACACAAAGTCTTAATAGATCTTCGAGGGTTTGAATAGTCCTCTCTGATTGTCCGTCTGTTTGAGGATGGTTTGCTGAACTAAATCGTAAATCCGTGCCCATAGCTTTCTGCAAGCTAACCCAAAATCTTGAAGTGAATCTTGGGTCACGATCTGAAACTATGGATACTAGAATGCCATGCAATCGTACAATCTCATTCACGTATATACTAGCAAGACGTTCAAGTGAATAAGTTTCTCGTATCGGCAAGAAATGAGCAGACTTGGTTAATCTATCAACAATAACCCAAATCACATCTATGCCTTGAGAAATCTTGGGAAGACCTGTAATGAAATCCATTGTAATGTGTTCCCACTTCCATTCTGAAGTCTCAAGTGGTTGCAATGGACCCTTTGGATGCTCCGCCTTTACTCGTTAACAAGTTAAACACCTCGAGATAAACTCCGCGATCTCTCTCTTCATATTGTTCCACCAAAAATTTATGTCAAATATCATGATACATTTTGGTACTCCCAGGATGGATTGCAAACGGGGTGTCATGTTCCTCCATCATGATTCTATTCTTCAAGTCAGAATCGTTCGGAATGCAAATTCGAGAGTTGAATCGAAGTATTCCTTCTTCATCGATTCTTGCTCCCGGAATAGCTCCTTCTTGTACTTTCTTCTTCATACTCATCAGTCCCATGTCCGTAGCTTGAGCAGCTTTAACTTTATCGATTAAACTCGGTTCTACTCGTATATTCGCCATCATCACGTGGGTACCTAGAGTTTTCATCTCCATCTCTATTATTTGTAAGTTATACGAAATGAATCTTTGACAATATCGTACTCGTACTCGTATACGATCTTCTACTCAACACGTTTGCTACCACGTTCGCTTTTCTAGGATGGTATGGTCAAAATATGTGCCGAAATAAGTCTCCTCTTGAGTTCTTCGAAGCTCTTCCCATATTCCTCGCTTTATTTGAATTTTGTATCTCTACGAGTCAGCTGAGTTAATGGAGTAGTGATTTGAGAAAATATTTCCACGAATCTTTGATAATAACCAACTAAGCCTAAAAAGCTATGTATTTTGATTACTGACTTAGGTTGCTCTCAACTGTGACTCATATCCCAATCTTGGATAGCACATCACAATAGCACCTATCAGTTTACTACCGCACGAATATGGCGTCCCCTACGGAGAGTTTGGCTTCGGTGCATTCCACAAATGAAGTCATAAGATAGAGGCTCGGGTATCAACTTCTATAGTTGGGTTTTTAACTCCTGAAGTTCAATAGGAGCCATTCGATATGAGATTTTAGAAATGGGTTTTGTACTGGATTTAAAGTCGATACAAATTCAATATCACGCTCTGGGAGTAAGCCAAGAAATTCTTCAGGAAATACGTCAGGAAATTCACTAACAACAAAAATATCATTCAAATCTGACGTATTATTGTTCAAGTCCATAACATGGCTAAGAAAGCTTGACATTCATTTTTCAATAAACAAATAGCTTTGTGGTTTGATATGACAGTGACTGATTTTAGTGGTTTAGTGGTTTGAATTCGTATGACAGGTTGGTTAGAAATATGAAAACTAACAACCTTACGAAAACAAAGTATCTTTAAAGAGATAAGATCAACATTTAATGTCATAGTGCCAACTTGGATCATGCAAGATTTATAAACTGTAGATGTAACGAAGGTTTCACCCAACTTAGTTTCAACAGATAAATCAAAATCTAATTTCTCCGGAGTCAAGTTTCAACGTTGAGCACAAGCAGGATAGATAAAAGAATGGGTATAACCGGTATCTAGTAAGGTATAAACTTCGTAAGAATTCAAGATTAGCTTACCCGTGATCATCTCATTTGGGTTCCTCACGTTTTGGCAAGTCACGACAAATGCTCTTCTAGGAACCGCTGATTTTGACTTATCCAGGACAACCCTTGGAATCACCACTCCCGCTGAACTTAGTTTCACTATAGTACAATCTCGAGCGATGTGGCTTTCCTTTCCACAGTTATAACATACCTTGGATTGTTGTGGACAGTTTGGGCTGATATGTCCCTCCTTCCCACATTTTTAACATCTAATTGGAGGTCACTCTTCTCCCCTAGAATTTGTTGTTGGTGCTGGTGCTACTGCTGATGTCTTACCGTCGTTGTTGAATCTCCTCTTTCTGAAATTTCCACTTGACTCACCTCTCCTATTATCATGTCCATGATTACCACCTGAGTGGTTACCGCCTTTGTCCGTATTCTTTCCTCCTCGCTGGTTATCATCATTCTGATGACTGCTGTCACCAATATGACCCTGGTTGTGGTCCTTCGGTTGAGTATACTCACTATCTCGCTCTAATAACTGAGCCCTGTTTACAACATCTGAATACAGAGAAAATTTATGAGATATAAGGTATTGACGAATCTCGGGTTTTAGACCTCTCAAAAACATCCGCGTCATGCGTTCCTCATTCTCCACCAAATGAGGTGCAAACCTGGATAACTCTGCGAACTTCGCCTCGTACTGAGACACCATCATATGGTTCTGTTCAAGTCTAATAAACTCTACCTCTTTTATATGACGAATACTTTTAAGAAAGTACTTGTCATTGAAAAGTTTCTGAAATCTTTCCCAAGACATGTTGAGTGCGGCTGGCTGGGTACACTTCACAGATTCCCACCAGTAATCTGCTTCACCACGAAACATAAAGGTGGCGAATGGAACCTTCTGTTCCTCCATGCACCCCAAGACATCGAATATCTTGGTAATTTGCTTGACCCACGTTTCTGCCTTGATCGAATCCGGCTTTTCATAGAAATCTGGTGGTCCCAACTCCTTGAACTGCTTAGCTGTGACATACCGCGTGTTGCCATCATTTCCACCCGTATTTTGCACACGAGTCTCCCTCGTCTGATTTTGCATGTACTGCAAAAAGTTCCTAAACATTCCATCATTCATCGTTTGCTCGGTAACGTTGTTTACAGGAGGAGTATTGCCTTCCTGTTGCACGTTCTCCTGGTTTATGACTAAAGGTTGTTCCACCGTCTCATAAACTCCATTGTTAACGTTCTCAGCAGCCATTCTTAAATACTGCAATAAAACAAGGGTTAATTAAACAAATCAACGTGTCACATAATATCCCTATATTATGACCGACCAATAAATAAGCTTAGGTGGGACACACTAGCGAAGGATTTATTCATCTCTCCCCTCCTAGTTCTATTCCCCGATCTCCACCAGAGACCATATCCCTAAGCTCTGATACCAACTGTGACAACCCCAAAATAGGTATACAACACCCATTCTAAGTCGCCAAATACATGGTACATAAAGCAAACTACAACTTCAATAATACAAATGTCGTGTGAAATACGACAATACCTACTGTGAGTTTAAATACAAATATTATCTTCTAGACAATATCCACATGCAAATAAGTCCTCATTACAATTATTCAAACACTATTTTATAGAAATAGTGAGGACTGCTAAAACATCTTCCTAGAACCATCACACCATACCCCGACTCGATCCTGCTATGTTCTCACCTCCTGAGAAGAAAAATGGAACAAAAAGGAAAGGGTGAGCTCAACTAGCCCAGTAAAGAATATTATGACTAATATAATATACAACAAATTATCATTATTCTTCAACAGGGAAAAATCTGATAAAATATAATAGAGAACAAATTTTAGATCAACAAATGCAGCGGAAATAGCAATCCATTAAAAGAGTCACGTAGAGAATAAATTCTACTATCTTCTAAGATTTAAAAGTCCATCATCAATATTTCATCCCTGTAACAACAATCAATATACATCTTTAATCATCTTTGCACTACAGGCTAAAGATATTCATTTGTATCACCAGTTTGTCATGTTCATCTCAACACCTGTTCATCTTTGCACTACGGGCCAAAGAGATTCATCAGTTTAATCATTCATCTTTGCACTACAGGCCAAAGATATTCATCAACTATCACCATTAAGGACTGAGGATGATGAAAAACATTTTTAAGAACGAATCCAGTTAGATAGAAGGACAAATATTAGGGATTCGTATAACAGTTTTATCTAAGATCAATAATACTCCATAATAACCAATTTTGAAGTAGAATTCAAAAATAATGATCAAAACATGGATACAATCAAAGATAGTAGCCAAAATAGACATCTTGGACAAAAAGAAAAATTTATTATTTTTCGGTGAATAGTGCCGTATTCGTGAATAGGTATACGTGAATAGTAACCCCGACACAACAAGTTCCAAATTTGATTAAAAAGTTCACCAATATTTCGGCATAATGATATTGAAGAAAAAAATATCATTTAAGAAGAAAATAACATCCCTTACCTCAAAATAACCGTATTTCTGACTGAATTTTGGGTATATTGCTGGCAGAAACTCGCACCGTATAGCAACAGTCAAAGTATACTCACAAGAATACGCTCGATAATATAGAGAGATAAAGAGAGAAAAATTATTTCTGGTGTGATTTTCAATTCTAACTTAGCCCTCTATTTATAGGAAAATGCTAGAACGCCAAATGAGACTAAATTAATAAAATATTAATATTTACCAAATATTCAATCCCACCACCAAGGAATCTGATTTTAGCATTTCCCACATGCCCACCTTCTAGAAAAAAAATAAAAAAAACATTTTTGAAATAAAAAATAATTAAACTTTCAAAAATCAATTATTTTGGAACCCCAAAACTTCAATAATTCACAATAAATAGCCCCTTTGTCAGAAAATTTGAATCTCGCGTCTTTTAATAGGAATTTCAATTCTCTACAACTTTGCAGAATAAAATTTTTCCAAATTCTAAACAGAAATTATCCGAAATCCACAAACGGATGATTTTTAATTCTTCTATTCCGACAAAATACTGATAAAACATCCTCAGCATTAATTTCTTCAATTATATCCACATAAAATAATATATTCATCTGTTATATCCACATCAAATAAATATTTCTTTATCATATGAATCAATAATTAATTATTCTTAAATAATATTACAGAATCACAATTATGACAACCGGCCGTTCCCAGGAAAGAGGGGGCTTTCCAATAAGGATTTTTCCTTACTGGCGTGCAATTAGATGACAAAACCTCTCCTTGACAGAAATTTCTAGACATTGCCAATAATGATATCTAATAATATTATTCAAATAATATGAATTATTGATCTTATAATGAGAAATACTGTGCAATGACAATTATTGAAACAATAATAATATAAACTAACAATGCAGCAATTATCGAGTCAATATAATAAAATAATGAACAGTAACTACTGTAACAATTATTGAGTAGTGCCTTCTTACGTACGAATCAATAATTCAACCATACTGTGCAATACCGTGTGCTACTGTACAACCACGCGTATTACTGTATTTTAACCACCAGGTAACCCAACAATGTTAACGATAACAATTTATGCCGTTATTTATAAAACTCAATCTTTGTCGTTTTCTTTCATCCAACCGTTTTCCGTTATGGGGCCCACAAATAACTGCGCCATCGTACGGATATTCCTGACAATAAGAATATTCCACGACCAAACGAATATTCTCCGACCAAATCATTATATCAAATTAACCCTTATTAATTTAGAATAATGAATAAAAGAAAATTCAATTTTATTTATAATAATTTGGGGTCTTACATTACCCACCGGATATTCCAACAGTGTTAACGGTAACAACTACGCCGTTATTTATAAAAACTCAATTTTTATCGTTTTCTTCATCCGATAGTTATTCGTTATGGGGCCCACAAATGGTCACGCCGTCGTACGAATATTCCCCGACAACAATGAATATTTTATAACCACTTGTGTATTTTGAAAAAAAAAAATCATATCTCACCCTTAACTTTAAACTTTTATCAATTTACAAAATTGTAATTATAAGAAAAATTGAATATTTTTATTTCATAAAATTCGGGGTCTTACAAAAATCCTCTAAGCAAACATGTATTACAAGATCCATTATTGAATATGAATTTATTGCTTTAGATAAAGCAGGAGAAGGAGCAAAATGACTTCGTAATTTTTTGAAGGATATTCCAATTTGGCCTAAACCAGTGTCACCAATCATTATTCATTGTGATAGTCAATCAACAATTGGTAGGGCACAAAATAGTAATTATAACGGTAAGTCTAGATGTGACAACCCGATATTTTCTATATAAATAAATCTTAAATTTTACGTATAATTTTTTTTAAGGATGAGGATTTGTACAAGATTATGTGTATATGTATTTATGTGGTAAATAAAAATATATTTATTACATGAATATTTACAAGTAAATTTATTTTAGAATTATTGATTATTATAAAGTATATTTTTATAATAATTAATTTTAAGATAGAAATGTTTTTATTAATTATTTTCCATAAATATATAATCATATATTATTTAAATAATATATGAAGTGATTTTTTTTTGAATAAATATAATAATTATTTTATTATATGAATTTTTGTATAGATTATTAAGTTAAATATTTTACCCTAATTGTTAAGGTTAAATATGAAAGAATAATCAGAT
This sequence comes from Panax japonicus, assembly GCA_020205505.1. Lineage (NCBI taxonomy): Eukaryota > Viridiplantae > Streptophyta > Magnoliopsida > Apiales > Araliaceae > Panax > Panax japonicus. The sequence goes on along the minus strand of CM035101.1, from coordinate 45,005,588 downwards.
ATGGAATCCAAACCCTAATTTTAGATTATTGTCAAGGTATTAGAATAATAGTATAATATTAATTATATTTTGATTTTTCAGTGCTATGAATGTGTACGGTATATCCGTATTGATAATGGTTGGTCAATTACGGTGTATTTTGACCAAACTCCAGTAATAATGTTAAACCCTAATTTGAGATCCAAATTAGAAGTGTGAGATTGTTTTATAAGTGTGTTAGATAAATTATGTCGTGTATTAAATGTATTAATTAGGTAAACCCTAATTAAAATTCTGGAAACCCTAATTGCTAAATTAGTAAAGTCAACAATAATTATATAATCTAAACCCTAATGCCCATTTGTTAGATAATTACAAACTTACTTTAATTAACAAAGTAATTATTTTCAAAATTTTAGAAACTAAAATTTAGTTATTTTATTTTATTTAATTTAATTTTTTTTGGTGCAAACCCTAGTTGAAAAATCCTACAATTTGTGCTAAACCTTAGGGTTAAACCCTAAGAGTTTGCATGATTACAATTTTGCCATTAATTGGAAAATTAAAAGACCAAAATACCCATTTTAGCATTAAAGAGGCTAGCTTATAGGTTTTGACATTAGGGGAGGTGGTTCACCAAACCAACAACTCCACATGTTCTTTATTTGACAGCAACAAGCAACAACTCAGCTCATTCATGCACCATGATGGCCTATATATAGATTGAGAGAGAGAGAAAAATCCTTTTGTTCACTATATTTTGCACAAAAAACTTACTAAACTCTTTCAAGTCCTAAACCTCCGAAATTATCTAGCAATTCAGTCACATAAACAAGCCCCACGTCCATCCCTAACGAATCAGAAGCATAGAAATCAAAATCGATCAAGAAGGTATAAAACCCTACCTTGAATTTCTGTCCAAAATTTGTTGTTAGATGTTGTGTTTAAGTGTTAGAATATATTGTTTATGTTGTCTAGAGATGATCTGGGTTGCTAGATGTTAGATCCATAACATCTAGAGGCTCGGATTTGAAGATTTGTTGAATCTGGAAAATTATTTTTTTGTTCTCTGACATCGAATGTCAGAGGCTGTAGATTGTTGTGTGTTTATTATTTTTGTTGTTTAAGTGTTCAATTTTGTAGTCTTGTATGAGATCTTTCTTCTAGTACAAGAATTAAAGTCAGATCTGTTGTGGATATGAAGTTATGAACGGTCAAACCTTGTTGACCGATCACAAAAAATTACTTTCTGGGCAGCCCAGAAAATTTCCAGAAATGTCTATGTTGTCTGACAACTTTTTGAAGCTCTTGATCTTGATACTGGTAGTGGTTTATGACATAATGTTAGTTTGATGTTATAGCTGGACATATGGACTACACGTATATGCTGTCATATTACTCAGATCCTTAACTGATTCGTAGATAATAATGGTCAAACGACCGTTGACCGTATGACCTGATGAAGATTCTGGGAAAACCCAGATCTTCAAGACCCGTTTACTGACCCCTTGTTTAACTGGCCATAATCTCTTTGATTCGGTGTTGATATGATGTTCTGATTTTATGTCGTTATACTCTGTCATGTGGTCTACAAGATTGGATCAATAAATTACACAAAACAAGTCCAGGATGTTATAATTTAAAGCTGAAAACTAGCTCCCGCGTCTGTTCTTCATTTTTTGGAAAACCCAGAAAATGAAGAACAACGTTGTCAGACATTTGGCTAGCTTAGATCTTACATTGTATTGATGTTATGGCCTAGATAAAAGTTGTATCATGTAGTATTACATCAATACTACATGATGAATGTCTAACATGATCCAAAAGCTTTATAATCTGTTAGATAATTGTGGTCAAAGAAGGCCACTCGGTAACTGTGTATGAAGATCTGGGTTGTATGAAGAACATGAAGAACACTTATAGCGACAGTTCTGCCGCTATAGGTGGTCTTTAGCGACAGATATTTATATAATTTCCAAAAATTAATAAAAAATAGAAAAAAATAGTTTTTAATTATTAAAAATACAAAATAAATTATTAAAAATTATTTTAAATTCTGAAAATTAGTTTTTAATTATTTTAAATATATTTCATAAATATTTAATATTTTTGGAATATTAAAAGTAATTTATTTATTTAATTATAATATTAAATAAATTATTAAAAATGATTTTAATTCATGAAAAATCATTTAAAATTATATTATGATATAAAAAAATATTTTAAGTTATTTTTAATAACTTTTAATATTAGTTGATAATTTTTATTAATAAATTAATATTAATGATAATTAAGTTATTTATTAAATAAATTAAATAAATGAAGTAAAAAAATGATTTTATTATATTAAAAATCATTTTAAATAATAATAAGGTATTTAAAAATATTTTAAGTTATAAAATATAACTTTTAATATTTAAAGGTAAATTTCATTAATTAATTATTATTAATGATATTAAAGTTATTTAATAAATATATTAAATAATTTAGTTTAAAAATGATTTTAATATTATAAAAATCATTTTAAATAAAAATAAAGTGTTTAAAGATATTTAAAGTTATAAACTATAACTTTTAATATTTAAAGGATAATTTCATTAATAATTTAATATTAATGATATTAAATTTATTTAATAATTATATTAAATAAATAGTTTTAAAATGGTTTTAATTATTTAAAAATCATTTAAAAAGGATATTAATGATTTAAAAATATTTTAAGTTATACTTATTAACTTTTAATATTTGGATAAATAGTTCATTAATATTTAAATATTAATGGTAATTATTTAATAATGATTTTAAATGTTTTAAAAATCATTTAAGGGTATTATAAATACTTTAAAAATATTTTGAGTTATTATACATAACTTTAATATTTTGGCAATGGTTTCATTAATAGTTTAATATTAATTAAATATTAATGATAATAGAATTGTTTAATATTTAAATCATTTCATAATGATTCTGATATTTCAAAAATTTTGATAAATGATAATAATTATTTAATAATTATTAAAAGACCATGAAAAATAGTGCGACTGATGTTTCAATTATTCAAATGAATAATGAACTACGGTTTAGAGTCTTAGACTCGATATTTACCCGATAAAGCTGTCGGTAGACCGACATGTTTCAGAAATTGATCTGGACTTAAATAATTTAATTGAATATGTGTTTATTTGTGATTTAATGGTTATTAAGGTTGAATGACAATGTGATTAGGAAGATGTTGATGTTTGATTATGAGTCAACGATTGTTGAACATGTGTGATAATGTGAATAGGGAATGTGCTGACTGCAATAGGCAGTGTTATATGTACGTTATGCTGTACTAATCAGTAAAATGATCTGATTAATGATAGGTCGAGATAGAAAAGATAAATCTAAGTTGTGTAAGTGTAAGCAGCGCATCAGGCAAGTATCCTAACTTTGCATTTTCTTTATGCAATGGACAGAAGTGAGAAATTCAGAATTATTATTATTAATGTACAGATGGTTAAACCTATATTATATATGCCCATTGATTATCAACATGTTAGTATATGATAATTCAGTTATATATATTCTGTTCGTTAATTTCTAGAAATGATTATACAAGTGTCCCCACTTGGATAATCATTGTATTTAATCGCATGTTGATACACCTTTGATATACATATATGTTGAAATATAGATAATTGTTGAACAAGATAAGACCTTTGTTATGAAAACCCGACAGGTATGAACATCCCGATAATGGGAAAATTTTTATGCGCCCAAGGCGGACAGAGTGAACGATAACATCGTTCTTATACATGTAGTATTGATCAATACAGGGTACAATGGGGCTGGTCACCCTCCGTGCCCGTAAGTCATGACGGTTTACAGATGAATTTCTGTTCAAACCTTTTCGAAAATGAAAACAATGTTCATAGTATGTCACAGAAACCCATGTATATCAATACGTAGTTTCAAAAATTTAAAAGAGGGTTGTTATGATATTATTATTGGTATTGATTACTTCACAACTATTGACTGGTTGTAGAAGGGTATTATAAAGAAAACATTTAAATTCTTTCAGCTTATATATATATAAATACTTGCTGGGCACTCAAATGCTCATCCTTGCTTAATTTAAATGTTTTTCAGCTAAGTGTGAAGAACCAGAAGGCTCATGCCGAAACAAGGGAAAGGGAAAGCTAACCAAATAAGATTTATGGTACTGTTTGTAATAGTTTTAGATTATGAAGACTATGATATTTTAATACCTAATATCATGTAATGAATGACTAAAGGTTGCGTACTTGGGAGAAAGACTCTGATGTATATATAAATTTAAGTTATGTTTTATATTATTAGTATTATTTCGGTCATAGAAATGGTATCGTGAAGTATCGAATTCGGGTTTCAAGTATCTGGGTTCGGGGGCCTCACACTAGACATATATGTCGACGACATAAAACTGTTAAACAATTACTCTTAAATGGTATTAATATTACGGATCCACTAATGAAAGGTATACCTGGAGGGTAAGTGAGAAGTTCATCAAGGGGAATGAGTTTAAAGCTTGTAAAATCCTAAAGAGTCGCCATAATGGAAACTCAACCTAAATGATAGGAGATCCCAAGAAATAGGTTCAAAGGGAAAACCTAATTATGTGTGATCTAGTAAGTACTGATAAGATAAATACTTCTTCCCATTCCTATGATGATATAGTGTATAAACTGCCGACTGAAATAGGATAAACTTTGTTTTTAATAATTTCTATAGCTTAAATATAAAAAGGTCAAGTGGGGTATTAGTAGGACACTCTTTATAAAAATTACCTATGTGAGTGAGAAGGGGACCACTTCTATGAGAATGAGGAAGGCTAAATTGTCTGGCACACTAATGAAACCAGGAGGTGTCCAAGGCCAAAATAGACACAACAATGAGAACCAATAAAATAAATTAAAAAAATAATATGTGAATAGTTCAAGACATCAGGTTCACTGATCGATCAGTAAATCCGATAGTCTTTCACTAGGAAAGGTTCAAGGCCACAAGCCACCTTCACCAATTAAGTATTTTTTTTCACTGATACTCTCTCTAATTTTGTCTACATATTCATTTGCATTAATTTAACAAAATTTCATTAATGTGAGGGATTGTTGGATATATATATATATATATATATATATATATATTAATGAATGAAAAATTTATCTAAAATAGAACCACTGATTATGACCTTTAGAAATGACGTGTTTGATTCATATCTTTTCAAATTAAAAAGGTACATTTTCAAAGGGATGTACCTTTTTAAAGGGATGTAACATTTTCAAAGGGATGTACCCTTTGAAAAGGGATATAACCTTTTCAAATGGATGCATCTTTTCAAAGGATATACATCATCAAAGGAGTACTTGAAAACCTATAAATATGTTCCAAATCTACCTAAAACAATCACTTCAACTTCAATCCTTCTCAAGTTCTTAAAAATAAATTCATTCTTCAGTCATTAAAAGTCATAGAGAGTGTTAAAATTTTATTACTTCGTGGAACTCTTCCATTGAAGTGCTACTTGTGAGAGTTGAAGACCATTTTATCCTGGGAAGTAGACGTCTATTGTTCCATCTGTAAGCACCGATAGCGGGTAAGAAATATGCTTTAAGGAGAAATTGTCCAACAGTTCACTTGGTTTTAAAAAGTTTGTCAATTGCATCTAGTAAGTCTTTATTATATCATTATTTATCTTCTACTTCTGTTTATATAATTAGTATATAATTATTATTGGATTAACAGGGCTTGCCAGTTATTCTTTTGGACCTTCTAAAATGATGATGTAGGAAGAGGAAGAAGGTGACAATGAGTTTGTTTTTACTAGTGTTCTTAGTGCTTTTACATTTCGTGAATTTATTGGTATTGGTAAACAACTTCATTTTGCAAAATGACTTTGTTCTCCAAAATGACTATGTTCCTGCCATCATAGCTTACCATAATTTTGCCATCTTCCATGTTATCTATCACTCTATGTCTCCACCATTACTAATCTAATATTGGTTTTTTGGTACCTACTTATATATTATATATACATGTAGGATTTTGGATCAACATTCATGTTCAAAATTTCACCATTCTTGGCTGGAAAATATAGGAGAAGAACAACAACACATAGTAGTAAAATACGCAACCATATTGTACTCTGTGTAAGACTCTTCAAATTTCTATATGATGAGCCCCGATTGTAATGGAGGCTCTGAACTTAGCATTTACATGTTCAGAGTTTAAATAAGTTGGTCATTGTGATCCAATTGGGTATTTCATCCAAGCTCTTGAAAGTTGTAATGTTTAATTAATTTAGTTGTTAAGGTATTTTGCTCCTTTTATCTAAAGTTTTGGGACTCTAGAGAGTTGTGGGCTAAACTATTTGTATTTTGGTTTATTTATGTCTTCATCATCTTGATAGCTTTTGTGCATTGTGCTCAATGACACTTGGATTAAAACTGTGAATTACGCGAGTAATTGTTTGTGTTGTAGCTTAGTTATATATTTATAGGTAGGAATGAAAGTAACATACATGACTTTTTGAATGTGAGATTTGGCCTATAAAGCAAATATAAGTTGTGTTGTATTTTTTTGGTAATAAACTTCAGTTAGTTTATACCAAGAAATTTCAGTGAGGCTATGAAAAATTATAATGATTTGAAAACCTTAACTTGAAGGGTCAAAGGTAAATATATTTTCTAGATGATGGTATATACATTTTTCACATTTGAGCCTGGATTCAGGATAGTTCGACCTCCAATAATACATTTTGAAAATGTACATGAAATTTCTTTGCAATTTTCAAGCTTCAAGCACTACTAGAAATTCAACATATAGCGACGACATATAGCGACGGTCGGGGCGAAAGCGTCGCTATAGGGAAAATATAGCGACGATCACTAGCTGGTCGTCGGTGTAGGGAGGTTTTTTGGGCTGAGGGTCATTAGCGGACGTAGATAATAGGCTTTAGCTAATTAATTTGGGCGCATACAAATCCGTCCTAATTTTCCCCCAAATCAGTAAAACATTTTGCCACAAACTAATCACTCAGTCGATCGACCATCTATCTCTTATCTCTAACCTATTCTCTATCCTCTGTGACGCCCCCAAATCCGGGTCTCTTCCAACCCGACAAATGGTGCTACACGGTACTACCATTCATTCACACATTTCCTCAAATAGTCACAAAAGGACAAATATAACTCTATATAGATCAAAGTAATATTATATTACCCAGGTTCTTTGTAACCCTTTCATTTGTTTTTGTCATAATATCAATATATTACAGACATTCTTCCTATACTATTACATAAGTATGCTACGGGTTCGTCTTCGCCTTGCCTTTATCCTTGCTAGATCCTTCTGTCCGCTCGATCTTAGCTGTGTTCATATGGTTCAAGCAAGAGTGAGCATGGCTAGCTCAGCAAATACTATACTTCTAATAAACAACATGCTTGAATCATAGAACTAATATATCTCCAGTAACTGAACAATAGTTACGAAGTATTATCGGTGATTCAAAATAGCACTTCATTTCCTTCAAAACGTTTTTCCATCAATATTCAGTAGAATAACAAATATGGCTCAAGATGATGAGCATACATAAGTTCTTTTGAAAAGGACATCCCGGCACTAAGTCCGTAAGTCCGGCATAGCTTACGAGCACTTCTGAGTGATCAGCTCATAGTACTCTATGTTGATCAACACTACATTCTTTAAACGTGTATACGTTTAATTGTGGCAACCTCACGTGCCTGTCGTTAAACGACAAAAATATTTGAACATGCGTGGTCTTCGATTGAAAACCATACCAATATAACTCGGTAATTTACAAATCATGCTTGACAGAATCATAATATAAGTCTAGCCGGAAGAATTGGCTTAAGACTTCATCATTCTAGATTTCATGTGAAATAGTACATGAATTTCAAAGCTTGTCCAGACTGAACTGGAACAAGGGTTAGAATACTTGCCTTTGTCGTCTGCTTACTGGTTAATACTCGTACACTTTAAGTCTCTATGATTCTACAATTCATAATCATACAATGTACCATATTAGTTCATAATTAACCAGGTATGTTTTCTATTATACCTTACCCTTCATCTCAATGTAATTCTAACTTAGTTTCGTTATTAAGGGTCTCGGCTTTCATTACTTCATTCATATTCCGCTCGTCTTTGATTGATTATAAACATGCATTAGTGTATTGCAAGCACCTTACAATGTCTTAATTATGTTGTGATTACATCACAATTCATTACTATTAATCCCTCTTTCATTCTACACTTGGAACCCTTCTTCTCTATCTTCTTCTTTACTCTGGCGCCGCGGCGCCACTAATTGGTCTGTAACTCGCGCTGCGGCGCGAGTTAGCAGTGTGCCATCATCCGACCTCGCGCTGCGGCGCGGCCAAGAAGGCTTAGAGTCGCGCCGCGGCGCGGACTCTGGTTCTCAGAAAATTTTGCAGTTTTTGAAAATTTTGCTAACTTCCCGGACGCATAACTTCTTCGTTTTAACTCCGAATTGGTCCGTTCAAAAGCCTACGGTTCACAAATTTCATAATCTACGCGTTCATGCAAGAATTTTATCTATTTGACTTCATTTGATAAAATTTGACCTATTAGTCCATTTTAACGAAAACGATAAACGTTCGTGAACGTTCAACGTTTATTTCTTTGTTCTAAGTCGGAATCCGGTCATTTTCGAGTCTGCAACTCTATAATGACTAAAATGACTTGTCTCCATCGAAAACCAACGTTTCCGACTTTCAACACAAAATATGACTTCTATTCCGAGAATTTCACGAATTCGACTTTAATCGTCTAATCGTGCGAAGTTTGTCAAAATCAACCATACTAAGTGTTCTAAGTGGATTTTAACCAACATGCCATCATTACAAGTTATTTACTACACCAACTTATAATCAAAGTATGTTTTGACTTATTTCCATAAGTCATTGACTTTCTCAACTTATGAATTAGAAATCTTCATACTCATGACTTACCACTAATTTAAGTCCTTCAATCAATGTTCTCATGTTATAAACAACATACTAACATCATATGACAAGTCCTTCATGATCTTAACAACTTATTAGGGTTCAAGTTGCTTATTCAACTTATTCGGCTTAAGTTCATTCCTTATAACTTATTACATGTTATCCTCAAGCAATCCCCCCTTCTCTATCAATCCTATCATAGAAAAGATATAGATAAAAGAAAATGAGTCTTACCCTTGAAGACTTCTATTTGCTTTGGAAACTATCAAAGGTTGAAGTGGCTTATAAGTGCTTTAAGTAACTTATTCTCTCTACCAAATAAGTAGCTTATATGTTTGAGAGGAAAGTGTTGGATGATAACAAAACAACCAACAAAAATGAAATGAACTTGGTATTTATAGGCCACCAAAGCTTGGGGTAAAATGGACAATAATCAATCCCACCTCCTCATTCCACCTCCTTACTATTCACAACTTAACCTTCAAGTCTTCTTGCTAGCCACTTCTTTTACTTGCTCACCACAACACTTCGTCATCACACTTAATCCTTGCCCATCAAGACTACCCACTTCCTCACTTGGTTTGACCCATGGGTCAAGGCTTCACCTTGGGCTTGGTTAATTAATCAACCTATTTTCCTATTGGGCTTAAGTTACAATAGATTGGACTTGTGATAATCATACACTTGGGCTTCTATCAATAAACTAGAAATCCAACAAGTTCATTACCTTAAATTCAATAACTTAACATACATATCCTACGTATAATTCTCGTATGCTATCTCGTATATTAATTCAAAATATACGTTATCTCGTTCTTCGTACATAATAATACAATACGTCGTATTATACCTACATTTCTTACTTCATATAATGTTTACACATTATACGATCACAACTTCCTTCTTTTAACGTTTAATAACCTAACTATCTCAAATTAGGTACGCATGCGAAATATTTCGTTTTCCATACTTAGATTATTATTACATAATCAATATCATCTCGATATTATAACATTATGTATTTTTCGGAAGTTCAAAAATAATTCCCGAGCAGAAATTGATGAATAGTGTTTTTCGAAAAATTTCTCAGAAAACTTTTATTTTCGTTTTAGAAATTCAAACACTTTAATTCTCCCACGTAGTTAAAATACTACGATGTTACCGCGTTTCTAGGTTATAGAACGACATCCATCATCTCAACACGCATTAATAATAAATAATATTATTTTATTCATTATTAAAAGAAATTACAAAATGTTAAATTTTCTGGGGCGTTACATTCTCTCCCCCTTATAAGGATTCTGTCCCCAGAATCTCGCTATATAAAAAAAATTACACAAATAAATTCGGGTAATTCTTTTTCATCATTTCTTCTAACTCCCACGTTGCTTCCTCTGCATCATGGTTCTTCCATATCACCTTTACTGAAACTATACTTTTGTTCCGCAGAACTTGTTCTTTCCTATCGACAATTTGAATTGGCGTTTCCTCATACGTTAAGTCCTTCTCGACATGAATAGGCTCGTATTCTATCACGTGCTTATAATCTGACTTATAAGGACGCAATACCGAAACATGAAATACATTATGTATTCGTTCTAGGCTTGGAGGTAACGCTACCATGTAAGCTACCTCACCTACCCGTTTTAAAACCTCAAAAGGTCCTATAAATCTCGGACTTAACTTTCCTTTCTTCCCAAAGCGTATCTTTCCTTTCCAGGGAGATACTTTTAGGAATACGTATGAACCCACTTCAAACTCTCGATTCTCTCTATGCAGATCTGTAAACCTCTTCTGTCTGTCTTGAGCTGCTAAGAGACGCATCTGAATCTTTTTAACAATATCCGCTGTCTGTTGCACCAATTCTGGTCCCAACATTCGGCGTTCTCCTACTTCATCCCAATACAGCGGCGTTCTGCATTTCCTACCATACAAAGCTTCATAAGGCGGCATACCTATGCTTGCATGGTAACTATTGTTATACGCAAACTCCACTAATGGTAGATGATCATCCCAACTACCCTTGAAATCCATAACGCATGATCTTAGCATATCTTCTAATGTCTGAATTGTCCTCTCGCTTTGTCCATCCGTTTGTGGACGATACGCCGTACTCAGCTTCAACTGCGTTCCCAACTGCTCTTGCAGACTTCTCCAAAAGTTCGACGTGAATCGTGGATCACGATCTGACACAATCGATACTGGCACTCCATGTCTAGAGATTATTTCCTTAATATAAAGTCTAGCTAACTGGTCTAAGTTATATTTAACCCTAATTGGCAAAAAGTGAGCTGATTTCGTCAATCGGTCCACTATTACCCAAATCGCATCATACCCCTTCTGAGTAGTCGGAAGTCCCACCACAAAATCCATTGTGATATTCTCCCGTTTCCACTCCGGAATCTCTAATGACTGTAACAAGCCACTAGGTCGTTGATGTTCAGCCTTAACTCTCTGACAAGTTAAGCACTTACTAACGTACTCAGCAATCTCTCTCTTCATGTTCGGCCACCAGAAACTCTGTCGAAGGTCTTGATACATCTTAGTGCTACCAGGATGAATAGAAAACCTTGAACTATGAGCCTCTTGTAGAACCTGCTCCTTTAATTCCGTCTCATCTGGAACCCAAATTCTTCCGTCAAATCTCAATAATCCCTCGTTATCAAGACTATATTTAGTATCTTTTTCATTGGTCAGCCGTTCCTTCATCCGGTCACACTCATCAGCTTTGAGTTGCACCTCCTTAACTCTCTCTACGATGGTTGGTTGCATCTCCATTGAAAACAACATTGGTCCTTCTTCTTCACTGGGTAGCTTCACCTCTAACTCCATCCTAGCCATCTCTGTTATTAACTCAGTTTGAGTCGTTAACAAAGACAACTTTTCCCGACCTTTTCTACTTAAGGCATCGGCAACTATATTGGCTTTTCCAGGGTGATACAGGATTTCACAGTCGTAATCCTTTATCAACTCCAGCCATCTTCTCTGCCTCATATTCAACTCCTTCTGTGTGAAGATATATTTTAGACTCTTATGGTCCGTGTATATCTCACATTTTTCTCCATAAAGATAATGTCCTCCATATCTTTAGAGCAAACACTACTGCGGCTAGTTCTAGATCATGAGTAGGGTAAACTTTCTCATAATCCTTCAACTGCCTAGATGCATACGCAATGACTTTGCCATGCTGCATGAGCACGCAACCAAGTCCTCTATGCGAAGCATCACTATAAACTACAAAATTTCCCGTGTCATCGGGTAATGACAACACAGGTGCCTCACTCAACCTCTTCTTTAGTTCTTGGAAACTGTTCTCACACTTGTCAGTCCAAGCGTATTTCACCGTCTTTCTCGTCAAATTAGTCAACGGAGTAGCTATCTTTGAAAAATCCTGGATAAATCTTCGATAGTATCCCGCTAACCCTAGGAAACTCCGCACCTCAGTCGGCGTTTTCGGTTGTTCCCAATTCATCACGGCTTCTACCTTCGCTGGATCCACTGAAATCCCCTCATGGTCAATGACATGACCTAAAAATTGCACCTTCTCTAACCAAAATTCACACTTTTTGAATTTCGCATACAACTTCTCCTTCCTTAATGTTTCCAACACTAATCTAAGGTGTTCAGCATGATCTTCTGGCGTCTTAGAATAGACTAGAATATCATCTATAAACACCACGACGAACTTGTCCAAATATTGTTTGAACACTCTGTTCATCATATCCATGAATGCAGCTGGTGCATTTGTCAACCCAAATGACATCACTAAAAATTCGTAATGACCATAACGAGTCCTGAATGCTGTCTTTGGCACATCCTCCTTCCTAACCTTCAACTGATGATACCCCGTTCGTAAATCTATTTTAGAAAAATAATTAGCCCCTTTCAGCTGATCAAAGAGATCATCGATCCTGGGCAATGGGTATTTATTCTTTATCGTTAACTTGTTCAACTCTCTGTAGTCGATACAAAGTCTTAACGATCCGTCCTTCTTCTTGACAAACAGTACCGGTGCTCCCCACGGTGACACACTCGGCTGAATGTACTTCCTATCCAACAGCTCTTGTAACTGCACCATCAACTCCTTCATCTCTACTGGCGCCATACGGTACGGTGCCCTGGAAACTGGTGCCGCTCCTGGCACAATGTCTATCACAAATTCTGTCTCCCTATCCGGCGGAAGACCAGGTAATTCACTCGGAAATACATCGGCGAATTCCCTCACTATAGGTATTTGTTCCATGGTTGCTACCACTCTTTCGGTATCAACAACATGGCACAGATATCCTACGCATCCCTTCCTCAGTAATTTTCTAGTTTGTGTCATGGTTAGACAACACGAATGTCCCGGCGATCTATTCCCATAAAATACTACCCGAGGTTGTTCTAACGTCTTAATGTTCACACACTTCTTTTGACAATCTATTATTGCCCCATGGTTTACTAACCAATCCATTCCAAGAATTACATCGAATTCTTCTAACTTTATTGGTAATAAATCTACCGATAATTTACAACCCCGTATATCTACACAAAAACTCCTATGAACATCTTCAATAGGAATTATATCTTCATTTGCTACCTTAATATTTACAGGTATAGATAACTTTTCGGGAAGTAGTCCTAATCGTCTAGCAAAACCGCATGCTATAAATGAACAGGTAGCACCTGAATCAAACAGCACGTACGCATTGATATCGTTGATCGGGATAATACCTGCAACGACGTCCCCTGATGCAACCGCATCCTGGACTGTCATGTTAAAGGTACGACCCATCGGCCTACCCGGCTGAGCTGGACCCCCAATAGCTAATTTACCGCTATTAGTGCCCCGATTCCCGTCCGTCCCCTTCTTCGGGCAGTTCTTTGCCATGTGGTCGGTTGACCCACACACAAAACATCCATGATTCTTTTTCGGACTCGGACAATTTGGCGCAATGTGCCCCTCCTGTCCGCAGTTGTAACAGACGGCCTTCCCCTTGAGACAGACTCCTAAATGAGTCTTTCCACAGGTCTTGCAGGCCTCCATTCTTCTCTTTGGGTCTCCTTGCTTCACTCCGGTATTCCCAGAGTTAATTACCTTCCTCTTCTGACCCTCGCCACTCCCACTGGCTCCCTCAATCTTGACTCTCCCGTCAACCTTCCCCTTATTCCTCTTTTCCTTGTGGTATTGGCTCAACGCCTCACTACCACCTTCGGCGATTATCGCCTTCTCTAAAACGATCCCAAAAGAAGTACTTTGGAATACTGATATACGGTTATAGAGCTAGGGTTTCAAGCCCTGCTCGAACCGTCTCGCCTTCCTCACCTCGGTATCCACTTGGTGTGGAGCGAACCTAGCCAGTTCATTGAACTTGGCAGCGTATTGGGGAACCGTCATTTCCCCTTGTTTCAGTTCTAAAAACCGCATCTCCATCCTTCCCTGCATGCTCGTGGGAAAGTAGTTCTCGAAGAATATCTCCTTGAATCTATCCCACGTTAAAGTCGTTATCCCGACCCTAGCCTGATTGGCTTCCCACCAAAAATTGGCCTCTCCCTTCATCATATAGGTTACAAAGGCAACCTTCTGGGCCTCATCAACATTTGCAATTACAAATGCCTTCTCTATTTCCTTAACCCACGTTTGGGCTTCGATTGGGTCCGTAGTTCCTTTGAACTCCGGCGGACCTACACTCTTAAAATCCTTAAAGGTAGTAGCTCGTGCTACTCCTGGATTTACGGGGATATTAGCCCCTGTTCTATTAAAGGCGGCTGTTAATAAATTAACAAACTCCTGCATCGCGTTAACCGGACCTCCCTCCGGTTGATTTACGTTTACACCTTGATTACGTTGCACTCTTCTCGGTGGCATTTTACCTGATGCAATAAACACATTGCGTTATTATTTCTTTCTTTATTAGCTATCATTAATATAAAATAATAACTCCAAACATTCATATCTCATTGGTTTCCATAAAATGATCTTTATATACATTCTTTGTAGTATAATACTACATCGGTTACATACTCAGCCTAAGCTGATTACATTACTTTCCCGCTATCACTTTCCAAAAATTGGGATTTACAAAAGACTACCCTTTACTATACAAAAAGGGTTTTACATCACTACTACTTACAAAAATATTTACAAACTACTCTAACCACCACTAAACTACATCTGCCTCAAGGCATTATTGAAATCTGTCTTGGCCAGACCGGCAATGATATCACGGCTAATAGTATGCCGCGTTTGCCCCACCTCCACAGGATATCCAGCTACCTGCTGCTGAAAATCCGTGTGAGAACTCCTATAGATATAGGACATCCTCCCTATCTTCTGCACTTTTGTCTTGAGCTCCTCCTTGAGCTCCAAGACCTCGTGCTTTAAATCCTGGACTTTGTCCTTAGCCAAAATCCTCTCATCATGCTCCTGCTCCCACATGGACTCGACATCAGTCTTGTCCTCTATAAGCATTTGAAGCTCTGCCTTCAGCTCCTTAATCTCCTGACAGTAATGGATATTTCTATCCAACACTGACATAAACAGAGACATCATCGACCCCCCAGGAGCTATCTCTGCTGCTATAGCTACTGGGTTAAAGGAGACTGTCTCTACCTCCTCCTCTATCATCCCGTCAAATACTGACATGTAGTCAGCTTCTTTTGAGTCTTCAGACTCAATGATTACTACTTCTGGCTCTGCTGCTATAGGGTTCGGTACAACCTCTACTTGGTTCATCGACTCTTCACTTATGGTCTGTTCATAAACAAACATCCCGTTTACTCCTGACATCTACATAAAACAAATGAGTTGATTAGTACACGTCAGTAGAATAATAAGAAGAATACATATCATAATCATAATGCATTTTTATAAGGTTATTTTCTTCTTGTATTTCTTTGATTCTTCCTAAGGTTATGGCTTAAGGTTTTAATTTCCCCCTTAAGTTTTATAACCTCTTGCTTTGATACCAACCTGTGACTCCCCCAAATCCGGGTCTCTTCTAACCCGACAAATGGTGCTACACGGTACTACCATTCATTCACACATTTCCTCAAATAGTCACAAAAGGACAAATATAACTCTATATAGATCAAAGTAATATTACATTACCCAGGTTCTTTGTAACCCTTTCATTTGTTTTTTTCATAATATCAATATATTACAGACATTCTTCCTATACTATTACATAAGTATGCTACGGGTTCGTCTTCGCCTTGCCTTTATCCTTGCTAGATCCTTCTGTCCGCTCGATCTTAGCTGTGTTCATATGGTTCAAGCAAGAGTGAGCATGGCTAGCTCAGCAAATACTATACTTCTAATAAACAACATGCTTGAATCATAGAACTAATATATCTCCAGTAACTGAACAATAGTTACGAAGTATTATCGGTGATTCAAAATAGCACTTCATTTCCTTCAAAACGTTTTTCCATCAATATTCAGTAGAATAACAATTATGGCTCAAGATGATGAGCATACATAAGTTCTTTTGAAAAGGACATCCCGGCACTAAGTCCGTAAGTCCGGCATAGCTTACGAGCACTTCTGAGTGATCAGCTCATAGTACTCTATGTTGATCAACACTACATTCTTTAAACGTGTATACGTTTAATTGTGGCAACCTCACGTGCCTGTCGTTAAACGACAAAAATATTTGAACATGCGTGGTCTTCGATTGAAAACCATACCAATATAACTCGGTAATTTACAAATCATGCTTGACAGAATCATAATATAAGTCTAGCCGAAAGAATTGGCTTAAGACTTCATCATTCTAGATTTCATGTGAAATAGTACATGAATTTCAAAGCTTGTCCAGACTGAACTGGAACAAGGGTTAGAATACTTGCCTTTGTCGTCTGCTTACTGGTTAATACTCGTACACTTTAAGCCTCTATGATTCTACAATTCATAATCATACAATGTACCATATTAGTTCATAATTAACCAGGTATGTTTTCTATTATACCTTACCCTTCATCTCAATGTAATTCTAACTTAGTTTCGTTATTAAGGGTCTCGGCTTTCATTACTTCATTCATATTCCGCTCGTCTTTGATTGATTATAAACATGAATTAGTGTATTGCAAGCACCTTACAATGTCTTAATTATGTTGTGATTACATCACAATTCATTACTATTAATCCCTCTTTCATTCTACACTTGGAACCCTTCTTCTCTATCTTCTTCTTTACTCTGGCGCCGCGGCGCCACTAATTGGTCTGTAACTCGCGCTGCGGCGCGAGTTAGCAGTGTGCCATCATCCGACCTCGCGCTGCGGCGCGGCCAAGAAGGCTTAGAGTCGCGCCGCGGCGCGGACTCTGGTTCTCAGAAAATTTTGCTAACTTCCCGGACGCATAACTTCTTCGTTTTAACTCCGAATTGGTCCGTTCAAAAGCCTACGGTTCACAAATTTCATAATCTACGTGTTCATGCAAGAATTTTATCTATTTGACTTCATTTGATAAAATTTGACCTATTAGTCCATTTTAACGAAAACGATAAACGTTCGTGAACGTTCAACGTTTATTTCTTTGTTCTAAGTCGGAATCCGGTCATTTTCGAGTCTGCAACTCTATAATGACTAAAATGACTTGTCTCCATCGAAAACCAACGTTTCCGACTTTCAACACAAAATATGACTTCTATTCCGAGAATTTCACGAATTCGACTTTAATCGTCTAATCGTGCGAAGTTTGTCAAAATCAACCATACTAAGTGTTCTAAGTGGATTTTAACCAACATGCCATCATTACAAGTTATTTACTACACCAACTTATAATCAAAGTATGTTTTGACTTATTTCCATAAGTCATTGACTTTCTCAACTTATGAATTAGAAATCTTCATACTCATGACTTACCAATAATTTAAGTCCTTCAATCAATGTTCTCATGTTATAAACAACATACTAACATCATATGACAAGTCCTTCATGATCTTAACAACTTATTAGGGTTCAAGTTGCTTATTCAACTTATTCGGCTTAAGTTCATTCCTTATAACTTATTACATGTTATCCTCAAGCAATCCCCCCCTTCTCTATCAATCCTATCATAGAAAAGATATAGATAAAAGAAAATGAGTCTTACCCTTGAAGACTTCTATTTGCTTTGGAAACTATCAAAGGTTGAAGTGGCTTATAAGTGCTTTAAGTAACTTATTCTCTCTACCAAATAAGTAGCTTATATGTTTGAGAGGAAAGTGTTGGATGATAACAAAACAACCAACAAAAATGAAATGAACTTGGTATTTATAGGCCACCAAAGCTTGGGGTAAAATGGACAATAATCAATCCCACCTCCTCATTCCACCTCCTTACTATTCATAACTTAACCTTCAAGTCTTCTTGCTAGCCACTTCTTTTACTTGCTCACCACAACACTTGGTCATCACACTTAATCCTTGCCCATCAAGACTACCCACTTCCTCACTTGGTTTGACCCATGGGTCAAGGCTTCACCTTGGGCTTGGTTAATTAATCAACCTATTTTCCTATTGGGCTTAAGTTACAATAGATTGGACTTGTGATAATCATACACTTGGGCTTCTATCAATAAACTAGAAATCCAACAAGTTCATTACCTTAAATTCAATAACTTAACATACATATCCTACGTATAATTCTCGTATGCTATCTCGTATATTAATTCAAAATATACGTTATCTCGTTCTTCGTACATAATAATACAATACGTCGTATTATACCTACATTTCTTACTTCATATAATGTTTACACATTATACGATCACAACTTCCTTCTTTTAACGTTTAATAACCTAACTATCTCAAATTAGGTACGCATGCGAAATATTTCGTTTTCCATACTTAGATTATTATTACATAATCAATATCATCTCGATATTATAACATTATGTATTTTTCGGAAGTTCAAAAATAATTCCCGAGCAGAAATTGATGAATAGTGTTTTTCGAAAAATTTCTCAGAAAACTTTTATTTTCGTTTTAGAAATTCAAACACTTTAATTCTCCCACGTAGTTAAAATACTACGATGTTACCGCGTTTCTAGGTTATAGAACGACATCCATCATCTGAACACACATTAATAATAAATAATATTATTTTATTCATTATTAAAAGAAATTACAAAATGTTAAATTTTCTGGGGCGTTACATCCTCTCTCACCATTTATTAGTCGATCGATTGGTGCCACCTGTGACGTCCCAAAAATAGGTATGCATCACCCATTCTGAGTTGCCAAATATATGGTACATAAATCAAATACAAACTTCTTTTATACAATACGACAAAAGTGTAGCTTAGACTTTTTACACGAATATTGTCTCATAGACAGTATTTAAATTCAAATGAAGTCTTCCTTACATTTATTATCATACTATTTCATAGAATAGTGAGGACTACTAAAAAAACCATCTGTGTGACGCCCCCAAAAATAGGTATACATCACCCATCTTGAGTCGCCAAATACATGTACATAATTTAAATACAAACTTCTTTGATACAGTACGATAAAACCGTAGCTGAGAGTTTCAACACGAATATTGTCTCGTAGAGAGTATATAAACTCAAATAAAGTCCTCATTATAATTATTATTATCACACCATTTCACATAATAGTGAGGACTACTATAGTCACCTATCTGGACCGACACTCCGTTCCCCGACTAGGCCCAACTATATTCTCATTTCTTGAACAGAACAATGAAAGCAAAGGGTGAGTTCAACTAGCCCAGTAAAAAATATTATAACTAAGATAATGCAGAATAAATTATCATTAGCCTTTAACAGTGTTAAACTGATAGAATATAATAGACAACAAGTTTAACTGCAACGGAACCAACAATCTATTAGAAGAGTCAAGTAGAGCATGATATCTACTATCTTCTATGATTTTAAAAGTTTATCATCAATTTTATCGCTGAGACTCAGCTCAATAAATAGTTCACGTCACATAATTATCCATGCACTACGAGCCAAGGATATTCGGTTTATCACCAATGGTCATGATAATGCCAACCACTATTCATCAATGCACTACGGGCCAATGTGAACTTTTACCACATCATTTGTAACATTACGGGTCATAATTATACCAAATGATCCCTGGTCATAATCGTACCAATCAACATTCCATCTATGCACTACGGGCCAAAGATGACTTGCTTAACAATATAAACATGAGAATGATGACAATGATATAAGAATTCAATTAAATTCAAGCAAATGATAAATTCTAAAGATTTATAGTTTAATTTATCCAGAATTCAATAATGTCCAAATTGTCAACATGATACTACTTTGTGGAGTAAAATTCAAGAATAATATTATATCAAAAATTATTTGGACCAGAAAGTAATCAATTTTTATCATGAATAGTACCTCGGGTGAATAGTACCCGAGTTAATAGTACCCCGTGAATAGTACTTTAGGAATAGTAACCCGTGAATAGTACTCTGGCATAAAAAGGTTAAAACTTATCAAGAATGCTCAGAATAATATTTTTATGAAAAGATACTGAATGAAGCGCAAATATCAATGATATTCTACTAATTTCAGGAATTATAGAAGCAATACTTACCATAATAAGTTTAAATTTAGGAATATGAAATGAATTAATATCCCTTCCATACTATGGAGTATGAAAGAAAATAATATTTCTTACGAGTATTGAAATAAAATAATATACTTTACCTTAGTAGAAACTGGATTTGACTGGAATATCGGATATTATTCTGAGAAAATCTTGCAAAAAAACTACACTCAAAATTTCTTTATACTAAGGAAAATACTCACAATACTATAAAATAAGAATTTCTAATTTTGAAGGTGTGTTGAGGAATGAGGGATTACCCCCTATTTATAGCAACGGAGGACGAAAAGAATTAAGTAGACTGCCTAATTCTACCAACCTTTCCTGCCTATTTCTTATTTTCTTACATGCCAAACTTTTCCTTACCTCTTATTGGTTGAGGGCCCACCCCTTAAGGAAATTGGTTTGTAGGAGAATCATTTATTTGGAAAGTTTGGTCATGAAGGCCACACTTTGAAAACAAAGATTGCAGGAAGTTCATCTAATAATGCCTAACTAATATTTTCCAATGATTGGGGCCCACACTTATTCGAAAACAAAGGAATGGTTTGCAGGAAACCACATCACTCACCAACCAACTTAGGAAAAAAATACGCAGAAGAGAAAATAAACCATCTTTGAAAAAACGGACAGCTACTATATTACTTTTGAAAATAAGATTTCGTTTACAATTTGCCCACTAATTATTATGCTCCTTATATCACATGTTTATATATATATATATATATATATATATATATATATATATATATATATATATATATATATATATATATATATATAATAACTTTATTATTTAAACAATTATAATATATTAATAATAATATATTTTAATGAATATTTTATTGGAGAAATTATTGTAATTCCACAGAAAATATGCCAAACTTTCAACAATTATCTCATGTTAAATTCCTTCATTTATATCCATACAAAATAAATATTTCTTTATCATATAAATCAATAATTAATTATTCACAAATAATATTACAGAATCACAATTATGACAATCAGGTCGTTCCTAGGAAAGAGGGGGCTTTCCGATAAGGATTTCTCCTTACTGGCGCGCAGTTAGGTGACCAAACCCCTTTCCTTGACAGAACTTCCTTAGACATTGCCAATAATGCTATCTAATAATATTATTCAAATAATATGAATTATTGATCTGATAATAGAAAATATTGTGCAGTGATAATTATTGAAACAACAATAATATAAAATATCAACGCAACAATTATTGAATCAATAAAATAAAATATTGAACATTAATTACTGTGACAATTATTGAGTAGTGCCTTCTTACGTAAGAATCAATAATCAAAGAAACTGTAAAATACTGTGTGCTACTATACAACCACGCGTATTACTGTACTTTTATTAACTCGTAATTCAACAGTTAACGGTAAAACTTTTGCCGTTATTTTTATAAAAGATAATTTTGTCGTTTTCTAACTCCAACAATAATTCTGTTGTGGGGCCACCAATGATTGTGTCGTCGTACGAATATTTCCCGACAAAAAGAATATTTCCCGACCAAACGAATATTTTATAACAACTTGCTTACTTTGAAAAATTTATAAATATTACCCACAACTATAACATTATAACAAATTCACACCTTAATATTTAAAAATATAATTCGAGAAAAATTAATCTTTATTTATGAAAGTTGGGGTCTTACAACCTCCCCTTCTTATGAAATTTCGTCCTCGAAATTAGGGTAAATACCTAGTATGTCGAAGAGGTAAGGATACCTTGATTTTATTTCAGATTCTAACTCCCATGTCATTTCTTCAACATCGTGGTTTCTCCACAAGACTTTGACTCGAGGTATAACCTTGGAGCGTAAAATATGTTCCTTCTTATCCAAGATTTTAACAGGTACTGTTGGGTCATGATATTTCTCTTATCTTGGGCCGGGTAAATTGGGCTCCTTTATTAATTTAATCCATTTGGCTTTTATAATTAAGCCATGGGGTTCGTTGGGTCCAATCACTGTATCAGCTTCTTCTAATCTTATAAGACCGGGTCGGATCGATGGATCGACCCATTAGATATTTTAATATCTCTATCTTTGACTTGTGATGATGAAAAAGCATGACAGTGGACTAAAGTGCCTGCCATGCATTAATGTGGATGGGATCATACCCGGTCGGCGGTAGAAAACAGTGGCCAAAGGCAGTAGATAAACTACATGCAGTCGGCAGAGCCCATCAGATCAGAGGGGGTGTTAGGTAGTAGTGGTTGACACAGTAACCCATGCGGGGATAGTATAACCTAGCAAGGAAGCTTTCTCTAATAGGTACGTTCTCATACCTTCAGATATATTCATATTCTCTCACCTATACACACACGATCAAGGATTATTATCTCTTTAGACACTAGACATTACATTCCTCCATTGTTAACCTTGTGAACACATACTAATTCTCACGCCTGAGCTATCCCCCGACAGAACATCCATCAAGCTTGTGGTGTTTATCGTGTTTACTGTGCAGGATCAGGACGTCTTACGTGATTGGGGCGTAGCAGAAGATCTTGGCGTTAAAATTGGCGCTAGAAGGAGGGAGAGTTCTAGTGTCATTGAAATTTTCAATCACAATCATTTGACCTACTTCCGAAGATGATGAGGAGTAGGGATGGTACACCAGAAGGGCAGGCGATGACTGTTAGTTCATCACTACCGCGTGTTTCGGTGAAGGATCGTCTGGGTCCTTCTAAAAGTGCTCATGAGAGCACGGCTTCCAAGCATAATTCAGGAGATCTCCGTCCGAAGATCTACGGTGGGGCCAGACGAAGATTAGTTTTCGGTGCGGATAAGGAGCGGGATCATGATCAAAGACAGACGGAACGCTCCCCGACTAGGACTTATCATAGAAGTGGTCAGGAGGATAAAGTCGCCAAGTTGGCGAAGATGGCAGACGAAGCGGATAAAGCTTTGGAGGTTCTATTGAAGCAGAGAGAGGATATAGCCGAGCAAATGCTTCGGGTAGCAGAATTGAGGGACGAAGCATCCAGCCAAGTCCGGTCCGAAAGGCGGAGTAGGCATAAGGAGGTGCCGCGGCGAGACGGTAAAGAGCCGGAGCATTCCGCGCATGTTTCTAGGGATCGTTCTCGCAATAGGAGGAGATCGAGGAGCAGGACTCCTGTGGCCTCAAAGAAGGCATTGGTTGTCGTTGGTTCTCAGCATCGAGACAACGACAGACGAAGAAGCAGGTCGAGGGAGATCATGCCCGAGATCGGAGTAAAAGACTATCAACGGGACCATTCTCATAATAAGGACAAAGTTGTACATAGGAGTAGATCGAGAAGTCCCACCAGGGCATTAGGATCGATGGGAGTAGGTCGATCCTCTCAAAGACAGAATATTGATCACGAGAAAGGAGTCTCCCCACAACCTGAAGGCGTTGATTTTCTGGTGAAGGAGTTAAAAGAGCTCCGAAAGTAGTTGGTTGAAGTCCAGCAGGTGAAAGACGCTCCGGGAAAGAAGGCATCCCCTTTTTCCTCGGATATCCTCAAAGAGAAGGCGGATATTACTAAAAAACTGCCTCACATGGAAAGTTACGATGGGACCAGGGATCCTTATGACCATAGCCAGGCGTTCGACCGGCTAATGGACTATTATGACTTTACTGATGCAGCCAAGTGCCACACTTTTGTTACAACGTTGAGGAAAGATGCCATGCAGTGGTTAGGGACTCTACCTTCAGATTCAATATCCTCTTGGACCGAACTTTGTGATAAGTTCCACGCCCATTTTGGGAGTAACCGAAGAAGAGGAAAGCCTACGGGTTCTCTGGCACAGATCCGGCAGTATACCAGTGAATCTTTGGGACAATATGTTAAGAGGTTCATTCCGAGAAGCAGTCGGACAGGTATCCGACCTTAATGATCTCCAGGCAGTGGGTTTGTTCCATAATGGGTTGGATCTGGTTAAATTTGAATAGTTGGTGAAAAAATTGATGTTCCACCATCCGAAGAGCTTGGCCGAAGCATTTGACAAGGCAGAAGGCTATATTGTTGTGGAAGAAGCCATGAACAGCCTGAAACATCCTCCTTCGGATCAATTAAAAGAGACAGTAGCTCCTAAAGTCGAAGTTGATCAGAGGAGAATGGGGGGGTATAATGATCGGCCGGAGGGCAGTTCAAAGAAATACAATAATTCCTGGCGATAAGGAAACAGTCGTCCCCCTGTCGTAGCCCCAAAGGTGAATAAGATCTATACCAAGTTGAACACGGATAGATCGATAATTCTGGATCAGATCCGAAATCAGCCTTTCTTCAAGCCACCCCGCGATAACTATCGAACAGGACAGGGTAACTCTCGTAAGTATTGTGGCTATCATCAAGCTGTGAGCCATGACACTAACGAGTGTTGTAATTTGAAGGATTTTGTGGAAAGGAAGATTAAGGATGGCTTGTTGGTACAGTATGTGGCCGCGAACAATCAGCAGAATGTCAACCGTACTGTCCAAACGATTCAGACGGCTCCAGTACCACCTCCAAGGCATGTCATCGATGTGATAACCGGTGGGTCTGTGGGGAAGTTGATAGGGAAGAAGAGAAGGGCTTACCTGGATTCGGTCATGACTGTGACAGATGCTCCCCTAAAGATTGACATGCCATTTCCCGGAACCATCATATCATTTACTGACGCAGATTATCCTTCGGAGCCCATTGATCCTCATGAAGGGGCCTTGGTGATCACAGCACAAGTGGGCTCGGTGGACATGAAGCACATGATGATAGACAATGGATCTTCAGTAGATATTTTATATGCCCATGCTTATCAGAGGATGCATCTCGATGGACAGAAAATGGAAGTCGGGCAGGAGGCTCCGTTATACGGTTTCAGCAATGATCCGGTTAAAGTTGCAGGCACTATTGAGCTCCCGGTTATCTTCGGCACAGTACCCCAGCAGGTAGAAAAAATGTGCAAATTCTATGTTGTGCACATAGATTCAGCTTACAATGCTATACTGGGAAGACCTACCTTGACTGCTCTCTAAGCGGTGACTTCCATCCCTCATTTTAAAATCAAGTTCCTCGCGACGCATGGAGTAGGAGAGGTGGCTGGGGACTTGGATTTAGCCCGGCGATGTTACCGAAATGCCGTTATTTCCTCTGGAGTGGGGGTCAGTAAGCAAAAACAGACTATGGCGATTGAGATTGAGCCCTTCACTGAAAGTAGTTCGGAACCGATGATGATTCCTGCAGGGGGTACAGAAGAAGTCGAGTTGATCATTGGAAAGTCGGACAAAATCGTAAAGATTGTTTCTGGTCTACCAGAGCCTCTTCGGATGAACCTTATAGAGCTCTTACGCTGCTATGCGGATATTTTTGCATGGGAACCGAAGGATATGCCTGGTGTAAGCCGGAAGATAGATGAGGATAGTTTGAATGTGGACCCCTCTAAGAAGCCAGTTCGACAAAAAAGGCGGAATTTTTGCACCCGAGTGACAAAAGATCATTGATGAGGTGATCGCGAAGTTGTTAGCTGCCGACTTCATCTATGAGATTGATTATCCAGAATGGATGGCGAATGTGGTTTTTAGTGCAGAAGCAGAATGGAAAATGGTGGGTTTGCATCGACTACACAGACCTCAACAGAGCTTGCCCAAAGGACTTTTATCCTCTGCCCCATATCGATCAATTCATCGATGCTACTTCGGGGTATGCTTTACTAAGCTTTATGGATGCTTTTTCAGGTTATCATCAAATATCTATGCGTAAAGAGGACATCCCGAAGACTGCATTCATTACACACCGTTAGGTGTATGCCTATAAGAAGATGACTTTTGGTCTTATAAATGCCGGAGCCACCTATCAGAGAATGATGAACTTCATCTTCGACAGGCAGCTGGGGAGGAACATGGAGGTCTACGTCGATGACATGATCGTAAAGAGCATGCAGGTTCATAAACATTTGGATGATCTAGAGGAGTGCTTTCAGACTGTTCGTCATTGTCAACTGAGACTTAATCCGGCCAAGTGCACTTTTGGCCTCGGTGCAGGAAAGTTTTTGGGTTATCTGGTCAGTCAGAGGGGCATCGAGGCAAATTCGGAGAAGATCCAGGCCATTCTTGATATGAAGACTCCTCAGTCGTTCAAGGACGTTCAACGTCTGACTGGCAGGATTGCAGCTTTAAGGAGGTTTGTCGCCAAATCTGCAGAGAGATGCCTTCCTTTCTTTGATACATTGAAGGGGCCGAAGAATGCGAAGACATTCCAATGGACTTCGGAGTGCGAAGATGCTTTCCAAGGCATAAAAGCGTATCTTTCTTCTGCTCCTTTATTAGTGAAGCCAGTTCCAGCGGAGACCTTATATCTGTACCTTGCAGCAAGTTAGTTAGCGGTTGGGGCAGTACTAGTTCGAGAGATCAGTAGAAAGTAGCATCCGGTCTACTATGTCAGTCATGTTTTGCGAGATGCTGAAACCAGGTATCCGAATATTGAAAAATTTGTCTTTGCTTTAATAATTGCTAGCAGAAAGCTTCGACAGTATTTTCAAGGTCGGCTCCTGGTCGTCTACACGGATCAGCCATTGAAGAAGGTAATGAGCAAGCCAGAAGTTTCCGGGAGACTAGCGGCGTGGACTATGGAGTTGTCCCAATTTTTCATTGAATATCATCCCCGAACAGCTATCAAAGGTCAAGCCTTGGTCGATTTTATTGTTGAATGTACGTTCACCGAAGCTAATGTCGAGTTGCCAGAAGCTGAGTCGTCTGATCGAGCAGTGGCGGTCCTTCAACAAGGTCAGAATGCTTGGACTCTATATGCGGATGGTTCCTCCACCCTGACTGTTAGTGGGGCAGGAATCATCTTGACAAGTCCAGACGAATTCAAAGTTCAGCAGGCCATTAGATTCGGATTTAAAGCAACAAACAACGAAGCTGAATATGAAGCAGTGCTGGCGGGTGTTCGATTGGCCAAGAGTCTAGAGGTCCAGAAGCTCATCATTTACAGTGACTCACAATTGGTCGTCAAGCAGCTGTCAGGAGATTATGAGGCTCGTGGAACTCGAATGATCAAGTATCTGGCGGAATTAAAGGACCGACTTCAGTATTTCGCTTCGTATGAATTTCAAGGCATTGAGCAAAATGACAATTCCATCGCCGATGCACTGTCGAAATTGGCTACTACGGATGTCGATGTTTTTAATGGATCAGTTTACTTGGAAATTCTGCAGCAATCGAGTGTTCAGCATGAAGCAGTGATATGTATCGAGCGATCTAACTGTTGTATGACCCCCTACATCGAGTATTTGGCAGATGGCGTCCTACCTTCGGATCAAATGCTAGCAAAAACGATCAAGTAAAAAAGCACCAATTTTGTCCTTATTGATGGAGATCTGTATCGATTGGCCTTTTCCTCACCTTTATTGAAGTGCCTGGTCCCATCCGAGGCGGAATATGTTCTTCGGGAAGTTCACGAGGGTATTTGCGGGGATCATATGGCTGCTAAATCTTTGGCTTATAAAGTACTTCGGCAAGGTTACTATTGGCCTACGATTTTCAGGGAAGCTATAGAGTATGTCAAGAAATGTGAAAAATTCCAACTCAACAGTCCGATCCCACATCAGCCACCGGAAGATCTATACTCAATTTTATCTCTTATACCCTTCGCTGTCTGGGGGGTAGATATATTGGGTCCGTTGCCTAAAGCTAAAGGTCAGGTTAGCTTTGTCATAGTTGCTATTGACTACATGACCAAGTGGGTAGAAGCGAAGCCACTTCGGTTAATAACGGAGCAAGAATGTCTGAAATTTATAAAAGAGTCCGTAGTGTTTCGTTTCAGAATCCCCAAAGTATTGATATCAGACAACGGACGCCAGTTCGTGGGATCAAAGTTTGAAGCATTTTTAAAGGAGCTGGGGATTCAGCATAAGAAGACTTCTGTGGCTCATCCACAGTCAAATGGGCAAGTTGAGGTGACCAACAGGACACTGCTGAATGGGATCAAGCGCAGGCTAGATGAGGCTAAAGGAAGATGGCCAGAAAAACTGCTCAGCGTGCTATGGGCTTACCGGACTACGCCGAGGACCACTACGGGAGATTCACCTTTTCGACTAGCTTATGGTACTGATGCCTTAGTCCCTGTCGAAATTGGATCTCCAAGTCTTCGGGTGAGCCAATACAAAGAGATCTACAATGATGAAGGACTGAAGGCCAATTTGGATCTGCTGGAAGAAGTCAGAGAGGTTGCCCTACTTAAATTAGCTACTTATCAACGAAGAGTAGCTAAGCACTATAACAAAGGAGTCAAGCTTCGCAGATTTGAAGTGGGAGACTTCGTCCTCAGAGAAGCCGAAGCTTCTACACCTCAAAACACTGGAAAGTTAATGCCAAACTGGGAAGGGCCGTATGAGGTGATCGAAGTGTTAAAGCCGGACACTTATCGGTTGAGGTCATTAGATGGCTCCGAGATCAAAAATACTTGGCATGCCGGCAGACTTCGGAAATACTTTCAATAGAGATCAAGTCAAGTCATCGGAAGTCTGTATATTATTAGTCATTATAAATAAAAAGTCACTTTTTCACTATTGATCCTGGTCCTATTTGTCCTATGGTCACTATAGTGTAAGGAGGTATGGTAGGACTCGCTGGCCATTCGATGGCAGCCTATTTGTTGTTCTACCCCGAGTGGTAGACAAAGGATCCTATATTGATTTTACCAGGGTGGAAAATCAATGGTCACTATTGATCCTGGTCCTATTTTTCCTATAGTCACTATGGTGTAAGGAGGTATGGTAGGACTCGCTGGCCATTCGATGGCAGCCTATTTGTTGTTCTACCCCGAGTGGTAGACAAAGGATCCTATATTGATTTTACCAGGGTGGTAAATCAATGGTCACTATTGATCCTGGTCCTATTTGTCCTATGGTCACTATGGTGTAAGGAGGTATGGTAGGACTCGACGGCCATTCGATAACAGCCTATTTGTTTTTCTACCCCAAGTGGTAGACAAAGGATCCTATATTGATTTTGCCAAGGTGGTAAGTCAATGGTCACAATTGGTCCTTATATCTTGGTCCTTATATGACTGTTTCACCCCGAGTGGTAAACAAATGACCGATGAGTATGTATTACTTTATTTTATTGTTGAGTTCAATCCTTTCAGTTCAGTTAAGTTGAATTATGTCCGTGAAATTTAATTCACTTCGTCCCATACATTAATCATTATATGCCTTAACTGATTCACTACATAGGTTCATTTTTACTGATATTAAATTATTGAAAAGAAACTAACCGAAAACATAGTTCACAATTAAGGGAATCACAGATCCATCATCAGGAAAACTAAAACATTCATCCGATCTATTTACTCATAAATTAAATACACCAATGAAGAAACATTAACAATCTCAATACATAAAATTTTATATATATTCCAAAAGACAAACAGTTTAAACATAAACATAAGGCAGGATGAAAGCAGGAGGAACAACTAGGCACCACCTTCGTCTTCGGAGTTGAGCAAAGCTGGGTCCAGTTGAGCAGCAGACAATTTTTCTTTGCCTCTCTCTCGGCAATCTTCATAACCCTCAGAGTAGACCTTCATTATCTCGACATTGATCTCGTCCGAATCTCTATACTCTGCCTGAATCTGCTTTTTCAACTCTTCGGTCAGAAGAGGACCCCTTCCCTCAAGCTCCTTTATTTTGTGGCGAAGTTTATGGCATTTATTTTTATGTCTCCGCTCTTCATCCTTGGCCTTCGATTGAGCCTCGCCAAGTTGAATAGCCAGGCTTCGGTTGGCCGAAGAAAACTCCTCATTTTTTGCTTTCAGCAGCAGATTTTCTTCGACCTGGCCGGCGTTCATGTCAGCCAGAGTTCGTTGGCTGGCTTTGGATGCGGCTAACCCATCTCTTGTGGCCCTTAGCTCATCATCAGACGTCTTTAGGTTCATATTGGCTCGATCTAGATCTCGCTGGAAGCCATCGATGGTGTAAAGAGCGTTTTCTTTGTCAGCCCTTTCTCGGGCCAAGGTTGATCTCAGCATATTGATCTCTTGTCGCATGAAATCTTCCTCGGCCTCCCCATTTATATGCCTTGGACGTAAACATCCGAAGACAGCATTGGCCTGCATATGTTCAAATAGAATTTCAGTCAGTATTCAGATATCCAAACAAGAACACAGGTAGAACATAAAGGAATGGTTATTTACCTTAGCCAGATAGCTCATCCCTTCGTCAAGAAGATTCCCATCCGTGTGATCACTGAACCGATGATCGTCAGTGTCCCTCACGAAGGCCCCGAACAGGTCGAATGGAAAGTTAGCATTAAATCTGGGCCACAGAGTCGGAGACCCCATGGCCTCGGCATGATAACCCTGATCTGAAGGACCGGGTCATTCAGGCGAGGGTCTCGACCTATTCGGGGAAGGATCGGGTTGTTCAGGAGGGGTAGGTTCAAGTTCAGGTTCAGCGTACACGGTTTCAGGAGATGGAGTTTTGTTTTGGTGGGGTTCTTGGGAAGGAGCTGCAGATGTAGAGCTCGGATGGCTGTCGGGAGTGCGTTTCCTCTTCCTTGACAGAGTTGGGATGGCTTCATCCTGATCACCATCTTCGGTAATCTGTATTTCTACAGGCGGTACGAAGGGAGGGACGATCGAAGACGGAGGCACCCTAAGATCTTCGGCTGTCAGAGGTGTTACTTTGCTTTTTAGTTTTTTGATTCAGAGGATGCTTCTTCGATCAAGACGATCTAATAAGCCTCCTTTTCGAGGTATGGATGTGGTGGATGGCTCAACTTCTGGGGTAGGTGCAGAAGGAGTTGGCAAGGGTGTTGATCTTGGCTTTCTTATTGCCCTCCTCTTATGACGAGGATGGAGGGTCTCTTCCGGAACTGGAACCTCATCGGCTTCTGGTTCGTCAGCTCTGAACTTGTCTGTATGGATTTCTAAGACTGGTTCGGCTTCGGGAGCAGCTTCTGTTGTCATAGTTTCGACAGCTTCCGAAGACCTCCCAGACAAAAAATCTTCAAACTCTTTTATCTCTAAAGATCTTGGATTGATCAAAGACACTGCATAACCAAACAATTTTGTTAGAACCCGTATTATAAAAACATTCTCAAAAAATTCTTATATACATATAAAATAGATCGATACTTACATTTATGGTCATATAACCATGCCTCCTTCGAGAGAAGTCCGTATTTCCACTCCTCCTTAGGGAAGTTATCAAAAAATTCCATCATTTCCACTTCCCTTTCTTCAGAAATGTCCCCGAAGTCAGCAGAAATCTTCTCATCAGTGGCCCAATCAGGTAGCGAAGAAATTTCGGGACCTCTGACGAAGAACCACTTCTCGTGCCACCCCCTATTACTCGAAGGAGTGTTCACTAGCGAGCGTCTCTCGAATTTTTCTCCTGACTTCGGAGAATGTTTGCTAATAGCCTTGAACCCCTTCTCCCTAGATTGGACTATCTTGTATACGGTGAAGAAGAAGTCCAAGGAGGGCTCCACACCTAATTCATGGCAGAAGGCCACGAAAACTAGGATGTGAATGTAGGAGTTCGGCACCAGTTGGGCGAACCCAACCCCCAGAAACCCCAATAAAGTCACTATAAAAATATGTAAGGGGAAGCGAACCCCCTTCTCCAGCAGAGTCACAGGAACGACCGTCCAACCCTCTGGCCGTTGATACATTTTCTCACCAGATCTAGGAACCCTAACAACATGGGTATCTGGGATGTGGTATCGAGTTCGGATCCTCTTCAGTTCATCCTCTGTGATAATAGAGGGAGTATTGGCATGTGAGAATCGCTCTGTGCTCCTGTAGTACTCAGAGGAAGATTTAGGGTTTTTTGGAGAAGGATTCTTGTCGGATTTCGCCCCCTTTGGGTTCGAGGTCGATGATCCTTCGCGGGCATTGACAGAACTTGGTGAAATGACGGTGATTGGTGTCACTAATATGGGAGAGCCTTGTTCAAAATCTTGGGAAGCCATTGTTGATGAGTTGCAGAGGAAGAGAGAAAGTTCAGAGTAGCAGAGAGTTTAAAAGGTGCTCGAATTTCAAATGGGCAGGTAAAACTGTTAAATTTGGTAAAGTTACCTTTTATACTGACGTTTACACGTTGTCCAAAGGCCGGCTCATTAAATGTTAGTAATGATTCAGAATTTGAATGGGAAGGGTCCGGTTCCGGGTTCATGTATCTATTAGATTGGGCTTTCCTGATTTGGGCCTCCTTTTTCTTTTCCTTTCATTTCGTCGACAGTGATTGGGTACACTTCAATTATCATTTACCATTGGCCTTTAGTAAATTATCCTGGGCCACTCATACTTTTCTATTAAACATTCTGTTTAACAAAAAACTAGGGGGCAATGTTGGGTCATGATATTTATCTTATCTTGGGCCTGGTAAATTGGGCTCCTTTATTAATTTAATCCATTTGGCTTTTATAATTAAGCCATGGGGTTCGTTGGGCCCAATCACTGTATCAGCTTCTTCTAATCTTATAAGACCGGGTCGGATCGATGGATCGATCCATTAGATATTTTAATATCTCTATCTTTGACTTGTGATGATGAAAAAGCATGACGGTTGACTAAAGTGCCTGCCATGCATTAATGTGGATGGGATCATAGCCAGCCGACGGTAGAAAATAGTGGCCAAAGGCAGTAGATAAACTACATGCAGTTGGCAGAGCCCATCAGATTAGAGGGGGTGTCAGGTAGTAGTGGTTGGCACAGTAACCCATGCGGGGATAGTATAACCTAGCAAGGAAACTTTCTCTAACAGGTACATTCTCATACCTTCAGATATATTCATATTCTCTCACCCATACACACACGATCAAGGATTATTATCTCTTTAGACACTAGACATTACATTCCTCCATTGTTAACCTTCTGAACACATACTAATTCTCACGCCTGAGCTATCCCCTGATGGAACAGCCGTCAAACTTGTGGTGTTTATCGTGTTTACTGTGCACGATCAGGACGTCCTACGTGATTGGGACGTAGCAGAAGATTTTGGCGTTAACAGGTACCTTTTCGTATGTTAAATCTTTCGTTATCTCGTTTGGTTCCAACTCAATAATGTGGTTCGGGTCTTCCACATATTTACATAACATGGATATGTAAAAAACGTTATGAACACCAGACATACTTGGTGGTAAGGTGAGTCTATAAGCCATAGTTCCTACTCGATCAAATGGGCCAATAAATCGAGGATTGAGCTTTCCTCTTTTTCTAAATCTTGTAACTCCTTTCCATAGAGCAACACGTAATAACACGTAATAACACATGTATTCCACGTCCTTTCGATGAAGATCAGCATAACTCTTTTGTCGATCTTGTGAGGTTTTATATGTTGCCGGATCATTTGAATCTTTTCCGTAGTTATACGTACCGACTCCGGTCCCAACAACGTTCATCCCATCATACTGGAGAACGACACTTTCTTCCATACAACGTCTCAAATGGAGCCATGTCGATACTTGTTTGATAACTGTTATTGTAGGAGAATTCCACTAATGACAAGAACTTGTCCCAACTTCCTTTGAATTCAAGGACACAGAGTCTTAATAGATCCTCCAGAGTTTGAATAGTCCTCTCCAACTGCCCGTCCTTCTGAGTATGATATGCTGAACTGAATTGCAAATCTGTGCCCATAGCTTTCTGTAAACTGGCCTAAAACCGTGAAGTGAATCTTGGGTCTTGATCAGAAACTATGGATACTGGCATATCATGTAGTCTTGTAATATCATTTATGTATATACGAGTAAGACGTTCAAGTGAATAAGTTTCTTGTATAGGTAAAAAATGAGCAGACTTGGTCAATCTATCAACAATGACCCAACTTACATCTATGCCTTGAGAAACCTTGGGAAGACCAGTAACGAAATCCATAGTAATGTGCTTCCACTTCCATTCTGTAATTTCAAGTGGTTGCAATGGACCTTTTGGCACTTGATTCTCCGTCTTGACTCGTTGACAAGTTAGACACCTTGAAATAAACTCTGCGATCTCTCTTTTCATATTGCTCCACCAAAATGTATGTCAAAGATCATGATACATTTTGGTACTTCAATGATGGATTGCAAATGGTGTGTTGTGTGCCTCCATCGTGATCTTATACTTCAAATCAGGGTCGTTAGGAACATAAAGCTTGGAGAGGACTCTAAGTATTCCTTCTTCATCTATTCTTGCTTCCGGAATAACACTTTCTTGCACTTTCTACTTCATACGCATCAGCTCCAGGTCTGTAGTTTGAGCAACTTTAACTTTATCGATTAAAGTCGGTTCTACTTGTATATTTTCCATCATCACATGGGTCCCTGGAGTCTTTATCTCAATCTCCGTCCATTGCAAGTCATACAAAATGGGCCTTTACGTTGATAATATCGCACTCGTATCTGCATATGATCTTCTACTCAATGCGTCAACTACCACGCTCGCTTTTCTAGGATGGTATTGAATAGTATGATCATAATCTTTCAACAGTTCAAGCCAACTTTGTTGCCGCATGTTGAGTTCCTTTTGAGTGAAGAAATATTTGAGGCTATTATGATCCGTAAAGATCTCTACCTTCTCTCCATACAAGTAATGCCTCCAGATTTTAAGTGCGAAAACGACAGCTGCCAACTCTAGATCATGAGTAGGATAATTCTTCTCATATTATTTGAGTTTTCGCGAGGCATAGGCTATGACTTTCTCATGTTGCATGAGAACACATCCTAAACTTCTGCCTGAAGCATCGTTGTAGATGACACATCCCTTCGAACCAGATTGTATTGTCAGAACAGGTGCTAAAATGAGTCTTCTCTTGAGTTTTTGAAAACTCTTTTCACATTCCTCACTCTAACTTAATTTTGTATCTTTCGAGTTAACTTAGTTAATGGTGTAGCGATTCGAGAAAACCCTTCTACGAATCTCTGATAATAACCAGCTAAGCCGAGAAAGCTACGTACTTCGATCACTGACTTAGGTTGCTCCCAGCTTTGAATTGCTTCAATCATTATCGGGTCAACAGATATTCCATGATTTGATATCACGTGCCCAAGGAATGCTACTTCCTCAAGCCAGAACTCGCATTTCACAAGGAATGGCATATAGCTTGTTTTCACAAAGTTTTTGGAGTATTAGCCTCAAGTGTTGCTTATGATCTTCACGGCTTTTGGAATATATAAGGACGACATCAATAAAGACAACAACAAAATGATCTAAATATTCCTTGAATACTCGGTTTATCATATCCACGAAGGCCAGAGGAGCTTTAGTCAATCCAAAAGACATGACTAGGAATTCGTAATGCCCGTACCGAGTTCTGAAAGCAGTCTTTGGAATGTCATCTGTTTTAACTTTTAACTGATGATATCCGGAACGAAGATCAATCTTTGAAAAGAATTTAGCTCCTTGCAGATGGTCAAATAGGTTATCAATTTGAGGTAACGGGTACCTATTTTTGACAGTGACATGATTCAACTTCCGATAGTCAATACAAAGTCGCATACTTCCATCTTTCTTCTTTACGAATAGAACATGAGCACCCCAAGGAGATGTACTTGGACGAATGAATCTGATGTCTAACAATTCCTGTAGTTGGGGTTTTAATTCCCGAAGTTCAATATGAGCCATTCGATATGGGGCTTTGGAAATAGGTTTTGTACCGGGTTCAAGGTTGATACAAAATTTGATTTCTCACTCTGGGGGGTAGGTCAGGAAGTTCTTCTAGGAATACGTTAGGAAATTTATTAACAATAGAAATATCATTCAAATCTGACGTATTTTTGTTTAAATATGTAACATGGGCTAAAAAAGCTTGTCATCCATTTTTTAATAAACGAATAGCTTTATGGCTTGATATGACAGTGATTGACTTTAGTGGTTTTGTTGTTTGAATTCGCATAATAGGTTGGTTAGGAATATAAAAGCTAATAACCTTACGAAAACAATCAATTTTTGTATGGTGAATAGTTAACCAATCAATCCCTAAAATCACATCAAATGATAGTATTTTCAAAGAGATAAGATCGATAGGTAACGTGCGGTTACTGATTTGAATCAAACGAGACTTATAAATGGTGGATGTAATGAAGGTTTCTCCCAATGGAGTTTTAACAGATACATCAAAGTCCAACTTCTCCAGAGTTAAATTTAAAAATTGAGCGCAAATAGGTGAACTAAAAGAATGGGTAGAACCGGTATCAAATAAGGTATAAAATTTGTTAGAGTTTATGATTAGCTTACCCGTGATCACCTCGTTTGGATTCCTCACTTTTTGGGAGGTTACGACAAACGCTCTCCCTTGAACTACCGATTTTGTCTTGTCTGGGATGATCTTTGATGCCTCCATCCCAGCTAGACTTGACTTTGGTGCACGACAAAATCAGGCTAGGTGAACTTCTCTTCCATAATTCTAACATGCTTTGGACTGCTGCGTACAGGTTGGACTGATGTGTCCCTCTCCTCTGCATTTATAACATACGACCGACGGTCGTTCTCCTTCCTTAACAATAGGGGCTGGTGCTAATGTCTTTCCATCATTATTGAATTTTCTCTTCTTGAAATTTCTACTTCAATTATCTTGGCCATGATTACCACCGAAGTGGTTACCATTTCTGATATGTTGATTCCCTCCACGTTTGTTGTCACCGCTTCGATGACTGCTACCACTAGTATTATCAATTTGTCGGTTGCTCTCTCTTAGTTGGGTTAACTCATTATTGCGCTCCAATAACTGATCCATATTTACAACATCCGAATACAAACACAGTTTGTGAGAAATTAGGTATTGTCGTATCTCAGGTTTCAAACCTCTTAGAAACATCCGCGTCATTCTCTCCTCATTATCAACAAAGTGGGGCGCAAACCGGGACAACTCGGCAAACTTAGCTTCGTACTGTGACACGGTCATATTGTTTTGCTCTAGCTTGATAAAATCTACCTCCTTAATATGATGAATACTTTTAGAAAAGTACTCGTCGTTGAACAGTTCTTGGAACTTCTCCGAAGACATCTTCAATACGGCAAGTTGAGTATGCTTTACAGATTCCCACCAGTAATTTTTCTCTCCTCGCAGCATAAAGGTGGCAAAGGGAACCTTTTGCTCCTCGGAGCATCCCAAGATATCAAATATCTTGGTGATCTGCTTTATCCATATCTCTGCCATAAGTGATTTTGGCTCTCCAATAAACTCTGGTGGTCCCAGCTCCTTGAACTGTTTAGCGGTGACCATCCGAGAGTTGCCAGTGTTTCCACCTGTATTTTGAATAGGAGTTTCTCTTGCATGATGTTGCACGAATTGCAGAAAGCTCCTAAACATTCCATCATTCGCCAATTAGTCAGTGTTGTTGTTCACCTGAGGATTATTGCCTTCCTGATGCACATTATCCTGGGTATGGATCAGTGGTGACTCAACAGTCTTATGTGCTCCATTGCTTAACTCGACATTTTCGGATGCCATTTTCAAACACTGTCACAAAACAAAGAATAATTGATATGCCACATATTATCCCTATATTCTGACCAACCAATTAAATAACAATTAAACTTAGGTAGGTCATACTAGCGAAGGATTTTCCTGTCTCTCCCCCTTAGTTCTAGTCTCACATCTTAGCCAGGGATCATATCCCTAATCTTTGATACCAACTGTGATGCCCCCAAAATAGGTATACATTACCCATTTTGAGTCGCCAAATACATAGTACAGAATTTAAATACAAACTTCTTTGATACAGTACGACAAAACGTAGCTGAGAGTTTCAACACGGATAATGTCTCGTAGAGAGTATACAAACTCAAATAAAGTCCTCATTACAATTATTATCACACTATTTCACATAATAATGAGGACTACTATAGTCATCAATCTGGACCGTCACTCCATTCCCCGACTAGGCCCAGCTATATTCTCATTTCATGAATAGAACAATGAAAGCAAAGGGTGAGCTCAACTAGCCCAGTAAAGAATATTATGACTAAGATAATACAAAATAAATTATCGTTAGCCTTCAACAGTGTTAAACTGATATGTTAGTTCCCAGAGGCACAATAGTTATCTAGAAGGGGGGGTGAATAGATATTTAAAAATCATTTCATTTTAACTTGTTAGTAGATAATGATTTAAACTTTATCGGAATTAAAATTAGTTTTAATCTCCTTTAAGATAGTAAGTTTATGAGAGTGAGGCATATATAGCAGTTATAGTAAGAATGTACGAGACACAATCATTTTAAGTGGTTCAGAGCACTTAAAGCTCCTAGTCCACTCTTCTACTCCTCGGTTAGGAAGTCCACTAAGGATGTCTTTTACACTTTCTGAATCACTTAGATTCCTTCTAGACCAATAGTCTAGGAACTTCTTAGTTCACTTTTGAACTCTTCAAGTCCAGCAGACTTGGCTCTTTTATAGTTCACTTAGAACTCTTCAAGTCCTTCTGACTTGGAACTTTTTCTTCAATTGATTGGTAGATATTGAGTTTTTGATGGGTGCTACTCAGTTGCTATTAAAGCACTTGTTCGAATGAACTGAGTAGCTAAGCAAGCTTTTCTTTTTCTCAGATTGTAGAGTTGAGTGTTGGGAGTACTTGTTCGTTTTTGTTCAATGTTTGCTTACTTCTCTCATCTACTTGATTTGCATATATGTGATCTTGAAAACTATTTGTTGGATCTATCCGTTGAAGCATTAAATGCATTTGACATTTATGTTCTTTGATGGAGACTTTTCTGCACATCTTCTGAATTGCATTCTGGCCCACTGACACAGCAGACTGCTTTCTCACCTAACACCTGAAAAGGTGTTTTTCCCTTTACTAATAGTACTTTCCTTAGCTTCTTCAATACGCTTCTTTGTTGCATACTAAGGATATCTCTTATGCCTTTGGGACTGGTGAGTACTACAACATTTAGAATCCATTCCTCATTTGTTGGAGTTTGTCTCCACACAAAGCGTGAGGCTTGATGCTTCTGACACAAGACAGATGACACTCTACTATTCAAATCGTGGTGATTTTTTGCCTTGGTGCTTGGTCTGATGCTATCAGCCGAGAGCACTACGATTTCCCTTAAATACGTGCACACTACAATCTTCGCTTGCTTAAGTTGTAAACTCTACATTTTTGAGAGCACACTACGATCTCTGAGTTGGCTCGGCAAACGTTGGGGCCACTCTACGATTTTCAAAGAGGCCCTTCAAGGCAGGCACACTACGATCCTTGAGGCTCTACATTTTTGCCTTGACTTCTGCCATATTGATCAGATTGATACACTACGAATTATTCAAAGCCTATTTATTACATCTCAAGATCAACCTAACAGCTTTGATCTTTCTATCTATACATTCATTTACAGAATGATATACGTTAAGAGCTTAGATTAACCTAACAAATTTGATCTATCACTAAGTATTGTACATATGTTCCTTGAAGGACTTTACAAATAATCATGAGCATTTACATTTAAAACATCAAATCAAAATATGAATTCTCCCAACAATCTCCCCCTATTTGATGTTGACATAACTAAGGATATTTGTTGTCATGATTATTAGTTTCTAGATGCAATTGCAGGAGAGTAAACATGACTTAGCATTTCAGTGAGCAGCAAAAATTTCTAGAGAATAAGCATGAATTTATTGATGTTCAAAGAGTAATACAATTTAGCTTTACATCAATAAGAATTTAAACTTTCACTTATCTCTATTTCTTTGGTCTTTTTCGTGGAGGATTGGCATACTCCTCAGCCTTTCTTTTCCAACTTGCTTCATCCCTTCTGGCTATCTCTTCCAGCTCACTTGGGATTATCCTTGGGTTGTGATCATGCCTATTCATGAATGCATGATCTCCAATTGGAATTCTTAGGTCTGTAGTGGTCACATTTTATGAGCTGGTAGTTGGCCCCTGACTCCTTATTGGCTGAGCCATCAAGACTTCCTGTTGATCAGATCGTTGAGTCTGATTGCTTGATCGTGGAGTCTGTTGATGGAATTGTCTTGTAGGAGAGCTTTTTGAAGATTGAGTGTGAAATTGTCATCTGCCTCTTCCCTGGCTTCCTTGAACTCCTATGCCTCTGCCCTGGCCTCCTTGAACTCCTTTCCCTTTATTCTCTCCCTTTATGTCAGTTTCAAGAGTTCTAATGTCTTCAGATAGTCGAGTCACTCCTTCGACAAGCTCGTTGAGTTGGCTTTATGTTTGAGCAATGTCCTCTCTATTTTCCTTGACCAGAGCTTCAGACCGAGCTTCTCTGTTCTGGAGGACAGCTAGAACAGTGTCAGTTTGCTGTTCTTGGTTTACATCGGCTTTTTGAAAGTCTTTGACTACAGTTTTCAAGTTGATGATATTCTACATCATAAGGTTATTCTGGGCTTTTTGAGATTTCTGTAATTCAAGAATAGTCTCTCTTTGTTTAGTGGCTATCCGGAAGTGAATATCATCTTGTCCTTCATGATTTGAAGCATTTCCTTGATAATTTCCCTCAGCTTCTTTATGAGCTCAGCATTCAGAGTTCCTGGGAGATTGTTTGTAGCAGCGATTATTTGAGTTAGCCTGAGATGAATGTATTCTGAGTGAGTTTCAAGGCTTTCATCGATGTCCTTGATCATGTTCTTGAACACTTCATTCAAGTCATCTTTCGTGGGCAGATTTGAGAGTGGATCACTGAGTTGAGGATTGTTTAAAGTAGGGGATGTTTTCTTGAAATGGTCTTCTAAGGAGTAGAAGGCAAGATCAAGGCTAAAATATTCATTGGACGATGAGGATGGAATGTGACACCCCCAAATCTGGGTTACCTGACTCCCGAGTTTGGTGTTCACGATCCACAATATAAATAACATTTAACTACCCATAATATATATAGATAGTATCTTACATAAGTTTTTATCAGAGTTTCATAATACATCACCCAGGTTCTCTAACCTTAACTTTACAAACATACCCTTTAGGTATACAAAAAGGGTTTACAATACAACATAATAGATATATTCAACATAACTAATTTATAACTACGCCTTTTCCCTTGTTCTGCTTCACAGCACCTCTTGCAACTTCGTCCCTAGCTGAAATGTTTTATTTATAGCAAGGGTGAGCAACAAATTTGCCCCGCAAGTTAAGATTATACAATAAATGTATATGAATCAACAATAATATCCTATCTATTTTGATAGAATGAAACCAAAGTTCGGGGAACTTTGAAATAGCTGAACAATTTGTTATTCAATATTAAGGCTTCTCCTTTTTCTATACAACACCATAATTTGATAATGAAAGAGTACAACGCTTTCAAAATTCTACAAGAATCAAATTCTACACAATAACAAAGTGGATTAATTTCCAGATTTATACTGAGCGATCACACAAGATCTTTGAACTTATTTTCTCGGGCATCTATCAAAGATTTACTTTGATATATACCAGGAGTATCAGATAACCATAAAGATTAAATCATACCCCTCTGCAAGTACTTAGAGCCGGCCAACTCCTTGTACCCTATATTATGCATAATACTCAAAACGCGCGCAAAGGTCGAATTCACGACCCAAAATGTTCCCTTTATATAAAAGGTTGTTCTTCTCAGTTTTAGAATCAATATTTTGATTTTACAACGATATACTGTGATTTCAAATTCTACTTACTTATCGATCTTGCCGAAATAATTGGCCTTGATTCTACCAATAAAAATTGAATTATTTTCTTGAATTTATCAAGTTCTAACAAATGTTTGTCTAGCCAGAATAATTAGCTAAGACATTTCTCAACACAATTTGACAATGAACAGGAATTATCTGTACTGTCAATTCTAACTTCTACAGATTTGAATATTCAACAACAGTAATTCTACAAATGTATATTTCTGAATCAGTAATTCAATTTGAATTATTAAGCATGCACTAACTGCGAATAATCAACAATAACTTCCCTGGATGTGGTGTAATTAGCAATAATTAACCACTAAATTAATTGAATGAAATATAACTCAAGGTTGAGTTAGGAAACTTGCCTTCCACGTTGATTACAACTACACAATATAATTAACTGCGTTCGTAAGACCTATATTCAACAATGTCGGTCTCACAATTAGTACAAACATTTATAACACATAACACTGTATTTTACAGTCAAACTTCTCCTAGGCACATTACCACATAGCCATATTAGTGTTTATAACCTATATAAACACTTATCAAGTCTAACTATTTCGGTCTGGTTGGATTTCGGTCCATTCTCGGTGTTCTGATCACCCTATCCGACAATTAACACATTGATTGTCAATTAAACTTGGTCTCTAAGCTTCAATATTATTTTAGATAAGTCAAATATCGTTTATAATATTTTTCGGAAGCTTTTAATAATTTATAAACACTTATTATAATTTATAATAATTTTTCAAACACTTAAATCATTTTTAAATGATTTAATTATCAAATAATCTTATCATTATTAATATTTAATAATATCAAAATATTAATAACATACTTGTCAAAATATTAAAGTTATTATTAATAACTTAAAATATTTATAAATCATCAATATTCTTCTTAAATGATTTTTAAAATAATTAAAATCATTTTTAAATCATCACCATTAATATATAAATATTAATGAAATTATTATCCAAATATTAAAAGTCATTAATTATAACTTAAAATATTTTTAAATCATTTTTCTCGTTTTTAAATGATTTTTAAATCAATAAAACCATTTTTAATTCATTTATTTAATATAATAATTAAATAAATCAAATATCATTAATATTACTTTATTAATGAAAATTCTCCAAAAATATTGAAAATTATATTTTATAATTTAAAATATTTTTTAACACTTTATTCTAAATTAAAAATGATTTTTAAATCATTTTTATCTTATTTATTTAATTTAATAATCAAATAAATATAATATCATTATTAATGAAAATTCTCAAAAAATATTAAAAGTTATATTTAATAACTCAAAATATTTTTAAATATATTTTTCTTATTTAAAATGATTTTTCATAATATTAAATCATTTTTCTCTCATTTATTTAATAAACTAATTAAATAAATAAATACCTTTAATACTTAAATA
The DNA here is from genome assembly GCA_020205505.1 of Panax japonicus. Classification (NCBI taxonomy): domain Eukaryota; kingdom Viridiplantae; phylum Streptophyta; class Magnoliopsida; order Apiales; family Araliaceae; genus Panax; species Panax japonicus. Next base: position 44,962,035 of record CM035101.1, on the reverse strand, counting down.
ATTGTAAATATTAAAGAAAAAAATTCCAATTGGTCAAAAATTATTTTTCATAATTTAAAATAATTTTTAAAACTATTTTTGGTAATTTTTAGAATTTATTTCTATTTTTTTATTAATTTTCGGAATATTCAGAAAATAAATAAATAAAACCGTCGCTAAAGCCCTTTAGCGACACAAAGCGTCACTGTTGGTGTTCTTGAGCTCAAGAACACTGACAGCCGACAGCTCAAGGATCCACGTTTGACCGCGTATAATTTCCAATCTGTTCATGTTCTGGGTTAACTAAAACTTTGGTATTGTATTATTAATGTAACACTACAATACCTAATCGATACTTTGGTCAAACAACATCACAACAAGGAGATCAAAGCCTCCAAAGTTGCTGTCAGACCAATTTTGGGTTTTCCAGAAACCCAGAAAATTCGACCAGCCACTTTCATGCACGATTTATTCTATGATCCGGTCTTGGTTCATGTGGTTTGATGACTCAAATTTGTAGTACTCGTGTCAAGGAACAAATATAAATCAACAGATCATTTAACCAACATCACACCTGCTAGATTAGTCCCGGTCAAACTCTGACAGAAACTGAGTTCATACCGTTTCTGGATTTTCCAGAAACATCAAAACAGACCGAGTGGTCTACTTTGACCACTCGTCACGATCGATCTGTTGCGTTTATGAGTGATATAAAGACCTAACGTTATAGTACACATAACCATCTACAAAAGGGCTACAACAACAACATCGAATCATTTAAAACCAGACAAATATGGACCTTAGAACTCACTGTCAGACCTTGTTTTCTATTTTCTGGGTTTTCCAGAATTCGACCTGGTCATGGCCGGTCAACGGTCTTTGACCATTTATATCTCCCGATCCAGACATCTAATGACACTGATTCAACTAGTAGAGTAAAGATCACATACAAGGCTACATGTAACAACGATTAAACAACAAAAACAACAAACGAACTAGAATCTATGGCCTCTGACATTAGCTTGTCAGACCCCAGATTTTGTTCTGACAGTTTTGAAAAACTTCGAGTTTTATCAACTTTGATGCTATGAATCCATGATGGATCATCATAGATCAACTAAAAACATCCAATAGCAATATTCTAAACATATAAACATAAAAATTTCTCAAGCATCAAAGATAAAAAAAAATGTAACTTGGTTATACCTTTCTTGCTCAAATTTTGATCTTGATCCTTCAATCTGCTTATGGATGATCTATGGACTGAATTTAGGACTGATCTACTAGAGATTTTCGGAGCTTTTAGATAGAGAGAGAGTTGGTGAGAGCAAAATGCAAAAATAGCAATTTCTATGTATTTTCTCTCTCTTTAATACTTATATATTATACAAGTGCAATGTATTGGATGATTTGGCTGGCTATATAGGCTGATGTGCTGGTTAGTAGGCTAAACAAAGTCAAGAGAGTTGTCCAACAACTCTTGATTTGGCAAGATTTACAAGAAATCTAATAAAATCTCCACATAAGGGCATTATGGTCATTTCCAATCTTTTCTAGAATTTGGATTTGATGAAACTCTTAGGGTTTAGGGTTTGGACATTAAGGTTTAGGGCTTGAACCCTGTTAGGTATTAAAAATTTCTAGTTCCCATAATTTTCAATTTAGGGTTTAATTAGAAAAATAAATTTTCTAAAATAAAATTAGGGTTTCAAAAATAGAAATTTAACATACAAAAATATAATTAGAGTTTTCTAATCATATTTAGGTTTAATGAACCCATAGGCTTGTCAATTAGGATTAGGGTTTCCTAATTTAGGTTTTATAACTCTCAGTTTTGAAATTAGGGTTTCTAGGCTTTTGATTAGGGTTTCTAACGGTACGTTAGGGTTTCTAATCCTGAGATTAGGGTTTCTAATCTCTTATTAGGGTTTATTAATATTAAACCTTATCCGATCAATCATTGATCAAAACTTCTATATCGTTCAAACACATACATAGTAATATAATTATTTTAATTATATTTTCTATCGAATCCCGTTCCAAAAATTAGGGTTAGGGTTTCTATTCTCCGTTAAGCACAACTCTACTCTAATTTTATTAGTCAATACATAAATTGACCTTCTCGATACACGTATCACAGAAACTTGTCACAAAATTGATAATTAATATTAATTAAAAAAATAATTATTCGCAAATTTTGGATTATTCGAAATCCTGGGTTATCACATTCACCCCTCCTTAAAAGGATTCCGTCATCGGAATCACCACTTTCTTATATTCTACAATCTTTTAAAGTTGTATCATCAATCTATTTTAATCAACACAATATTAATTTTGGGTTTCAAATTCTAACTCGTGACCTGAGTTTATAAAAGAAAATAGTTCACAGTATTGTTTAACTCCTATTATTCGCGTAATGAAATCCTTACCTGCTGCCACGTCCTGAGTTGCCACCACATCTTGCACCGTCATGTTGAATGTACGGGCCGTTGGTCTTCCTGGTTGTGCAGGTCCTCGAATCGTCAAGCTTCCGCCACCGGGTCCCTTATTGGCGCTTTCCTTCTCAGTATTTCTTTTCGGACAGTTTCGTACAATATGGTCGGTCGATCCGCATCCAAAGTAACCTTGAATTTTCTTCGGACTGGGACAATTAGGTGACATATGCCCCTCTTGCCGCAGTTATAGCAAACTCCCTTTTTCTTCAGGCAAACTCCAGCATGGTGCTTCCCACAATTCGAACATGGCTCCCTTCCCTTCCTATTATCTTCTGAATTATTACCCGACTGGGTATTCTCCTTCCATTTTCTCTTATTTGGATTACTTCCTCCACTGCTTCCTCCGTCATTTGTCTTCTTCTTCTTTTCCTGATGAAATCGAAACACTGTTTCGCTCCCTCCTTCAGCAATTAGCGCTTTCTCCAATAGAGCCGCAAAAGTGTTGATCTGCAGCACAGCTACTTTGTTGAATATCCCCGGCTTCAGCCCATTCTCGAATCTTCGCGCCTTTCTTGCTTCTGTGTCTACCTGATGAGGTGCAAATCGTGCCAATTCGTTAAATTTAGCCGCGTATTCAGATACCGACATGTTCTGCTGCTTTAATTCTAAGAGTTTGACTTCCATTCTGGATTGCATACTTGATGAGAAGTAGTTCTCAAAGAACAACTCCTTGAATCTCGTCCACAACACCATCTCTGTACCAGCTCTCGCTTGGTTTGTCTCCCACCAGTAATTGGCTTCTCCCTTCATCAGATAAGTTGCAAAAGCCGTCTTTTGCTCTTCTACCACACGTGCAATGATGAATGCTTTCTCCATCTCTTTTACCCAAGTTTGGGCTTCAATCGGATCGGTGGTTCCCTTGAATTTCGGCGGTCCTACCGCTTTAAAATCCTTGAAGTTGGCTAATCTATCAGCTGGCTGTTCCCTCGCTCTTCCTCTTCCTGCGGGAACTCTATTCTCCATAGCTTCGGCTATCATATTTGCAAAATTTTTCATTGGGTCAACTCGACCTCCTTCGTTATTCACTGAATGTTCTTCTCGTTGGTTTCGATTCTGTCGCTTAGGCGGCATGATCTGATTTAAATAAAAATATTATATTAATACCCTTTCTCTATACAAATTCTTAACACAATAAGAATTCAACACATAATTCTCAAGTAATTGCATATTTATTCAAATAGCACATAGTACATTTAGTACTTCACATATTACTAACCCTTTTTAAATCATATCAGGATTAACAACACAACTTTACACAAAAAGTTGTTATTCTCTATTTTCACATTACTATATCCAGCTCATCAAACTTACCACACTTAGGAGTTCAGTAACTTGCCACAATTATACGAGTGTATGAACATATCCTAGTCAGACCTTTGGCGTCCATTCGCTGAGGGGTTCAAAATATTTCATATAACTATGAGTCATTAACTTACCATAAGTATGAGTTTTAAGAACACACAAATTTTATTTTAATCTTATATTTATATAGAAAATAAAGATTTCATTCATACAAACATATCATTGCATTTATATTCATGCAAATATTACATAGTACTTTTTAGTTCACTACCCATACAACTACAAATAGGTACTATCCCTTTTTGACAAAAGTCGGGATTCATTACTACAACTTTACACAAAAAGTGGAGGCATACAAAAGTTATCTCCTATCAAAGAAAATATTATTCTCCACACACTTAATCCTTCTTCTTTTTAGGACAATTCTTAACCCTATGACTTGTTCCACCACATGCAAAACATCCTCCTTTCTTTGGTTTAGGACAATTTGGTGATAGATGTCCTTCCAGACCACAATTATAACACACATTCTGACCCCACATACATTCCCCCAAATGGCTCTTTCCACACTTGCCACAGGCTTGCTTCTTCATCGAGCTTAACTTTTCTGAATTAGGGCTATCACTGTCCCTCTTCCTTTTCTTCTTGTCTTTCTGCTGCTTGATCATCCCTTCAGACGATCCACCATCTTCCGCCTTCATTCTGTCTACCTGCGCCTTGAGTTCGTTCCTTTCTTCAGTCATTTCGCATAACGCTCGTTCTGTCTTCCATAGCTGCTCCAAGAGAAACGCCTTACTCCGGAGTTCTTGAACTTCTGCAAATAGTTGATCTTGTTCTTCAACTGTAGTCGTATTCTTTATCTCTACCATAGCTGGCTCAGACTCTACCTCCTCATCTCCACTCAGGTACATCTCGGGATAATCGTCATGATCGCTCCCCAGATTAACCATAGGTTCATCTTCTTCTACCTTATCAACCGATTCACTTTGCGCTGGCACCTCGGCTTCTGGCATTGGTGCAACAGCTGCTAGCATCTCCATACTCATTTGATCTTCTCCAGACATCCTACAATAAATTTAAATAACTTGATTAGTACTTCATTAGTACAAATTCCTCACACTATATGTCCCCATTTCTCACTATCGTTGTACTTCGGAAATTTGTTACTTAGTTCTCTAAATGAGTATTCTCTATCTCGCTTATGGTTATAATCCTAGGACTTTTCCCACCCCACTTAAGGTTTATAACCTACAGCTCTGATACCAACATGTGACACCCCCAAATCCGGGTTACCTGACTCCCGAGTTTGGTGTTCACGATCCACAATATAAATAACATTTAACTACCCATAATATATATAGATAGTATCTTACATAAGTTTTTATCAGAATTTCATAATACATCACCCAGGTTCTCTAACCTTAACTTTACAAACATACCCTTTAGGTATACAAAAAGGGTTTACAATACAACATAATAAATATATTCAACATAACTAATTTATAACTACGCCTTTTCCCTTGTTCTGCTTCACAGCACCTCTTGCAACTTCGTCCCTACCTGAAATGTTTTATTTATAGCAAGGGTGAGCAACAAATTTGCCCCGCAAGTTAAGATTATACAATAAATATATATGAATCAACAATAATATCTTATCTATTTTGATAGAATGAAACCAAAGCTCGGGGAACTTTGAAATAGCTGAACAATTTGTTATTCAATAACAAGGCTTCTCCTTTTTCTATGCAACACCATAATTTGATAATGAAAGAGTACAACGCTTTCAAAATTCTACAAGAATCAAATTCTACACAATAACAAAGTGGATTAATTTCCAGATTTATACTGAGCGATCACACAAGATCTTTGAACTTATTTTCTCGGGCATCTATCAAAGATTTACTTTGATATATACCAGGAGTATCAGATAACCATAAAGATTAAATCATACCCGTCTGCAAGTACTTGGAGCCGGCCAACTACTTGTACCCTATATTATGCATAATACTCAAAACGCGCGCAAAGGTCGAATTCACGACCCAAAATGTTCCCTTTATATAAAAGGTTGTTCTTCTCAGTTTTAGAATCAATATTTTGATTTTACAACGAAATACTGTGATTTCAAATTCTACTTACTTATCGATCTTGCCGAAATAATTGGCATTGATTCTACCAATAACAATTGAATTATTTTCTTGAATTTATCAAGTTCTAACAAATGTTTGTCTAGCCAGAATATTTAGCTAAGACATTTCTCAACACAATTTGACAATGAACAGGAATTATCTGTACTGTCAATTCTAACTTCTACAGATTTGAATATTCAACAACAGTAATTCTACGAATGTATATTTCTGAATCAGTAATTCAATTTGAATTATTAAGTATGCACTAACTGCAAATAATCAACAATAACTTCCCTGGATGTGGTGTAATTAGCAATAATTAACCACTAAAATAATTGAATGAAATATAACTCAAGGTTGAGTTAGGAAAATTGCCTTCCACATTGATTACAGCTACACAATATAATTTTTCTCGTTTTTAAATGATTTTTAAATCAATAAAACCATTTTTAATTCATTTATTTAATATAATAATTAAATAAATCAAATATCATTAATATTACTTTATTAATGAAAATTCTCCAAAAATATTGAAAATTATATTTAATAATTTAAAATATTTTTTTAACACTTTATTCTAAATTAAAAATGATTTTTAAATTATTTAAATCATTTTTATCTTATTTATTTAATTTAATAATCAAATAAATATAATATCATTATTAATGAAAATTCTCCAAAAATATTAAAAGTTACATTTTATAACTCAAAATATTTTTAAATATATTTTTCTTATTTAAAATGATTTTTCATAATATTAAATCATTTTTCTCTAATTTATTTAATAAACTAATTAAATAAATTAAATACCTTTAATACTTAAATAATTATAAATATTAAATAAAAAAATTCCAATTGGTCAAAAATTATTTTTCATAATTTAAAATAATTTTTAAAACTATTTTTGGTAATTTTTTGAATTTATTTCTATTTTTTTATTAATTTCTGGAATATTCAGAAAATAAATAAATAAAACCGTCGCTAAAGCCCTTTAGCGACACAAAGCGTCGCTGTTGGTGTTCTTGAGCTCAAGAACACTGACAGCCGACAGCTCAAGGATCCACGTTTGACCGCGTATAATTTTCAATATGTTCATGTTCTGGGTTAACTAAAACTTTGGTATTGTATTATTAATGTAACACTACAATACTTAATCGATACTTTGGTCAAACAACATCACAACAAGGAGATCAAAGCCTCCAAAGTTGCTGTCAGACCGTTTCTGGGTTTTCCAGAAACCCAGAAAATTCGACCAGCCACTTTCATGTACGATTTATTCTATGTTCCGATCTTGGTTCATGTAGTTTGATGACTCAAATTTGTAGTACTCATGTCAAGGAACAAATATAAATCAACAGATCATTTAACCAACATCACACCTACTAGATTAGTCCCGGTCAAACTCTGACAGAAACTGAGTTCATACCGTTTCTGGGTTTTCCAGAAACTTCAAAACAGACCGAGTGGTCTACTTTGACCACTCGTCACGATCGATCTGTTCCGTTTATGAGTGATATAAAGACCTAACGTTATAGTACACATAACCATCTACAAAAGGGCTACAACAACAACATCGAATCATTTAAAACCAGACAGATATGGACCTTAGAACTCACTGTCAGACCTTGTTTTCTATTTTCTGGGTTTTCCATAATTCGACCCGGTCATGGCCGGTCAACGGTCTTTGACCATTTATATCTCCCGATCCAGACATCTAATGACACTGATTCAACTTGTAGAGTAAAGATCACATACAAGGCTACATGTAACAACGATTAAACAACAAAAACAACAAACGAACTAGAATCTATGGTCTTTGACATTAGCTTCTCAGACCCCAAATTTTGTTCTGACAGTTTTGAAAAACTTCGAGTTTTATCAACTTTGATGCTATGGATCCATTATGGATCATCATAGATCAAATAAAAACATCCAATAGCAATATTCTAAACATATAAACACAAAAATTTCTCAAGCATCAAAGATAAAAAAAAATGAAACTTGGTTATACCTTTCTTGCTCAAATTTTGATCTTGATCCTTCAATCTGCTTATGGATGATCTATGGACTGAATTTAGGACTGATCTACTAGAGATTTTCGGATCTTTTAGATAGAGAGAGAGTTGGTGAGAGCAAAATGCAAAAATAGCAATTTCTATGTATTTTCTCTCTCTTTAATACTTATATATTATACAAGTGCAATGTATTGGATGATTTGGCTGGCTATATAGGCTGATGTGCTGGTTAGTAGGCTAAACAAAGTCAAGAGAGTTGTCCAACAACTCTTGATTTGGCAAGATTTACAAGAAATCTAATAAAATCTCCACATAAGGGCATTATGGTCATTTCCAATCTTTTCTAGAATTTGGATTTGATGAAACCCTTAGGGTTTAGGGTTTGGACATTAAGGTTTAGGGCTTGAACCCTTTTAGGTTTTAAAAATTTCTAGTTCCCACAATTTTAAATTTAGGGTTTAATTAGAAAAATAAATTTTCTAAAATAAAATTAGGGTTTCAAAAATAGAAATTTAGCATACAAAAATATAATTAGAGTTTTTTAATCATATTTAGGTTTAATGAACCCATAGGCTTGTCAATTAGGATTAGGGTTTCCTAATTTAGGTTTTATAACTCTCAGTTTTGAAATTAGGGTTTCTAGGCTTTTGATTAGGGTTTCTAACGGTACGTTAGGGTTTTTATGCCAGAGATTAGAGTTTCTAATCTCTTATTAGGGTTTATTAATATTAAACCTTATCCGATCAATCATTGATCAAAACTTCTATACCGTTCAAACACATACATAGTAATATAATTATTTTAATTATATTTTCTATCGAATCCCGTTCCAAAAATTAGGTTTAGGGTTTCTATTCTCTGTTAAGCACAACTCTACTCTAATTTTATTAGTCAATACATAAATTGACCTTCTCGATACACGTATCACAGAAACCTGTCTCAAAATTGATAATTAATATTAATATTAATTAAAAAAAAATTATTCGCAAATTTTGGATTATTCGAAATCCTGGGTTATCACATGGAATATCTGATGGAGGAACCTGTGTTTGGGTGTCTGTAATATGTGGCTCTACAATTTCTCCTTGGGACTCTACGATGGGGCTAGAGTCAGTGATCCTAGAGATGATGGGAGTTGGGATCAATATGAAGTTTGGAATATCTGGTTCATCAATTACATAATTTTGGGATTCTGTAACTGGGAGTTGACTTGGTGGATTCAGAACTACTTCCAACCATCTTGGAAATTCCTAAAATTGGCTTGAAAAAGATAGTGGATAATGGTTTACTCTGAAAAGGATTGGGATAGATAATACCTCAAGCACTACCCTTGAGGAGGGTTCATTTGTGATGAGCTTCTTGGCAAATTTGAAGGTGCCTGGAAATTCATGAGCCAACACAATGATGGTTGGATATTCTTTGAAGCTCCAAAACATGTGGTTCCATGAGTTTAGGATTTGGGCTTGATGATAAGGCATCATGGGAAAGTAAGAGAACATCTTATTGTAGAGATAACTTCTATAACCATCATTGCCCACATCTGTGATCTCAAGGTCGTCGTCATCTTCTTATCCCTTTCCTTTACTATCTTCTTTTGGGGATTCCAGTATCTCAATGACTTCATTTTGTTCTTGCTCTGGTTCTCCCTCATTTCCTGTAGGAGCGGCTTCTTCTGTAAAGGGGATATCATGAGGCTCCCCCTTAATTTGATCATCCATTTGCAGGACTAATGGCTCCCCCTCAGCTGGAGCATTTTCTTGAATGAGAGCTTCAGGCATCTCCCCCTCAACTGGAGCATTGTCCTCTTGGCTTTCTTTGGACAGTTCCTTTTTAGTAGTCATTCGCTTGTCTTCCTCCTTGAGCACTCCTTCATTGACAAGGATATATTTCTTGACCAGTTTTCTCCTTGGTTTTCTGGGTTGAGCCATAGCCTCAAGACTTTCTTCAGCTCTGTCCTGTTGATCAGCCAGAATATCAGGTGTGGCAGCTCCCTTGCTCGAGGTGTTTGGTCTGGTCTCTACGATCAGTAGAGACTCTACGATTGAAGAGATAGATGGCTTTTTGGGTTTGTGGCTGATCTTATTCTTCTTCAGCAGCTGAGATATGGTAGCTCTATTTTCTTTTGCCTCAGCCTACATTAGCTTCTTTCTCAGGATCCTTAGAGTCTCAATGTCAAAGGACTCCACATGTTTATCAGTTGTTGATCCCTGGGGTTCTTCTACTATTCTAGCCTTTATCTTTCTCTTGCCCTTGCTCTTTCTAATCAGGGTAGTGGGTTCTTCTTTATTTGTTTCTTCTTCTTCTTCTTCTCCTTCAGTTTCACTGACAACTGACATATTTCCTGGCACTCCTGATTCCCTTATTTCACCAGTTCTTCCACTGGATTCAGACATCATCCGCACATTTTCAGCTGGATTCATTTCATAGTTTTTGAATAGTTGTTGGGTCATTCTCCTATTTGGATTAATGGCTTCTCCTTCGTCGTCCTTAATCTTATCACCCAAAGAAGCTTGTAGGATGATGCTTATAAATCACCCGTAGAGCATCTTTTGAGAGCTCTTTGTCTTCTTTGAGCTGATTAACCACTTCCCAATCCATTCAAGCAATAGAGCCCCATAGTTGAGTTGTATTTCATAACATATGGCAGTCAGGAGCTTGAGTTGCACCTCATTTACAGAGTCATGACCAGAGCTCTTGCAACATATACATTTTTCAACAATATCAGCTAGAAATTCATACCTCTGGGGAAACTCCTTCTTGTATCCTTTGATAGAGGGTGATTTCTTGTGATGCATCTTTTTGAGTCCCTTATGGAAGTCTATGCCATCTATGGATGTCCTCAGCCTTTAGTCTGATTTCTACGTTCCTAACTTTCGCAGTGATGGTGTTGTTTTCAAATACACCATTATTGTAGAATTCTTTTACCAGCTTCGGGTAGATCAATGTGTCTGTACCCAAATCTTCTTCGAGGCCCGCCTTCTTCAGTAACAAAAGAGTTTTTTGAAAATTGGGTTCAACTATTTTGAACTCGTCAAATTAGAGTCTATAGCCGAAGATAACACTGGAAGCCGCCATTGATTTTCTTGCAAGAAGTATGATTGACTGAGCTTTCTTCTGATTTAGGGTTTCTATTTTGAAAGAGGATGAGAGAGATAATCTTTTGAACTTCTGATTTGAAAAAGGCACTTTCAAATAGTACATGTAACTTCCCTCTCTCTATTTTACTTAGTGGGACAGGTGTCGAATTATGCTTGGCTCTACGAATTTGACTGAGAAGGATTGTACTGATTTGCCCTTAGCTCTTGCAGAGCTGATGTATCCTTAGGGAACTACGATCGTTGAGGTAGCTTTTGTGATCGTTGAGTCTGTTTTGCATTCGTTGAGTTTGAACTACGATCATTGATTATGTCTAGCAATCGTCGTGTCTGAGCTACGATCGTCAAGTCTGTCCAGCATTCGTCGAGTCTGTTCCAGCAATTATCGTGTCTAAACTACGATCGTCGAGTCTGACCGAATCCTTGTGATGAGTTTTTTTTTTGACTTAGCATTCTTTTAAGGTAGCTCAGGAAGGGCCAACCTCTTGGTGTGAGTCAAGGGTTAGGTTTGTTCCTGAGGCACTTATCAGAGAGATTGTTTTGTTTTGAAACTTATCATCACAGGATGCTCCTCTTGATGATGGGGTTCTGCTATCGTTGAGTCTGCACTACGATGGTTGAGTCTATGCTACGATCATTTTATTTCATGTCACTTCAGCTCTACGATCATGGACTTCCCTTGATTATGTCTACGATTTCAACCATTGCCTTTGTATCTGTATAGTTAGCACATACTAGAGCATAAATTTCATGGTTGTAAATTAAGCATTCCTAGCTCACTTATTAACTTGTTAAACCTAGATTCATCTCGAGGTTTTGTAAAAACATCAGCAAGTTGATTTTCAGTAGGGATATACTGTAACGATATAGTTCCATTTTGCACATGATCCCTAATGAAGTGATACCTTATTTCTATATGCTTAGTCCTAGAATGCATAACAGGATTATGAGTTATTTTCTATGGCACTTGTGTTATCACAGTGAATGGGAATGGATTTGAAATCAAACCCATAATCAACTAGCTAATTTTTCATCCATAGGATCTGAGCACAGCAGCTGCCAGCAACAATGTATTCAGCTTCTACAGTTGACGTAGATACTGAGTTTTTCTTTTTGCTAAACCAGGACACAAGTCTATTTCCTAGCCTGGTACTCTTTATATCTATTTTGTAGCCTGCAAAATCAGCATCTGTGTATCCTGTTAGTTCAAATGAGGATTCCTTGGGGTACCAAAGCCCCAAGTAAGGTGTACCTTTGAGATACCTAAAAATCTTCTTTACTGCAGATAAATGTGATTCTTTAGGGTTAGCCTGAAATCTAGCACATATGCATGTTACAAACATTATGTCTGGTCTACTGGCAGTTAGATATAAAAGAGAGCCTATCATACCCCTGTATCTAGTTACATCAATACTTTTACCTTTTTCATCTTTGTCAAGTTTGGTTACAAGAGCAATTGGGGTTTTCATGGTAGAGGCTGATTCCATGCCATACTTCTTAAGTAAATATTTGATGTACTTGGCTTGGTTTATGAAGATTCCTTCATCAGTATGCTTTACTTGCAGTCCAAGGAAGAAATTCAACTCACCCATCATTCTCATTTCAAACTTGTTTTGCATTAGCTTGGAGAATCTCTTGCATAACTTTTCATCAGTAGAACCAAAAATAATATCATCAACATATATTTTAACCAATAAGACTGTCTTTATGCTTTCTAAGAAATAATGTGGTATCTACTCTACCTCTAGTGAACTAATTTTCAATCAGGAAGTTAGTTAGTGTTTCATACAATGCTTTAGTTGCTTGTTTAAGACCATATAAGGCTTTGTCTAATATATAAACATAATTGGAAAGAGATAAATTGATGAAACCTGGAGGTTGCTTTACATAGACTTCTTCATAAAGTTCTCCATTCAGGAATGCACTTTTGGCATCCATCTGGAAGACCTTGAACTTCATGTGAGTAGCAAAGGCAAGAAAGATTCTGATGGCTTCTAGTTTGGCAACAGGTGCAAATATCTCATCATAGTCAATGCCTTCTTCCTGAGAGTATCCCTTGGCCATTAATCTTGCCTTGTTCCTGGTTATTACTCCATCTTCATCCATCTTGTTTCTGAAGACCCATTTGGTTCCAATGACAGGATGACTCTTTGGTCTTGGTACCAATCTCTATACTTTGCTTTTTTCAAATTGGTTGAGTTCTTCCTGCATGGCTTCTATCCAGCTGGAGTCTTCCGTAGCATCCTCTATCTTCTTTGGTTCCATTTGTGACAGAAAGCTTAGATAAAATCATTCATTTTGGGTGGCAGCTCTTGTTTTGACTCTTGCACTTGGATTTCTAATGATTAGATCTTGAGTGTGATCTCTTGCCCATCTATTTTCGGTTTGAACATCTGTCCTGATACCTTCTTGTCTTAAATTTTCAAGATCTATTTCTTCTTCTTGGTGTGGAGGTTCGTTGTCTTGCATAGACCTCTCTACGATCTCATTTTCTTGTTCAATGATTTTACCATCTGGTACTACGATCGTAGTGTTGAGCTCGACGACTTCATTCGTAGTGTATGCACTATCGGTCGTAGTGTCTTGAAGCACTGTTTTGTCTAAGTCTGTTTCATCAAAGATGATATGAATCGAGACTTCAACACTCAGTGTCTTCTTGTTGAACACTATTTAGGCCTTACTGTCTGTGGCATATCCAAGAAAGATTCATTCGGCTGACTTGGGTTGAAATTTTGTCAAGTACTGCTTCCCATTGTTGAGAATGTAGCATGCACAGCCGAATACATGAAAGTAGCTGACACTTGGCTTTCTTCCTTTCCATTGTTCGTCGGGTGTCTTCTTGATCGTAAAGTATATCAGTGATCTATTCTGCGTGTAACATGTAGTGTTGACAGCTTCTGCCCAGAAGTATTCAGGTAGATGAGCTACTGCTAGTAGAGTTCTTCTAGCCTCTATCAAAGTTCTGTTCTTTCTTTCATCTACTCCATTTTGTTGAGGATTTCATGGAGCTGAGAAGTTATGACTGATGCCATTGTCTGCGCAGAACTAGTCCATTTCTGAGAAGTCGAATTCTCTTCCATGATCAATCCTTATAGCCTTGATTTTCTCTCCTTTCTCGTTCATCACCAATCTGAACATCTTGATCAATTGGGAGCTCATTTAATCCTTTAAGGTTAGGAAGAATACCCATGTGAATCTGGTGTAGTCGTCGATTATAACAAGAGAGTATCTTTTCCCTCCAAGACTTTTTGTTGGAATTGGTCATAAATAGATCCATGTGGAGCAACTGCAAGGGGTTGTCGATTGAGTTGGCAGTTTTGCTCTTGAATGAGCTTCTGGTTTGCTTTCCAAGCTGACAGGCATTACATGGCCTTTCTTTTATGAAGTTGAACTTAGGTAGGCCTGCAATGAGATCTTTTGATGCCAGTTTAGACATGTTTTTGAAGTTTAAGTGGGACAACTGTCTATTCCATAGCCAGCTCATTTCTTCAGATGCTTTTGCCAGAAAACATATTGTCTCGTCTGAGCTTAGTTGACCAAAATCCACTGTGTAGACATTTCCTTCTCTTTTCCCGGTTAGCTTTATAGCAGATGTGTTCAAATCTCTAACTTGACACTGGTTGTTGAGGAATGTTACTTGATGACCCTTGTCGCAGAGTTGGCCAATGCTTAGAAGGTTGTGTTGGAGACCTTCCACATATGCCACTTTGCTGAAAGATATTGCACCATTAACAGCTGAGCCATATCCTGTTGTCTTGCCCGAGCCATTGTCTCCAAAGATGACTGAGAGACCCTCCTTCTCTATGTAGTTAGACAGAAGGGCTTTGTTCCCAGTCACGTGTCTTCAGCATCCACTGTCCAGATACTAGGTTGTGATCGTGGAGCTCTTTTCCTGTCATAACATTGAACCTTCATTTTGGTAACCATATTTGCATGGGTCCTATATTGTTAGTGCCCTTGGGGACCCAAATCTGTTTGATCTTGGGTCTCACATGCATGGAATTATAATAGCATCTTACAACCTTGTGGCCAACTCTATTACACACAAAACACTTAGTATGATACATGCGTGTGTGTGTGTGAGAGTTCATTCTCCATTTGGACTTTTGTGGTTTTTTAGTCATTCTTCTATTAAACAGATTTTCCTTCTTCCACATGTCCTTGGGTCTCATGAAATGTGAAAAGTGTATCTTACCTCTACTGTACCTTCCTAGTTGGCTCGTAGAGTTGGTTTAATTTAACTCTACGATCCTTAGAGTTTGGTGGGTAGAGGATTGGTTACTCTTCTCTTTTCTGAAGCCCAGGCCAGCATGAGATCCTTTACTCCTTGGTGTATGGATGGAAACAGTAGAACAAGGTTGGACTGGTTCTTCCTTCTGTGAGAATTTCACAAAGGTAATGCTTCTACTAAAACTTGAGGCATTACTAATGCTAGTTTCCTTTGTCTTTTCCACACACGGCTCTAAGATGGATTCCCCAAAGCCTAAGCCTATTCTGTCAAAAGTACTTCTCTGACTGGAGAGCAGGGAGTCCATGGATGATGAGGATTTGTTCCATGTAGAGATAGTTTTTTCTAGTTCCTCAATTTTAGAGGTTAGATTGGACTCTTTTAGTGCATTGAGTTCATTAGTTTGTTTTAAGATCTCATTCTCAGCCTCAAGCTTGGAGAGAAGGTTAACACTTAGAAGAGCTATTTCTAGCTCTTCTTGAACTTTCTTTTTCTCCTCTTGAAGAAGTGAATGATCCTTAGACAGAACTCTGAACACTTCATGTATTGATGTAGATCATTTGTTATGCCATGAGGTGCAGTTCTCAAATCATTAATGTCTACATCAGGAGAGCTGAAATTAAATACCTCATCAAGACTTACTTCATGTATGTTGGAGTTTAGTTTGTCCTTTATATGTTTGGTCATTAGGCACAAATTAGCCATTTATGGTTCTTTATCATCTCCAGATTCAGGATTGGAGTCATTGTCTGAATCACTCCACGATCCTCTAGCTACCAGGCCTTTGTCTCTCTTCTGAGGCCTTTTGTTTCCTTTGTATTCCTTCTTTGCATGTGATTTCTTCTTTAGTTCTTCTTTGAGAGGTTTGTTGCAGTTGGCAATGAAGGTGCTTCGTGGTGGTTGATCATGTCTGTATATATATATTTACAGTTTTTATATATATACATGATAACTGCTTTAATATCAATTGCGACATCATGTGAGCCTAGGAATCATGTGATCACTGATTCAGTCTACTGGATCTAGATTTGGTTCCCGTGATGGACATTTTCAGCTGTAAGCAGCTTATAAATTTATTTACGGTGTTCAGATTTCCTCAGATGGTTTTCATACCCACGAGGAGTTCGGCACTATTTTGTACATTATTTTATCAAAGATGCTTCGCATCTCGGAAAAATTAAAAACAATCAAGCCAAACACTTAATAAAAATGGGAGTGTAAAAGGTCTCAATTACTATTGAGCACACGGGTTTGAAAAATCTCTTTTCTAAAACATCACTGTCATATCTTGTTTAAACTGAATTTTTACACATTTTCAAACTCTGTGTATATAGGTGCGAACGAGGCCTTGCACTACTTCTAAATAATGCCCGCATAACACGGATGTCGGGGGTGCCTAACATCTTCCCTCTGCATAATCAAGTCCTCGAACCCTAATGAATCTTGATTTCTTCGACCCGTTTAGCAATGTCACATCACTGGGTCAATTTGCAAACCTTTTCTCGGTTGTGTTGGTCCAACCATAACAAAAACCAACTAGCGACTCTTAATAGTCCATCGTCGACATGATACATGTCAAACCTTTTTCACTTGTTTTTTCAAACAAATCTCACCTAACATGAGAACACCAAAGAATAAGTAACGGAAAGGGACAAATAAAAATCTCGACGTCGACAGGTGGCGACTCTGCTGGGGATCTAGTAAGATGACTTAAGCCGCTATGACAAGCTTTTCAAAATAGTTATATGCTTATGTGTGAATATTGCATTTACATTTATGATGAATGTGTATGAATGCATATATTTTTTCGCGCTTAATGCTTTACACTATATTTGCTTGTGATATTAGTGCTTCACACATGTCATCATTTTCATAAACGGTGAGACACGTTGTACGTGATTGTATGTTGTGTGGTTCCTCCACCAGGAGGCTATCATGTCGGTGTTTGATTACTGGACTCGTAGGAAGACTAATTCCAACGAGGCTCAGGAAAGGCACCACCCAAATTCACTCCAGTTGAAAGACCGGATTAACTTCCCGTCAAGTAAATTGCGATAATTTGGGAACCTTCATGCCAAAAAGTCGCAAGAGTAACCTAAGATAGGTCAGCCTCTGATAAACCAAACACGGAGGAAAGTCTCTTCATGCTTTCTCATTTTAAATTACTTGTAAAGTCAATTACTTGTAATTTCATTCCATATTCATCTCCATGTAATGAGAAATATGAAGAAACATGTGTACATAGATATTTAAATTAACATGTTATCACAAACAGCTAACATCCGCCTTGCAGGATAATATTCCTAGAACGGATACATAACATGTAAACATTTACACATTCCCTAAAGACTAAACTACGCAAGTCTTTTGCAAGGAATCAATCGGACCTATTACCCGATCAAAATCCAAAAAGGCCACGAGCCTACAGTCAACTATGTCGTCGTCAGACCAGACTGATCTAAATCCAGTTTCGCGCAAAGAATTTGACGGCTTAAGTAAACAAATCACATATTTGGTTGTTCTGCTTAAAGAACTACACTAGTCTACTCAGGGTACGAGGATACCCACACACGATGAATCCTCTACACAAGGAGGAACCCAAGGTCCTGATAAAGCTATTACAGAACCTGAACTTTAATTGGATACGACCAATAAAATTCATGATATCACCCATTTCAAAGGAGAACCTGACACCGGTGAAATCAGGAAGAAAGTCCTTCAAATGGAAGAAACCCTTCGTGCAATCAAAGGAATTGGAGCACACTAAAGTGTTTCATATGTTGATCTTTGTATATTCCCTGGGGTTCATTATCAAGAAAAATTTAAAACTCCTGACTTCAAAAAATATGATGGGTTAGGAGATCCTTATACACATAGTTGGGAAGAGCTAGCTCATGCCTTCCCTACTCAATATAGCTTCCAATCTCAGATGGCTCCTGACTGGTACCAGATTACCAAGGTCAAGAAATAGTCCAAGGAGTCTTTCAAAGAGTATGCTCAAAGGTGGAGGCGCCTTGCTGTTCAAGTTATTCCTTCCATGACGGAGTCAGAAATGGTCATGACCTTCATAGACATACAAGAATCTCCTTTCTATGAAAGAATCTTAGCTGGCATTGGTAAACCATTTTCTGAAATGATTAAACATGGGGAGATGGCTGAGATGGGATTGAAGTCAGGAAAAATTCAAGACCTAGCTGTGACGACCCCAAATCCAGGTACTTGAAACCCGAACTTGGTGTTTCACGATACCATTTCAATAAGCTGAATAATGCAATAATAATATTACATTCAAACTTAATTTACATACATCAAAGTTTACTCCCCAAGTACGAGACCTTCAAATACTTTCCATACGATACCTGAATAGATACCAATACTGACTATAACCATTAACTCATAATATAACTCATTCGAACAGCTTTCCTTTCTCCTTGTTCGTGCCTGAGCCTTCAGGTTGCTCATACATAACTGAAAACATTTAATTTAAGCAAGGATGAGCATTTGAGTGCTCAGCAAGTAATAGCAATTATATATATAAGCTGAAAGAATATAAGTATTCTTTTTACATAACACTTCTACAACGAATTGAAAGTTGTGAAGTAATCTGTACTGTTAAAAAATTCACATAATAACTCTCTTTCAAATTCTTTAAATTTGGCTCTGGCTCTACCCTTGAATAGGGTTTAAGAAACATACTATGAACATTCTTTTTCATTTTCGAAAAAGTTTAGCAGAAATCCATCTTCAAACCGTCATAACCTATGGACACGAAGGGTGATCAGCCCCGTTGTACCTTGTATTAATCAATACTACATAACTTGAACGAAATTCATCTCTCACTCTATCCGCCTTGGGCGCAAAAATTTCCCATATAGAAATGTTCATACATGTCTGGTTCCAAACCCGAAGGTTTTTAATCTTGCTCAACAATAATATGTAGTTCAACATATATGTATATACGGGTAATTGACAAAGGTGTATCAACATGTGAATAAATGTCATGATTATCCAAGTGGGGACACTTGTATAACCATTTAGAAATCAATGAACAAAATATATATCTGAATTAACATGTTGATAATCAAAGCGTACAAAATCTGTACAGGAATAGAATAATTCTGAAACATTCTTACTCATGTCCATTGCATAAAGGAAATGCAAAGGTAGGATACTTGCCTGATTCGCTGATTACAAATCTCAACTTAGGTTTTATCTCTTTATCACAACCTATCAATAATCAGATCATTCGTTCGATTAGAACAATATATCTTAACACATAGTACTGTCTATTACAGTCAACACGTAGTCTAATCACATAATCACAGTGATCATACTTTTAGTTCTTATTCTATACTTGAAATATTTTTATACATTTTTCAAATATCTCATCCATGCTCTTATAGTAGCCTTTTCTTTCTTTTATAAGGTCTGACATTTGTCGGCGTACCGACAGCTTTATCGGGTAAATACTGAGTCTAAGACTCTTATTCTATACCTCAACATCTGTAAATATCAGACATCTTATTTTTAATCATTTTCAAAATTTTCAGAAATTGAAAAATTTAAAATAATTCAAATCTGTCACTAAAAGGGCCTATAGTGATATAACCGTTACTATAGGTGTTTTTCAAAACTTCATAACTTCATAATCGGTTCTCAAGCCAGCTAGTTTGGCCGGCTATAACTTTCAAATATCGGAATCATAATTAAATGATTTAAACATTAAACAATTTCATTATCATTAATAGTTTAATTAATACTAAACTATTAATGAAACCATTGCCAAAATATAAAAGTTATTTATAATAATACAAACTATTTTTAAAATATTTATATTACCCTTAAATGATTTTTAAAACAATAAAAATTATTACCATTAATATTTAAATATTAATGTACTATTTATCCAAATATTAAAAGTCATTAATTATAACTTAAAATATTTTTAAATCCTTAAGTCTTTAAATGGTTTTTAAATAAATAAAATCATTTTTAAACTATTTATTTAATAATAATTATTAAATAAACTAAATATCATTGACATTATCTTAATATCATAAATATTTAATTATTAATGAAATTATCATTTAAATATTAAAAGTTATATTTTATAACTTAAAATATTTTTAAATACCTTATTTTCATTTAAAATAATTTTTATAATATTAAAATCATTTTTAAACTAAATTATTTAATATAATCATTAAATAACTTTAATATCATTAATAATAATTAATTAATGAAATTCATCACAAAATATTAAAAGTTATCACAAATAACTCATTTACATAATCAATTCCAAGCCAAAATAAACATAGTAAACTAACTAGTTTATTACTCCCTCCGTCCCAAGATAAAAATCCTGGTGGACTTTTCGCGCATATTAAGAAGAGGAATAAAATGACAAAATTATCCATAATAATGTCATTAAATATGGAGAGAGAATTAGAATAAGAAAAGTATAAGATATTTAATGTTACGGGCATAATAGGAAAAAATGTGTAAAAGTTTGGTTATTAAAAGAAAATGGACATTTAATATGGGACAACCCAAAATAGTAATAAGGACTTTTATCCTGGGACGGAGGGAGTAACAAACTAACTAAACTTCAAAAATTCAAACTTTAACTAACAATTAAATACATTACAAAAATTAAATAAGAAACATACCCGGAAATATGAATTCCACAAATTGAATACGCACTTTCATGCCAAAATTACCCAATTCGGTTTCATTAGGTAGCCCAAACAGTGCGTCAAAAGTGGACGTTCATAACAGTTTTTAATTTCGTTTCAGCTTTACCCTCTCTCGCTAAAAAAGTCATAACTTTTTCGTTTCAAAACATTTTTGAGCGATTCTTGAGCCCACGCGAAGCTAACTTCTGGGGCTACAACTTTTATTCTTTGACTATTTCCAAATTCAAAACACAGAATTCCGGAAAATTCGTTCAAGGTGACTGCCCCGAGTTGGTTAGACAGTTTTGACGCGACTACTTTGAATGGTCATAACTCTTTGCTCCGAAGTCAGAATTAGTCCGTTCCGGAGTCTATAGAAAGGTAATTCAGTGTACTATAACATACCAAAAGCCCATAAGGTTTTGGAAACATTAACTGATCGAAACAGTGTCCCGAATAGTACATCCCGCTGCTGACTTTCAGTTTTGAGAAATTTGACACATTTCCTTCCAATCACCGTAATTCCCTCATCCGAGGTCGGAATGAGGTCATTCCAAAGCCTATGGATTCCTAACTCAGTGCACTACAACATATCAAAAGCCCAGACCTTTTAAAGCAAAAAAGTGGACGAGAATGCCCCCATTACAGACTGCCCAAAAACAGTTTATCATGATCGGTCAACCATGTTTGACCATCTATAACTTCTAATCTATATATGATATGGACTTGATTCTTTTTACAGATTAAAGACCATATAACAAGCTACACATAACAACTTAAAAACAACAAAAATCATGATCGATCAATGATCTATAAGCTCTGACATTTGACGAAAAATCACAGAAATGAAATTTTCCAAATTTCTTAAATCTTCAAATTCGTGTACTTTGATGTTACGGGTCTTTGATTTATCAACCCATATCATCAATTAACATCCTATTACACAACTTTAAACAATCAATTGCATCAAATAACATCGAATCAAGGGATTTCTAGGTTTAGTGTTCTTATACCTTTTTGCCAAAAAGGGTATTTTGGTCATTTCACATATAATTTCAAGGGCAATCTTGTACAAGGCAATTAAATGTAATATTTAATCACTAGATTTAATTCTTACAATTTACCAATTAACTTCAATCCTTTGGTAAATTAAAACACTTATACAATAACATTGAAATTAAACCCGGTAATTAAAATTAGGGTTCTATAATTAAGATTTCTTAACGTCATCAATTAGGGTTTTTAATTGACCATTGGGGTTCTTTAATTATCTGTGTATGTTACTAACATAGTCGTTATGGTTTCTAACTTCAACCGGTTAAGGTTATAATAATTAGGGTTTGTCCTAATTAGTGACGTACAACAGTAATTAGGGTTTCTTCTAATTACCGATATTCTTATACACAGTAACTTCATATACATAGTCACTACTCAGTCATATCTCATAACTGAGTTTAATAATTAGGGTTTCACAGCATGGTAATATGCTATGACCTAATTGACCGTCATTGCTCAATATTATCTGTCCGCACATACACAATACATAATTATGGTACTGTAAAATTATAATATAATATTATTATTCTCATCTCTTGATCACAATCCCAATCCAGGGTTTGGATCTCATATCTGACTTATTCTTCGTACACAGCATCAATAATCAAGTTAAAATAATTAACTTAAATATTCTGAACAATTCATATAATAAAATATTATTATATAAATCTAATTATCACTTCATATATTATTTCCAATCATGTTTTCATGGAAAATAATTAATAAAAACATTCCGACTTACAGAAATTTATTACCATATAATTTGTGGTAATTAATAATTCCAAAATTATTTCTAATTTTTCAAGAAATAAATATATTCGCATTTATCGTTCACTTTACTTGACACTTAGTCTCGTCATTAAATAAAAAAAAATTATACGCAAAATTTCTTATTTATTTTATATAGAAAATCTCGGGTTATTACACTAGCTACCTGATGAGTAGGTTTTATACCTATGAATTTGATATTATTAAACTTAATTATTGTTATATTTAATTGTTTTTTAGGATCTTTTTATGTGTTTTGTGTTTATTTGTTGTAGGTTGGAGCTGGAGGGACAAATTGGTCATTTCAGAGAAGAAAAAGGTCAAAAATCATGAAAATTAAAGCTGAGTGACATTTCTGTAAATATGAGGTCCTGGCCAAGCGCCTAGGCGCTTGAAATTGCCCTATGATGAGCGCCTAGGCGCTCTAGTGCGTAGAAAGGTGCGTTTTGCAGCTGTCAAGTGGGTTTTTGAAGCCAAATAGGAGTCTGAATGAGGGTTGAGACCAATACAAGTAGGAGAGGACTCTAGAAAAGGAAGAGGACGAATTTTGCAAGGAATTAATCAATTCTTCAAGAGATTTGCAGAGAGAACAAGGAAGAAAAGCACGAAGGAGAACTGCAAGGGCTAAAGATCTAAGAGAGAGTATTGGAGCAAATTCAGAGTTTCTTCTTCTCTTCTCTAGTTTTATCTTTTGTAACTATCTGGGATGTTTGGATTATTTATCTGGATGATGTTTTTCTTTATTATTATCATGAACTAAATTTTAATTAAGATTGCAACGGAACTTGGTATGTAGTTTAAATTGCAAGCTTCCCATTGAATGAAAGTTAGTTTTTATTGAATTGTTTATTATATCTTATGCTTATTGATTAATTGTTTGGCCAACAATTACTGTGATAATCTATATAAAATTGGAAGATGAAGTATAGATTGAGATCTGGATATGATAACATCTGTTCATATAATCTGAATAGGGTTAATATGATTAGCGTGTAGGATAGGAATATACCTATGTGTCTTTTGTATCCATTGAAAGAATTTGTGCGTATACCCTAATTAACTTGATTCACATAGGAATATAGTGAGTTGATTAACTAGGGTGTTACTTATAATTCCGCATCTTAAAGATTGGATTTAGGAGGATTTGTTCACGTGTCTTTGGAAGAAGTGCGTGAATATTCATAAAGCATTCTTGGATAATGATTCATATTAATTAATTTATTTTAAATGGGAAGTAAGTTAGTTTAAATAAAATACCAAGGGAAGTTGTAATCTTAACCTGTTAAATCTGCAGTTATTCTTGTGAAATTTTGATTTTTAATCATTAGTTTCGTTAAGTTTAAATTTCAAATCATAAACAAAATTTTCTTAGTTTAAAATAGGATTAATTGCATTAGAATTAGTAATTGATAAATATTAGTCTATTTCCTCGTGGGAACGATATCCTTGCTTGCTGAATATTACAATTGAACGCGTATACTTGCGTGGTAAAGTGCTATTAAAAATTTAGGCAACAAGTTTTTGGCGTCGTTGCCGGGGAAATTAGTTTAATATTTTGTCATTATTGATTTTATAGCGTTAATCTTAATTTAAACTTTTTTTCTATTCTGTTCTATTCAGGTGCTTTTGACTAGTTTATGCAAACGCGATCGAAGAAGCCAGATTTATTGCCTCACGAGGACGACTTCGAGAAAAGATTTCAGCGGTTGCGTAAGTGGGTTAAGGAAACCAAAGAAGCATTTGATAAGGAAGATACTATGGCTGAAGAAGAGCAAAAAGCGCTGCGGGATTATGCTACACCGCGGGTTACTGAAATTCAGTCGAGTATTACGAGACCTGCCATTACTGCTACAAGTTTTGAGATAAAACCGGGGACAATACAGATGATTCAAAATTCATGTCAGTTTGGAGGGTTACCAAACGATGATCCGAACGATCACATAGTCAGCTTTATAGAAATCTGCGATACTTTCAAGTACAATAATGTGTCAGAGGATGCAATAAGGCTAAGGCTATTTCCATTTACTCTCAGAGATAAGGCTAAGAGTTGGCTCCATTCACTACCACCAGGCTCGATCACTACATGGAATGATCTAGCCCAGAAATTTCTTGCAAAGTTTTTCCCGCCTGCAAAAACAGCAAAGTTGCGGAACGATATCTTCTCTTTCGTTCAGCACGATTCAGAATCACTATATGAAGCTTGGGAGAGATTCAAGGATTCATTGCGAAAAATGTCCACACCATGGGATTCCTAAATGGCTTCAGGTGCAAACTTTTTATAACGGTTTATTCAGCACAGTGAGATCGAGTATAGATGCTGCAGCAGGAGGAGCTATTATGGCCAAGAATTGTGATGAGGGATATCAGTTGCTTGAAACCATGGCAGCTAATAATTATCAATGGCCAACAACAAGAACAACTCCGCCAAGGACAGTCGGGGTGTATGAAGTGGATGCGATGACAGCATTGTCAGCTCAAATGACAGCTCAGATTTCTGCTCTTACAAAGAAGATAGATTCACTTGGGGTACAACCAGTTCAGAAAATGGAAACGATATGTGAAATATGTGCGGGTAACCACTCAAGTGATCAATGTGCAATAAATCCTGAATCAGTCCATTTTGTTTCCAATTATAACAGGCAGCAGGGCAGTTATTCAAACAACTACAATTCAGGAGTGAGAAACCACCCGAATTTTTCTTGGAGTAATAATCAGTCACATGCTCAAACTCCAAGGCAAACATATCCACCTGGATTTCAGTCACAGCAACAAACTCAACAACCTGATAAGTTATCACAAATGGAAGAATTGCTGGAAAGATTTGCAACTCAGTTGGAAACCACAACGAAAAACCAATCAGCTGCAATAAAGAATCTTGAGAATCAAATGGGGCAAATGGCTAATGCTTTGAATACTAGAATTCCAGGTTCTTTACCTAGTGATACGGAGAAAAATCCAAGGAATGATGGAAATGAGCACTGTAAGGCAGTTACACTCAGAAGCGGGAAGGAGTTGACTACAGATTTGGACGGACACAAGAAAGTAATTTCTGCTGAGGATGGTGAACAAGAGAGTGGAAATTCGGAAAGTAAATCTGGGGAAAAAGTTGTTGACAAGGCAACAAAACAACAAGAAGATAAGCAAACAACAGTTGTACCACCTGTGCCGTTTCCTCAAAGATTTCAAAAGCAGAAATTAAATCGACAATTTTCAAAATTTTAAGAAGTGTTCAAAAAGCTGCAAATCAACATTCCATTCGCAGATGCTTTAGAACAAATGCCTAGTTATGCAAAATTTATGAAAGATATTTTAGCAAGAAAAAGGAAGCTAGGGGAGTTCGAAACAGTAGCATTGACAGAAGAATGTAGCGCAATTCTGCAAAGAAAGTTACCACCGAAGTTGAAGGATCCGGGTAGCTTTACAATACCGTGCACGATTGGGCCCCAGTTCTTTAACAGATATTTGTGTGATTTGGGGGCAAGTATTAACTTGATGCCACTTTCGATCTACACTCAGTTGGGATTACCAGCCCCAAAGCCAACAAATATATCTCTACAGCTCGCAGATAGATCAGTGACATACCCTAAGGGCATTGTGGAAGACATATTAGTGAAGGTGGACAAATTCATATTTCCAGCAGACTTCATTGTGTTGGACTACGAAGAGGATAAAGACATACCCATTATCCTTGGAAGACCGTTTTTAGCCACTGGAAGGACATTAATTGATGTACAAAAGGGAGAGTTAATAATGAAAGTTCAAGATGAAGAAGTAACTTTTAATGTTTTCAAGGCTATGAAATTTCCGAAGGAAGAGGAAGAGTGCTTAAGAGTTGATCTAATTGAAGAAGCAACTGAAGAGGTATTTGGTGAATCTGTGATTGAAAACCATCTTGAAACCGCATTGGTTAGTGAAAAATTATTTGATGATTCAATGGTGATAGAATGGGTCCAAATGCTAGATTCAACTCCGAAGTTCACACGATGTCTACAAAAATTTGAACCTCTGGATTATCGGGGAAAGCTAGATGAAAAGGTGACATCATCCGTTGAGGAACCGCCTACCTTGGAACTTAAGCCATTGCCTAACCACCTCCGGTACACCTACCTTGGTTCTTCTTCCTCCTTGCCAGTCATTATTTCTGCATCACTTGACAAGGTTCAAGAAGAAAAGCTACTAAGGGTACTTCGACAATACAAGACTGCTCTTGGATGGACTATTGCAGATATCAAGGGGATAAGCCCATCAATTTGTATGCATAAGATTTTGTTGGAAGACGAAGCGAAACCAACTATTGAACAACAACGAAGACTCAATCCCATCATGAAGGAAGTTGTTAAAAAGGAAATCATTAAATGGTTGGATGCTGGAATTATCTACCCTATCTCAGATAGCTCATGGGTAAGTCCGGTTCAATGCGTGCCAAAGAAAGGGGGAATGACAGTAGTTGCGAATGAGCAGAATGAATTGATCCCAACGCGAACAGTTACTGGTTGGCGGGTGTGTATGGATTACAGGAAGTTGAATAAGGCCACTCGTAAAGACCATTTTCCTCTACCATTCATAGATCAGATGTTGGACAGGCTTGCAGGGCACGAGTATTATTGCCTCTTGGATGGATACTCGGGCTATAACCAGATTGCCATTGCACCCGAGGATCAGGAGAAAACAACATTCACATGCCCATATGGCACCTTTGCTTTTCGCAGAATGTCTTTTGGGTTATGTAATGCGCCAGCGACGTTTCAACGGTGTATGATGGCTATTTTTTCAGATATGGTTGAACAAAATCTTGAGGTATTTATGGATGATTTTTCAGTTTTTGGGGATTCATTTGATTATTGTTTGGAAAATCTCACACTCGTGCTAAAACGGTGTATGGAAACAAATTTGGTTTTAAACTGGGAGAAATGTCATTTTATGGTGCAAGAGGGGATAATCTTGGGTCACCGAGTATCATCAAAAGGAATTGAGGTTGATAGAGCAAAAATCGAAACCAATGAGAACCTGCCACCACCAATTTCTGTAAAGGGTATTCGAAGTTTCTTGGGACACGCTGGTTTCTATAGAAGATTTATAAAAGACTTCTCCAAAATCACAAAACCACTTTGTAATCTTTTGGAGAAGGATGTCCCATTCAACTTTGATCAAGCATGTCTGGAAGCTTTTGATGTGTTAAAGAAGAAATTAGTTACCGCACCTGTAATCATAGCACCAGATTGGACTATACCGTTCGAATTAATGTGTGATGCTAGCGACTATTCGATTGGTGCAGTTCTTGGCCAACGAAAGGATAAAATTTTTTATGTTATATACTATGCTAGTAAAACATTGACAGATGCTCAACTGAATTATACCACTACCGAGAAGGAGCTATTAGCAGTTGTTTATGCATTTTATAAATTTCGCTCATATTTGATTGGGACAAAGGTGATTGTGTTTACAGATCATTCGGCAATTAAGTACTTAATAGCAAAGAAAGACGCGAAGCCGAGATTAATTAGATGGGTATTATTGCTACAAGAGTTTGACTTGGAGATCCGGGACCGAAAAGGAACAGAAAATCAGGTTGCTGATCATTTATCACGGTTAGAGAATTCAGAACTAAAGAAAAATGACACAACAGTGATCAACGAATTTTTTCCAGATGAACAACTATTTGCGATAATGATGGATACACCATGTTATGCAGATTATGTAAATTTCACTGTCAGTAAGGTGTTTCCGCCAAATTTGACAAGCCAGCAGAAGAAGAAATTTCTCCATGACGTGAAACAGTATTTATGGGATGAGCCATTCTTATTTAAACAATGTGGCGATCAAGTAATAAGAAGGTGCATCCCGGAAGTTGAAATGGAGAGTATTCTATACCAATGTCATGCATCTGACTATGGTGGACATTTTGGGGGAGAAAGAACGGCAGCTAAAGTGCTTCAATGTGGATTTTTCTAGCCAACACTCTTCAAAGATGCCCGTGTGTTTTCATTAAAATGTGACAGATGCCAAAGAGTTGGTAATATATCAAAGCGACACGAGATGCCACTTAATATGATCCTGGAAGTCGAATTGTTTGATGTTTGGGGAATTGCCTTCATGGGACCATTTCCACCATCTTTCTGTAACTCCTATATACTTCTAGCGGTGGACTACGTTTCGAAGTGGGTAGAAGCTATAGCATCACCTACCAATGACGCGAAGGTTGTGATTAAGTTCATTCGGAAGAACATTTTCTCTAGATTCGGCACTCCTCGCGCAATCATTAGTGATGAAGGAACACATTTCTGTAATAAGCAGTTTTCAGCTATCCTTGCTAAATATGGAGTCACTCATAAGATAGCTACTGCTTACCATCCACAGACAAGTGGTCAAGCCGAGGTATCTAACCGAGAAGTGAAACGAATCCTCGAGAAGATAGTAAATCCTAGTCGGAAAGATTGGTCTAGCAAGTTGGACGATGCTCTATGGGCATACCGTACAGCTTACAAAACTCCGATAGGGATGTCTCCGTACAGGTTAGTTTATGGGAAGGCATGCCATCTTCCAGTTGAACTCGAACACAGTGCTTATTGGGTAATTCGGAAGTTAAACCTTGATATATCTGATGCGGGAGAGAAGTGCCTCTTACAATTGAATCAAATGGATGAGTTCAGACTCCAATCGTATGAGAATGCGAAGTTATATAAAGAAAAGATTAAGAGGTGGCATGATGAGAAAATTCTGGAAAGAAAGTTTGAAGCAGGTCAAACAGTGTTATTATACAATTCGAGGCTTAAACTGTTTCCTGGAAAGTTGAAATCTCGATGGTCTGGGCCATTTATAATCTCAAAAGTCTATCCTCATGGAGCTGTAGAAGTGGAAGACCCGTATTCAAAACGTAATTTTAAAGTCAACGGTCAAAGATTGAAGCACTACTATGGGGGTTGTTTTGATCGTGAAAAGACATCGGTTAACCTTGCCGATTAGAACAGAGGAGAAAGTCAGGCTGAAGACTATAAACCAAGCGCTAACTGGGAGGCAACCCAGGAAGTTTTATTGTTATTCGATATTTTTACTCTTATTAATTTACTTTACCATTAGTTTATTTAGTGGTTAAACTTTGCTAGTTTAGGATTTGATGCATACCTTGTTCTCTAACAGAGATTCAATTGATTGCAGGAAAGGAAAACAAGTAAAAGTTTAAGATTGGGGATATTTGACGAGGTTTGGGACAAAAGTTACATGGATCGACGTTTGGGGCGGCTAGATTCGCGTTTTCGGTTTGCCATTTACAAAGAAGTCACTTCAGAGCCAATTTGACCATAGCTCCGGATATTATTTCGTGAAACTTCAAGAATGAAAGTTGTAGATCTACTTCTCCTCTTTCCAGAACATCTTGAATCATCTAAATCGGAGTTCGGACGAAAAAGTTATGGTCATTTTCCCAAAGGACGTCAAAGTCAGTAACATTATGCAGCCCCAAGCGCCTAGGCGCTCCACTTCAAGCCATTCCAAGCGCCTAGGCGCTCAAAGTCAGTAGCTCTTTTCCAGACCAAGCGCCTAGGCGCTCCACTTCAAGCCATTCCAAGCGCCTAGGCGCTCTACACGTCCAAGAGATTCTGCAAGCCACCGCCTAGGCGCTCCAACAGTACACACAACAAGCGCCTAGGCGCTCCAATGTAAAAAAAAAAAAAAATTTAAAGCCCTAATTCGGGCAACTCCTCTCCCATTCCAAATCAAAGACTCTCTTACTCTCCTACTCCATCTCTAAACCACCACAAATCTAAACCATCATCTAATCTAGCCTAAACAACCAATCTTTCTCTCCCAAATCCTAATCAAACACTATATCCCTACCCAAACCAAAGCAACTAAGTTCCATATTGTCATCCTTCTTCACCAATTCGGGATTCCACTTGCATTCAAGCCACATCTACTTGAAGTAAGGGTTCAAAGCTCAAATTGCTCATCCAACTTTGACTTGAACATCATATTTGGCTATACCCAAGTAAGTACACAAGATTTTCTTGCAAATTATTTGGATTCACTTGGATAATAGTTAGGTTAGTACTTTGAAGCTAGTTTATATCATTGTGATGGATCAAGTGGATGTGGGTACTCTTAATTGTTACTTGTATTGCCTTGGAAGTATTGTGGGCTTAGTAATTGGAAAAATTGGTGAAAATTAAGTTTGGGGGAATGCCTACCAATAGTATTCCAAAGATGTGAACACCAAGTGTTTGATAGTTTGTCCCAAAGAGGATTTTGGCTCTCATAAGTCATTGAGTATCATTTGGGTTGGCAAGAACTTAGTACATAAGACTATGGCTAGTAAGAGACAAAGAGGAGAGACTTCGGGCACTTCGCAAAAGTATGACAAAAAGAGATTTACAAGTGCTAAAGCGTCCGACAGATATTACAATGTACTTTCTAAGAAAGCACTAATTCCCGAGCGTGGACTATTGCCCGATATAGAAGATGGGGAATTATTACAGATGATTGGGAGTAGAAGATGGGTGAACTTTACAGCTCAACCGGATGCATCTGTTGTTAAGATTGTTAAGGAATTCTACGCAAATGCAATAGATCATGTTGGTAACGTAATTTGGGTTCGAGGTAAATCTGTGGAGGTCAGTTTTGGGTCAATAAATGCTTATTATGGTTTGAACACGATACCCAACAATGGATACATGCAATATCTACAACACGAGCTAGACTACAGTGAGATTATTCAAGCCTTGTGTGTACCTGGAACGACATGGAAATTAACAGATCAACAAGAAGCTGTGTTGTTCCCCGCATCCAAACTAAGCAATTATGGGAAAGCATGGCATGCATTTATTTGTGCCAAGATGATGCCATGTAAGCATATGAGTGATGTTGTAAATCAAAGGGCAGCACTGCTTTTCTGCATTGCATCAGGAAAAATTATAGATATGGCCCAAGTTATTCATGATTCCATTGACAAAGCAATTAGAGGAGGGACCTCAGGTGGATTACCACACCCATCTTTGATCACAGGACTATGCCAACAAGCTGGGGTGAAATGGGATGCCGAGGAAGCTATACAGCCTCCTTTAGCTGCAATTGACCACTCGCTTATTAAGAAGTACAAGGTATGGGGTGGGGGGATACCACACCCGAGAGGATTAGGATTCATTATTGCTCCGCCCGAGCCTGCAGCCGAGCCTAGTCACCAATTTCAAGAGAATCCTCCTGCAGCTGGAAGTTCTGAGCAACCACCAAATTTTTATGAAGATATCCGTCGGGATTTGAGAAATCAAACTCGAAGGATCGACATGGTGGCTACTCGAGTTCAGGAAGGTTTTGACCGAATGGAAAGAAATCAGGATAGTTTAGCTCAGCGGCAAACGGAGGTGTATCAGAATTTTAGCGCAGCATTCCTTGAAATGTTTGCCCGCATGAATCCAGGTGCCGCTCCTTACCAATTTCCACCATTGTCTGCATACCCCCCAGATGAAGAAGAATAAGAAGAGGAAGAAGATTCTGACGAGGAGTAAAGCTTCTATCTTTCAGGGAAGTCCTCAGTGCTTAAATTTTTAAATTTTTGTTTCTTATATACAATGAGGACATTGCATAAATTAAGTTTGGGGGTGTAATTTTCCAGCTCTAGTTCATGCATGTAGTATTCATATAGTGCATTCGTATAGTATTCAGTTAATAGTTTTTCATGTAGTTTGCATTCATGTAGTTTTCATTTTAATTTTCTAAAAAAAAAAAAATTCAAGCATTTGCATGTTTCCAGCTGTTAAATAGTTTAAGTCTGTCTTGGTCAGTGATGAGATTGGAATTGAGTAGACAAGTATAGTATTGTCTGTTAAGACTTTGATGTGATTTCTTGTCATGATTTGAATCTGTACCTGTTTGAAACTGATGTAATAAGGATAGCACAATAAAAACAACCATGTTAACTGATTGAGTTTAAATTGACACATAATGGACTTCTAGAGGATAATGCTAGTCTGAATGAATGAAAGACATGAATAGGCGAAGATGACTGAATTTAGATAAAAACTTAAGTTTGGGGGAAAAATTTGGGATATATAAGCTTAAAAAAAAAAGAAAAAGAAAAATAATACCGTGGCTAGTTTTGTTTCGGGGCCTTTGTTACTTGAGCAAGTACGCCCGAAGGGGGATCTTAAAACCTAGCGCCCTAAGGTCTTATATGGTCTGGGAGTCGTTGGTCGAAAGCTCGCTAAGGGGTAGCACTGTTAGCCTAATGGAATGAGATATTGCACAGTCATGGTTAAAAAAAATATATATATATATATATAAAAAAAACAATAAAACGGGAAAAGAGCAAAAAGCCTCCGTAAAGCATAATAAAGCATAAGTATCCCAGATTAGACTCTTGAACTTGGTGGATGTTTGACTTTAGTTGGTTTTTGCTGGTTCGTGAATTTTGTAAGTTTACACTGTATCATTCTTTTAAAGAGATTTATTATGTGTTGTATTTAGCATCATGTCAGTTAGCATGGATGTTAAGCACACACACACTATATCAATAATAACAGGTTAAGATTTGATGATTGACGATGAAATTACAAATCTGTTTTGATATGATGTACTATCATGTTTATTGTGATTTCTCTGAGGCTTGATGAATAGATTTTGTTCTGTTTGACTGCTGGAATGTAGGCATTTAGATAGCTGCATTTGCATTGCATATTTAGCTATTGCATTGTGTTGTGTTGCTTGGGGACAAGCAATTGGTTAAGTTTGGGGGTATTTGATGAGTAGGTTTTATACCTATGAATCTGATATTATTAAACTTAATTATTGTTATATTTAATTGTTTTTTAGGATCTTTTTATGTGTTTTGTGTTTATTTGTTGTAGGTTGGAGCTGGAGGGACAAATTGGTCATTTCGGAGAAGAAAAAGGTCAAAAATCATGAAAATTAAAGCTGAGTGGCATTTATGTAAATATGAGGTCCTGGCCAAGCGCCTAGGCGCTTGAAATTGCCCTATGATGAGCGCCTAGGCGCTCTAGTGCGTAGAAAGGTGCGTTTTGCAGCTGTCAAGTGGGTTTTTGAAGCCAAATAGGAGTCTGAATGATGGTTGAGACCAATACAAGTAGGAGAGGACTCTAGAAAAGGAAGAGGACGAATTTTGCAAGGAATTAATCAATTCTTCAAGAGATTTGCAGAGAGAACAAGGAAGAAAAGCACGAAGGAGAACTGCAAGGCCTAAAGATCTAAGAGAGAGTATTGGAGTAAATTCAGAGTTTCTTCTTCTCTTCTCTAGTTTTATCTTTTGTAACTATCTGGGATGTTTGGATTATTTATCTGGATGATGTTTTTCTTTATTATTATCATGAACTAAATTTTAATTAAGATTGCAACGGAACTTGGTATGTAGTTTAAATTGCAAGCTTCCCATTGAATGAAAGTTAGTTTTTATTGAATTGTTTATTATATCTTATGCTTATTGATTAATTGTTTGGCCAACAATTACTGTGATAATCTATATAAAATTGGAAGATGAAGTATAGATTGAGATCTGGATATGATAACATCTGTTCATATAATCTGAATAGGGTTAATATGATTAGCGTGTAGGATAGGAATATACCTATGTGTCTTTTGTATCCATTGAAAGAATTTGTGCGTAAACCCTAATTAACTTGATTCACATAGGAATATAGTGAGTTGATTAACTGGGGTGTTCCTTATAATTCCGCATCTTAAAGATTGGATTTAGGAGGATTTGTTCACGTGTCTTTGGAAGAAGTGCGTGAATATTCATAAAGCATTCTTGGATAATGATTCATATTAATTGATTTATTTTAAATGGGAAGTTAGTTTAAATAAAATACCAAGGGAAGTTGTAATCTTAACCTGTTAAATCTGCAGTTATTCTTGTGAAATTTTGATTTTTAATCATTAGTTTCGTTAAGTTTAAATTTCAAATCATAAACAAAATTTTCTTAGTTTAAAATAGGATTAATTGCATTAGAATTAGTAATTGATAAATATTAGTCTATTTCCTCGTGGGAACGATATCCTTGCTTGCTGAATATTACAATTGAACGCGTATACTTGCGTGGTAAAGTGCTATTAAAAATTTAGGCAACACTACCCTTAAAGCTGTTGCTGAGCACATCCAATCCGAAAATTATGGAAACAACCCCCGGAGGATCCATAAATAGAAATAGGAGGAGGTTTCCTTGATACTACAGGGTCAAAAAGGCAGTGAGAACATGCCTATCCAGAGGAGATACTACACCCCCTTTCCAGCACAGTCTTCAAACCCTCCATTGCCAAAAGGTGGAGAAGTCAAATTCCCTCGAGTGTTCACACCCTTAGGGGACTCACTCTAGAACATTCTCACTCTTCTGACGACTCAGAAGAAAATCACGCATCTTCTTCTACCAGCCAACCCTAATGGGAGGGGTTTCAATGCTGCTCAGAAATGTGCTTATCATGTCAAGGCACCTGGACATGATACTCAAGATTGTTGGGCCTTGAAACACAAGATCCAAGATTTAATAGACAACAGTGAGATCGTGGTCACCAAACAAGATCAACCTCACGTACAAGACAACCTTCTTCCTCAACACAAAGAGGAAGAGGTCAACATGATCAATTGGAGCAGTGGACAGAGTTCCAATTTTAACGGTGAATCATCCCAGATCATCAAAGACGGTGTTGACAAATGGGATAATGCAAAGTTCTAGTTCGCAGTGGAACGAAAGATGAAAGCTTTGTGTAAGCAAATAGAGCAATTGGCAGAACTGGTGACCTATCAACATCAAGTCACACGCCAATTAGTCAGCTAGGAGCATGCTAGTCTGCTCCCTTTTATTGCGAATACTCCTTCGTCACCTTCAGAGAAAGAGGCACTGGAAGATAAAGTGACAAAGAGAGCAAGTGCCAAAGCCCGTAGGGATTTTTCCAATAGAAGGGAATTTACATAACAGGGCCAACCTATGGAGGAGATACTTCAGATGTTGATCAATGAAGGAAGGATCACTTCCCTTCTACCTCCAATTAATTCTCGTTCAGGACGGTTTAATTCTGATGGAGTATGCCAATATCACTCCCATTCTCGCGGTCACAACATGAAAGAATGTTGGGCAATCCGCCACCTTATTCAGAACTTAATTGACAGCGGTATCCTGCAGCTAGCAGAAAATGATACGGTGTTATTTAAGAGTGAAAATACTTGTCCTACTAAATGGAAGGGACTGGTAGCAGTTATATCCATTGAAGCTGATGGGACTGTCAAACCTCTCACAATACAAGCAATTCAACTCAAAGGAATTGACAATCCTTTGAAAGTTGCTGCTCCGGAGCCAATCAGCTTGCCATTCAGACCACAATATCCTGTTATCAGCTTACAAAAAGTTCCATGGAATTATGGAGATGCTGAAGGATCCACCTCTCATATAACTGTTGCAGTGTCGAAGGAGAATCCACTGTATATTCCCCAACGGGTGATGAAGTCTACCATCAAATCAAAAGGGAAATACCCATGGAGAAGATTAAAAAATTCCTCCGCACTATGAGTCATAATGAAGCCAAGGTGGTTTTAAGCTTAAGAGAAGCTCCACACCAAATTTTAATCCTGGATGGAATTACCTGAACTATTCCTGAATAGGAGATTCGGCGACCATCTAAGTTGCGGTTGTACCTCAAAGAGCAACACCAATCCATAAGAGATGGAATTAACTAGGCTCCTCCTAAATAGGAGTACTGGCGACCATCAGTGGTGCGGTCAATCTCAGATAGGAAAGCCACATTCCTCTCCACACTTTCATAAAGAAACCAGTCCCTAAGACACAAAAGATGGTAGGGATACACACAGATCAATGATCCATTCTGAACTGTCCAGAGACAACTCAATGTCTATCCATCAAGGAGGAATTCATAATACATCAAGATCACAAGTCCTGAAGAAGCAGGCAAAATATCAAGCAAGTATCCAGACATATATAAAAGGGAAGTGATCAAAAATATATTTCCCTTCTATTTATATAATGATGTTTGATATACACAATGTAAACTGTACATGACAAAATGGCTAAGCTAGTCTGTGCAGAAAAATACAAGCTCATCTACAAATCGGTGTATATGCGAGCTATCAAGCCCAACATGGCGTCCCTCTCAGCAGAAGGAGGTAACGTTGTGGTCTCCTGTACAAGGGTATCCACACGAGCCAATAGATCTATAGCCATCTGCATGGTGACTCTATGCTCATCAATGTACGTGTTCATCTCTGCAATCATGCCAGTGGTAAGGGACCTCACTGAAGTGTTATCTATAATGGCTACGTCCCGGGCAGATATGGCGCTATCCCTCTCAACTATCACAACATCTCTGGCTGATCTAGCCTCAACCCGCTCAACAACAGCGGCGTCTCTACGAGCTAATGTCTCGTATCTCTCTAACAAAGTTGTGTCTCTCCCATCAAGAGCAGACAACATCAAGGCTCTAGCCTGATCTCTCTCGAAGGTCATCAGATGAAGACTCTGCTCAAAGTACTGTGCCAAATTTTGGATCACAACAGCGCTAGGACTGGGAGAATCTAAAGGAGATGTTGGAAACCCAGTAAATGGCTCCTCCTTGATGTGAGAATCAATGTTTTACATGGGATCTCCATCGTCTGAATCACTACTCGGCACTGTGGATACTGTCGCGACCAAGGAAGTCTCTGTCTCCAGCCAAACAAAATACTATAGCGAACAGCCCGGATGGCTAACAGAAAAAGAAGCTATCTCACGCTGATCCCAACAAGCATACACCCGGGGTCGGTCCTCTACTGATAGATGGCGAGAAGCTAAACACTGGCCTAGCGCCCCCCCAAAAGGATGGAAATCCTGGAACTGGTCAAACTGCGATATCACGGCCAATGGGTAATAGGTAGTCATGCCCCTCAAACCAGCCATAGTGAGATAGTCCATGCCCGGAACATGAGTAATAAAGATGTAGGGTGAGCTAAGCCCTGTGCACGGCAGAATGCCAAATAGATCTCTGATCTCTGCCAAGAACATAGACTAAGACATAGCATCTGTACACTCCGATGACTGAAAGGAGTAAGACATAGCTATATCATGGGTGAAGCAATACCCGTGTCGGCGGAAGGTCCCAATCGGTCCCAAGTGTGATATAAACCACACGAATAACATGATCGAACTGCCTGTGAATACCCCTACAGGGTACGTGCTGCAAAACATGGCCGACCTCAGCGTCTCTTCCACAATCATCGGAATGATGGTACGACCCTCCCTAAGAGCTCTCACTGCCATAATAACACCGATATCTAGCTCATCCATGTATCGTGGCATGTACACATACGCCACTATGCACATCAAGAATGCATCCAATATGGCTAAATGCCACTGATCCTCTAGTATGGTGAAATCTCCAGAATGACGGGTATAGTTGTCCAATGAGCCAAACATGTCTATCAGGAAACGTTGGGATAGTACATGACCAGATGTAATCTCATCCTCTACCACTCTACGATGTAACCCGGTGAGGGTCATGAACTACCGGCGTATATCTCCGACAGCCATATGAGCGCAAGGTTTGTCCAAGGGCAAAGCCGTCAACCACTCATACTCCTCAAATGTAGAGTCAGCTCCTGGGTACCAAACAGGAAGACCTGTCTCTCTGGTATCCAACGCTCCAGCATACCCTCCATAAATCCTAACCTGAAACATCAAAAGGGTCATGGAATGGTGTAGTAGCAGATCTACGGTCACCCTATCTGGAGGTGACATACTATCATACCACGACCTCAGACGGGAGGCTACCAAGTCTGGTAGGGCGTGATCTATGCGGCTGATTGTCGAAGAAGACATCTGTGTAAGCCGTATCATAAGACCATCTAGGGGTCAATGCTGAAATATCTCTTGACATACATACATATGCATAACATGATACATGCATTACAGATAATATATGGCAATATGATATAGGGAATGGAAAACAATACATATATTCCTAAGTATATCATCATCTATATACATCATCTCTGTATAGCTAAAAATATAAGGAAATGGGGCACAGACGCCCTACTACTAATAGAGGACTATCAAAAGATATAGCGAGAATGGGGCACAGCCACCCAATATCTAACAGAGGCCTATCAAAAGAGATAATGAGAATACACATCAGAAGAAGATAATGGTGTCAATATCTACATCATCAATCTTGTCCACCTGATGTAACTCCTCCTGAGTCACTGGATCTCTATCAACAAGGATGTCAGGTTTATACAAAGGAGGATCTGTGCTGGCAAAGCCAAATGGGCCATCTGAGGGGCCAGCTCCTCAGCTGGGAGGATAAAACGAATCTACCTCTAACGGATCTCTGCCCAAATGCCGAATAAAGAAATGTGCCCGGTCCAGTCGCTGGGTCAAACTGTCAATCTATGTTAAATGAGTTAAATCTCAGACACAGGCTATCCAATCCATCATCATCATGAATCCTAAAACCATATCCCCCATGAACTGAGTGGCGCGGGTCTGAGCTCCAATAGTATGAGGGAACCACCAACGTTGGAACATCTCCTGGGTGGAGGGACCCTCTGATAGCGCAAAATTGTCTACCCCCAATAATGGGATATCAATGACGGGTGACTACGACACATGCCAATAACGCCTGGCATAAGGCAAGATCGGCATATAGATCTCTCATGTGGTGCTCTGAATAGCACGCTCTCCTAAATAGAGTTCTCATCCTCCATCAATAAAGAGAGAAACCCAACGGGTGGAAATCACGTACTCGACACCAATCGGGTACCCATCCTAAAAACTCCTAGCCAAGTGCTCCCCAGAATAGGGAATCCATGTGATGACATCAGCTGTCAACAACTTTAGTTGTAAGGGACAATGAGTAAAACCCTCAGCTACAGAGACCTCTGCCAGTATGGAATGATACCATCGACATCCTCGTGGATAGGTATCTCAACCTAACACACTCACAGGACGCAAACACGGAAGCCTCTCATAGGCCCAAAACTACAAATGCGAGACAAACATCTGCGATCAGTAAACACTCTTAATCCTTTACTCCTCGTCAATAGGAAAAAAGGAAGATTAAGATCTAGTGTTATACCTCGTTTGAATGCAAATACATCTAGGGATGTCGACTCAAATCACCCATGAGCTCTGGGTTTGCCACCTGAATACTCAGGAGGTCCCTACGGGGAGCATGTGCAGCAGAAGCTGGGTCCGCAATCGGAAAATCCTCCTCCTTGTCCTCGATGTCTGGCACATCAACCTGGACAGGACGTATCACCGCCTCCATTAACTGACGAGGCTGTCTAACAGAACAGGGTCGAGGCACTTAAGAAGTTCTCCTCCGTACACCAGAAGTGGTCCTGCGAGAAATACTCGGCTGATCCGGATCCATAATATCTAGACAAAAGTCTCCAAATCACCTCATAAAGGGTGTGGTAATGTTAACCTGGAGCTTCCTTTTTAAAATGCATTTTAGATTACATGCATGCATGCATCACTTTAATATACATCTACAGTAGAGTTCAAAATGTATGACTACTCAATGCCTACATTTTGAAAAAAAAAATCATAGTCCCCTCTGTAAATAGGACTATCCACATGCACATAGGCGTGACTAGCTGGCCATTCAGTAGCACACCTGCCCACAATCATATACATAATACATATATTAAAAGTCAAAGTCATCAATCCATAAGGGTAGTTTAATTACCAGGATTACTTTGTATTTTATATTTTGCTCATTTGGCCTCAAATAGGACAAGAAATAGCAGAAAATGTGTCAATTTGACTGTCTCAAAAGTCAAATTTTTCACATCATTATGTTTAGCATGGTTTAATACTAACATATACTATGTTGAATATTTTTTATCAAGTCATTTGAGCATGCATATTCACTACTATGTGTTTAGATGCATTTTATGTGATAAGTTATTTTCCAACGGATAAAAACTGGAAATAAAGACATGCATACGTTACTAGGACAGTGTAGAACACTTGTATGGTGATAGAATTTGCAGAAAATCGCCCGAACTCAGCAGATCTGAAGAAGAGCTCTCAGATTTCCTTCACGACACGATATGAAAATGACTTATGAAAGCAAAATGTTGGCATTAAGTAGCCACGGCTGGCCTCAGGTCCACATGCGGCTGCTGCAGGTGTATCTATGGCACCCCTACGTGGGTCCCACCCCTCTGTCTCGTTCCAATTCAAGTTACAACGGAGTTCTCATAAGATGAAAAAGCCAAATCAGGAGTAAAAATGCCACGCGATTGAGCGGAATAGCTTGCCATCCTGGTTTTCTCATACCAAGTCATGGGTTTGTACATCACTCATTGGTATTCACCCGAGCACAGGGAACACTATGCCGATTATCTCAGCCATTACAAATCACACTCGGCAATACCTTGTGCAGGTCCAATGCCGCAAATTCTGGGTCGTCACCCTAAGTCTCAAAACGAGATCCCTGGCGGGGGCATCACGCAGTCTCAAAACGAGATCCCCGGCGGGGGCATCACGCATTGTCAAAATGAGATCTCCGGTGGGGGCATCACGCAATCTTAAGAAGAAGTCCCCGGCGGGGGTTACAATGCAATTTTTCATTGACACACATATCAACGAAGGTCAAGCAGCCTTGACATCATTGTAACCATTGGCATGTAAATCCAACGAAGCGTCGAAAGCCATCCGATGATTTCAACTGTTGATTTATACGTCAACGAGGATTAAACAACTCCTCAGCGGAGGTTAAAGTGCATGTTCTGATGATTTACACGTCAGCGAAGGTCAGCAGCCTTGGCAGTATGCCTAACATGGGGTTTTTTCGGTGACGTACATGTCAGCGAAGGTTAGCCAGCCCTGATAACACATATTATTGGCAGTAAATCTAACAGTACATTGATATGTCCTGGCAATACAAACTAGAGAAGATAAGCATCATCGAGGAGGATCGATGATGAAATATGTTATACACATCCTCAAACAGACAGAGCATTATCCCCACAGATCTCTTGTACACAAGAGGCACATCTTCATCAAGTCTGTATCAAGGATTAATGACTTTAGTGATAACCCCAACGTCAACATCCTATTAGATTTGGATCACACATCCAATCTGGTCATCGTTGCCAATCCCCAATAAAAGTAACAGGGAGCCGGCAAGCATCCCCAACATGTTGGGCAACAACCCCAAACCCATGCATCATACATTTGCGTCATGTTGCTGTATTTAGCATCATGTTTATCTTGTTGCATTTCAAGTGTCTAGGATTCTTTATCCTATCTATGCATTGCCTTGCATGAACATGATAAAGAGGGGCATCTATAGACACTCAAAATTTTTTGCACACTTGTTACTGACATTGCATGAGGGAAGATTCGTCTTTCAGAGATAACCCTGGAAGATAGCTCATATCCAGTCCGGACACTATCAGAAGTTCGGTCTCAACCCCGAAACACACACCGGGAATATCAGTTCCAACCTCAGAAATAACCCTGAGGCA
This sequence comes from Panax japonicus, assembly GCA_020205505.1. Taxonomy (NCBI): domain Eukaryota; kingdom Viridiplantae; phylum Streptophyta; class Magnoliopsida; order Apiales; family Araliaceae; genus Panax; species Panax japonicus. The sequence continues at coordinate 44,919,831 of CM035101.1, read as the reverse complement.
TGCAGTTCCAATACCGAAAATACCACCGGAGAAGACCGATCCATCTTGGAGATAACCCCGAGATATTCAGTCTCAGTCCCAACACTGGGAGTAGTAGCTACCAACCTTGGAGATAACCCCAAGGAGTGCAGTTCCGGAGATAACCCCGGAAATGCTTGTTTCAAATGCAATCAGCTTCAACCTCGGCACTCACACCGAGGCACTCAGTACAAGACCCGAGGATAACACCGAAAAGACATGCACACCTTAGAGATGACATTGAGGACCTTCAACACTTGCAGCAGTCCAATCTCAGAGATAACCCTGAGCAACGTCTGCTTTATCAGCCCAAACCGGAGATAACCCCGGTGAGGGGCAAAGTCGTCATCTTGCCACCTTGACGCCACATCGCACCATCTCAAACATTTCATACATACATTTTTACACAGCAATGTCCCACAAGAACCAAGGAGGTCCAATCCCGAGTGACTATTACGCAGGGCAACGGATAGAATTTGAAGCTTGAAGACCGGAGGGCATGGTCTCATCTTCCTGACTTCGTACAACCTCTAATCCCATGTCATTGTGTAACTCTTGACAACGGCGGTCCTAAATAGGTCTTATATACCTCAGTCGGATGCCCTGATTGTAATTTTGAAAGTTCGAGCGAACATTACAGTGCATGTCTGCACGTACTTCGAGACGGCGAGACTCGCGAAGCCTGGAGCAACCTGGCCAACCGCGGGTACATCTGCGGCCTAGCCGCAGGTACACCTGCGGCTCCCCCTCTTAAATAGAGGGCTTGGGATGGCCATTTTGTAAGAAAGAAAGGCGAGGAAGCCTTTGTCAAATTTGCTCTGTACTCACCCTACACTGAGTGCTTTCTCATTTTAAACACTTGTGAGCTCACATATAGCTACTTTTGTACCGGCGGGAGCTGAGTGTTCTACCCTTTAAAGATATAGAAGTCTTCTTTGGCAGCCCACTGTAAGCCTTCTCACACACTTTAAAGCCTTTCTCTTCATCTTTGCACACACTATTATTCACGTTGAGAGTCGTGTTGCATGTGTTTGCCCGGACTTCAGTCTGTGGTTTTATTTCAGTTTGTACACTCACACACACACACATACACACACACACACACACACACACATATATATATATATATATATATTATATATATGGATGAACATTATCAAGTTATGCCTCGATTGAGCCTAGACTTCGGTCTGGAGCATTTATTTGCGTTCGTATATATATATCAGCGATATGCTTACTACTTTATTATCAACAAAGTCCGACAACAGCTGATATGCTTACTACTTTATTATCAATTGCGACATCATGTGAGCCTTGGAATCATGTGATCACAGATTCAGTCTACTAGATCTAGATTCAATTCTCGTGATAGACATTTTTAGCTGTAAGTAGCTTGTAAATTTATTTGCGGTGTTCGGATTTCCTCAGATGGTTTTCATACCCACGAGGAGTTTGGCACTATTTTGTACATTATTTTATCGAAGATGCTTCGCATCTCGGAAAAATTAAAAACAATCAAGTCGAACACTTAATAAAAATGGGAGTGTAAAAGGTCTCAATTAATATTGAGCACACGGGTTTGAAAAACCTTTTTTCTAAAACATCACTGCCATATCTTGTTTAAAACTGAATTTTTACACAAATTCAAATCATGTATATAGGTGTGAACGAGGCCTCGCACTACTTCCAAATAATTGCACATTGATCCACACACACACACATATTCATATAACAGTTCCTTGAAAAGTGGCGGTCACCGTGGTAACACGGATGTCAGGGGGTGCCTAACACCTTCCCTCCGCATAATCAAGTTTCCGGACCCTAATGAATCTCGGTTTCACCGACTCGTTTAGCAGTGTCACATCAGTGGGTCAATGTGTAAACCTTTTCTCGATTGTGTTGGTACAATCATATAAAAAACCAACTGTCGACTCTTAACAGTCCATCGTCGTACAATCATATAAAAAACCTTTTCACTTGTTTTTTCAAACAAATCTCGCCTAACATGAGAACACCAAAGAACAAGTAACGAAAATGGACAAATAAAAATCCCGATGTCGACAACATGCAAGTAACACTCCATTAGGTATTTCTTAGCGAGTCACGTTCAGTGAACTTATTCTCCAATAAGCACCTACATACTTGCTTTAGTGTGTCCACACAAATGATTATGAGATCAATCATCCTCATCCAATGAGCAAGCAACATATGTACTAATCTAGCCGGATTCACTAATCCCCTTTTTAGTAATCCATTGATTGGGAACATTTTAGTTTTTAAGTTATCTAAGAATTTAAATCTCATTAGCATGATAACATCATGATTCTAAAAGAATTGCTTAAAACTATGAGTTTATCACATATTATTAAAACAATATCATGTTGATAATCAAATGCCTTCTAGTGTTCTTCTCTTGGATTCGACTGATATCTGTTTGTTACACTAAGTGCATAAGCGACATCCGTTCTAGTACATATCTTAACATACATGATATATCCTATTGCTGAAGCATAAGGAATCTTACTCATACGGTCTCTCTCCCCAGGTGTCTTTGGGACCTGTTTCTTTGAGAGATGTATTCCATGGCTCATCAGCATGAGACCTCTCTTGAAATTTTCCATGCTAAACCTCTTTAGCATCGAGTCAATAAACGTTCCTTGGGATAAGCCAAGCATCCTTTTAGATCTATCTCTATAGATCTTTATCCCCAAAATATAGGATGTTTCTCCCAAGTCCTTCATAGAGAAGTGTTTAGATAACCAGATTTTAATCGATTGAAGCCATAGGAATATCATTCCCTATCAGTAATATATCATCAACATATAATACAAAGAATGAAACATCGCTCCCACTAACCTTCTTATACACACATGGCTCATCCTCATTTTTGATAAAATCAAACTCTTTGATTGTCTCATCAAAACGGATGTTCCATCTACGATAAGCTTGCTTCAATCCATAAATGGATCGTTGTAGCTTACAGACTTGATTTGTTCCAACCATTGAAATAAATCCCTCTGGTTGTGTCATGTAAACATCCTCCTCAAGTTTCCCATTGAGGAAGGTCATTTTCACGTCCATTTACCAGATTTCGTAGTCATGGTAAGCTGTAATCGCAAGCAAAATCTGAATAGACTTGAGCATAGCTACTGGTGAGAAGATTTCATCATAGTCAACTCATTGTTTTTGTTTGAAACCTTTTGTGACCAGTCAGGCCTTCTAAGTCTCTACCTTATCGTCTGCTCCAGTCTTTCTTTTAAAGACTCATTTACACCCAATAGGCTCAATGCCTTCAGGTGGTGAAACCAAAGTCCATACTTGGTTTTCATCTATGGAATCCATCTCAGATTTCATGGTTTGTTGCCACTTCTCTGAGTCTTTACTACTCATATCATGTTCGTAATTCAATGGATTATCATCTATGATGCATACCTCATCGTCATCCTCTATGACGAATACATACCTATTAGGTAGGAGTGAGAAAAAAATGGATAAAATCGAATTACCGAACCGGACCGAATTTTTTTAACCGAATTATTTCGATTTTTTGATTTTTTTTTTACAATTTCGGTTATATCTGAATTATTACTCAATATTCGATTTTGGTTTTCAAAAAACAGATTATTCAGATACCCAAATACCGAACCTTAATACTTAAAAATTTTTAATTTATAATATTATATCTACTATCTAAGTATCCTGACTATTGAGTAGTGACTATCATACATTCAAACGATCAAACTCAGTTCTCTCATTTAGCCCTAGCCGCTTGCTCCCAGACCCAGTCCCAGATCTCATCATCTCAAACTCTCAGTAATCAGTATCTCACAATTCCTCTCTTCACTCTTGCCTCTCGAGTCTCGATCTCACATCCTCTTCGTCTCTCTCCATCTCAAACTCTCAATCTCTATTCTCTGGCCTCCGCCTCTCGGCAATTGGCTCTCACTGTATTGGTATGTTTGTTTTGTTAGTTGTTACATACTTGCATCTGATTTTAATTTGAACACTTTTATGGGTTATTCGATCATTTAGATGATGTCTTGTGTTATTGATTCAAGAACCCTTTTATGGGTTATTCGATCATTTTGAGTTAGGGTTATGATTTCTAAGGTGGGTAATCTTTTAATGTCCCTGATTTTTTAGGTAAAGGAAATATTCTTATACCAAATTTTTGAGGTAATCTTTTAATATCTCTAATTTTTGGATTATATCAGTTAATTTGAAAAAAATTGAAAACTACCAAATTTGTTTAAGGGATCGGCTTTTCTGAGTATAATTTGTTATGATGGTTACTCTTATCATTGTTTGGGAGACAAACTGATATGAACTGCAAATAAACTATTGAAAAATGAAAGTTTGGTAGCAATGAAAGTTTGGTAAAAATGAAAGTTGTGCTTTATGTTGTATCTGTGTAGTTTTGTTAATAATTGATGTTGCAATTCATTGTTTTGGATGTGTTATTTAAAAGAATGTTATTGTGAATATAGCAGAAATGTTGGCTGACATAAGCAAACATGTCTATGGTTACTTGGTTAGGAACTCCATGGTTGAATCTAATTTAAAATTTATTTCAAAATGTGCAAAGACCTGGTTTACTTAACAAAGAAAATGTTTAAAATCATGGTTGAGGAATGAGGATGAGTGAAAAAGATTAGAGCCAAGAGTTGGTCAAGTTTAGTGATTATCTAATGAAGGACTAAAATTCTATAAGCAGCAGGCCAAGGTAACAATCATCTTTAAGCATTCTGTAGTTGGTGATTTTGCATTCTATGGATGATGAACTATTCAGTATTCTGTTCTCTTTGTATTTGAAATTTGGAATTTGGCAATTTAAGAGTTTTTTTTTGTATTGTCTTTATTCTCATTTTTGTTCGTTAATCTAATTAGATTTGTTTGACATTTGTGTTGCATGTTCATGTTGTTGTTGACTTGCTGTTGTATGTTGATGTTCGCTGTTGCACAAGCACAACTGCTGCTAGTTGTTGTCTTGCTACTCTGCTAGTAGAATAATTTCATGTTGGCTTGTTGCTGCTTTGTTAAGTCATAACTTTGTTAAGGTCTTAAGGACAGTTAATTTGTTGGCTTGTTGCTGTTGTATTTTAAAACTTTTGTTGTTCAGTTACTTTGTTGCTGGACAATTAAGTTAACAGTTGTTTGACAGTTAATTTGTTAAACAGTTAACAGTTAATTTATGTTAGATGCTAGTTCGGTTATTACCCAAATATCCAAAATTACAATTCGATATTCGATATTCGATATTCGATAATTCGGTTATTTTTATATTTCGGTTAGTATTTCGGATAGTAAAACTATCAATAATTCAGTTTTCGGTTATAACCGAATAGATTATTCGATTCGGTTATAACCGAATGATCACTCCTACTATCAGGTATCTTAGGTACTCTTCCAAATTTACGAATAGGATGTGTTACAATAGGTTCTTCCACTTGGTTAGGTACCTGACTTTGATCTGTAGTAGTTTGTGGTTCTTGAACTTCTTCAAGATATATCTTACTCCCACTGACCTCTTCAAGGATAAACTCCTTTTTCAATAAGACAGCGTGTTTTGCAACAAATACATTTTGATCAGTTGGATGATAGAAATAATACCCTGATGTTTCTTTAGGGTATCCCACAAATCTACATTTTATCAGATCTAGTCTGTAGCTTATCATTTGCAAATTTTTTGACATAAGCTGGACAACCCCAAGTCTTAACATGCTTAAGATTTGGTTTCCTCCTTGTCCATAACTCATATGGGGTCTTAAGGACGGATCTGGTAAGTACTTTGTTAAGTAGGTATGCAGTCGTTTCTAGGACATATCCCCAAAAGGAAATTGAAATGTCGATAAAACTCATCATTGATCAAACCATGTCCAACAACGTTCAATTTCTCATTTCAGATGCACTATTCAGCTGTGGTGTCCCTAGTGGAGTCCATTGTGAGATTACACCATTTTTTTTGAAACAATTGAAAAACTCACTGATTAAGTATTCACCACCTCGATCTGATCGAAGATCTTAATACTTTTGTCAGTTTGTTTCTCTACTTCACTTCTGAACTCTTTGAACTTTTCAAATGATTCATATTTGTATTTCATTAAATACACATTTTCAAATCTTGAGTGATCATCGGTGAATGTAATAAAATAAGAATACCCTCCTCGTACAATCATTGTCATAGGTTCAAATACACGTGTATCAACGCTAACAACTCTGCAACTCTTTCTTATTTTCTACTAAAACGAGATTTAGTCATTTTTTTCATGAGACAAGATTCACAAATTGGATATGATTCATAATCCGATAGCTCTAGAAGCCCATCTTGATGAAACTTGAATAATCTTATTTCATTAATATGACTAAGATTCGCTTAGTTCGCTCTCTCAATTCGCTAGAGAGAGACGGGATATATATATATATATATATATATATATATATATATATATATATATATATATATGTCTCCTCTGGCCAGATAGAACTAACATTGATCTTTATACATGAGATAGAAGTTACACTTGCCAAGGTACACCAACTGAGATTTTATAAATAAGAAACTGCAGCATCTCCATCCACCCTTTTGGAAACCGGTTTCCTTCACAAATTGTAATAAGAACAAAGGCAGCAGAAATTACTTGAAAGAAAAACATTTTCTTAGAACTTCAAAACCATATCAAAATGTACTTTATGACCACTAAGAAAATTTATTTTACAGCAAAGTTGCTCAAAAATTACTTTTAAGCTATAAGGAACTAGCCATATTTTCCATCTAAAATCTGCTCTACTGGACTCGAAAAGAGAAGGTACAAAGACCCAGTTCCAAGACTGTTTTGTCGGGAGTGAACATGTTCCACAATGACTAAGAACCATTAGTTTCTATAAACATAAACTTCAGATCCGATCTCCCAATGCCTACACTACAACCCCATGTACTTCTATATGACTGTTCACTTTGTCTCCCAGCAAGCACAACAACATTGCTTCTAGTCAGCAGGATTTGATTAAATATGTGACTAGCACAGCGCAACTAATTTTGCAAAAAAACAGGAAAATATAAACTAATTTAACACTGCACAGGTGTCATGCAGAGGACAATCTATAAAATGAGTTGTTCCGGGAGCTATTCCTCGATATGTTATAGATTTCATTCATCCTAACCTTCTGATTTCTCAGCCATCCGAGAGAGTTCCTTATCAGCAAAATGAAAAAGCCTTTGCAGTCTCAAAAGCATGTCACAGTGAAAGGGCAGTGCGGTTCGCCTTTCCAAGTATGCTGGGCTCACTGTCATCCATGACAAAGCATGAAGTTCTGCTGCTACGGACTCGAGAATCAAATGGGTCTCTATTTCAAAGTCTCTAGCGTCCAAGCTTAAGCCCCTTCCTCCAGTCTTGGCAACGCCTTTGATGATTTTTTCCTGGGTGATGTTATTATTGCCTCCATAATAATCAACAAGACTGACGGAAAGAACTGAAGGCCACTCTTCTTTTGTGCTACTCCCCGAGTCTTTCCTCATAGAAGGTACAGCTTTTGAAACCACGAAACCCGTAGAGAGGGGTATTGCAGATCCCTTGCTGTGGAGGAGATGGGCAAGCGGTGGGGATTCAGAGGTGAGGCATGTAGGGAGCTGGAGAGGATTCGGAGGGAGAAAGCGCATGCTAGGTGATGGAATTAGAATATAAGATGCTGATGTTGACCCAAGAGACTTTACAGGAGTGAATCCTTCAAGATAACCAGACTGGCCCATCACACTGCTTCCTTGAGTTGCTCCTACAAGATTGCTAACAGTTAAAACTGGATTTGATAATACAAAAGCAACTTATTTACTTATGGATGTATAAGATTGCACCCAAATAAGAAAGAGAACAGTCTACACAATTTTCTACATAACTGCAACTTTTCCTTACCACTCAGCACATTAACATTACCTATATAAATTTGTTTAATTTTTGGTGGCAATTGGTTATTTTGAAAATACTCCCCAGAAAGAATGTGAATTGATCCAAAAGAATATATTTGGATAGTGTTAAAATCCTCTTGCCCATTCAATGCTACTCTCTCCATCCCAACTTGTTTGCACTTCCAAAATTTACAATTGACAGATTTTACTCCCACCTCCCATTTTAATTGATTCTCTTAACGTGGAACATAATTTAAGAAAAGGAGACTTGAAAAGGCTATAAATGTTTTTCCAATAAGCCCATAAAATAATGAATTGATATATGAAATGGGGTCCACAAAAATTTGAAGTCCTCTTTTAATCTACTAAACACAAGGGAGAATTAGCCAGTTGAAACAAAAGGTGCATCGACACATGGAGTGGATTCAATTATGGATCAACCACCAAAAGGAGAAGAGGTCAATTAAAAGAGGAGAGAGGAAATATATGTATACTATTTTCTTCAAAATTACAATTTAGATTTTAAATAATAATAAAACTACACTAAAAACTATAATTTCTTAATACATAATTTTCTTATCTGTACATCCGAGTGAAACAAACCCTTTCAAAGTCGACAAACAAATTGGAGATGGAGTATACTAAATTTGTCGTTAGGACTTGTGAGCCTATAACATGGTAAGACTACTAAGATGATGACAAAAGTTAATTCTAATTTACATATAGAAATAGCGCACTTCAACACCAAGTAGAAACTATGCAAGGGATTGCCTAAATTCAAATGTTGATCAAATAGCGAGTTCAACATTACTAGATACATGTGTTGATATCGTCTATCTACTCAAGACTTTTATTTGCCAACAACCTTGAGAAACATAGTCCATAAAAGGCCACAAGTATAACACATCATTAGGGACTAACCATAACTTCTAACAATATGCCCATGCAAAGTAACATTTAACAAAAATTAAGATATTTAACAATTGGTTTACCTAGAAGCAGAAGATGCCAATCAAATTGAATTTTAAATGCCATGAATTCTAAAGGAAACATAAGAAATGTAAGTAAAAGGAGAATAGGTAACTACCAGGCGATACAGAATCTGCTTGAAAAACTAGTTGCAAGGAATGGTTGACTGATACTGAGATGAAACTGATGCTTTGCACCCATTGAAGCAAGCCCCTGGAATTGTCAACTGCAGTATGACCACCCATAAGCTGCTGCTTTCTAGCAGAGGGTTGCCCCATACCCCCTTTCATGTAGCTAGAAGCTTTCGAATGAGAACTGTACAAAGGACTAGGTGATGAAGGCATGGTTCTATCTTGAATTATACTTATCTCTTGTTGCTGCAAAGAATTTCCATTGCTATTTGGAGGTATCCCGTCAGGTGTAGATCGTCGTAGCTGGACGGGCCACTTCTTCACCTCAGAACCCCCAATGGAATATAGGGCTTTTTGCCATTCTGTTTACAGTTATATGGCTATCAGGATTGGAAAATACAGGAATTTCCGCAATAAAAAAGAAAATAAAGTGACACATAGTTAACATTTGTCACCAAAATTTTTTGGCAAAAGGGACGACAATTACAAGTGGCTACATAATTTACACTAGCTCACTAGGTACCAGCAGGTTCTATGACCAATATGCTTAATGACAATCTAATTTTATATAAATTGATATAGCCTCCTTGGTTTGCAAGTCATTTTCACCAATCACTTTTTGGGCAAAAGGTTGCAAAAATTATCTGAAGGGTGCAACTGGTGAACATATTGATCAATTGTGCAAAGAATTAGGCAGCCACTCCCAACAACCAAACTTTCCACATAGAAACTACTCAAAACACAACAAATATTTAGGACTTACTTCTGAAACATTTAAAAAAACACTATAAGTAATAGTAACAAATATGTAAAGCTGGAAAATAAGCTGAAATAAATAATTAGTATACCTTGGCACTCTAGCTCAAAGAAGCATCCAATACGCGTAATCACGAAATCTCTAGGCTTGGCAATCCCAGTATCAGGAGAACACGCCTGAAGTATCTGGCAGCCTTGCTGAAGAATTTGGACAAAAAGTAATTGTAGACCCTTTGTATCCTGCCTACTACTGATCCCACCAAAGGGGAATATATAGTTGTCAAGCAATTCCCCCCTTGAATCTGTCCATATGGATACCAGCCAACGCCAATCTTCAGTCCATCCATAACAACAGTGAAGGCTTGGCAGAATCTTTTGATGGCCAGATCCATAGCTGTCTGTCTCTGGTCCATCAAACTGTGAGCTTGGTCCAGTATCTCCACTAGTACCATCATCTGCCAACAGCTTTGAAGATTCATATGCAAGATTCCCAAACACTGGAGGTGACACGCCACGCTCTGGGGAACCAGGTTCAGCAAGAATGAAAAGCGGCTCAAACATATAACGGATTTCCTCTTGAAGAAGTAAATCCCCTGTTCTATTAGAATCACATCCAAGTCCTCCGGTCCTTGACATTTGCCAAGAATTATCCCAAGTACCAGCCCTCAAGCTAGCATCAAGTTCGCCCTCTCTCTGTATAGAAGGCCCAGTCATTCGAGGACCAACACAATCCTTCCACATCCCTGGGATAGAATTCATTTGCATTAAGGCTGAATGTGATCTACCTGATATGGTTGATGATGGAACCAAATCTGAAGAGGATCCTCGTGAAACTCTTCGAGCTTTATTGTAAACAGTGAAAGCTACCTCCTTGAGAATGACAAGCTCATTAAGCGCTGGACTTGTAACCCTAAATATAGCATCAACAGTTACAATCTGCAATACCAACTTAGGAATGCTAAACCCTGAGAGTGTAACAACATTTGATATTGATGCTTCATCTACGGAAGTTGAGCAGCTTAATGCCTTGCCGACTTGATTGTGCATAATATTTCTCCTTTCCTTGTCTGACGAAAGAACAACGGATCCAACAGCAGCTGAGGACTCGATGACGGTCTTTAGAACTGCAAAAGGCTCGGGGAAGGGGCACACCACATAGATTACCTGATTCCAATAGCCAACAATGTATGTGATGTGATGATGAGTGCATAATATTCTATGATTATGATTCATTTATGTTTAGTTTTATTGCATGTTTCATGTGTATATGAGCTTAATTTTAATGATTTCAGGAGGAATTGGAGGTGAAATGAGAAAAAAGGGAATATTACAGGGTTTTCAATACTAAGTTAGATCCATGTTCTTGACTTGGGACTTGGATTTTATTGTAGAGCTATTCTTTAGCTTTCCGGAACATCTTGAATCGTCCTAATCGGAATTCATATGAAAAAGTTGTGACATTTTTACCAAACGAAAGTTGAACCTCAAAATTTGGAAGTTGCAATTAACATAGCAGTCACTTGGAGCCCAATTTCGACCTTGATCCAATCAGAATCTGTCAATTCTCAAAGAATGAAAGTTGTAGAACCATGTAGAGAAAGTTGAAAAAATGATGAATGAGAACAAAAAGGAAAAAGAGTAAAGAAAGAACAAAAATAAAGGAAATTGAAAATTTGCTTCAATGTCCATTGTACGAATTAACTGGGTATCCAAGTCTCGGGAGACATCGGTATTCACATTGAAAAGTGTGATGGATAAAAGCCTTTGTTACTTGAATAAGTAAACCTTAGGAGTGTCTCTACACCTAGCGCCCTAAGACCGTCTAGTTTGGGAGTTGTTGGTGGAAAGTTCGCTACATGGGTAACTCTGAAAAGCCTAAGAAAATGAGACATTCCACATGTCAAGAAAGGAAAGAAATATGAGATAAGCATGAAAATACATTCATCTGTGCTAAAGATGAGGTTCTAAGAAAAAAATTGAAAAGCAAGGAAAATTTGTTTTGGGTTGTGAAAACGCATAGTTTTTGCTCCATAGTAACTAAGTTGAGTAAGTATGAAAATTATAAGAGAGTTTCTTATGTGACTACAGTTTAATTTGATGAAATTCATTAGTGAAATGGTAAGATTGTAAATTGAGTTGACTAATAAGGGACTGATTAAATTTTTGTGTGATTAGTATTGATAATCATGATTTGTACTTTAAAACCTTTTGACACTATGGTTGAATAGAATTTTTTCTACAAATCAAACTTTTGATTTACACGAGGACTTGTAAAAGGTTAAGTGTGGAGGAATTTGATGAGTGCATAATATCTATGATTTTGATTCCTTTATGTTTAGTTTTATTGCATGTTTCATGTTTATATGAGCTTATTAAGGTGTTTAATGATTTCAGGAGAAATTGGAGGTGAAATAAGGAAAAAGGGAATATTACAGGGTTTACAGTACTAAGTTGGATGCATGTTCTTGGCTTGGAACTTGGATTTTATTGTAGAGGTATTCTTTAGCTTTCCGGAACATCTTGAATCGTCCTAATCGGAGTTCATATGAAAAGGTTATGACCTTTTTACCAAACGAACGTTGAACCACAAAGTTTGGAAATTGCAATTTACAGTAACTTGGAGCCCAATTTCGACCTTGATCCAGCCAGAATCTGTCAATTCTCAAAGAATGAAAGTTGTAGATTTCGTCGAGAACTTCGATTTGATAGGTAGCAGGCCCCGTAACTCTTCCCGGATCAAAAGTTATGGTCATAATTTGTAAATCCTTTTAGGATTTGAATTTCTAGTTCTCATAGGATTTAGGTCTGTCTAGCACTATAAATAGATGTAATAGTCAGGGTATTATTCTTTCCATCATCTAATTCATTCCATCATCTACTACATTCTCTCATCTACACCATTTGGAGTGCTGACTTGGAAGCATGTCAGGCTAGATTTTTTTATTCAGTTCTAAGGAATGTTGAACATTATTTATAATTAATGGTTAATTGAGTATTCATTATTTATTCTTTCTCACATGAAATTCATTCTTGATAATCTAGTTTTATTTCTGAATGCTATTTGGCTTAACTGATTTGATTTCTGCAGGATTGAATTGGTTAACGAATATCATATGCTAGATTAAGGAATAGTATTACGTGTAATTGATATTGTTCCTAATCACAAGTAGTAATTAGTAATATCTAATTGTGGACAAACTTTTGAGTATTGCTACGAGACAAGTTAAATAATCTGAGTGTATGTGTGTGTTGCTTGGAATAGTCTAATTCCCTATTTCTTAATGTTGCTGTTATATTAAATCTAGAGAGCTTGTTCAAAGTTATATAATGGTTAGAATATTTTAAAGAGCTTGTTTCATTGAATGACAATCTAAGGGGAGTTTCGGGTAGCAGAGTTTGTTGTTACTTAAGGCTATTAGTTTCATTGAAGGGTAAATAATATCACACTTAATTAATCTATTGTTGTAAAAATGTGATACTGAACTGAAGAACTGAAATTTTTTATTCATTGTTAATTTTTATTAGTTTATTCTTGTTAATTAAGTTAATCAATTTAAAATTCCCTTTTCATTAAAAATCATAGGATATATATAAAACAAATCACTCTCTGTGGGATCAATCCTTACTTACTATTGTGCTTGTTGTTTGAATTTGTAAAGTGAAAGTGACGTTAATTTAGAGTAAACGACAGCTCCCATACGAATTCAACATTTATTAGGAAATTCATTGAGATGCACAATGCAAAAGATTTTTAGCAATAAAATCTTTTTATTCAAATATGAATTGTGTACAAGGGTGAAAGCTTACAGCACTGATTGCGAATTTTAGTTTTAATTTTTTCCCCTATCTAGTGCCTCGTAATTAAGGACGGTAATCTCATCCCCATCTGTTCAAGTGACTTCTTCGCTAGTTAGGCAACCTGACTTTCTCACCAGTTGGGTTGCCGCATAAACTGAAAGTTATATACTTGATGTTCCTTTCCCAACTTTATTTGATTACTTTTGGAAACAATAAGCAGGTAGGTGACCAATCTATTTCACTATTCCTACCATTGTGTCTGAGCATTTAAACAATCCATATCTGTCAAGGTGTATAATTTGAATGCAAAATCTTTAAAAGAGGCATGGAAAATAACATCATAGAATTATCATATGGTTAATAAAAAGATTGATGTTGGGCAAGGATATGCACACGGTCATTCCTGATTTGAGCTTACAAGAAGAAAGGGAAAAGCATACAGATTTTAGTTTAGATGCCAACTTTTTAACTGTAGTTTCATGGTATAAACTTAAAAGCTTGGAGAATAATTATGCACCACAAGCAGATCGAGAAAACAGTGTTCTAAACAAGAAATTAAGATAATGCAAACTAAACCTAAAACTCAAAACAAGATAAAGGAAAGGAAAGAGTGAGAGAAACAACAAAGACAATTTAGATAACAATGACTGGGTTCAAGTACTGACAAAAATATTAGCTATGCACAAGAATTGACAATATTTACTACAAGAACAGTAAGACAAAATACACTCACCGTACAAGGGCCACTAATTCCTTCCTTAGCATTAGTGGTCAAGCATGAACCATAATTTAAAGTCTTGAGAACATTTGAAAGGGACTTGAGAAAACTTGTTAAATCCCAACCATTGGACAGAGATAGAAAGTAATCACTGATTGATCCCACCAAAGAAGCACTACTGCTTTCTATCTTCATTGATTGAGGGCAATCAAGAAGTACAAAACCAGACAATTTCCCTGAATCTACCTCCATATGGTTTCCCAAAATTTGAGGTGAATGAGTCCCCAGTTTGCAAGTCTCATATACTGAAAGAAACAAAACACCATATAGCTCAAGGCAAAATCCATATCTATAATTTTAGAGTACAGGTACAAAAACCTAAAACAATAATGTGTTATGCATATGCTATATAACAAGGAGGCATAAATTTTATCATATATTCCCGTATTGTAACACATCAAGTGTGAAACAACCCGGGTCAAATCCCGAGTCCGGAACAAATCTCGGGTCAAATCCCAAATCTGAATCGAATCAAATCCATCAAAATAAGGCCTCAAACCCCAATAATATCTTCTTGGGTCATCTTAGCCCACCGAAAAGGTCATGACTTAAAGGTACTATTGATAGCAATTTAATTTCTTATACACAGACAAATTTCTCCCATATCTTTCGATGTGGGACTGGAGTGTTACAAAGTGCCCGTGCATGGATGTTAGATACGTCAATACCTAACAGCAAGAATATAGGAAACAAATTTTATCTGCAAACACAAAGCATCGAAGCATGAATATAACAAGTATTTCAGAAACAGAAGCATAAAACTGGCCAGTATAACCTAAAATGAAAGTGAAGCAAATACGAATGACAGAACTCAAAAGGACATTTCATATTTCATCATGCAAGAAGCAGCTTCTAGTTTCCCTTTTCAACTATATTGAAGAGAATTCCGGTAAGTCCATGGTAAAGACATCTGAACTCAGCAAAACGAAGAAGCTTCTTCACTTCCTATTATTTTACTTGTGAAGAAAGTATTCTAATTTATAAAATAAAGACCTCTAATCAATATGCCAAAACTAGTAAGAAGATATAAAATTTGTATATCATGAGGTCTATATTTTCCTCATGACCTCAAGCAGTATTTTACAATACTACACCAGCTCTTCATGTTTAATAGTACCCAATTCATATGACCAAACCACAGATATGACTCTCTCATGACGCTCACCTGTTCCAAGTTGTTGGAAAAAATCAGCAGCAGCGGTAGTAAGGGGATCAATGTCTGGACATACAACATAATAAGTCATCTGCAACATTAAGTAAACAATAAGGAAAAAAAGGCACGCATAATCCTTTGCCAATAGAAAGTGAACAAAAACCATTATAAAATCGTCAGATAATATTACAGGACAATAAAAAAACAGCAGCTTAACGAAAATATTTGCAGTAAGTGGAGTTGCAAATCTTACATGTTTTTGCATAGCATAAGGTTCAAGGGGAGCCTTTTCCCAGAGCTGTAGAGAGCTTGCTGACGTCTTAAGCCAATCATCCTGGTACCTATATTATAAATCGGAATTATCTTTTATCGTAGACACAATTACACCAAGTTTATCCTCCAGAAGAAAGCCAATCTATTTGTACTTTTTTTCTCAATTGAATATCATGACCTAAATAGTAATACTTTAACTGTATTTTTCTCACGTGATGCAATAATCTATAGAACAGCAGATCACTTTAACAATATTTACATCACTACTATTTTCCTAATTGCTTTAGAGGGCAGGAAATGCTCGAAAGAATATTTTTACAAGAGAAAGGAGCAAAAAACATTCCCCAGGGAAACCCAGATGAATGAAAAGTAAACTCTTTCATTTATTTAGGATAAGCAATTGTGTTCCAAAAAAGTGGGTGATTTTGTGAGGGTAGTGGTGGTAGAAAATTTTGAGATGGCAGTCAAGATAGTACCTTCATGGTGACTAAAATTGTGGTGGCAATGACAGTAAAAGTGGTAACAGGATAACGGCTGTTATAGCATAGGCAAGGTAAGAAAAAATGGCAGTGGTGGAGGCAGAAGCTACAGAAAAGAGGGTGTGATGCAGTGATGATGGTGCCACTGGTAGTGAAGCAGTGTAGATGAAGTGGCAGCAGAAATGTAGCGTTGGCTGTGGTAGCAGCAACAACTTTCCGTTGACAACAGTGATGGTGGCAAGATCATGTTTTTCATAATCAGCAAGATTGTAGCTAAGCACAAACATTAGAAGCTCCACAACTAATCAACAAAAGTAGCTCATTGATGAGTTGTGAGCCTGAGAAAGGAACCAGAAATAGCAAGAGTCGCATCACAGAGTAGTCAATAATGGCTAGAGAGCACACAGTTGTACAGAAAGTGATTTACATAGCAGCCTAGATTAGCTTATATAAGCTTTTGAGAGTATATTGAAATCTAGTCAATGATACCTTTTAATACAAGCCCCACGTTTACTGGTATATAAGATGTGCACTTAAACTAGACCATAGCAAGAAAAAACAAATGAAAAGAAACCAACATTCATAACAGCAATTCCTGAGACCAATAGACCTTGTGAATTTCAGTTAGGTTGAGCTGAGGATCCTTTAGACTGGTTTTGGTGGCCCAAATGCTATCGGAACTTGCTGACTAATAAGCAAGCCTACTACTGCTCAATAAAAAACATGAAACTTAATTTTACAGAGGACAGAGAAAGTGGACTGGTCACTGGACCCTGTATATTTTCTACTAAGCAGTAGGCAATGAAGCATTCCACTAGGTAATTGTTTCAAAAAATGATTTACTTTATGCGTCATTTTCTCAGTGTTCGAAAAATCGGCCTAGTCGGTCGACTAGGTCGGGGTCGGAGCCTCAACGAGTCGACTAGGGCCTAGTCCTTTGATTTAGTCGCTGGCCGACTTAGTCAGGCTCCAGTCGGCGACTAATCGGTAAAGTCGCCCAGTCGGAGTAAATCAAAAAATCGGAACAAGTCGGGAAAGTCGAAACAAGTAGAGGAAAATCGGAAAAAATGGGAGTGGATGAGGTTCTTCTACCTAGAAGAAGTGGTATAAATGTGCGAGAACTAGATGAAGACGAGTTTGTGTCGGAAGATGATGACAACGAGGAAGAAGATGAGGATTATAAGTTTGAGTCCGATGGAGAGCAAGTCTTGGAGTGATATGGAGAAGAGAAGGAGGAGTGATTGACTATTGATTTTGTGCTTCTTAGTTTCAGTTAGTCAATTGGTTTTGAACTCAGAGCGTCAAACTATTTGTTTTACTTAGTTTCCATGTTTTTATTTGATGATTTGTGTTACTTATGTTATTCTACTTACTCAAAACTTATGAAGGAGGAAAGAGAATATATATTTTTTTAAAATAATTGAAAATCCGACTAGCCGATTAATCCCGGACTAATCCCCTAGTCTCTAGTCGGTAGCCAACCGACTTGAGACCGACTAGCGACTTTTAGAACACTGCATTTTCTAAACTAGTTAGCAACCGCTTTTGCGTTTCAAAGACCCTCCTAGTTCATACAGAATTTATTGTACTAGACTGCGACTTTAGTTTGATTTGCCAAGTCTTCTACAGTAACTGCACAAGCAGCTGGTCAGACCAGATAAATGCTTGGGATGTAAATTATTCTAATTGTAGAAATAGATGTAGACCACCCCATGCGTATGGATAACTATTTATTGTTTTTTGTTAGTTTGTTACTAGCATCAAAGAATGTATAACATCAGATATATCCATTTTGTATCTATCTGGAAACATACGCATTAAACAAATCTGATAAAATGCAATATGCTTAAATTTTTAACATTGTAAGTGGAAAAGTTGTGTAACAGACATTCATACCCAACAAGTATAGCAGGAAACGGAAGTACAAGCAATGTAGGCCCTAGCCTCAAACCCAGTTGCTGCTCCGACTCAGATAGACTGGTATCTTGGTTTGATCTCCTTTCGCTTGTTTCATCCGTCCTAGTTCCATCTGTCCCACTAGACAGTGTCAAAGCATTGGTACACTTACAATCTAGAATTTAATAAATACACAAGCATAACAATACCTTTGAGGCAAGAAGATCCACCAGCAGAGGACTGCAATGGACTTATTGGTTCTACAGCTGACAGTGTTACAGTACTAGAAGAATCTCTACATTCACTTACACTTGCAGACGATTCAGCTGAAAAACCATCGCCCACATCACCAAGTTGACTACGACCCCTGCACCAATCAGTGACAGGCAATGGACCATCAAAAGTGCCAAAGGCAGATCTTAAGGCTGCTTTGATGTCAGACTGGATCAAACTAATAGCAGATGATGCCTGAACCTGAAATTCGGAATACTTCTCTATAAGAATTGTTGTGTTTAAAATTACTATTTACTATACTTGACATGCATTTTTTTTTATAAGTTGACGTATGGTTAAAAAAGAAATAATAATCTATTACCATTCTTACACAAGAAATTTCCAAATGATGATGACCGGGTAAAAAATCTAAGAGATATACTAGACATCTCATTTCTCAACAATCATAAGCCAAAGAGAAAACTTCATCCCAGAGCAAGAAGTGAAAAGTAATGCTAGAAAGTTAAACTACGTAATTTAAAAAAAAAAATTATCTTCCTCTTAGAGAATACTTTGAAGTTATATACCACATGTTACTCTCAACCATCTTTGTGCATAACTGCATATAGTCATAGATTGAAGACCGTCGAGGAAGTAGCTTCCTGCAGTGCAACCAAGTAAGTTCTTGCATGCAGATACATAAGATGTCCATTCATCCAATATTTTTTTTGTTTACCATGAATAGGAAAATGTTGTTTTCCAAGATTCCATGTCCATGCTCCAATTCCACACTCATTTCACAATCTCTCTTTGAATGGGGTATCAAATAACGCAAAAGCCAGTTATTGTAATTCCCAATATAACATGAGGCAAGATATTAAATTACTCATTTTCTGTTATAGGTCCTTTTTAAATAAAAGAACGAGAAAAAACAAAATTATCTCTGTGCCTCTTTATATGAGTTTTTGCAACCTATAATACCAGAAAAGCATTCAAAGGGTGGGGCAGGTTCATAATACAATTCAACTGCTGACACACATGCATAACCACCTGTTTCCACAAAGTAAATTAAACTGATTACTTTTCACTGGCCCAACTCAAAAAGAAAAGGGGAAGCATTGAACAGCTAAATGAAAAAAGCTTACATCAGCTGCCAGTGGATCTACTAGCTCCACTCCGGCAATGTCCAGGGAATGGGAAGATGCCAAAACCCCTCCACAGCCTGCATGCACCATAGACGGCCCACAGGAAAATCCACGCCTCCACTGCTCTTGCAATGCAAGCCAACCATAAGGACCATCATTTGAATCAGCGTCTAGTGCCAGATCAACAAATGACATAGCTTGCTGGACAAGTAGAGACATGCCATTAAGAAGCTCCTGAAGCGGCTGCCTTTGCCCATAAGAAAGCATGCTTTCCTCATTATATGAATTATGAGGCGAAGGTACACAAACTTCCATACTAGGTGTACTAGGTTTTGAACCTTTAGAAACTCCAACAGAGCGCCAAACACCAACAGCAGCATTAAGGGGTCCATCTAGCATGCCTCCATCTATGTCACCAGCTATTCTAACTGGTATAGATTCTTTCTTTTTCAGCTCATATTTTCCAGACATATTGTCCACCATGATACTTGGGTTATTATGCAGCTGATTCAGAACAGTACTTCCAGATAACCTACTCAATCCAGCAGACTGAAAGCTGCTGGAAGATAAAAGTGTGTGTCGTATTTTGCACATATAAGCTTGGAACATAATGCATTCAACTTCATTTGCAAGCACTGTTTTTACGGGTAACAGGAAATTTTCAGCTCCTGATGTACTTTCAGCGGTTTTCCTCTGGATAGATTCGACAGAGATTGTAGACTTGAAATTAGAGAATGATGATGGCGACGCCCCATCACGTGAAGAAATGCTATTTTTGCAATTCAATAATCTCTTATCATGCTGCTCTTTCCCATTATCAACATGGGTGTAATATTTTTTTGGGTGAGAAGTGACAATGGCGTCATGTCTGCCGGAACATCCTTTCATATTTAAAGACATGCTAGACTTCTCATCAGATCCATCTAAGCAAGGAGAAGGTGGTGTTGCAGAATATACATAATTGTTCGAGCTTGAATTTTCACTCTCCACCTTTCTTGATTTTGGAATGTATGGGCTTCCGAAAATCGATGATGAAATTTCACTTGTGGTTTTTTCAACTGCCCCATACTCAGGAGCGAATGTCATCAATGCTTCAGCTTTTATTAAATAATCGAACTCACCAGTAGAAGATGCAGGAGTGTAGTTCATAGGATCAGAAGATGGAGCATCTTGTGACACTACTTGATTTTTGCTCAGTGACTCCTCCATGACTGCTGGAGGTGGATTAAAGCTCTCAAAGGATGAAAAACCTACAGGCAAAACCATCTGATCATTTGGAACATCCATTATCCCAGTGTATGGGTTGCTGCTACCCATGTCTCCAGAATCTGATGCAGGAAACACAAGATCCTGCGACTCTGTAGTTCCTGGGGGCTTCACCATAAAATGAAGGAAGATTAGTTTCATCTTAAATATGGTTATTCAAGTGTCTTAAATATGTTTATTCATTTGTACCAATAAAGAAAAGAACATGTTAAGCCAACATATAAAATATGTACACAAGCAAAAATGTTTACAGGATTCAAGGAAAAATATCGAGGACCAAGATTGAGGCCATGCCTAGAGTACTATAGATAGGTATGTTAAATGTTTATCATGGAATTTAAGGAATAATATATTTTCCAACATAATTTACATTGGAGGATTACGCGCTATTACCACAGGAATCATATTAACTTAAGCCTCAACAATAATGGAACCATCTCAACTCTTGTGTTCCAGTATAAGGAAGAAAATGCCAATTTTCTTTTTATAATTGAATTGTATATGGAAACTTAAAAAAATATTTGAAGACAAATAGTTTTAAATCAATCCACCACTGACAAGGACGTAGCATGATATAGTTAAATAACCATCACTAACAGAAAGTAAAATCCATGATGATAAACTTCAACAGCCAGGAATTTCTCTTTTTTGGTTTGAAAGTAAGAGCCCAGAACTACAGGATTACACAACATAAACTCATACATACTATTAGAAGAAAATGAAAGAACATCAAGATTACCTCCCCAAATGGTAAAACATCATTCTCAAAGAAGTCACCGAAATCTCCGAATTCCGAGAGAAGTGCTTGGATATCCATGCCCACGCCTCTATCATCATCGCCCCAATCCCATCCAAGTTGTTCACTTGCTACTCCAGTACTGACTGAGTTATTAACTTCAATAGAACCTAAATCATTCTTGTATCCAACTTGCGTGGCAGTGTTACTTACTGCCCCCGCCTGACTAAATGATTCTGTCACTGGCCGAGGTCTCTTATAACCCTGCATATGTATCTGAACACCACATTAGCTGATTTTTCGCAAAATTTTCACAAATAAAGACCATAACTAAAGAATCAAAATATGGCAACCATATATATAAGGGTGTACATATTCAACATTGGTTACTCTCTTTTGATAAAATTCTTCGGTAAGTGCCACGAAACTGCTGGATTAGTTTGTATCTTATTAACAATGTATATAATAATCCTGGCATTGATTCATTCAAGAAAAATATGATGCATAAATTACTTATGATGTGTAGTGATTCTGCTGCTAAAATGTTAGTTTCTTTACAAGTTTCCGCATAAACTTCATGGTGACTTCTCACATGAAGAAGCAGAATTAAGTATCAAAACAGATACAAGAAGCATAACAAGTCACCGAAGAAGACCAATTTGTGCAAACAACCAACCCAAAATAATAGTGAATTTGAAGTCTCAAGGACTATGTATGCACTAAAAGAGAACTTTTGTCTGACACGTGAAGAATACTTCTATTGAATATATATAAATGCAATTACAACTATTCAGAAATCTGAAGTTTAGGCAAGAGATACACTAATATATTATAAGGAATTCCACCAAGTGTTGTAACCCCCAAAACAATGATCAAAATAATTCAAATTTTGGAACAGCATAGAGCTAAAAGGAATAAATGTAATCCGCAATTAAACAAGATTCAGTACATATACTTTTAATATCCCCTACTCAAAAATAAGAAATGAACAAAAACCAACAAAGCAGCTCCTGCAACGATAGGGTTACAGTAAAGTAAGAAAATACAAGTTATGTTTATACAACATCAAATCATTATTAGGATCAAATGCCAAAAATTAGCGTATCCAAATATCCAATTCTATGTTAAGTAAGATGGCATCGTACAAACGATAACAATCTTCAAGCCCATTGCAGATTCAAATATGTCACATACTGAAATACATTCTAACATTCTACATACATAAGAAAAACCTATAATTATGTTGAAAGCTCACTTATGAAGGTTTAAATGTATACCAATCTCAAACCATCATTGTTCAACTGATCAGCAGAAGACAAGCCAGACTGTCCGCATGTTAAAGAATCAGCATCTGCGTCAAGATCTCCAGATCCCGTGGTCATCTTGTAATCGCTATCGCTAGAGGTACTAATGCTGCTAAGGCTACTACTGTTACTATTGCTACTACTACGATAACCTTGTTGAGACTGAATTTCTTTGGATTTAAACCAAGACCCATCCAGATTGTCAACCGTGTCATTACTGCTGAAATTGAAACTACAGTAAGATAGGAAAACATAAAGGAAGCACCTATTACTAACAATTTCTAAGCGGAAAAGATATATATTGTGATAGAAACATGTTGACTTTTGTTGCGAATAGACACATCAATCATATACACATGTATTTGTATTAATTTACAGACTATACCATTGCGCCTACTCGCATCAAGAGTTGGCATGCTTTTGTCACAATATATAGGACTCGTTTCTAAATAAAAAAATAAAAAATAAAAAATAAAAAAAAGCAGTAAATGAAAAGAAGTTTAGCAAATGGACACACCAGACAAGGAAAGATGAACCAGATAATGATGGTCCCATCCAATTTTGTAGCCAAAACCTGCAAATTCAGAATTAACATTAGCTCATTATAAATTAAGAAAAAGTTTCAAAGCTGAAAAATACAGGTAGTTTCACTAGCAGACCCTAGTCAGTATTTTTGAATCTACTTAAACTTTCTTTGGTACCAGAAGTTATAAGAGTACTACTTACTCAACTTGCTGGCACTCCCTAAGTGCCAAATTGGCCTAGGAAAAGGAGTAAGGGTTTGGAGTAATCACAAAATGAAGATATAAAAACAACGGAATCATCCTTGACCCTAACACTTAGAACCTTCTCAGAACATGCATATGAAACCTCTGGGAAATGCCAGCTGATCTGATGGTAAAGTTAAATGAGATTATAACTCACTTAGATTTCCCACCTATCTAGCCACCTGAACACTCTAAACTGTAGATTGTCTAAAAGAATACAGCACTGACATAGCATTAGACAGGTCTAATCGGAGCCTCAAACGCAACCAGATATACTCAACTGCCTCTTATCAATGGGAAGGTCCAAGTAGTTATTAAAAGTTGACATAAATTTTAAAATTTACCTCTTCAAAGAAGATCTAGCAAATGATGTTTGCACAACCGGGACAAGCACTGCCTCAGCTGGGTAGATAAATGTTCTTTCACAAACTGAGCGTGCTGAACTTTTTTGAGCATCTCTTGCCACTGCAGGAGATTCAGCAATTTGATGCCTAGGAAAATTCTTATTTGAGTTAGGTTGTAGCTTATTGTCATTTTCAGCACTAGAGCAGCCAAGGGTAACTTCAAGATAGCAACTTTGCCCTCTCAGCTTGCAACCAGAACCTTGAGAAACCTGGTTCAGCAAACCTATTATCCCATTTGAAGCCCTCAACTTGCCAGAACTGTCCAGACAAGTATAAATGAGAGAAGATAATTATAAATGAGGTGGAAATTGATCAATAACAAATTGGTTCTAAAACATTAATTTGTCCATCAGCAAGATGATGAATGAAAGCAAGGGAAACATAAACATGACTGAGAAGTAAATGATTGAACCTGAAATAAACTTGCTTCACAAGATCACCTGGACAACATCCAGTTAGTTTACCACGCATTCCATGAGGTGAGACAACAACTGCAGAAACATACAACAGAATATGAAACAACCGTACATACAGAGGAAGAAAGTACTGTGTATATGATTCTCAACAGTAATAACGTATGTGCAACTCGGGCACTAAGCAAAGGAAGAGGAAAGGGGTAGATATAATATGAATTTGTAGCTATAGAATAGGCTACACCTTATATCGCCCATCACCAACAAAATCACGCCATATTCTTCAATCAAAAGTAATAAATTCTGGATGACGACTCATTCAACACATTATTCTGCATCTATGCATGAGTAGGGACTAGGATGCCAAGGATATCAAGCCTAACTGTCTAAGCTATTCACTTGCTCAACTGATCATTAAGCTAACCACCAGACTTGCATGCCTGACCTTGTAATATTTACAGTGTCCAAGAAAACATCCTTGGTGGGCAAGTGGTTGTGGTGGTTCCCTTTGACCATTTTTTTATGCAAGGTGAAAACTCCTTCAAAAGATAAGATTTCTTTTGGTCTTCGGTTCTTGATAGCTCAATACTATTTGCTGCAGCGACAAAAGCCTTGCATAGCCTTGTACCCAGAATTTGTGTGTAATGTGTTGGCAGGAAAGTGGGGATAACTCTTATCTGTTTCTCCATTGTCTATGGCTTGGGTTTGTCCTTTGGGAGTTGGATAGTTGTCTCTGACTAAGTTTGAACCTTTCATCAGAGAAAGGATGAAAAGAATCATGACAGTGGCAGTTGTTTGCTATCATTTCGGGTTTTGGAGTACGAGGAATGCTCGAATATTCACCGCACAAACTTTGTCCTTCCATCTTCTTTGGGACATTTATTTGTTGCATCGGTGTGGTTCTGCAATGGGTGTTTTTGTGGGGCTTCTATTTCAGATTAACATAGAGACTGGACAGCTGCCCTGTTTTAAGAGTTTTTAAAATTTCCACTTTAGTTGTCTTGAAGGATTTCTGCTCCTTCTCTGTTGTATACACTCTATTCTTATAACCTTTCATCTAAAGAAAAAGCTCGCATGAGAGATAAAGTACCACACAATATATACAATGTACCGGCAACGACATGTGTTTCATGAATCAGCCATCACATTACTATTGGAGGAAAAAATCTCAAAAACATACATGCACAAAAAGCAAAAAGTACGTGCAAACTATAATCAAATTATGTGCAAGCAACCGCAATTAATTATAACATAATTTCTATACTATAGTCCATCGAATGGCCAGTACGAAGCCAGTAACCAACCTGGAAGCCCATCACCAGAAAGGCTAGAAGAACGGTCTAATATTGTTTCCATATCACCACTTGAAATGGCTCTAATATGTCTGGAAGCAAGTGAAATATGAAAATTAGATCCACTGTACGTGGTATGAATGAATGGATGTTAAACGAAATAGTGTTAATTGCTTCAACACTGGATAATAAAGGACAAAACATGTGAGCAAGACTAACTTTGCAGATATTACAACATGCACAAAAACTGCCTCTTCGCTGGCGGCAAAAAAGAACTCAACCACAGGCTGACCTCTCCTACAAAAGCGTTGACAAGAAACTAACAAAAATCAGGATATAAATGAAATATCAACAAGTTGCAGAAAAGGCTGCAACAAACAACTCAAAAGATCAAGAAATCAAAACTTTTTGAAGTAATATTCATGCAAGCAAGAGAGGAAGACAAGAAATCCTCCAAGGTTTGGGTCTTAGTCAACAACTATTGAAACTTTTTTCAGACCAAGCTTTAGAGGTTTTGGGGGAAGATAGGGTGGAAATTTTATGGCAGTGATCGGTGTTTGCTTTTCTTTGGAGGAATTTTAAGTTCTTCTCTTATACATATCTCTGTATTAAGTTGCTTTAGGATAGGGCGACTTCTTGGCATCTCTTTGGGCATCGATCATGGGAGCTCTGCTCAGGGGTTAGCATATCAGGGATTGGGGACTGTCCTTCAGTAAGGGGCAGGGCATGTGTTTTCCACTTCTTTTTTGTTACTTTTGGCCAACTACTTGTCCACCTCTGATGTTTCTTCTTCATCAATTCTACTTTTATCTAAATATTATAAACAAAAGTCATAATATGACTAGTAACAGCAGGACAAGTGATAAATTTTGAATACTCAAATATATCATGCACCAATCCATTAAATCAATAGCATTAGATACTATTAGTTGAACCTGAAAAGTTCTTCACTCTGTGAAAATGGATGATATCTTGAAAACACATCTCCAAATCTCACATATGAAAGTCCTATTAGTGCTCTGTCAATGAGGAAAAAGAAATTTTCAACTTAAACCCATTAAAGTCATGAAAACAATTACAACGAAGAAAAGCCCAGCCATACAACCTTTCTATACAATTCCTCAAAGCTTGAGACAGCGCAGATGCAACCTCTTCTGAGTCCCCAGGAGCCAACCATAGTCCGGATGCAAGAACTATAAACAGTTACAAGAATAAATAAATAAACACTCAATTCCTAAAATTGAGATACTCACGAAACTGGAAATTTGAAAAAGTATGGACCTCTACCAGCCATTGAATTGATCACAATGATCGAACAATCTTTGTAAATGAAATTTATATGAAATTATTTAATAAAATGATATTTTATTGATAATTTGTGTTTTATGCGACTTATGGTCGTTATATGATCGCACTACAAGTTATGTGCGCGTTTTTTGAGTGTTTAAAGGGTAAATGTCAAAAATAATTTTTTTCGGAGAAAAGACGTAAAAACACTATTCACACTAAAAACGCAAACTCGCTTTTTCGAATTTTAAAATTACGACATAGCATTTCTTTGGAAAAGGAGGATCGGTGGCGAAATCGGATTTTTGAAAATCGAGGCTAACCAAGCGAATTACGAAAAACGAAACCGAAAAAGTTATAAAACCTAACTGGATAAGAAAATGTCTAGCTAGAATTAGTTAGACTAACTAAGAATTTTAAGGTTTGGCTAAGAAATTTGAAATTGACTAGGATTGAGTCAAGGTTTGAGCCTAGGGTTTGGAGGGCTTAGTTAGGGTTTAGCCAAGGGTATAGCCAAGTGTTTAAAGTGGTTTGGCTTAGGGTTCAGACATGGCCCAAGCCTTAGGGTTAAACCCTAAAGACTTCAAGCCAAAGCAAATGTGTTGGTCATTATCCCACGTGGGATATGAAGAGATGACTAAGCATTATCCAAAGCAAGATAAGGGGCAATTGTGTCCAAGGGTGGCCGGATTTTTGAGACTTTGGGGGGGGGGGCAAATGGTGAGTCATGGTGCATGACTCACCTTATCCCAACCAAGCATTAAGTGGTCTAATCCATTAAGTGACTATTAAGTGCCTTGAGTTAGTTTTAATTGTAATTTGATTAGACTAACTCAAGGGGGTGACTAGTAAGCTTTTAAACATGAGGGGGGAAGACCTTGTGTGACTTAAGTTGGGTGACCAACTTATAAGAAATGGAAACTAAGTTTTATATAAGCAAAAACCTAAGTATTATCTCTTTTCACTTGTTATTTGCAATAAAAAATTCTTAGTGTTAAGAAAGAGTTCAAGAACATAGAGAGGAAGAGTGAGAGGACCGGATCAAAAGGAAGAAGAGGAGCAAGATTAAAGATTAATCAAAGCTAAGAAGAAGAAGAACAAGAACCATAAGAGGAAAACCCTTGAACCACCATCTTTTCATCTCTTTATTTTCTTTTGTTTGATTAGTTGTTGGTCAAGTGAAGGTCATGGGGGTGATCTTGAAGTTATTAGGTGGTTATGAAGGAGTAAACCTTGTTAAATCACCTTAAATATGCATGACAAGTAAACCAAAGAATAAAAAATAAGCCCAAGCATGAGGATGGAAAAACAAGTTAATAGTGAACTATAAACGGACTATTATAATCTTTTGTCTGTGTGTTGTTGGATTTCTAAAGATGGAATCCTGATATGTAGATTGTCAAGTTGTTCCAAGTGGAACGGAGGAAAAATACGTTATAACGAAGTTATGGCGAAATTTTCCGTAAAAGATGTCAAATGTGAAAATTCCTAGCTTGGTACCCTTTCGGGCCAAGTTTACGGGTGGTTAACACTTCAGAAAAATTATTTTTTTCAGGGGGTTGTATAGTTGGGTAAAAACGTGAGTCGTAGGCTCAAGAACGAACTTGATCCGGTTTCGGATGAGCAAGTTGGGATGGCTCACGAGAGGTTTTTGAGCCGATTTCCCGATAAAATAGAAACCCGGGAAAATTATTCTGCCCAGGGGATTTAAAGAGGATGTTATAAGGAAGAAATAGACGTAAGAATGAGCTCATTCTTATATCGGACGAGCAAGTTATGATGTTTCAAAGTAAGCGCATTGAAATTGTTTGAAGTCGAAAATTTGACAAAGCTTAAAAGAGTTTCTACGTGGTAGGCGCACCCCATAGAGTTAAATGAGTGCGCCCCACGCCGGACTAGCTGTAGGCTGAACAGTTTGGAGGTCATTTAGTAAATTGGACATAACTCTTTCGTATGAACTCCAATTGAGGTGATTCAAGATTATCCGGAAAGCTAAGAAGTATACATACAATTTTCATTCTTTAAGAATTAAGAGATAAGGTTGGGATCAAAATCTAAAATGAGCCTTTTTAGGATTGTTATGTAATCAAAAGCAAACCGTGGTGGTTGCGCCATTTTTGACTAATATTTCCGAGTTCTAAACATTGGACTTTGGAAATATAGTCTAGAGTAATGTAAACTAAGGTATGATAGATGTAATGGACATGTTAATAATACGCAATGGCATGTCGGTTAGGTTAGACAAGTTGGATATACGTCGAAACGCCGAGTCAAATATTAATGAACTTAAATAGTGTTCTGATTTTTATGAAACGATCATTATAAAACATGGAATAGAGTTAATGTAAACCATGAGTGACGTGTATATGTGGCTCATTGGTATGTTTATATGCACTTAATGTGTAGGACTTGCAAAGGGCGGTTAACGCTAAAATGTTAAAGACCGCTAAGGCAAGTATTTTAACTCCATACAATCTTTATTTGAATGTTAGTTTAAAGTATGTGGATGTATATTCTTATGAATAATCCTTATGTATGCTTCGGTTTACACAATATTTAACGATTGTGTAAACTTCAGACTTATATAAACTCTTCGTTGGTTGTATAGTGTTAAGCTATGCTATAATGCATAAATTGTTTTAAGTTTTGCTATAACGCATGAATTGTTCAAATTTTCAAAGTTGTCATATGCATCAACTGTTTAAAAAGTATGTCAATGTCATTTGTATCGGCTAGACGCATGTAAAAACCTTTCAATGATCTAGATATGATCTTTTGAATTGTTATGGAGTATAAGAAAAACTTTCAAATTAATTTCTACTTGGTGTGGATTCAGTCTGAGAATAAACAACCCTAATATTGGGGAAATGTTTTAATATTGTCGGCATACAATGTCGAGTGACAGAAGAACGCAAAATAAATTGTTCGTCATATAGTATTGATCAATACAGGGCACCTAACGTGCTTGTAAGCCATGACGATTTACAACGGAATAGTTGTTCAAATCCTTTTTGAATGAAAATGAAAGTTCGAGATCTTATGACCACTCAGCTAAAGTCAATATGTCATTTCAAAAATATATTTTGAAAGCAAAGAAAGTAATTTCCTATCATTTGAGATCTCTTCACACTTTTGTTCAGTTGTTGAAGTTTTAGAAGTATGAAAACATAATTCTTGATTTTGTAGTTTTATATGCAACTGTTATACTTGTTGGTATGTAAATGTTCATTCTTGCTTTACATTAATGTTTTCAACAAAAATTGAGCGTGTAAAAGGTTCTAGAAAGGACAAGGGCAAAGGCCAGATGAATGTATAAGAGGATATAAATCCTATCTGTAATAGATAGGTGTATTGTAAATAATTATTGCTTTAATTATCATGTTAAGAAGATTTAAAGGTCTTAGAACCTGGGTATGTAATAATAGGACTGTAATAGCTAGTAATTACTTTTCTGTTAGTATGTAAGTTTGGATAAATGTATGATTAATTTTAGCACCGTATCCGGAGTTTAAAGATACTCGGATTTGGGAGCGTCACAGCCGTTCCCAAGGAAATAGTTTGAACTTGCAACAATCAATTTATCAAAGACAAAAACATCTCAGGTGGTATACAATTCATAATCTTTCTATGATAATAAAAATACCTCTTAATCTAGATACAGCAGCTTGAGCCTTCTCAACAACAGATGAGTGACGCCCTGGGAGAAAAAGCCAGAGCTTGAGCTTTTCATCTGTACATTTTATATGCACAAAGTGTTAAGAGTCAGATATCTTGCTTGCCTGAACTTTTGATAGTAGAAGTTTTATTATACAGGGTAATAGAGAAGAGAGTACAGAAAGGGAGGACAAGGAGTCCTCCATAAGAAAATCGTTTAGAATCTATACCAGGGTTGTGTAAACCCTGAGAGGGGTCCCAAGGGCCAACAAAACAATTGGTTCACGTGCTAAGAAATCCTTCCTTCTGCAACTGCTGATGGGATGATAGAACCACTAGTGTAGCAGCATCTTTTTGGTCCACTTTCAAACTATCAAAGCATAAACAATAATCAATCTTCAAAACCTTTTAACATGTGACAGCATTTAACTTTACAATTCTTCGGGTAAACATTTACTTTAATAAGAATCAGAAATAATAAACTTTACAAAAATCAAACCTTTTATCAGGCAGGGGCTTGAGATCAGTTTCATTAGGAAGAAACTGGAACCATGATATCTGATGTAGACCTCCCTGCAGAAACAGTCATATCATAAGTACATGGTCAAATCAAACAGCAAGTCTAGAGCAAGATAGCACCTACACAATACTAAGTCGCGCCAGAGAACAACAAAATAACCAAAGATACCAGAAAAATCTGGCAACTAGATGCTCAAATTTGATCTCTGTATGACACATGAAGTGCATAAATTTAATTGGTCTGCCAAAAATTTAGGTTATGGATGACTATAGCTACCACTTATCACTGAAACTCCAAGGAGTTGGCTCAAGTGGTATGTAGTGAGTCTATCATCTAGATATAAGAGTCCTTCAAGGCATAGGTCAGGGTTCAATACTCCACTCTCTCTCTCTCTCTCTCATGAGCAGTAACTTTTACATATTTACAACCAGCTAGCACAATGTTACCTGGAACTTGGATTGTTATGATTTGTGATACACTAAGATTAGCTTTATATGGTTCTTAGTTACAAATTCTCTTCAAATCTAAATACAAAAAAAGTAAATTGTGTAGAAGACTTTTGGATGCATTAAAAAGTTGACTGATATAGAAATACTT
The DNA here is from genome assembly GCA_020205505.1 of Panax japonicus. Taxonomy (NCBI): domain Eukaryota; kingdom Viridiplantae; phylum Streptophyta; class Magnoliopsida; order Apiales; family Araliaceae; genus Panax; species Panax japonicus. Next base: position 44,888,082 of record CM035101.1, on the reverse strand, counting down.
TAGTTCAAATGCGATGTTCGAGCATACAATGCAATACCATGTTAGCATCTTGATATTCTTGCAACTAGAGCTAAAATCAAACAAAGACATATTTGGGTACACAACAATTAGAGTTTCGGAACGTAAAAATACAATGTTAAGTAAGCAAGTACCAATATGCAATTCACTAGGTCAACAAGAATATTTAGCAACTGTGCTCTAAAAAGGGACTATTTAACTAACAAGAGTATCCATGCAAACATCCTCAAATAAAGCCAAATACTTTTGTGATCTTTTAACTAAATGAAAAATCAAAAACACACAACTATCATCTTATCAGGTGTGTTAAAAAACACAAAAGATTACAACTTTGTCTGAGCAATTGATTACAACTTCATACACAGATTTCCATAATATTTCCTTGGTAATTAATTAAATGATGGGAATCGTAACCATTTTAGCCGAGGATGTCTGGTTAAAGATGTTGCCTTGTGCGATACTTTCACGTACCTATTCTATCTCTCTTGTCACCATAACTCTCACATTTCTACTTCCGTCTCTAGCACAGGTAATCTCTTGGAACTTTAACTTTTTTGCTGCTCAAGGAGGCAAAGGATTTGACTTATTTCTTTTCCTTACTAGGGATTTGACTTCTTTCTTTTCCTTACTATGGATCTTTCTACTGATTCACGAATTTGATCTATTGAGCCTTTAGAGAGCTTCTCACGTAAGTATTTCTTTTCCTATCGCACGCATTTACTTTTTAGCCTCTTATATCACCTACAAAGGATGTTTCCAAGATCACAGCTTTTGTTTGGTTTTTAATGTTCTATAGGCTAAATACTAATAATTTTGCTTAGCAGTGCAGAACTTACAAATATTTGTCTCCAAATGTGTGTGTAAGCATGTTGAAAGGCTTGTGAGTCTTGTTCTTATTTATTTCTTGATTATTTTATACTATGCGAGTTTGGAGTGATTGAGAAATATTGGGTGTGCGTGATAGTGGAGGATCTTCTTCTTGCAAGATTTCATAATATTTGAGGATGAACTAGATGCTACGGCAATGTTGATTTTTGAGATACTTTCGAGTATATGGGCAGAGAGGACTGTCCATATCTTTTCTAGTTCATCATTTCCATTCATTAGAGTCTTCTAAAGGCTTCAGCTATTGGTGTCCATACAGCCATTCCGTATAGAGATTCCAGGTCTGCCTTGTTGTATAATCTTGTACTTCTCATTTGATTTTAAAATTTGGAGAACTTTTGTCCTCCTTGCCTTCTGTAGTTTTCCTCCTTTCTAGTTAATCTTCTTTTATCCGAAACAAAGTATATGAAATATACCTCTTTGGAGTCTTATTTAGAATTTTGGCTTTCAATTGCAAGGCAATCATCATTATTGCTTTGAGCAATCCTAGGTCTTCCATTCAGTGCAACATCTTACTTTTATTGAACCAAGGAAAACTCAATAAGATAATGAAATTTATGTCTTACCAGTGATGAGATACCCATCAATAATAATAAAAAAAATGGAGAAATTTAGCAAATAAAATTAAATCTATAACCAATTCTCATTTTAAAGCTTTTGTTTTTTAGAAAAGTTTGCAGCCATGAAGAATCTAGTACCATGAATCAAAAGATATTCAAGCAGTATCAGTATCATCGCAAATGAGTATGTTCTTATGCAGATTTAATTTTTTTTGCCAAGGACCATTTTGTGTAGTGTGTGTGTATACATACACAAACGCACACATGCCCATAAATATATGTATGTGTGTATAGGGTTTTGATTCATAGCCAGAGAGTTATGGACATGTCTCAGTCAACGCATATGCAACCTTTCATCAAGAGATGAAATTGCCACGATTTAAAGGAGATATAGTTGTTCCACTATTTAGAGTAGCAGATGAACATTTTCCAGGTGAAAAGACACAATGTTGCCCTTACTAAAAAAAAATTATGTCTTCACTCTACTATTCTTAATAGCAAACGGTAGTTTATTAATAAATTGTCAGATTTGAGAAGTCCTATCTCTATCTTAAAATTAATATCCGATGGAACCTACTTACTACCTCTTTTCCAAAATATATGAGCCGATGTAAATTCTTATATTTTGGAACGGAGGGATTAATAATGTTTTTTATAAACTTAATATCAAGCAGAATCATTTGATACTGTTTCTGTAATAAATAGTTAGATTTGAGGAATAATCCTAATATTGGGTAACAGCCCATGATCTTTCTATCTGATATAATTAATTCATGTATCTAATCCAAAATTGGTCAATCAGATCAAAAATTTATCACCACCCATATAATCATAAATAGTAATCAAAGATTAAGAAAATAAATATTAATTATCTCACATATAATCATAAATATCATCATAATAAATTGAGATATTAATCTTAATCATAATAATTGGAACCACATAAGAAATTGAATTCCCACCGTGGAAGATGGTTCAAATTCGGGGTAGTGGCCTATGTTTCATAATGTCATTTTTTGAACTGGTATCGATTTTAATATCAGTTTAGGGCAAAACACATTGTTACGCTAGTTAGGAGCTTCAAAAAAATTTATAAGAATTATGAATAAATTCTAAATAATAAGATGGATCAATTAAGTTCACAAAAAACAATATCAAGTACACGTAGCACTGGCCAAATGATAAACAGACATCTCATAGATGTGTCTATGCTACATTGTATAAAAATGAACAGTAAATTCTTAAGATATTTTCAAGTTATACTTAACTAGGAACTAAATAGGTACATTTTTTAAAATTAATATGTATTTTTTTATTTATAAGTAAAATGGCAATGGCTACAATTTTTTATTCTAGTTAACTTAGGTACTAAATAATATGTATAATTGTTTTTTTGTTAAGTAGTTCAAGTATAATTTTATAAGTTGTTTGTTTTATTTTATGTTAATTGATTTCTTAATTCAAATTCAGGTACTAATGAAAATGTATAAATATAATTTTTTTTATGTTTCCCCTTTTACGCAGAAATATCTTCGCTATTTGGTCCGAAAAGTTCACCGAAACACAATCGTTACATGAATAATCGCTGATTTCTTGCTCGTATAAAGGTTGTTGTTCTGCAAGAGTTAAAACCGCTCGGATACGTAGAAATTTTGAACCATGACATGGGAAAAACATAAGAATAGCTTATTATAGTTGGGTAAAGATCTACGATTGGATTCAAAAAAGTATAGGCCCCAGGCAATTTGGCGAAGAAAAGATTACTTGAATAAAGGGCAGAATTAAGACAGATACATATCAAACTATAGATATTAAACATAACAAACAATTTGTTCTTGGAGATGATTGCATTTTGATTGAATTATTGATATAAGTAAAAATGAAGTTAAAGTACGGTTGACCAAAAATCCTTCTTTTTCTTTGAATGAACCTAATCAAAAATCCCTCAATTCTAAAAAGAGAATAGAAGAAATCATACATTCATAGAATATCTTAATTGAATTATATGTAATGAATCAATTGAATTATAACACAACTGAAGTGTATCTATAGTTGTTGAGTTATCAAATGGATATAAGTTTGAATCCAAATAGAATTCCCAAACTGTAAAACATTTATAATTGACCTGATTTATAGGTTTAAACCTAATTCACTCTATCAATGTGTTTGTGAGTTTGGGGAGAAAAGAAAAGAAATGAATTTAAAATTTTGGAGAGAAAAGAGAGTGAAGGACATGAAATTTACTTTCTTTCCTTGTGTTTGTGAGTTTTGAAAGGAAAATTTAACTTAAAATATTATACTATTTTACCCTTATGAGCTTACATTTTACAAATTATTATAAGGGTAGTTTTGGTATTTTAGTTTGTAAGCCAAGTGTTAAGCAAATTTCCTTCCAAATCTTTCCAACTTTGGAAGGAAATTATTGGTTTCTCTCCTCTAAAAACTCACAAACAAGGAAAATTTATTCTATACCCTAAATTTCCTTTCTTCTCTTTTCTTCTCTCCATTTTAGAGCTCACACAGTGTATAATCTAGGGTTTCCTTCATTCCTATAGGTTTTCCTTCATTCGTACCATAAAATTGTAAGCATCTTTATCAAGAAATGTTTTGGTTTTTCAAAAAAAAGATAGAAAAAAGAAAAAGGAAAAAAGGAAAAAAGACATTCCGCTATTAAAAATTGTGAAGAAGAGCCTTAAATTTATTATCATTTTACGGGCAGCATTGACTTTTCATATGGCTCAGCTTGTCCGCTATTAAGAGTGACTAAATATTCTTTAAATCATGGTCGTTTCATCACTAGACATACAATTGCACTAGTTTGGAAATGTCCATAGCCAGCAGTTGCTATGGATATATGTGTATAAACACACAAAAAAAATTGAAGAGGTGCTTCCTTTTATCAACTCTCTTAATTATAATGTGAAAGTAGATATTTTTTAAATGGATGATAATAATACAGAAAGAAGCTCATTATTCCTGATTTAGTAGCTCAGGTTCTGAAAAGTTATAAACAAAGTATGCAGGCTCTTCTCTGATCAAGACCCATCTTTTCTAGCTAAGGCTCTTTAATAGAATAAGTTAGCCAGTCCCTTGTCTGAGATCTTACCAATGACACAAAGCAAGGATTATTTCAGATAGAATTTGTCTTAATCAATAACCAAAAAAAGAAGAATATATATATATATATATATATATATATAACCGAGCCTCCATTAAAGTTAGGAACTTTCTTGGCTTTAAATTTCAAAACTACAATAATGGTATGTGGACACCATATCCTAATAGCTCATATACTTTTAACAAACAGCAACGAAAGATTCTCCATCTCAATTAGTCCAATGAGATCCAGATAATAACGTCTATATTACATGTCAAAATAACAATAGTACTAACAAAGGAATCAAAATAAGTAGGAAATATCAAAGGGAATCATCAATAAACCATCAAAGTTAATTGCAAATATCTGCAATTTGTGAAAATATTACTAAGAATAAAGTTAACTCTCAATAAGAAATTCCAAGAGTTAAAATACGGTAAAGGAAATAAACATACAATTTTGAAAACGTTTGTCCACATTAGGATGATACTTCCCGAGACAAAGCCTTCTTGCAAACTCCAAACCTTACGCTAAAGAATATGCATCAAAGGAAGAACATCCTTGCACGAGCAAATAGCTTACTTACTCTGCATATAAAACATGCCAACTGAAGAAAAAACAATCGATCATTTTAAGTGTTTCACAGAGTGAAATAAGTGATAAAATCACAATGTTATAAGAATCTTCAGTATCAGGGTTCAAAGTTTCGGCCATTGCGCCGGACTCGGTAACGGAGAAAGCACGGCATAACGGGTGAAACCCAAAAAAAAATAAGCGGATCGAATCCGCTGTAAAGGGGATAACTGAGAAAAAAAAACTTACCTTCAGCAAAATTGCTGAAAATTTTCCGCAAAGCCGAAAACCTCGGTACTCACCGGCGATAATTGAAGGTATACAATCGGTTTGATGGATTTTGTCCAATCTTGAAGGGTTTTGAGCACCCACTCCTCTGCTCCGATCAATTTCCTCTCTTTACCCTTGCGAGTTGCGATTCCCGATCAATTTCCTCTCTCCTCCTCCGGATTTGGAATCGCTGTCTGGTCTCCGACTCTTCTTTTTCTCTCTAAGCGAACTCGAACTCGAACTCGAACTCTAGGTAAATTTTTTTCTTTGGGCCGTTAGTTTATGCAAATTACAAATGGTTTCCTAGGATAAAAATGTTGCTATAAATTTAAGGCTTAAATATGAATTAGTACCCTAAACTATAGGTAATATTTTATTTCGGTAATCCACCTTTTAATTTTGTTAATTAGGTTATTAAACTATCAATTTTTTCCAATTACACAAATTGAACACGGCAATTGCTGACGCGGCTATCTGAGTAGGACCTGGTTGAGCTGATGTGTAAAAAATTAGTTTTAAAATTTTTTATTAAACATTTTTGATATATTTTAAAGGGCAAAATGGTCATTTTCTTTTATATTAAACATTAAAACTTATCAAAAACATCAAAAGCTAAAACTTTGATCAAGATTCACTGCCCAACTTCGATCAAAAAAAACCCTAGGTCTCAAATTCAAAATTTTATCAACGATTCTAGACAAATCAAAAAATCACCATCTACCTAACTGATCTCAGACAAAACAAAAAATCAACCGATCCGGCGAATCGGCGATTCCTCAATAAATCAAAAAATCAACTGATCCGGCGATTTCTCAGACAAATCAATTGATCTCCCATCTTTTACCGTCGCCGGAAACTGATACCGAATCCATAACATTTACCGTTGCCGGCAAGGTTTCAAAATCCCCTTCTCTCTCACCCTCCGTATCTAATCCAACCACTTCCACCTTGACAGATCTATCTAGACTACCCTTTATCTTCTTTATAGGCACAAGGGGGAAGTGGGGGCGCAGGGAAGGGAACGGCGGAGGGGGAGACAACGAGTCGGGGGGAAGAAATCTGATAAACACGTAAGAAATCTGCAGGGAAAACCACCATGACTTCTGTCCACAAAATCAGTCATGGGGAAAAAACAAATCTTCAAACTCTTACTTGCTCAGATCTGAAATTGCACCATAGATGTCAGCAAATCTAGATAATGAAGATTTAAAACTCAAAATCAATAAAGAAGTGTTTGTAGGCTTGGCGGAGCAACACTGGTTTGGACCGACGAGGTGGGCGTGGCAGAGTGCGACGGAGTCCGGGAGCTGGGCGGCGCAGGGGAGAGGCGTTCGTTGGTGAGATTGGTCGAGGCAAGCAGAAGTCATGGAGGAATTAGGGGTGGCGTTGATTCTTTGGATGAGAAAAGATGATGATGATCTTTGTGGATTGGAATGCATTTTATTTATTTTATGGCTTTTTTTAGATTAGTTGTTTGATTTTAAGTTGTTCTAAATCGTTCGTATATTATTTGATATAGGATATATTTTAATTTTAATTTAATGTTTGTTTTTTTTACGAATTGACCATTTTGCCCTTTAAAATTTATCAAAAATGTTTAATAAAAAATTTAAAAACTATTTTTTTTACACATCAACTCAACCAGGTCCTACTTAGATAGCCACGTCAGCAATTGCTGGCGTGGCGTGTTCGATTTGTGTAATTGGAAAATATTTATAGTTTAATAACCTAATTGATAAAATTGAAAGGTGGATCACCGAAGTGGAATATGGCCTATAGTTTAGGGTACTAATTCATATTTAAGCCTAAATTTAAATATAGCAATCTATCTATCTAATAAAATACAACTAATTTTAAATTTCTCGCTCACTCAATAAATTATCTGGCCCGTCCAAAGTTTGGGATAATTTGTATTTGAAAATTTTTATTAAGATCCGACTAGATTTAAATATTTATTACTCAATTTTGATCGAATTCGGATCGAATTATATACAAATTACTGGCCAACTTCAAATTTGAGTCTACATAATAACTAACTTTATAATAAATATAATTATAAATTGAATTTTTTATTTTACGTAGAAATGAGAAAATATATTTACTATTACACTTTATAAATATAAAATCACAATTAAAATTAAAATTAAAACAAAATAATAATAATTAATTAACATAATTTAATTTTGTATATATTATAAGAAAATGTATCGAGTATCTAATCGAATCTGTATTAATCGAGTATGTATCGAATCACAACTCAGAATTTGAGTAGTTTGAATATTAAAGGAGTCGAGTATAACATTGCTCAGATTCTACTCAGAATTTTATTCAAACTATTTGTTATGATCATATTTGGATCATATTATTAACGAATTCAAGTCTGTTTTCGAGTCGAGCCCGAATCGAGCCCAAACTGTTTGACTTGTTTACAGCCTTAGTCGTATGCTTAAAAGTTTGGGCATGCTTATTAATTGATTAAATTAATAATAAAATTAAATTGGACTTGTTCATTGTGTCACATTTAAATTCTAACTTATTTTTTTCTTACACGTTCTTACAATCTCTTATATTTTTTTAGTTATATTTTATAATTTTTATTAAAAAATATTTATTTAATTTAATCACACATAATGTATATTTATACTTTTTATTAAAAATTTATTAATTTATTTTAATTATACACATATAGTGTGGGGAAAAGCACATTTATCCCATTGTGGTTGTCGTGTTTTAACCAATTAGCCACTGTGCTTTAAAAATATTCAATTGACCCACTGTGGTTTTTAAAAATGTTCAATCAAGTCATTCCGTCCAATTTGACTAACAGACATCTAAAAATATCCTACGTGACTTTTTGAAAGAAAATAAATATTACGTGTTGTTGGGAGAGTGCATATTTTGATTTGATGTTTAAAGTAAATGTTCATGATTATATGTAAAGTCCTTCAAGGAATATATGTAGAGGGACTTAGTGATATATCAAATCTGTTAGGTTGATCTAAGCTTTTAATGTTTATCATTCTGTAACTGAATGTATAGATGAAGAGATCAAAGTTGTTAGGTTGATCTATGACTTAAGATGTAATAGATAGGCTTCAACAAATCGTAGTCTATCGAGCTGATCAAGAGATTGTAGAAGTCAAGGCAGAATCGTAGAGCATCAAGAGATTGTAGTGTGTCTGCCTTGAAGTACCTCTCAGGAAATCATAGAGTGGTCCAAACGTTTACCAAGCCAACTCAGAGATCGTAGTGTGCCCTCGGAAACGTAGAGTCTGCAAGACAAGCAAGTAAAGATCATAGTGTGTCAGTCCTTAAGAGAAATCGTAGTGTTCTCGATTGCTAGTATCGGATCAAGCGCCAAGGTGGCAAGACACCACGATCAGAATCGTAGAGCATCATCTACCTGTGTCAGAAGCATTGAGTCGTGCCCATTTGTTTAAGGATAAATCCCAACAAATGTGGAATGGATTATAAACGTTGAAGTTCTCATTAGTCCCAATAACACAAAAGATATCCTTAGTATACAACAAAGAAACGTATTGAAGAAGTTAAGGAAAGTACCATGGGTCAGAGGAAAACACATTTTCAGGTGTTATGTGAGATAGCAGTGTTGTGTCAATGCGCCAGACTGCAAATCAGCAGATGTGCAGAAAAGTCTCCATCAAAGTTCAGAAATGTCAAACGCATTTAATGCTTCAACGACTATCTTCAACGGATAGATTTCAAAGACCTAATATATACAAAACATCAGCAGATGATTCAATTAAGCAAGCATTGAACAAAACGTTGAAGAACACTCAACGCTCAACTCTACGATCTGAAAAGAGAAAGCTTGCTCAGCTACTCAGTTCTTTCGAACAAAGAGCTTAACTGCAACTGAGTAGCACCAATCAAGAACTCATTGTGACACCCCCAAATTCGGGTACTTCATTTCCATCGAATTTGGTGCTCACTATCAAAATAATTACATCTAACTACCCATAATAAAGGATAAAACATTAAATAAATAACTTAAACAATAATCTCTCCCATTAAAGGGTTACATCATAATCTCAAAATAAATCCCAGGTAATCTAACCTTAAAATTATTACGTCAGTTTGCGGAATACATTATAAAATAAAACAAGTCTTAAAACTTCAAGCATTTAAATAAACTTTAAATAATTCTTCATCACTTAGACATCTTTCCCTTTCCCTTGCTAGTAGATGGATCATCACCTCTTTCAACTTTAGCTGCATTGTTTAATTGCAAGAGTGAGCAAACAATTGCTCACTGACATAAAGATAGTATAACAACAACATGAGAGTGAACAATGAATACTGAATAATAAAGAACTTGTTCTACGAATCAAAATAGAAAACAAGTTTGAACTTTAATTATCTGAGGGTCTTAAGACCACGAACTATGTCCACGGTGTCTAGGCATTATTACCTTAACCTTAACAGTCATTAGACTGTACAGACTCTTCTTAACGTACTCAGGGGGATCAGCCCTTTGTACCATTTATTGTGCACAAACATCTAAACGTTACACGTACAAGATCCCCTATGTTAGGGTTGTTCGTCTCAGTTTGAATTTAGAATTTCTGCACTAAAGAAAGTTTAGTTTGGAACTAGCTTATCAGTGTTTCTAAAATTTTAGAACACTTATTCAATTTCCATCAATAAAGGTTTAATACAAGAATGTATAATTGTACAAGGCTATCAAAGTCAAAGATCGGATATCAACAATATATAACTGAATAAGCATGATATATCTGCAAAGTATTATATTCAAGGAGTTAAAACAATCTCCTTTGAATCAATGTGTTAGAACAATATATGTTTTGAATACTAATAACAAGAAATGAAAATGTGAAACTCATTCGATGTAACGAATTAGGTTACATGAGCTTATTCAATCATTCATCAGAATATAACCAATAGTCTTGCTAAATGACAAAGATAAGGTTTAGAAACTTGCACAATTATTATAAGAGTAGAACTTGCCTTGTTTGTAAGCTACACAAGTGTAAAATAATCTCCAATTATCCTACATACATCATTAAAACCGCAACAACAATTAGTTGTGTGAACATTAGCTTTAAGAGTTTAAACCATCATTTAGGTCATAACCTTAACTTAGCATCTAATCATGTTGGTTAACATACTTAACGAATCTAAAATCTCATTACGAGCCAACATCGCCTAACCGTTCATCTCTAACATTTGCAAACATCACATTTGGTTTCATTTTTTAACTTATTTAAATAGATATTTCAAATCTTTACACCTTGCATTACAACACATGACAACCCGTTATTGTAGTCTATATTATGTCTCGACATCATTAACGTGCATGCTAGACTAATATAAGTCCGATACACATAACCTGCAAATAGGCAGAAGTCACTGCCTGGGCTCAGGGCACGGCGCAGCTGCGGTCCTTGCCTTGGCACCGGCGCAGCTACGCTGGTGCTCAACTGCAGAAAACCCAATGGCGCAGCTGCGCTTGGGACTGGCTCAGCTGCGCAATTTTTTGCCTTGGCACCAGCGCAGCTGCGCTGGTGCACAGACAGACGTAGACTCGGCATGAACAGTAGCCGTTTTTAGCCCAACTAACACGAATTTCACCCACCAAACAGTGAAATTAACATCTACAATTGGTACAGACTATTACAAACATGTTTGCTAACATTTACAACCAATTAACACAATTTATCATCAACTAAAACTAGTTTAATTTCTCAAAATTCCATATTTTCATATAAAACTCTATTTTTGAACTTCTTTCACAAAAATCATCACTGACATCTCAAAACTTGGCCAAAACACTTAATTCAAATTACGTTATACTCGTTTCTTAATAAGCTAGCATAAACAAGACTTACTTTACAGTTTAGCATATGAATTGACCACTAGAATTGGTACTATTCACAAGTTATATGAAAAATATACACTGTCATACTTTTCTTCCATTTTAAACTGTAATTAGCATACGAATTCTTGCTTTTCATACAAACTCAAACATCATAACTATATATAATCATCGCACACAGGTTACATAACAACAATTTACAGAAACTAGAATTCACAGAGTTTGAAAGTTCACAATTTTGCCGTAAAACCTATATATATAAATACAATATCAAATTATAGAGAATTACCTTCTTATGCTTAGACAATCCTTGCTAACCAACTGAAATTGTTGTGAATTTCTTAGGTTTCCTCTCAATTTCTCTCAATTCTCAACTCTCTAAACTCTTAAGACTTAGCCAAGTATGCGTAAAGAAAATGGCCAAGCGTAAAAAAATAAACTGATAACCTTAATAGGCATAGTGATTGTAATATCAGTTAAATAATGAAAAGGCGTCAGTTAAATAAGCCAAAAGCCACAAGGCCATGTTTGGCTACCCACATAATTTCCAAACCAAATTATTATTATATTATTTATATTATATAGTTACTTTGTGTCACACCCTAATTTAGTTAACTTAGATAACTTTAGTTTATCTAATTTAAATAACTTATAATAATAATAAAAATCTTTTTACTATACTAATAATTAATAAATAATTATATATCTACTTTAATTAATAAATCAGACACAACACTTTATTTAATTTATTTATTTCCATTAAATTAAACAATTCATTTAATTTAATTATCTTCTTAAATATTAAGCAATTGATTTAATTTAATTATTTCCTTAAATTAAATCCTTCAAATAATCATTAATTATTTATTTTCCTTAATAAATAGATTACTTAAAATATTTATTTAATTCAATAAATATTTAAATTAAATTACAAATTTCTCGATCGTTACACTCATCAACTACTATCAACTAAAGTAAGAAGTTCCAAGTCAAAAGGAATTGAAGAGTTCTAAGTGAACTGTGAAGAACCAAGTCTGCTGGACTTGAAGAGTTCAAAAGTGAACTGAGAAGTGTCAAGACTGCTGGTCTTGAAGGAATCTGTGAGATTCAGAAAGTGTAAAAGATATCCTTAGTGGATTTCCTACTTGAGGAGTAGAAGAGTAGACTAGGAGCTTTAAGTGCTCTGAACCGCTTAAAACTGTTGTATCTCTTACATTCTTGCTATAACTGCTACAACTTATATAATTGTTATAACTGTCTCACTCTCATTAACTCACTATATCTAAAAAGGAGAACAAACAAATCTTAATTCCGATGTGTTTGAATAATTAACAAACTAACAAAGTATTTCGAAAAGAATTTAAAATATCTATTCAACCCCCCTTCTAGATAACTATTGTGCCTCTGGGAACTAACAATTGGTATCAGAGTAGGTTCTATTATATAACCTACAAAGCTTAAATAGATTCAATGGCACATCTGATAAGCGAATCAAAGACTGGAGGAGGCGGCAAGCCACCTATGTGCAACAAAGATAAATTTGCCAACTGGAAAGTTCGGATGCAAGCATACATGGATTCAATAAATGAAGATCTATTTGAAACCGTTCAAAATGGGCCCTACGTTCTTACAAAGCTTTCACCAACTACAAACGACCCAAACAGAATACAGATCAAAGTCAAAGAAGAATGGATAGACAACGAAAAGAGAGTTGTTCAACTCGATAAAAAGGCCAAGAACATTTTGTTCCAATCCTTAAAAGATGATCTGTTCGAAAATGTGGTCAACAACAAAACATCAAGGAGCTTTGGGAAGCATTGCTCGTCATACATAAAGGAACAGAAGAAGTCAGAGAAAACAAACAATCTCTCCTGACTCAACAATATGAGATGTTTGCACACGTTCAAGAAGAAAACGTCACTACCACCTACGAAAGATTCAATTTACTGCTCAACTCTCTTAGAGCCTATGGAAATATCTATCTGAATAAAGATCTAATCATAAAGTTCATAAGAGCTTTACCCAGCAACTGGGATGCCAAAACCACTGCCATCAGAGAATCAAAGAATCTCCACGAAATAATTGTTCAACAATTATATGGAAACCTTCTTACATATGAACTAGAGTTGACTCAACGAGCAGAAACTCTATCTAAAGGAAGAAAGAAGGATAAAGGGGTTACTCTCAAAGTAACTGACAACATCTCCAAAGTCAACACTGAAAATGACTCTGACTATGATGAAGATGAAGATGATGATGAGGACTTTGCAATGCTGATGAAAAGACTCAGAAAGTTCATGCGTCAAGGTAGAATCAATAAACCAAAGAAAGTCAACAACTACAGCAGCCAGGAGCAGATAAATGATCTATGCTACAATTGCAAGAAGCCTGGTCATTTCATTGCAAACTACAACAAACCTCTCAGAAAAGAACTGAAGAAGAAATCACATTTATAGAAGGAATTCAAAGGCAACAAAAGGCATCAGAAGAAAGACAAAGATCTTATAGCTGGATGATCGTGGAGTGACTCAAACAATGACTCAACTCCCGAATCTGGAGATGATGAAGATCCTCAAATGGCAAATCTTTGCCTGATGGCCAAGCATGCAAAGGATAAAAAGAACTCTAACATTCATGAAGTAAGTATATATGAGGTATTTGACTTTAACTCTCCTGATGTAGACATTGATGATTTAAGAACTGCACTGGATGGCATAACATCTGATCTGCATCAATACATGAAATGGTTCAGAGTTCTGTCCAAAGATTATTCACTTCTTCAAAAGGAGAAAGAGAAGGTTCAGGAAGAACTGGAAACAGCCCTTCTAAGTACTGACTCTCTCTCCAAGGTTGAAGCTGAGAATAAGCTTTTAAAATAGACCAATGAGCTCAATGCACAAAGAGAGTCAAGTCTAACCTCTAAAATTGAGGAACTAAAAAGGACAATCTCTATATGGAATAAATTATCTTCATCCATGGACTCCCTACTCTATAGTCAGAGAAGTGCATCTGACAGAATAGGTTTAGGCTTTGCGGAATCCACCTCAGAGCCATGTGTTGAAAAGATAAAGGAAACTAGCCCTAATAATGCTTCAAATTTCAGTAAAAGCATTATATTTGTAAAATTCTCACAAAAGGAAGAAAAAGTCCAACCCTAAACTTCTGATTCAATCCATATTCCAAGGAATAAAGGTTCCCATGCCGGCCTGGGTTTTAGAAAATAGAAGAGTAACATAGCTGTGACAACCCGAGAATTTAGACAATTTATTAAAATCTTAAATGATTGATTTAAGGTCAAATATTAGACCTAGACAAAAAATAAGTGTATGCGTTTGATGTTATTGGGATTGAATTTTGAGGATTTCAAAATTCTGTGAAGGATTTAGGTGAATTATTCAGGATTAAATGTTTATGTGAATATGTTCTGTGAATACGATTATGTTTGTATACTGAATGTGGTTAAGGGTCATGGGTTGACCAGATAAATTTTATCAATGTCAAACACTAAGTATATATTAAGAACATCAACGTTCAGTTAGAAAACCCTAGTATATGATAAGAAACCCTGAAAATCGGTTCTAAAACCCTAAGTTCAGTTCTGGGAATTTAAAACCCTAATTCAGTATATTGAAACCCTAAATTAGGGATTTAAGTTTAGTGTATACGATTTTTGTGTACTAATGATAACCTAATTGGGGATGACCCCAATTGATTAATTAGAAAATTCTGATAATTAAAAAGCCTAATTATCAGGAACCCTAATTTGTAACCCTAATTTATAATTAGGGAAAACCTATTTGTTAATTTAATAATCTTATGTTAATTAGGAAATATAAATCCTAATTTTTAAGTTATTAGAAACCCTAATCTAATTAGGAAACCTAATTCCAAATTTGAAAGATTATTTTTTATTTTAAAACTCTAGTTTATGTGTTATGAACCCTAATGTACCATTTTGACCCAAATTGCTAAATTAGCAAATTTTAATTAGGAAATACTAAATCCTAATTAGTAATTTTGAAATTATGATTAGGAAAATTTTATTATAATTATAAAATTCTAATTATAATTTTGAAATATTAAATTTCTATTTTTGAAAGCTAAATTAGAAATTTTAGAAATCAAGTTGCTACACCCTAAAGGTCCAAACCCTAAACCCTAAGGGTTTGACAAGTTACCATTTTGCCATTAAAATTAATTGCTAAATGACCAAACTAACCTTCTAGCATTATTTATAAGGTTACTTGCAAATTTGGCCAAGAAATTGAGTTGGTGAACAACTCTAGTACCAACCCTAGCTCTAACCTAGCCTAGCATGTGAATAAAAACCAGTTATCTCAGCCATATATCTTCAGCATACATTGTATCCAATCATTCATATGGATTAAAAAGAGAGAAAAGTCTCACTTTATTTTTCAAAATTGCCAAAACCATTCTCTCTCTAGATTTTCGTGTATGAGAGTGAGAGTGGGTGAGAAACAAAGAAATTATTAGCTTTTAACATGTGCAAGATCAGATCAAAGAACCAGATTCAAGAATCAAAGCTCAAAAGGTATAAAATCCCAAAATTTAGAAATCCTATGATCTGAAATTATTTGTTGTAATTGGTTGTTTAAAGTTGTGTATTAGGGTGTTAATAAGTGATCTGGGTTGTTAGATCAAGGATCTATAACATCTAGATACACGAATTTAAAGTTTTCTCAAATCTAGAAATCTGGAAAATTCTTGTCTGACAGTCAAATGTCAGACATCATAGATCGGTGTCTGTTAATTGTTTTAGTGTTTTAAGAGTTTGTAGTTGTAGAATGTTATTTGGTCTTTAATCTCCAACTTGAATCTAGTCCAGATATTGTCTAGATCAAAAGTTATGAACGGGCAAACCTAGTTGACCGATCACAAAATATGATTTCTGGGCAGCCTAGAAAATTTCCAGAATTTCTTACAAGGATTTCATGGCTTCTGATCTTGCTAGTTTTTATGTTTTTGGTCGATTTGTTGGTTGTATCTTGTAACCTGGTATGTGATATACATATGGAAGTCATTATAACACTAAGAACTTTAACAGGATCGTTTATAATCCTGGTCAAAGTAGCTTTGACCGACTGTTATTGACGAAATCTGGAAAACCAAGAAATCGTGAAGAACAGTGTCTGATCCATACTTTGACCGGCTTGAATCTTGTTCATCCGCTGTTGTTTAGATGATCTGGTGATTTTTTTATTGTACCTTGACATAACTACTCAAGGATTGAACATTAATATCACTTGAAACATGATCGGATCATGTATTTAATCGAGTCACAAACTGGCCACTCGAACCTGTCTGGGATTCTTGGTAACCCAGAATTCCCAGCAGGCCTTTGACAACGTTTTAATCGGCTAATAACTTCTTGATGTGTTGTTATTTGGTCCTGAAACTTGTTTGTTAGTGTAGTATTGCATTGATACTATATGTGTAACAAATCAAACCTCTCAGAATCATAAACCACAAAGTTTTAGACTTGGGCAAACTAGGTACCCTGCAATCTGACAGATTTTCTGGGTTTGGGCTCAAGAACACCTATAGCGACGGTTCTGTCGCTATAGAGCCCTTTAGTGACACTTAATTTCAGAAATTGAATTATTTAATTAAATAAATAGAAATAAATGGTTTTTAATTATTAAAAATATATAATACATTCTGAAAAATTATTTTAAGGTCCGAAAAATAGTTTTTAATTATTTTAAGTATATTTCGAAAATATTTAATATTTTTGGAATATATAAGGTATTTATTTATTTAATATTAATATTAAATAAATTATTTAAAAATAGTTTTAATTCATAAAAAATCATGAAAAATTATATTATGGTATAAGAAAATATTTTAAGTTATTTTTGATGACTTTTAATATTTTGTGATGAAATTCATTAATTAATCAATATTAATGATAATTAATTTATTTAATAAATATATTAAATAAATTAAGGAAAATAGAATTAATGTTTTAAAAATCATATAAAAATAATTTAAGTGTTAAAAAAATATTTTAAGTTATAAAATATAACTTTTGATATTTAGTCATGAAAATATTAATATTTTAATATTAATATTAATTATCGGATAATGGATTTGATTGTTTAAAAATCATAGAAATATGATTTTAAGGTATTAAAAATAATTTGTGATATTATAATTATATTATAATATAATGTTATGATTTTTATTAATATTTTATCCTAAATAAATATTAAAGATTAAGAAATTATATGGTATTTAATTCATTTAAATACGGTTTTAATGATTGAAAAATGTTGATAAATGATATTAATTATCTGAAAATTTATTATAAGTCTTTGAAAATTGTTTTGACTGATAAGAAAATTATCTGTGATAATTGTTAAGTGTTTATGTAGAGTTTAATTGAACTTAAACTCGATGTTTGTCCGTCTAGACCGTCAGGATGATAGGATTGTGTCGGTTTCAACTCAGACTTAAACAGTTTGACTTAATATTAGGTCTTGTGTGCTGTATAGACTGATATTGTTATGTGTTATGTGTTTAGGTTATTCTGTGTATATAAATATAACAGTATTATACTGTGATTATATTAGTCTAATATTGGAGATCTATATTACTAATATTAGGTCTTTGGATAAAGCGTTATAAATTGCGTTGCGGTAATCAACGGTTCAGGCAAGTTTGTATTTACTTAACTCTACTAAGAGTGTTTTATTCAAGCTTATGGTTAATCATTGCCGATTGCCATGAAAATTGTACTCTGTACATCTTGCATGTATAAGTCAGGTATGAAAGGCTGATCACCTTCATTACCGATTGGTCAAGAAATGTTTGTTCATGTTTAAAACTTGTTCAATCAAAAGTTTGTTCGTGCTAGTTCTCAATTATATTGATGAATTATAGCCAGCTTATTATTCATACTCTTCAATCATGATATATCCTTAAATTGTATTTAAACTTGCTGGGCAACTTTCATGCTCACCCTTGCTATATCATGATAAACATTGCAGATAAGGCGAATGCGTTCGGATACAGGAAAAGGTTAATGCCAAGTTCAGCTTGGGATAAAATGTGCGGCTAGTTTGTAATAGTATAGTTTGATAATTGTGTTATGTGTTAGATAAGTTATGATTTGTGTATAAGTTAAGGTTACTCGATTTTGGGGAATAGTGTGTAAAGTTTAATGTATAAACAATTTATGTTTATATCTTCCGCAAAAATTTATAGAATGATAGTATACCGGATCCGCGGTGATTTAGGGCACGGATTCGGGGATGCTACAGTTGGTATCAGAGCTGTTGGTTATGAAGCTTAGGTAGGAATACCAGAGACCAATAACCGCAGTGATTAAGATAAGATCTAACTCACATAAAGTTAGTTGGTCGGTAAGATTCAAAGACGAATCTCGGTAAGTTGTTAAGACATAGAGTTCCCTAACTCTGGTAATAAAGTTGAACAGTAGTGGTGAATAAATAAAGTCTAAAAGACTGAAATTACAGGGATAGGAGAGATCGTAAAATAAAATGATCAAGTCATAGAATTGAATCGTAATATATACGATGAGATCACCCCATGATCTGTTAAGGTTATGACAGCTAGAAAGAATCAATCTGATGATTGAAAAGTTTACAGCAAGATGCTGTGTGATAGTTGTACTATGAAATTGTACTATGAAAACTCATGAAAGAGTTATGGATTATGAATACGGATTAAATGAAATTCGTATTGAGAAGGGGGTTAAGATTAGGTGGGAATTTCAATGAGGACTTATGTCGGAAGCTGAGTTGTATGATTCCTTGTATGGGCGGGGAATTTGTACTTGGTTTTAGAATCACTTAGCTTCCTGGTCGATGTAGTGGTTAGGTTGACCAATTCTCTGTATGGGCAGGGAATTGTTCGCTTAGTTTCCTATATTGATTAGTGGCCGAGGTTGGTTTAACAACTACTTAGTTTCTGGCATTGATAATCATTGAAATGTTTGCGTCGCGCTATTTGCTATATGCAGGTTAAGAGGGTGATTCCTTTCCCATGTGTATAACAGATAGATAGGTCATAGGTAGAGAATATAAGGTTAAGTACGAGTTCTTAAAACTCATACTTATGTGACATTCTTGATTCATAGTTATATGAAATATTTATGAACCCCTCAGCGAATGGACGCCAAAGGTCTGACTAGGGTAAGTTCTTAAACACATATAATTGTGGTCAGGTTATGAACTCATAAGTGGGTTTTATGAATGGGGTATAGTTGTGTGTGAATGGAGTGTTAAGGATTATAGGAACAGATAGATTGTTAAGCAAATGATTATTAGTGGAGGTATTAGGTTTTCCTAAACTCCTAGCTATACTAAACTTCGAATTTTTGACTT
The DNA here is from genome assembly GCA_020205505.1 of Panax japonicus. Classification (NCBI taxonomy): domain Eukaryota; kingdom Viridiplantae; phylum Streptophyta; class Magnoliopsida; order Apiales; family Araliaceae; genus Panax; species Panax japonicus. Next base: position 44,868,453 of record CM035101.1, on the reverse strand, counting down.
CAAGCTAAATACGCACTATGTGCTTTTAAAAAAAATGTAGACTCGTAACCATTTTTGAAACGGTTTAAAGTACAGTCTATGCTACTTATTTTAGCTAGACTCAAATGATTTAAAATATCAAAATTTGTTTTTAATTATCACTCATGTACCATGTAACCTGGTGCAGAGATGATAAAAATGTGATGGAGTTGTAAATACAAGAATACTTAGTGTGAACTTGACCTGAAGTCGCTGTTCCACTATTGTATGATGTGTTATGACAAAGTTATACAATGACGACATCCTCAAACGGACTGTTAATACAGTACGGCATCATGGCGTCATTCTCGAAAATGTTTTCAAAAATTTTAATTTGCCAACGGGGTTTGGCTTCACTTAAATAATTCGATTGAATTGAATTATCGATATGAGTCTATGCTATTTGACTCAGCTAGACTAATGTTATGAAAACTCTAAGTGTTCATTGAAAGAATTTTCCCGAACCAAATTGTTTTGGTGCGGAATCCTATGATAAGACTGAGGTGAACAATGTTGTTTGGATAAATAATCCAATCGAGAAGCGTAAATATTTGCAAAAAATGATTAATACGTTATACATGACGTACGAGTACGATAGGCTGATCACCTAAAGTACTAACAATGGTAATTTACCTTCTTTGTGATTGTAAATAGACCAAGTAATGTATTGTTTTGCGGTATGATCAAAACCGTTAAAACTAAGTGTTCATGGTCTATATAAACAAACTAACAAAGTATTTCGAAAAGAATTTAAAATATCTATTCAACCCCCCTTCTAGATAACTATTGTGCCTCTGGGAACTAACAATTGGTATCAGAGTAGGTTCTATTATATAACCTACAAAGCTTAAGTAGATTCAATGGCACATCTGATAAGCGAATCAAAGACTGGAGGAGGCGGCAAGCCACCTATGTGCAACAAAGACAAATTCACCAACTGGAAAGTTCGGATGCAAGCATACATGGATTCAATAGATGAATATCTATTTGAAACCGTTTAAAATGGGCCCTACGTTCCTACAAAGCTTGCACCAACTACAGACGACCCAAACAGAATACAGATCAAGGTCAAAGAAGAATGGACAGACAACGAAAAGAGAGCTGTTCAACTCGATAAAAAGGCCAAGAACATTTTGTTCCAATCCTTAAAAGATGATCTGTTCGAAAATGTGGTCAACAACAAAACAGCAAGGAGCTTTGGGAAGCATTGCTCATCATGCATAAAGGAACAGAAGAAGTCAGAGAAAATAAACAATCTCTCCTGACTCAGCAATATGAGATGTTTGCACACGTTCAAGGAGAAAATGTCACTACCACCTACGAAAGATTCAATGTACTGCTCAACTCTCTTAGAGCCTATGGAAATATCTATCTGAATAAAGATCTAATCATAAATTTCATAAGAGCTTTACCCAGCAACTGGGATGCCAAAACCAGTGCCATCAGAGAATCAAAGAATCTCCACGAAATGATTGTTCAACAATTATATGGCAACCTTCTTACATATGAACTAGAGTTGACTCAACGAGCAGAAACTCTATCTAAAGGAAGAAAGAAGGATAAAGGGGTTACTCTCAAAGTAACTGACAACATCTCCAAAGTCAACACTAAAAATGACTCTGACTATGATGAAGATGAAGATGATGATGAGGACTTTGCAATGCTGATGAAAAGACTCAGAAAGTTCATGCGTCAAGGTAGAATCAATAAACCAAAGAAAGTCAACAACTACAGCAGCCAGGAGCAGATAAATGATCTATGCTACAATTGCAAGAAGCCTGGTCATTTCATTGCAAACTACAACAAACCTCTCAGAAAAGAACTGAAGAAGAAATCACATTTATAGAAGGAATTCAAAGGCAACAAAAGGCATCAGAAGAAAGACAAAGATCTTATAGCTGGATGATCGTGGAGTGACTCAAACAATGACTCAACTCCAGAATCTGGAGATGATGAAGATCCTCAAATGGCAAATCTTTGCCTGATGGCCAAGCATGCAAAGGATAAAAAGAACTCTAACATTCATGAAGTAAGTATAGATGAGGTATTTGACTTTAACTCTACTGATGTAGACATTGATGATTTAAGAACTGCACTGGATGGCATAACATCTGATCTGCATCAATACATGAAATGGTTCAGAGTTCTGTCCAAAGATTATTCACTTCTTCAAAAGGAGAAAGAGAAGGTTCAGGAAGAACTGGAAACAACCCTTCTAAGTACTGACTCTCTCTCCAAGGTTGAAGCTGAGAATAAGCTTTTAAAATAGACCAATGAGCTCAATGCACAAAGAGAGTCAAGTCTAACCTCTAAAATTGAGGAACTAGAAAGGACAATCTCTGTATGGAATAAATTATCTTCATCCATGGACTCCCTACTCTATAGTCAGAGAAGTGCATCTGACAGAATAGGTTTAGGCTTTGCGGAATCCACCTCAGAGCCATGTGTTGAAAAGATAAAGGAAACTAGCCCTAATAATGCTTCAAGTTTTAGTAAAAGCATTACATTTGTAAAATTCTCACAAAAGGAAGAAAAAGTCCAACCCTAAACTTCTGATTCAATCCATATTCCAAGGAATAAAGGATCCTATGCTGGCCTGGGTTTCAGAAAATAGAAGAGTAACATAGCCACTACTTTCCAACCTCGAAGGATCGTGGAGTCGAGTAAAATCAACTCAACGAGACAACTTGGGAGGAACAGTAGAGGAAAGGTACACTCCTCAAAAATCATGAAACACAAGTATACATGGAAGAAAGAGGACCAATTTAAAAGAAGGATGGCTTACCCACATAAGTCCAAATGGAGGAAGAATCCACATACACACACAAGCATGCATCATATTAGATGTTTTGTGTGCAATAAGGTTGGTCACAAGGCTACAATATGCTATCATAATCCTATGCATGTGAGACCCAAAATCAAGCAGATTTGGGTTCCCAAGGATACTAACAAAGTAGGACCCATGCAAGTATGGGTACCAAAATGAAAGTTTAATGTTACCACGAGAACAAAGCTCCACGATGACAACCTAATATTTGGACAGTGGATGCTCAAGGCACATGACTGGGAACGAAACCCTTATCTAACTACATAGAGAAGGAGGGTCCCTCAGTCATCTTTGGAGACAATGGCTCTGGCAAGACAAGAGGATATGGCTCACCTAGGAATGGTGCAGTGTCCTTCAGTAAAGTGGCATATGTGGAAGGACTACAACACAATCTTCTGAGCATAAGCCAACTCTGCGACAAGGGTCATCAAATAACATTCCTCAACAATCAATGTCAAGTCAGAGATCTGAAGACATCCGCCATAAAGCTGACCGAAATAAGAGAAGAAAATGTCTACACAGTAAATCTTGGACAACTAAGCTCAGACGAGACAATATGCTTTCTGGCTAAAGCATCTGAAGAAATGAGCTGGCTATGGCATAGAAGACTGTATCATCTCAACTTCAAGAGCATGTCTAAACTGGCCTCAAAAGATCTAGTTGCAGGCTTACCCAAGTTCAGCTTCGTCAAAGAAAGGCCTTGTAATGTTTGTCAACTTGGAAAGCAGACTAGAAGCTCATTTAAGAGCAAAACTGCCATTTCAATTGACAAGTCCCTGCAACTATTTCACATGGATCTATTTGGGCCAATTCCAACAACGAGCCTTGGAGGGAAGAGATTCACATGGGTGTACTTTCTAAACTCGAATGATGAAACAAGCTCCCAACTGATCAAGTTGTTCAGACTATTGATGAACGAGAAAGGGGAGAAAATCAAGGTTATACAGAGTGATCATGACAAAGAATTTGACTTCTCTGAAATGGACCAGTTCTGCACTGACAATGGCATCTGTAAAATCCCAACTTTTATGAATAAAGATTAATATTTCTCGAAATATACTTTTGAATATTATGGTGTGGATTTGATATAATGTTATAGTTGTGGGTATTGTTTATAAACTTTGCAAAGTAAGCAAGTGGTTATATAATATTCGATTGGTCGGGAAATATTCGTTTTAACAGGGAATATTCGTACGACGGCACAATCATTGGTGGACCCCACAACGGAAGTGTTGTCATAGTTAGAAAACGACAGAATTATCTTTTTATAAAAATAACGGCAAAAGTTTTACCGTTAAACTGTTGAACTACCCGGTGGTAAAAGTACAAAAATACGCGTGGTTGCATAGTAGCACACGGTATTGATTATTGATGCTTACGTGAGAAGTCACTCATTTATACTCAATTATTGCTACAGTAATTGCTGCATAATATCTTTCATATTATTGATTTAATTATTGTCACAGTATCATCTGTATAATATTTATTATTATTAAATCAATAATTGAGACGACAAAGTTATTCATATTATTATTTGCAATATTGACAATGTTTATAAAGTTCTATTAAGGAGAGGTTTGGTCACCTAATTACGCGCCAATAGGGAGAAATCCTTATCGGAAAGCCCCCTCTTTCCTGGGAATGATCTGGTTGTTAAATATTGTGAGTTATAATATTAATGATGAATAAGTTCGTGTTGATTAAAGATTAAATTGATATTTCTATTGTGTTGGGATTATTAGTGTTAGTGGAAATCGACATCTATTTCGATAATAATGGATGTCTGGAGGTTATATTGACCAATCGGGTAATTAATCGGATAAATAAGCAATTAATTGATATTAATTCACATGCTTATAACTATTTGTTCACATGTGTGTACTATTGATTCAATTGCATGTACTAATAGGGGAGGTGGTGCAAGATTGATAATACTTGCATGACTAAATTAAAAATAGAGGTATAGATGAAGGTATTATACTATAATTATTTTTTTCACATGATTGTACTATTGATTCACATGATTGTACTATTGATTCACAAGATGTACTATTAGGAGAGGTGGTGCAAGTTTGATAATACTTGCACGACTAAATTAAAAATGAAGGAAAAGATGAAGGTATTATATTGTAATATTTTGAGCCACAAAACGTGCAATTATCAAAACTATGTTTTCCTATAAATAGAAGTTCATTCTTCTTTCATTCTCACCAATTCACTAAGACTTACAAGAGCAATTATAGAAAGAGAAGCTATAGAGAGAGAAGCTTTAGAGAGAAAGTGGAAGAGAAGTCTGCTACCTCACTATTCCAGTATCCAATCTTCTTCTGAGGTAAGGGATATTTGTTTTTCCAGTATTCATAGGAATAATATTGTCTTCTATACTCTGTAGTATATGAGTAATATTATTTCGTCTCCTATTCCTGATTATACCCTCATTTTGTTACAGTATTGCTTCTATACTCCGTGAAATTAGTAGAATATCCTTGAAATTTATGCTTCATCTAGTATCGTTTCACAAGAATATTTTCTGCACATTCTTGTTAAATTTTAAGCTTTTCATACTGGAGTACTGTCCATGAATAGTATTCATTTTTATGGTACTATTCACAAAGTACTATTCAATGGGTACTATTTATAAAGTACTATTCACAGGTACTATTCACAAAGTAATATTCATGAGTACTATTCATAAAGTACTATTCATGGGGTACTATTCACTCAGGTACTATTCACCTGGGGAATTATTCATGACAAAAATTGATTTCTTTGTTGTCCAAATTATTTTTGATACAATATTATTCTTGAATTTTACTCAACAAAGCAGTATCATGTTGACAATTTGGACATTATTGAATTCTTGATAAATTAAGTTATAATCTTTAAAAATTTATCCTTTACTTTTTTTTAATTGAATTCTTATATCATTGTCATCATCCTCGTGCTTATATTGTGATAAAAGTCATCTGTGGCTTACGTGCATAGATGTACTATTGATTTGTATGATTATGACCAGGGATTATTCGGTATAATCATGACCGTAATGTTACAAATGATGTGGTAAAAATCCTCATTGGCATGTAGTGCATTGATGGACAGTTGTTGGTATAATTATGACCAGAGATTATTCGGTATAATCATGACCATTGATGATTACATGAATATCATTGGCCCGTAGTGAAGGGATGATTCGATGATGTGGTTTATTTATTAAGCTGAGTCTCAACGATAAAATTGATGATAAACTTTTTAAATCGTAGAATATAGTAGATATCATGCTTTACTTGACTCTTGTAATGGATTGCTTGTTCCGCTGCAGTTAAACTTGATGTTTATTATATTTTCTCAGTTTAACACCTTTATGTTGCGAGGAGAGGCAGATTACTGGTGGGAATTGGAAAAACATACTCAACCTGCCACACTAAAGATGTCTTGGAAAAAGTTTCAAGAACTGTTCAACGACAAGTACTTTCCCGAAAGTATTTATCACATGAAGGAGGTAGAGTTTATCAAACTGGAGCAGAACAATATAACCATGTCACAGTACGAAGCTAAGTTTGCCGAGTTATCCCGGTTTGCATCCCACTTGGTTGATAATGAGGAGAGAATGACGCGGATATTCTAAGAGGTTTGAAACCCGAGATACGTCAATACTTAATTTCTCACAAACTGTGTTTGTATTCAGATGTTGTAAATAGGGCTCAATTATTGGAGCGCGATAACGAGTCAACCCAACCAAGAGAGAGTAGCCAACAAAATGATAATATCAGTGGTAGCAGTCATCGAAGCGGTGACAACAAACGTGGAGGGAATCAACATGCCAGAAATGGTTACCACTTCGGTGGTAATCATGGCCAAGATAATAGAAGTGAAAATTTAAAGAAGAAGAGATTCAATAATGATGGAAAGACGTCATCACCAATACCTGTTGTTAAGGAATGGGAACAACAACCAATCGTATATTACAAATGCGGAGGGGAGGGATATATCAGTCCGAACTATACGCAGCAATCCAAAGCGTGTTATAATTGTGGAAGAGAAGGTCACCTAGCCCGATTTTGTCGTGCACCGAAGTCAAGTCCAGCTGGGATGGAGGCATCAAAGGCCATCCCAGACAAGACAAAACCGGTAGTTCAAGGGAGAGCGTTTGTCGTAACCTCCAAAAAAGTAAGGAATCTGAATGAGGTGATCACGGGTAAGCTAATCATCAACTCTAGTGAAGCATATACCTTATTTGATACCGGTTTTAGTGATTATTTTATTTCTCCTACTTGCGTTTAACGTTTAAATTTTATTCCAGAGAAATTAGACTTTGACTTATCTGTTGAAACTCCGTTGGGAGAAACCATCATTACATCCACTGTTTATAAGTCTTGTTTGATTCAAATCGATAACCGCACGTTACTTGTCGATCTTATCTCCTTAAAAATACTTGAATTTGACGTGATTCTAGGGATTGATTGATTAACTACTCATCATGCTAAAATTAATTTTTTTTCGTAAGGTTGTTAGCTTTTATAATCCTAATCAACCTATTATGAGAATTCGAGCGACCAAACCATTAAAATCAATCACGGTCATCTTAAACCATAAAGCTATTCGTTTATTGAAAAATGGATGTCAAGCTTTCTTAGCTCATGTCACAGATTTAAACAAAAAAATGTCAGATTTGAATGATATTTCTTTGTTAATAAATTTCTTGACGTATTCCCTGAAGAACTTCCTGGCCTACCCCGGAGCGTGAAATCGAGTTTGGTATCGACCTTGAACCCAATACAAAACCCATTTCCAAAGCCCCATATCGAATGGCTCCTATTGAACTTCAGGAGTTAAAAAACCCAACTGTAGGAATTATTAGACATCAGTTTCATTCGACCTAATACGTCTCCTTGGGGTGCTCCTATTCTATTCGTGAAGAAGAAAGATGGAAGTATGCGACTTTGTATTGATTATCGGGAGTTGAATCTTGTCACCATCAAAAATAGGTACCCGTTGCCTCGCATTAATGACCTATTTGACCAGTTGCAAGGCGCAAAATTCTTTTCAAAGATCGATCTTCGTTCTGGATATCATCAGTTGAAGATATGATGAACCGAGTATTCAAGAAATATTTGGATCACTTTGTGGTCGTCTTTATTGATGACATCCTCATTTACTCCAAAAGTCGTGAAGATAATGAGCAACACCTGAGGCTGATACTCCAAAAGCTTCGTGAAAATAAGTTATATGCCAAGTTGAAGAAATGCGAGTTCTGGCTTGAGGAATTAGCATTCCTTGGGCACGTAATATCAAATCACGGAATATCTATTGACCCGGCAAAGATTGAAGCAATTCAAAGCTGGGAGCAACCTAAGTCAGTGACCAAAATAAGTAGTTTTCTTTGCTTAACTGGTTATTATCGGAGGTTCTTGGAAGGATTTTCTCGAATCGCTACTCCATTAACTCTGCTGACTCGAAAAGATACAAAATTCGGTTGGAGCGAGGAATGTGAGAAGAGTTTTCAAGAACTCAAGAGGAGGCTCATTTCAGCACCTGTTTTAACAATACCAGCTGGTTCGGAGGGATTTGTAATATACAACGATGCTTCAGGCAAGGGTTTAGGATGTGTTCTCATGCAACATGGGAAAGTCATAGCCTATGCCTCACGACAACTCAAAGAATATGAGAGAAATTATCCTACTCATGATCTAGATTTGGCAGCTGTCGTTTTTGCGCTTAAGATTTGGAGGCATTACCTGTATGGAGAGAAGGTGGAGATCTATACAGATCATAAAAGCCTCAAATATTTCTTCACTCAAAAGGAACTTAACATACGGCAACGACGATGGCTTGAGCTATTGAAATATTACGATCATACCATTCAATACCATCCTGAAAAAGCGAACGTAGTAGTTGACGTATTGAGTAGAAGATCATATGCGTGTACGAGTGTGATATTGTCAACGCAAAGGCCCATTCTGTATGACTTACAAAGGATGGAGATAGAGTTAAAGACTCCAGGGACCCATGTGATTATGGAAAATATACGAGTAGAACAGACTTTAATCGATAAAGTTAAAGGTGCTCAAGTTACAGACCTGGAGCTGATGCGTATGAGGAAGAAAGTGCAAGAAGGTGCTATTCCGGAAGCAAGAATCGATGAAGAAGGAATACTTTGAGTCAACTCCAGACTTTGTGTTCCTAACGATTCTGACTTGAAGTATAAAATCATGATGGAGGCAACAACACACCGTTTGCAATCCATAATGGGAGTACCAAAATGTATCGTGATCTTCGACATACATTTTGGTGGAGCAATATGAAGAGAGAGATAGCGGGGTTTATCTCAAGATGTCTAACTTGTCAACGAGTTAAGGCGGAACATCAAGTGCCAAAAGGTCCATTGCAACCACTTAAAATTCTAGAATGGAAATGGGAGCACATTACCATGGATTTTGTTACTGGTCTACCCAAGGTTTCTCAAGGCATAGATGTGATTTGGGTCATTGTTGATAGATTGACCAAGTCTGCTCATTTCTTACCGATACAAGAAACTTACACACTTGAATGTCTTGCTCGTATGTACATAAACGAGATTGTAAGATTGCATGGTATATCAGTATCCATAGTTTCTGATCGAGACCCAAGATTCACTTCACGATTTTGGGTTAGTTTGCAAAAAGCTATGGGCACGAATTTACGATTTAGTTCGGCATATCATCCTCAAATGGACGGGCAGTCGGAGAGGACTATTCAAACTCTTGAAGATTTATTAAGACTTTGTGTCCTTAACTTTAAAGGAAGTTGGGACAAGTTCTTACCATTGGTGGAGTTTTCCTATAACAACAATTATCAAGCAAGTATTGATATGGCTCCATTTGAGGCGTTGTATGGAAGAAAGTGTCGTTCTCAAGTATATTGGGATGAGGTGGGTGAAGCAATGTTGTTGAGACTGGAGTTGGTACGTATGACTATGAAAAATATTCAACTGATTCGACAACGTATAAAAACCTCACAAGATCGACAAAAGAGTTATGCTGATCTTCATCAAAAGGATGTGGAATTCAATATTGGAGATCATGTGTTGTTACGTGTTGCTCCATGGAAAGGAGTTATGAGATTTGGAAAGAGAGGACAGCTCAATCCTCGATTCCTTGGCCCAATTTTAATCCTCGATCGAGTAGGAACTGTGGCCTATAGACTCGCCTTACCGTCAAGTATGTCTCGTGTTCATAACGTTTTTCAAATGTCTATATTACGTAAATATGTGAAAGACCCGAACCACATTATTGAATTAGAACCGGATGAGATAGCGGAAGATTTAACGTACGAGGAGGTACCTGTTAAAATCTTGGATAAGAAGGATCATATTCTACGCTCCAAGGTTATACCTCAAGTCAAAGTTTTGTGGAGAAACCACGATGTTGAGGAAAGGACCTGGGAGTTAGAATCTAAAATGTTGTCAAGGTATCCTCACCTCTTCGACATACCAGGTACGCACCCTAATTTCGAGGACGAAATTTCATAAGAAGGGGAGGTTGTAAGACCCCAACTTTTATGAATAAAGATTAATTTTTCTCGAAATATATTTTTGAATATTATGGTGTGGATTTGATATAATATTATAGTTGTGGGTATTATTTACAAATTTTGCAAAGTAAGCAAGTGGTTATATAATATTCAATTGGTCGGGGAATATTCATTTTAAAAGGGAATATTCGTACGACGGCACAATCATTGATGTACCCCACAACGGAAGTATTGTCGTAGTTAAAAAATGACAGAATTATCTTTTTATAAAAATAACAGCGAAAGTTTTACCGTTAAACTGTTGAACTACCCGGTGGTAAAAGTACAGAAATACACGTGGTTGCATAGTAGCACACAATATTGATTATTGATGCTTACGTGAGAAGTCACTCAGTTATACTCAATTATTGCTACAGTAATTGCTGCATAATATCTCTCATATTATTGATTCAATTATTGTTACAGTATCATCTGTATAATATTTATTATTATTAAATCAATAATTGAGACGACAAAGTTATTCATATTATTATTTGTAATATTGACAATGTTTAAAAAGTTCTGTTAAAGAGATGTTTGGTCACCTAATTGCGGGCCAATAGGGAGAAATCCTTGTCGGAAAGGCCTATTTTTCCTGGGAATGATCTGGTTGTTAAATATTGTGAGTTATACTATTAATGATGAATAAATTCGTGTTGATCAAAGATGAAATTGATATTTCCATTGTGTTGGGATTATTAGTGTTAGTGAAAATCGACATCTATTTCGATAATAATGGATGTCTGGAGGTTATATTGACCAATCAGGTAATTAATCGGATAAATGAACAATTAATTGCTATTAATTCACATGCTTATAACTATTTATTCACATGTGTGTACTATTGATTCACATGCATGTACTATTAGGGGAGGTGGTGCAAGATTGATAATACTTGCATGACTAAATTAAAAATGGAGGTATAGATGAAGGTACTATACTGTAATTATTTTTTTCACATGATTGTACTATTGATTCATAAGATGTACTATTAGGGGAGGTGGTGCAAGTTTGATATACTTGTAGGACTAAATTAAAAATAAAGAAAAAGATGAAGGTATTATACTATAATATTTCGAGCCCCAAAACGTGCAATTATCGAAACTATGTTTTCCTATAAATAGAAGCTCATTCTTCTTTCATTCTCACCAATTCACTAAGACTCACAAGAGCGATTATAGAAAGAGAAGCTATAGAGAGAAAAGTTTTAGAGAGAAAGTGGAAGAGAAGTCTGCTACCTCACTATTCCAGTATCCAATCTTCTTCTGAGGTAAGGGATATTTTCCCCCCCAGTATTTATAGGAATAATATTGTCTTCCATACTCTGTAATATGTGAGTAATATTATTTCGTCTCGTATTCCTGATTATACCCTCATTTTGTTAAAGTATTGCTTCTATACTCCGTAAAATTAGTAGAATATGCTTGAAATTTGCGCTTCATTTAGTATCATTTAACAAGGATATTTTCTGCACATTCTTGTTAAATTTTAAGCTTTTCATGCCGGAGTACTGTCCATAAGTAGTATTCATTTTTATGATACTATTCACAAAGTACTATTCACGGGTGTAATTCACAAAGTGCTATTCACGGGTACTATTCACAAAGTACTATTCACAAGTACTATTCACAAAGTACTATTCACGAGGTACTATTCTCGAAGTACTATTTACGGGGTATAATTCACTCGGGTACTATTCACCCGGGGAATTATTCATGACAAAAATTGATTTCTTTGCTGTCCAAATCATTTTTGATACAATATTATTCTTGAATTTTACTCCACAAAGCAGTATCATGTTGACAATTTGGACATTATTGAATTCTTGATAAATTAAGTTATAATCTTTAAAAATTTATCCTTTGCTTTTTTTTTAATTGAATTCTTATATCATTGTCATCATCCTCGTGCTTATATTGTGATAAAAGTCATCTGTGGCTTACGTGCATAGATGTACTATTGATTTGTATGATTATGACCAGGGATTATTCGGTATAATCATGACCGTAATGTTACAAATGATGTGGTAAAAATCCTCATTGGCATGTAGTACATTGATGGACAGTTGTTGGTATGATTATGACCAGAGATTATTCGGTATAATCATGACCATTGATGATTATATGAATATCCTTGGCCTGTAGTGCAAGGATGATTCGATGATGTGGTTTATTTATTAAGCTGAGTCTCAACGATAAAATTGATGATAAAATTTTTAAATCATAGAAGATAGTAGATATCATGCTCTACTTGACTCTTCTAATGGATTGCTTGTTCCGCTGTAGTTAAACTTGATGTTTATTATATTTTATCAGTTTAATACTGTTAAAGGCTAACGATAATTTATTATGCATTATCTTAGTCATAATATTTCTTACTGGGCTAGTTGAGCTCACCCTTTTGCTTTCATTGTTCTCTTCAGGAAATGAGAACGTAGCTGGGACTAGTCGAGGAACGGAGTGACGGTCCAAATGTTTGCATTAGTAGTCCTCACTATTCAGTGAAATAGTGTGATAATAATTGCAATGAGGACTTTATTTGAGTTTGGATACTCTCTACGAGACATTATCCGTTTTGAAACTCTCAGCTACGTTTTGTCGTATTGTATAAAAGAAGTTTGTGTTAAAATTCTGTACCATGTATTTGGCGACTCAAGATGAGTGATGTATACCTATTTTGGGGGCGTCACAACATTAATCATAATTTCCCAGCTCCACGAACTCCTCAACAAAATGGAGTAGTTAAGAGAAAGAACAGAACGTTGATAGAGGATTGAAGAACTCTACTAGCAATAACCCATCTGCCTGAATACTTCTGGGTAGAAGCTGTCAACACTGCATGCTACACTCAGAACAGATCACTGATACACTCTACAATTAAGAAGACTCCCTACGAACTGTGGAAAGGAAGAAAACCAAACGTCATCTACTTCCATGTATTCGGCTGTTCATGCTACATTCTCAACAATGGGAAGCAATATCTGACAAAGTTCCAACCCAAGTCAGACAAAAGAATCTTTCTTGGATATGCCACAGACAGTAAGGCCTATAGAGTGTTCAACAAAAAGACACTAAGTGTTGAAGTCTAGATTCACATCATCTTTGATGAAACAGACATGGACAAAATAGTGTCTCAAGACACTACGAACGACAGTCCAGACACTACGAACGAGGTCTTCGAGCTTAACACCACGATCATAGTTCTAGAGAATGAAATCGTTGAGCAAGGAAATGAGATCGTAGAGAGATAAACACAACACAACGAACCTCCACATTAAGAAGAAGAAATTGATCTTGAAGGTCTCAGACAAGAAGGCATCTGGACAGACGTTCCAACAGGAAATAGATGGGCAAGAGATCACACTCAAGACTTAATCATTGGAGACTCAAATGCAAGAGTCAAAACAAGAGCCGCCACCCAAAATGAATGTTTCTATTTGATCTCTCTGTCACAAATGGAGCACAAGAAGATCGAAGATGCTTTGGAAGACTCCAGCTGGATAGAAGCTATGCATGAAGAGCTAAATTAGTTCGAAAGAAGCAAAGTATGGAGATTAGTTCCAAGACCAAAGAGTCATCATGTCATTGGAACCAAGTGGGTCTTCAGAAATAAGATGGATGAAGATGGAGTAATAGCCAGGAATAAAGCAAGACTGGTAGCCAAGGGTTATTCTCAGGAAGAAGGCTTGGCTACAATGAGACCTTTGCACCTGTTGCCAGATTAGAAGCCATCAATATATTCCTTGCCTTTGTTGCTCACATAAAATTCAAAGTTTTTCAGATGGATGTCAAAAGTGCATTCCTGAATGGTGAACTTCAAGAAGAAGTCTATGTAGAGCAACCTCCATGTTTCATCAATCCATCTTTTTCTAATTATGTCTATAGATTAGACAAAGCCTTAAATGGTCTTAAACAAACACCTAGAGCATGGTATGAAACACTAACTAACTTTCTTATTGAAAATGGGTTCACTAGAGGTAGAGTAAATACTACATTATTTCTTAGAAAGCATAAAGACAAAGTCTTATTAGTTCAAATATATGTTGATAACATTATTTTTGGCTCTACTGATGAAAAATTATGTAAAAGATTTGCCAAGCTTATGCAGAGCAAGTTTGAAATAAGCATGATGGGTGAGCTGAACTTCTTCCTTGGACTGCAAGTAAAGCAGACTGATGAAGGAATCTTCATAAACCAAGCCAATTACATTAAAGACTTACTTAAAAAGTATGGCATGGAATCAACCTCTCCCATGAAAACCCCAATTGCTCCAGCAACCAAGCTTGACAAAGATGAAAAAGGTAAAAGTATTGATATAACTCAATACAGAGGTATGATAGGCTTGCTTCTATATCTAACTGCCAGTAGACCAGACATAATGTTTTCAACATGCATATGTGCTAGATTTCAAGCTAATCCTAAGGAATCACACTTAACTGCTGTAAAAAGGATTTTCAGGTACCTCAAAGGCACACCTCACTTGGGGCTTTGGTATCCCAAGGAGTCCTTATTTGAACTAATATGATATACAAATGCTGACTTTGCAGGTTGCAAAATAGACAGAAAAAGTATCAGTGACACCCGTCGGCTGCTAGGAAACAGACTTGTGTCCTGGTTTAGCAAGAAACAAAACTCAATATCTACTTCAACTGCAGAAGCAGAATACATTGCTGCTGGCAACTGTTGTGCTCAGATTTTATGGATGAAAAATCAGCTAACCGACTATGGGTTTGAATTCAAATCTATACCTATTCACTGTGATAACACAAGTGCCATAGCAATAACACATAATCCTGTCATGCATTCTAGGACTAAGCATATAGAAATAAGGTATCATTTCATTAGGGATCATGTACAAAATGGAACCATATCTTTACAATATATCCCTACTAAAAATTAACTTACTAATGTCTTTACAAAGCCTCTAGATGATTCCAGGTTTAACAAATTAATAAGTGAGCTAGGCATGCTAAATTTACAACCATGAAGTATATGCTCTAGTTTGTGCTAACCATGCAGATATAAAGGCTATAATCGAAATCGTAGACATGATTAAAGGAAGTCCACGATCGCAGTGCAGACTTAACGATCGCAGTGCTGACTCAACGATGGCAGAGCTCTATCAACAAAACAAAGGAGCATCCTATGATATCAAAGTTCAACAAATCAAAGCAATCTCTCTAACAAACGCCTCAAGAACAAACCTAACCCTTGATTCACTCTATGAGGTTGGTCCTTCCTGAGCTACCTTAAACTGAGAAAAATGCTAAGTCAAAAGTTCATCACAAGGACCCGGGCAGACTCGACGGTCGTAGTACATACTCGACGATTGCAGGACAGACTCGACGATTGCAGAGCAGACTCGACGATTGTAGAGCAGACTCGACGATTGTAGAGTAGACTCGACGATCATAAAGACTACCTCAACGATCATAGTCCTTCCAAAGGATACATTAGCTCAAGAGGAGCTAAGGGCAAATCAGTATATTCTACATCAGTTAAATTTATGGAGCCAAGCAGAATTTGACACATGCCCCACTAAGAAAATGGAGAGAGGGAAGTTACAAGTATAGTTTGAAAATACCTTTTTGAAATCAGAAGTTCAAAAAGCTCATCTCTATCTCTTTCTCTCTTTACAAGCAGAAAACCTAACATCTTGAAAATCTAAATCAACCATACTCAGTGCAAAGAAATCAATGGCAGCTTCAAATGTCATCTCTGATTATCGACTATGTTTCGATGAGTTCAAGACAGCTGACCCCAAATTTCACAAAACTCTATCTTTGAGAAAGAAAGCTGGTCTTGAAGAAGCTCTGGGTACGAGCACATGGATCCACCCTAAGCTGATAAAGGAGTTTTAGAAAAATGGAACGTTCGAGAATGACGTCATCACCACGAGGGTCAGGGACGTGGAAATCAAGCTCAAAATTGAGGACATAAACCTAGCCCTAGGTTTCAAATCGAAAGGATTTTCGTTCATAGAGGGCATCGATTTTCATGAAGGCTTAAAACGGATGCATCACAAGAAGTTCCCTACTGTCAAAGGGTACAAAAAGAAAGAGTTTCCCCAAAGGTATGAATTCTTGGCAGACATTATTGGGAAATACATATGCTACAAGAGCTCTGGCCATGACTCTGTAAACGAAGTGCAACTTAAGCTCATGACATCCATCAGTTGTGGGATTCAACTCAACTATGGAGCCTTACTACTCGACTGGATTGGGAAATGGATACTCAGCTCGAAGAAGTCAAAGAGCTCTGGAAAGATGCTCTACGGGCGATTCATAAGCATCATCCTACAGTCAGCCTTGGGTGATAAGATTGGGGATGATGATGGAGAGTCCATCAATCCGAACAGAAGAATGACCCAGCAGCTGTTTGAGAACTGGAAAAGGAATCCAGCAGAGAATGTAAGAATGATGTATGAGTCCAGTGGTAG
The DNA here is from genome assembly GCA_020205505.1 of Panax japonicus. Lineage (NCBI taxonomy): Eukaryota > Viridiplantae > Streptophyta > Magnoliopsida > Apiales > Araliaceae > Panax > Panax japonicus. Next base: position 44,851,622 of record CM035101.1, on the reverse strand, counting down.
AACTGGTGATGCAAAAGAGTCTGAAATTTCGGGGAACATGTCAGTTGTCAAGGAGACTGAAGAAGAAGAAGAAGAAGAAGAGATCAACAAGGAAGAACCCATTGCCTTAGTCAAAAAAAAAGCAAGGGAAAAAGAAAATTGAACGCTCAAATGGTAGAGGAACCTAAAGGTTCAACCACTGATGTACCTCAAGAGTGTTTTGACACTAAAGCTCTGAGGATCTTGAGAAGGAAAGAACAACAGGCTGAGGTAGATGAAGACAGAGCTACCATCTCTCAGCTGCTTAAGAAGAGTAAACACAGTCACAAGTCCAAGAAGCCCTCTATCTCTTTGATCATAGAGTCTCTATCGATTGTAGACACCAGACTGGACATCACTCCCAAAGAAGCTGCTGCAACAGATTCTCAAACTGATCGACCATTCAGAGCTGAAGAAGAAGAAAGTGCTAAGGCTATGGCTCAGCCTAGAAAACCAAGAAGAAAATTGGTTAAAAAGTACATCCTTGTCAATAAAGGAGTACTTAAAGAAGAAGACAAAAAGATAGCTACTGAAAAGGAGCTATCCAAGGCAAGTCAGAAGAATATAGCTCAAACTAAGGGGGAGATGCCTGAAGTTCTCACTCTAGAGATTGCTCTAGATGAGGGGGAGCTATTTGAAATGCAAATGGATGATCATGTTGAGGGGGAGCCTCATGATGTCCCTATGTCAGTAGAAGCTGCACCTGAGGAGGATGAGAGAACACCAGAGCAAGAAAGTCAAAAGGAGGTGATTGATGTAGTGGAATCCTCTAAAGAAGACAAAGAAGAAGAAGATGATGAGGTCGAGATTATAGATGTGGGCTGTGATGGGTATATGAGGGCTAACTACAATCAGCTGTTCTCCTATCTACCTATGATGCCCTTTCATAGAGCCCAAATTCTCAACTCTTGAGATCATATGTTCTGGAGCTTCAAAGCATATCCAACAATCTCATTGCTAGTTCATGGATTTCCAGGCAACTTCAACTTTGCCCGAAAGATGATCCCTAATGGCCCTTCTTCAGAAAATATACATGAGGTACAATCTATCCCAATCTCTTTTAGGGTTAATCACTGTCCACCATCCTTCTTCAGCCAATTCTATGAATTGCCAAGATGGTTGGAAGTAATTCTACATCGACTCAATCAATTCCTAGTTACAGAATCCCAACATTCTGTAATTGATGCACCAAATATGCCCAACTTTATTTTGATACAATCTCCTATCATCTCTATGATTACTGATTCGAGCCCAATTGTAGAGTCACCTCTTTCTGAAGCTCAAGCTCACAAACCAACCCCTCCATCAGATATCCCACCCTCTTTCGCAAATGAATATTTTAACCTTGATCTTGCTCTCTACACTCTGCAAGATCAATACACGAGAGCCCCTCCTACAAACAGTCCACAAATCCTTGAGCTCATATTAGATCTTCCCACCAAAACCGTGTTGTCAGAAAAAACCAAGAAAGTGACCAAGGACATAGAAGACAGTCTTGAAGCCCACTCTGAACTCGTTCAAATGAGGCTGACTAAAATGATCAATGCTGCCAATGCTCTCCCAAGCACCCTAAGTTCTGAGCTCACAAAGAAGCTTAGGGAGTCATAAAAGAGATGCTTAAGAGCATAAATGACCAGGATCAAATCCACTTTCAAGTAGCTAAGAGACACATGGATGTTGTTCTTATCTTATAGAAGACTCATGAATCCCAGAACAACCTTATGATGGACATCATCACGAATCTACAAACTGCATTGAAAAAATTCCAAGGATTCTCCATAGGCCAAATGAAACAGACAGAAACTATCCTGGACATTCTCCAAAGAAGGGAAGCTTGATCTGATTTGTTAATCAAAGAGAACTGTGAAGATATTGCTCAATCTCAGATTCAGATCAACAAACTTGTCCAAGGCATGACTCGCCTATCTGAAGACATTCGAGCCCTTGATGCTGACATAAAGGGGGATAATAAAGGGAAAGAAGAAAAAGACAAGGGCAGAAGCAGAGGCACATTCATCACTCAATCGTCAAGGAGTCAACCATCAGACCATTAGACTCCACGATTTGGCCATCAGACTCAACGATCTGATCGACATTAAATAATAATGGCACAACCACTAAGGAGTCAAGGGCCTTCTCCCAGCTCACAAGAAGTGACCACCACAGACCTAAGAATGCCAATTGGAGTTCCTGCATTAATGAATAGGCATGATAATCATGAAAGACTATGTCAAAGCGAGCTGGAAGATATAACACGAAGAGACGAAGCGAGCAGGAGAAGAAGAGCCGAGGAGTATGCAAATCCTTCGAGGAATAAGAGACAAAAGAAATAGAGATAAGTTGAAACTCAATTCTTATTGATGTAACTAGACTTAATTGTAATATCTATCGTTACAAATATCAATAAATTCATGTTTATTCTCTAGAGATTTTAGTTGCTCACTAAAACACTAAGTCACATTTACTTTTCAGCAACTGCATCTAGAATTTGATAATCATGGCACAAATATCCTTGGTTATGTCACCATCAAATAGGGGGAGATTGTTGGGAGAGTGCATATTTTGATTTGATGTTTAAAGTAAATGTGCATGATTGTATGTAAAGTCCTTCAAGGAATATATGTACAGGGACTTAATGATAGATCAAATCTGTTAGGTTGATCTAAGCTTTTAATGTTTATCATTCTGTAACTGAATGTATAGATGAAGAGATCAAATCTGTTAGGTTGATCTATGACTTAAGATGTAATAGATAGGCTTTAACAAATCATAGTCTATCGAGCTGATCAAGAGATTGCAGAAGCCATGGAAGAATCGTAGAGAATCAAGAGATCGTAGTGTGTCTGCCTTGAAGTACCTCTCAGGAAATCATAGAGTGGTCCAAACGTTTACCAAGCCAACTCAGATATCGTAGTGTGCTCTCAAAAATGTAGAGTCTACAAGACAAGCAAGTAAAGATCGTAGTGTGCCGGTCCTTAAGAGAAATTGTAGTGTTCTCGATTGCTAGTATCGGATCAAGCGCCAAGGTAGCAAGACACAACGATTAGAATCGCATAGCATCATTTGCCTGTGTTAGAAGCATCGAGCCATGCCCATTTGTTTAAGGATAAATCCCAACAAATGTGGAATGAATTATAAACGTTGAAGTACGTACTAGTCCCAATAATACAAAAGATATCCTTAGTATACAACAAAGAAACGTATTGAAGAAGCTAAGGAAAGTACCACGGGTCAGAGGAAAACACCTTTTCAGGTGTTAGGTGAGATAGCAGTGCTGTGTCAGTGGGCCAGACTGCAAATTAGCAGATGTACAGAAAAGTCTCCATCAAAGTTCAGAAATGTCAAACGCATCTACTGCTTCAACGAATGTCTTCAGCAGATAGATTTCAAAGACTTAATATATGCAAAACATCAGCAGGTGATTCAACTAAGCAAGCATTGATCAAAACGCTGAAGAACTCTCAACTCTCAACTCTACGATCTGAAAAGAGAAAGCTTGCTCAGCTACTCAGTTCTTTCGAACAAAGAGCTTAACTAAAACCGAGTAACACCAATCAATAACTCATCAACTACTATCAACTAAAGTAAGAAGTTCCAAGACAGAAGGACTTGAAGAGTTCTAAGTGAACTGTGAAGAACCAAGTCTGCTGGACTTAAAGAGTTCAAAAGTGAACTGAGAAATGCTAAGATTGCTGGTCTTGAAGAAATCTGTGAGATTCATAAAGTGTAAAAGATATCCTTAGTGGATTTTCTACTCGAGGATTAGAAGAGTGGACTAGGAGCTTTAAGTGCTCTGAACCACTTAAAACTGATATGTCTCTTACATTCTTTCTATAACATCTATTACTGCTATAACTGCCTCACTCTCATTAACTCACTATATCTAAAAGGGAGAACAAACAAATCTTAATTCCGATGTGTTTAAATCATTAACAAACAAACAAAGTATTTTGAAAAGAATTTAAAATATCTATTCAACCCCCCTTCTAGATAACTATTGTGCCTCCGGAAACTAACACATGTATTAGCTGACTGGCGTGGGAGGAATCTTGGTTATCCTACGTGGCTTTTTTCTTTTCCTTTTATCTCTTTTCCAAAAAATACAAATAATATATCAAAATTTTTGTATCAATGAGATCTATTAAAACATTATAATAATTTCTACAAAAATTAAAAATCATTAATTACATGGCAAAAAATAATTAAAATAATAATAAAGTTAAAATAAATATTTTAATTCATTTCCTTTATTTGTATTCTTTTCCTTATCTCTTTTCCTTTCTTTTAATAATTATTTTTATTTTACAAATTAATACTAATATATATTTTAATAATATAAAAAAGGTAATTACATAATTAACATAAAATAGAAAATTTGATACAATTAACAAAAATTAGTTAAACAAATGACATAAAAATTAAAATTAATTATACAATCAAAACCTCATTATTTTTTAATAATTTTTTCTTTTCCTTTATCTCTTTTCTTTCTTTTAATTATTTTAATTCTAAATAATACAAATAATCAAAATATTGAATCCTCTATTTCATCATCCTCTCTCCTCCAACAAGATCTCAAATCCCCCAAATACCAAATCCATCATTCAAATCCCCAAATCCAATTACTTATAAATAATAATCTCGTCGTCCCTCTCACGTCGACAAGCTCACGATGTCATATTCGCGATATTAACCTCAAAAACAAAATCAAATTCCAGTGAGGATTATGGGTAGGCAAACTCCTTATTTACTAAATTTAGCTATGATTTTAGAATCAATAACTTGTTTTATATTAATTCAAGAGTGGATATAAATTTTGGGTAGCCAGTAGCCACTCGCAAAACTTAAAAGTTTCAGTGGCTTCGAATGATTTTTTGGTGTTGTAGAGATGAAGTACAAGGGAAGTGGGAGAAGAGGGAAGAAGGCTTGGGTTCGTTGAAGAGAGGGAAGGACTAAGGATGTAAGACCCCAACTTTTATGAATAAAGATTAATTTTTCTCGAAATATATTTTTGAATATTATGGTGTGGATTTGATATAATGTTATAGTTGTGGGAATTATTTATAAATTTTGCAAAGTAAGCAAGTGGTTATATAATATTTTTTTGGTCGGGAAATATTCGTTTTAACAGGGAATATTCGTATGATGGCACAATCATTGGTGGACCCCACAACGGAAGTATTCTCGTAGTTAAAAAATGACAGAATTATCTTTTTATAAAAATAACGGCGAAAGTTTTACCGTTAAACTGTTGAACTACCCGGTGGTAAAAGTACAGAAATACGCGTGGTTGCATAGTAGCACATGGTATTGATTATTGATGCTTACGTGAGAAGTCACTCAGTTATACTCAATTATTGCTACAGTAATTGCTGCATAATATTTCTCATATTATTGATACAATTATTATCACAGTATCATCTGCATAATATTTATTATTATTAAATCAATAATTGAGACGACAAAGTTATTCATATTATTATTTGAAATATTGACAATGTCTAGAAAGTTCTGTCAAGGAGAGGTTTGGTCACCTAATTGCGCACCAATAGGGAGAAATCCTTATCGGAAAGCCCCCTCTTTCCTAGGAATGATCTGGTTGTTAAATATTGTGAGTTATAATATTAATGATGAATAAATTCGTGTTGATTAAAGATGAAATTGATATTTCTATTGTGTTAGGATTATTAGTGTTAGTGGAAATCGACATCTATTTCGATAATAATGGATGCCTGGAGGTTATATTGACCAATCAGGTAATTAATCGGATAAATGAGCAATTAATTGCTATTAATTCACATGTTTATAACTATTTGTTCACATGTGTGCACTATTGATTCACATGCATGTACTATTAGGGGAGGTGGTGCAAGATTGATAATATTTGCATGACTAAATTAAAAATGGAGGTATGGATGAAGGTACTATACTGTAATTATTTTTTTTTCACATGATTGTACTATTGATTCACATGATTGTACTATTGATTCACAAGATGTACTATTAGGGGAAGTGGTGCAAGTTTGATAATACTTGCAGGACTAAATTAAAAATGAAGGAAAAGATGAAGGCATTATACTGTAATATTTTGAGCCCCAAAATGTGCAATTATCGAAACTATGTTTTCCTATAAATAAAAGCTCATTCTTCTTTCATTCTTACCATTTCACTAAGACTCATAAGAACAATTATAGAAAGAGAAGCTATAGAGAGAGAAGCTTTAGAGAGAAAGTGGAAGAGAAGTCTGCTACCTCACTATTCCAGTATCCAATCTTCTTCTGAGGTAATGGATATTTTTTTCCAAGTATTCATAGGAATAATATTATCTTCCATACTCTGTAGTATGTGAGTAATATTATTTCGTCTCGTATTCCTGATTATACCCTTATTTTGTTAAAGTATTCCTTCTATACTCCGTGAAATTAGTAGAATATGCTTGAAATTTGCGCTTCATATAGTATCGTTTCACAAGGATATTTTCTGCACATTCTTGTTAAATTTTAAGCTTTTCATGTCGGAGTACTGTCCATGAGTAATATTCATTTTTATGGTACTACTCACAAAGTACTATTTACGGGGTACTATTCACAAAGTACTATTCATGGGTATTATTCACAAAGTACTATTCACAGGGTACTATTCACCCGGGGAATTATTCATGACAAAAATTGATTTCTTTGCTGTCTAAATCATTTTTGATACAATATTATTCTTGAATTTTATTCCACAAAGTAGTATCATGTCGACAATTTGGACATTATTGAATTAGGATAAATTAAGTTATAATCTTTAAAAATTTATCCTTTGCTTTCTTTTAATTGAATTCTTATATCATTGTCATCATCCTCATGATTATATTGTTATAAAAGTCATCTGTGGCTTACGTGCATAGATGTACTATTGATTGGTATGATTATGACCATGGATTATTCAGTATAATCATGACCGTAATGTTACAAATGATGTGGTAAAAATTCTCATTGACATGTATTGCATTTATGGACAGTTGTTGGTATGATTATGACCATGGATTATTCGGTATAATCATGACCATTGATGATTATATGAATATCATTGGCCCATAGTGCAGGGATGATTCGATGATGTGGTTTATTTATTAAGCTTAGTCTCAGTGATAAAATTGATGATAAACTTTTTAAATCATAGAAGATAGTAGATATCATTCTCTACTTGACTCTTCTAATGGATTGCTTGTTTCGTTGCTGTTAAACTTGATATTTATTATATTTTATCAGTTTAACACTGTTGAAGGCTAACGATAATTTATTCTGCATTATCTTAGTAATAATATTTCTTACTGGGCTAGTTGAGCTCACCCTTTTGCTTTCATTGTTCTCTTTAGGAAATGAGAATGTAGCTGAGACTAGTCGGGGAATGGAGTGACGGTCCAGATGTTTGCATTAGTAGTCCTTACTATTCAGTGAAATAGTATGATACTAATTGTAATGAGGACTTAATTTGAGTTTGGATATTCTCTACGAGACATTATCCTTTTGAAACTCTCAGTTACGTTTTGTCTTACTGTATAAAAGATGTTTGTATTTAAATTCTGTACCATGTATTTGGCGACTCAAGATGGGTGATGTATACCTATTTTGGGGGCGTCACAGTTGGTATCAAAGCTTAGGGATATGATCCATGGCTGAGATGTAAGATAAGAACTAGGAGGGGAGAGACAAGGAATTCCTTCGCTAGTATGACCTACCTAAGTTTATTTGATATTTAATTGGTCGGTCAAAGTATAGGGATAATATGTGACATATCAATTAACCCTTGTTTTGTGGCAGTATTTGAAAATGACATCCGAAAATGTTGAGATAAGCAATGAAGCACATGAGACCGTTGAGTCACCAACGATCAATACCCAGGATAATGTGCATCAGAATGGCAATAATCCTCAAGAAAACAACAACACTGACCAAATGATGAATGCTGGGATGTTCAAAGGCTTTATACAATTCATGCAACATCAGGCGAGAACGGCTCCTGTTCAAAATGCTGGTGGAAACATTGGTAACTCTCGGACGGTCACCGCTAAACAGTTCAAGGAGTTGGGACCACCAGAGTTTATTAGAGAGCTAAAGCCACTTAAGGCGGAGACGTGGATAAAACAGATTACCAAGATATTTGATGTCTTGGGATGCTCCGAGGAGCAAAAGGTTCCTTTTGCCACCTTTATGTTGCGAGGAGAGACATATTACTGGTGGGAATCGGTAAATCCTACTCAACCTTCCGCATTAAAAATGTCTTGGGAGAAGTTCCAAGAACTATTCAACGACAAGTACTTTCCTGAAAGTATTCATCACATGAAGGAGGTAGAGTTCATCAAGCTGAAGCAGAACAATATGACCGTGTCACAGAACGAAGCTAAGTTTGCTGAGTTGTCCCGGTTTGCGTCCCACTTGGTTGATAATGAGGAGAGAATGACGCAGATGTTTCTAAGAGGTTTGAAACCTGAGATACATCGATACTTAATTTCTCACAAACTGTGTTTGTATTCAGATGTTTTAAATAGGGCTCAGTTATTGGAGTGCAATAACGTGTCAACCCAACCAAGAGAGAGTATCCGACAAAATGATAATATCAGTGGTAGCAGTCATCGAAGCGGTGACAATAAAAGTGAAGGGAATCAACATGCCAGAAATGGTAACCACTTTGGTGGTAATCATGGCCAAGATAATAGAAGTGGAAATTTCAAGAAGAGGAGATTCAACAATGATGGAAAGACGTCATCACCAGCACCTATTGTTAAGGAAGGGGAACGACAACCAATCGTATGTTACAAATGCGGAGGGGAGGGACATCAGTCTGAACTGTATGCAGAAATCCAAAGCGTGTTATAATTACGGAAGAGAAGGTCACCTATCCCGATTTTATCGTGCACCGAAGTCAAGTCCAGCTGGGATGGAGGCATTAAATGCCGTCCCAAACAAGACAAAACTGGTAGTTCAAGGTAGAGCGTTTGTCGTAACCTCCCAAAAAGCAAGGACTCCGAACGAGGTGATCACGGGTAAACTAATCATCAACTCTAGCAAAGTATATTTCTTATTTGATACCGGTTCTACCCATTCTTTTATTCTCCTACTTGCGCTCAACGTTTAAATTTAACTCTGGAGAAATTAGACTTTGACTTATCTGTTGAAATTCCGTTGGGAGAAACCTTCATTACATCCACTGTTTATAAGTCTTGTTTGATTCAAATCGGTAACCGCACGTTACCTGTCGATCTTATCTCCTTAAAAATACTTGCATTTGACGTGATTCTAGGGATTGATTGGTTAACTACTCATCATGCTAAAATTGATTATTTTCGTAAGGTTGTTAGCTTTTATATTCCTAATCAACCTATTATGCGAATTCAGGCGACCAAACCATTAAAATCAATCACGGTCATCTTAAGCCATAAAGCTATTCATTTATTTAAAAATGAATATTAAGCTTTCTTAGCTCATGTCACAGATTTAAACAAAAATACGTTAGATTTGAATAATATTTCCATTGTTAATAAATTTCCTAACGTATTCCCTGAAGAACTTCCTGGCCTACCCCCGGAGAATGAAATCGAGTTTGGTATCGACCTTGAACCCGGTACAAAACCCATTTCCAAAGACCCATATCGAATGGCTCCTATTGAACTTCAAGAGTTAAAAACCCAACTGCAGAAATTGTTAGACATCGGTTTCATTCGACCCAGTACATCTCCTTGGGGTGCTCCTGTTCTATTCGTGAAGAAGAAAGATGGAAGTATGCAACTTTGTATTGATTATCGGTAGTTGAATCATGTCACCATCAAAAATAGGTACCCGTTGCCTCGCATTGATGACCTATTTGACCAGTTGCAAGGCACCAAATTCTTTTCAAAGATCGAGATTCATTCTGGATATCATCAGTTGAAGATTAAAACTGATGACATTCCAAAGACTACTTTCAGAACTCGGTACGAACATTACGAATTCCTAGTCATGTCTTTTGGATTGACTAATGCTCCTGCTACCTTCATGGATATGATGAACCGAGTATTCAAGGAATATTTGGATCACTTTGTGGTCATCTTTATTGATAACATCCTCATTTACTCCAAAAGTTCTGAAGATAATGAGCAACACCTGAGGCTGATACTCCAAAAGCTTCGTGAAAACAAGTTATATGCCAAGTTGAAGAAATGCGAGTTCTGGCTTGAGGAAGTAGTATTCTTTGGGCAAGTAATATCAAATCACGGAATATCTGTTGACCCGGCAAAGATTGAAGCAATTCAAAGCTGGGAGCAACCTAAGTTAGTGACCGAAATACGTAGCTTTCTCGGATTAGCTGATTATTATCGAAGGTTTGTGGAAGGATTTTCTCGAATCGCTACTCCATTAACTCAGCTGACTCGAAAAGATACAAAATTCGGTTGGAGCGAGGAATGTGAGAAGAGTTTTGAAGAACTCAAGAGGAGGCTCATTTCAGCACCTATTTTGTCAATACCAGCTGGTTCGGGGGATTTGTCATATACAGCGATGCTTCAGGCAAGGGTTTTAGGATGTGTTCTCATGCAACATGGGAAAGTCATAGCCTATGCCTCACGACAACTCAAAGAATATGAGAGGAATTATCCTACTCATAATCTAGAGTTGGCATCTGTCGTTTTTGCGCTTAAGATTTGGAGGCATTACCTGTATGGAGAGAAGTTGAGATTTATACGGATCATAAAAATCTCAAATATTTCTTCACTCAAAAGGAACTCAACATGCGGCAAAGACGATGGCTTGAGCTATTGAAAGATTACGATCATACCATTCAATACCATCATGGAAAAGCGAATATAGTAGCTGACGTATTTAGTAGAAGATCATATGCGTGTACGAGTGCGATATTGTCAACGCAAAGGCCCATTCTGTATGACTTACAAAGGATGGAGATAGAGTTAAAGACTCCAAGGACCCATGTGATGATGGCGAATATACGAGTAGAACCGACTTTAATCGATAAAGTTAAAGCTGCCCAAGCTACAAACCTAGAACTGATGCATATGAGGAAGAAAATGCAAGAAGGTGCTATTCTGGAAGCAAGAATCGATGAAGAAGGAATACTACGAGTCAAATCCAGACTTTGTGTTCCTAATGATTCTGACTTGAAGTATAAAATCATGATGGAGGCACACAACACACCGTTTGCAATCTATCCTGGGAGTACCAAAATGTATCGTGATCTTCGACATATATTTTGGTGGAGCAATATGAAGAGAGAGAAAACGAGGTTTATCTCAAGATGTCTAACTTGTCAACGAGTCAAGGCGGAACATCAAGTGCCAAAAGGTTCATTACAACCACTTGAAATTCCAGAATGGAAGTGGGAGCACATTACCATGGATTTTGTTACTAGTCTACCCAAGGTTTCTCAAGGCATAGATGCGATTTGGGTCATTGTTGATAGATTGACCAAGTCTGCTCATTTCTTACCGATAGGAGAAACTTATACACTTGAATGTCGTGCTTGTATGTACATAAACGAGATTGTAAGATTGCATGGTATGCCAGTATCCATAGTTTCTGATCGAGACCCAAGATTCACTTCACGATTTTGGGTTAGTTTGCAAAAAGCTATGGGCACGGATTTACGATTTAGTTTGGCATATCATCCTCAAATGGATGGGCAGTCGGAGAGGACTATTCAAACTCTTGAAGATTTATTAAGACTCTGTGTCCTTGACTTTAAAGGAAGTTAGGACAAGTTCTTACCATTGGTGGAGTTTTCCTACAACAACAGTTATCAAGCAAGTATTGACATGGCTCCATTTGAGGCGTTGTATGGAAGAAAGTGTCGTTCTCCAGTATGTTGGAATGAGGTGGGTGAAGCAACGTTGTTGGGACTTGGGTTGGTACGTATGACTACGGAAAATATTCAAACGATCCGAGAACATATAAAAATCTCACAAGATCGACAAAAGAGTTATGTTGATCTTCATCTAAAGGATGTGGAATTCAATATTGGAGATCGTGTGTTGTTAAATGTTGCTCCATGGAAAGGAGTTACGAGATTTAGAAAGAGAGGAAAGCTCAATCCTCAATTCATTGACCCATTTTTAATCCTCGATCGAGTAGGAACTGTGGCCTATAGACTCGCTTTACCGCCAAGTATGTCTCGTGTTCATAACGTTTTTCAAATATCTATGTTACGTAAATATGTGAAAGACCTGAACCACATTATTGAATTAGAACCGTATGAGATAGCGGAAGATTTAACTTAAGAGGAGGTACCTGTTAAAATCTTGGATAAGAAGGATCATATTCTACGCTCCGAGATTATACCTCAAGTCAAAGTTTTGTGGAGAAACCACGATGTTGAGGAAATAACCTGGGAGTTAGAATCTGAAATATTGTCAAGGTATCCTCACCTCTTCGACATACCAGGTACACACCCTAATTTCGAGGATGAAATTTCATACGAAGGGGAGGTTGTAGACCCCAACTTTCATGAATAAAGATTAATTTTTCTCGAAATATATTTTAGAATATTATGGTGTGGATTTGATATAATGTTATAGTTGTGGGTATTATTTACAAATTTTGCAAAGTAAGCAAGTGGTTATATAATATTCGATTGGTCGTGGAATATTCATTTTAAAAGGGAATATTCGTACGATGACACAATTATTGGTGGACCCCACAACGAAAGTATTGTCGTAGTTAGAAAATGACAAAATTATCTTTTTATAAAAATAACAGCGAAAGTTTTACCGTTAAACTGTTGAACTACCCTGTGGTAAAAGTACAGAAATACGCGTGGTTGCATAGTAGCACACGGTATTGATTATTGATGCTTACGTGAGAAGTCACTCAGTTATACTCAATTATTGCTACAGTAATTGCTGCATAATATCTCTCATATTATTGATTCAATTATTGTCACAGTATCATCTGCATAATATTTATTATTATTAAATCAATAATTGAGACGACAAAGTTATTCATATTATTATTTGCAATATTGACAATGTCTAAAAAGTTCTGCTAAGGAGAGGTTTAGCACCTAATTGCTCGCCAATATGGAGAAATCCTTATCAGAAAGCTCCCTCTTTCCTGGGAATGATCTGGTTGTTAAATATTGTGAGTTATAATATTAATGATGAATAAGTTCGTGTTGATTAAAGATGAAATTAATATTTCCACTGTGTTGGGATTATTAGTGTTAGTGGAAATCAACATCTATTTCGTTAATAATGGATGCCTGGAGGTTATATTGACCAATTGGGTAATTAATCAGATAAATGAGCAATTAATTACTATTAATTCACATGCTTATAACTATTTGTTCACATGTGTGTACTATTAATTCACATGCATGTAATATTAGGGGAGGTGGTGCTGTGACAACCCGATATTTTCTAAATAAATAAAACTAAAATTTTGCGTATAATTTTTTTTTATTTAAAAGATGAGGATTTGTACAAGATATTGTGTATATGTATTTATGTGGTAAAAAAAAATATATTACATGAATATTTACAAGTAAATTTATTTTAGAATTATTGATTATTATAAAGTATATTCTTATAATAATTAATTTTAAGATAGAAATGTTTTTATTAATTATTTTATATGAAAATATAATCTTATATTATTTAAATAATATATGAAATGATTTTAGAATAACTATAATGATTATTTCATTATATGAATTTGTTTAGTATGTTAAATTAAATATTTTAACTTAATTAAGAATGTTATTTATGCAAGATAAATCAGATATGGAATCCAAACCCTAATTATGGGTTTTGATTAAGGAATGAGAATAATAATATTATATTATTATTTATATATGTATGGTTAGGTGTGCAATGTTAATGTGTGGAACAATTTTATTATATTACGATCAAACCTTAATAATATTTTACAAACCCTATTTCTGGTTCTGGAATAAGGAATGGTGATAATAATATAATATTAATTATATTTTAATTTTTCAGTGCTATAAAATAGGTACTGTATGTACGTGTTGATGATGATTGATCAATTATGGTGCTTAATTTCAAAACCCTAATGTTAATTGGTTAAAACCCTAGTTTATATTTATATTTTCTAAATATTAAAAAAAACCCTAACTATGAATGAAAACCCTAATCCGAAAACCTAAACCGGAGGTTTGATCAGTCAGTAATAGTGTTACTATGATTAATATCAAGTATGATAGATTTTAATTACTAATTACGGTGAATCTAATTAGTAAATTAAAACCCTAAAATCTAGAACCCTAAATTAATTTTTTAAAACCCTAATTGATTTGAAACCTTAATGCGAAAGTCATTCACGACTTTGAGAATTGGTTAAGCCGTTATGTAATCACGATAATGTAATTTATGATCGATGATATATGTATTAACCCTAATTAGGGAGAATCGCAATTATTCAAAATTCTTATTAATTTTCTGTATTATAAACCCTAATTTCAAAAGTTAGAAACCCTAAATTTGCTTATTGTAAATCCTAATTGCCAGTTTGGGAAATGAGATGCTAATTAGTGTTGCTTAAACCTAATTAAAAAAAAGTGCTATAATTAAAGATCTAGATTTAATTAGTAAACCCTAATTGGTATTTTTATAAACTAAAATTTTAGTTTATTATTTTATTTTATTGTACAAACCCTAAATTAGAAATCCTAGATTTTTGCTTGCTTATAAAACCTAAATTAGCACAAACCCTAAACCCTAAGGGTTTGTCAAGTTATAATTTTGCCATTAAAACGATTTATTAAAAGACCAAAATACCCTTTTAGCATTCTTTAATATCTTGCTTGCAAATCTATACAAAATAAGAGTTGTTGGCCAACTCCTACCAACTCTTTTGACTTTAATGGACAGCACACAAGCCCTAATCAGCCAATACATGCATCAAATTGGTCTATAAATAGATTGGGAAAAGGAAAAAAGTGACTTTTGTTAGCCTAAATTATTGCAAACACTAAACCACTTCCTCTCAACTCAAAGCCAACGAAATATAGAAGTTTATCAGCCCCATTTTCAAGCCCCACGAAATCCCATACCAAAACAGCAACACAAAATCAGAAATTGATCAAAAAAGGTATAAAACCCTACTCAAAAATCTGTCCAATTTTCTGTTGTTAGATTTTATGTTTGATGTGTTAAACATGTTATATAAAGTGACTAATGATGATCTGGGTTGCTAGATGTTAGATCCATAACATCTAGAGGCTCGGATTTGATGTTCTTAAAAATCTGGGAAAAGTTTATTTTGTGTTCTGACAACCATATGTCAGTGGCTGTAGATTGTTTTCGGTTAATGTTTTGTGTTAGTTAAATGTTTATTCTTGTATTATGTTGTAAGGGTTGTGATCTGGAACTTGAATCAAGCCCAGATCATGTGTAGATTGTAAGTAATTAAGGGTCAAAGTACGTTGACCAACATTGACTGGCTGTTTCTGGGTAGCCCAGATTTGCCCAGAACGCCTGACAGTGTTTTTGCATAACTCAGATCTTGTTGTTGGTTGCTATTTTGTCCAGATGGTTGTTTGAAGGTTGTTGTCTGACATGAATACTATTGATCCATCGCTCCATAATCATTAGATCCTTCTTAGAATCAAAGTAATAAGTGGTCAAAGTTGTATTGATGAAACTGCTCTAGAACATTTCTGGAAAACCTAGAAATGTTCAAGAACAATTCTTGGTCACTACTTTGACTGGATCATATCTGTTGTTTGTATTGATGTTTTGATGATCTGATGATATGGTATTATTCCCTGTCGTGTACTCTATATTTATGAACCATTAGAATGAACATATCAAGCCCAGAACGGTTGAATCAAGGCTTGGAAAGTAAGTACCTCGACTGTTCTTCATTTCTGGAAAACCCAGAAATTGAAGAACAGTTCTGACATGATTTTTGGAGGGCTAGATCTTGCTGATATTTGATGTTATAGTTATGTTTATTGTTTGATAATGAAGTCCTGCATTAGAACTATAATATCCGATCACAAACATGTCAGGAAACATCACAGATTGAGATTTACGTATGGTCAAACCTAGCAACTCGAAAACTGACATGAAGGTTCTGGAAATGATGAAGAACATGAAGAATACCTATAGCGACGGTTCTGTCGCTATAGGTGGTTTTTAGCGATATATAGTAATTTATTTTTCCGAAAATTAATAAATAAATAGAAAAAAATAGTTTTTAATTATTAAAAATACAAAATAAATTATTAAAAATTATTTTAAATTCTAAAAATTAGTTTTTAATTATTTTAAATATATTTCATAAATATTTAATATTTTTGGAATATTAAAAGTATTTAATTTATTTAATTATAATATTAAATAAATTATTTAAAAATGATTTTAATATTTGAAAAATCATTTAAAATTATATTATGATATAAGAAAATATTTTAAGTTATTTTTAATAACTTTTAATATTATTTGATAATTTTCATTAATAAATTAATATTAATGATAATTAAGTTATTTATTAAATAAATTAAATAAATGAATAAAAATGATTTTATTATATTAAAAATTATTTTTAATAATGATAAGGTATTTAAAAATATTTTAAGGTATAAAATATAACTTTTAATATTTAAAGGTAAATTTTATTAATTAATTATTATTAATGATATTAAAGTTATTTAATAATTATATTAAATAATTTAGTTTAAAAATGATTTTAATAATATAATAATCATTTTAAATGAAAATAAAGTGTTTAAGATATTTTAAGTTATAAAATATAACTTTTAATATTTAAAGAATAATTTCATTAATAATTTAATAATAATGATATTTATTTAATGATTAATGATATTAAGTTTATTTAATAATTATATTAAATAAATAGTTTTGAAATGGTTTTATTTATTTAAAAATCATTTAAAAGGGATATAAATGAATTAAAAATATTTTAAGTTATAATTAATGACTTTTAATATTTAGATAATTGTTCATTAATATTTAAATATTAATGGTAATTATTTAATAATGATTTTAGATGTTTTAAAAATCATTTAAGGGTAATATAAGTACTTTAAAAATATTTTGAGTTATTATAAATAACTTTAATATTTTGGCAATGGTTTCATTAATAGTTTAATATTAATTAAATATTAATGATAATAGAATTGTTTGATATTTAAATCATTTAATAATGATTCTGATATTTCAAAAATTATGGTAAATGGTAATAATTATTATAAGGTCATGAAAAATAATACGATTGTTATTTAATTAGTCTAAATGGATATTGGACAACTGTTTAGAGTCTTAGACTCGATAATTACCCAATAAAGATGTCGGTAGACCGACATATTTCAGAAATTGATCTGGACTTAGATAATGTGATTAGTTAACTATTTAATTGTGATTCAATGGTTATTAAGGTTGTGTGACAATGTGATTAGGAATGTGTTGATGTTTGTTTGTGATGCCATGATCGTAGAACATGTGTGATAAGATGATTAGGTTATGTGCTGACTGCGAAATGCAGTACTATGTGTTATGATATATTGTTCTAATCGAACGATTGATTTGATTAATGATATGTCGTGATAGAAAGATAGAACTAAGTTGAGAATTGTAAGCATCGCATCAGGCAAGTATCCTAACTTTGCATTTTCTTTATGCAATTGACAGAAGTGAGAAGTTCAGAATTATTATTATTAATGTACAGATGGTTAAACCTATATTATATACACCGTTTGATTATTAACATGTTAGTATATGATAATTCGGATATATATTCTGTTCGTTAATTTCTAGAAATGATTATACAAGTGTCCTCACTTGGATAATCATTGTATTTAATCACATGTTGATACACCTTTGTTATACGTATATGTTGAATTATAGATTATTGTTGGATAAAATAAAACCTTTTGTCTGGAACCCTGACAAATATGAACATCCCGTTCACGGGAAAACTTTTATGCGCCCAAGGCGGATCAAGTAAATGATAACTTCGTTCTAGTAATGTAGTATTGATCAATACAGGGCACAACGAGCTGATCACCCCCGTGTCCGTAAGTTATGACGGTTTGCAGGTGAAGTTCTGCTAAACCTTTTTGAAAATAAAAACAATGTTCATAGAATGTCACTTAAACTCTATTTATATTCAGTACGTAGTTTCAAAATTTTGAAAGAGAGTTGTTATGTTATTAATATTGGTTCTGAATACTTCTCAACTATTGACTTGTTGTAGATGGATATTATAAAGAAAACATTTAAACTTTTTCAACTTATACATATATAATACTTGCTGGGCACTCAAATGCTCATCCTTGCTTAATTTAAATATTTTCAGATAAGTGTGAACAATCAGAAGGATCGGTCAAGAACAAGTGAAAGGAAAGCAAACAGATTAGGTTTACGGTGTCATATAGTAAAGGTTGCGTACTTGGGATTAAACTCTGATAAAGGTAAGATAAGTTTATAATTTATTTAGTGTTATTATTATTAGTAATATTTACGCTCATAGAAATGGTATCGTTAAGTACCGAGTTCGGGTTTCAAGTATCCGGATTTGGGGCTTTTACAGGTGCAAGATTGATAATACTTGCATGACTAAATTAAAATTGGAGGTATAGATGAAGGTACTATACTGTAATTATTTTTTTTCATATGATTGTACAATTGATTCACAAGATATACTATTAGGGGAGGTGGTGCAAGTTTGATAATACTTGCAGGACTAAATTAAAAATGAAGGAAAAGATGAAGGTATTATACTGTAATATTTTGAGCCCCAAAATGTGCAATTATCGAAACTATGTTTTTCTATAAATTGAAGCTCATTCTTCTTTCATTATCACCAATTCACTAAGACTCACAAGAGCGATTATAGAAAGAGAAGCTATAGAGAGAGAAGCTTTAGAGAGAAAGTGGAAGAGAAATCTGCTACCTCACTATTCCAGTATCCAATCTTCTTCTAAGGTAAGGGATATTTTTTTTTCCAGTATTCATAGGAATAATATTATCTTCCATACCCTGTAGTATGTGAGTAATATTATTTCGTCTCGTATTTCTGATTATACCCTCATTTTGTTAAAGTATTGCTTCTATACTCCGTGAAATTAGTAGAATATCCTTGAAATTTGCGTTTCATCTAGTATCGTTTCACAAGGATATTTTCTGCACATTCTTGTTAAATTTTAAGCTTTTCATGCCAGAGTACTGTCCATAAGTAGTATTCATTTTTATGGTACTATTCACTGGGTACTATTCACAAAGTACTATTCACAGGAACTATTCACAAAGTACTATTCACGAGTACTATTGATTGGTATGATTATGACCAGGGATTATTCGGTATAATCATGACCGTAATGTTACAAATGATGTGGTAAAAATCCTCATTGGCATGTAGTGCATTGATGGACAGTTGTTGGTATGATTATGACCATGGATTATTGAGTATAATCATGACCATTGATGATTACATGAATATCCTTGGCCTGTAGTGCAAGGATGATTCGATGATGCGGTTTATTTATTAAGCTGAGTCTCATCGATAAAATTGATAATAAACTTTTTAAATCATAGAAGATAGTAGATATCATGCTCTACTTGACTCTTCTAATGGATTGCTTGTTCCGCTGCAGTTAAACTTGATGTTTATTAAATTTTATTAGTTTAACACTGTTGAAGGCTAACGATAATTTATTCTGCATTATCTTAGTCATAATATTTCTTATTGGGCTAGTTGAGCTCACCCTTTTACTTTCATTGTTCTCATCAGGAAATGAGAACGTAGCTGGGATTAGTCGGGGAACGGAGTGACGGTCCAGATGTTTGCATTAGTAGTCCTCACTATTTAGTGAAATAGTGTGATAATAATTGTAATGATGACTTTATTTGAGTTTGGATACTCTCTATGAGACATTATCCGTTTTGAAACTCTCAGCTACGTTTTGTCGTACTGTATAAAAGAAGTTTGTATTTAAATTTTGTATCATGTATTTGGCGACTCAAGATGAGTGATGTATACCTATTTTGGGGGCGTCACAAAGGAGGCTTGGGAGTGGAGGATTTTAGAGTGTGCCACCATTGTTGAAGGAGGAGAGAGAAAATTAGGGCAAGGAAGGAGTGTGCCACCATTAATTATTTTATTGTTATTTTTAAAATTAATTATTTTAAAATTAATTAATTATTTTAAAATTAATATTTTATTTTTATTTTTAAAATTATCACCATGGCCTCCTCGGAAAAATGGGGGGATGATTTAATCCATGGGAGATGAATATTTTGATTATTTAGAATTAAAATAATTAAAAGAAAGGAAAAGAAAACATTATAAAAAAATAATGAGGTTTTGATTGTATAATTAATTTTAATTTTTATGTCATTTATTTAACTAATTTTTGCTAATTGTATCAAATTTTCTATTGTATGTTAATTATGTACTTACCTTTTTTATATCATTAAAATATATATTAGTATTAATTTTTTTTTAAAAAATAATTATTAAAAGAAAGGAAAAGAGATAAGGAAAAGAATACAAATAAAGAAAATGAATTAAAATATTTATTTTAATTTTATTACTAATTTAATTATTTTTTGCCACATAGTTAATGCTTTTTTATTTTTAATTTTTGTAGAAATTAATATAATGTTGTAATAGATCTCATTAATACAAAAAATTTGATATATTATTTGGAAAATAGATAAAAGAAAAAGAAAAAAGCCACATAGGATAACCAAGCTTCCTCCCGCCCAGTCAACAAATACACGTAATATTTTTTTTTTCAAAAAGCCATGTAGGATATTTTAGACGTTTTTTTGTCAAATTGGACGGAATGGCTTGATTGTACATTTTTAAAAACCACAGTGGGTCAATTGAATATTTTTAAAGCATAGTAGCTAATTGCTTAAAACACGACAACCACAATGGGGTAAATGTGTTTTTCCCCATATAGTGTGTACCACAAGTACTAGCTTGTTAATAAATTAGAACGACTAGTTACATAATTAATTGACCATGTTGAGTTAGTTATTTTTTTTAAGTTTATTTATTTAATTTGTCTAACTTTATATGATTTTAATTTAATTAATGTATTTTAATTAATGTATTTTAATTAGTCCAATATGCGCAAGGCACAAGAAGTTTGGGTTTGGGTTTATCTTCGACCCATCATTTGATCTCCTCTGGCACCTTAATGGCATCTATCTCATCATGATCAATCCCAATCAGGTCAAAGTCCAGTTCTACATCAAAGGCGTAGTCACTGCTTAGATTTGGTGGATCATCCACAAGGCTAAACAAACCCAACTTTGGAGTTCTGAAAATAAAATGCTTTTACTTAATATATAAAACTGTTTAACATACAAAAAGTATCATCAAAAAGCATAAACAAAAGTAAACTGCTAGTAACATGTAACAAAAGTAAGTAGTTTGATAATATCTACACTTCATGGCAGATGGACTATCTTTGCCATTTTACCTTTTTCAAGCGATACAAGGAGTGCTGCTCCAGTTGTCCAGAGTTAGGTCATTGCCGACTGTAGTGATGAAGCGGTTGTTGTTGTCCTCCTCCTCGATGATGGCCATAACCGAATCCTTATTAGGGTCAACTGATGAGTGGGATTTGTGACGCCCCCAAATTCTGACCTCCACTTGGTCACCCAAATTCGGTTCATCACTTTCTCAAAGTATTACCATAATAACTAAAATAACGCATACACAACGAAAAATCTATTTTAGAATAATATACAATGATTTATTATAATTATTCCCCAAAGTCTCGCAACCTACAGTGCTTAATAAATTACATAATAATATCTAATAAAAACTTATTGCATGATCCTACTTAAGCTTAAACATAGTTTGCAAATAGTCTTAATACAACATGATTAATTTAAACATAAAGGGGCAAGCTAGTTGGTAGCCTTGCCCTTGCCCTTGTCCTTCCCAGATCACCTCCCTGTTCCGCCTTAACTGAAAGATTTTAAATAAGCAAGGATGAACACAAATTGCCAAGCAAGTAATATACAACAAGGGTGTAGGACATAATATCACAAGGTTTGAAATATCAAAGTGTTATTTCTAAGATAGTTCAAAGTGTCAGAATAACATCATGAATAAGGGATCTGACAATTTAATATAATTCAACAAATATATATGAATTCAACGGCTAATAATGTATCCAACTGGATAAATAATTTATTCTGAGCAGTCACTAAGGAGCATTGAACTTTCACTAGAGTTACCAATATTAAACTGATAACCAAAAATATCAAGTACTATAGATGATCAGTCTACAATACTTCACGTTATGCATAACACCACAATAATATTTATTCATGTGTTGGGGTTTCCAACAACATACACTCCCCTTACTAAAAGGGTTGTTCAACTCAGCTCTTAAGATTTCCGCACCAATCAATTGGTTTGGACAGTTTTTATAACCATGTATATAGTCTAGCCGAATCAAATGACATCAACTCTTTCACTATATTCAAGGGAAATACTAGTTTCAACATGAATAAAAGCTTTCACTGGGGTTTAACAAACTAGTTTATTTGAATGATAAAGTAATATAATTTGTATTCAAAGGGATAAGCTTACGGTATTTGTCGAATAAAATAATGCAATGATATTGCATAACAATAATAGTAGGGTTCAATTACTTGCTCAATATAAATTTGAGTAAGGTTAGAGAAACTTGCTCAATGTAATAAGATAGGTTTAGAAACTTGCCTTAAGCGTAGTTTATCCACGTTAATAACTCAACCTTTCGAATCCTATTTATGACGTACTATATGTATACAAGGTTCATTAGATAACACAGTCTTTAATCAAGCTTGACATGACTCAAGTACTCACATATGGTACAAAATCAGTTTATACATCATCATAAGTTCAATGCACATAATTTGTTTTGATATCATGTAAACATTCTTTTGGTCTTATTATTCGAAAGTTATGACCAACCTTTATTTCTATCACATGACATGTTCCTTAACACATTACATAGTATATTAGTCACATAAGATAAGCTAAAGTAATCACGTAAGTATACTTCAAACATCAGACACATAAACAGAATCGACACGTGACTGTTGCACGGCGCAGCTGCGCTGTCCCCTGGCCAGACCAAGACAGAGTTGTGGCCTTGCAGTTTCTGTCCGGCTTGACCAAAACTCTCACGCATGGTATATATGTCATGTTAAAGGTCTTTTCATGCTTCTCAAGATAATCTAGGTTCCCTTTTATAACATATTTCCAACTTAGCTATTTCAACCATTTGGATCCATTCAAGGTCATGAACCTACAAAGTCTATCATGTTTGCTCTCTAAATATACAAGATAGTTATAACACTCATATTAAGCATGCATACGAGTATTCACAACATATATGTGAAACTAATATCGCTTTAGTTGAAAATAGACTTCGTTTATGCTTTTCTTGAAATGCGATACACAAGCATATTATATTCACGTTTATACTACACGAGTGAGTCTAAGAGAGTCATCAAACATGATTACCATTATCAGATTCCAATCCTTAAGGTAGTTTGACAAAATTTCACGTTCAAGGCTTACTAGTAAGTTCAATATACACATGTTTCCTTTCTAATTACATAAACACAATCTCAGGGTTTAATCATGCATTTCTAAGTCATATTAACATGTTTGCAAAGTCAGAATACATACATGGCATACATACACAATAAGTTAGTTTCTAAAGTTATAAATCCATTTTAAATCATACACCTTTATTTAATCATGCAAATGTATCAAAACATGCTCAACTTAGGTTCATATACTTACATATACATCTTAAACATGCTTTCGTACTAGTTTAAGCCATATCACTATATCAGATTGCAAAATAGAAATTAAGCGCCTCAATACAAATGTGGCGCAGCTGCGCCGTGTCTGGTTCAGGCGCAGAAGCAGTCTGCTTCGGCAGAACTCCTGCCCAACCTCAAAATTTATTCACGAGATCACTCTTAAACATTCATAAGTCAATTGCAGCATGCTTACAAGATCATATAACATCTATATGGACATTACCCAACCTCATTAACATATAATTCCATGAATTCAAGAATTTTTATTTCAAGACTCAACTTTTACAGAAACTGAAATTGGAAAGCTAGTAATGGAATTATACCTTTGTAATGTGAAAGAATTTGCTACAACTTGAACTCTTAAACTCCAAGGATGCCTGTATGCTCTCAACCTCACCTTCAATGGAATTCTCAGCAATGAAAAAATGATGGAGAACTTCTCATTTATAGACAATTCATTATCTAGATTTTTAAGTTTTCCATGGGATCAAACTCATGGATTGAAGGTTTGCATGAGAGGTAAAGAGGAGTTGGTAATTGGTTGGTGATCTTCATCATCATGCCCACTCTCTCCATGATTATAGTCTAGCCAAGCTTGGAGAAGAGAAGGGGAATAGGCCTTAGCCTTTTTGCTATTCACGTGACTGAGATTTAGGAGTGAATGTGACACTCATTTTGGGACAACTCTAACATCTCAGCCTTCTTGTATACTCCTACACACTCTCACCCTTATGTTTCATTTTAATGCACATATCCATCATATATTATAACCTAATGTCACACTATAACTTATCATTTCAAAGTAGTAGATGTTATATACTATACCTATAATCCATGTACATTTTATGTTAATATCTACCCAAATGCATATGGTTACATACACATCTCATAATGTACTTTTAACATATAGTTTTAATATGCATAATCACATGGCTTCATTCAATTTGGTTTTATAATACTTAATATATATAGTCACATAAATGTCACACCATACTATATAGTTATATTTGTATTATCGTTCACATGAACATAACTATCAATATAATATCATTATATTGATAACCCACTTAATTATGTTAAATAATTAATCACGCTCTTCCTTAATTAATTAACATCAATATTAACTAATCATTGATAATATTCTCATTACATTTATAGGTATATAGAAATTAATAACAATCGTATATTACGAATTAATTATCAAGTAATCCATATTCCACCACAATTAATTAACATTAATTAATGGATTAACAATTCAGTTGTTGGACATAACATATTATAATATACTCATATCATATGGTTTCATCCATGTTACACATCTCACATAATTGTTCCATTTAATTTCTAAAGTAGAAAAATTTATTTTTCTCCAACTCATTCCTGGCGCAGCTGCGCCAGTTTGTACTGCTGGGACGACGCAACTGCGCCGTGCCTTGACGTGAATTGATCTCCACAAAAGTGTTACTACAAGTCCATGAGCGTATTAATTACTTATAAGAAATCACATGATCGACACGAATAATCTTTCTAATTTCCGTTTTAATTCACTTAGTGAATTTTCTCGTTTCGCAATAGGCCACACAAGGCATTTCACAAATCTCTTTGTCACTTCACACTTCTTAATACACACTAATTTAATACTAATCAATTATATTATCCAACTCATAAAACAATAACACTTATTTTCACATAAATAGTATTTCCATTAATATATTCATTTAATAATACTTGGAAATTCTCGGGTATTACATCCTCCCCCCTTATAAAAATTCTGTCCCAGAATTGCTACAAGGTTACACAAATAGATGGGGATAATCCCTCATCATCCTATCTTCTAAATCCCACATAGCCTCCTCGACGTCGTGGTTACGCCAAAGTACTTTTACAGAAGAAATAATTTTATTTCTCAAGGTTTGCTCTTTTCTTTCAAGAATTTGGACAGGAATTTCTTCATACACTAAATTCTTCTCCACTTGAATGGGTTCATAAGAAATCACGAGCTTGTAGTCAGGCTTGTACGAACGTAACATGGATATGTGAAACACGTTATGGATGTGCTCTAACTCAGGTGGTAGTGCAACTTTGTATGCTACTTCCCCCACTCGCTTGAGTATCTCGAATGGTCCTATGAATCTTGGACTCAGTTTTCCTTTCTTGCCGAAAAAGATTTTCCCTTTCCACAGAGATACCTTCAAGAATACAAAACTGTTGACTTCAAAGTCTCGGTCTTGCCGATGCAAATCCGCGTACTTTTTCTAGCGATCTTGAGCTGCTACTAGTCTGGCCCTTATTACTGTCACCACGTCCGCGGTTTGTTGTACTAACTCTGGTCCGAGTATTCGTCTTTCTCTGACTTCATCCCAACATAATGGCATTCTGCACTTTCTTCCGTAAAGAGCTTCGTACGGTGGCATTCCGATACTCGCAAGGTAACTATTGTTATACGCAAATTCGACTAAGGGTAGGAGGTCATCCCAATTTCCCTTTAAGTCCATCATGCAAGTCCTAAGCATGTCCTCTAGCATTTGTATTATTCTCTCACTTTGTCCATCCGTCTGAGGATGATAAGCAGCACTTAACCTTAACTGTGTTCCCATCCTCTCTTGCAAGCTTTTCCAGAATTTTGACGTGAAACGCGGGTCTCAGTTAGAAACAATCGATACCGACACTACATGTCATGAATCAATTTCCTTTACGCACAAACTTTCTAACTGATTCAAACTATAATGGATTTAGATCGGTAGAAAATGTGCGGTCTTTGTAGGTTGATCCACGATAACCCAAATGGCATCCAATCCTTTTTGCGTGACTGGAAGTCCTACCACGAAGTCCATCGTAATATGCTCCCATTTCCACTCTGGTATTTCCAACGGTTGTAGCAACCCACTCAGCCGCTGATGCTCTGCTTTAACGCGTTGACAAGTCAAACATCTACTAACATATTCTACGACTTCCCGTTTCAAATTGGGCCACCAAAAATGTTGCCTCAAGTCTCGGTACATCTTGGTGCCTCCCGGATGAACGGAATATATCGTATTGTGTGCCTCTTATAAAATCTCCTCTCTCAACTTGGTTACCGCCGGTACCCACACTCTCTCTTCGAATCTTAGAATACTGTCTTTATCTATTCGAAATTTTTCTTCCTCATTTTTCGTAATTCTTTTCCTGATTTTCTCGCATTCTTCATCTTTCTCATGTGTTTCCTTTACTCTATCCAACAATGTCAGACAAGCTTCCATTATAAATAATTTCTCGTCAGGCTTCTCGCGTCCCTTCACTTCTATTTCCAACTTCTCCATATCTCTTATTAATTCCTCCTGAGTCGTCAGTTGAAACAATTTCTCCCTTCCTTTCCTGCTCAGAGCGTCGACAACTATGTTTGCCTTCCCCGAGTGATAAAGAATCTCACAGTCATAATCTTTGATTAGTTCTAACCACCTCTTTTGACGCATATTCAACTCCTTATGTGTGAAGATATATTTTAGACTTTTGTGGTCCGTGTATATCTCACATTTCTCTCCGTACAAATAATGTCTCCATATCTTTAACGCAAAAACTACTGCCGCTAACTCTAAGTCATGAGTAGGGTATCGTTTTTTGTAATCCTTCAATTGTCATGATGCATACGCAATGACCTTTCCATGCTGCATCAGCACACAACCCAGTCCTCTATGCGATGCATCACTATATACTACAAATCCTCCTGTATCATCTGGTAAGGATAATACAGGTGCCTCGCTTAACCTCCTCTTTAATTCCTGAAAACTTTCCTCACATTTGTCAGTCCATACGAATTTCACCGTCTTCCTCGTCAGATTAGTCAACGGGGTCGCTATCTTAGAAAAATCTTGAATGAATCTTCGATAGTACCCTGCTAACCCTAGGAAACTCCTCACCTTCGTCGGTGTTCTCGGTTGTTCCTAACTACTTACTGCTTCAACCTTTTTGGGGTCTACTGAGATTCCATTCTCATCCACCACGTGGCCTAAGAATTGAACCTTCTTCATCCAAAATTCGCATTTTGAAAACTTTGCATACATCTCCTCCTTTCGTAGTGCATCTAAAATAATCTTCAGATGTTCGGCGTGTTCTTCCTATGTCTTCGAGTAGATCAAAATGTCGTCGATAAAAACTACTACAAATTTATCCAAGTATGACTTGAAAACTCGATTCACCAAGTCCATGAATGCTGCCGGAGCATTAGTTAAACCGAAGAACATTACCAAAAACTCGTAATGTCCAAAACGGGTTCGAAACGCGGTCTTTGATATATCTTCATCCCGAACTTTCAGTTGATGATATCCAGTTCGTAAGTCGATCTTCGAGAAACATTTCGATCCTTTCAGTTGATCAAACAAGTCATCTAACCTCGACAATGGATATTGATTCTTGATCGTTACTCTGTTCAATTCTCGATAATTGATACAGAGCCTCATCGATCTGTCCTTTTTCTTCACGAATAACACTGGTGTTCCCTAAGGAGACACACTCGGTCGAATGTTACCTTTATCTAATAGCTCTTGAAGTTGTATAATCAATTCCTTCATTTTTACTGATGCCATACGATATGGAGCCTTCGAAATCGGTGTCGTTCCCTGTGCTAAGTCTATTACGAATTCGATTTCTCTGTCTGGCGAAAGACCAGACAGATCGTTCGGAAACACGTCTTGAAATTCATTCACTATGGGTATATCTTTATTCTCGACTCTCTTTTTCCGAGTATCTACGATGTAAGCTAAATAACTGACACATCCTTTCCTTAACAACTTCTTGGCCTGCATCATTATAACGCAACACGATTGCTTAAGTGATGAGCTATCATGAAACACTACCTCAGACTTACTCGGAGTCTGAAGGTTCACACACTTATTCTGACAGTCAATTATCGCTGCATGGTTATATAACCAATCCATTCCCAGTATTACGTCAAATTCTCCCACTATAATAGGAATCAAGTCTACGCTCAGTTCATGTTCTCTAATGTTTGCGCGACAATTTCAATAAACGTATTCTATATGGATTATTTCCTTATTTGCAATCTCTATGTTCAAGGAATCTTCTAAACGTTCTCGGGGTGTACTAAATTTACTAGCAAATTCTTCATATACAAAAGAACAGGTGGCACCCGAATCAAATACTCCCTCCGTCCCAGGATAAAAGTCCTGGTGGACATTTCACGCATATTAATAAAAGAAATAAAATGACAAAATTGCCCATAATAATATTTCATTAATCATTTCAAATGTAGGTGAGAGAGTGACTTATTATACTTATTAAATATGGAGAGAGAATTAGAATAAGGAAAGTATAAGATATTTAATACTAAGGGTATAATATGAAAAATTGTGTAAAAGTTTGGTTATTAAAGGAAAGTGGACATTTAACATAGGACTATCCAAAATAGTAATAAAGACTTTTATCCTGGGACGGAGGGAGTAATACATAAGCATTTATATTATTGATTGGGATTATACATGACACCATGTCCTTCGCAGCCACTACGTCATAGATGGTCATGTTAAAGGTTTGAGCGGTCGGTCGGTTGGGTTGTGCAGGTCCACCAATCGTTAATTTTCTCCCTCCTCCCTGGCCTCAGCTAGCTCCACTGCTTCCTTTATTCGGACAATCCTTTATCTGGTGCTCTGTTGATCTATAAGCAAAACATCCCCTGATCTTCCTTGGCTTTGGGCAATTTGGCAATATGTGTCCCTTCTGACCGCAATTATAGCAAGTTGTCTTCCCTTTCCAGCACTCCCCCTGATGGCTCCTTCCGCACTTGTTACAAGTTTCGGTCCTCCTCTTGAAATTTCCTTGGTGACTCCCACCTTGGTTATTATTTCGGTTGTTGCTGTTGTGGTTGTTGTTGTTGTTGTTTTCCCATTTCCTTTTTCTCGAATTATTTCCTCCACTGCTGCTTCCTCCACGATGCTCACTACCAGTGTTCTTATTCTTCTTCTTCTCCTTATGATATAGACTTAAGGCCTCACTGCCACCTTCCGCAATGACTGCCTTCTCCAACAAAGTCGTAAAGGAATCAATCTGAAAGACTGATACCTTATTATACAACCACGACTTTAACCCATGCTCGAAGCGTCTCGCCTTCCTTTCTTCATCCCCAACTTGGTGCTCCGTAAATCGCGCTAGTTCATTAAACTTAGCATCGTATTGCGCCACCGTCATATCTCCTTGTTTCAATTCTAGGAACTTCACTTCCATCCTACTCTTCATACTCTTCAGAAAATAATTCTCAAAGAACAACATCGTAAACCTTTCCCATGTTATCGTTCCTTCCCCCACTCTCTACTGATTAGTTTCCCACCAATAGTTTACTTCACCCCTCATCATGTATGTGGCGAATACAGTCTTCAGGTCTTCACCCACACGTTCTATAGTGAAGGCCTTCTTGATCTCCTTGATCCAGGTTTGCGCAACTATCGGGTCAGTAGTTCTAGTGAATTCTGGGGGTCCTACACTCTTAAAGTCTTTGAAGGTTGTTACTGGGACAACTCGGGGAACGGGTGGTATACGTTCATTTCTTCCCCTCAAAGCTTCTCCCAATAAATCTACTAGTCGCTGTATTGGATCTACTGGACCTCTCTCATCATTAACTGACTCTTCTGGTACAGGTATTCTACGTCTGGGCGGCATTTTCTGCATCACAAAATTTCATCTTATTATCTAATTATCATATTTAGACATTTCTTAATTGAAAAGAACTAAAAGTTTGTAACACGTTTCTGAAATAAGATCATTTATATTCATATGCCAAATGGTCATAATACATGTTCTTTTCTAGGATACTGCTATAAATGAAAACACATATCCCCAAATATCACAAAAGACGGGGACAACACTAGCTTACTACCCCTCTAACATTTTTCAAAAGTTTGGGGTGATACCACTATCTCACATCTTACACAAAAGACTGAGATTACAACAACATATTAACAACGAATAAATAAAACTACTATACTACTGAGCTTTCCCTTCTAGACTCAATCTAACATTCCACGCTCCACAGCGCTCTGATACTCCTTCTGAGTTATGTGTGCTACCATATCCTGACTTATGGTATGCCGGGTCTGTCCTTGCTCAGCGGGGTAGTGATTTGCCCCATCGATCAATCTCTCCATGGCCGTGCGTAGAGCATAGCCCATCTTGTTCATCTTTCTCCTCTTGCACCGCACCTCATCTTCAAGATCACCTACTCTGTCATTAGAATCATCCCACTTCTCTTCGAAGTGGATCCTATCCATCACTTCCATCTCTAACTGAGTTCGAAGAGCCTCCTTCTCCGTCATCTCACTTAACACCCTCTATTCCAATTCTTCTAATTTCCCTGCCAACTCAACATTCCTTGCCATCGATCGGTGAAACAAGGCACCCATCTGGATCCCTGCCTCCTTACTATGAGTGATTTCTACCTCCATTTCCTGCATCACTAGCTGCCTTTCAAGAGTCTCAGTCTCTAACTCCTCGACTCTACATCCTAACTCCAAAATCTACTCTTCATACTCTCCTAGCATCTGATTCTCAAAAGTAGCCTCGTCGGAGTCCTCCATGGGCTCGGGTTCCTCCCCCACGGGTTCCTCCTCCATAGGCTCCTCCTCCGGATCAGACTCCTCAGGTAGAGGCACTATCTCCTCCTCCTCATCATCATCACTAATAGGGACAACTACTGATATAGGCTCCGCTATCACGGGTGCCTTATAAACTACGTGGATATCACGCGGCTCCTCCTCAACTACTCGGCTAGGTCCTCCCATGTCAGTCATCCTACAATCACCAACATAAGACAAGGCAAATAACAACTCCATCAGAATGTTAAATAAACATAAGTTCATTGTATAGAATGAAGTTACATTTCATAACATGCTAAGTCTTTCAGGGAGAACTCTACATCAGTTGTATCCCCTTTCCTAACTTATAAGTTTTCTTAAGTTATAGTCTAAGGAGTCTCGTTCCTAAGGTTTATAACTATAGCTTTGATAACAACCTATGACGCCCCCAAATTCTGACCTCCACTTGGTCACCCAAATTCGGTTCGTCACTTTCTCAAAGTATTACCATAATAACTAAAATAACGCATACACAACGAAAAATCTACTTTAGAATAATATACAACGATTTATTATAATTATTTCCCCAAGTCTCGCAACCAACAGTGCTTAATAGATTCCATAATAATATCTAATAAAGACTTATTACATGATCCTACTTAAGCTTAAACATAGTCTGCAGATAGTCTTAATACAACATGATTAATTTAAACATAAAGGGGCAAGCTAGTCGGTAGCCTTGCCCTTGTCCTTCCCAGATACACCTCCATGTTCCGCCTTAACTGAAAGGTTTTAAATAAGCAAGGATGAGCACAAATTGCCCAGCAAATAATATACAACAAGGGTGTAGGACATAATATCACAAGGTTTGAAATATCGAAGGGTTATTTCTAAGATAGTTCAAAGTGTCAGAATAACATCATGAATAAGGGATCTGACAATTCAATATAATTCAACAGATATATATATATGAATTCAACGGCTAACAATGTATCCAGCTAGATAAACAATTTATACTGAGCAGTCACTATGGACCATTGAACTTTCACTAGAGTTACCAATATTAAACTGATAACCAAAAATATCAAGTACTATAGATGATCAGTCTACACTACTTCACGTTATGCATAACACCACAATAATATTTATTCATGTGTTGGGGTTTCCAACAACATACACTCCCCTTACCAAAAGGGTTGTTCAACTCAGTTCTTAAGATTTCCGCACCAATTAATTGGTTTGAACAGTTTTTATAACCATGCATATAGTCTAGCCGAATCAAATGGCATCGACTCTTTCACTATATTCAAGGGAAATACTAGTTTCAACATGAATATAAGCTTTCATCGGGGTTTAAAATACTAGTTTATTTGAATGAGAAAGTAATATAACTTGTATTCAAAGGGATAAGCTTACGGTATTTGTCGAATAAAATAATGCAATGATATTTGATGAGTAGGTTTTATACCTATGAATCCGATATTATTAAACTTAATTATTGTTATCTTTAATTGTTGTTTAGTATCTTTTTATGTGTTTTGTGTTTATTTGTTGTAGGTTGGAGCTGGAGGGACAAATTGGCCATTTCGGAGGAGAAAAAGGTCAAAAATCATGAAAATTAAAGCTGAATGGCATTTTTGTAATTACGTGATCCTGGTCAAGTGCCTAGGCGCTTGAAAATGGCCTATGTTGAGCGCCTAGGCGCTCATGTGCGGAAAAAGGAGTGTATTTCTACTGCTAAGTGGGGTTTTGAAGCCAAATAGGAGTCTGAATGAGGGCTGAGACCAATACAAATAGGAGAAGACTTTAGAAAAGACGTATCACTTAATTTTTCAAGAGATTTGTAGAGAGACCAACGAAGGAAAACACGAAGGAAAATTGCAAGGGCTGAAGATCAAAGAGAGAGTATTGGAGCAAATTCAGAGTTTCTTCTTCTCTTCTCTAGTTTTATTTTTTGTAACTATCTGGGATGTTTGGATTATTAATTTGGATGATGGTTTTCTTTATTATTATCATGAACTAAATTTTAATTAAGATTGCAACGGAACTTGGTATGTAGTTTAAATTGAAGCTTCCCATTGAATGAAAGTTGGTTTTTATTGAATTGTTTATTATATCTTATGTTTATTGATTAATTGTTTGGCCAACAATTACTTTGATAATCTATATGAAATTGGAAGATGGAGTATAGATTGAGATCTGGATATGATAACATCTGTTCATATAATCTGAATAGGGTTAATATGATTAGCGTGTAGGATAGGAATATACCTATGTGTCTTTTGTATCCATTGAAAGAATTTGTGCGTAAACCCTAATTAACTTGATTCACATAGGAATATAGTGAGTTGATTAATTGGGGTGTTCCTTGTAATTCCTCGTCTTAAAGATTGGATTTAGGAGGATTTGTTCACGTACAATAATGTGTCAGAGGATGCAATAAGGCTAAGGCTGTTTCCATTTACTCTCAGAGATAATGCTAAGAGTTGGCTCCATTCACTACCACCAGGCTCGATTACTACATGGAATGATCTCGCCCAGAAATTTCTTGCAAAGTTTTTCCCGCCTGCAAAAACAGCAAAGTTGCAGAACGATATCTTCTCTTTCGTTCACCACGATTCAGAATCACTATATGAAGCTTGGGAGAGATTCAAAGACTCAATGCGAAAATGTCCACACCATGGGATTCCTAAATGGCTTTAGGTGCAAACTTTTTATAACGGTTTATTCAGCACAGTGAGATCGAGTATAGATGCTGCAGCAGGAGGAGCTATTATGGCCAAGAATTGTGATGAGGGATATCAGTTGCTTGAAACCATGGCAGCTAATAATTACCAATGGCCAACAGGAAGAACGACTCAGCCAAGAACAGTCGGGGTGTATGAAGTGGATGCGATGACAGCATTGTCAGCTCAAGTGACAGCTCAGATTTCTGCTCTTACAAAGAAGATAGATGCACTTGGGGTACAACCAGCTCAGAAAATGGAAACGATTTGTGAAATATGTGCGGGTAGCCACTCAAGTGATCAATGTGCAATAAATCCTGAGTCAGTCCAGTTTGTTTCCAATTATAACAGGCAGCCGGGCAGTTATCCAAACAGTTACAATCCAGGAGTGAGAAACAACTCAAATTTTTCTAGGAGTAATAATCAGTCACATGCTCAAGCCCAAGCTCCAAGGAAATCATATCCACCTGGATTTCAGCCACATCAACAATCTCAACAACACCCACAACCTCATCAATCTGATAAGTTATCACAAATGGAAGAATTGTTGGCAAGATTGGCAACTCAGTTTGAAGCCACAACGAAAAACCAATCAGCTGCAATAAAGAATCTTGAGAACCAAATTGGGCAGATAGCTAGTGTTTTGAATACTAGAATTCCAGGTTCTTTACCTAGTGATACAGAGAAAAATCCAAGGAATGATGGAAATGAACATTGTAAGGCAGTTACACTCAGAAGTGGGAAGGAGTTGACTACAGATTTAGACAGACAAAAGGAAATAATTTCTGCTGAGGATGGTGAACAAGAGAGTGGAAATTCAGAAAGTAAATCTGGGGAAAAAATTGGGAAAAAATAACAAGAAGATAAGCAAACAACAATCGTACCACTTGTGCCGTTTCCTCAAAGATTTCAAAAGCAGAAATTAGATAGACAATTTTCAAAATTTTTAGAAGTGTTCAAAAAGCTGCAAATCAACATTCCATTCACAGATGCCTTAGAACAAATGCCTAGCTATGCAAAATTCATGATAGATATTTTAGCAAGAAAGAGGAAGCTAGGGGAGTTCGAGACTGTAGCATTGACAGAAGAATGTAGCGCAATTCTGCAAAGAAAGTTACCACTGAAGTTGAAGGATCCGGGTAGCTTCACCATACCGTGCACGATTGGGCCCCAATTCTTTAACAGATGTTTGTGTGATTTGGGTGCTAGTATTAACTTGATGCCGCTTTGGATCTACACTCAGTTGGGATTAGCAGCACCAAAGCCAATAAATATCTCTTTACAGCTCGCAGATAGATCAGTGACATACCCTAAGGGCATTGTGGAAGACATATTAGTGAAGGTGGACAAATTCATATTTCCAGTCGACTTCATTGTGTTGGACTACGAAGAGGATAAAGACATACCCATTATCCTTGGAAGACCATTTTTAGCCACTGGAAGAACATTAATTGATGTACAAAAAGGAGAGTTAACGATGAGAGTCCAAGATGAAGAAGTAACTTTTAATGTTTTCAAGGCTATGAAATTCCCGAAGGGAGATGAAGAGTTCTTTAGAGTTGATCTGATTGAAAAAGAAACTAGAGAGGTATTTAGTGAATTTTTGAATGAAGACCCTCTTGAAACTGCAATGGTTAATGAAAATTTATTTGATGATTCAACTGTGCTAGAATGGGTTCAAATGTTAGATTTAACACCAAAGTTCACACGATTTTTGCAAAAATTTGAACCTCTTGATTTTTGGGGAAAGCCGGATGAAAAAGTGAAATCATCTTTAGAAGAACCGCCCACCTTGGAACTTAAGCCATTGCCTAACCATCTACGGTATGCCTACCTTGGTTCTTCTTCTACCTTTCCAGTTATTATTTCTGCATCACTTGATAAGGTTCAAGAAGAAAAGCTACTAAGGGTACTTCGACAATACAAGACTGCTCTTGGATGGACTCTTGCGGATATCAAGGGAATACGCCCATCAATTTGCATGCATAAGATTCTATTGGAAGATGAAGCGAAACCAATTATTGAACAACAACGAAGACTCAATCCCATCATGAAGGAAGTTGTAAAAAAAGAAATCATTAAATGGTTGGATGCGGGAATTATCTACCCTATCTCAGATAGCTCATGGGTAAGTCCAGTTCATTGTGTGCCAAAGAAAGGGGGAATGACAGTAGTTGCAAATGAGCATAATGAATTGATCCCGACCCGAACAGTTACAGGTTGGCGGGTGTGTATGGATTATAGAAAGTTGAACAATGCCACTCGTAAGGACCATTTTCCTCTACCATTCATAGATCAGATGTTGGACAGACTTGCAGGGTATGAGTATTATTGTCTTTTGGATGGATACTCAGGTTATAACCAGATTGCCATTGCACTTGAGGATCAGGAGAAGACGACATTCACATGCCCATATAGTACCTTTGCTTTTCGCAGAATGTCTTTTGGATTATGTAATGCGCCGACAACATTTCAACGGTGTATGATGACTATTTTTTCCGATATGGTCGAACAAAATCTCGAGGTATTTATGGATGATTTTTCAGTTTTTGGGGATTCGTTTGATTATTGTTTAGAAAATCTCACACTCGTGCTCAAACGGTGTATGGAAACGAATTTGGTTTTAAACTGGGAGAAATGTCATTTTATGGTGCAAGAGAGGATAATCTTGGGTCATCAAGTGTCATCAAAAGGAATTGAGGTTGATAGAGCTAAGATCAAAACCATCGAGAGCCTACCACCAGCTATTTCAGTAAAGGGTATTCGAAATTTTTTGGGACACGCTGGTTTCTATAGACGATTTATAAAAGACTTCTCCAAAATCACGAAACCACTTTGCAATCTTTTGGAGAAGGATGTCCCATTCAACTTTGATCAAGCATGCCTGGAAGCTTTTGATGTGTTGAAGAAGAAACTTGTTACCGCACCTGTAATCATAGTGCCAGATTGGAGTATCCCATTCGAATTAATGTGTGATGCTAGCGACTTTGCGATTGGCGCAGTTCTTGGCCAACGAAAGGATAAAATTTTTCATGCTATATACTATGCTAGTAAGACATTAACGGATGCCCAACTGAATTATACCACTACCGAGAAGGATCTATTAGCAGTTGTTTATAGATTTGATAAATTTCGATCATATTTGATTGGGACAAAAGTGATCGTGTTTACAGATCATTCGGTAATTAAGTACTTAATATCAAAGTAAGATGCGAAGCTGAGATTAATTAGATGGGTATTATTTCTACAAGAGTTTGACTTGGAGATCCAGGACCGAAAAGGAACAGACAACCAGGTTGCTGATCATTTATCACGATTAGAGAATGTAGAACTAAAAAAAATGACACAACAGTGATCAATGAATTTTTTCTGGATGAACAACTATTTGCGGTAAGGATGGATACACCATGGTATGCAGATTATGTAAATTTCATTGTCAGTAAGGTGTTTCCGCCAGATTTGACAAGTCAGCAGAAGAAGAAATTTCTCCATGATGTGAAACAATATTTATGGGATGAGCCATTTTTATTTAAACAATGTGGCGATCAAGTAATAAGAAGGTGCGTCCCGGAAGTTGAAATGGAGAATATTCTATACCAATGTCATGCATCTGACTATGGTGGACATTTTGGGGGAGAAAGAACAGCAGCTAAAGTGCTTCAATGTGGATTTTTCTGCCAACACTCTTTAAAGATGCCCGTGTGTTTTCATTAAAATGTGACAGATGCCAAAGAGTTGGTAATATATCAAAGCGATACGAGATGCCACTTAATATGATCCTGGAAGTCGAATTGTTTGATGCTTGGGGCATTGACTTCATGGGACCATTTCCACCATCTTTCTGTAACTTCTATATACTTCTAGCAGTGGACTACGTTTCGAAGTGGGTAGAAGCTATAGCATTGCCCACCAATGATTCGAAGGTTGTGATTAAGTTCATTCGGAAGAATATCTTCTCTAGATTCGGCACTCCTCGTGCAATCATTAGTGATGAAGGCACGCACTTCTGTAATAAGCAGTTCTCAGCTATCCTCGCTAAGTACGGAGTCACTCATAAGATAGCTACTGCTTACCATCCACAAACAAGTGGTCAAGCCGAGGTATCTATCCGAGAAGTGAAACGAATCCTCGAGAAGATATTGAATCCTAGTCGGAAAGATTGGGCTAGCAAGTTGGACGATGCTTTATGGGCATACCGTATAGCTTACAAAACTTTGATAGGGATGTCTCCGTACAGGTTAGTATATGAGAAGGCATGCCATATTCCAGTTGAACTCGAACATAGTGCTTATTGGGCAATTTGGAAGTTAAACTTTGATATGTCTGCTGCGGGGGAGAAACGCCTCTTACAATTGAACCAAATAGATGAATTCAGACTCCAATCGTATGAGAACGCGAAGTTATATAAAGAAAAGATTAAGAGGTGGCAAACAGTGTTATTATACAATTCAAGGCTTAAACTATTTCCTGGAAAGTTGAAATCTCGTTGGTCAGGGCCATTTATCATTACAAAAGTTTTTCCTCACGGAGCTGTGGAGGTGGAAGACCCGAATTCCAAACGTAATTTTAAAGTCAACGGTCAAAGATTGAAGCACTACTATGGGGGTTGTGTTGATCGTGAAAAGACATCGGTCAACCTTGCTGATTAGAACAGAAGAGAAAGTCAGGCTGAAGACTATAAACCAAGCGCTAACTGGGAGGCAACCCATGAATTTTTATTGTTATTTTCTATTTTTACTTTTATTTTGTTTAATTTGCTTTGCTGTTAGTTTATTTAGTGGTTAAACTTTTATAGTTTAGGATTTGTTACACCCCTGACGTTCTCTAACAGATATTCAATTGACTGCAGGAAAGGAAACATGAATTCTTATTTGGAGGGTTTGACTAATGGCCATTATGACTACCCAGTCAGGGATCTCGCTCCCCGGTGAGCGAGCGGCTGCCCAGCTCGCCGGTGAGCTGGCGGGGGTTGCAAGGGGGCAGCGCCCCCTGGAAGCCAAGCATTTATGATCTTAATAAATGAATGTCCACTCGTCAAAATCTCACATTTCTAATCATTTCCTTAAATTTTGGTGTGGAAGGAAACGAGTTATTGGGGGTATTGCATACAAGAAGCACAAAACACCAAAATAGGCAAAGCACACTGCCCAAGCGCCTAGGCGGTCCAGTCCAGCACAAAACCAAGCGCCTAGGCGCTCCATGCGTACAACACATTCTGCAGCCAACCGCCTAGGCGGTCCAGACAAGCCAAAATCAAGCGCCTAGGCGCTCATGCTGTAAAAAATATATTAAATAAAAGCCCTAATCGGGCAAGACTCTTCCAAACCCAAATCAAACACATTCTTTCTCTCCTACTCCAACTCAAACTCACTCAACTCTCAACCCTCCTCTAATCTAGCCACAATAATCATCTTTTTCTTGTAAAATCCTAATCAAACACTAAATCTCCTACCCAAACTAAGGCACTTAAGCTCCATCTTGTCATCCTTCTTCACCAATTCGAGAACCAACTTACTTTCAAGCTACATCTATTTGAAGTAAGGGTTCAAAGCTCAAATTGCTCATGCAACTTTGACGGGAACATCATATTTGGCTATAAGCAAGTAAGTGCACAAGATTTTATTGCAAATTATTTGGATTCACTTGGATAATAGCCATGTTAGTACTTTGAAGTTAGTTTCTGTCATTTTGTTGGCTCAAGTGGGTGTGGGTACTTTTAATAGTTGCTTGTATTGCCTTGGAAGTATAGTGTGCTTAGTAATTGACAAATTTGGTGAAAATTAAGTTTGGGGGAGTGCCTACCAATAGTGTTCAAAATCTGTGCACACCAAGTGTTCGATAATTTGTCACAAAGAGAATTTGGCTATCCTAAGTCACTGAATATCATTTGGTTTGGCAAAACATATTAGATAAGACTATGGCTACTAAGAGACAAAGAGGAGAAACTTCGGGCACTTCGCAAAAGTTTGACAAAAAGAGATTTACAAGTGCTAAAGCGTCCGAAAGATATTACAATGTACTTTTTAGTAAAGAACTAATTCCCGAGCGTGGATTATTGCCAGAGATAGAAGATGGGGAATTATTACAAATGATTGGGAGTAGAAGATGGGTGAACTTTACAGCCCAACCGGATGCATCGGTCGTTAAAATAGTTAAGGAATTCAACGCCAATGCAAAAGATCATGTTGGTAACATAATTTGGGTTCGCGAAAAATCAGTGGAGGTTAGTTTTAGGACAATAAATGCCTACTACGGCTTGAAGATAATACCCAATAATGGCTACATGCAATATTTAGAGCACGAGCTAGACTACAGTGAGATCATTCAAGCCTTGTGTGTACCTGGAACAACATGGAAATTAACAGATCAACAAGAAGCTGTTTTGTTCCTTGCATCCACACTAAGCAGTTATGGGAAAGCATGGCATGCCTTTATTTGTGCCAAGTTGATGCCGTGTAGGCATATGAGTGATGTTATAAATCAACGGGCAGCGTTGCTTTTCTGCATTGCACAAGGAAAAACTATAGATGTGGGTCAGGTTATACATGATTCCATTAACAGAGCAATTCAAGGAGGGACCTCAGGTGGACTACCTCATCCGTCTTTGATTACTGGACTATGTCGACAAGCTGGAGTAAAATGGGATGCCGAGGAAGCTACACAACCTCCTTTAGTTGCAATTGACCACTCGCTTATTAAAAAGTACAAGGTATGGGGTGGGGGTATACCACACCCCAGAGGGTTAGGATTCATTATTGTTCCTCCCGAGCTTGCAGACGAGCCTAATCAATAGTTCCACGACAATCCTTCTGTAGCTGGAAGTTCTGGGCCACCACCAATTTTTTTTGAAGATATTCAGTTAATATAGTATTCAGTTAATAGTTTTTCATGTAGTTTTTATTCCTGTAGTTTTCATTTTAATTTCTCAAAAAAAAATCAAGAATTTACATGTTTCCAGCTGTTAGATAGTTTAAGTCTGTTTTGGCCAGTGATGAGATTGGAATTGAGTAGACAAGTATAATATTGACTGTTAAGACTGTGATATGATTTCTTGTCATAATTTGAATATTTACCTGTTTGAATATGATATAATAAGGATAACACAGTAAAAACAACTATGTTAATTGATTGAGTTTAAATTGACACATAATGGACTTCTTGAGGATAATGCTAGTTTGAATGAATGAAAACATGAATAGGCGAAGATGACTGAATTTAGACAGAAACTTAAGTTTGGGGGAAAATTTGGGATATAAGCTTGAAAAAAAAAAATACCGCGGCTAGTTTTGTTTCGGGGCCTTTGTTACTTGAGCAAGTACGCCCGAAGGGGTATCTTAAAACCTAGCGCCCTAAGGTCTTATATGGTCTGGGAGTCGTTGGTCGAAAGATCGCTAAGGAGTAGCACTGTTAGCCTAATTGAATGAGACATTGCACAGTCATGGTTAAAAAAATATTTATGAAAAAAAAATAATAAAACGGGAAAAGAGCAAAAAGCCCCCGTAAA
The DNA here is from genome assembly GCA_020205505.1 of Panax japonicus. Taxonomy (NCBI): domain Eukaryota; kingdom Viridiplantae; phylum Streptophyta; class Magnoliopsida; order Apiales; family Araliaceae; genus Panax; species Panax japonicus. The sequence continues at coordinate 44,810,015 of CM035101.1, read as the reverse complement.
GCATAGTAAAGCATAAGTATCCCGGATTGGACTCTTAAATTTGGTGGATATTTGTCTTTAGTTGGATCTAGCTTGTTCGTGAATTTTGTGAGTTTACACTGTATGATTCCTTTAAAGAGATCTATTATGTGTTGTATTTAGAATTATATCAGTTAGCATGAAAGTTGAGCACACACACACACACACACTATATCAATAATAACAGGATAAGATTTTATGATTGACAAGGAAATTATTAATCTGTCTTGATATGATGTACTAGCATGTTTATTGTGATTTCTCTGAGGCTTGATGAATGGATTTTGTTCTGTTAGACTGCTAGAATTTAGGCATTTAGATAGATGCATTTGCATTGCATATTTAGTTATTGCATTCTGTTGTGTTGCTTGGGGACAAGCAATTGGTTAAGTTTGGGGGTATTTGATGAGTAGATTTTATACCTATGAATCCGATATTATTAAACTTAATTATTGTTATCTTTAATTGTTGTTTAGTATCTTTTTATGTGTTTTGTGTTTATTTGTTGTAGATTGGAGCTGGAGGGACAAATTGGTCATTTCGGAGGAGAAAAAGGTCAAAAATCATGAAAATTAAAGCTGAGTGGCATTTTTGTAATTACGTGGTCCTGGTCAAGCGCCTAGGCGCTTGAAAATGGCCTATGTTGAGCGCCTAGGCGCTCATGTGCGGAAAAAGGAGTGTTTTTCTACTGCTAAGTGGGTTTTTGAAGCCAAATAGGAGTCTGAATGAGGGCTAAGACCAATACAAATAGGAGAAGACTTTAGAAAAGACGAATGAACTAATTTTTCAAGAGATTTTTGCAGAGAGAACAACAAGAAAAACACAAAGAAGAATTGTAAAGGCTGAAGATCAAAGAGAGAGTATTGGAGCAAATTCAGAGCTTCTTCTTCTCTTCTCTAGTTTTATTTTTTGTAACTATCTGGGATGTTTGGATTATTAATTTGGATGATGGTTTTCTTTATTACTATCATGAAGTAAATTTTAATTAAGATTGCAACAGAACTTGGTATGTAGTTTAAATTGAAGCTTCCCATTGAATGAAAGTTGGTTTTTATTGAATTATTTATTATATCTTATGTTTATTGATTAATTGTTTGGCCAACAATTACTTTGATAATCTATATGAAATTGGAATATGGATTATAGATTGAGATCTGGATATGATAACATCTGTTCATATAATCTGAATAGGGTTAATATGATTAGAGTGTAGGATAGGAATATACCTATGTGTCTTTTGTATCCATTGAAAGAATTTGTGCGTACACCCTAATTAACTTGATTCACATAGGAATATAGTGAGTTGTTTAATTGTGGTGTTCCTTGTAATTCCGCATCTTAAAGATTGGATTTAGGAGGATTTGTTCACGTGTCTTTGGAAGAAGTGTGTGAATATTCATAAAGCATTCTTGGATAATGATTCATATTAATTGATTTATTTTAAATGGGAAGTAAGTTAGTTTAAATGAAATACCAAGGAAAGTTGTAATCTTAATCTATTAAATCTGCAATTATTCTTGTGAAATTCTGATTTTAATTATTAGTTTGTTAAGTTTAATTTTTAAATCACAAACAAAATTTTCTTAGTTTAAAATAGGATTAATTATATTAGAATTAGTAAGTGATAAATATTAATCTATTTTCTCGTGGGAACGATATCCTTGCTTGCTGAATATTACAATTGAAAGCGTATACTTGCGTGGTAAAGTGCTGTTAAAAATTAGGCAACAATATTGCACAACAATAATAGTAGGGTTCGGATACTTGCACAATATAAATTTGAGTAAGGTTAGAGAAACTTGCTCAATGTAATAAGATAGGTTTAGAAACTTGCCTTAAGCGTACTTTATCCACGTTAATAACTCAAACTTTCGAATCCTATTTATAACGTACTATATGTATACAAGGTTCATTAGCTAACACAGTCTTTAATTAAGCTTGACATGACTCAAGTACTCACATATGGTATAAAATCAATTTATACATCATCACAAGTTCAATGCACATAACTTTGTTTTGATATCATGTAAACATTCTTTTGGTTTTATTATTCAAAAGTTGTGAACAACCTTTATTTCTATCACATGACATGTTCCTTAACACATTACATAGCATATTAGTCACATAAGATAAGCTAAAGTAATCACGTAAGCATACTTCAAACATCAGACCAAAAATAGAATCGACATGTGACTACTGCACGGCGCAGCTGCGCCTTGTCTAGGCCTAGGGACGGCGCAGCTGCGCTGTCCCTTGGCCAGACCAGGACTGAGCTGTGGCCTTGCAGTTTCTGTCCGGCTTGACCAAAACTCTCACGCATGGTATATATGTTATGTTAAAGGTCTTTTCATGCTTCTCAAGTAAATATAGGTTCCCTTTTATAACATATTTCCAACTTAGCTATTTCAACCATTTGGATCCATTCAAGGTCATGAACCTACAAAGTCTATCATGCTTGCTCTCTAAACATACAAGATAGTTATAACACTCATATTAAGCATGCGTACGAGTATTCACAACATATATGTGAAACTAATATCGCTTTAGTTGAAAATAGACTTCGTTTATGCTTTTCTTGAAATGCGATACACAAGCATGGTATATACACGTTCATAATACATGAGTGAGTCTAAGAGAGTCATCAAATATGATTACCATTATTAGATTCCAATCCTTAAGGTAGTTTGACAAAATTTCACGTTCAAGTAAGTTCAATATACTCATATTTCCTTTCTAATCACATAAACGTAATCTTAGGGTTTAATCATGCATTTCTATGTCATATTAACATGTTTGCAAAGTCAGAATATATACATGGCATACATACACAATAAGTTTGTTTCTAAATTCATAAATCCATTTTAAATCATACACATTCATTTAATCATGCAAATCTTTCAAAACATGCTCAACTTAGGTTCATATATTTACATATACATCTTAAACATGATTTCATACTAGTTTAAGCCATAGCACTATATCAGATTGCAAAACAAAAATCAAAAACTGATTTTAGCAACCAGCGCAGCTGCGCTGCTCCTCAATACAAATGTGGCGCAACTGCGTCGTGCCTGGTTCAGGCGCAGAAGTAGTCTGCTTCGACAGAACTCCATCCCAACCTCAAAATTTACTCACGAGATCACTCTTAAACATTCATAAGTCAATTGCAGCATGCTTACAAGATCATATAACATCTATATAGACATTACCCAACCTCATTAACATATAATTCCATGAATCGAAGAATTTTGATTTCAAGACTCAAGACTCCATTTTTACAGAAACTGAAATTGGAAAGCTAGTAATGGAATTATACCTTTGTAATGTGAAAGAATTTGCTACTACTTGAACTCTTAAACTCCATGGATGCTTGTATGCTCTCAACCTCACCTTCAATTGAATTCTCAGCAATGAAAAAATGATGGAGAACTTCTCATTTATAGACAATTCATTATCTAGATTTTACTGTTTTCCATGGGATCAAACTCATTGATTGAAGGTTTGCATGAGAGGTAAAGAGGAGTTGGTAATTGGTTGGTGATCTTCGTCATCATTCCCACTCCCTCCATGATTATAGTCTAGCCAAGCTTGGAGAAGAGAAGGGGAATAAGCCTTAGCCTTTTTGCTATTCACGTGACTGAGATTTAGGAGTGAATGTGACACTCATTTTAGGATAACTCTAACATCTTAGCCTTCTTGTATACTCCTACACACTCTCACCCTTATGTTGCATTTTAATACACCTATCCATCATATATTATAACCTAATGTCACACTATAACTTATCATTTCAAAGTAGTAGATGTTATGTACTATACCTATAATCCATGTACATTTTATGTTAATATCTACCCAAATGCATATGGTTACATACACATCTCATAATGTACTTTTAACATATAGTTTTAATATGCATAGTCACATGGCTTCATTCAATTTGGTTTTATAATACTTAATATATATAGTCACATAAATGTCATACCATACTATATAGTTATATTTGTATTATCGTTCACATTCACATAACTATCAATATAATATCATTATATTGATAACCCACTTAATTATGTTAAATAATTAACCACGCTCTTCCTTAATTAATTAAAATCAATATTAACTAATCATTGATAATATTCTCATTACATTTATAGGTATATTGTAATTAATAACAATCGTATATTACGAATTAATTATCAAGTAATCCATATTCCACCACAATTAATTAACATTAATTAAAGGATTAACAATTCCGTTGTTGGACATAACATATTGTAATATACTCCTATCATATGGTTTCATCCATATTACACATCTCACATAATTGTTCCATTTAATTTCCAAAGTGGAAAAATTTATTTTTCTCCAACTGTCTCCTTGCGCAGCTACGCCAGTTTGTACTACTGGGACGGCGCAGCTGCGCCGTGCCCTGACAATGCCAAGACTGGTGCAGTTTCTGCCCGTACCAGTTTTCGACGCTAACTCGTTAAACATGACGTGAATTGATCTCCACAAAAGTGTCACTACAAGTCCTTGAGCGTATTAGTTACTTATATGAAATCACATGATCGACACAATTAATCTTTCTAATTTTTGTTTTAATTCACTTAGTGAATTTTCTCGTTTTGCATTAGGCCACACAAGGCATTTCACAAATCTCTTTGTCACTTCACACTTCTTAATACGCATTGATTTAATACTAATAAATTATATTATCCAACTCATAAAATAATAACACTTATTTTCACATAAATACTATTGCTTAAAATATGCTTTGTAGGAATTATTAGTTCATTTCCAGCTTTTAAAGGGCATAACTGTCATTTTCTCACTATCGGTGCCGAAGTGGCTCTTTTGGCTTGTAGTCTGGCGCCACAGTGCTCACTAATTGGCTAGTCTTGTTTGACTGGCGTTGTAGTGCCTGTTCAAGGCTAAAACTCGGCGCCGCAGCGCCACTACCGGATCTCAGGCAGACAACAAGAGGAAATGACCTAGACTAAAGAAAAAGGATATATAACATCATCTTTGCCTCCCTTTTACTTATTAGAGAACTTTTGTACATATTAAGCATAGAGAGAGTTTTTGGGAGCTAGAACTCAAGAGAGTTTTGATAACCAAGCAACAATAGAGATAGAGGCAAATGATTGGGACTCCATGGGAGCTCAAGAGCAAGTTAGCAACAAGGAATGGAGAGCATGAATTAAAGGGAGTTCTTGGAGATTAAAGAATGACTTGACAAAGTTTATTCTTCTCTATTCATTTCCTTTGATTTTGTAATCTATAAATGTTGTTTATTTTTCTATTGATGTTTACTTTAAAAGCTATGAACTAAACATTGTTATAAGATTATAACGGAACCCACTGTTAATTTGAATTGACTTCCTTGTCTCTTTGGTTGAAACCATATGGATTGACCCAATATATTTATTCTTAATGTTAATTACTAAGGAATTTGTAGTTAAATTGGTAATCTATGAGAAATTGGAAAATGGATTGTACATTATTATTACTTTGAATATTTTGGCATGTTATTATGTTTGTCTAGACAAATAGATTACATAAATTGTGTATAGGATAGGAATATACATATATTGCATGTGTGACCTAATTGAGAATCTAAGCTTGAATTCATTGTCTATGGTTAATTCTCATAAGAATATATGGAATTATTTAGCTAGGATGTTCCTTTCCGTTCTATTCCCTTTTGGGTAGATCTAGAGAGGATAGGTTTATATGTGCTTCGGAAGAGGCATATGAGCACTTGTGAATTTTCGGTTGACAATCCGTTATGACCAATATAATCATAGAGAGAGAGAGAGAGTTAGGATATTTAAATGAAACATTGCATGCCAAGTGTTTGACAAAATGCTTCCGTGGGGCCGGGGGGGGGGGGGATTATGATCTTAACTTGTAGCACCTTAGATACTAGTCGTTAGCCATTTACTTGTTTTCTTAATTAGAATTAATTAGTGTAATTAACTATCTTTTATTCAGCTGTTTAGATAAGACTGAGGCGATATCAAGTCGGTACTTGGTAAATAATAGTGATATTACTCATGGGATCGACAACTTACTTACTCTTTATTACTTATGGACTGCGTATATTTGCGCGTGTTTTATCGATTGCTAAATCGATCAACAAGTTTTTGGCGTTGCATCAATTCAATAAACTTAGTCTTAATTTGAACGTGTATATTTGTATTTAATCTACTTTTGCTTTGTTTTGTTTTTTAGTCCCTTCAGTTATGGATGAACATATCTATCATTGGCCTTGTGAGAGGACGACACAACCAAGTTTGGAAGGAATACTTGAGCGATTGCAAGAACAAGTTGCAAATCTCTCAAGGTTTTATTCCAATCTTGAGTGTCAATCCACTTAGAATGTCTACTGTTAGGATCATGCTAACTATGATCCAACCTACTATCATCTGGAGTGTCAGAGCTATCCGAGTTATCCATGGGACGACAACCAAGAGCAATCCTATGCTCCAAATTTTTCATACTAGTCAGAATTTTCATACCAACCTCCACCTCAATATGTGGAGACTTCTAAGTTAGAGGAGGTTCTTTCCGAGTACTTAGATCAACAAGAAGAAAGAAGGTTGAAGGAGCTCCTTTCCAAATTCATAGAGCAAAATGAGGTTCGGATGACAAACCAAGATGCTTCATTGCAGAACCTCAAGAGCTGATTAGGACAACTTGCCACTATTATCCTTAATCAATCGCGCAGCATTTTACCTAGCCTTATAGAAATGAATCCTACCGAGGAGGGTGAAGCGCAATGCATGGTGGATACACAAGAAAATGACGAGGAGTTGAACAAAGATGTTGAAGACAATGAAATGCATCTTGATGTGACTGTGGATTTCGAGGTTGGAAAAAACTGGAGCATGAGTGGGTGTAATGTTAATAATGATAAAAATCTAAAAACCACACTTAAGGTTGTTGAAACCATAGAGGACCCAGTATAGCATGAAGAACGTTTTCAAATTGATCTTTTGAAAGGCGAATTAATGGATATTTCGAACAATGAAAGTTTCTTCGTGCCGATGGATGAAGTGGAGTTTGAGGATCGCCAATTATCCATCTCCGCCATGCAAATCAAAGAAAAGACAAATAAGCGGCATGATATGGTCATCTTCGCTTATGAGCCGGATTGAAAGGAAATGAAGGAGTCGAGCTGACGACTATAAACAAGTGCTTATTGGGAGGCAACCCGAGTGATAGTTTAATTTCAGTATCCTTGTAGTTCATTTTTTCTTCCGTATTGCTCTATTAGTAATTTAGTTTATTTTGTCATCCTTCCATGTGTAGTTTAGTTCATTTTTATCTTAATTGTCCTTTTTAAGGATTAGTAAGTTAATTTTGTTCTAATGGTGCGTTGAAGATTTTGAAATAAAAATAGAAAATGTAAATATAAAAAAAAAATTCATAGTAGTAAGATTCCTAAATGCCTTGCATGATGAATTCCATTAGTTGACATATTCAGCATCATTGTGGTGTTTATTACGCAAGATTTTGGTATCCATTAGTTTTTTTTTTGAGTTTTGGTCTATTTTTTTAGTAACTTGAAGTTCTTAGCATCCGAGTGCCTTAGTTTGGTGTTTTTAGTTTACCAATATTAGTGTATACTAAAGTTGGTGCTTTTAACATCTAAGGTTGGTGTTTTGTGTGTTTGAGCTAATGCTATGTTCTTACTTTTGAGTTTTTGGTGTGAGTTTGGTAGTAGTTGAGTTATGTGTTGTGAATTATAGCATGTTAATATTAGTTTTAAGTATACTATGTTTTGGTATTCATTTATGTAGTAATATGGTATATTATATAGTATATTGCTGTCTACAATATTATGGTTTAGTTATGTTTGTGTTTGTTTGGTCTAGTAATGGCTGATAGGTTTGGTGTTTGCTGTGAAAAAAAAAGCTAAAAAAAATTGCCTGGTGTAAAGTTGGCGTCGTAGCGCTGTGACGCCCCCAAATTCAGACACTTATATCTCGAATTTGGTTCGTCACGTGCTAATTCTAATATCATACTAAAATCATCAACAACGAAATAATAGAATAATTTACATTGATATAATATAAATATTCACGTCCCAAGATCTCGTGACCGTTACTACAACATTCCAGTAATATAAACTTAAACATAAACTAATCATTCCTTAATAAATCATTATAATAATAATAATCATAATAGTTCTCCTACTCTTAAATGACTAAGCTATTCCGTAGCCTTGCCCTTTTCTTTATCTTTTCCTGAAGTACCTCCTTGCTCTGTCTTAGATGTAATATTTTTAGGGAAGCAAGAATGAGCAACAAGTTTGCCCAACAAGTAATATAACAATAAGAATAAATAGTTATAACATTTAAATCTCAAAGGTATAACAATAAATGATAGTTCAAGAATAACAAAAAGTATTAAGAATTCTCAATAAGTGTCACTATAGACTGAAGGATATCAATAAGATTTCAAAGTTTAATCATTTCAAAGTTCAATAAGAATGAACACTGAGTAGTCACTAGGGACTAAGAACTCTTACTATAATTAACAGTATTATATTGAAAACTCAAGATAAACGTGTACAACAGGTAATTAGCCTAAAGTACCCTGCATTATGCATAACATTTAAACATGCTAGTATGTGCGCAAGTCGGTTTCCCGATAATTATATAATTTCCCCTTCAATGATGGTTGTTCATCTCAATAGATTTACGACAGTCCGCACCAAGTCAATTGGTTTGGATAGCTTTCTAACACATGATAATAGTCTAGCCGAATCAAAGGCTTAGACAACTTTTATAATGCATTTAAGAATGATAAGTTCAATGCTTTCAACAACATCAAGGTATACAAATGATTTCCAAATAGTAATAGATATTTGCTCGATATAAATATGGTTGATATGGCAACAATTCGGATTATACAATATATACAGTGTAAGAATTAGGGAACTTGCAATAATGTAGGAAGTTTAAGGTGAGAGACTTGCCTGAGTCGTTGACTATTCCCGACCTTGACTTCTTATCCTTTGAATAACCTATTGTTACCATAACGGTTAATCTTTATCAACCCATAGATATAAATCTTAATCGATCTAACAAATAGCCTTAAATAGCTAAGATTTCATAAATCTAGTTGTTCTATTAATTATCTTTCTATTCATCATCTCCTTCATTCTATTCATTTCATAAGATAATCTTTTATTGTCCGTTTAAGGATTTACACCTTCTTATAATATAAGGTATTTTTTTACTTTATTTGTTTCTTTAAGTAATTACCAATCATTCATTATTATTGCACCATACCTTGGTATTTACCTTGATTCCTAATTAGAATTATCTCTTTATATCGTTCTAATTATATATGTTTTTAATAGTCTTCAAAGTATTTAGAAATTTTAATTGTCCATAATCAAAATATTGGTTATCGTCTTCATTAATCTCACACTTAAAAACCTATTTAGTTGCAGATGTTTAATTAAAGCTTAGGAATTCCTAAAGGAATCCTTAATATTATTCTTTATTAATTTACTATTAAATTTATTTGAATTGTTTAATAACCTTTAATTAAAATAAATATTTAATGAAATCATAAGTTTATTTTAGACCCGGTTCGACCCGACGCAGTCAACGATGAAAGAGGTCCGATGCGGGGCGCGCCGTTTCAGGCCTATAGACAGCGCGGGCCGCGCTATACCTACAGAAGTTCTGGTTCGACCCTGGCGCGGGGAGCGCTACATTTTACTCTAAGGCGGCGTGGGGCGCGCCGGTATGACATAAAATCTTAACAATGCTTCCAACATTTTGAGTTTCTTTATTCAATCTTGCATAACTTGTTCATTTTATAACAAAATTAATTCAAACCACTCCCATTATTTTGTAAACTTACATATCTTCGATATTAGGTTTCTTAAATCACCTCTCAACATCTTTAGCTAGTCACATTTTATTGATTTTCAAAGCTAGGGTTCACACTTGGACATGTTTCACTATATGTTTCGTCACGAGTTCGTTTTAAGTCTGAATCCGACGATTCCACTTGGGTTATGATTGTATTTCATATATGCTCAATATAACATTTTAGGATTATACACATATCTTACATATTTTTTGACATTAATCACAATTATCAAACTTTTAAGCATACTAAGCTAGGTTTCATGCTCACATGCATTTTTCTTATTCATTTAGTTTTATTAGCTCATACAAGGACTGTATATCACATATACTCCTTCCAATACTCATCCTTATACCTTTGGATCCATCATGATCACACAACACACAAACCTCACTCAATCAAACATGCATTTCTTACTTGAAATCATAAACTAACCTATTTGACAAAAATATGTAATAGATAGTGAACCTACTTCTTAGTGGCTTTCTTTCTCTTGGCTAGGAACTTTGAGTATGCCTCCACCTTGATTCCTTCTTCTAGGGTTTCTCTTGAACCACCAATTCACAAGAATTTCTCTATGTTTCTTCCTTTTCTCTCTAAATTCTCTCTAGCTCTCTATATCTACCAACACTTATGATTTTTTGACAAATGATGAGATGAATTGGGAGATTGCTATTTATAGAGAAATCATTAACCAATTATCTAGGATATTAACCAATGGTAAAAGTGAAGTTGGTGAAAAGGTGTAACACTATTCATCTCAAGGACATGTAACCCTATGGCCTAAACCATCATTACTCCCACATGGCCTTGGTTGTTGGCAAAAAGGAAGAAAAATTCAGCACTTTTGTTCAAATAGAGAGGGCTGGGCGGCAACGAGGGGCTCTATTTCCCTATGTCACATTTTATTTTGCTCTTTTGTACACCATGCTAGCTTATTTGCTTCCTAATTATATTCATATGCATATAATTCGCTACACATAAACATATACATACACACCCATATATAATGTAAATATACTACCCCTTTTTATTCCACATTACACATTGGGCTATTCCCATGCTAATTTAAGTTTGGGCTATGCACAATTACTTATACACATGGCTAAACATTAGTCTACCAATTCATTTACTTGGGTTAAACTCCTAACACATGCAAGTATGTCACATTATTAATATTGGACATAGATATATCCTAGGTCCAACAGTTCATTAAGTTATCCGTTAATTAATCTCATTAAGAAATTAATTATGCCACAAAAGGCTTAACACTTATGCTTAATTAATCATAACCAAGCTTTTCATCATTATCAATATATTTTTTAACCCTTTCATACATGATTCAATTTAGTATTGAATTATTATTCCCATGTCACATATATGCACACAAACAATTGCAAATACCTTTGTTTTAGTACTAAAGTGTTTTATAAAATTCTCGGGTATTATATCCTCTCCCCTTATAAAATTTCCGTCCTCGGAATTGGTATAAGGTTACACAAATAGATGGGGATAGTCCTTCCTCATCTTATCCTCTAATTCCCACGTAGCCTCCTCGGTGTTGTGGTTTTACCAAATTACCTTTACAGAAGATATAACTTTATTCCTCAACGTTTGCTCTTTCCTATCTATTACTTGGATATGAATCTCTTCGTAAGTCAGATTCTTCTCCACTTGGATGGGCTCATAGGATATCACGTGCTTATATTTAGGCTTGTATGGACGTAACACGGAAATGTGAAATACATTGTGGATGTGTTCCAGTTCGGGCAGTAAAGCTACCTTGTATGCCACTTCACCTATTCTCCCTAGGAGTGATCATTCGGTTATAACCGAACCGAATAAGCTATTCGATTATAACCAAAAACCAAATTATTGATAATTTTTACTATTCGAAATACTAACCGAAATATGAAAATAACCGAATTACCGAATTACCAAATTATCGAATTGTAATTTTGGATATTCGGATAATAACCGAACTAACATCCAACATAAATTAACTGTCAACTGTTTAACAAATTAACTATCCAATAACTCTTAACTTAATTGTCCAACATCAAAGTAACTTAACAGCAAAAGTTTTAAAATACAGCAACAACAAGCCAATAAATTAACTGTCGGACTAAATTTTCATTTCTTTCCGAATCTGATCTTTCCCTTCCAAGGAGATACTTTCAAAAATACGAAACAACCGACTTTAAAGTCTCAATTCTGATGATGTAAATCTTTGTACTTCTTCTGGAGATCTTGAGCTGCTACCAATCTGGCTCTTATCGTTGTTACCACGTCAGCCGTTTGTTGAACTAATCCTGGTCCCAAAATTATTCTTTCCCCAACTTCATCCCAACACAATGGCGTTCTGCACTTTCTCCCGTAAAGAGCTTCATATGACGGCATACCGATACTTGCATGATAGCTATTATTGTATATAGATTCTACTAATGGTAAGTGGTCGTTCCAACTCCCTTTGAAGTCTATCACACAAGCTCTAAGCATGTCCTCCAACGTTTGTATGGTTCGTTCACTTTGTCCATTAGTTTGGGGGTGATAAGTAGTACTTAATGTCAACTGAGTTCTCATTCGTTCTTGCAAGCTTTTCCAAAATTTTGATGTGAAACGTGGATCTCGATCAGAAACAATCGACACCGGCACTCTATGTCACGATACGATTTCCTTTGCATATAAATTTCCTAATTGACTAAGATTGAATCGGATCTTCATGGGTAGAATGTAACGCTCGAGAAAAATCGGATTTGTGTGAATTAATTTTTTTTTTGATTATTTGAATTAAATTAATTTAATTGATTATTTATGTGAGTAAGCTGTTTGAAGGTCGTTCTATGACCTATAATATGAGGATGTGCTTATGATTCTGGCTATGTGCTAGGATTAATTGTTTTGAATTTCCAAGATGAAAATAAATGTTTTCCGAGAAGTTTCCGTAAAAATACTATTGATCCGTTTCTATTCGGGAATTAATTATGAATTTCTGAGAAACACATAATGATAGAATTCTAAGACGAGATGGAATATCCAATAATATTTCAGTTCTGGAAACTGAAGTTTTCGCCTGCGAACTTAAAACCTAAGAGGTAGGAAAAGTGAGTTTCGAGAATAAAATGACTATATAAAATGATTATGGTTATTATACGTGAGAAATATGAGTATGATACTAGTTATTATACTAGTATAGTATGAAGATTATTACGACGTATAATACAAATATCGTACGAATTATATACGAAGAGAATAAGAGAATTGTACGAGTAGAATACGATTAGTTTTTAACGGACTCTTAGTAATTGGACTTTGTCATTTCCAATTGGACTTGGATTATGTCAAACCCAAAGTTATATTAAATCAAGCCCAAGATAGGCTCGATATGTATTTATTCTAAAGCTCAAACTAAGAAACCAAACTGCGGATCGAAGCGATGGATCACCGAATGGGTAAAACCCATGTGTGACCCAATGGAGCATGTGGACCGGCCATTTGGTGGCCAAGTAAAGTGATTTACTTGGTGGCTAAGTCATGAATAGTAAGGAGGTGGACCAATTGGTGGCTAAGGCATGAATAATAAGGAGGTGGACCAATTGTTTAATAGTAATTAAACGAAGAACATAAAGTGTGAGGAAGTAAATTGTATTCAATTACTATGGTATTTAACCAAGGGTCGTTGAGTATTGGTTTAGTGACATAAGAACGTTAATAAGCTGTAAGGAAGAATAGTAACTCGAATCGAGTTTTATTAATGATATAAATTTGGTTAAGTTATACGAGAGAAAGAAGTTGGTAAAAATAATGTGATTAGATTGTTTGGTAGCTAATTTTAGTGTGCTATGTGAATATATCATGTAGAAACTGTAAAGATCAAGAACTGTTGAATTTTAATTGAAGACGCTTGAAGGCAACTTTTCTTAACACTTGTCTAACCTCCGTGTTAGCCAAGTTTTCTGTGATTCATGTTATAAGATGCATGAATTATTTTATGAAAGAGTCGATGCCAGTTTTAACTTGGCTAGACTAATCTTAAGAGTTTGATTGATTTGTTTACAAGTCTTTCGATATAGTATTGTTAACGCTATCTTATGCCAATTGTTTGGTACGGATTCAAAGGTAAGATTGATTATGAATAAATAAATGTATTTTTCATCGATTATTCGATGGGCACGTGAGGTTGCCAAAACTTAAACGTAGATACGTTTAACGGATGAGTGTTGATCAACATAGATTACTATAGGCTGATCACCTAGAAGTGCTCGTAAGATATATCAGACTTACAGATTTAGTGCCGAGTTTTCTTTTTCATGGATGAAAACCAAAAGAGAATGTTCATAGTCTTTTGACCTACACAGAATTCCTAAGTTACTGTATGTACTTTGGAATTGTTTTATGAGAATGAAAAGTGCTATTAAATGTTTCATAGTACTTCATAGCTATTTGTTCAGTTATTGAAGAATAATCATGTGATTCTCGACGTGGTATTTATATTATATATTGCTAGACTTGCTGAGCTAGTTATGCTCACTTCTTGCTTGAATTATATGATTGCAGCTAAGGCCAAGCGAACCGAGGGTTCTAGTAAAGATAAAGGCAAGGCTAAGATGGATAAGTAGATTATCCTGTAATAGACTAGTATGTTTGTATGAATTATACTATGATAAATGTAGAATGTATTTCGGTTACATAACCTGGGAAAGGATTCATTACTATTGTAATAAGAATGTAGTAAATACACTCATTTTGATGTTGTTTCAATGGAATGAATGTATAGTTATGAGTACCGTGTAGCACCATATATGTGGGTTGAAAGTACCCGGATTTTGGGGCGTCACAGGTTGTTATCAAAGCATTAGGTTATAAAACTTAAAGGGGAAGAACCTTAGGCTAATAACCTCGTTAGTAAATGAGAAGTTAGAAGCAAATGAACTCGAGTAGAATGAGTTAATTAAGTATTGAGGAAACTCAGTACCGAAAGATTTAAAAGATGGAAATTAACCCTAAATAAACTGCGACGACCCCAAATCTGGGTATCTCCCAACCCGAAAGATGGTGCTCCACGATACTACAATCCATACAATCATTCAATTGAGATAACAACAAAATGATTGTAATTACTATCTTTGTATTACATTAGTAATAAATCCTTCTCCAGGTTCATAAATCGAATACATTCTTTGTTCTTCATAAGTATATTACATAAAAATACACTAATCTATTACAGGACGATTAATTGTCCATCTTAGCCTTGCCTTTATCTCTCTTAGAACTCTCAGTTCGTTCGGCTTTAGCTGCAAATATATGGTTCAAGCAAGAATGAGCATAACTAGCTTAGCAAGTCTTAACAACGAATCATATGATTATCACATTAACAATTACATGCTTTACTTCCATAAATGAATAATTAACTATGAGCACTATGAAACATTTGACTAGTACTTCTCATGTCATAACAACAATTCCAAAGTACATATAATAGTTTCGAAATTCTGAACCGGTCAATAGACCATGAACATACTCTTTTCGTTTTCATACTTGAAAATGACATTTGGCACTAAGGCCATCCATCCGCCTTTACTTACGAGCACTTCTAGGTGATCAGCCTATTGTACTCTATGTTGATCAACACTCTTTCGTTAAACGTATTTACGTTTAACATTTAGAAACCTCGCGTGCCCATCGAATAATCGATGAAAAATACTTTTGTTTGTACATCGACAAACTTACCTTCTCATCCGTACCAAATACTTGGCATAGGATAGCGTTAACAGTTCTATATCGAAAGACTTGTAAGCAAATAATTCAACTCTTTAGTATTAGTCTAGCCGAGTTAAAACAGACATTGACTCTTTCTTTAAAACCATTCATGCATCTTATAACATGCATCACAGAAAACTTGGCTACCACGAAGGTTAGACAAGCGTTAAGAAAGACTTGCCTTCAAACGTCTTCGAATATACAATTCAACAATTCTCAGTCTTTACAGGATCTACATGATATATTCACATAGCACACTGTAATTAGTATCAAACAACTAACTTTATTCTCCCTAACCAACTTATTTCTCTTTTATGTCTTACTTGAATTAACTTTGTTATTAAAGTCGATTCGACTTTCTATACTTTGTTATGGCTCATTAACGTTCTTACGTCATTAACCGACATTCGATCATTATTGGTAAAGTACCAACGTTGAACATCATTTACAGTTTACTTATTATGTTCTCGCGTTCTTCGTTTAATTTCTATTAAACCTTACTAAATCTTCTTACATTATCACCTTATAAGTGATTTAAGGTCAGCTTAATTATGTAAATTAAGTACCTTCAATGTATTACCTTAGGTCTACATTCAAATGAAACAAAAACCTAACTTGGTCAACATTTTTACACTGCCGGCGCTGCGGCGTGACATCCCTAGTACTAACTTTGTGTGACAACCCGAGTAAAACCGGATTGTCCAGAATTTAAGTTAAAGAATTAGTTATTAATAAAATGAATTTTTATTAATACTATTATGTGCTATGTGTTTATTAATCGTTCTATAACCTAGGATGATTATAAGTCGGGAGGATTCTGGCTACGAGCTAGATTGAACGAGTAAGAATTTTCAAGACGAGAATGAAAGTTTTCCGGGAACAAAAATATTTTCGGGGAAAAAGACGAAATAGGCACTATTCATCCGTTTCTGTTTGGAGATTTATTTTGAAATTCTGAGAAGTTATTGATTACATATAATCTTGAGACGTGATGGAATATTCAATAATATTTCAGTTATGGCAAAAACGAAGTTTTTGCCTCCGGACTCAAAACCTAAGGGTTTGGAAAAGTGAGTTCTGAGAATTTTAGGATCACGTATAATATTTAGGGTTATTATGCGTGAGAAATACGAGTATGATATGAGTTATTATACGAGTATAGTATGAAGATTGGTACGACGTATAATACGAATATCGTACGAACGATATATGAAGAGAATACGAGAATACAAGAATGGAATGCGTAGAATGCGATTAGTCTTAATGGACTTTGTGTTCATGGACTTTGTAGAATCCAATTAGACTTGGATTAGGTCAAGCCCAATGATTTGAGAAATCAAGCCCAAGATAGGCCTAATAAGAATTAGGGTTAAGGCCCAAATCAAGAAAAGAAACCGCGGATTGAACCGATGGGTAAACGAATGGATAATAACCATTGGGGAAACCCATGGGGCATGTGGGGCGGCCACTTGGCCACCAAGTAAACTTGGTGGCTAAGCCATGAATAGTAAGGAGGTGGGGGCAAAATGACCAAAATGCCCTAAGCTTTGAAAATCTATAAACAGAAAGCTAAATTTTCATTTTCTAGGATTTTGAAAATCCTATAACTTGAGAGAGAGAGAGAGAGAGAGAGAACTCAGATGAAGAGGAAGAGGAAGAGCGTGAGCATGAATGCTCGGATCAAAAGTGCTCGTGAAATAGAAAAGCTAGCGAATCGCCGACTTTGTATAACAGAAGAGGATTAAAGAAGAACGGTAATCCGAACCCTAATTTCTTCTCATATTTTCTTTAAGTTTCTATGCTTAAAACATATCTTAATGATAATAGGGAGAAGATGATGTTAGAAATGATTTCATATGGTTGAAATCATGAGAAAATAAAGAAAAAAGAATTAGAAGTTTAGTTTGTAAATTTCTTAAGGAAGTATAAGATTCGTAAGGGTTTTGAGCAATCCGAATGAATCTTATGAATGAGTAGGTGAAATAAGTATGAAATGATGTTCTATAACATCAAATTCCAAGAAATAGTAGAATCGTAATCCAAAATATCGATTAAAATGAAGAACACGCGAAGAACACGTAGAATGTTGTTGATGGACAAATTTAAAACCATCGTAAGATAATTGTTGTTGATGGACAAGTTTAAAACCATTATGTATAAGTTAGTTGCATATTTCTTAGTTAAGACCGGTAGAAACGTTCATGAAGAACAGATTAAAACTTAGCTATAATGAAGTTATGACGAAATTTTTGTAAAAGACGAATGAGAATTTGAAAGTTAGTAAATGAACCCGAACATATAGGGTTTCATAAGAATGTAAGAGAACGTAGAAAACGTGAGTCGTGGACTCAAGAACGATCGAGTTCCAAGTTCGGATGACCGAATTACGGACGAACGAGCGAAGAACGTTAAAAACGTAAAATGAACAAAGGGTGAAGATCAAGCCAATCGAATGGCACGTAGCGAATTTAGAATGGATTTATGCTCAATGGGTATTAAAGTACGTAAGATAAGGAAGAGAATAGCTTTGGAACGACATCGTTTTGAGTTATAACGAAGGAGTTATGAGATCGCAAAGTAAGCATCTAAGAATTGATTTAACACTTAGAAATAATTTTCTAAGGTTTAAGCTCGGCGCCGCAGCGCAGACTGAGCTTTGAGAAGTGGCGCCACAGCGCGAACTCGGCCATAAACTTCTAGAGAGTGGCGCCGCAGCGCAAGAAATAATAAAGGGTTTGGCACCGCAGCGCCAGACCAAGGAAGAAGGTGAAGTAGGGCGCAGCAGCGCGAGAGAGAGGAAGGGGCAAGGCGCCGCAGTGCCGGTGCAGGGGCAAAGCCCAGAAATGAGATTTTTATTTCTCAGATACTGGGGGATGTGCAAGAAAGAAGTATGAACCTATAGTTCACCTAAAATAATGCTTAAGTAACCTTTAGTAAATGTTAATGGAAAGATTAAAATGAGATTAAAAGATAGAGAATGTAAGCGCTATATTATGTAACCGATATCTGGGGACCGTAGTCGTAATGAACAAACGTGAGGGATTGCTATGATTGTGATTCCTTAGACGTTGAGTGATGAAGGTAATGAATAACATTTCGATGATATGTCATGGTAATGAAAGATAAGTGTAAAGCGTTTAGACGCTGTGAACGCAATGTTGTTGTGATGAACAATCGGTCTTAGCATACAATGAACGGTATAACTTCGACATTAAGAAAGAATAATGAACATGGGGTTCATGGGTTGAATAACAATGAAATTAAATAAAACCTTGAATGAAGGTTGAATGATAGATTAAGAGACGAGCAACAAGAATGTCGAATACATAAACGATCGTCGTGAATCCTATTCGAGTTGGGCGAACGTGCTAAGTGAACAATGGTTATATGACTTAGACGTTGACGAAGGTAGTAATTAAGATATGATTTATCAAGGAAAGCCATAACGAACGGTAATAAGAATAATGAAAGTCCGAGTGTAAGTCGGATAGAGAATGTTAGAATGAAGGTAAGTGTTAAACACTTTAACCAACGTGAGGGGTGAGTGTATGCGATTATTAAATGGATAAGAACCTACACTACATGTATGGTTTGACCGTAAGGTAATGAAAAATGTTGATTAACCGTGAACGGTGAAGAAACTGAGCTAAAGACCATAACGTATAACATTAAGAAGCCGAGTTAATAGGTATAACTTGGACAACGTTCTGAGTTGAATGAACTGGACGTTGTAAGATATGAATAAGTTAATATAAAACGTTTAAAGCTATGACCTCGTAGTATTGACATTGAATGATCGTTCTGAGTATACAAAAGACTGTATGACTTAGACGATAAAGAATGAATCCTGAGGTATGTCATTTAGTTGCCAGAAAGCCAAAAGGAATAAAAAGTTGACTTAACGAACATTATAGTTTAATGGTTCGGATAAGTTAAGAAAAGTTAGGTGGTGGTACAATCGTAACTTTGATAGTTGACATATGGGAGCTGGGCTAAACAATTCCTTCAGAGAGCGAAGGTATATACAAAACTGGCAACCGATCTAACTCACTGTGTGGGCAGTGTAGATGAGACGGGAACTTGTTTGTTGGTTGTTTGTGGGAAACCACTCAGAGTACCATATGGACTACTAGCAGAGAAGCGTTGTATGCTGAGTACTAGAGAAGTTATAAGAAGAAGATAAGAATGTAAAACATCAAAGATGATGAACGTTTTGAGTAAGACATCTTCGTATGTCGTGAAGCCGTAAACCAGTAATGAAAGTTAGTCACGTAAACTTAGATTACAAGAACGCAAACCCTAAGAAGTAAAGTTAAGTAAACCAATGCGTAAGTCAAGTATATGACTAATTGGTGTACATGTATTTCCTTATGTGTTATATAGGGATTTGAAATGAGCAGTTCAGCGTAAGCTGTAGCTGTGCGTAAGACAAGTTTTTTAACTTCATTCATGCTATATGAATGCTAGTTTCTTAAACTTCTCAGATGTTGTACTTGAGAAGTTATGTCTATGTGCGAATGTGCGATGTTTGTACAAGGTGGTAGAACATATGAGGCATTGAGCCACAATTTGAACACTTCAGTGTTTCTATGATATGAACTATTCTGTGATTGAGCTGTTCAATACAAGTATGATCGGTTTATACATGAACCGTTATTGTTAAGTCTGTGCTAATGATTCTAGCCAGACAAGATATGTATGGAAAAAGGTAGAAGAATGAAAGTAGTGCAAAGAGTATGTCATGAACATTTTAAGATGATAGGAATTGAGACTATTCCTATTATTCAAGCTGCTTCATAAACTTTGTTCGGTTATTGAAGTTCTGAAAAATGTTTAAACTCTTGAAGTTGTTTGTTCAACTGTTATGACTTGCTGGGCAATTGAATGCTCACACTTGCTTTAAATGAAAAACATTTTCAGCGAACGATGTTAGAAATAACTTAAGGATCCTGTAAAGATCAAGCTAATCTGTATCCAGACGAAGTGCCATTCAGTATGTGAAAGTGCATGAAGAGCAAGTGAAGACTTGTAATATAGAATGATAGAATTAAACTATAGACTAGTTTAATGAACAGTTATGAATCCTTTGTGGCGGATGAAAGTCACTCTTGTAAGATGTAAAGAATAATGTAATTATCATTATTTGTATTGAAAGACGTTTTAAGGTTTCGAGAACCTGGGATTTTAGAATATATGTTATTATATTTAACTATATAATGATGAGTATTTGGAAGGAAGTGGAATAGTGATACACGGAGTCCGGGTCTGAAAGTAGATCGGATTTCGGGGCGTCACAAACTCGGCGCTGCGACGCGACTATTATACACTGGGTTGGCGCTGCGGCGCCACCTCTGTGCTCCAGTTGGCCAAAATAGTTTTGCTCTTCTTACGAAACTCCCAGCTTCATAATTTGTTCGTTTTATATCCGAATTGACCCATTCGAAAGCCTACAACTCACAAATCACATCCTTTACGTGTTCATATAAGAATTTCACATTTTCAAATCCGTTAACTCAGAATTCACCTTTGAGTTAATTTTTGAGCATTCGTTTAACGTTTTCGACCGTTCAATACTCGTTTTCTTCGTTATAAGTCAGAATTTGACGATTCTTGCGCCAACGACTCTTAATTACCTTATCTCACGTGTTGACATTGGAAACCAATGTTTTCAAGTCACATGGAAACTTTTGACCCCTAATATGAGATTTTTACGCTTTCGACGTTTAACGTCTATTTTCGTAAAATTCTCCATAACTTCGTTACTCTGGTTCTATAAGCCAAATCAAATGGAACACTCCATTGATTCACCATATACCTCCTAACCAAACAATATGCACAATCCTTAGCTATAACGGTTTTCAAATCGTTCATTCAACTAAGATCACGTTCAAGACTTTCTACGGTTTTAAATCACGTAAACACTTACAATTTCTATTTGGTTATGACCTATCAATGATTTGGTCTTTAATAGACATCCTTATATCTCCTCAATAAATATGCTCCACCAATCTACGATTCTTCTACGAGAAAGAAATCGAAAAAGATGAAGATTACGGTTGATGAGAATTTACGTTTGAAGTAATTCACGTTCTTGATAAACGTCTAAAGATTTACTTGGAAGTAGAATGATTAAGTGTTTCTAGCTCTTTCTCTCTCTCAATATAGGTTGAACAATGTTTATAAAACATCAAAAGTTCAATTCTAGCTTTGTATTTATAGAAATCCAAATGAGGGGCAAAATTGTCCATTTTCCCCACCTCCTTACTATTGCACCTCCTTTTCAACTTAGCCACCAAGTAATCACTTTACTTGGTGGCCAAGTGGCCGGCCCACCCCCCCATTTTGTCATCCCATGGGTTGCCCCATGGGTTTTACCCATCCCATGACCCACCGGTTCGACCCACGATTTAACTTTTTGTATTGAGCTTGACATAACTTAATGTTGGGCCTTGACTTGGGCTTGCTTATACAATTCATTGGACTTGCTATTGGTTTAAGTCCAATTGGATTATACAAAAATTCATTACTCCTACTCCATTAATACTTCTCGTATTCTACGCGTATAACTCCTGTATTCTCTTCGTCTAATAATCATACGATATTCGTATTATGCATCGTATTATTCTTCATACCATACTCGTATTCATACTAGTATAATACTCGTATCTCATATGTATAATCATTGAAATGACTATACGCATTGCATTTCCCTTTCGGAAACCTCTTTCACAAACCCTTAGGTCTTAAGTCCGCAGGCGAAAACTTCGTTTGCCATAACAAAAATATTATTGGATATTCCATAATATCTTCACACACTACAAAAAAATGGGGCTTCAGCAACAACCAATTTTCGTTGCTAAAGGTGCCAAATTTCGTTGCAAAAAGGCTTTGGCAACGACTTTACTGTCGTTGCGTCTTTCATTGCGCAATGAGCGTTGCTAATTGTTCCATAACAAACTTATTTTTTTCGTTTCTAAAAGTAATACATTTTGCAACAAAATTTGGTTTTCGTACAGAGACATCGATCCTTTAGCAACAAAATGTATTGTTGGATAATAATTAAAATTTTGTTACTAAAAAGCCCATTTCGTTGCAAAAGCCTGCTAATTGGCAACGAAATGAACTCTTTTTTTTTTCAACGACCATGCATTTTCGTTGCAATTAACACCATTTTGCAACGACATTTTTCGTTGCAGTAAATTATGAAAATTGTTGCCTAAGCTTGCTTTCGTTGCGGAATGTAAACTTTTTAGCAACAATTTTTATTGCTGATTATATTATTTGGCAACGACATTATGCTGAATCGGCAACGAAAATGTTTGTTGCTGGTTATTTTTCAATAGCAATGAAAGTCGTCAATTAGCAACGACATTATATGTTGATGTTTCTTTATATGTGCAATGAAAGTTGATATGATTTACAATGATTAAAAATATTACCTTTTATTTTAGTATTAGAAATAATATCCTCTCCGTTATTATTAGGTTAATTTTTCATTGCCAAATATAAAGTTTTTTATGCCATTATCAACGAAAATTTGTTGCTAAATGTATAAAAAATTGTTGCTATATTAAAACTTGTTCAATACTCTGGTAATGAATTATATTGTTGCCAAATCAAAATTTGACATTCTTTTTATGTACCTGACTGGCTCAATGTCCCCATAGCAAATAATGGCAAAAATATAAAAAACTAAAATATTATTAACTTAATAAAATCATTCACTACATAATCATTCATTATCTTTATAATTAACTATCTAAAGCTACCACAATTCTTCAATCAAAGTATATATCTACATATATATAGAGAGAGTACACTTCATAATTTCGTCCCTTGTCTTCCGTAAACGTAGCACGAAAATTTGATACCCAGTATTGTAAGGCAACTGATCTTTTGTATGTAAAAAGAGCATAGAGGCAACTGATCCACTCACCTCAATAATAACCAAAATTAAGCAAGTTAGTTAACAAATAAAATTCCAAATAAATAATGAATGCCACTAACATTTATAGCCACATGACCATGTAAGCAATCACACAACAATCTATTAGGGGAGTATTTGGTACCTCATTCCTAAAAGCCTGACCAATCTGAGCAGCAGCAAAAGGGAGCTTGCTCCCATTGTAATAGTACAAGTCCTTGAAGTTCACAAAAATACCTTGTGTAGTTTCAGGTCGCATATACCTCGCAAGTTATTGAAGTAATAATTCAGTACGTCCAAAAATCATGTCCTGTTATGATTAAGATTCCCTCCTTATGAGGGAACTCTTAATTGCGTGCCTTCCTTCTCCCGTGACTTGCCCCTTCCTTCTCCTTTCCTTCTTCTATTTCCCCTCCCCGTGACTCTCATACCTTGCCTATATAAGGCAGTACATGCTGCTGAAGAAAAATAAGAATTCTCTCTGAAAGAATTTCTCTCTCTCTCTCTCTTTTTCTCTTGCTTATTCTTTCTAAATTTATGCAGCAATTATAAGAGTATTATTTCTATACTTTGCTAATGTTTTATAACACGTTATCAGCACGAAGCTCTAACCAACTGAGACGATAAAATTAAATTCTTGCAATTTATTATTATATTACCGTTTTGGCTATACCACCAATAATATAATTTTATTCTTATAATTGTCATTAAATTCTGTTATTTACAATGGTACCATCTATCCTTGTTAATCTTACAAGACTTGGTGGGAACCTTTTTATTTATTATTCTGCATTTAATATTCTGTCAGAATATCCTGTCGATGTGAATTTCACCTGACCTGGTTCCATTATTTATTATTCCGCATTTAATATTCTATCGGAATATCCTGTCGGTGTGAATTTCACCTGACCTGGTTCCATTATTTATTATTTCGCATTTATTATTCTGTTGGAAATAACCTGTCTGTGCGGTCAGTCTATCGCATGCATGGTGAAATTCTTCTGTTATTCCATTATATATTATTCTGTTAGAATAATCTTTTTATGCGAACTACCGCATGCCGGGTGAAGATCCATTTGCATTATGCTAATAACATAAATATAAGAATATTTATATTTGCATTTTATCACCACTTGAGATCGTGACGTAGTTTATTTTTCATATTTCATACATACAATTATTTATTGTTTTAATAAATAATAAAATTGTGTTTTAACCCAGAATAGATGGCAAACTTGGCAAAAATAGATTTTTCTATTTTGAAAATCTCTGGAGACAATTATTTGGCTTGGGCACTTGATGCAGAATTGCACCTTAGTGTAAATGAGTTAGAAAAGACCATTGAATCAGGAAATACAGCTACTTCGACACAAAATACAAAAGCCATAATTTTTCTTCATCACCATATTGATGAAGGATTAAAGACTGAGTATTTAACAGTCAAAGATCCTTTATCTTTATGGACATAACTTAAGGAAAGATTTGACCACTAAAAAATTGGTTGTTCTCCCTAATGCCAAATTTGAGTGGCTTAATTTAAGGCTACAAGATTACAAATCAATTACAGAATATAGTTCAAATGTTTATAGAATAACCTCTACTTTGGCTTTGTGCGGAGATCCAATTTCTGAATCCCAAATGTTAGAGAAAACACTCTCAACTTTTCATCCCACCAACATGATTATGTCGCAACAATATAGATAGAGTAAGTTCACAAAATTTAGTGACTTATTGTCTATCCTCCTGGTTGCAGAAAAGAATAATGAATTGTTGTTGAAAAACCATCAAGTACGGCTAACGGGTGCTACCCCATTGTCGGATATTAACAACACGTCATTCCAGCAGAATAAACGTGACAATAGATGGTCATATAATAAGAAGCCTTGGGGAAGAAAGAATAAACTAGGCCATCGCAACAACAAATTCCAGAACCACGACAATTCAGGTCACCATAAGTGGCAAGTGTCTGGGTCTGGTAAAAAATAAAGAAAATGCAGCACCGATAAAGAACAAACCAGATGTTTGTTTTAGGTGTGGGCTGAAAGGGCATTGGTCGCGTACCTGTCGTACGCCGATGCATCTGGCTAATTTATTCCAGGAGTCTCAAACGAACAAAGTAATGGAGGCAGAAATAAACTTTATTAATCATCAATTGAATATTGTTGATGATTCACCAATGACCAACAATGAGGAAAAGGTTGATGATATTACTGAACCTTCTAAAAGTATCTTTTGGGATATCGTTTAATTTCTTGTTTTAATTAAACATCCTGCATGTATAATATTATTAGTTTTCATTCTATATGTGATATGTGTTTCTCATGAATAAAATTATATTTGAAATGTAACTTTTCTTATTTATGTTTTTATATGTGTCAGACCATCTTTAATGGATATGGAGGATATATGTTTAGCAGATAGTGTAACAGCTCATACAATCCTTCAAAGTGAGAAATATTTTTCATAACTAATCAAAGCTAAGGGAAATGTAGGAACTATCTCTGGCACATCAAATTTAATTGAGGGATTTGAAAAAGCGAGTTTCTAGCTACCAAATGAGACACAAGTTTTTATAAAAAATGCTCTATATTCTAGTAAATCAAGAAGAAATTTGCTTATTTTAAAGATATTCGACTAAATGATTTTAACATTAAAACAACCAATGAGAATGATAATGAATATCTTCTCATTACTTCTACTATTTCTGGAAAAAAGAATATCTTAGAAAAACTTCATTCAATTTCTTCTGAATTATATACTATGAAAATTAAAGCAATTGAGTCTCATACTGTTATGATTCCAAAAATCATAGATCCCAAATCCTTTATGCTTTGGCATGAAAGACTTGGTCATCCAAGTGCTTCTATGATGCGTCGTATTATTGAAAATTCTACTGGTCATCCTTTCAAAGATAAAAGGGTTTTTCCTAGTAGTGAATTTCCTTGTGCTGCGTGTTCTCGAGAAAAATTAATTATTCGACCATCACCAGTAAAAGTTTATAAAGAAGCCCCAAAATTCCTAGAGAGAATTCAAGGAGACATTTGTGGACCTATTCACCCATTGTCTGGCCCATTTCGATATTTCATGGTTTTAATAGATGCTTCAACTAGATGGTCTCATGTTTGTCTTCTCTCTTCTCGAAACTTTGGCTTCTCAAAACTTCTTGCTCAAATAATCAAGTTACGGGCTCAGTTCTCTAATCATCCAATCAAGTTAATTCGACTTAATAATGCAGCTAAATTTTCATCAATGACTTTTAATGATTTTTGTATGACTATTGGAATTTCCATTGAGCATTCCGTTCATCATATTCATACACAAAATGGCTTAGCTGAATCTTTAATAAAAAGACTTCAACTAATTGCACGACCATTAATGTTAAGGGATAACTTACCTACCTCAGTTTGGGGTCATGCAATTCTTCATGCTGCAGCCATCATTCGAGTAAGACCAATGGCTCTTCATAAATTTTCTCCTTTACAGTTAGTTCTTGGACATATACCCAACATATCATACTTTCGAGTTTTTGGAAGTGCAGTATATGTTCCAATTGCACCTCCACAAAGAACTAAAATGGGAGCCGAACGAAGAATAGGTATTTATGTTGGTATTGATTCTCCTTCTATTATTAGATATCTTGAACCTTTAACTGAAGATGTTTTTATTGCACGTTATGTAGATTGTCATTTTGATGAATCTGTATTTTCAACATTAGGAGGAGGGAAAGTTTTAAATAAAAAACCCTCTGAAATATCATGGAATGCATCAGATTTAAATTCACTTGATCCTTGTACAGGAAAATGTGAAATTGAAGTTCAAAGAATTATTCATTTACAAAATATTGCAAATCAAATGCAAGATACATTTAATGATGCTAGAAAAGTGATAAAGTCACATACACCTGCAGTGAATACTCCAGCAAGGATAGAAATACCTATTGAAAAATCAATTCCTGGAGAATTGACGAATAAGGTAATAGAAGAATCTAAACCACACCAGAAGCGTGGAAGACCGGTTGGTGCAAAAGACACTGTACCATGAAAATCAAAAGCAAATAAGGGAATCCCTAAAGGAATACCCGCTCTAGAAGTAGCACTTATTCCAAAAGTGGGAATAGCCCTAGAAGAGGTACAAACCGCTCCAGAAATAGCACATATTCCAAGAGTGGAAATAGCCCCAGGAGAGGTTCAAAATCTCAGTAAAGGGATAAGAGATGAACACCAAGAGATCTCAATAAATTATGTACATGATGAGAAAATGTAGGATCGAAGCAAAGTCATGATTGATGACATATTTGCTTTCTCTATAGCATCAAATATTACTTTGATTCCTGACACAGATCCTGAACCACAAAACGTGGAAGAATGTCAGAAAAGAAAAGATTGGCCAAAATAGAAAGATGCTATTCAAACTGAGCTACAATCTCTATTGAAAAGAGAAGTATTTGGACCAGTAGTCCAAACACCGCTGGGTGTAATCCCGGTTGGAAATAAATGGGTATTTGTACAAAAGCGAAATGAGAAAAATGAAATTATGAGATACAAAGCCCGACTTGTAGCTCAAAGATTTTCACAAAAACCTGGTATTGATTATCAGGATACATACTCTCCAGTAATGGATGGAGTTACTTTTCGCTTTCTGATAGGTATGGCAACCATGGAAGGTTTGGAAACATGTCTAATGGATGTTGTAACTGCATACCTATATGGCTCACTTGACAGTGAGATTTATATGAGAATTCCTGAAAGGATTGAAAATGGATGAATCACAAAGGCCACGTCACATATATTCAATCAAGTTACAACGCTCGTTGTATGGGTTGAAACAGTCTGGTCGTATGTGGTATAATCGACTTAGTGATTATTTAATAAAAGATGGATATATAAATGATCAAGTATGTCCATGTGTTTTTATTAAGAAATCACAAAGTGGATTTTCCATCATTGCTGTATATGTGGATGATTTGAATCTTGTAGGTACTCCTGAAGAACTCACAAGAACTACTACTTATTTAAAAGATGAATTTGAAATGAAAGATCCTGGAAAGACAAAATTCTGTTTGGGAATACAAGTGGAGCATTTAGCATCTGGAATTTTTGTTCATGAATCCACATATGCTGAAAAGATTCTCAGTCGTTTTTATATGGATAAAGCTCATACTTTGACTACCCCGATGGTTGTTCGATCTTTAGAGGTTGATAAAGATTCATTTCGGCCTCTAGAAAGTGGAGAAGAAGTTCTTGGACCTGAAGTTCCATACCTAAGTGCAATAGGTGCTCTTATGTATCTTGCAAACTGTACACGACCTGATATTACTTTTGTTGTCAACATGTTAGCAAGATACAGTTCTTCTCCTACTAATAGACATTGGGATGAGATCAAACATATTTTGAGATACCTCCGTGGAAGTATAAATCTTGGGCTATTTTATCCAAGAGATTCAACGCCGCGATTGGTTGGATATGCCGATGCAGGATATTTATCAGATCCACACAATGGAAGATCACAAACATGTTATGTATTTACATATTGTGACACGGCTATATCCTGAAAATCCACAAAACAAACCATGACAGCTACATCTTCAAATCACTCAGAGATTCTCGTTATACATGAAGCAAGCAGAGAGTGTGTTTGGTTGAGATCAATTATTCAACATATTCAAAAGTCATGTGGATTACCATCAATCAAAGACATTCCTACAATTCTGTATGAGGATAACGCTGCATGCATTGCTCAACTTAGAGGAGGGTACATCAAGGGAGATAGAACAAAGCACATTTCACCTAAATTCTTCTTCACACGTGAGCTACAAAAGAAGGGTGATATAGATGTGCATCAAATTCGATCATGTAATAATTTAGCCGACTTATTCACAAAGTCACTACCAAATGCAACGTTTGCAAAACATCAGAAAATGATTGGAATGTGTCGACTGAAAGACTTGTGACAACATTTCACCCAGAAGTAATGAATTCTTGTTGAGGGGAAGACTATACTCTTTTTCCTTAGTCACGATTTTTATCCCAATGAGTTTTTCCTGACAAGGTTTTAACGAGGCAGTCAATTAAGATATTTATGTAAAAGATATGTACTCTTTTTCCATTCGTTAAGTTTTTTTCACTGGGTTTTCTTAACAAGGTTTTTAATGAGATATAATCTTCTATCGTAGGGAATCAGGGGAAGTGTTATGATTGAGATTCCATCCTTATGAGGGAACTCTTAATTGCCTGCCTTCCTTCTCCCGTGACTTGCCCCTTCCTTCTCATTTCCTTCTTCTATTTCCCCTCCCCGTGACTCTCATACCTTGCCTATATAAGGCAGTACATGCTGCTGAAGAAAAATAAGAATTCTCTCTGAAAGAATTTCTCTCTCTCTTTTTCTCTTGCTTATTATGCAGCAATTATAAGAATATTATTTCTATACTTTGCTAAAATTTTATAACACGTCCAAAAATGTTGCATGTAATAATTCATTATGTCCAATTCAGTAGAAGACTGGCAGTATCTAAAATTTACGTATCATCATTCCCCACATCAAGATGATACCATAAACTAGAAGGAAAATAAAAACACAACTTCATATATCACTACATTATTTCTAAAAATGGTTGCAATTTAAGAATACTGAATACTGTTGGATTCAGTATTCAGTATACTACATTATTTCTAAAAATGGTTGCAAATTTTGGATTCAGTATTCAAGTATAACTGGCAGTAACATCCTTCGTATAAAAGACTGGTAGTATCTAAAATCTGCATATCATCGTTCCCCACATCAAGATGATACCATAAACTAGAAGGAAAATAAAAACACAACTTCATATATCACTACATTATTTCTAAAAATGGTTGCAATTTAAGAATGCCAATCGATTTGGTTTAGAGCCTTGGTGGAATGATTTTCTTATGGAAGAATGATTTATGTTTACTTCATAGTTTCAATTCTATCACAGCCGTTGAGATGTCAAAACCTAAAAGTTAATGGGACGATACCCTCCAGAAAATCTATTCAAGGTCTGTTTGGGATATCTATTCAAAAAAGTTTCCAAAACACCTGCAAAAAAGGGTTTTCAAGTAATTTTATTACATACTATCCATCTCCAAAAGTAAGGGTGGTTTTCAAGACAACATGTAAGTTCCTACAAATTTACCAACTTATTTTTTACATACCTATGCACTATTTTTTTCATAAGACAACTATTCCGACAATATTCGAGCAATGCAGTTACGTTGCCACCAACTACTTTGGTTAAAACTAACATCAAGTATATGTATATATACATACATATAAGATCACGATGCAAAAACCATGTTCTTTAACCTCTTCAAGTGAAGTGAAAATGCCCCCAACAAAGTTCTTGGCTACTTTGTCGACCATGAAACAGACTATTGATGAAATTAATGGCTCTTTGCCTTTATGGACACAACAAGACAACTTAATATGCACTGGTCCATATATATAGCCATCAAATATAGAGAAACAGAATGGAGTAATTATAATTCATCACTAATAAGCACACGCGCGCGCACACACATTTTTATATACATATACATATTTTCGCATGCAGTTACTTCAAAATTAAGAGCCTTGGTATATATATAAGTCGAGTTTGCATATCGCAAGAGACATAAATTAAGTTTGCACAAAAAAAAATCTGCGGATATATCATTTTCAAACTTACATACATACATCATTCACAAGATTTTTATTAGTGATGTAAAATTTGAGGCAGAATGAATTAAAGAACATTGGATTTGCACATTCTGTTGTCTTCCATTCAACCTTGCTTTGAATTCAAACATTGAGAAAGTTATGAACAATAACTTTTATGGTCAAATTATCTTCCCCGTACTAATTACCACATCCTAAGGAAGTCTCAACTCCAGAATTACTACAACCTAATTTTGGCATTCCAACAGGAAACAAAACATATATATACATGCACGCAACATGCATCTATTTATAAATTATTCGTTGTAATTTTTTGAAATTTTCATGAAGTGTGTATATATAAATATATATATACACACACATTTACATATAAATGCACACATAAATTACTGGCATTGTTAACTCGTGTACCCAAGTTCTGATCAGTTGCAACATATCATCATGTCATAAACAAAAGAGTTTAACACAGTAGTTAAGACAACAAAATCAATAAACGTATAGATTTTAATTCCTTCCATAAGTCTGCAACCTGCAAAAGCCATGCAACATATTCTTGACTTTTAATTTTTCACTATTAAAATTACAAATAAATCAAATATCACAAGTACCATCAAATGAATTAATCCTACTTATCATATAAGATGTGTTACATGAACTATTATAAAGTTAAAAAATATTTATATGACATCAGAGAATCTATATGACTGACAGGCTGAGAGCAATGTTTTACATGAATATATTCATACTTATATGAAATTAACATAATCCTATATTTTTGAGAAAGCATATATAGAGAAGGTACAATAAAATATTAGATGCAATATTAAGCTACAAGGTAACACATTTCATATAAATTAAGAAAAACAAAGTAAATAAATGAAACTTCCATCTTTTTAACACAAATGAACCCCATGTATATCTACTTTATTGTGTTTTTAAACACCCTTCAATGGATAACTTGTTTTAAGATTATTAACATCCTTTGAGCGAATAGTAGAACACAAATGTACATGTTTGAGGAAGTACTAATTAGTGCAGAGGACACTATAATAAGAAAAAGCAACGGCCCTAGTGTGGGCAAGGAAATTGTACCTTGCTAGGGTTAGGGTTTCGTGTTGGCTGAGGAGGAGAGAAATCCACAAAGAGCACGGAATTGATTGGTTGATTGAAGAGGGGAGAACGACAGGTGGGCGATTACTCCAATGACGCGTGGCAGAACCCCTAGAATTCGGGAACCGTGTTAGGGTTATTGGGATTCCAAGAGCCTTCTTGAGTGTCCTTCGAGTTTAGAGAAATGTCCAAACCCCTTTGGTGCTTTTAGGTGGAATCGCCAAGCCTTTAAGTCACCAAAAAGGGTCTTCTTGATCTTCCAAGAATTTGAGTCCTTCGTCTGAAGAGAAGTCCCCTTTACAAATGGAATGGAAGGGGTATTTATAGGGTTTTCTGGAAAGTAGTCATGTGTAAGGCACATGCCTTCAGGAAAATTCCAGAAATACCCTTTAGTCCTTAGAGTAATGTCCATATTGTCCTGTCCTTCTAGCCACCAATCCAATCCCTCAATCAATTCCCAAAACGAGCTGCCTCCACGAGTCTTCTGCCTCGAGACACGTGGAGGCTTTTTTCCAGGTCTAGCCTATTTATTTCTGACTTTTCCGTCTTTATTTCATTAGGTTATGCAAACCCTAATTTGCACATTTAATGAGGCCGTGGAACCCTAATTGCGAATTTAAATCAATTAGGTCATGTGAACCCTAATTTTATATTTGGACCCACTTTTGCCCCCTGCGCGAGAGTCGCATTTCCAAATAGACGATTGTGCCATAAAAGTGCAAGCCTTTGAACGATTTTGCGGGACTTCACTTTACAGGTCTTGAAGACAATGATCCTAGAAGAGGGAACCCCTAGGGAGCCAAACCCTTAGAATTAAACCCTAGGAAGGCAAGACCTAGCAAGGCTCTTCTTTGGACATATTGAAAAATCTTCTGAAATTTTTCTGTATCTTGCCCAATATTTATTTCCTATCTTATTTTTGAGAGGTCCTGTTGATGAGCACGTCTTGCATCCAAACTGAAGCCTTGATAATTCTTTGGGCAAAGATGACTGTAGCTTTGATAATTCTGACACCTCTTGTATGAGAAAGTCTTCACATGCTTCCAGCTTTTATTTGCCATAAAAAAAATAAGCAAGGTGTTGTTCTCTTCAACAGGCAATCAAAGCTTATGCTGAACCCTTCTATTCACGGTACTATCATGTAAGCAAGGTGCTTATGCAGATTATGTGAGCAAGGCGCAATTTTTTTTCTTTTTCATAACGATTACTTAATTGGCCGAGTGCAGCTTTGACAATATTGATCATAATCCATGACCCCTTACGTCACTCTCTCATTAGTCAACCAAAAGTTTCACTTCTTACATCCAACATGCTAGGTACCATCACTTTATTTGGGTGCAACATGCATTGATTGGAAATCTTGATTTTTATTTCTAAAATGAAATCGAATCTTAATTTTTATTTCCAAAATCAAATCTTGATTTTTATTTCCAAAATAAAATTAAATCTTAATTTTTTATTTCCAAAATAAAATCAAATCTTAATTTTTATTTCCAAAACAAAATCAAATCTTAATTTTTCATTACCAAAATAAAATCAAATCTTAATTTTATAAAATCAAATCTTAATTTTATAAAATTTGATTTTATTCTGAAAATTGGAAATAAAATCTTTCTTTATTTTGAAAAATCAAATCAAATCTTTCAAATCTTAATTTTTATTTCCAAAATAAAATAAAAATCTTGATTTTTATTTCCAAAATAAAATTAAATCTTAATTTTTATTTCCAAAATAAAATCAAATCTTAATTTTTCATTACCAAAATAAAATCAAATCTTAATTTTATAAAATCAAATCTTAATTTTATAAAATTTGATTTTATTCTGAAAATTGGAAATAAAATCTTTCTTTGTTTTGAAAAAAAAAATCAAATCAAATATTTCAAATCTTTATTTTTTGAAAAGAGATTTTTTTAAAAATCAAATCACGCATGCATGCATGTACGGCATCAAATCAAATCAAAATATGATGAAAGGGTGTAATGGAGTAGATTCAAATTCCAACTTTTGAGTCAAGATTGGTCTCCATATAGAGATTTAGATGGGGTATGCATGCATGTACGGCTACAAAGTTTTTCCTAACTAATTTTTTTTTCTTTTTTAAAACAAGAAATAATCAAATTGGGAAAAGAGCAAGACCTTGGTGAACTTGGAAGGATCTTTCATCCCAGCCTGAATATTTGAGAAAACAATATGGCCAGCAAAACTGAAGATAAAAAAGTCCAGACGTAGTCGGCATATTCCGAATCTGAAGAGCTGGTATCGTATGGTTCACCTTAATCCCTCCGAAAACAGCCGTCCATGCCACCGCTCCGGCGTGTCCTTGTCGAATTTCGCAAGTGCCTTCTCAAACTCTTTGTTCTGCTGGGGTGTCCACGTTGCACCGGTGCCCCTACGTGAACTTAAAGAACTTGAAGCCATATATATGTACTAGCTTAAAGTTCTTGTCAAATTAGCATATTGTTAAAAGTGTTTTCTAATAATTTTTCTAATTTTACACTTGAGACGAATAGTTTTTTTTTTTTGAAAAATAAGACCGAGGAAACTTGATTATAATCGTCCTTTAATTCATGATTCGTTTCGATTGTTGAAGGTGACTTGCTTCCAAGAAAAACCCATGATTTGTTTCGCTTGTTGAAGGTGACTCTAGTTTTTCTTTTGTCTTCCGAGCCCCATTACCTTGATTATATCTTGGTTTTTTCCCTCAAAATTTATTAGAAAAGGCTATAATTTTTCGCGGTGAAAAACTATTCGTCTCAAGTAGTTGATTCGCAGAGCAAACAGGACCTCAAGGGTATGAATGGAAGCAGTTGATTTTTTTTTTCCGGGATTAACACTTGCACAAAATCAGATTTAATCTTGAATGATGATTTTCTTTCTAGTAGTAGTTCAGCAGGTACAACACCATGATTTAGCCTCCATGTTCCTTCTTCACAGTACCCATTAATTAAAGTGTGTCCACCACCAAATTTAGGAGGACCCCAAGTTTATTTATTTCAAAAAAAAAAATCACATGCCTCTTCAATCAAATGATTTACCAATAAAGCCAATAGGCAGCATGTCATCCAGACTTTTTTTAATCAAATGGTGAGTTTGATGCCGAGTCCGGTAATGGTGCAGACATTTTAATTAGACTTTTTGGATATGTCGATCTATGTTAAAATGTGTCAGCAGACCCTGCCTCTCCTCCAAAAAGTAACCCCTAGCCATGAAAGAAATAAAAATTCTGTTAATCAGTACTTAAGGTAACCTCTCTCTCTCTCTCTCCAGATCTCACATTCAACTCATCTACATCAGTCTTGACGAACTCTACGTCTACATATCTAGCAACAAAGTCGCGAATGAGGGGTTCAATGGTCCCACAAGGTCCACACCATGAAGCCGTGAAATCAATAACCCTCAGTTTAGAAGTTTCTTTGGAGGCATCAAAATGGGTTTTCCATTTAGCTGGGGTATTGAACGAAATAAGTTGAACGGATTTTTTTTTTGCTGCAATATGACTCCAGTGGGCCCTTGTGTGGCAAAGACAGTAGAATTGTTGTTGCCCATCTTTCTTTTCCCGCTTTGCTTTGCTTTGCTTTGTTTTGTTGATGCTTTATTATTTGGACGGACGGACCGTTGGAGTCGCCCCATTTGACATTCCATTAAAAATGAGTGTACAGTAGTAGTAGTAGTATAATCCAAGGCAAGAACATATTATCAAGTCTCCCACTGTGGTCGCCATTTTTTTTTATGAAAACCCAAAACAAGAAAAAATTCTCTGTATACAACAAAATTACTCCAATTGGCCGAACCTTAGAGGACCGAATACTAGGGGGGCCGAACCCTGGGAGAAATCAATGTCTAGACTCCTTTTGACATTTTTTTCTTTCTTCTTTTCAAGTGTCTTTGTGGTTACATATCAAACCTTCTTCTTTGTCATGGTGAGCATTTCTTTTCCCTTTGACATTCTTACATTGCATTTTTTTTATATAGAATTCTTATGATGAACTTTCCTTGCTTGTAGGCCCTTTCACCTGAATGTTTAGCAGAACCAAAAACCACTCGGGAGTCCCCCTTCATCACTGATTGGGGAAGGGCTCCCTTCTTCGATCCTTCTGATACCTTCTGGGATAGAGTTAAGGACTATGACCGTATAACTTTTCCTTCACCAGAGAAAAAAGGCCTATTTCTGTATGCCCCAGCTTTTGGAGGTTGGGATGATTTCCTTCGTGCTAATTGCATTCTCCGCCTATGCATAGAGAAGAAAAAATACCCTTTCAGTCCTCTTCACTTCCTATCTGATTCATCTAGTCGCCTTCAAGGATGGCAGAATTGGATTGACGAAATCCTTGGAAATGCTGAATACGTGGAAATACTAAAAAACGCAAGCATCTTTCGTTGTGTTTAACTGTGTAGAGACCTACGCATCCACCATGACCATAACGCTCTTACTGTGTTGATCTCACGATGGTGTTCCTCTACTTGCACATTCGTCACTGCCTGGGGGGAATTCACCCCTACTCTAGAGGATGTCTATGCCCTCTATCAGTAAGTTCTCTTCTTTTATTCCTTTCATTCATTCTCATTTTTCTGAAACATATTTATTTATTTTTGAATATCATCTTGTAGCCTTCCCGTTGTTGCTTCGAACTCCTGCGGCCCTTCTAACATGTCCACTAGAGATAACGAATGTGTTTCCTACTTGATGGAAGCCCTCAAGCAATCTTCCCGCTTCATCTCCCGCTTCAAGGGCGATACACTCCTTCCAGACTTCGAGACTTCCAGTCGGCAGAAAAATTCTTGGTTATCCTGGGTACGCTACTTCTTCCGTGACTAGAAGACCAACCAATGGGACAGCTCTATTCATGACAAATATGTTCTTGCCTTCCGTGGAGAGAATTGTCCTTTTCCTCTGGAAGCTTATCTGGCTATGTTGCTGTCCCGCTTCATCTTCCCTGGATCTCCCATAGACGGTCCTTCTGTCCGTGTGTTCAGTTTGGCAGTATTATTATCCCGCGGCTCAGAGATTCCCCTTGCTTCTCTCTTCCTAGGGACCTTATATCGTCGCCTAGATGAAACAATCCTTGCCATGAAAGAATCTGTTGGGAGGTAATCACTTTCCTATATATATATTATTTGTCTTTCCAACCGCACTTCTTTTCCTTTAACCTTTTTTTTTATTTGATTTTTTTTTTCTTCAGGTATGATGTCAATTGCTTCATTCCATGTTCCTTTCTTCAGATTTTTCTTTTTGAACGTTTTTCGGGCTATTCCTCTAAGTAGAAGAAGAAGTCTCCTCTTTTTTCATCACCCAACGTCATTCCTCGCATGGCACGTTGGATTGATCACCGACTTAGACTCGATAATGCGGATTTGCGGCCTTTTCTTGATGATTATACATTGTTCACTGCCCGTCCCTATACCATTGTTTCAGAGGGTTGCGGCCATCTACCTCACTTTTACAAGCGCTAATTTCATACCTACTCAAGCCTCAATAGAACCAGCTTGAGTGGTTCTGCACTATCTTGGTTCGTATTCCTTCGGTCTACAGAGCTTCCTTACTTCCCCGAGAATAATAGTTTTGGCACTGTACTGTATTCTCCTCACCGAGTCATGAGACAATTCGGATATGACCAGGAACGCCCTTTTGGTCACACCTGCCGAGGAAATTATGAGGTTGCTCTTGTCAATTTCGTCTGTACCTCCCCCTCTTTTACATGGGCATTTCCGAGGCTACAAAGTGATCCTCATAGATCCCTTCCTTTTGTAATACCAGATAATTCCCGGAGCGGGCGATATACTACTGACGAACGTAATTACTGGCAAATCAATCTTAAAAGATGGGAGGATGATACCTTGATTTGTTCATTGCCAGTTTCTATTCCAAAGTGTCTCCAATGGTACCGACTGCTATGCTCTCCTAAGACCAATATCCGTCCAACACTTTGGCCAACCAGTAGCCGATTGGTTGAGCACGAGGTCTTGATGCCTAAGTCTTCTCTTCCTCATTCAGCAGACATTCCTCCTCGAGGTGATCCGAATACTTTTCCTGCACAGGCTCCCACTACTTCCAGGAGTCTTCCACCACGGGATTCGTTTTGGGTGTCTCCTCCAGCTCCTCCCCAAGGATCCTCTAATGCTGAGGCAATGAGAGTTACTCGTTCTAAAACGAGAGCGGCTATTACTACTGATTCTGAAGTAGCTCCTCCTATTGCTTCTGCTGTGGTTCCAGTCAGTCGTCTTCCTCCTATTAGGCTTATCATAAAGCCATTGGCAAAACGCCCTCTTGATAGTGCTGATTCTAATATACCGGCAGCTGAGGATCCAACCAAGAAACTCCTTAAAAATTTGGTAATAATTAATTTTTTTTATATTCTCATTTTTCTTTCATCCCTTGTATTACTACTTTCACATATCATTAAGTAATTGTTTCCTCTTTTTTTTAGGTTACCGTGGTCGATGAAAATGATGATGATGATGACGACATTCCTCTTGGGCTTATGTGTAGTACTACCAATGAGGCGGTCGCGGCAGTTTCCACTAGTCGTGAGCTTTCCCAACCTATACTTGTTGATATTGAGTCATCTACTCCTCGTGATGATTGTGTTAGCCTGGATGCTAAGGATACCTTATCCGATGTGAGCTCGAGTCCTGCTGTAGGTGATACAGCTATTTCTTCACACCCACCTGTGACTGCTCCTCATGACGAGTGTGAAGATGTTGATGAGGCTCTTACTTCCTCGAGGGGGAATCCTTCTGAAATTATTGGTGATGCTCATCCTCCCCAGAAGGATTCTACCGAGTTTGTGATTTCTCGGGAAGGCAGTGTTGCTAACAATCTGGGTGGGTTGAATAACATTCCTCTTTCTGTGGCATCTCCCGACTCCTTTTCCATTGACTATATTGTGAGTATCCTTCTTTAATCAACATATGATTTGTCTTGAATTTCCTTTCTTCCTTTGTTTTTAATATATTGTATTTTGACATTTTGTTTTTTCAGAGCGAGAAGATGAAAGACTTGCCTTTGCCTGTTGAGGCACTCGCTTTATTTGATGCTCTCCATCCAGATGTTTCCCACTCGCCATATAGTGACCTTGGTTTTCCTCCAGGTGACCAAGGTTTCGAAGAATCCTCAGCCATACAGCATCTTTCCTTCACCCCTTGACTCGACAAATTAAATGGTGGCTTCTAAAGTAGCTGCTACCAGAGCTTCCTTCAATCCAAATGGGGATCTTATTTCTTGGAGGGGTTTCCAGATATCGTCTTCTAGTCGGGAAAGTCTGGAGCGTCTCCTAGCTCGGTTCCCGCAGATACTTGATCGGTTAATTATTAAGGAGACTTCCACCCAAACCTTCTTCCTAGATCAGCTCGCAGGCCTTATTTATAGATTGCACACTCTTTCTTTATATTCTTTGCGAGTCGAGGACTTGAAGAATTTTAATGATAAAGTAGACGACCTTACAGTCATAGGTGTTGACATGTCTCTGTTTCGTGATAGATTGACTCTTCTCAAGTCAAATTTTGATCTTGTTTCATTACGTTCAGAGGTTGCTGTACGTAAGTGTGAAGATGAATCCTTTTCAGTACAGCTTTCTGAGCTTGATGAAGCTGCAAAAAAATTGAAGATTCAGTCTCAAGATTTAGAGGGCCGACTTCGGGAGGTAGAGCGCCAGCGACGGGACTTAGAGTCAACTACCCAACAAGTTAGGGAACTGAAAGCTAAAAATCTTAAGATTTGAGATGCTGCCATTGCTGACTTAGAAGCTTTAGTTGTGCCTCCACTTCATTTTGATATGTCTTGGCCTTTAGATCATAACTTGTTGTAGTATTTTTTTTTTTTGATTTCCTATTTTAGAAACTCATTTATCAAAATGTAGTTTCTTCAACCTTGTTGATTGCTTTTAATTTGAATGATTCCTAAAAATTCAATATTTATCATTGAATCTCAAGTTATTCAAATTAATATTACAAGACAACCACAAGTAAATATGAATTTTATCAAAAACATGTATATATAGTTTTCACAAACCAAAACTTGACTTTATACTCTTTTTTTTAAAGAAATTTAAAAATAACATTCAAGTATAAGTGAAAGTTTGTAAATTTATTGATAATAAAATTGCTTTTAATGAAAAGCATAACGTTTCATTAGTAAAACTTACTTTTGTCGAATAAAGCATAACGATTGCCACTTTTAGAGGTAAAGTGTAACTTTCTTGCTTTTGTCGAATAAAGCATAACGTTTGCCACTTTTAAAGATAAAGTGTAACTTTTGGGGTTGAGGGCTTATACTCAGGTGCCTCAGTCACTTTTGAAGTTGAAAGTGTAACTGTCGAGGGCTATTAATCAGGTTCCTCGATCACTTTTGAAGTTTGAAAGTGTAACTTCCAAGGGCTGTACTTAGTCAGGTGCCTTGATTACTTTTGAAGTTGAAAGTATAACTTTTTGTGATGCTCTTCTCATGTGTAATATTTCTTTACCCACTTCAAGTTCAATGGGCCTGAGACAGCATCTGATACCACACGAGATATCTTGCAATACCCGCTTTCAGAGATCTCTCATACCCTATACGGGCCTTCCCATTTGGGGTAAAATTTAGTGGTTTAGGTCCCCCTCATGACTTGAGTTGCCGTTTTGAGTACCAGGTCCCCCACCAAAATTCGTCGTGGTACTACTGCGGTATTGTATTGTTGTCGCAGTCTTTCATGGTACCGTTCAAGCTTTTCTTTAGCCTTATCTCGAAATTCAACTAAGGCCTCCAGGGTTGCTGGTCGGTTTTCTTCCTCGACCAAGCTTCGAAGTCTCATTCGAGCCGAATGTATTTCTATTTCAGCGGTCAAAACAGCTTCTTCACCATAAACCAAAGCATATGGGGTCTCGCCTGTAGGCTTCCTTTTTGAAGTTCAATATGCCCATAACGCTATTGGTAATTGTTCTGCCCATGTCTTCGGATGATCGTCTAAGGTTTTTGATAAAATTTTTATCAAGGTTTTGTTTGTAGCCTCTGGTTGTCCGTTGCCTTTCGGGTAGTAGGGCGATGATTTGTAATGTTTCACCCTGTATCTTTCCATCAGATTTTTGACGTCCCTATTGATGAAGGGAGTTCCATTATCCGACAAAATTATCTTCGGGATCCCAAAACGACAAATGATGTGATCCTTGATAAAATTGGCCACTGCTGGTCCCTTGGCCTTCTTCAAGGGTATTGCCTCCACCCACTTTGTGTACATCTCGGTGGCAGTTAAAATCCATATGTTACCCTTGGAATTAGGGTGAACAGGACCTATAAGATCCATTCCCCATGTATGAAAGGGCCATGATGTTGCCAAGGTTCGCAAATCCACGGTGGGAGAATGGATCAAGTTTCCATGTATTTGACAAATGTGACACTTTTTAACAAATTCTAGACAATCTCCCTCCATCTTTGGCCAGTAGTAACCATGATCGATAAGTTGTTTGTACAACTTGGCTCCCCATTGGTGTTCATCCTTGTGCATTTGGTAAACCAAATCTTTGGCTTCACCTAGTTCCAGACACCGTAGGGGCTTGCCATTGAATCCCCTTCTAAACAATTCTTCGTTCTGCAAGAAGAAACGTTGTGACTTCCTCTTGATTATAATTGCGTCCTTCTTTTCGGTTGGAAGAGTCCCGCTTTGTAAGAACTCCACATAAGGGATTCGCCAATCTACTATGTCTTCAATGAAGGCGCATTCATCCTCCCCAGGGTATTCTTGGCATGAAACACATTGGCGTTGTAGGGCATCTGCTTCCTTCTTCATTTCAGGCCAATAATACCCTTGACGCTGTAGCCTACGATACAATCCTATGTCTGCCAATCCGCAGTTCTCGTCATGCACCTGTTGCAATACTCTATCTGCTTCCTGCCTCCCTAAGCATCGTGTCAACACACCGTCTGCTTCTTTGTGATACAAGACACCTTTGATGATGTTGTACTTCTGTAACTTCACAGTAGGTATTGTTCCCTCCTTTGTTTGCAATTGATAGGAGATGTCTTATCGCCAATCATCTATCATATATTTGGGGAACAAATTTAGCACCTTGGTTGGGAGGGTTCTCTCCATTAGCTTTACATCCAAATCCTCACCTTGGACATAGACTCGAGACGCTACTGTTGCTAGTGCATCAGGTTGTTTATTCTGTCCTTTTGGCACATATTCAATCACCACCTTCTTGAAAGCCTCCATCACCTTTTGTGCTACAGTTCGATATGGCGCCAAGATAGGTTCCTTCACTCCGAATTGGCCTCTTATTTGTTGCACTATGAGGTTTGAATCTCCCTTTACTTTAAGATGTTTGGCTCCTA
Source organism: Panax japonicus (assembly GCA_020205505.1). Lineage (NCBI taxonomy): Eukaryota > Viridiplantae > Streptophyta > Magnoliopsida > Apiales > Araliaceae > Panax > Panax japonicus. Next base: position 44,767,333 of record CM035101.1, on the reverse strand, counting down.
ATTCTTGAGCCGCCAACAACCCTAGTATGAACGCCTCATATTCTGCTTCATTGTTTGTGCAAGGGAAATCCAATTTGTATGACAAGGCCACTTCATTTCCTTCTTTAGTGGTCAACACCACTCCTGCTCCACCTTTACCTTCTGCAGATGATCCATCAAAAGCCAAACTCCACCATTCTGGGTCCTCATTCATCAACTCGATTGATTCTATTTCTTCACCCGGAAGATCTTCAGAAGGGGGTTCATATTCTCCATTTGGAAATTGAGCCAGCAGGTCTGCCAAGGCTTGACATCGGATCGCCTTCGGTGTTACACACTTGATGTCGTACTCTGAAAGAATCATCATCCATCTGGCAGGTCTTCCTACTAATGCTGGCTTAGTTAATAGGTATTTGATTGGATCAGTTTTTGTTGCAAGCTTTACTTCGTGTGCTAAAAAATAATGTCGCATTTTTTGCGCAATGAATACCAATGCTAGGCAATGCCTCTCCACCTGTGAATACCTGGTTTCCGGTCCTTGGATTATCCGACTAATGTAATATACAGGTTTCTCTTCTCCATCTACCTCCTGTGTGATCAATCCACCTATGGACTTCTTGGTAGATGTGATGTACAACTGCAACGACATTCCTCTTTGTGGCACTACCATTGTTTGTGCTGAAGCCAAAATTCTTTTTAACTTCTTAAACGCTTGTTGTTGGTCTTGCCCCCAGTCCCATTGTGCCTTTCCTTTTAGCAATTTGCCAAAAGGTTCTGTGACTTTGGCTAATGCAGGCATGAATCTTCTCATGTATGAAACTTTCCCTAGAAAGCTCTTTAACTGTTTCTGCGTTTTTGGTGGGGGCATCTCTGTGATTGCTTTGGCCTTGCTTGGGTCCACCTCTAAGCCTCTATTATGCACCAATAAGCCCAAGAATTTTCCAGCCGTCATCCCAAATGCGCACTTCTTCGGGTTCATCCTCAATTTATACCTTCGGCACCGCTCAAACACTTTCCTCAGGTCCTCCACATGAGTTATCGCCTTCTTGGATTTCACAACTATGTCATCCACATAGTCCTCCACTATATCATGAATCATGTCATGAAATATGGCGTTCATTGCCCTTTGATAAGTTGCCCCCGCATTCTTCAACCCGAATGGCATTACTACATAGTAGAAATTCCCAAACGGGGTACGAAAGGCTGTCAACTCTGCATCTTCTACGGTAATCTTTATCTGATTGTAACCCATATACCCGTCCATGAATGACATCATCTCGTGATTAGCCGTTGCATCTACCAAAGTGTCTATGTTGGGTAATGGGTACATGTCCTTTGGTCATGCCTTGTTCAAATCTCTGAAATCCACACATATTCGTAGTTGTCCATTTGACTTCTTTATCGGTACAATGCTGGATAGCCATATTGGATGTTGAATTGGCTTGATGAACCCTACTTCCAGCAACTTCTTGATCTCTTCCTTTATTTGAGTTTCTACTTCGGGAGCATAGTTGCGAGGTGCTTGCTTTACTGGCTTCATTCCCGAACTTATGTTTAGATTGTGCTCCACAAGATCCTTGTCAATTCCGGGCATTTCGTCGTAATTCCAAGCAAAGACATCCCTATATTCTCGCAATAATTGTACAAGCTCCTCCTTCTATTTAACATCCAGCTCCTTGTTGACATAAGTCGGTCTTGGCATTCCTTCCTCTGTTGCCAAATTAACTTCCTCTAATTCATTTTGTTGAGGTTTTGGCCTATCCTCGAAACATTCTGGAGCTGGTTCTACCTTATGTTGTACAACTTCTTCTTCTTCATTATTGCTGGAGTGGGGGACACCTCCTGAGCCATTGGGTTCACACGCTTCCAAGGGCTCTTCCCCCTTGCATCATCACAATCGAAACACCACCTTTCCATCTGGTTTAACAACCCTCTCCCATTTTGTCTTCTGGCCTTCGTCAGATTGTGCCATCCGTTTGGCATTTATTATACTTCTGGCATCTTCGGGGTCTGCTGGCCTTTTCTTTTCTTCTCTTCCTTCTTTCTCTAAGTCTACTACAATGGGCTTCTTATTTTTTGAACATTCTCCGTGTTCCGAGGTCTTCTTCTTCTCTTTTTCTACAGGCACGAACTTATCTTCCTGCACTTCCTCCCAACTTGCTAGTCTTAGAGAATTAGGCCTTACAATCTGGTTCTCTCCCTCTTCAGCGACATCATCAAAGAAAGTCGCTTCGGTGATGTGTGCCTCCTCTGGTCCAAAAGGATTCCGAGTTGCTGGTACCTTTACTTCTTTCCCTTTCCAAATAGCTTTAAGGCACTGATGAAAGACCGAGGGTACTATCCCGTAGTCATTTTGCCAAGCCTTTCCCAGCAAGACATGATATGATGCATCCACCTCGGCAACATGGAACATTACAGGCCCTCGAATCTTCCCAACTTGCATGTCCACCTTAATGTGTCCCAGGGTTCTTGTGCTTTGGTTGGCGAATCCCGTAATGTTCGTTTGTTCCTTCACAATCTTCTTCTCTGGCAGGCCTAGCCGTTTGAACACGGTGTAGGGCATGATATTTACAGATGCTCCATTATAAATGAATGCCCTCCGCACCTCGATGCCATTGATTACTGCTGTCACATACAATGACCTGTTGCGCGGGTATCTTATCTCTTTATCAGCTTTAGAGAAAGATATCTTATTTTTTTCTTCCTCCATCGTCTTCACAAATCCTTTACTTATGGCCATACAAGTCTTCTGCATCTCAGCAGCTTTGATAATTGCCCTGGTTGCCTCAATCCTTGCTTCCTTAGCCAATCCTATTTGATCGAAAAAATTTCTGAACTTGGCTCCGTTCATCAATGCCATTACCTGCAGGCCTGGATCACACTCCTCCTTTTCTTCCATCATCATCTCCACTTCTGGGCTTGTGCTGTGAATAACAGTGTTGCACGTTTCCTTCCCTTTGTGGTTTGGCAGCGGCTTGTCATGAACACTACTTTCCTTTCCAAGTTCAATCTCCCCATTTGCCAGCTTCTCGTGGAATATACTCCGCAGGCTATAACAATCCATCGTTGAGTGTCCCGCGTATTGGTGGAATACACAGAAGTCTGGTCTTCTCTTTATTTCTTCTGTCACTGCAAATCTAGGCCTTGGGGGTTTCACTACTCCATGTTCAACCCATTGTTCATACAAACCCCTAAATGCTTTCTCACTACATGTGATAGCCTCCGGGACTGGCTTTCTTGCATATTTGTCTCCAGGCTTTCCTCTGCTTCGGTCAAAATTTTTCTCGTGTTTCTCCCTCTTGCCCCCTTGTGGTTTTGACTGAGAGTCAGCCAAATCCACAGTTGCTGTCCTCTTGCCCTTTCATGTAACCGTCGCATGGTTAGTGGGCAATGTCACGATTCCTCCCAAGTCCTGTGCAAAAGATGAGAGGGTCGCGAAGGAATCACAAGCCTTGGTGATGAGGTGGGGCTTGAAAGAATCCAAGGCACCATTGTTGCAAATGCTGACTAAGTTCTTTTCTTCAATCGGTTCTGCACACTTCTGTGCCTGGGCCCTGAACCTGTCAACATAATCTGACAACTCCTCATTCGGTTTCTGCTTGAACCGCATGAGCTCCACAATGGTTACCTGTTTCTGCACGTAGAAAAATTTCTTGAAAAATTGTAATTTTAAGTCATCCCAATCATGGACTGACCCCTTCTCCAAATTATAGTACCAACTAAAGGCACTATCCGTCAAAGTCTTGTTGAATTCCCGCATCAACAAGTTGTGGTTGTTCACTTCGTCATATCCGAGCCACGGAGACATTGACTCTACAAACCTGGCAATATGTTCCCTAGCATTTCCTTTCTCCCCGTTGTATTTTGGAAATTGCGGGGGGTGCTCAATATACCCTGTTGGGTAAGGCTGCCTCCGAATGTGTGCAAGGTAAAGAGGAGTAAAGTCCAACTCCGAGGGTCGAGAAGTCTGTCTGCGAAGTTGATTGATCACGTCAATCATATCATCCTTCGTCACATACGGGCTTGTAGCGTGAACTCTCTGGGGTGTTGTGATATACTGCTGCATCGACGGTGTGTATGGTAGAGAAATTGGTTGATGAACACTTGCATCATGAACAGCTGGCACTGGTGGAAGTTGCCGGCTCATTCGCTGGACATTGCTTGGAATGATTGGCATTTGCACCTGTGAAAATGATGGAATAGTTGCTGAGATGATGTTTGCCTGAGGTTGGCTTGCTTCCATCCTAGGTTGTGGCATGTCGCCACTGTTCTAGGCTTCCAAGTTGATTATTGGAACCGATTGCCTTTCTGTTAATGGAGGTACAATCTGGTTCTCTTTGTTGTTGCTACCATTATTGTTGTCTTCCACACCTACTTGTTCCCCATGCGAACTTCCTGGGAACATGGCCTTGAAAGTAGGAATTTGCATCAACAGCTGGCGAAAATTCCCCATCTCTTCTTGCTTCATCTGCATTTCCAGCATCATGACCATCATCATTCCTTGCCCTTCTCGTGCTTCCTTCAATGCCTTGAGCATCTCCAGTTACACAGCATTCGTCGGGTCTCCACCTGTATCCTCGCCATGCCTTCCTGCGTTAGTTTGTTATTGATTGGCCATATGTGGTGATGTCAAACTTCCTTCTAAAGCGTCTTCAATAAATGGTTGGTCAAAATTCAGGTTTGCGCCTTGGAATGCTTGAGTTACTTGCCTTGGAACTAGCTTCGGTGAGGTAATGCTATTTGTTGGTGAAGCAGCTCTTCTTGTAGTTCTCCCACTTCGAGTCGTGGGCATACCCTTCACGAATTCTACACCTCCCCAGCAGAGTCGCCAAATAAATATGGGCAAGGAAATTGTACCTTGCTAGGGTTAGGGTTTCGTGTTGGCTGAGGAGGAGAGAAATCCACAAAGAGCACGGAATTGATTGGTTGATTGAAGAGGGGAGAACGACAGGTGGGCGATTACTCCAATGACGCGTGTTAGGGTTATTGGGATTCCAAGAGCCTTCTTGAGTGTCCTTCGAGTTTAGAGAAATGTCCAAACCCCTTTGGTGCTTTTAGGTGGATTCTCCAAGCCTTTAAGTCACCAAAAAGGGTCTCCTTGATCTTCCAAGAATTTGAGTCCTTCGTCTGAAGAGAAGTCCCCTTTACAAATGGAATGGAAGGGGTATTTATAGGGTTTTCTGGAAAGTAGTCATGTGTAAGGCACATGTCTTCAGGAAAATTCCAGAAATACCCTTTAGTCCTTAGAGTAATGCCCATATTGTCCTGTCCTTCTAGCCACCAATCCAATCCCTCAATCAATTCCCAAAACGAGCTGCCTCCACGAGTCTTCTGCCTCGAGACACGTGGAGGCTTTTTTCCAGGTCTAGCCTATTTATTTCTGACTTTTCCGTCTTTATTTCATTAGGTTATGCAAACCCTAATTTGCACATTTAATGAGGCCGTGGAACCCTAATTGCGAATTTAAATCAATTAGGTCATGTGAACCCTAATTTTATATTTGGACCCACACCTGGTAAGTGAAAACTACCTTACATAATTATAACTAAAGGGCTTTAAATTAATAGGAATATTATTTTTACATGTTTTTTTTGATATTTTCACATGAAGGATCCACTGTATGCTCATGTGAGAGAGAATAAAAAATACATATATATATATATATATATATATATATATATATATATATATATATATATATATATATATATAGAGTGAGTCCGGTTTCCAGTCCGGACGCCCGGATTTTATCCTGTCCGGAATTTTTTTTTGTTTTTTTTTAAAACAACTAAAAAAAATTATTTAATATTTTATGGAATTAAAATTTTTTCATAATAAAGTGTTTTGGGCGTGATTTGAGTACGTATAACAAAACATGGTGGTACAGTCTGGGCAGACTGTACCACTATTTTTTGGTATAGGTACCCAAATCACCCCCAAAACACTTTATTATGGAAAAATTTCAGTTCCATAAAATATTAAATATTTTTTTAGTTATTTAAAAAAGCAAAAAAAATAATAATTTTGGGGTCCGTTTTTGATCAAGTCCGGGAGTCCGGACCAGATCCGCTATATATATATATATATAGTCCGGATCATATCCGGACTCCCGGATTTTAACAAAATTTGGACTTTTTTTTTTGTTTTTTTTTTGAAACAACTAAAAAAATAAAATAAAATTATAGAACTGAAATTTTTCCACAATACAGTATTTTGGGCGTGATTTGGATGCCTATACCAAAACATTTCTGTACAGTCTGGGCAGACTGTACATACATTGGTTGGTATAGGTATTAAAAACACACCCAAAACACTGTATTATGGAAAAATTTCAGTTCCATAATTTTTTTTAGTTGTTTCAAAAAAAAAGGCAAAAAAAAAAAAAATTGGTCCGGATTTTAGGACCTGTCCGGACTCCCGGACAGGATCCTTGTTCTCTCTCTCTCTCTCTCTCTCTATATATATATATATATATATATATATATATATATATATATATATCTCGCAGAAAAACATGCATAAAGATAAATTTACTAGTTGATAGTATTACTACTACCTTAGAGCTAGTGGAGAGATAATGGTACGCAAATTTGCCATCAAGGCGAAACTCATGCATGACCCAGTTGGTCTTCTCTCCTTTAGAAGCTCTATCCTTGTAGAACACAAGGGTTTTCTTCATCCCCACAAGAGAACAAGTCTTTGAGCTGTATATCTCTCTGTCTTTCCCAGTTGCCTTCTAGTATCCATCTTCAGTTGCTCTGTTAGTCCTTAACCCAGTTGGGTATTTCCTATCCTCAGGCTATAAAAGTACCACTCTCTCTTCCATCTTATCTTTCTCTGTCAATCAAATTCACATAACCAAGTCAACTCAAATCTTTAATTTCACCACACACACACACACAAAAATAAAAAAAAGGATTTCTTTATATTGATCATAATACTATACATTAGAATAATTAATGTTCTCAAATGGAATAGTTCCACAAGAAACAAGGGGGTAATAGTATCTGGGAGCTCCCAAGGTTCATATTTGTTGAGGTCAACTTGGGAAATGGCTCTGCCAGTGAAGTTGTGGTCAAAAACTTTCTTGAGGAGGTAATAAGTGATGAGTTCTTCATCAGTTGGGTGAAAACGGAAGCCTGGAGGCAATTGTGTTTCACTACTGTCAAAATCACCAACTACAGAATGCATGATAATTTTAGCTACCAAACTTTCGTTTTTCAAAAGTTTTAACGCCAAGATCTTTCTCCACGTCCCAATCACGAAAGACGTCCTGATCCTGCACAGTAAACACGACAACACCACAAGCTTGACGGCCGGACCGCCGGGGGATAACTCAGGCGTGAGAGTAAGTATGTCTGTTCACAAGGTTAACTCAAGAGGATAATAAAGTCTAGTGTAATGTGAGTATGAAATGATAATCTGTGGTTGTGTGTAATACATACCTCTTTTGTGAAGACTTACTCGGTAGGATATAATATCTTTGTCTGGAATATTGTGCCACCTACTACCATCTGACATATCCCCATGATCTGATGGGCTCTACCGGCTTCATAAAGCCTGTACACTGCTTTTTGTTGCTGTTCACCCCGCCGGCCGACTATAATCCCATCCACATTAATGTATGGCAGGTATCTTGGTCAACTGTCATACTATATCATCATTACAAGTCAAAGTAATAGATATTATATGACCCAATGGGTTGATCCATTGATCCAGTCCGGTTTTTATAAGGTTGAATGAAGTCAAAATAATGATTGGGCCCAATGAGCCCAATGACTTAATTAATAAGTGAGCCCAATGTACCCGGCCCAATATAGAAGAAATATCATGACCCAGCATTATCCCCTAGTTTTTTAGTTAAACAGGATGTTTAATAGAAAACTATAAATGGTCCATGATATCAAAATTTGTTAAAGGCCCAAAAATGAGAAATAATTGAAGCATACCCACTTTGATATGTAAAATAGGATAAGAGATGGCAGGATGCCCAGAGCAATAGGCCCATTCTGATAAAGGATTTTAATTTGAAGAGGATGGATCACTAATTAGAAACTCAACAGATAGGCCCAAATCGACAAGATATCCAAAGGTCACCCAAACTCGCCTCATTCAAATTCTCATCATTACTGATAATTAATGTGCCGGCCTTGTTTACTGTGTAACCGTCAGTATAAAAAAGCAAACTTTACCAATTTGACGGTTTTACCTGCTGATTCGAAATTCAAACCTTTGAGCTTTCTCTTGCTTCTCAGAAACTTTCTCTCTAGCTTTCCAGATCTCAACAATGGTGAATCCAAGCCAGATACCTTCGAGCTCCTCTCGCTCAAACCCTAATGAAGAGGGTTCTAGCGCAAACCCACCATCACCCACTGATTTCTTTAAGGATGGGGAACAATTTCCCCATGCCAACATCCCTTCCAACATCTCTGAGTCAGAAATATGTTTCCTCCGGACTCGCTATAGGATCCCGGAAACATATGCTATAAGGGCCCCTACTCCTGAAGAGCGTATGTACCAGCGACCAGACGGCTGGGTCGCCATGCCGGTTACATTCCTGGAAAAGGGGGTTCGCTTACCCCTTCACGCCTTCATCGTCACCCTCCTAGGGTTTATAGGAGTGGGCTTCGCACAACTGGTGCCCAACTCCTACATCCACATACTGGCATTCATTGCCTTTTGCCATGAGTTAGGGGTTACCCCCTCTGTTGACCTGTTCTTCACCCTTTTCTCAGCTGGTAGATCTCGAGAAAAAGGGTTTAAGATGCTGAGCAAACATTCCCCTCGTCCAAACTCTAGATTCGAGAAGAGGCCCCTGATGAGCACCCCCTCGAGCAACAAGGGCTGGCACGAGAAATGGTTCTTTATCAATGGACCAGAAATTTCTTGTCTTCCCGAATGGACCGTCTCGGACCGGATCTCTGCTGACTTCGGTGACCTTCCCGAAGAACGAGTGAAGGAGATGGCTGAGTTTCTGAAGAAGATTCCTCCACAAGAGTGGAGTTTCACTTTGCTGACCAAACAGGCTTGGCTGTATGATCATAAATGTAAGTTTCAAACAATTCTGTAGGATAGCTTTTTGATATATTTGAATGGCATGAATTTTAATATATGGTCATTTTGCAGTGTCTCTGATCAAACCAACTTCTTCGGAAGTGAGAGATCTGGAAGACTTTCTGACGGGAAAGACCTCGGAGGTTAATGAAGAGCTTCCTGTTGAAGAACCTTCCCAAACGAACCCCCCAGCCTCCGACCCACCAACCATTCCCCCTCAAAATGATGAACCTGAAGCCGAAGAACCTATCATTCCTGAAGAAGTTCTTCGACCCCGCCGAAGGAAGAAGATGGCTAAAAGGGTCAGGACTGTCCATCACGAGATAGATCCAGAAAGTGATGAAGAGATTCTTCCTGAGGCGGATCCACAAACTAACCCTTCTGAAACGATTCCACAACCTACTCCTCCAACCGAGCCCATTACCGCACCTTCCAAACCGACCCCGAAAAAGAGGAGTTTACTTGACATACCTCCACAAGATAGGGCCAAAGTTCTTCGTGCCAAGAAAATAAGGACGAAGATAATTCCCCTTACCGCCGAAGAACTCCGCGTCCCTCCACCTCCATCGACTGACCCTCCAACCACAACTCAAGTCCCTGAAACCTCTTCTACCCCTTCTTCGACTTCTGAGCCTATACCCAATCGATCTCCTCTCCCAGAAGCAGTACCTGTGAATCCTTCTCCGGTTCGCAGTCAGCCTGTGCCTTCCCCTCAAAGACAAACGACCACCGAATTCCAGCATGATGCCATGGGTTCGCCAACTATCTGGCCCCAATTCAATGCTAACTTCCCCTTCCAACTGTTCGAGGCCTTCGTTCGCGAGACCGATGACCACCGATTCGGTAACAGTTCGAATGGGGATTTGCTTAATGAAGGCATGAGCTACTTGGCGAAGGTAAATGATTCTTTCCTTCCTTTTCATACTTATCTTTGAATTCGTGTATCTCGAACTGAAAAACATTGAACATGTGTAGGCAAGTGCTGTGTTCGGGCGTCTACGTCCACGATCTCTCGAGGCCGAATCCGAAGAGGAGAGGCTGAGGAAAGGGAATGCTATCTTAAAATCAACCTTGGCTCGGGAAAGGACTCAACGTGAAGGTATCCTTCATACAAATAAAGGTCTTCATAAAGATTTGGCCCAAGCCAAGGAAGATTTGAAAATTTCCAATGAAGAACTGAAGTCGACTAAGGCACAGCACGCCGATATCGTCAAGATGAACGTTGACTTGGTTCTGAGGAGTGAAATAAGGATGAACGAGATCAGTGAGCTGAAATCCAACGCTAAGGTTTTAACCAAGACAATCCATGATCTGGAGCGGGAAGAAAAACGCCAAATAACCATTCGGCAGCAGCTCGAGCAAGAAATCCATGAACTCAAGGCTCTTCGGGACCTGGGGCCTCCGCTAACTGATGCTCTTCGCAAAGAAATCTGTGAAGAGTACCGAAATTCGGATGAAATAAGTGGAGAAATAATGAGGATCTTTACGGAAAGCTACGCGCTCTGCCGAAGTCGTGGCAAGGATAAGTTGTTCAAAGCCAACTTAGATCCACATTTGTTCGACTCTTCGGATGATGAGGGGGCTGCTTAGAATAACAACTTTTGTAATTTTCTTATTTTTGTAAATAAATTGAATATCAATAAAAAGTGATTTTCTTCCTTATGAATTCAGTGTACTTTCTTTCTGTTAATATTTCGATATGAATGAATACGGACAAATGTGCAAAAAACTCCTTCGAGGATTTAACTCAAATTATTAATTAACAACTGAGCAAGTCATATATCAGATAAAATGAGGTTATATAACAATGCATTCTGAACTCAACACTTAGAGAAAATTCAAGTAATAAAGTAAAGGGAAACTTATTCAGTTACCGAAGTGTGAGACATGTCTGCTTCATTGGAAATTTGTTTACCTAAAAGGCCTAACAAAACCAAAAGATGACATTCGCCTACCACGAAGGGCCTGACGAAGTTTAAATGATAACACTTGCATACCCCGAAGGGCCTGACAAGGTCTAAAGATGACACTTGCCTACCACGAAGGGCCTGACAAGGTCTAAGTGTCGACAATTGCCTACCACGCAGGGCCTGACAACGTCTTAAGGATGACACTTGCCTACCACGAAGGGCCTGACAAAGTCTGAAGATGACACTTGCCTACCACGAAGGGCCTGACAAAGTCTAAGTGTCGACAATTGTCTACCACGCAAGGCCTGACAACGTCTTAAGGATGACACTTGCCTACCACGAAGGGCCTGACAAGGTCTGAAGATGACACTTGCCTACCACGAAGGGCCTGACAAGGTCTAAGTGTCGACAATTTCCTACCACGCAGGGCCTGACAACGTCTTAAGGATGACACTTGCCTACCACGAAGGGCCTGACAAGGTCTAAAGATGACACTTGCCTACCACGAAGGGCCTGCCAAGGTCTAAGTGTCGACAATTGCCTACCACGCAGGGCCTGACAACGTCTTAAGGATGACACTTGCCTACCACGAAGGGCCTGACAAGGTCTAAAGATGACACTTGCCTACCACGAAGGGCCTGACAAGGTCTAAGTGTCGACAATTGCCTACCACGCAGGGCCTGACAACGTCTAATAGTGGCGACAATTGCCTACCCCGAAGGGCCTGACAATGCCAAAGTGACGACTAATTGCCTACCTCGAAGGGCCTGACAATGCCAAATAGTGACCACTTGCCGAAGAGGCTACCATCGAATGGTCAGCGAGTCCTCCCGAACCTCCTAACACCGAGGTGGCATTTGCTGTGCCTGTCAGACTATGGATGAGCTACCGAAGTTCCTCATGAATGTTTTAAACTTCGATCCCATGAGCTGGCGTCTGTTAATCTGATCCCTAGGCAATGGACCCAGTACGACTACCCCCCAGACAGCAAGAGGTATAGGAGATAAAATTGAATATATCCTTTTGGTGGCCGACGTGGGATCGAACCATTTATCTGACACAAATATCCACATGAATCCTCCGAATAACATTTGCAGCTTCGGACGGCTCCCGAAATTCCTCAATAGTGGGAGATGGGTCCAAAGTAGAATACGCGAAGTCTTTCTGTGCTGAACCCCCAGTTCTTTCAAGAATATCGCTGCCGAAGTGCTTCGTAGGTCAACAACTTCGGGCCAATTAATTGCCACAAATATCTGTGTGAACTTCCCGAAGAACACACTCTACTTCGGATGGAACCAAATGTTTAAGTAATGATGACGAAAAAGGTTTTTTGATAAAGATTCTCATTGATGAGAACAAAATTGACACTCTTGTACTTGGTCTTCTTTGCCAGCATCTGATCAGAAGAAATGACGCCATCTGACGTCAAAGTTATAAGCATTTGTAGTGGCCGGTTTCGATAATGTATGTCCGAAATAGAATATCCATCTGCATGCAATGTCCACGAGCTCTGCTTCTGCTGAAGTACTGCAACGGCTTTGTCAGACTCCTTATCTGGAGCTGCAACTTTAGATGGATTTCCCCGAAGACAAGTGCCCACAGGGCGGTGCGCCCTTAATGGAGTCTCGGGAGCGTGATTTCTGGATCTACTTTGGTGAAACTTTTTGTCACTGTGGTGAGGATACTCAAGACAGAATGCCTTATTTGTATTCTGAGGTGCATGCTCCCTGGATCAGTTTCTTCATCTGCTGCGACCATAATCCCAAAGACCAATAGGGCGAAGTACCCTTCTTCGGTCAATCAATCAGGAAAACGGCTGTTGTGTCTTCATCTACTCTGCTTCGACCATAATCCCGAAGACCAATAGGGCGAAGTACCCTTCTTCGGTTAATCAATCAGGAAAATGGTTGTTGGGTCTTCGTCTACTCTGCTTCGACCATAATCCCGAAGACCAATAGGGCGAAGTACCCTTCTCGGTCAATCAATCAGGAAAATGGTTGTTGGGTCTTCGTCTACTCTACTTCGACCATAATCCCGAAGACCAATAGGGCGAAGCACCCTTCTCGGTCAATCAATCAGGAAAATGACTTTTGGGTCTTCGTCTACTCTGCTTCGACCATAATCCCGAAGACCAATAGGGCGAAGCACCCTTCTCGGTCAATCAATCAGGAAAATGGTTGTTGAGTCTGCTTCGATCCCGAGGAGGGCCTCGAGACATGTCTTTAAAGTGTAGACTTCTTTCTAACTTGATCGGTCTGTCAGTCTGACCATTCCGGTATAGGATTCTAAGCAATATGCCTTCTACCCTTTTCCGACCATGGTCAGGTCTTCTTCTCGGTAACAAAATCAATCTTCTTCCAGCATCATCCTGGGCTCTCGAACGAGAACCCTCAGAAACCTGCTTGGAAGCAGTACCAGCATGAGCATTCTTTGAAGGACCCAATCAATCCTTGACAGATACTCATTGTGTAGACGAAGTCATAGCCATCAAATATCTTTTAGAGGTAACTGTTCTACTCTTCTTCAACATGGATTCCGCCGTAGAGCAGCTACAATTTGTGATTGAAAACTTCAAGAACACTAGAACACGCCCCTCCTTCTAGCGCCAATGTTAACGCCAAGATCTTTCTCCACGTCCCAATCACGAAAGACGTCCTGATCCTGCACAGTAAACACGACAACACCACAAGCTTGACGGCCGGACCGCCGGGGGATAGCTCAGGCGTGAGAGTAAGTATGTCTGTTCACAAGGTTAACTCAAGAGGATAATAAAGTCTAGTGTAATGTGAGTATGAAATGATAATCTGTGGTTGTGTGTAATACATACCTCTTTTGTGAAGACTTACTCGGTAGGATATAATATCTTTGTCTGGAATATTGTGCCACCTACTACCATCTGACATATTCCCATGATCTGATGGGCTCTACCGGCTGCATGAAGCCTGTACACTGCTTTTTGTTGCTGTTCACCCCGCCGACCGACTATAATCCCATCCACATTAATGTATGGCAGGTATCTTGGTCAACTGTCATACTATATCATCATTACAAGTCAAAGTAATAGATATTATATGACCCAATGGGTTGATCCATTGATCCAGTCCGGTTTTTATAAGGTTGAATGAAGTCAACATAATGATTGGGCCCAATGAGCCCAATGACTTAATTAATAAGTGAGCCCAATGTACCCGGCCCAATATAGAAGAAATATCATGACCCAACAAATAGTTTATTTGCAGTACATATCAGTTTGTCTCCCAAGCAATCTCAAGAGTAACCATCATAACAAATTATACTCAGAAAAGCCGATCCCTTAAACAAATTTGGTAGTTTTCAATTTTTTCAAAGTAACTGATATAATCCAAAAATCAGGGACATTAAAGGATTACCTCAAAATTTTGGTATAAAAATATTTCCTTTACCTCAAAAATCAGGGACATTTAAAGATACCCACTTTAGAAATCATAACCCTAACTCAAAATGATCGAATAACCCGTAAAAGGGTTCTTGAATCAATAACACAAGACATCGTCTAAATCATCGAATAACCCGGTTCAAATTAAAATCAGATGCAAGTATGTAACAACTAACAAAACAAACATATCAAGACAATGAGAGCCGACTGTCGAGAGGCGGAGGCCGGAGAATGGAGATTGAGATTTTGAGACGGAGAGAGCCGGAGAGGATGTAAGATCGAGACTCGAGAGGCAAGACCGCAAGAGTGAAGAGAGGAATTGTGAGATACTGAGATGATGAAATCTGGGACTGGGAGCGGGAGGCTAGGGCAAAATGGGAGAACTGAGTTTGATAGTCTGAACTGAATGTCTGATAGTCACTACTCACTAGTCAGGATACTTTTTTTTTTTTTAGAGAAGTCAGGATACTTAGATAGTAGATATAATATTATAAATTAATTTTTTTAAGTATTAAGGTTTATTCGAATAATTTATTTTTTGAAAATCAAAACCGAAACCCAATATTGAGTAATAATTCAGATATAATCGAAATTGTAAAAAAAACCGAAAAATCGAAATAATTCGGTTAAAAAAATTTGATTCGGTTCGGTAATTTGATTTTATCCATTTTTTGCTCACTCCTAGATATGGCTGTTGGCTCAAAATCAAAAAGGCAATCGAACGCCACTTAAAAAAAAATTTATCTTAATTTATTTTAAAACGATTTTATTTTTTTAAAGAAATTTGAAAAAAAATAAAAATGTGATCCAATGCCAAATTAACTGGCATTGTAACATTTTTTTAAAAAATTTATAAAGTACATTTGTGAAAAAGAAGAGTAAGCTCTAACATCACTTTAACTACGTTGGAATCTCTTTTTTTTTTAATTTCTTTAATCTCTTGTACTTGTTTACAAATCAATATTTTTTTTTATGTTTCTTCTCTATCATCGGCGTTGGAAATGAAGGAGTATATAAGACTTCAGCTATAAAAATATAAAAATAAAAATTCTAACGTCAATTAAAGTGACGTTGCATCTTACTTTTTTTTTACAAATTCGTTTTAAAAAAAAAAATTAAATATGGGTCAAACTAACTTATTAGGAATGACTTATAAGTCATTTTTAAATAACTTTATTCTATTTTAGTTCATAAAACATAATAATTTTTTTTTCAATTTTTATGTTTTCTCTTAGAACTGATAGTATTATAATTTAATTTTATAATATATATTTGGAAAAAAGGTATAAGGAGAACTAGAAATAGCTAGGGGTATACCATTATTATTCTTCTTTTTATGTTTTATTTTTGGACTTAAAAATATGTTCATGATTTAAGTTACTCCCTCCGTCTAAGAATAAAAATTCTTATTATTTTATGTAATCTCAAGTTAAATATTTACTTATATTAAATAATCTATTTTTTTTACAATAATTTATGCATAACATCCTTAGTATTAAATGACATATTTTTATTATTTATAAATATTTATATAATATCACTAGTCGCGTATAGAAAAATATGCAATTAGATGAGAATTTAAATATGAATAATTTTATCATTTGACATTTTTTTTAAATTCGCATAAAATCAATTATCACTTTTATTCTCTGAGTAAGGGAGTACTTGTAAGTATATCCTACATCTATCTAGAAATTGGAAATATTGGAAAACATAGATATAATAATCATGTTTGATGAGGTTGGGTTTATTTGGGTCGGAGGTCCGGAACTAACATGCTTGGCAATCGGTTATCACGGGTACTATTTCAACAACCATAATCTATATTGTTGATTGCAACATTGGATGACACGGATTGAAATGGATTTCCCCCTGCCGCTAGAAGTTGTAGCGACATGAGAAATTATTCATTTGCCCCTCATTTGCTCATGTGCTACACTGTCTATCGCTACAAGTTATGGCGGCAGTTTAATTAACTAATAAATTAGAATTGCTCAGTGGTAGCTTAATGGCCTAATAACTCATGTTTTAGTTTCAAAACCTAGCTGTGATATTTTTGCTTCTTATGTTATATTTTTTGTGTATTAGATAAATTCTATTACCATATATATATATATATATATATATATATATATATATATATATTAAAATATTCATAGTTACGTTATATAAATATTCATAGTTACTTTATATATATTTAGTTTAATGTGGAAATTTAAGATGGGTATAATATATATATATATATATATATATATATTAAAATTTATCTCTAAATATTCATATAAATATTTATAAACAAATATTCATATAAATTATCTTAATTTAAAATTTATAAACAAATACTTATTTATAAATTTATAAATATTTCATCTAAAATTTAGATATAAATATTTTTTAAAAATATTTATATGAATATTTAGAGATAAATTTATAAATATTTATATGAATATTTGTTTATATATATATATATATATATATATATATATATATTCATAGATACTTTATATATATTTAGTTTAATGTTGAGATTTGTTTAGTATTTTATTTAGTTTGACAAGAAATTTTGAAACGAATATGTATGTATGTATGTATGTGTGTGTGTATGTATATATATATATATATATATATATATATATATATATATATATATATATATATATTATCTATTTTTAAAATTAGAAATATTTTTGTTAAAATATATCATTGATTCTCTAAGATTTACTTCAAGCAAAGTAATGAAGATTTTTTCCCTAACAAAATAATTGTCACTAATTACATATTGCGAATAAAATTTATTTCATAAATAAAAATTTTCTTCATTAGTCCCTCACAAAAAAGGCTTATTTGAGAAGGAAACAATTCACTCACAAAAAATTCTTCGCAAGAGCCCCAAAAACTATGTTGATGCAAAGATTTGAACCCAAGACCTCTAATTTAGAATATTGATCCAATGACCACTCGAGCAAATGGGCCTAAGTGCTATTATTTTGCAAGGATTATTATTATTATTATTATTATTATTATTATTATTATTATTATTATTATTATTATTATTATTATTATTATTATTATTATTATTATTATTATGACTGTTATTATTATTATTATTATTATTATTATTATTATTATTATTATTATTACTGTTGTTGTTGTTATTATTACTACTGCTACTGCTACTGCTACTGCTACTGCTACTGCTACTGCTACTGCTACTATTATTATTGTTATTACTATTATTATTATTATTATTATTATTATTATTATTATTATTATTAGTAGTAGTAGTAGTAGTAGTAGTAGTAGTTGTACTAGTAGTACTATTATTATTATTTCTGTTATTGTTATTATTATTATTAGTATTATTATTATTATTATTAATATTATAATTATTATTATTAGTACAACTATTATTATTATTATTGTTATGGTTATTATTATTATTATTAGTACTATTATTATTATGACTGTTATTATTATTATTATTATTATTATTATTATTACTATTATTGTTATTATTATTATTAATACTATTATTATTATTATGACTGTTATTATTATTATTGTTGTTGTTGTTGTTATTATAATAATAATAATAATTATTATTATTACTATTACTTTTATTATTATTATTATTAATATTATTATTTTTATTATTATTATTATTATTATATATTATCATCTTAATTTAAGGCAACATGTTAATAGTCAATGCAAAAAGTTGTATAAAATATGCAACGAAAATAGAAATTGTTGCCAATGAATGTGGTCCATATTAGGCAACGAAATATAGCAACAGAAAAACTTTCGTTGCCCATGATGAGAAGAAATCAAGTGGTTAGAAATTTTACAACGAATCTGCAAAAAGGACTCGTTGCAAAAAGTGAAAGCCTGACACAATCTGCAACGAAGGACAAGTTTCTTTGTTAAACATACAGTTTTAGCAACGACTTATAAAGTCGTTACCTGGAAAATCGTTGCTAAAGCCCCATTTTTAGCAACAAAAAAACTTTCATTGCCCACAATGACGAAAAATCAAGTGGCCGAAAATTTTGCAACGAATTTCTAACAAATTTTTTTCCCGCCAATGAATTAGCAAACGAAATTTTGCAACGACTTATGAATTTCGTTGCAAAAAGTGAAAGTTTGACATAATCCGCAACGAAGGACAAATTTCGTTGCTAAACATATACTTTTAGCAACGACTTATAAAGTCGTTACCCGAAAAATCGTTGCTAAAGGCTCATTTTTTTGTAGTGTGCCTTCTTACATAAGGATCAATAATTCAATAATACTGTGCAATACTGTGTGCTACTGTGTAACCATGCGTATTACTGTATTTTAACCACCGGGTATTCCAACAGTGTTAACGGTAACAACTTCGCCATTATTTATAAAAACTCAAACTTATCATTTTCTTCATCCGACAATTATTCTGTTATGGGGCCCACAAATGACTGCGCCGTCGTACGAATATTCCCCGACAACAAGAATATTCCACGACCAAATGAATATTCCCCGACAACAATGATTATTTTATAACCACTTGCTTATTTTGCAAAATTTGCACATTTCACCCATAACCAAAGTATTATATTAAATTAACACTTTATTATTCACAATAATAAATAGAGGAAATTCGTTTTTTTATTTATAATAAGTTGGGGTCTTACAACCTCCCCTCCTTATGAAATTTCTTCCTCGAAATTGACGTACGTACCTAGTGTTTCGAAAAGGTGCCTCGCTTTCATTTCTGATTCCAACACACAGGTCATTTCTTCAATCGCATGGTTCCTCCACAAAACCTTAAGTTGTGGTATAAACTTTGTGCGTATGAAATGTTCTTTCCTATCCAAGATCTTGACATGTACCTCCTCGTATGTTAAATATTTGGCTATCTCGTCTGGTTCTAACGCAGTAATGTGGTTTGGGTAGTCCACATATTTACGTAACATCGATACGTGAAAAACTTTATGAACACGCGACATACTTAGTGTTAAGGCAAGTCTATAGGCCACAGTTCCTACTCGATCAAGGATTTCAAATAAATCGAAGGCTTGAGCTTTCTTTTCTTCATCGATTCTTACTTATAGAATAACGCATTCTTGCACCTTCTTCTTTATATTCATCAGCTCCGGTGTGTAGCTTGAGCGGTTTTAACTTTATCGATTAAAGTCGATTCTACTTGTATATTCGTTATCTTCACGTGGGTCCCTAGAGTCTTTAACTCTATCTTCATCATTTATAAGTTATACGAAATGGATTTTTGTGTTAACAACGTCGCACTCGTAAACGCATATGATTTTCTACTCAACGCGTTAGCTACCACGTTCGCTTTCCCACAATGGTATTGAATGGTACGATCGTAATCTTCAACAGGTCGAGCCAACGTCTTTGGCGCATTATACGTTCGTTTTGGTTGAAGAAATATTTAAGGGTTTTAGAAATGGGTTTTGTACTGGGGTCAATACAAAATTTGATTTCACGCTCTAGGGGTAGGCTAAGAAGTCCTTCAGAAATACGTTAGGAAATTAACTAACAACTGAAATATCATTCAAATCTGACGTATTTTTGTTTAAATCCATGAAATGGGTTAAGAAAGCTTAACATCCATTTTTCAATAAACGAATGGTTTAATGGCTTGATATGAAAGTGTTTGACTTCAATGGTTTGGTTGCTTGAATTCGCATAACAGGTTGGTTAGGAATATGAAAACTAATAACCTTACAAAAATAATCAATTTTGGCATGATGAGTGGTTAACCAATCAATCCCTAAAATCACAGCAAAAACAAGTATCTTTAAAGAGATAAGATCAACAAGTAATGTGATTGTGCCCACTTGGATCAAACAAGATTTATAAACAGTGGATATGATAAAAGTTTATCCTAACGGAGTTTCCACAGATAAGTCAAATTCAAATTTCTCTGGAGTCAAGTTTAAACGTTGAGTACAAGCAGGAGAAATAAAAGAGTGGGTAGAACCGGTATATAATAAGGTATAGACTTTGCAAGAATTTATAATTAACTAACCCGTGCTAACCTCGTTCGGGTTACTCGCTTTTTGAGAAGTCACGAAAAACGCTCTTCCTGAAACCACAAACTTTGTTTTTTCCGTATCCACCTTTGGTGCCACCGTCCCAACTGGACTTGATTTTGCTACAGGACAAAATCGAGCTATGTGACCGTCTTTTCCACAACTAAAACATATCTTGGAAAATTGTGAACAGTTTAAACTTATATGTCCCTCCTCTCCGCATCTGTAGCATCTAACTGGCGGTCGTTCTCCTCCCCTAGAATTTGTTACTGTTGCTGGTGCTGTTGCCGACGTCTTCCCGTCATTGTTAAATCTTCTCTTCTTGAAATTTCCACTTGAATCATTTCTTCTATTATCTTGGCCATGATTACCACCGAAGTGGTTACCATTTCTGGCATGATAATTTTTTTATGATGGTTATCATTGTTCCGATGACTGTTGTCACCGGTGCGATTATTATCGTGTTGTTGCTCGTTATCCTTCGGTTGGGCTGGCTCATTATCGTGCTCCAATAATTGAGCCCTATTCACTACATTTGAATATAAACAAAGTTTGTGAGAAATGAGTTATTGACGTATTTCGGATTTCAAACCTCGCAGAAACAATCGCGTCATTCTCTCCTCATTATGAACCAAATGGGATGCAAATCGGGACAACTCGGCAAACTTAGCTTCATACTACGACACGTTCATATTGTTTTGCTCCAGCTTGATGAACTCAACCTCCTTCATGTGACGAATACTTTTCGGAAAGTACTTGTCGTTGAACAATTCTTGGAACTTCTCCCAAGACATCTTCAGTGCGGCAGATTGAGTACGCTTTACAGATTCCCACCAGTAATCTGCCCCTCCTCGCAACATGAAGGTGGCAAAGGGAACCTTTTGCTCCTCGAAACATCCCAAGACATCAAATATATTGGTGATCTGCTTTATCCATGTTTCTGTCGTAAGTGGTTCTGTCTTTCCCAAAAACTCCGGCGGTCCGAGCTCCATGAACTGCTTAGCGGTAACAAGCCGCGCGTTGCTATCATTTACACCCGTATTTTGTGCACAAATCTCCCTCGTCTGATTTTTCATGAATTGCAAAAAACTTCTAAACATCCCATCATTCATCATTTGTTCAGTAGTGTTGTTTACTGGAGGAATATTGCCTTTCTGTTGCACGTTCCCCTGGGTGGTGATTAAAGGTGTCTCCACTGTCTCATTCACTCCATCATTAATATTTCCCGCTACCATTCTTAAATACTTCCATGAAACAAGGGTTAATTAAACAAATTAACATATTATCCCTATACCCTGACCGACCAAATAAATACCAAATAAACTTAGTCAGGTCATACTAGCGAAGGAATTCCCCATCTCTCCTCTCCTAGTTCTTGTCTCACATCTCAGCTAGGGATCATATCCCTAAGCTTTGATACCAACTGTGACGACCCAAAAATAGGTATACAACACCCATTCCGAGTCGCCAAATATATGGTACAAAAACAAATACAACTTCAGTAATACAATTATCGTGCAAAATACAACAACACATATACTGTGAGTTTAAATACAACTATTGTCTAATAGACAGTATAAAAACTCAAAAGGGGTTCTCATTACAATTATTGATACACTATTTCACAGAATAGTGAGGACTACTAATGCAACCATCTGGATCGTCAATCCATTCCCCGACTACTCCCAGCTATATTCTCATTTCCTGAAGAGAACAGTGAAAGAAAGGGTGAGCTCAACTAGCCAGTAAGAAAATATTATGACTAAGATAATATACAATAAATTATCATTAGTCTTCAATAGGGAAAAATCTAATAAAATATAATAGACAACAAGTTTTAGATCAACAACTGCAGCGGAATAAGCAATCCATTAGAAGAGTCAAATAGAGAAAGAATTCTACTATCTTCTAAGACTTAAAAGTTCATCATCAATATTTTATCCCTGTAACATCAATCAATATACATCTTGAATCAAATATTCATCTTTGCACTACAGGCCAAAGATATTCATTTGTATCACCAGTTGGTCATGTTCATCTCAACACCTGTTCATCTTTGCACTACGGGCCAAAGATATTCATTAGGTAATCATTCACCTTTGCACTACATGCCAAAGATATTCATCAGTTAATCATTCATCTTTGCACTACAGGCCAAAGATATTCAGTAATATCATCATTTAGGACTGAGGATGATGAAAAATGTTTTAAAGAAAACGAATCCAGTGAAGCAAAAGAACAAATATTAGGGATTTGTATTACAGTTTTATCCAAGTTCAATAATACTCCATAATAACCAATTTTGAAGCAGAATTCAAAAATAAAGATCAAAATATGGATACAATCAAAGATAGTAACCATAATAGACATCTTTGACAATTTTTTTTTTATTTTTCGGTGAATAGTGTCGTATTCGTGAATAGTGCCGTATACGTGAGTAGTAACCCCGACACAAAAGATAGAAATTCCACAAGAAAAATCATCATGTTTCGTGAATAATAACTCGTGAATAGTAACTCATGAATAGTAACTCATGAATAGTAACCCCGACATAAAAAGTTCCAACCAATATTTCGGCATAATGATATTGAAGAAATAATATCACTTACGAAGAAAATAACATCCCTTACCTCAAAAAGATAATACTTCTGGATTGAATACTGGATATAGTGCTGAAGGAACTTGCACCGTATAGCAACACTCAAAGTATCAAAATACTCACAAGAATACGCTCTATAATATAGAGAGAGAAAGAGAGAAAACTTATGAATTCTGGTGTGATTTTCAATTCTAACTAAGCACCCTATTTATAGGAAAATGCTTAGAACGCCATAGAAGACTAACCTGCTACCTGATGGCTTTACCTGTTACTATTGCCACCCACCACATTTGAAATTCAATTGAGCACATTTCTCACCAACCAATTCTAGAATTTTCCAAAATGTTTTATCATTTAAACAATAATCAGAAACTTTAATAATTCATAGAAAATAGCCCGTTTATCAGAAAAATACGAATTTTATGTCCATTCCACACAAAATCGAATTCTCTACAACTTTGTAGCTTTGAGTTTTTCCAAATTCCAAACAGAAAAATACCCGAAATCCACAAATGGATGATTTTTAAATACTTCTAATCAGACAAAATACTGATAAAACATCTCAACATTAATTCATTCATTAATAACCACATAAATAAATCCATCATTTATATCCACATAAAATAAATATTTCCTTATCATATGAATCAATAATTAATTATTCACAAATAATATTACAGAATCGTATTTATGACAACCAGGCTGTTCCCAGGAAAGAGGGGGCTTTCCGATAAGGATTTCTCCTTACTAGCGCGCAATTAGGTGACAAAACCTCTCCTTGATAGAACTTTCTAGACATTGCCAATAATGCTATCTAATAATATTATTCAAATAATATGAATTATTGATCTGATAATGGAGATACTGTGCAGTGACAATTATTGAACAACAATAATATAAAATATCAACGCAGCAATTATTGAATCAATAAAATAAAATATTGAACAGTAACTATTGTGATAATTATTGAGTAGTGCCTTCTTACATAAGGATCAATAATTCAATAATACTGTGTAATACTGTGTGCTACTGTGCAACCACGCGTATTACTGTATTTTAACCACCGGGTATTCCAACAGTGTTAAACGGTAACTACGCCGTTATTTATAAAAACTCAAACTTGTCGTTTTCTTCATCTGACAGTTATTCTGTTATGGAGCCCACAAATGACTGCGCTATCGTACGAATATTCCCCGACAACAATAATATTCCACGACCAAACGAATATTCCCCGACAACAATGATTATTTTATAACCATTTGCTTATTTTGCAAAATTTGCACATTTCACCCATAACCAAAGTATTATATCAAATTAACACTTTATTATTCACAATAATAAATAGAGGAAATTCGATTTTTTATTTATAATAAGTTGGGGTCTTACACGATATATTATTCTAATTGACAGATTGATCTTATTAATGATAGGTCGCTATATAAAAGATAAAATTAAGTTGTGTAAGCAACAGATCAGACAAGTATTCTACCTTTGCATTTACTTTATGCAATGGACATGTGTAAGCTAGTATCTGAACTATTCTTTTTCATTGTTCAAGTATCATTATTCTTTGTATATACTTATGCAATGTGTAAAGTCCCCAAACCCGGATACTTGAAACCCGAACTCGGTACTTCACGATACCATTTCTATGAGCGGAAATATTACTAATAATAATAACAATAATATAAATTTTAAACTTAACTTACATTTATCAGAGTCTAATCCCAAGTACGCAACCTTTACTACATTCATTATATGATATATAATACATATCATTAACTTAGTACAGTCTAACTATTACAAAAGATACAAATACACAAATCCTATTTGCTTTCCTTTTCACTTGTTTTGGCATGAGCTTTCCAGTCCTTCACATTTAGCTGAAAACATTTAAATAAAGCAAGGGTGAGCATTTGAGTGCCCAACAAGTATTACATATATATATATATATATATATATATATATATATAAGCTGAAAGAATTTAAATATTTTCTTTATAATATTCTTCTACAATCAGTCAATAGTTGTGAAGTAATCTGTACCAATAATAATAACATAACAACACTCGTTCAAATTTTTGAAATTATGTATTGACTATACATGGGATTTCTGTGACATACTATGAACATTGTTTTTCATTTTTGAAAAGGTTAAACAAAAATTCATCTGTAAACCGGCATTGCTTACGGGCCTGCGGGTGTACAGTCCATGGGCCCTGTATTGATCAATACTACATTGGTAGAACGATATTATCGTTCATCCTTTGTCCGCCGTAGCGCATTAAAATTTTCCCATTATCGGGATGTTCATACATGTCGGGTTTTTATAACAAAGGTCTTATATAATTTAACATATATGTATATCAAAGGTATATCAACATGTGATTAAATACAATGATTATCCAAGTAGGGACACTTGTATAATCATTTATAGAAATTAACGAACAGAATATATAACTGAATTATCATATACTAACATGTTGATAATCAATTAGTGTATATACTATAGATTTAACAATCTGTACAGTAATAATATAATTTTGAAACATTCTTACACTTGTCCAATGCATAAAGAAAATACAAAGGTAGGATACTTACCTGATGCGCTGCTTACAATTACGCAACTTAGATTTATCTTTTCTATCACGACCTATCATTAATCAAATCATTTATTCAATTAGAACAATATACCTTAACACATAGTACTGCATTTCGTAGTCAGCACATAACCTAATCATGTTATCACACATGTTTCACAATCATGGCATCACAAACAAACATCAACTCATTCCTAATCACATTGACACACCACTTTATCCACCATTGAATCACAAATAAAATAATTAACTAACTAAATTTCTAAGTCCAGATCAATTTTTGAAACATGTCGGTCTACCGACATCTTTATCGGGTAATTATCGAGTCTAAGACTCTAAACAGTTGTTCACTATCCATTTAGACTAATTAAATAACAGTCATATCATTTTTCATGACCTTATAACAATAATAAAATAATTATTACCATTTACCATAATTTTTGAATTATCAGAATCATTATTAAATTATTTAAATACTAATCAATTTTATTATCATCAATATTTAATCAATATTAAACTATTAATCAAACCATTGCCAAAATATTAAAGTTATGTATAATAACTCAAAATATTTTTAAAACATTTACATTATCCTTAAATGATTTTTAAAATAATTAAAATCATTTTTAAATAATTACCATTAATATTAAAGTATTAATGCATTATTTATCTAAATATTAAAAGTCATAAATTATAACTTAAAATATTTTTAATTCATTTTTATCCCTTTTAAATGATTTTTAAATAAATAAAACCATTTTTAAACTATTTATTTAATATAATTATTAAATAAATTTAATATCATTAATCATTAAGTAAATATCATTAATATTAAATTATTAATGAAAATATCCCTTAAATATTAAAAGTTATATTTTATAACTTAAAATATCTTTAAACACTTTATTTTCATTTAAAATGATTTTTAAAATAATAAAATCATTTTAAAACTAATTTATTTAATATAATTATTAAATAACTTTAACATCATTAATAATAATTAATTAATGAAATTTAACTTTAAATATTAAAAGTTATATTTTATAACTTAAAATATTTTTAAATACCTTATTCTTAGTTAAAATGATTTTTAATTTAATAAAATCATTTTTAATTCATTTATTTAATTTATTTAATAAATAACTTAATTATCATTAATATTAATTTATTAATGAAAATTATCACATAATATTAAAAGTTATCAAAAATAACTTAAATTATTTTCTTATACCATAATATAATTTTTAAATGATTTTTAAATATTAAAATCATTTTTAAATAATTTATTTAATATAATAATTAAATAAATTAAATACTTTTAATATTCCAAAAATATTAAATATATATGAATTATATTTAAAATAATTAAAAACTAATTTTCAGAATTTAAAATAATTTTTAATAATTTATTTTGTATTTTTAATAATTAAAAACTATTTTTTTCTATTTTTAAATCATTTTCAGAAAATAAATATAATAAACCGTCGCAATAGGCCTTTAGCGAAAAAAAGCGTCGCTGTTGGTGTTCTTGAGCTCAAGAACACTGACAGCTTCGTGATCAACATGCCATGTTTGACCATGTATAACTTTCTTTACAAATTGTTTCTGGGAGATCTAACACATACATCTTGTAGAGCTCATGTAATACTACAATTAACAACAAACAACATGGCTAAACAACATCATATCTAAGATTTATTAGCCATCAAAATGGCTTGTCAGAGCTGTTCTTCACGAAGAACAGTTCGAGGTGCCTACTTTGGACCTCTATAACTTGATGATCGTGTAACGTTTATGTAATCTATCAACTCCAGTGTGTAGACAACATGTAGTACTACAACTATATCACTTAAAATCATCATAACAACAATAAATAAAACATCTAAAGTATGGTCAAACGGTGTCAGAAAAATCAACACTTAGAAAATTCTGGGCTACCCAGAAATTGTCCGATCAATGCCGGTCAACCCACTTTGACCTTAAATAACGTTTGATCCACAATAGATATGGACTTGATTCTTTTTGTACCTTATAGATAACATTACAGACTACATATAAAAACTTTTAAACAACACAAATCATGATCTAGGCAAGAGTTATAAGCCCTGACATTTGATGAAAAATCACAGATTCGTTTTTTTCCAACTTGCTTTAAACTTCAAATTCGTGCACTTTGATGTTATGGGTCTTTGATTTATCAACCCAGATCATCAATTGATACCTTATTACACATATTTAACAAATCAATCACAACATTTAACAACAAATCAAAGGATTTCTAGAATTAGGGTTTATACCTCTTTTATGCTCAATTCTTGATTTTGTGTTTCTGATCTGTTTTTGGTAAACGTGGGGCTTTGATTTAGGACTGATATACTATATATTTTCGTAGCTTTTAGAGAGAGAGAGAGTCTAGGATGGGTGTTGTGAAAAAAATGGGCAAGAAAATGAGTCTTTTCTCTCTCATAATCTATATATAATACTTAGATGCATTGTATGTTGCTATGATCTGATGATTGAGATTGATTGCTGGAAGTTTGTAGCACATGGGGTTGGTAGGAGTTGGTTAACAACTACACCAATTGTCAAAACCTACACAATAGCTTCTTTAATGCTAAAAAAATGAAAACTTAGGCTTGTAATATTAATGGTACATTGATCAATTAGCAAACCCTTAGGGTTTGACCCTTAGGGTTTAACCCTAAGGTTAAGCACATAACATTCAAGCATTTTAAATTAGGTTTTGTAAAAAAAAATAAAATTACAATTTTAGTTTCAAAAAAATTATAATTAGGGTTTATAAAATAATTTAGGTCTTTAATTACTTAACACTTTTCTAACTAGGTTTAAGCAATTCTAATTAGCATTTCATTTCTCAAATTAGTGATTAGGGTTTACCATAAGCAATTTAGGGTTTGTAGTACCAAAAATTAGGGTTTCTAGAAATATAATTAGGGTTTCTAGAAATTAAATTAGGATTTTAAAATAATTAGGTTTATTAAATAAAAGGTCTTAATTTACTTATCACCTTGCTAACTAGGGTTCAAGAAACACTAATTAACATTACATTGTCCAAAATAGTGCTTAGGATTTACATTTACAAATTAGGGTTACTAATTTAGAAATTAGGATTTATAATTTCTATATCACCAGTCGTTAATCATATTATTGTGATTACAAATTCTCAAAGTCGTGAATGACTTTCGCTTTAGAGTTTCAATTCAATTAGGGTTCCAAAATTATAAGTAGGGATTATAATATAGAATAATAATAATAATAATAATAATAATAATAATAATAATAAGGGTTTTGAATAATTACGATTTTCCCTAATTAGGGTTGGTGGGCAAGGAAATCGTACCTTGCTAGGGTTAGGGTTTTGTGTTGCCTGAGGAGGCGAGAAATCCACGAAGAGTACGGAATTGATTGGTTGATTGAAGAGGGGAGAACGACAAGTGGACGATTACTCCAATGACGCGTGGCAGAACCCCTAGAATCCAAGAACCGTGTTAGGGTAACAGGGATTCCAAGAGCCTTCTTGAATCCTTCGAATTTAGAGAATGTTCAAACCCTTTCTAGTGCTTTTAGGTGGAATCTCCGAGCCTTTAAGTCACCAAAAAGGGTCCTTCGATCTTCCATGGGTCTGAGTCTTGAGTCTGAAGAGAAGTCCCCTTTCCAAATGGAATGGAAGGGGTATTTATAGGGTTTTCTGGAAAGTAGTCATGTGCAAGGAACATGCCTTCAGGAAAATTCCAGAAATACCCTTTAGTCCTTAGAGTAATGCCCATATTGCCCTGTCCTTCTAGCCACCAATCCAATCCCTCAATCAATTCCCAAAACGAGCTGCCTCCACGAGCATTCTACCTCGGGACCCGTGGAGGCTTCTCTCGGGTCTCGCCTATTTGCACATTTAATGAGGTCGCGGAACCCTAATTGTGCATTTAATTCAATTAGGTCATGTGAACCCTAATTTGTACTTGGGCCCACATTTGCCCCCTGCGCGAGAGTCACGTTTTTGGAGTGACGATCGTGTAAAATACTTTAACTCTGTGCATCCTGCTTTAAATTTTTTAAAAATTCGCGGAGCTCGATCTTGCAAGTCCTGAAAACAGAAAATCCTTAGAGAGGGGACCCCTAGGGGAGCTCTCCCAAGATACCTTAAAAATCTTTCCCAAATCCTGCTCAATATTTGTTTCCTTAATTTTTTTCTGAAAACTAAGATAAGATAAATCACATTAAATTTGGAAGTCATATGTTACCAAATCTAATAAATATTTTCTCATTTTATTTTAAAAATAAGATCAAATCTTCCCAATATATATATATATATATATTAGATATAATATTAATTATATATTATATATAATTAATATTATATCTTATTTTATTTTGAAAACAAGATCCAATTATTTCTAATATTTTGGAAACTAGATCAAATCATTCCCATTAATTTAGAAATAGAATATTTGTTTCCTTAATATATATATATATATATATATATATATATATATATATATATATATATATATTACTAAGTAAACAAAATTTTATTTATTTTGAAAAATAAAATAAAATCTTTCTTTATCAAATCAAATATCAATTTTTTTTTATTTCCAAAATCAAATCTTGATTTTATTTTGAAAATTAAAACTTTATTTATTTTTTGAAATCAAATCAAATCTTTCTTAATTTGAAAAGAGATTTTTTTTAAATCAAATTAAAACCATAAAATCATATGAAATAAAATAAAATCATATGATTATGCATGAATTTTATTTTGGAAATTAAAACTTTATTTATTATTTTTTGAAATCAAATCAAATCTTTCTTAATTTGAAAAGAGATTTTTTTTAAATCAAATCAAAACCATAAAATCATATGAAATAAAATAAAATCATATGATTATGCATGAATCACGCTAGCCACAGATTTTATTTTGGAAATAAAAATTTTATTTATTTATTTTTGAAATAAAATCAAATCTTTCTTAATTTGAAAAGAGATTTTTTTAAATCAAATCAAAACCATAAAATCATATGAAATAAAATAAAATCATATGATTATTCATCATGATAGCCACAGTTAAAATTTGATATATATATATATATTCCTCCCCAACCCAATTAAAAAATAATTGTCTGTAGATCTTGGAAAAGTTAGTCCTCCATTTTTGCATGAGTTTCATCCTGCAATCTCGCATAGGCCATAGCCAAGTCAAAAATACTTCCATTTCTGGTGGAACCTTTGTAAAACAATATAATTATTGCTGCTTTCAATTCATCATAAATAGGTAGATATTCTCCACTGTGCATGCGCTTGAAATTAACATTGAGTTGAACTGAAATTCGCTTTCCTTAAGGAGAGACTTGTCATGCCATGTGTCGAACCCTATGCATTATTATTATTATTATTATTATTTTTGAAAATAAAATAAAATCTTATTTTATTTTTTCAAAAAAAAATAAAAATAAATAAATAAATAAATAAAACATTTACTTATCTTATTTTTGAGAGGAAAGGATTTGATATCCAAGACCACGTCTTGCATCCCAAATTGCAGTAGGAAATGCTAAAGGTCAGATCTTGTACCAAAATGCTAGCCTAATCCTTGAGTAAATGTTACAGGTCCTTGTACCATTTTGGGAGGTGAGGAAGTAAATGTTAGCCACATCTCGTACCAAAATGCTACAAGTCTAAAAGACCTGTCCCTCATTAGCCAATAGCAAGACTTGTCCTTCATTATCCAATACAATGCTACAAGTGCTATAGCTCATGGACTTTTCCAACAGCAACTCAGCAAGACATGTCTCATACACGCTATCCCAAATCTTTTTTTTAAATAAAATAAATAATAAAATACTTTACTTATCTCATTTTTAATAGGTAAGGAATCGCAATTCATAATCCACGGCCGCCTGTCTTACTTCTAAATTGTAGTAGAGAGCTTTGTTACCACTTCACTTGGGCAATACTTTTTATTTGTTGTAAGAAGGAACCTTTTGAAGCTATGCAACAATACATGTTATTCTATTGCATTTATAGCCTCTAGGTGGAAATCATGAACTTTGAATTCGAAGAGGAATGCATCTAGCAGCTTGAGTTATATAGGTATCAAATTCCCCTCTTTTCATGAACTTTGACTTAATGGCCAAAGACATGTCAGTTATTTAAAATCAAAGAAGTTCTCACTTTCTTCACAGGTAACAAGGCTTGCTTCCTAGATAATGATGCAACATCAATCACTGGAATAAATAAATTATCACAGCCTTCATTGGAGTCTTCATTGGCCAATTCTTCATAATTATTTCATCTCTCTCTCTCTCTATATATATATACATATATATATATATATATATATATTCAGGTAATTGTAGCCTTTCTTCTATTTTCCGAGCCCCATCACCTTGATCATATCTTGGTTTTTCCCTCGGAATTCATTAGAAAAAGGTTATATCTTCGCGGCGAAAGAGCATTCATCTCAAGCAATTGATTGGTAGAGCAACAGGACCTCAAAGGTACAAAGGGTGAAAGGTGTTCCCTAGGGGGGGCGAACCCCTTTTTTTTTTAAAAAAAGGAGGAGGAACACCCCCTACATGAAGAAGGAGGAAGAACATCCCCTACTCGACCCTAGGTGGAGGAACACCCCCTACTTGACCCTAGGGGGGGCCGAACCCTACTAGTTTTTTTTAAAGAAGGAGGAGGAACACCCCCTACTTGACCCTAAGAGGAAGAACACCCCCTATTTGACCCTAGGAGGGGAGACCTATAGGGAGTGAGCCCTATGAACATACTTTCTTTTGGAAATTCTCTCATTTTCAAAATTAATGAGTCATCGCGAAGGCACCGAGTGAACATACTTCAAGTTGGAGTGAACAAGAGATGAAGGGGATCTTTCCTCTAGGTACCCGAACCGTGAGTAGCTTCATTCTGGATCATTGATCAACGAGCTAGGAGAATTAAAAGGTAAGAGGGGAGAGCCTCCATAGGTGTTCGAACCCTAGGGGCCAAACCCTAGAAGACTGCCTCTTTCTTCACTCTCTTTTTCCTTCTTCCTTTCACTTGAATCTCGGTCGTGTCCTAGCTTGGTTCCCTTATATACTTGATCAGATACATCTTCATAGGGCCCTTCTCCAGATTTTCTTGCAAGATTGTCTTCTGAGACTTATTCTCGAAATGCACAGTCTCTCTCTATTATCTGTGAGCAGAGGACTTAGAGGTGTTTAGTTGTAAAGTTAATGACTTCTCGATCCTTCTTGGGCCTTGACATGTCTCCCTTCCATGTTAAGCTGAATTTCTTTACTTTCAGTTATCATGTTATTGCACTTTGCTCGGAGGTCACTTCACGTTCTCATGAGAATGACTTTCTTTTATGTAAGGGCCTCAAGAGCTTCAGGAAGTCATGGATAGATTGAAGACTAAGCTTCGGGAAATTGATTCATCTGCCCAAGACCTTGAGCTAGGAAGTGTTAGCCTGAAGTTCGAAAGGCTCGAGATACTACCATTGTCGACTTGGAGGCCTTAGCTATGCTCCCAGTTTAGTTTGATGTAACATGACCTTTGGATTATGACTTCACGTAGCTTTTATTTCTTCCATCACTTTTGAAGATAAAGTGTATTATCGAGGATTTCAGGGTCAAGTATCTTAATCACTTTTGAAGTTGAAAGTATAACTTTTTTTCGGGTTGAGGGCTGATTAATCAGGTGCATCATCACTTTTGAAGTTGAAAGTATAACTTTTTCGGGTCGAGGGCTGATTAATCAGGTGCCTCATTACTTTTAAAGTTGAAAGTATAACTTTTTTGGGTCGAGGGCTGATTAATCAGGTGCCTCATTACTTTTAAAGTTGAAAGTATAACTTTTCCTCATTACTTTTAAAGTTGAAAGTATAACTTTTTTGGTCGAGGGCAGATTAATCAGGTGCCTCTTTACTTTTGAAGTTGAAAGTATAACTTTTTCGGGTCGAGGGCTGATTAATCAGGTGCCTCTTTACTTTTGAAGTTGAAAGTATAACTTTTTCGGGTCGAGGGCTGATTAATCAGGTGCCTCTTTACTTTTGAAGTTGAAAGTATAACATTATAAGAAATTTGTTCTGATCAAAATTTGATGTATTTATTTAATGATCAATATATAATGCATTTATTTGATAATAAAAGCACAAATGAATATACATTTTTTTTCATTTTCTAGTGTCCTAGGGCAGTAGCTTATTATGCTTCTTATTATAGTTTGATTTCACTTGCAGCTACTTTTTCATGGTAAATTCTCCTCAGATTGCGACAATTCATGGTGGAGTGTCCTGGGTATTGATGATACACGCAAAAGTCTGTTCTCTTCTTCATCTCCTCGGTTACAACAAATCTGGGTTTTGGAGGCTTCACCATTCCATTTTCTACCCATTGCTCATACAAATCTTTAAATGTCTCCTCACCACAAGTGATAGCTTCCGGCTCTGGCCAATTTATATTCTTTTCGATTCTTTCCCTCTTGCCCCCCTGTGGGTTTGACTGAGAGTCTGTCAAAGCCATAATAGCTATCCTCTTGCCCTTCCAGGTAGTAGTCAGATGGTTCACAGATACGGCCATAATTCCTCCTAGGTCCTGTGCAAAGATGGAAAGCGTCGCAAAGGAATCACAAGACTTAGTGATCAAGTGGGGCTTGAAGGCGTCGAGGGCGCTGTTGTTGCAAATACTCACTAAATTCTTCTCTTCGATTGGCTCCACACATTTCCGCGCCTGAGCCCGAAATCTGTCAACATAATCAGATAACTCCTCATTCGAATTTTGCTGAATTCTCATAAGCTCTATAATTGAGACTTCCTTCTGAACATAAAAGAATTTTTTGAAAAACTGGTGTTTCATATCATCCCAGTCTCGAATTGATCCCTTCTCCAAATTGTAGTACCAACTAAAGGCACTATCCGTCAAAGTCTTGTTGAATTCCCGCATCAACAAGTTGTGGTTGTTCACTTCGTCATATCCGAGCCACAGAGACATTGACTCTACAAACCTGGCAATTTGTTCCTTAGCATTTCCTTTCTCCCCGTTGTATTTTGGAAATTGCGGGGGGTGCTCAATATACCCTGTTGGGTAAGGTTGCCTCCGAATGTGTGCAGGGTAAGGAGGAGTGAAGTCCAACTCCGAGGGTCGAGATGTCTGTCTACGAAGTTAATTGATCACGTCAATCATATCATCCTTCGTCACATACGGGCTTGTAGCGTGAACTCTCTGGGGTGTTGTGATATACTGCTGCATCGGCGGTGTGTATGGTAGAGAAATTAGTTGATGAACACTTGCATCATGAACAGCTGACAATGGTGGAAGTTGTTGGCTCATTCGTTGGACATTGCTTGGAATGATTGGCATTTGCACCTGTGAAAATGATGGAATAGTAGCTAAGATGATGTTTGCCTGAGGTTGGCTTGCTTCCATCCTAGATTGTGGCACGTCACCACTGTTCTGGGCTTCCAAGTTGATTATTGGAACCGATTGACTTTCCGTTAATGGAGGTACAATCTGGTTCTCTTTGTTGTTGCTACCATTATTGTTGTCTTCCACACCTGCTTGTTCCCCATGCGAACTTCCTGGGAACATGGACTTGAAAGTGGGAATTTGCATCAACTGCTGGCGGAAATTCCCCATTTCCTCTTGCTTCCTCTGCATTTCCAGCATCATGGCCATCATCATTCCTTGCCCTTCTCGTGCTTCCTTCAATGCCTTGAGCATTTCCAGTTGCACAACATTCGTCGGGTCTCCACCTGTATCCTCGCCTTGCCTTCCTGCGCTTGTGTGTTGTTGATTGGCCATATACGGTGATGTTGAACTTCCTTCTGAAGCGTCTTCAATAAGTGGTTGGTCAAAATTCAGGTTTGCGCTTTGGAAAGCTTGAGTGGCTTGCCTTGGAACTGGATCCGGTGAGGTAATGCTGTTTGTTGGTGAAGCAGCTCTTCCTGTAGTTCTCCCACTTCTAGTTGTGGGCATACCCTTCACGAATTCTACACCTCCCCAGCGGAGTCGCCAAATAAATGTGGGCAAGGAAATCGTACCTTGCTAGGGTTAGAGTTTTGTGTTGCCTGAGGAGGCGAGAAATCCACGAAGAGTACGGAATTGATTGGTTGATTGAAGAGGGGATAATGACAAGTGGGCGATTACTCCAACGACGCGTGGCAGAACCCCTAGAATCCAAGAACCGTGTTAGGGTAACAGGGATTCCAAGAGCCTTCTTGAATCCTTCGAATTTAGAGAATGTTCAAACCCTTTCTAGTGCTTTTAGGTGGAATCTCCGAGCCTTTAAGTCACCAAAAAGGGTCCTTCGATCTTCCATGGGTCTGAGTCTTGAGTCTGAAGAGAAGTACCCTTTCCGAATGGAATGGAAGGGGTATTTATAGGGTTTTCTGGAAAGTAGTCATGTACAAGGCACATGCCTTCAGGAAAATTCCAGAAATACCCTTTAGTCCTTAGAGTAATGCACATATTGCCCTGTCCTTCTAGACACCAATCCAATCCCTCAATTAATTCCCAAAACGAGCTGCCTCCACGAGCCTTCTGCCTCGGGACCCGTGGAGGTTTCTCTCGGGTCTCGCCTATTTGCACATTTAATGAGGTCGCGGAACCCTAATTGTGCATTTAATTCAATTAGGTCATGTGAACCCTAATTTGTACTTGGGCCCACAGGGTTAATACATAAACACCGATCATAAATCACATTAACATGATTACATAACAGTCTTAAGCCGACATTCAGTTTTAACTTAGGGTTTAACAGCTTAAACTAGGGTTTTGGCATTTTACACCATAATTGACCAACCATTGTCAGTCCACAAACATACAGTGCATATTTATAGCACTGAAAAATCAAAATATTATAATATTATTATCATTTCTTAATTCAGACCCATAATTAGGGTTTGATAGTAATATATTAAAACTGTTCCACACATTAACATTACATACATAACCACACATATATATAACACTGATAAGTAATAATATATTATTATTATTTTCATTCCTTGATCAAAACCCAGAATTAGGGTTTGGATTCCATATCTGATTTATCTGCCATATATAACCTTATAATTAAGTAGAAATATTTTACTTAATAACTTGAACAAAATTCATATAATAGAATAAGTATTATAAAAATTCTAATAATCATATCATATATTATTTAGTTAATATTAATTATTATATTTTCATGGAAAATAAACATTAAAAACATTTTTATTGTAAAATTATTTATTATAGGAATATAATTTATAATGAGCAATAATTCTAAAATAAAATTATTCATAACCATTCATGTAATAAATATATTTTATATTCATCACATAACTACATACATAATACCTTTCACGCATTCTTACCTTTAAAATAAATAATTATTGTAAAATCATTTCCTATATTATTTAAATAATATAAGATTATATTTTCCTTGAAAAATAATTAATAAAACGTTTCTAATAAGGAATTAATTAGTATAAAAATATAATTGATAATAATCAATTATTCTAAAATAAATTTATTTGCAATACTTGATGTAATAAATAAATTTTATTTATCACACATATAATTATAATTCCACATTACCTTGACACATATCATTCATATTTATTTTAATAAATAAAAAAAAAAATTTATACGCAAAATTTATGATTCATTTATATAGAAAATATCGGGTTGTCACATTCACCCTCCCTTATAAAGATTCTGTCCCTGGAATCACCATTTTAAAACCTATACATACCAGGGTACATAACATACACAATCATTCTAAGTAGATCTCGATCATGGTTGATCGATCCGATCTTTAACTATTCAGCAAAAAGCTTATCTATCCTTTTAAACAGAAATTTGATTTCTAAGAGAACTCAAATTCCTCCTTCAAAATAATTTATAAAAATAATTTACTATATAAAAAAAATATAATAAGAAAATAAAAATTGGTTAGATTAATACCTAGAGTTGCATCCCCGGCTGCCACGATATCTTGAACAGTAACACTGAAGACGCTTGCGGTTGATTTCATTGGTTTGTTTGTTGAAGTTGATCCCGTTGTCGCCAATGTCCTGCTGCCTTGTTCCGTATTCGCATTCCTTGTTTCCATTTCCTTTCTTGGACAGTCTTTCACCTTATGCTTCATTGATTCGCACACAACACATTCACTATACATTCTTTGATTGGAACATTTTGGAAAAATATATATCCCTTCTGTCCTTACTTTCCACACACAAACTTTTCTTTTAATCACATTCCTGTCTTATTTCCGGTATTATCAAGATTATTTTCTTTTATCATATAGGTGACAAAAGTTGTCTTTTGCCCCCATCGTTATCCTAGCTATCACATATATTTTAACAGGGTCGGTTGATCTTCTAAATCCTGGCGGTCCGGTTGTCTTGAAGTCTTTGAAGTTTGTCGATCGATTGCTTAGTTGATTTCTCGCGACTGGTATTCTGTTCTGCATAACTTGATCGTCCGCATTCGCAAAATTTTGTGTCGGGTCTGGTTGTCCTCCAGCTTTGTTCACAGGTCCTTCTATCCTTTGGTTTCGTTTTCATTTTGACGGCATTTTTTTATAAATTATTCTTATATTCTAAGCCTTATCGTAAACGTTTAACATATAACGCAAAATTTTCTATTCACATAATCATGTACTCAAAATATTAGATTTTAAAAACTCGGTCCACTGTAATATCCAGTGACCAGATTAATATTTACTATATTTATACCAATTTATCCCATTAATCCAACATAGACTCATATTCATAACACTTGACATACCTTAGTACACACTACTTTAAACATTCGTTATCCCTTTGTGGCTCGAAAGTCGGGAATCGCTGCCATAACTTATACAAAATATTACATTACACCAACATGCCTATCATATATACCACCTAAAATCATATATATCCAACTAATACTCATACTACTTATTCCTTACACCTTCCCTAACGATTAATTACTTAATAACCTATCCATTTCCATTATCCACAATATCCATTTACACACAACTACACCTAATTTGGCACAACTTTCAACACCTTATGAGTTTAAGAACTCATCACAAACATACGAGTTTAAGAACTCGACATTGACCACTTATAATCCTTTAGCTATACTTTACCTATCAGTTATACTTAACGTTTCTTGATCCCGTACTATACTTTCCAAAATAACCACCTCTTTGAGGTAGCTTTCAATGTGAGCCTCTATTACATCTATTAGCTTTGATATTGGCTCAGTCATGGAGGTTGACTTATTTTTTACGACTTAAGGGTATCCTAATTCTGTTCCTTTCTAACACCTACACACAAAAATTATCTTGACTAGCAATTAATAAATACACATAACACATAAAGGTTTTATAAGTTATCTTTTATTTTGTTTGACGATGAATTTATTCAATTCATCTATCTTTAAACTCTATATGAGTTATTTTTATTTTCAAAGTTTCCCTCTATTCTAAGGTTATAGCCTAAGGTCTAACCCACCTAAGGTTTCTAACCCTATAGCTCTGATACCAACCTGTAAAGTCCCCGAACCCGGATACTTGAAACCCGAACTCGGTACTTCACGATACCATTTCTATGAGCGGAAATATTACTAATAATAATAACAATAATATAAATTTTAAACTTAACTTACATTTATCAGAGTCTAATCCCAAGTACGCAACCTTTACTACATTCATTACATGATATATAATACATATCATTAACTTAGTACAATCTAACTATTACAAAAGATACAAATACACAAATCCTATTTGCTTTCCTTTTCACTTGTTTTGGCATGAGCTTTCCAGTCCTTCACACTTAGCTGAAAACATTTAAATAAAGCAAGGGTGAGCATTTGAGTGCCCAGCAAGTATTACATATATATATATATATATATATATATATATATATATAAGCTGAAAGAATTTAAATGTTTTCTTTATAATATTCTTCTACAACCAGTCAATAGTTGTGAAGTAATCTGTACCAATAATAATAACATAACAACCCTCGTTCAAATTTTTGAAATTATGTATTGACTATACATGGGGTTTCTGTGACATACTATGAACATTATTTTTCATTTTCGAAAAGGTTAAACAAAAATTCATCTGTAAACCGGCATTGCTTACGGGCCTGCGGGTGTACAGTCCATGGGCCCTGTATTGATCAATACTACATTGGTAGAACGATATTATCGTTCATCCTTTGTCCGCCGTAGCGCATAAAAATTTTCCCATTATCGGGATGTTCATACCTGTCGGGTTTTTATAACAAAGGTCTTATATAATTCAACATATATGTATATCAAAGGTATATCAACATGTGATTAAATACAATGATTATCCAAGTGGGGACACTTATATAATCATTTATAGAAATTAACGAACAGAATATATAACTGAATTATCATATACTAACATGTTGATAATCAATGGGTGTATATACTATAGATTTAACAATCTGTACAGTAATAATATAATTTTGAAACATTCTTACACTTGTCCAATGCATAAAGAAAATGCAAAGGTAGGATACTTGCCTGATGCGCTGCTTACAATTACGCAACTTAGATTTATCTTTTCTATCACGACCTATCATTAATCAAATCATTTATTCAATTAGAACAATATACCTTAACACATAGTACTGCATTTCGCAGTCAGCACATAACCTAATCACCTTATCACACATGTTTCACAATCATGGCATCACAAACAAACATCAACTCATTCCT
The DNA here is from genome assembly GCA_020205505.1 of Panax japonicus. NCBI lineage: Eukaryota > Viridiplantae > Streptophyta > Magnoliopsida > Apiales > Araliaceae > Panax > Panax japonicus. The sequence continues at coordinate 44,727,009 of CM035101.1, read as the reverse complement.
AATCACATTGACACACCACTTTATCCACCACTGAATCACAAATAAAATAATTAACTAACTAAATTTCTAAGTCCAGATCAATTTTTGAAACATGTCGGTCTACCGACATCTTTATCGGGTAATTATCGAGTCTAAGACTCTAAACAGTTATTCACTATCCATTTAGACTAATTAAATAACAGTCATATCATTTTTCATGACCTTATAATAATAAAATAATTATTACCATTTACCATAATTTTTGAAATATCAGAATCATTATTAAATGATTTAAATACTAATCAATTTTATTATCATCAATATTTAATCAATATTAAACTATTAATCAAACCATTTCCAAAATATTAAAGTTATGTATAATAATTCAAATTTTTTTAAAACATTTACATTATCCTTAAATAATTTTTAAAATAATTAAAATCATTTTTAAATAATTACCATTAATATTAAAGTATTAATGCACTATTTATCTAAATATTAAAAGTCATAAATTATAACTTAAAATATTTTTAATTCATTTTTATCCCTTTTAAATGATTTTTAAATAAATAAAACCATTTTTAAACTATTTATTTAATATAATTATTAAATAAATTTAATATCATTAATCATTAAGTAAATATCATTAATATTAAATTATTAATGAAAATATCCCTTAAATATTAAAAGTTATATTTTATAACTTAAAATATCTTTAAACACTTTATTTTCATTTAAAATGATTTTTAAAATAATAAAATCATTTTAAAACTAATTTATTTAAAATAATTATTAAATAACTTTAACATCATTAATAATAATTAATTAATGAAATTTACCTTTAAATATTAAAAGTTATATTTTATAACTTAAAATATTTGTAAATACCTTATTCTTAGTTAAAATGATTTTTAATTTAATAAAATCATTTTTAATTCATTTATTTAATTCATTTAATAAATAACTTAATTATCATTAATATTAATTTATTAATGAAAATTATCACATAATATTAAAAGTTATAAAAAATAATTTAAATTATTTTCTTATACCATAATATAATTTTTAAATGATTTTTTAAATATTAAAATCATTTTTAAATAATTTATTTAATATAATAATTAAATAAATTAAATACTTTTAATATTCCAAAAATATTAAATATATATGAAATATATTTAAAATAATTAAAAACTAATTTTCAGAATTTAATATAATTTTTAATAATTTATTTTGTATTTTTAATAATTAAAAACTATTTTTTTCTATTTTTAAATCATTTTCGGAAAATAAATATAATAAACCGTCGCAATAGGCCTTTAGCGACAAAAAGCGTCGCTGTTGGTGTTCTTGAGCTCAAGAACACTGACAGCTTCGTGATCAACATGCCATGTTTGACCATGTATAACTTTCTTTACAAATTGTTTCTGGGAGATCTAACACATACATCTTGGAGAGCTTATGTAATACTACAATTAAAAACAAACAACATGGCTAAACAACATCATATCTAAGATTTATTAGCCATCAAAGTAGCTTGTCAGAGCTGTTCTTCACGAAGAACAGTTCGAGGTGCCTACTTTGGACCTCTATAACTTGATGATCGTGTAACGTTTATGTAATCTATCAACTCCGGTGTGTAGACAACATGTAGTACTACAACTATATCACTTAAAATCATCATAACAACAATAAATAAAATATCTAAAGTATGGTCAAACGGTGTCAGAAAAATCAACACTTAGACAATTCTGGGCTACCCAGAAATTGTCCGGTCAATGTCGGTCAACCCACTTTGACCTTAAATAACGTTTGATCCACAATAGATATGGACCTGATTCATTTTTTACCTTAAATATAACATTACAGACTACATATAAAAACTTTTAAAAAACAAAAATCATGATCTAGGAAAGAGGTATAAGCTCTGACATTTGATGAAAAATCACAGATTCATTTTTTTCCAACTTGCTTTAAACTTCAAATTCGTGCACTTTGATGTTATGGGTCTTTGATTTATCAACCCAGATCATCAATTGACACCTTATTACACATATTTAACAAATCAATTACAACATTTAACAACAAATCAAAGGATTTCTAGAATTAGGGTTTATACATCTTTTATGCTCAATTCTTGATTTTGTGTTTCTGATCTGTTTTTGGTAAACGTGGGGCTTTGATTTAGGACTGATATAGTATATATTTTCGTAGCTTTTAGAGAGAGAGAGAGTCTAGGATGGGTGTTGTGAAAATAATGGGCAAGAAAATGAGTCTTTTCTCTCTCATAATCTATATATAATACTTAGATGCATTGTATGTTGCTATGATCTGATGATTGAGATTGATTGCTGGAAGTTTGTAGCACATGGGGTTGGTAGGAGTTGGTTAACAACTACACCAATTGTCAAAACCTACACAATAGCTTCTTTAATGCTAAAAAAATGAACACTAGGCTTGTAATATTAATGGCACATTGATCAATTAGCAAACCCTTAGGGTTTGACCCTTAGGGTTTAACCCTGAGATTAAGCACATAACATTCAAGCATTTTAAATTAGGGTTTGTAAAAAAATTACAATTTTAGTTTCAAAAAAATTATAATTAGGGTTTATAAAATAATTTAGGTCTTTAATTACTTAACACTTTTCTAACTAGGTTTAAGCAATACTAATTAGCATTTCATTTCTCAAATTAGTGATTAGGGTTTACCATAAGTAATTTAGGGTTTGTAGTACCAAAAATTAGGGTTTCTAGAAATATAATTAGGGTATCTAGAAATTAAATTAGGGTTTTAAAATAATTAGGTTTATTAAATAAAAGGTCTTAATTTAATTATCACCTTGCTAACTAGGGTTCAAGAAACACTAATTAACATTACATTGTCCAAAATAGTGCTTGGGATTTACATTTACAAATTAGGGTTACTAATTTAGAAATTAGTATTTATAATTTTTATATCATTAGTCGTTAATCACATTATTGTGATTACAAATTCTCAAAGTCGTGAATGACTTTCGCTTTAGAGTTTCAATTCAATTTGGGTTCCAAAATTATAATTAGGGATTATAATATAGAATAATAATAATAATAATAATAATAATAATAATAATAATAATAATAATAATAATAATAATAATAATAATAATAATAATAATAATAATAATAATAATAATAATAATAATAATAATAAGGGTTTTGAATAATTACGATTTTCCCTAATTATGGTTAATACATAAACAACGATCATAAATCACATTAACATGATTACATAACAATCTTAAGCCGACATTCGGCTTTAACTTAGGGTTTAACATCTTAAACTAGGGTTTTGGCATTTTACACCATAATTGACCAACCATTGTCAGTCCACAAACATACAGTACATATTTATAGCACTGAAAAATCAAAATATTATAATATTATAATATTATTATCATTTCTTAATTCAGACCCATAATTAGGGTTTGATAGTAATATATTAAAACTGTTCCACACATTAACATTACATACATAACCACACATATATATAACACTGATAAGTAATAATATATTATTATTATTTTCATTCATTGATCAAAACCCAGAATTAGGGTTTGGATTCCATATCTGATTTATCTGCCATATATAACCTTATAATTAAGTAGAAATATTTTACTTAATATCTTGAACAAAATTCATATAATAGAATAAGTATTATAAAAATTCTAATAATCACATCATATATTATTTAGTTAATATTAATTATCATATTTTCATGGAAAATAAACATTAAAAACATTTTTACTGTAAAATTATTTATTATAAGAATATAATTTATAATGAGCAATAATTCTAAAATAAAATTATTCATAACCATTCATGTATTAAATATATTTTATATTCATCACATAACTACATACATAATACCTTTCACGCATTCTTACCTTTAAAATAAATAATTATTCTAAAATTATTTCGTATATTATTTAAATAATATAAGATTATATTTTCCTTGAAAAATAATTAATAAAACGTTTCTAATAAGGAATTAATTAGTATAAAAATATAATTGATAATAATCAATTATTCTAAAATAAATTTATTTGCAATACTTAATGTAATAAATAAATTTTATTTATCACACATATAATTATAATTCCACATTACCTTGACACATATCATTCATATTTATTTTAATAAATAAATAAATAAATAATTTATACGCAAAATTTATGATTCATTTATATAGAAAATATCGGGTTGTCACACAATGATCCTGTGTAAGTAAGTTATTAAATTATAATCTATTGTACAAGTTCTTTAACTCTGCTATTATAGATCAATATATATATTTTGTTCGTAAATTTCTAAATTTTGTTATGCAAGTGTCCTCACTTGGATAATTGTTGTACTTGTTGATACATACTTATCTAATTACGGTATATATTATTGGGTAAAATCTAGTTACACACAACACGCAAGTATACATGGTTAATAAGTAATATAATAGTAAGTAGAGTATCGTTCCCTCAGAGACTCAGTAAGAATTTAAATCTCACAATTACCAATTTCCTATTAATCCTAATTTTATTAAACTAATCAATTACCAGTTTGAAACTAATAGTATTAAAACTATTAAAATCACCACACAATTAATAAATGCTAAAAACTGAATTTTCAAACAAATAATGGAGAATTAGGCTTTCGACTTCATTCTATGCATCACTCAGATTATTACACCTTTATTCCAGTTTAATTCACTATCCCAGCTTATTAATCAAGAACACGTATGCAGAACTATCCACCTCTCGATGCACTAATCCCGTATTAACCCGAATCCACAGTTAAGATATAATTACGTTAAACACCTTAATTAACTAAATCACTATATCTCTATGTGAATTACAATTAAAGAAGGTTGAAGTTCAAGTTCTTTATCTGATTACATGCGATGTCAAGCATATCTCTACCCTAACATTCGTCAAGATTCTGTTTATTCACAAAAATCAAGAACACGTGCTATATTAACTAAGTCTAGTCCCGTATTGCATCTCTCGAGTTCATACAAGTCCACAAAGAATCGTTGCTGAGGCAATTGATAAATTGACGCTCAAATTAATATAGATAAACCCGATAATAGCTTATTAAACTGAAATCAATGTTTACATAACCATCGTTCCACTTAAAGATTCGTCTTAAGCCTAAAAAGTAATTAGTTCATAATAAATGAAATAAAAACTAAATAAATCAAAGATATCATCTTCTCAATTACAGAAATAAACTAAAGTAGAAGAATAACGCAGAACACCCTTCACTTTAGTCCCAATCCGCAATTAGTACGATCGTTCTTCAAAATCTCCACTCCGTTGCTCGCTATAAAAAATCTATGATTAATCTTCGTTAGTTTCTTTGCATGATGATTAATTCGTTGTTTGTTGACGAATATATATCTAACATGAAGTCCTGGATGAAATCCCATGTACATTAGAGTCCAAACGCATTCCACAAACTAAAATCCGTGTTCCAACAGAGTTTCAAGCAAAACAGGACACCTAGAATTCGAGACCCCCGCCCCGGCAGGGGTATACAAGCCAAATAGGCCCGCCCTGAAGGGCTACCTCCCTGCTAATTGATGTTGCTTGCTTCATGCTTGCTTCCATAATTGTTCCAAATGACCTTCTTTCTTCACTACTTGCCACAACAACCACCCTGCACATAAAAGAACACGAAACGAGTAAAAATGAACATGAAAACAAGAAAGTAACAACGATTAAGCTTGAAATGGACATCGATTCGTGGATATAAAATCCATTTATCAAAATCCCCCAAACTTAAACCGTGCTAGTCCTCGAGCACAAAACAAACTACATGCTATGCAATGCAATGATATGTAATGTATCTAACTAAATGATTACGAATCCAACAGTATCATAGAATCAAATTTATTCATCCGGCCTCAGAAAAATCAAGATAACATTACAACACTTCATATTAAAATCAATCAATAACTTCTCATTAATTCCTCGAATCTTATACTTATCATCACTAATACAGTGTGCGTGCAGGTCAACATTTATGCTAACTGATGTAAATTGAATTTCAATACATAACCAATCTCTTATTAGGATTCATACAGAATAAACTCAAAAATTTCAAAAACAAACAAATTCCAACTCAAATAACACAATTACCAAGATTAGGGGTTCGAATAGGGTATTCATGCTTTCTTTTTCTAATTACGGGGACTCTTTGTCCTTATTTCCCGTATTATCTTTATTTTTCTTTTCTTTTTTTCTTTTTTTATTTTATAGATGGTCAGTGAGTTCGTTTTATGCTCCATCGCACGCTTGTGTTTATGGGGAGTTATTCTCCTCAACCCACCACAAGAATCAACTTGATTCTTTTTTTCCATATATAACATGAATGCAAACATAAAACAACATAATTAAACTAACTATGCACCTAAGCTACTATGTAACTATATGATTACATAAATGCTAACACTAATATGCAAACTAAAATGCAATACTAAATATAGATATTATGCATGCAAAAATGCAAAATAAAACTAACTCCCCCAAACTTAATAACAACAATGTCCTCATTGTATGGATATAAAAATAAAATGAGTGAGGACTTCCCTATAATTTCCTAAGTCTGGGGTGGTGGTGGTTGATCTTCTCCCTCATAGTCACTTGGTGGAAATCTTGGCATTGGCATGGGCTGTTGATATAAAAATTGTGCAGCTGGTTTAAAGCTCTGGAGTGTCATATTCAGGATATGAACGACATGTTCATTGCATCAAACATATGGTCTTGTCGTATTGCAAGCCGCCTCATCTCCCTTCGTGCTGCTTTGTTGTGCTCCTCCATGTGTTATTGAAATACAAGAAATTAAGGATTAGATATGGCGTCAGAAGATGGTTCCACCTCAGTCAATGGATCTCCCATAGTCTCGTCCTCATCATCCAAGGTATCTTCAGCGTCAGCTTCATCCTCCGAAGCTGATGGAAATACAAAACCTAAACCTCTAGGATGAGATTCACCTCCAGCCCACACCGAATACCGCGCGATCATTCTGTTGTCTAGTAGCTACAGCGGCATCTGAGTGGGCTCATCATCAGACCATCGAACTCTTGCTTGATGACACAATCGACAAATGAGGGATGGGTGTGGCAAGCCGCCCGAAAATTACCCCATAGACATCGGTGAATGGAAAAACTGATTATGGCCCCGACGTCGATGATAAAGTCTTGCACAATAGCATATAGGAGTAGTGCCTTCTCTTTGGTCACGTCCGAGGTGTGTACGGATGGCAATAATTACGCACATAAGAAAGCGTACCAAATCTTCCCATATCGGCTGAAATCTTTTCTATGAAAAACTGTACCGCCTTTCCTACCCTTGATCCACGTTGTTCCCGGCTTGGTCATTTCTTTGAGAACCTCCTCAAAGTCAGGGTTGAAATCCCTCAAATGATCATATTGACACTGTCTAGGCACCCATAACTGATAATACGTATTGATGGCATTGGCACTGAACGAGACCATTCGACCCTGCACAAAAGCGTTGAAAGGTGCCTTATCCTCGATGATAGCATAAAATTCTTTGACCACGTTAACAGCGGGATGCTCGGGCTCCTCAGTGAACTTCACCCACCCTTTTTGATAAATCTGCTGCATCATTTCACCGTAGTGAGCATCCGGTGCCAACCCTCGCTCTGGTGTAAGAGCCTTTGTGACCATGTAGTCATACCGGTCGGCGGCGGCGGCGACGACACTTTTGAACTTGCGACGGTCGGAGGTTTGTGATGGTGGTGTTGGACTTGAACTCTCTCCGCGTTGTCATTTGGATGTTGGTTGAGACGCCTTCGAATCCGAATGCCTGAACACACTCCCTTCCCCTCAACTTGGTTCACACAAACTCTCAAACACTTGGCGTGCACAGAGGGTTCTTCCCTCAAACTTGTTACTTTTTGTGGTAAATATAGAAGGAGAAGATGAAGAATTTGTAGTATTGTACACTCAGTCTCAGTTTCAAGGTTGATTCTACCAATAGGAACCCTAATTCGTGGCTTTGTGATATGTAGTTGAAAGGTTGTGGGGAAGTTAGGTTGAGAGGGTGTGAATATATAGAGATGGTGGTGGGGAGTAATGTGGTAGTGGGTAGGAGTACTGGAAGTAATGGAGTAGTGGGTGGATGTGTTACAGAAGTGGTAAGATGGAATTGAAGTGGTAATCATGGGTTAAGAAGTTGTAATGTATGGAGGTTGGAGTTATAGTGTAGGAATAAGGAGAGTAGTGGGTTTGTGCTTCGTACCTGCCAAATTGAAGTGCCCAGATTCAAGGACCCCCGCCCCGGCAGGGGTACAAGGTCTAAACAACCTACCCCGACGGGCTAGCCCCCTGACTTCGGATGTGTGACTTTTGATTTGGCATTGCAAACAGAGCTTTGTTCTCTTCTTTTCTTGCATGTTGCTCCACTTAATCAATATTTAAACATCCTGCAAACCATAAATCACATACATGAGTAGATTGTTGATCAATTTGAGCATGATTGAGAGATTTTCAAGAATCGTAGAACGAAATAACTACCTAATGAAATTAGTAATTCCTAACTATTATTCTAAGCTATAATATAAATAGTACAAAAATCAATCAAAGATATGATAAACGATTGGGTTGCCTCCTAATTAGCGCTTGATTTTAAGTCGTTCAGCCTGGCTACTCCTTGTTTATGGTGCGTCGGTCAGAGTGATTGTGATGACGTCCCAATTGGACTCTCCACCCCAATAGTGTTTCAACCGTTGACCGTAAACGTTTCCAATGGATTTCGACTGTAGAGTTCAACGGCGCCATGTGGGAAAACTGTTTTGATAGTAAATGGTCCCGACCACCTTGACTTAAGCTTGCTTGGGAACAACCTCAATCATGAGTTGAACAACAGTACTGATTGCCCCGGCTCGAACGTTCAGTGCATGATCTTCTTGTCATGCCATTTCTTTACTTTTTCCTTGTATACTTTAGTGTTGTCGTATGCATGAAGTCGGAATTCATCGAGATAATTTAGTTGGAGTATCCTTTTTTCACCCACTGCTGCTTGATCAAAGTCCTGTTTTTGAATGGCCTAATAGGCCTTGTGTTGTAGCTCCACAGGTAGGTGACATGCTTTCCCGTATAGTAATTTGTATGGTGACATACCAATCGGTGTTTTATACGCAGTTCGGTACGCCCATAGTGCATCATCCAACCTGAGAGACCAATCCTTTCGATTCGGATTCACTACCTTTTTCCAGAATTCTCTTCACCTCCCTGTTCAAAACCTCAGCTTGCCCACTTGTTTGGGGATGATATGTAGTAGCGACCTTGTGTTTGACGTCATGCAAGAATTTCTTCTTCTGCTGCCGAGTAAGATCAGGGGGAAAGATGTTGCTCACTAGATAGTTGGCGAAATCCGCGTACCATGGAAATTTCATATTGATCCCAAACAGCTGTTCATCAGGAAATGATTCGTTAATTACACATATGTCCCCTTTCTTTGTATCCTGATTTTCCAGCCTCGATAAATGGTCGGAAACTTGATTCTTCATCCCCTTTTTATCCTTTATTTCTAAATCAAACTCTTGTAAGAAAAGAATCCATCGGATGAGGGGTGGCTTACATGAGGTCCTCATTCAACACAGCGCTTCAAAGTTTCAACCCGGCGGTCAATTTCCATATCAACAACCCGGTCCTTTACCTCAATTTCCTCATAGTGATTCCGATGAGGAAGAGCACCGACCACCGCCCCAGACTTAGACGATTCCAGGGAAGTCCTATTGCACTTTATTGTTATCCAATGAGGGCATTGTCTTATTTAAGTTTGGGGGAGTAATTTGTTTAGTTGCATACATGCATTTTTAACTTTTTGTTGTCATATCTAGTTTTGCATTATAGAATAGGTTTTTGCATAGTAGTTAGGATTTTTCATTGTTTTCATTTATCTAAAAAAAAATTAATATATATATATATATATAAAATAAAAAAATTAGTTAAATAGTGTGTTTGCATATGTCCAATGGTGTCGCATTTTTCATGTTATTTTTGTGGGCCAATGATGAGATTGTGAACAAGTTAACCAATATAGTATGGATTATTAGAACTATGATATAATTTCTGTTATGAATGAAAAAGAAAAAGAAAAGGGAAGTAATCACAGGAAAAGAGCAAAAAGCCCCCGTGTAAAAAAAGAAAAAAAAAGAGAAGGAAGAAAAGAAAGTATAAGTATCCTGCATGTACCCTTGAATTTGGTTAAGTTTAATTTTAGTTGAATCGTGCCTATCTTTGAGATTTTTGAGTTTGCACTGTATGATTCCTTCTAAGAAGTTGTTTATGTATTGAATTTGGGTCCTTATCAGTTATCTTAGATGTTGTTCACACACGCACGCTATACCAGTAATAGTTGTTCAAGAATTAAGAATTAATACGTAATTGTGGATTGGTTTTGATAATTTGTTTTGTTAAGTTGCTTGTTTTCTCTGAGGCCTATGGGATAAGTCAATTTATGCGATGTTGTTGGATTTTTAGGCATTTAGATTTTTATTGCATTTCATTGCATTGCATAACATGTAGTTTATTTTGTGCTAGAGGACTAGCACAGTTTAAGTTTGGGGGAATTTGATAAGTGGATTTTATATACACTAATCGCTATTCATTTCAAGTTTAAATTCTTAGTTATCTTCGTGTTTTGTGTTCGTTTTTACTCGTTTCATGTTATTTTATTTGTAGGGTGGTCATGGATGCAATTGGTGAGGATAGGCGGTCTTTTTCGAGCAAAAGTTGAAAAAAGTGGAAGTAAGAAAATCTTGAAGTCAGTAGCCTAGCTCGCCGGGGCGGGCTTGTTTATGCCTGTACCCCCCAATGGGGCGGGGGTCCCGTTTTCTGCAGCTGTCCTGTTTGGTTTTGACTTCTATTAGAGCTCGGTTTGTGGGATTGGGATGATGCGTTTGGACACTAATAAAAGAAGAATTCGACTAGAAGAGAGGAGAACTTGCTATTACGTAGAAAAACAACAATCTTACAACACACAAGGCAAGAATTCTAGAGCGATTTCAAGGATTGAAGAGCGAACGTTGGAGAAGTAATTTTCAGAGATTATCACGACGGTTGCGAATCAAGGCTACGTGAAGGGTTTTATTTATTCTTCTTCTCTTTAGTCTTATTTGTAATTGGGATGATGTTTTCAACAAAGTATTCAGTTTTTAATTCATTCGTTATGAACTAATTTACTTATTAGACTTGTGATGGATCTTTGGGTGAAACGATAATTCTATAACTTTGATTTCCAATTCAATAAGATATTTTCAGTTTATCTATGTTAATTTGAGCGTAAATTTATGAATTGCCTGATCAACAGTTCTTTATGGATTTGAAAGGAATCGAGAGAGGAGATTCGAATATAGACCTAGTTAATATAACATGTGTCATGAATTTTGTCGATAGAAGATTTGTGATTATTGTTAAGGTAGAGATACGCTTGACATCACATGTAATCGTATAGAGAGCTTAAACTTAAACCTTCTTTGATTGCAGTTCACATAGAGATATAGTGAGTTGGTTAATTTAGGTGTTTAACGAATTTCTATCTTAATTGTGGATTGATGTTAATATAGTATTAGTGCATCGAGAGGTGGCTCTTACTACGTTCGTGTTCTTGATTAATAAACTGGAATATTGAATTGAGTTGGAATAAAGGTTTGAAAATCAGAGAGAAGCTCAAGGTGAAATCATAAATCTAATTCCCCATTAATTGTTTGAAATTCCGGATTTCTTTATTGGTGACTATTTTGTGATAGTTTATTTCTTTATTAATTTAGTTTTTTTATATATTTATTTAAAACCATTGAATTGATTAGTTTAATAAAATTAGGGTTAATACAAAATTGATAATTGTGAAGTTAAGATTCTTGATATTTTGTCCTCGTGGGAACGATACTTATTCACTACTATATTACTTGTTGACCACGTGCACTTGTGTGTTTTTTAAGCGCATTTATTTTCACCAACAAGTTTTTGGCGCCGTTACCGGGGAAAATTTAGCCGAGATTTTAATATTTGTTTTTACAATATCATTTTAATTAGTCCAGTTTTACTTAAACATTTTTATTTTGTTTTCTCTATTTCAGGTTTTCGACATTGGTTTATGCAAACACGATCTAAACATCAAGACTTGCTTCCTTTTGAGGACGACATTGACAGACGATTTCAAAAGTTGAGTAAGTGGATTGAGGAAACAAGGAACGAATTCGAAAATTTCGATAAGGAAGAAACGATGGCTGCCGAAGACCAGAAAGTGTTGAGGGATTTTGGCACACCTAGGGTGACTGATCTTTAGTCAAGCATTACTAGGCCTGCAATTGCTGCGAACACTTTTGAGATAAATCTTGGGACCATTCAGATGATGCAGAACTCATGTCAGTTTGGGGGAATGGCAAACGACGATCTGAATGAGCATTTGATCAGTTTTCTGGAAATGTGAGACACGTTCAAGTACAATGGGGTGTCGGATGAGGCAGTGAGACTTCGCTTGTTCCCATTCACTTTATGGGACAAGGCGAAGAGTTGGTTACATTCTTTACTGCCGGGTTCGATCACTACGTGGGAGGATTTGGCTCAAAAATTTCTTGCCAAATTTTTCCCACCGGTGAAGACTGCGAAAATGTGGAATGACATCACAATGTTTGAGCAGCAGAATGGGGAGTCACTATACGAGGCATGGGAGAGATACAAGGAATTACTCAGAAAGTACCCATATTATGGATTTCCCAAGTGGTTACAAATGAACACCTTCTATAACGGGTTACATTGAAATGTCAGAACTAGCATTGATGCGGCATCAGGCGGTGCATTCATGGCTAATAGTTACGAGGAAGCCTACAATTTGATAGAAACAATGTCGTCAAATAACTACTAGTGGCCCACAGCAAGAATGACACATGAAAAGGCGACTGGGGTCTTGGAATTAGATTGAGTAACAGCTATACAAGCACAACTTTCTGCATTATCCATGAAGTTTGATACGATGAATGAGAGGGTAAATACGATTCCATGGGCTCAAGTTCAACAAGTTTAGTAGGTTATGGTAGTATGTGAATTGTATGCGGGTGATCATCTGACAGAGCAGTGTGCAATAAATCCAGCATCTGTTCAGTTCATAGGCAACTACAATAGAATTCCGCAAAATACTTACCAAAACACCTACAACCAGGGGAATAGGAACCACCCAAACCTTTCATGGAGCAATAATCAGTAAAATCAAGCTCCACGACCATCATATCCCCCTGGTTTTCATAGTCATCCCCAACAGATTCAATAGTAGGACAGGAAATCCGATGGGGAGGAATCATGGGCAAGGTACATGACTAGCAACGATTTGGCTATGAAGAATCAAGCTATTGCTATCAAAAACATAGAGAATCAGATAGGTCAAATTGCATTGGCATTGAATAATAGACCACAAGGAACATTACCTAGCGACACCGAAAGAAATTCGAAGGGTAATCATGAGCAATGTCAAGCAGTTATGTTGAGAAGTGGAAAACACCTCGGTGGGAATAGTGCAGAAAATTCAGCAACACCGGAGGAAAAAGTTGATGACAGTAACGCAATGGAGGGTAACAAAAATAAGGAAACAAAGTTAAATAGCGAGCCGATTGTTTATCCTCCACCGCCATTTCAGCAGAGGGTCCAAAAATATAAATCAGATAAGCAGTTCACAAAGTTTTTAGATGTGTTTAAGAAACTCCAGATTAACATCCCATTCGCAGAGGCCCTAGAACAAATGCTGAGTTATGCGAAGTTTATGAAGGGAATTCTGTCGAGGAAGAAGAAATGGGAAGACTTTGAAACAGTGGCACTAACAGAGGAGTGTAGTGCAGTGTTACAGAAAAAGCTTTCACCAAAACTCAAAGACCCAGGGAGCTTTACTATCCCGTGAACGATTGGGAAGATGTCGTTTAATAAGTGCTTATGTGATTTGGGGGCGAGTATAAATCTGATGCCATTATCAGTATATTCAGAATTGTGTTTGCCCGTGCCAAAGCCTACGAATATTTCATTGCAGTTGGCGGATAGGTCAGTCACATATCCGAGGGGCATTGTAGAGGACATTTTGGTAAAAGTGGATAAGTTTATATTCCCTTCGGACTTTATCATACTGGATTTCGATGAAGATAAGAACATCTCGATCATCCTAGGGAGACCTTTCTTGGCCACGGGAAGGACACTCATAGACGTGCAAGAAGGAGAACTTACAATGAGGGTCCAAGATCAAGAAATAAAATTCAATGTGTTCAAGGCCATGAAATATCCTACGAACGAGGAAGAATGTTATCGAATGGATTTAATTGAGCAAATTAGCAGCGAAGATATTAACAAAAGTTTGATCAATGATCCATTAGAAACAACCTTGTTGGGGGATGAAGAAAAAGACGACCCGGAATTTGTGGACTTACTACAGATGCTAGACTCGTTGACGAGAGTTAGCCGATTCAGAGCAGCGGTTGAACCTTTGCACACCGAGGAGACAGTTGTAGAAAAATTAATACCATCATTGGAGGAGCCACCGACATTGGAACTTAAGCCACTCCCTAAATATCTCAGGTATACATATTTAGGAGATTTAAATTCTTTACCTGTAATTATTTCTGCTGCACTTAACGAATTGCAAGAAGAAAAGTTGCCGAGGGTGCTTAGGGATCAAAAATCAGCAATTGGATGGACGATTACGGACCTAAAAGGCATTAACCCATCATTTTGCATGAACAAGATTCTGATGGAGGATGATGCAAGTCCATCGGTGGAGTATCAACGTCGCCTTAACCCAATCATGAAGGAAGTGGTCAAGAAAGAAATTCTGAAATTATTGGATACCGGGGTCATATATCCAATTTCTGACAGTAAATGGGTAAGTCCGATTCATTGTGTGCCTAAGAAATGGGGAATGACGGTAATTCAGAATGAGGATAACGAGTTAATTCCAACAAGGACAGTGATAGGTTGGAGGGTGTGCATCGATTATAGGAGATTGAATAAGGCAACCCGAAAGGATCATTTCCCGCTACCTTTTATCGATCAAATGTTAGACAGGTTAGTGGGACATGAGTTTTACTGCTTATTTGATGGATATTCGGGATATAATCAGATTTCTATCGCTCTTGAGGATCAAGAAAAGACAACATTCACTTGCCCTTACGGCACCTTTGCATTCAGGATAATGTCATTCGGACTGTGCAATGCACCTACAACTTTCCAGCGTAGTATGATGGCTATTTTTTTGGATATGGTGTAGAAGAACGTTGAAGTCTTCATTGACGATTTCTCAGTCTATGGGGACAATTTTGACACTTGCTTAGAGACTCTGGTCATGGTATTGCAGCGATGTAAGGATACAAACCTCATACTAAATTGGGAAAAATTCCACTTCATGGTTGAAGAGGGCATAATTTTGGGACATAAGGTGTCGACTCAAGGATTGGATGTTGACAAGGAAAAGTTGGACACGATCGAGAAACTACCTCCACCGGACTCAATTAAGGGCATTAGAAGTTTTCTGGGGCATGCTGGGTTCTACAGGAGGTTCATTAAAGACTTCTCTAAGATTGCAAAACCTCTATGCAGTCTTTTAGAGAAGGATGCCACTTTCAGCTTTACTGCGGAATATAAGTCCGCGTTTGACCTATTGAAGAAGAAATTAACTACAGTCCCTCTGATAGTCATACCAGACTGGAAAATGCCATTCGAACTTATGTGTGATGCGAGCGACTATGCGGTCGGGGCTGTTTTGGGATAAAGACGAGACAAGGTGTTTCACGCCATATACTATGCACGTAAAACACTCACAGAGACTCAAATGAACTACATTACTACGGAAAAGGAATTGCTTACAGTGGTATACGCGTTTGACAAATTCCGGGCATACTTGATCGGGACTAAGGTAATAGTCTACACGGAACATTCGGCGATTCTGTACTTAATAGCGACAAAAGATGCTAAGCCATGCCTTATCCGATGGATTCTCCTACTTCAAGAGTTTGATTTAGAAATTAAAGATAGAAAGGGGACAGAGAATCAAGATGCCGATCATTTATCAAGGCTGTAAAATCTGGAGAAAAAGGATGAAGATAGATGCGTGATCAACGAGACATTCCCAGATGAGCAGTTATTTGGGTTGAATGCAGAATTTATGTGGTATACAGACTTAACGAATTATGTGGTAAGCATGATGCTTCCCTCGAATCTTACACGCCAACAAAAAAAGAAGTTTCTTCACGACGTCAAGTGGTACATGTGGGATGAGCCGTATCTGTTTAAACAATGCGCTGATAAGATGATTCGACGATGTATCCCATATAGTGAAGTCCACAACATATTACAAGAATGCCACTCATCGATATACGGTGGACATTACAGGAGTGAGCGCACCGCGACAAAAGTGCTTCAATCTGGGTTTTATTGGCCTACAGTGTTCAAAGATGCCCACCAATTTGTGAAAACATGTGATAGATGCCAAAGGGTGGGAAACATATCGAAACGAAATGAGATGCCCCTACAAACAATTCTTGAAGTGGAAATCTTTGATGTATGGGGCATCGATTTCATGGGACCATTCCTGTCGTCTTTGAGCAATCAGTATATTCTGCTCGCGGTGGATTATGTCTCAAAATGGGCTGAAGCTGCAGCGTTACCATCTAATGATGCTAAGGTGGTCCTCAAGTTTTTACAGAAAAACTTTTTCACGAGGTTTGGCACGCCAAGAGCAATAATTAGTGATGAAGGCAGTCACTTCTGCAATAAGTCGTTTACAGCTCTTTTGGCTAAGTATGGGGTAAAACACAAGGTGGCTACAGCGTATCACCCTCAAACTAATGGGCAGGCAGAGGTTTCGAACAGAGAAGTTAAGAAAATTCTGGAGAAAGTCGTAAATCCGAGTCGGAAAGATTGGTTACTTCGATTGGACGACGCATTATGGGCGTACCGGATTGCATACAAAACACCAATCGAGATGTCACCTTATCAACTCTTGTACGAAAAGGCATGTCAGTTACCGGTAGAGCTACATCACAAGGCCTATTGGGCAATACAAAAATTGAATTTTGATCAAACCGCGGTAGGAGAAAATAGGCTACTTCAACTAAATGAGCTTGACGAATTCCGATCCAAGCCTACGATAACGCCAAGCTATACAAATAAAAGGTTAAAATATGGCACGACCATAAAATTGTGCAACAAACGTTCGAGCCGGGCCAATCAGTCCTCTTGTTCAACTCACGACTGCGATTATTTCCAGGAAAGCTTAAGTCAAGATGGTCGGGACCATTTACTATAAAACGAGTATTTCCTCATGGCGCCGTTGAACTCTATAGTCGTAATCTGTTAGAAACGTTCAAGGTCAATGGTCAACGGATAAAGCATTACTGGGGTGGCGAGTCGAACTGGGACGCCGACAACATTACCCTCGTCATTACACAGTAAAATAGGGAGTAGTCAGGTTGAACGACTTAAAATCAAGCACTAATTGGGAGGCAACCCAACTTTTCTTTATTTTTTCATAGTTCATGTTTAATTTTTTAGGATATAGTTTATGAAGCAGTAGTTAGGACTTGTCAATTATAAGTTTTGCTAAAAATCTCTGAAAAGTACTAAAAATCTCATTGAAACTTCAAGTCGTCAATAATCTAACGTATTGCATGTTTTTGGTTTCAGGAGAGGTCCAACGTGAGTCAGAGCACCAACGACTACGAAATGGAGGAAAATCAGAAAATTTGCATCTCCACAATTTTTGGCCAAAATATTTTAACAGTGGGCATTCCCGCCGGGGCGGGCCTCTTTGGCCTAGCACCCCCCGCCGGGGCGGGGGTCCTAAATCTTGGGCAGATACTCCTATTTTAAAACGCACGCCCCTTCCTTCTCTCCCTCATACATACACCTGATGCTATTTCAGCTTTCTTTCCTAAACCCACGTCTGACATCAAACCCTCATTCCCCACTACTACCACTACCTAAACCCATAACACCCACATCCTACCCCATAAATTCCATCACTTTCACTATTTCCTCTCTCCCACATCCCTTTTATATAAACCCTATCTCATACTTCCCATATTCAACACCATTAAATTCGAATTCTTTAAGAAATTGGAATACCCACACTTGAGAGTAGGTTGCTATAGTGTCAAGTTTTCATCTTTTCTCAACTCCATAGAACCAACCTAAGTTTGGGGGATCCGAACGAGCTGTGCACGCCAAGTGTTTGACAGATTGACTAAACCAAGTTTTCGGGAGAGGAAGTGGTTACTAGCAAGAGTTCACTGCTGAAACTCAATGACATCTCAACCAACACCCAAACGCCAACGGGGGGCGAGTTCAAACGCCGCTCCACCGCCAACCACCTATGACCGCCAAAAATTTGGTAGTGCCACCGCCGCTGACTGTTATGAGTACATGCAATCTAAGGCATTTACGCCAGAGCGTGGTTTGACCCCCGAGGGGAACGACGGGGAGATGATGTCCCAAATTCACCAAAAGGGGTGGATCAAATTCACTAAACATCCGACACCAGCCGTGATTAATATTGTCAAGGAATTCTATGTAAACGCCGAAGACAAAGCTCCTTTTAAAACGTTTGTGCGGGGTCGAATGGTTCCATTCAGTGACGATGCAATCAACGCTTATTATTAGTTGTGGGTGCCACACCATTGTCAATATGTCCAAATGAGGGATTTTGACCCGGATTATGAGGAGGTTATTAAAAATTTGACAAAGCCGGACACATCTTGGACCAAAGGCAGGAAGGGAGGAACAGTGTTCAATAGCAAGGACTTAAGCCGGTATGGAAAGATATGGTATGCATTTTTATGTGCGAAATTGCTTCCGTTCCAACACACTTCAGACGTCACCAAAGAGAAGGCGTTACTGTTATATGCCATTGTGCAAGATTTCATTATCGACGTCGGGGCCATCATCAGTTTCTCCATCCGCCGGTATTTACGTGGAAATTTTTCGGGCGGTTTGCCGTACCCTTCACTTATATGTGCATTGTTCCGCAACACCGGGGTGCGTTATTCTGATGATGATCCAACTCAATCGCCGCTTGCTTTGCTTGATTCATGAATGATTGTGCGGTATTCAGTGTGGGGTGGAGGAGAGTCACATCCACGGGGTTTGGGTTTTATTTTTCCATCGGCGTCGAAAGACGAAGTCGATGCCGAAGATACCTCGGGGGATGATGATGAAACAATGGGAGATCAAGGAGCCGAGCAGGTTCCACAGACTGAGGCATCGTATGCCAGGAAATGCGGCGATTGGCGATGCGCCAAGATCACATGTTTGATGCCATGAATGCATCTTTCGCCTCATTCAACACAATGCTTCAAAGTTTCAACCCGGTGGCTCAATTTCCATATCAACAACCCGGTCCTTTACCTCGATTTCCTCCTAGTGATGCCGATGAGGAAGAGCACCAACCACCGCCCCAGACTTAGACGATTCCAGGGAAGTCCTATTGCACTTTATTTTTATCCAATGAGGGAATTGTCTTATTTAAGTTTGGGGGAGTAATTTATTTAGTTGCATACATGCATTTTTAACTTTTTATTGTCATATCTAGTTTTGCATTATAGAATAGGTTTTTGAATAGTAGTTAGGATTTTACATTGTTTTCATTTATCTAATATATATATATATATATATAAAAAAATATAAAAATTAGTTAAATAATGTGTTTGCATATGTCCAACGGTGTCGCATTTTTCATGTTATTTTTGTGGGCCAATGATGAGATTGTGAACAAGTTAACCAATATAGTATGGATTATTAGAACTATGATATAATTCTGTTATGAATCAATTCTTGGACTTGTTTGAAACTGTTATAAAAGGGGTAGCAGTAATAACATCTTTGTTGACCGATTAGTTCAAATTGATACATAAAAAGTTTCTAAAGGATAATACTAGGGTGAAATAGAAAATGACAAGGATAGGCAGTGAAGGCTTAACTTAGGCACAAACCTAAGTTTGGGGGAATACATGTGGGATATAAAAAAAAATAAAACATGTTGAGTCTTGTGGTGGGTTGAGGAGAAACACTCCCCATAAACACAAGTGTGAAATGGAGCATAAAATGCACTCACTATCTAAAAAAAAGAAAAGGGAAGTAATCACGGGAAAAGAGCAAAAAGCCCCCGTGTAAAAAAAGAAAAAAAAAAGAGAAGGAATAAAAGAAAGTATAAGTATCCTGCATGTACCCTTGAATTTGGTTAAATTTAATTTTAGTTGAATCGTGCCAATCTTTGAGATTTTTGAGTATGCACTGTATGATTCCTTCTAAGAAGTTGTTTATGTATTGAATTTGGGTCCTTATCAGTTATCTTAGATGTTGTTCACACAAGCACGCTATACCAGTAATAGTTGTTCAAGAATTGAGAATTAATACGTAATTGTGGATTGGTTTTGATAATTTGTTTTGTTAAGTTTCTTGTTTTCTCTGAGGCCTATGGGATAAGTCAGTTTATGCGATGTTGTTGGATTTTTAGGCATTTAGATTGTTATTGCATTTCATTGCATTGCATAGCATGTAGTTTGTTTTGTGCTCGAGGACTAACACGGTTTAAGTTTGGGGGAATTTGATAAGTGGATTTTATATACACGAATCGCTATTCATTTAAAGTTTAAATTCGTAGTTTTCTTCGTGTTTTGTGTTCGTTTTTACTTGTTTCATGTTATTTTATGTGTAGGGTGGTCATGGATGCAATTGGTAAGGATAGGCGGTCTTTTTGGAGCAAAAGTGGAAGTAAGAAAATCTTGAAGTCGGTAGCCTAGCCCGCCGGGGCGGGCTTGTTTATGCCTGTACCCCCCGTCGGGTCGGGGGTCCCGTTTTCTGTAGCTGTCCTGTTTGGTTTTGACTTCTGTTAGAGCTCGGTTTGTGGGATTGGGATGATGCGTTTGGACTCTAATAAAAGAAGAATTCGGCCAGAAGAGAGGAGAGCTTGCTATTACATAGAAAAACAACAATCTTACAACACACAAGGCAAGAATTCAAGAGCGATTTCAAGGATTGAAGAGCGAATGTTGGAGGAGTAATTTTTAGAGATTATCATGACGGTTGCGAATCAAGGCTACGTGAAGGGGTTTTCTTTATTCTTCTTCTCTTTAGTCTTATTTGTAATTGGGATGATGTTTTCAACAAAGTATTCAGTTTTTAATTCATTCGTTATGAACTAATTTACTTATTAGACTTGTGATGGATCTTTGGGCGAAACAATGATTCTATAACTTTGATTTCCAATTCAATAAGATATTTTCAATTTATCTATGTTAATTTGAGCGTAAATTTATGAATTGCCTAATCAACAGTTCTTTGTGGATTTGAAAGGAATCGAGAGAGGAGATTCGAATCTAGACCTAGTTAATATAACATGTGTCATGAATTTTGTCGATAGCAGATTTGTGATTATTGTTAAGGTAGAGATACGCTTGACATCACATGTAATCGTATAGAGAGCTTAAACTTAAACCTTCTTTGATTGCAGTTCACATAGAGATATAGTGAGTTGGTTAATTTAGGTGTTTAACGGATTTCTATCTTAATTGTGGATTGATGTTAATATGGTATTAGTGCATCGAGAGGTGGCTCTTACTACGTTCATGTTCTTGATTAATAAAATGGAATATTGAATTTAGTTGGAATAAAGGTTGGAAAATCAGAGGCAAGCTCAGGGTGAAATCATAAGTCTAATTCTCCATTAATTGTTTGAAATTTCGGATTTCGTTATTTGTGACTGTTTTGTGATAGTTTATTTCTTTATTAATTTAGTTTTTTATATATAATTTAAAACCATTGAATTGATTAGTTTAATAAAATTAGGGTTAATACAAAATTGATAATTGTGAAGTTAAGATTCTTGATATTTTGTCCTCGTGGGAACGATACTTATTCACTACTATATTACTTGTTGACCACGTGCACTTGTGTGTTTTTTAAGCGCATTTATTTTCACCAACATCCCCATAGACCGAAAAGTTATCCATGAATACTTCTACATTTTTCTCCACCATGTCTGAGAAAATTGCCGTCGTACACCGTTGGAAGGTAGCGGGTGCATTACACAAACCGAACGACATTCTCCTGAATGCGAATGTGCTGTATGGACACGTGAAAGTAGTCTTCTCTTGATCCTCAAGAGTGACGACGATCTGATTATAACCCGAATATCCATCCAATAAGCAGTTATACGCATGTCCCGCTTGTAACAACCCGATATTTTCTATATAAATAAATCAGAAATTTTGCGTATAATTTTTTTATTATTATTTTAAGGATGAGGATTTGTACAAGATAATGTGTATATGTATTTATGTGGTAAATAAAAATATATTTATTACATGAATGTTTACAAATAATTTTATTTTAGAATTATTGATTATTATAAAGTTTATTCTTTTAATAATTAATTTTATAGTAGAAATGTTTTTATTATTTATTTTCCATGAAAATATGATTATATATTATTTAAATAATATATGAAATAATTTTTAGAATTATTATAATAATTATTTATTTTATTATATGAATTTATGAAAGATTAATTAAGTTAATTATTGTAATTTAATTAATAATATTATATATGAAGAATAAATCAGATATGGAATCCAAACCATAATTTTAGATTTTTATCAATGGATAAGAATAATAATATAATAATAATATAATATTTTAATTTTTTAGTGCTATAATATAATAATATTCTAGAGAACCCTAATTACTAAATTTGGAAACCCTAATTTTAAACTCAATTATGAGTTAGAAACTGTTATGTAATTATGTTAAATGAATTATGTTACGTATTATAGAATTTAATGTTAATTAGAGAAACCCTAATTAATATTTAGAAATTTTAATTTCTATTAACCCTAATTTCATAATTAGTAAATCTAATTTGCTATATTGGTAACCCTAATTGTTAATTGCAAGCTAAATGCTAATTAGTGGACATTAAAATCATAATGTTCATGTATAATGTAATTAGAAAATTTAACACGATTAAGAAACCCTAATTTTCAAAAAAAATTAGAAACTAATATTATTTTTATTTTTGTGCAAACCCTAATTAGTAATTTTAAAAGCATAATTACTAATTATAAACCCTAATTGTTTAATGATCAAGGTTAATTATAATTAGTAAATTTTAAACACAAATTTTCAAGTAATCGAATTACAAAACTAATTATATTTAGTAAACTCTAATTTATATTTTTGGAAACTAAATTGTTATTTATTTTTAAATCCTAATTTTGGAAATCCTAGAATTTTAAAACCTAAAATGGTTCAAACCCTAAACCCTAACACAAACCCTAAACCCTAAGGGTTTGACAAGTTACCAAAGTGCCATTAAATTGGAAAATCAAAAGACCATTTTGCCCCCTCATGTATAATTGAAGCTAGCAATAGGTTTTGACCTTAGGTGAGTTGGTGACCAAATCCAACCACCCGGCCCATGTGACATTAAATAAAAAAAATCAGTAGCAAGCCACATAACCTCAGCCAATACATGCATATAAGACATATATATATATATATATATATATATATATATATATATATAGTCCAAGAGAGAGAAAAGTATGTATTTTGGCTCATTTGTTTAAATTATTATCAACCAAGGCTCTCTCTCTCTCCTCACCCACGAAAATCAATAGCATTTCAAATCCCAAATCAATCCCCACGAACAACCTTAACAAATTAGTAGCCCAGAATCAAGGATTTGATCAAGAGAGGTATAACCCTAATTTCAAAATCTGATCTTAGATGAGATGTTAGATGTTAGATTTTTGTGTTAGAACATGTTATATGTAGTAGGTTTTGATAATCTGGGTTGGTATTTAGTGGATCCATAACATTTAAATACACGAAATTGGTGTTTTAAAAAATCTGGAATTTTTTTTATGGTCTGACAACGAATGTCAGACCTTGTAGATCTCAAGATATTCAGTGTTTTTGTTGTTTAAATGTTTGGTCTTGTAGTATGTTGTGAGATCTGTGATCTGGAACAAGAATCAGACTTAGATATGGTATATATTGCAAGATATTGTTAGTCAAATGTCGTTGACCGACCATGACTGGACAAAATCTGGGTAACCCAGATCTTGTCCAGAAATGGTCTGACAAGACTTTGAACGCCTCTGATCTTAAACAACATTGTAGATTTGTGTTTGTTGTTGTGATAAGGTTATTGTATGGTAGCTATACTACATGTTAATACTCTTAGATCATTTTTATCATAAACATACTGGAATTGGGGGATGGTCAAACCAAGCAGAAAGTCCACGGATGAGCTTTCTGGGTAACCTAGAAAGTTCATGAGCGTGGCTTCTGACATGGTTTGACCGGACAAGATCTCGTTAGTTTGTTGTTGTTTTGTTAATTTTTTGCAATGGATCTATTAAGTTGCATGCTGGTTACAACATGGAATCATTATATCATAAAAACATTACAAACCTAGCATGTAGTGGAGGCTGGAAAGTGGCACCCTAGACTGTTCTTCATTTCTGGGTAACCCATAAATGAAGAACATGTCTGACAAGAAGTTTGAATCATTATATCTTGCAATTGTTTTATGATATGAACATGTTGATGGCTGGATCGTGTAGTCTTGCACGAGTACTACAAGCTCAGACCAAGATCATTCCCAGAATAATCACATTTTAAAATCTATGGTGGGTCAAACAAGCTACCTCGTTAACTGGCATGGGTTTCTGGGCAGCTCAAGAACACCTATAGTGACAATTACGTCGATATAGGGCCCTTTAGCGATAAATATTTTCAAAAATTAATTATTTTAATAAAATAAATTGAAAAAAATAGTTTTAAATTACTAAAAATACATAATAAATTATTAAAAATTATTTTAAAATCCAAAAATTAGTTTGTAATTATTTTGAATATATTTTATAAATATTTAATATTTTTGGAATATTAAAAGTATTTAATTTATTTAATTATAATATTAAATAAATTATTTAAAAATGATTTTAATACATGAAAAATCATTTAAAATTATATTATAGTATAAGAAAATAATTTAAGTTATTTTTGATAACTTTTAAAATTTTGTGATGAATTTCATTAATTAATTAATATTAATGATAATTAAGTTATTTATTGAATATATTAAATAAATTAAAAAAATAGAATTAATGATTTAAAAATTATAGAAAAATGATTTAAAGGTTATAAAAGTATTTTAAGTTATAAAATATAACTTTTGATATTTTGTCATGAAAAATATTATTATTATAATATTAATAATATTATATTTAATAATAATTATATTAAATAAATTAGTTTAAAATTCATTTTAATATTAGAAAAATCATTTTAAATTAAAATAAATAGTTTAAAAATATTTTAAGTTATAAAATATAACTTTCAATATTTAAAGGTAAATTTAATTAATTATTTACTATTAATGATATTAAAATTATTTAATTATTATATTAAATAAATTAGTTTAAAAATGATTTTAATATTATAAAAATCATTTAAAATGGAAATAAAGTGTTTAAAGATATTTTATGTTATAAATTATAACTTTTGATATTTAAAGGAAAATTTCATTAATAATTTAATATTAAATGATATTAGATTTATTTAATAATTATATTAAATAAATAGTTTAAAATAGTTTTATTAATTTAAAAATTATTTAAAAAGGATATAAATGGTTTAAAAATATTTTAAGTTATGATTAAGGACTTTTAATATTTTGATAAGAAATACATTAATACTTTAATATTAATGATAATTATTTAAAAATGATTTTAATTCTTTTAAAAATCATTTAAGTGTAATATTAATACTTTAAAAGTATTTTGAATTATTATAAATAAATTTAACATTTTGGCAATGGTTTCATTAATAGTTTAATATTAATTAAATATTAATGATAATAGAATTGTTTAATATTTAAATCACTTATAATGATTTTGGTGTTTGAAAATTCATGATTAATTATAATAAATGTTTAAAAAAATTATTATAAGTCATTTAAAAATAATATGACTGATACTTACAGATATTGAACTACAGGATAGAGTCTTAGACTCGATAATTACCCGATAAAGCCGTCGGTACATCGACATGTTTCAAAAATTGATATGAACTTAGATAATTTGATTAGATATGTGTTTATTTGTGATTAAATGGTTGTGGAACATATGTGACAATGTGATTAGGTTATGTGCTGACTGCAATAAGCAGTGCTATGTGTTATAGTATGTTATTCTAATCGATCAAATGATCTTATTACTGATATATGTTATATAAAGATAGAACTAAGTTACGAACTGTAAGCAGCGCATCAGGCAAGTATCTTACCTTTGCATTTCCTTTATGCAATGGATATGAGTAAGAAGTTTCAGAATTATATTATTATTATGCTATATTATTAACCCTATTGTGATATATTCTATATCCGATCATTGTTTATCAACATGTTAGTATATGGTAATTCAGATATATATTCTATTTGTTAATTTATAAACATGGTTACACAAGTGACCCCACTTGGATAATCATTGTATTTATGTAAGACCCCAACTTTTATAAATAAAGATGAATTTTCTATAAATATTATTTTTGAATATTATGGAGTAAATTTGATATAATGTTATAGTTGTGGGTAATATTTATAAATTTTGCAAAGTAAGCAAGTTGTTATAAAATATTCATTTGGTCGGGGAATATTTTTTTGTCGGGGAATATTCGTACGACGGCACAATCATTGGTGGACCCCACAACAAAATTATTGTCGGATTGATAAAACGACAAAAATACTTTACGAAAATAACGGTGGAGGTGTTACCGTTAAAACTGTTGAACTACCCGGTAGTAAAAGTACAGTAATATGCGTGGTTGTATAGTAGCACACTATATTGATTATTGATGCTTACGTGAGAAGTCACTCAGCTATACTCAATTATTGCTACAGTAATTGCTGCATCATATCTCTTATATTATTGATTCAATTATTGTCACAATATCATTTGTATAATATGTTATAATATTAAATCAATAATTGAGACGACAAGTTATAAATGATTAATAATTGTTGAAAGATTAAATATGTGTTGATTAAAAATAAAATGATTTGTGGTTATATTTATTCAATCCTTGATGTATATAAAGAGTCTATTATGAAACGTTTGTGGTAAGTTTGGTTATTTTATGGGGGGACAATTTGTCATCATCTAAGAGTCTCTTTGTCAATAGTAATTACCTTCGTCAATAGTAATTACCTCCGTCAATAGTAATTATCTTTATCAATAGTAATTACCTTCATCAATAGTAATTACCTTTGTCAATAGTAACTACCTTTACCAGACGTCAAACCACTTGCCGTTTCATATTACAGGCGTCGAACCAATTGTCGTTTCATATTACAGGCGTCAAACCACTTTTCTTTTCACATCACCAGTCGTCAAGCCACTTGCCTTTTCACATTTAAAGTGCTAAGCTAGAAATCTTCTATAAATAGAGGCCTAGTGCTTCATTATTTTTCACGAATTCATTCAAGCTATAGAGAGAGAAAGTATAGAGAGAATAAGAGAAAAAGAAGAATAGTATTCTGTTACTACACTACTGCAGTATTTAATCTACTACTAATGTAAGGGATGTTATTCTTTCTTATTCATGAAGAGAACTGTTGTTATTCCATTGCTTATTATTCTGTTGGAATAACCTGTATACGCGGTTTACCCTATACTTGGTGACATTCTTCTATTATTCTGTTGGAACATCCTGTCTGTGTGTTTTATACCGGACCTAGTTTTGTCTTTATTATTATTCTGTTGGAACATCCTGTTTGTGTGTTTTACACCGGACCTGGTTCCGTCTTTATTATTCTATTGGAACATCCTGTCGGTGCAAATTTTGCCTGACCTGGTTCCGTTATTATTATTCTGTTGGAATAACCTGTCTATGCGAAGTACCGCATGCATGGTGATTTCTTTTGTTATTCCATTCTTTATTATACTAAGTTGGTTAAAGTTTTGACTTCTATACTCCATGAAATTAGTAGAATATCCTTGATATTTGCGCTTCATCCAGTATCTTTTCATGAAAATATTCTTCTGATCACTCTTGAATTTTACTTTACAAAGTAGTATCATGTTGACAATTTGGATATTATTAGTTCCTGGATAAATTAATTCTTGAACTTGTTTTATTGAATTCTTATATCATTGTCATCATCCTCATGTTTATATTATGTTGAAAGTCATCTGTGGCCTGTAGTGCATAGATGGACTTGGTATGATTATGACCAGGGATTATTCGGTGTAATCATGACTGTAATGTTACAAATGATGTGGTAAAAGTTATCATTGGCCCGTAGTGCATTGATGGACAGCTGTTGGCATGATCATGACCATTAATGAATACATGAATGTCTTTGGCTGTAGTGCATGGATATTTTGTGGTCGTGATACTAAAGAATATCCTTGGCCGTAGTGCATGGGTGATTCAATGATGTGGATTATTTATTAAGCTGAGTCCCAGCGATAAAAGTCATGAAAAACCTTTTAAATCATAAAAGATAGTAGATTTTATTCTCTACTTGACTCTTTTAATGGATTGTTTGTTCCGCTGCAGTTAAACTTGATGTTGTTATATTTTATCAGTTTAACACTGTTAAAGGCTATCGATAATTTATTCTGCATTATCTTAGTCATAATATTTCTTACTGGGCTAGTTGAGCTCACCCTTTCTTTAACTGTTCTATTTAGGAAATGAGAACATAACAAGGACTAGTCGGGGAATGGAGTAACGGTCCAGAGGATAGCATTAGTAGTCCTCACTATTCTGTGAAATAGTGTGTTAATAATTGTAATGAGTACTCCTTTTGAGTTTGTGTGATAACCCAGGATATCGAATAATCCAAAAATTTCGAATAAATTTTATTATATTAATATATTATTAATTATCAATTTTGTGACAAGTTTTGTGATACGTGTATCGAGAAGGTCAATTTATGTATTGACTAATAAAAGTAGAGTAGAGTTGTGCTTAACGGAGAATAGAAACCCTAACCCTAATTTTTGGAACGGGATTCGATAAAAAAATATAATTAACATAATTATATTAATATGTATGTGTTTGAGTGGTATAGAATTTTTGATCAATGATTGATCGTATAAAGTTTTATATTAAAAACCCTAATAAGAGATTAGAAACCCTAATCTCAGGATTAGAAACCCTAACGTACCGTTAGAAACCCTAATTGTACGCCGAGAAAACCCTAATTTTGAAACTGAGAATTGTAAACCCTAAATTAGGAAACCCTAATCCTAATGGGTAAGACTACTGTGTTATTAAACTTTAATATGATTAGAAAACTCTTATTATATTTTTGTATGTTAAATTTCTATTTTAGAAACCCTAATTTTATTTTAGAAAATTTATTTTTCTAATTAAACCCTAAATTTGAAAATTTTGGGAACTAGAATTTTTGATACCTTAAGAGTTCAAATCTTAAACCCTAATCCAAACCCCAAACCCTAAGGATTTGTACAAATTCCATGTGTACCATATAATTTAAATTACAAATGACCAAAATGCCCTTTAGTGTAAATTAGTGAGCTAGCTTGCAAATCTTGGCAAATATGTGTTAGGTCACCAACTTTGTTGACTTTGTGGCCTTAAAAATCCCATCATATCAGCTGCATGTGCCAGCAAGATCAGATCTAACCACTAGATATGCTATATAAGAGATTCAAGAGAGAGAAAATCCATTTTATTAGTCATTTTGTATACAAGCTCTCACCAACTCTCATTCTCTCTCAAAGCTTCGAAATAATCAAGTAGAACAGTCCTATTTTAGCCCTTTAAAACATCTAGACCAGATTGTTAAGACAAGATCAAAGATTTGGCAAGAAAATGTATAAACCCTAACTTGAGTTTGATCTTTTATGCTACGAATTTTTGTGTGTTTAAGTGTTTATAATCTTGCTAATGGATGTTTTATGAAGATCTATGATGATCTATCATGAATCCATAGCATCAAAGTGCCTTAAAAGGATGTTTTTCAAAATCTGTTCTTGAACATTTTTCGTGGTCTGACAAGAAATGTCAGTCGCTCTAGATCTTTCTGTGTGTAAGATACTTGTTGTTTTAAAGTTTTAGTTAGTAGCCTGGTATGTTGTCTTTCATCTGCAAGTGGTAGAACAACATTTAGATAGCTAAATTTCAAGTTATTTTAGGTCAAAAAGCGTTGACCGAGTAACATTCTGGGTAACCCAGAATGTGATGAACTGTGTCTGACAAGAAGTTATAAGGTCTAGATCTGTCAGGATATTTGTGAAAAGATGTTGTTGTTGTAACACTTTTGTAGCTGGTTATGTGAACTATAACTTTAGGTCTTTATATCACTTATAAACTCAACAGATCGATCGTGACGGGTGGTCAAAGTAAACCACTCGGTCTGTTTTGATGTTTCTAGAAAACCCAGAATCGGTATGAACTCAGTTTCTGTCAGAGTTTGACCGGGACTAATCTAGCCGGTGTGATGTTGGTTAATTGATCTGTTGATTTCTATGTGTTCCTTATCATGCGTACTACATATGTAGACCAACAAACGAGCCATTTAATAACCGGAATATAGAATAAATTGTGCATGAAAGTGGCTGGTCGAATTTTCTGGGTTTCTGGAAAACCCAGAAACCGTCTGACAACAACTTTGGAGGCTTTGATCTCCTTGTTGTGATGTTGTTTGACCAAAGTATTGATTGGGTATTGTAGTGTTACATTAATACTACAATACCAAAGTTTTAGTTAACCTAGAACATGAACATATTGGAAATTATACGCGGTCAAACGTGGACCCTTGATCTGCTGGCTGTCAGTGTTCTTGAGCTCAAGAACACCAACAACGACGCTTTCTGTCGCTAAAGACCTATAGCGACGGTTTTATTTATTTTATTTTTTGAATATTCCGAAAATTAATAAAAAAATAGAAATAAATTATAAAAATTACCAAAAATAGTTTTAAAAATTATTTTAAATTATTAAAAATAATTTTTGACTAATTGGAATATGTTTCTTTAATATATATAATTATTTAAATATTAAAGGTATTTAATTTATTTAATTAGTGTATTAAATAAATTAGAGAAAAATGATTTAATATTATAAAAAATCATTTTAAATAAGAATAATGTATTTAAAAATATTTTGAGTTATAAAATATAAATTTTAATATTTTTGGAGAATTTTCATTAATAATTTAATATTAATGATATTAGATTTATTTGATTATTAAATTAAATAAATAAGATAAAAATAATTTTAATGATTTAAAAATCATTTTAATTGAGAATAAAGTGTTAGAAAATATTTTAAATTATAAAATTTAATTTTCAATATTTTTGGAGAGTTTTCATTAATAAATTAATATTAATGATGTTTGATTTATTTAATTTTTATATTAAATAAATGAATTAAAAATTATTTTATTGATTTAAAAATCATTTAAAAATAAGAAAAATGGTTTAAAAATATTTTAAGTTATAATTAATGACTTTTAATATTTGGATAATAATTTCGTTAATATTTATATATTAATGGTGATGATTTAAAAATGATTTTAATTACTTTAAAAATCATTTAAGTAGAATATTGATGATAACTTTAATATTTTGGAATGTATGTTATTA
Organism: Panax japonicus; assembly: GCA_020205505.1. Lineage (NCBI taxonomy): Eukaryota > Viridiplantae > Streptophyta > Magnoliopsida > Apiales > Araliaceae > Panax > Panax japonicus. Next base: position 44,695,308 of record CM035101.1, on the reverse strand, counting down.
TTAAATATTAATAATGATAAGATTATTTGATAATTAAATCATTTAAAAATGATTTAAGTGTTTGAAAAATTATTATAAATTATAATAATTGCTTGATAATTATTAAAAGCTTCTGAAAAATATTATAATTGATAATTGACTTACCTAAATTAATATTGAAGCTTAGAGACCAAGTTTAATTGACAATTAATGTGTTAATTGTCGGGTAGGGTGACCAGAACACCAAGAATGGACTGAAGTCCAACCAGACTGAACTAGTTTGACTTGTTAAGTGTTTATATAGGTTATAATCACTGTTGTGGCTATGTGGTAATGTGTCTAGGAGAAGTTTGATTGTGAATTACAGTGTTGTGTGTTATGTGAATTGTTGTGCTAATTGTTAGATCGATATTATTGGTTATAGGTCTTTCGAAAGCAGATAAGTATTTTGTGTAGCTGTAATCAGCGGAAGAGGCAAGTTTCCTAACTCAACCTTGAGTTATTTCATTTAATTATTGTTGGTGGATAATTATTTCTAATTATGCCACGTCCAGGAATTTATTGTTGAAATTTAAATTATTGAATTAGAAAATATATATTCGTAGAATTACTGTTGTTGGATATTCATATCTGTAGAAGTTGGAATTGACAGTACAGATAATTCATGTTTATTGTCAAATTATAATGAGAAATGTCTTAGCTAATTATTCTGGCTAGACGAACAATTGTTAGAATTTGGTAGATTCGAGAAAATAAATTCAATTATTATTGACAGATCGATGCCAATTATTTCGGCTCAACCGAGAAGTAAATAAAATTTGAAATACAAGTATTTCGTTGTAAAATCAAAATCTTGATTCTAAGACTGAGAAGAACAACCTTTTATATAAAGGGAACATTTTGTTGGTCGTGAATTCGACCTTTGCGCGCATTTTGAGTATTATGCATAATATAGGGTACAAAGAGTTGGCCGGCTCTGAGTACTTGCAGAGGGGTATTATTTAATCTTTATGGTTATCTGATACACCTGAGTATTTATCAAAGTAAATCTTTGATATCTACCCGAGAAAAAAATAAGTTCAAAGATCTTGTGTGATCGCTCAGTATTAAATCTGGAAAACATTCCACTTTGATATTTCGTAGAATTGATTTTTGATTATTTATTAGAATATCGTAGAAACTTTGAAAGCGTTGTACTCTTTCATTATTTAATTATTGTGATTGTATAGAATACGAGAAAACTTGTTATTAAATAACGATTTGTTCAGCTATTTCAAAGTTCCCCGAATTTTGATTTCATTCTATCAAAATAGATAGACTGTTGTTTTGAATTCTTATACATTTATTGTATGTCTTAACTTGCGGGACAAATTAGTTGCTCACATTTGCTAAATAAAATTTTTCAGCTAGGGACGAAGTTGCAGGAGGTGCTGTAAAGGACAAGGGAAAAGGCGTAGTTATAAATTAGTTATGTTGAACATATTTATTATGTTATATTGTAAACCCTTTTTGTATAACTAAAGGGTATGTTTATAAAGTTAAGGTTAAAGAACCTGGGTGTTGTATTATTGTTAAACTCTGATAAAATCTTATGAAAGTTACTATCTATATATATATTATGGGTAGTTAAATGTTATATATATTGTGGATCGTGAACACTAAACTCGGGGGTTAGGTAACCCGGATTTGGGGGTGTCACAGGTTGGTATCAGAGCTATAAGCATGAATTTGCGAAGAGCCCCGAGCCTCTCGCTGGTGACTTCCTTGTGTGGAATGCACCGAAGCCAGATTCTCCGTAGGGGACGCCGAGCCTGTCGTTGGCAAGCTGATAGGTACCCCTGTAAGGTGCTATTGTTGGAAGCACCATGAAAGTCACAGGTTGGTATCAGAGTTGTAGTGACCAAGGTGTCACCAACTGGTAGTAGAGCTGTAGGTTATAAATCTTAAGTGGGGTGGGGAAAAAAAACCTAGGATTATGACCATAGCGAGATAGAAATACTCAGTTAGAGTACTAATTGAGGGATCGTTGAAGTGTATCGATAGTGTGATAAGTAAATTCGTAGTGTGAGAAATTTGTACTGGTGAAGTACTAATCAAGTTGTTTAAAATTGATTGTAGGATGTCGGGAGAAGATGAAATGAGTACGGAGATGCCAGCGGCTGTCGTACTAATGCCAGTAGCCGAGGTGCCAGCACAAAGCGAATCGGTTGAAGAAGTGGGGAAAGATGAACCAATGATTAATCTTGGGAGTGATCATGACGATTATCCTGAGATGTATCTAAGTGGTGATGAGGAGGCGGAGTCTGAAGAAGCTAGGGTGGAACTAAAGAATAAGATCAAGGTTGGTGAGCAAGATCAGTTATCTGTGGAAGTCCAGGAGCTTCGGAGCATAGTATTTCTTTTGGAGGAGTTGTGGAAGACGGAGCGGGCGTTACGTGAAATGACTAAAGAACGGAACGAGCTGAAAGTGCAGGTGGAACGAATGAAGGCTGAAGATGGTGGATCGTCTGAAGGAACCGGCAAGAAGGACAAGAAGAAAAGAAGGAGGAACAATGACAGTGACAACTCTGGAAATTTGAACCCGAAGAAAAAGAAAGCTTGCAGTAAGTGTGGCAAAACTCACGTGGGGGAATGCATGATGTGGAAGAATGTGTGCTTCAACTGTAAGCAGGAAGGACATATCTCTTTGAATTGTCTTAAACCGAATATGAGGAAGTGTTTTTCCTGTGGGCAAATGGGTCATGGATTTAGCAAGTGTCCCAACAAGAAGAAGATTGGTGAAGGAAGTGGTCGGTAGACAACTTAGATATATGTAATCATATCTTTTGGTAGAAGTTTCTGATATTAAGATATGTAATATCAAGAACGATGTTTGAACATATGTAAATATCTGATTGTATGAATAAAATCTTTATTTTCTATATGAATATTAGATTAAAATGAAATTGGTGAGTTCTTAAAACTCATACTTATGATAAATTAATGACTCATAATTATATGAAATGTTTTGAACCCCTCAGCGAATGGACGCCAAAGGTCTGTCTAGGCTAAGTTCATACACTCATATAATTATGATAAGTTACTGAACTCCTAAGTGTGGTAAGTTTGATGAACTGGAAATAGTAATGTGAAATTGGAGAATGCCAACTTTTTGTGTAAAGTTGGGGAATTGCAACTTTTGTAAAGTTGAGTGTGTTAATCCTAGTATTATTTTTAAGGCATAGTTATATGTGTTAGGTACTATAGGTATTATGTGCTATTTGAATAAATATGCAATTATTTGAGAATTATGTGTTGAATTCTTATTGTGTTAAGAATTTGTGTAGAATGAGAGTATTAATATAAGATTTTCATTTAAATCAGATCATGCCGCCTAGACGACAGAATCGAAACCAAAGAGAAGAGCAATCAGTGAATAACGAAGGAGGTCAAGTGGACCCGATACAGAATTTTGTGGATATGCTGGCCCAAGCTATGGAAAATAGGGCTCCAGCCAGGGGAAGACCAAGGAATCATCCAGCCGACAGATTGGCTAATTTTAAGGATTTTAAAGTGGTAGGACCGCCTGAATTCAAGGGGACTACGGATCCGATCGAAGCCCAAACTTGGGTGAAAGAGATGGAGAAAGCGTTCGTGATTGCGCGAGTGGTAGAAGAGCAAAATACAGCTTTTGCGACATATCTAATGAAGGGAGAAGCCAATTATTGGTGGGAAACCAATCAAGCGAGAGCGGGTACAGCGGTGGTGACGTGGGCCAGATTTAAGGAGTTGTTCTTTGAGAACTACTTCTCGCCGAGTATGCAATCTCGGATGGAAGTTAAGTTCTTGGAACTTAAGCAGGAGAATTTGTCTGTTTCGGAGTATGCTGCTAAATTCAACGAGTTGGCACGATTTGCACCTCATCAGGTGGATACCGAAGCTAGAAAAGCAAGAAGATTTGAGAACGGATTGAAGCCGGGGATTTACAACAAAGTAGCGGTGCTACAGATCAACACTTTTGCGGCTCTATTGGAAAAAACATTAATTGCTGAAGGAGGAAGCGAGGTTGCATCTCGTTTTCATCAGGAGAAGAAGAAGAATAGCACGGAGGGTGGAAGCAGTGGTGGTAGTAATCCGAATAAAAGGAAGTGGAGTGAGATTACCCAATCGGGTACCAAAGCTGAAGGGAATAAGAAAGGAGGAGGGCCTTGTGCAAATTGTGGGAAGAATCATGCAGGTGTTTATTTGAAGAGGAAGGGGGTTTGTTACAACTGCGGACAAGAGGGGCATATGTCGCCCAATTGTCCAAGCCCGAAAAAGATTCAAGGTTGCTATGCGTGTGGATCGACTGATCATCTAGTACGGAATTGTCCGAAGAAGAATGCAGAAAAATAAAGTGCCAACAAGGGACCTGGTGGTGGAACCTTGGCGATTCGAGGACCTGGACAACCAGGAAGACCAACATCCTGTACATTTAACATGACGGCGCTAGATACGGTAGCTACTCAGGAGGTGGCAGCAGGTAACGATTTCGCTTAATATTTAAATTACGCAATTAATATTGGATAAATATGGCTGTGAATTGTTTTCTTTTATAGATTCAAGTCATAGGTTAGAATTTGAAACACAATTTAATATTGTGTTGATAAAAAAAATGAATTGATGATACAACTTTAAAAGATCGTAGAATATAAGGAAGCGGAGATTCCGATGACGGAATCCTTTTAAGGAGGGGTGAATGTGATAACCCAGGATTTCGAATAATCAAAAAATTTCGAATAAATTTTTTTATATTAATATTATTATTAATTATAAATTTTGTGACAAGTTTTTGTGATACTTGTATCGAGAAGGTCAATTTATGTATTGACTAATAAAAGTAGAGTAGAGCTGTGCTTAACAGAGAATATAAACCCTAACCCTAATTTTTGGAACGGGATTCGATAAAAAAAATATAATTAACATAATTATACTAATATTTATGTGTTTGAGAGGTATAGAATTTTTGATCAATGATTGATCAGATAAAGTTTTTTATTAAAAACCCTAATAAGAGATTAGAAACCCTAATCTTAGGATTAGAAACCCTAACGTACCGTTAGAAACCCTAATTGTACGCCGAGAAACCCTAATTTTAAAATCAGGAATTGTAAACCCTAAATTAGGAAACCCTAATCCTAATGGGTACGACTACTGTGTTATTAAACTTAAATATGATTAGAAAACTCTAATTATATTTTTGTATGTTAAATTTCTATTTTAGAAACCCTAATTTTATTTTAGAAAATTTATTTTTCTAATTAAACCCTAAATTTGAAAATTTTGGGAACTAGAATTTTTGATACCTAAAGGGTTCAAATCTTAAACCCTAATCCAAGCCCCAAACCCTAAGGATTTGTACAAATTCCATGTGTACCATTTAATTTAAATTGTAAATGACCAAAATGCCCTTTAGTGTAAATTAGTGAGCTAGCTTGCAAATCTTGGCAAATATGTGTTAGGTCACCAACTTTGTTGACTTTGTGTCCTTAAAAATCCCAGCATATCAGCTCCATGTGCCAGCAAGATCAGATCTAACCACTAGATATGCTATATAAGAGATTCAAGAGAGAGAAAATCCATTTTATTAGTCATTTTGTATACAAGCTCTCACCAACTCTCATTCTCTCTCAAAGCTTCGAAATAATCAAGTAGAACAGTCCTATTTTAGCCCTTTAAAACATCTAGACCAGATTGTTAAGACAAGATCAAAGATTTGGCAAGAAAAGGTATAAACCCTAACTTGAGTTTGATCTTTCATGCTAAGAATTTTTGTGTGTTTAAGTGTTTATAATCTTGCTAATGGATGTTTTATGAAGATCTATGATGATCTATCATGAATCCATAGCATCAAAGTGCCTTAAAAGGATGTTTTTCAAAATCTGTTCTTGAACATTTTTCGTGGTCTGACAAGAAATGTCAGTCGCTCTAGATCTTTCTGTGTGTAAGATACTTGTTGTTTTAAAGTTTTAGTTAGTAGCCTGGTATGTTGTCTTTCATCTGCAAGTGGTAGAACAACATTTAGATAGCTAAATTTCAAGTTATTTTAGGTCAAAAAGCGTTGACCGACGTTGATCGAGTAACATTCTGGGTAACCCAGAATGTGATGAACTGTGTCTAACAAGAAGTTATAAGGTCTAGATCTGTCAGGATATTTGTGATAAGATGTTGTTGTTGTAACACTTTTGTAGCTGGTTATGTGAACTATAACTTTAGGTCTTTATATCACTTATAAACTCAACAGATCGATCGTGACGGGTGGTCAAAGTAGACCACTCGATCTGTTTTGATGTTTCTGGAAAATCCAGAATCGGTATGAACTCAGTTTCTGTCAGAGTTTGACCGGGACTAATCTAGCCGGTGTGATGTTGGTTAATTGATCTGTTGATTTCTATGTGTTCCTTGTCATGCGTACTACATATGTAGACCAACAAACGAGCCATTTAATAACCGGAATATAGAATAAATTGTGCATGAAAGTGGCTGGTCGAATTTTCTGGATTTCTGGAAAACCCAGAAACCGTCGGACAGCAACTTTGGAGGCTTTGATCTCCTTGTTGTGATGTTGTTTGACCAAAGTATTGATTGGGTATTGTAGTGTTACATTAATACTACAATACCAAAGTTTTAGTTAACCTAGAACATGAACATATTGGAAATTATACGCGGTCAAACGTGGACCCTTGATCTGCCGGCTATCAGTGTTCTTGAGCTAAGAACACCAACAGCGACGCTTTCTGTCACTAAAGACCTATAGCGACGGTTTTATTTATTTTATTTTCTGAATATTCCGAAAAGTAATAAAAAAAATAGAAATAAATTATAAAAATTACCATAAATAGTTTTAAAAATTATTTTAAATTATGAAAAATAATTTTTGACCAATTGGAATATTTTTCTTTAATATATATAATTATTTAAATATTAAAGGTATTTAATTTATTTAATTAGTGTATTAAATAAATTAGAGAAAAATGATTTAATATTATAAAAAATCATTTTAAATAAGAATAATGTATTTAAAAATATTTTGAGTTATAAAATATAACTTTTAATATTTTTGGAGAATTTTCATTAATAATTTAATATTAATGATATTAGATTTATTTGATTATTAAATTAAATAAATAAGATAAAAATAATTTTAATGATTTAAAAATCATTTTAATTGAGAATAAAGTGTTAGAAAATATTTTAAATTATAAAATATAATTTTCAATATTTTTGGAGAATTTTCATTAATAAATTAATATTAATGATGTTTGATTTATTTAATTTTTATATTAAATAAATGAATTAAAAATGATTTTATTGATTTAAAAATCATTTAAAAATGAGAAAAATGGTTTTAAAATATTTTAAGTTATAATTAATGACTTTTAATATTTGGATTATAATTTCGTTAATATTTATATATTAATGGTGATGATTTAAAAATGATTTTAATTACTTTAAAAATCATTTAAGTAGAATTTTGATGATTTAAAAATATTTTAAGTTATTGATGATAACTTTAATATTTTGGAATGTATGTTATTATTAAATATTAATAATGATAAGATTATTTGATAATTAAATCATTTAAAAATGATTTAAGTGTTTGAAAAATTATTATAAATTATAATAATCGCTTGATAATTATTAAAAGCTTCCGAAAAATATTATAATTGATAATTGACTTATCTAAATTAATATTAAAGCTTAGAGACCAAGTTTAATTGACAATCAATGTGTTAATTGTCGGGTAGGGTGACTAGAACACCAAGAATGGACTAAAGTCCAACCAGATTGAACTAGTTTGACTTGTTAAATGTTTATATAAGTTATAAACATTGTTGTGGCTATGTGGTAATGTGTCTAGGAGAAGTTTGACTGTGAATTACAGTGTTGCGTGTTATGTGAATTATTGTGCTAATTGTTAGATCGATATTATTGGTTATAGGTCTTTCGAAAGTAGATAAGTATTTTGTGTAGCTGTAATCAGCGGAAGAGGCAAGTTCCCTAACTCAACCTTGAGTTATTTCATTCAATTATTGTTGGTGGATAATTATTGCTAATTATGCCACGTCCAGGGATTTATTGTTGAAATTTAAATTATTGAATTAGAAAATATATATTCGTAGAATTATTGTTGTTGGATATTCATATCTGTAGAAGTTGGAATTGACAGTACAGATAATTCATGTTTATTGTCAAATTATAATGAGAAATGTCTTAGCTAATTATTCTGGCTAGACGAACAATTGTTAGAATTTGGTAGATTCGAGAAAATAAATTCAATTATTATTGACAGATCGATGCCAATTATTTTGGCTCGACCGAGAAGTAAATAAAATTTGAAATACAAGTATTTCGTTGTAAAATCAAAATCTTGATTCTAAGACTGAGAAGAACAATCTTTTATATAAAGGAACATTTTGTTGGTCGTGAATTCGACCTTTGTGCGCGTTTTAAGTATTATGCATAATATAGGGTACAAAGAGTTGGCCGGCTCTGAGTACTTGCAGAGGGGTATGATTTAATCTTTATGGTTATCTGATACACCTGAGTATTTATCAAAGTAAATCTTTGATATCTACCCGAGAAAAAAATAAGTTCAAAGATCTTGTGTGATCGCTCAGTATTAAATCTGGAAAACATTCCACTTTGATATTTCGTAGAATTGATTTTTGATTATTCATTAGAATATCGTAGAAACTTTGAAAGTGTTGTACTCTTTCATTATTGAATTATTGTGATTGTATAGAATACGAGAAAACTTGTTATTGAATAACGATTTGTTCAGCTATTTCAAAGTTCCCCGAACTTTGATTTCATTCTATCAAAATAGATAGACTGTTGTTTTGAATTCTTATACATTTATTGTATGTCTTAACTTGCGGGGCAAATTAGTTGCTCACCCTTGCTAAATAAAATTTTTCAGCTAGGGACGAAGTTGCAGGAGGTGCTGTAAAGGACAAGGGAAAAGGCGTAGTTATAAATTAGTTATGTTGAACATATTTATTATGTTATATTGTAAACCCTTTTTGTATAACTAAAGGGTATGTTTGTAAAGTTAAAGTTAGAGAACCTGGGTGTTGTATTATTGTTAAACTCTGATAAAATCTTATGAAAGTTACTATCTATATATATATTATGGGTAGTTAAATGTTATATATATTGTGGATCGTGAACACCAAACTCGGGGGTCAGGTAACCCGGATTTGGGGGTGTCACAGTTTGTATAATCTCTAGTAGACAATAATTATATTCAAACTCACATTATGTTTTGTCGTATTGTACACGACAGTTGTATTAATAAGTTGTATTTGAATTTTGTACCATGTATCTGATGACCCAAGATGGGTGATGTATACCTAATTTTGGGGGCGTCACAGTTGGTATCAAAGCTTAGGGATATGATCCCTGGCTAAGATGTGAGAATAGTACTAGGAGGGGAGAGACAGGGAATTCTTTCGCTAGTATGACCTACCTAAGTTTATGTGGTATTTAATTGGTCGGTTAAAATTTAGGGATAATATGTTACATGTCAATTAACCTTTGTTTTATGGCAGTATCTAAAAATGACATCCGAGAATGTTGAGAATAGCAATGGAGCACAGGCGACCGTTGATTCACCATATATCAATAATGAGGATAATATGATGAATGATCAACAACACTGACGGAATGATGAATGATCAAATGTTCAGGGGCTTTATGAAATTCATGCAACAGCAGGCGAGAGCGGCTCTTGTCCAAAATGCAGGTGGAAACACTGAAAACTCTCGGGCGATCACCGCTAAATAGTTCAAGGAGCTGGGACCACCAGAGTTTAAGGGAGAGCCAAAACCACTTATGGCGGAAGCATGGATAAAGCAGATCACCAAGATATTTGATGTCTTGGGATGCTCCGAGGAGCAAAAGGTTCCCGTTGCCGCCTTTCTGTTGTGCGAAGAGGCAGATTACTAGTGGGAATCGGTAAAACGTACTCAACCTGCCGTACTGAAGATGTCTTTGGAGAAGTTCCAAGAGCAATTCAACGACAAATACTTTCTTGAAAGTATTCGTCACATGAAGGAGGTGGAGTTTATCAAGTTGGAACAAAATAATATGGCCGTTTCGTAATACGAGGAAAAATTTGCGGAGTTATCCTAGTTTGCATCCCACTTAATGGATAATGAAGAGAGAATGACACGGTTGTTTTTAAGAGGTTTGAAGCCGGAGATACGTCAACATCTTATTTCTCATAAACTGTGTATATATTCAGATGTTGTAAATAGGGCTCAGTTAGTGGAGCGTGATAACGAGTCAACGCAACTAATAGAGAGCAGCCGACAAAATGATAATACCAGCGAGAGCAGTCATCAAAGTGGTGACAACAAGCGTGGAGGGAATCAACATGTTAGAAATGGTAACCACTTCGGTGGTAATCAGGGCCAAAACAATAAGAATGGACATTTCAAGAAGAGGAGATTCAAAAATGATGAAAAGACGTCAGCACCAACACCTGTCGTTAAGGAAGGAGAATGACCACCTATCATATGTTTCAAATGCGGAGGGGAGGGGCACATCAGTCCAAACTGTGCGATGTCGTTCAAAGCATGTTATAATTATGGAAGAGAAGGTCACTTAGCCCGATTTTATCGTTCACCGAAGACAAATTCAGCTAGCATGAAGGCACCAAAGGCCATCCCAGAAAAGTCAAAACTGGTAGTGCAAGGGAGAGTGTTTGTTGTGACCTCCTAGAAAGTAAGGAACCCGAATGAGGTCATCACGGGTAAGCTTATCATAAAATCTAACGAAATCTATACTTTATTTGATACCGGTTCTACCCATTCTTTTATTTCTCCTACTTATGCTCATCGATTAAATTTGACTCCAGAGAAATTAGACTTTGACTTATTTGTGGAAACTCCATTGGGAGAAACCTTCATTACATCCACTATTTATAAGTCTTGTTTGGTTCAAATCGGTACCCTCACATTACCTGTAGATCTTATTTCATTGAAAATACTTGCATTTGACGTGATTCTAGGGATTAATTGGTTAACTACTCATCATGCAAAAATTGATTATTTCTGTAAGGTTGTTAGCTTTCATATTCCTAATCAACCTATTATGCGAATTCAAGCGACCAAACCATTAAAATCAATCACGGTCATCTCAAGCTATAAAGCTATTCGTTTATTGAAAAACGAATGTCAAGCTTTCTTAGCTCATGTCATAGATTTAAACAAAAGTACATCAGTTTTGAACGATATTTCTATTGTTAATAAATTTTCTGACATATTCCCCGAAGAACTTCCTGGCCTACCCCCTGAGCATGAAATTGAATTTTGTATCGACCTTGAACCCATTACAAAACCCATTTCCAAAGCCTCATATCGAATGGCTCCTATTGAACTTCAAGAGTTAAAGACCCAACTGTAGGAATTGTTAGACATTGGCTTTATTCGTCCTAGTACTTCACCTTGGGGTGCTCCTATTCTATTCGTGAAGAAGAAAGATGGGAGTATGCGACTTTGTATTGATTATCGGGAATTAAATCATGTCACCATCAAAAATAGGTATCCATTGCCACGTATTGATGACCTGTTTGACCAGTTCAAGGAGCCAAATTCTTTTCAAAGATTGATCTTCGTTCCGGATATCACCAATTGAAGATTAAAATCGATGACATTCCAAAGACGGCTTTCAGAACTCTGTACGGGCATTATAAATTCCTAGTCATGTCCTTTGGATTGACTAATGTTCCTGCTACCTTCATGGATATGATGAACCGAGTATTCAAGGAATATTTGGATCACTTTGTGGTCGTCTTTATTGATGACATCCTTATTTATTCCAAAAGCTGTGAAGATCATGAGCAACACTTGAGGCTGACACTCCAAAAGCTTCGTGAATACAAGCTTTATGCCAAGTTAAAGAAATGCGAATTCTAGCTTGAGGAAGTAGCATTCCTTGGGCACGTAGTATCAAGTCATGGAATATCTGTTGACCCAACAAAGATTGAAGCAATTCAAAGCTGGGAGCAACCTAAATCAGTGACCGAAGTATGTAGCTTTCTCGGTTTAGCTGGTTATTATGGGAGATTCGTGGAAGGATTTTCTCGAATCGCTACTCCATTGACTCAGTTGACTCGAAAAGATACAAAGTTTGGTTGGAGCGAAGAATGTGAGAAGAGTTTTCAAGAACTCAAGAGGAGACTCATTTCGGCACCTGTTCTGACAATACCATCTGGCTCGGAGGGATTTGTCATCTATAGTGATGTTTCGGGCAAAGGGTTGGGATGTGTTCTCATGCAACATGGAAAAGTCATAGCCTATGCCTCAAGATAACTCAAAGAATATGAGAGGAATTATCCTACTCATGATCTAGAGTTGGCAACTGTTGTCTTCGAACTAAAGATTTGGAGGCATTACTTGTATGGGGAGAAGGTGGAGATCATTACGGATCATAAAAGCCTCAAATATTTCTTTACTCAAAAGAAACTCAACATGCGACAACGACGTTGGCTTAAACTATTAAAAGATTATGATCATACCATCCAATACTATCTTGGAAAAGCAAATGTGGTAGCTGACACATTGAGTAGAAGATCATATGCAAGTACGAGTGCGATATTGTCAAAGCAAAGGCCCATTTTGTGTGACTTGCAAAGGATGGAGATAGAGTTAAAGACTCCAGGGACCCATGTGATGATGGCAAATATATGAGTAGAACCAAATTTAATTGATAAAGTTAAAGCTGCTCAAGTTACAGACCTGAAGCTGATGCGTATAAGGAAGAAAGTGCAAGAAGGTGCTATGCCGGAAGCAAGAATCGATGAAGAAGGAATACTTCGAGTCAACTCCAGACTTTATGTTCCTAACGACCTTGATTTAAAGTATAAAATCATGATGGAAGCGCACAACACACCGTTTGCAATCCATCCTAGGAGTACCAAAATGTATCATGATATTCGTCATACATTTTAGTGGAGCAATATGAAGAGAGAGATAGCGTTGTTTATCTCAAGGTGTCTAACTTGTCAACGAGTTAAAGCGGAGCATCAATTACCAAAAGGTCCATTGCAACCATTTGAAATTCTAGAATGGAAGTGGGAGCACATTACCATGGATTTCGTTACCAGTCTTCCTAAGGTTTCTCAAGGCATAGATGCGATTTGGGTCATTGTTGATAGTTTGACTAAGTTTTCTCATTTCTTACTGATACGAGAAACTTATACACTTGAACGCCTTGCTCGTATATACATAAACGAGATTGTAAGGCTGCATGGTATGCCGGTATCCATAGTTTCTGATCGAGACCCAAGATTCACTTCATAATTTTGGGTTAGTTTGCAAAAAGCTATGGGCACAGACTTACGATTTAGCTCGACATATCATCCTCAGATGGACGGACAGTCGGAGAGGACTATTCAAACTCTTGAAGATCTATTAAGACTCTGTGTCCTTGATTTCAAGGGAAGTTGGGACAAGTTCTTACAATTGGTGGAGTTTTCCTACAACAACAGTTATCAAGCAAGTATTGGCATGGCTCCATTCGAAGCGTTGTATGGAAGAAAGTGTCGTTCTCCAATATGTTGGGATGAGGTGGGTGAAGCAATGTTGTTGTGACCGGAGTTGGTAAGTATGACTACGAAAAATATTCAAACGATCCGACAACGTATAAAAACCTCACAAGATTGACAAAAGAGTTATGCTGATCTTCATCGAAAGGACGTGGAATTCGATATAGGAGATCATGTGTTGTTGCGTGTTGCTCCATTAAAATGAGTTACGAGATTTGAAAAGAGAGGAAAACTCAATCCTCGATTCATCGGCCCATTTTTAATCCTCAATCGAGTAGGAACTGTGGCCTATAGACTCTCTTTACCGCCAAGTATGTCTCGTGTTCAAAACATTTTTCACATATCCATGTTACGTAAATATGTGAAAGACCCGAACAACATTATTGAGTTAGAACCGGACGAAATAGCGGAAGATTTGATGTATGAATAGGTTCCTGTTAAAATCTTGGATAAGAAGGAACATATTCTATGCTCCAAGGTTATGCCTCAAGTAAAAGTTTTGTGGAGAAACCACTATGTTGAGGAAATGACTTGGGAGTTAAAATCTGAAATGAAATCAAGGTATCCTTACCTCTTCGACATACCAGGTACGTACCCTAATTTCGAGGGCAAAATTTCATAAGAAGGGGAGGTTGTAAGACCACCCCAACTTTTATAAATAAAGATGAATTTTCTATAAATATTATTTTTGAATATTATGGAGTAAATTTGATATAATGTTATAGTTGTGGGTAATATTTATAAATTTTACAAAGTAAGCAAGTTGTTATAAAATATTCATTTGGTCGGGGAATATTCTTTTTGTCGGGGAATATTCGTACGATGACACAATCATTGGTGGAACCCACAACGGAATTATTATCGGATTGAGAAAACGACAAAAATACTTTATGAAAATAACGGCGGAGGTGTTACCGTTAAAATTGTTAAACTACCCGGTAGTAAAAGTACAGTAATACGCGTGGTTGCATAGTAGCACACTGTATTGATTATTGATGCTTACGTGAGAAGTCACTCAGCTATACTCAATTATTGCTATAGTAATTGCTGCATCATATCTCTTATATTATTGATTCAATTATTGTCACAGTATCATCTGTTTAATATGTTATATTATTAAATCAATAATTAAGACGACAAGTTATAAATGATTAATAATTGTTGAAAGATTAAATATGTGTTGATTAAAAATAAAATGATTTGTGGTAATATTTATTCAATCCTTGATGTATATAAAGAGTCTATTATGAGACGTTTGTGGTAAGTTTGGTTATTTTATGGGGGGCCCATATGTCATCATCTAAGAGTCTCTTCGTCAATAGTAATTACCTTCATCAATAGTAATTACCTTGGTCAATAGTAATTACCTTCATCATAAGTAATTACCTTCGTCAATAGTAACTACCTTTACCAGACCTCAAACCACTTGTCGTTTCATATTACAGGCGTCGAACCAATTGTCGTTTCACATTACAGACGTCAAACCACTTTTCTTTTCACATCACCAGTAGTTAAGCCACTTGCCTTTTCACATTTCAAGTGCTAAGCTAGAAATCTTCTATAAATAGAGGCCTCGTGCTTCATTATTTTTCACGAATTCATTCAAGCTATAGAGAGAGAAAGTATAGACAGAATAAGAGAGAAAGAAGAAGAGTATTGTGTGTAAAACCCCAAACTTTTTGAATAAAGATGAATTTTCTATAAATATTATTTTTGAATATTAGGGAGTGAAATTTATATAATAGTTGTGGGTAATATTTATAAATTTTGCAAAGTACGCAAGTTGTTATATAATATTCGATTGGTCAGGGAATATTCGTTTTAACAGGGAATATTAGTACAATGGCACAATTATTGGTGGAGCCAACAAAGGAATTATTGTCGGATTGAGAAAACGCCAAAAATACTTTATAAAAATAACGGCGGAAGTTTTACCGTTAACTGTTGAAACACCCGGTGTTAAAAGTACAGTAATACGCGTGGTTGCATAGTAGCACACTGTATTGATTATTGATACTTACGTGATAAGTCACTCAGTTTTGTTGGTATTATTAATGTAATAATACAGAAAATCTTTTTATACAAAACAGAATACTTTAATAAAGTTATTCTATAAATAGAATATATTACATTCTATTATGCATAGTATTGCATAGTGTCTGCATATTGTTTTGCATAGTAAAATCTTTTTATATAAAACAAAATACTTTTATAAAGCTATCTGTTTTATTAGATAATAATTAAAATATATTATATTTTATTATGCATAGTGTTTGCATAGTGTCTGCATAGTGTTTGCATAGTAAAATCTTTTATAAAGTTATTCATTTTATTAGATTATAAATAGAATATATTATATTTTATTTAAAAGATTTTGCTTTAAATATGGACCGTCAGATTAAACTAAATCAATCTGGATCGTTCATTAGTTAGTTACTATGCAGTCGATTTTTCTATAAATAGAAGCTCATTCCTTCATTATTTTCTTACGAATTCGCTAAACTCTAGAGAGATAAACTATAGAGAGAAAGAAGAAAGTATTCTACTACTTCACAACTTATATATCCAGTACTCTTCTTCTTAAGGTAGGGGATATTATTTGTTGTACTCGTAGGGGGTATTATTTCTTTTGTATTCATGAAGAGAACTTCTGTTATTCCATTATTTATTATTCTGTTGGAATAACCTGTATACGCGGGCTACCCTATACTTGGTGAAATTCTTCTGTTATTCCATTCTTTATTATTCTGTTGGAATATACTGTCTGTGCGTTTTATGTCGGACCTGGTTTCGTCTTTATTATTCTGTTGGAACATCCTGTCGATGCGTATTACGGCTGACCTGGTTCCGTTATTTAGTATTCTGTTGGAATAACCTGTCTATGCGAAATACCACATGCGTGGTAATTTCTGTTGTTATTATATTCTTTATTATTCTGTTGGAACATCCTGTCGGTGCGAATTTCGTCTGACCTGGTTCCGTTATTATTATTCTGTTGGAATAACCTGTCTATGCGAAGTACCGCATGCATGGTTATTTCTTTTGTTATTCCATTCTTTATTATACTCAGTTGGTTAAAGTTTTGACTTCTATACTCCATGAAATTAGTGGAATATCCTTGATATTTGCGCTTCATCCAGTATCTTTTCATGGAAATATTCTTCTGAGAATTCTTGAATTTTACTACACAAAGCAATATCATGTTGACAATTTGGACGTTATTAGTTCCTGAATAAATTAATTCTTGAACTTTTTTTTATTGAATTCTTATATCATTGTCATCATCCTCATGTTTATATTTTTTGGAAAGTCATCTGTGGCCTGTAGTGCATAGATGGAATTGGTATGATTATGACCAGGGATTATTCGGTATAATCATGACCGTAATGTTACAAATAATGTGGTAAAAGTCTTCACTAGCCCATAGTGCATTGATGGACAGTTGTTGGCATGATCATAACCATTGATGAATACACAAATATTCTTAGCCCGTAGTGCATGGATAATTATGGTTGTGATACTAAAGAATATCCTTGACCGTAGTGCAAGGGTGATTCGATGATGTTGAATATTTATTAAGCTGAGTCTCAGCGATAAAAGTGATGAAAAACCTTTTTAATCATAAAAAATAGTAGATTTTATTTTCTACTTGACTCTTTTTGGATTGCTTGTTCCGCTGCAGTTAAACTTGATGTCTATTATATTTTATCAGTTTAACATTGTTGGAGACTAATGATAATTTATTCTGCATTATCTTAGTCATAATATTTCTTACTGGGCTAGTTGAGCTCACCCTTTCTTTCACTGTTCTCTTCAGGAAATGAGAACATAATAGGGACTAGTCGGGGAATGGAGTGACGGTCCAGAGGATAGCAATAGTAGTCCTCACTATTCTGTGAAATAGTGTGTTAATAATTGTAATGAGGACTCCTTTTGAGTTTGTATAATCTCTAGTAGACAATAATTGTATTCAAACTCACAGTTATGTTTTGTCGTATTGTACTCGACAGTTGTATTAGTAAGTTGTATTTGAATTTTGTACCATGTATCTGACGACCCAAGATGGGTGATGTATACCTAATTTTGGGGGCGTCACAATTTAATCACATTTTGATATATATATATATATATATATATATATATATATATATATATATATATATATATATATATATATATATACGTCCAAGCTAATTGACCAACTAGACACAAATTTCAAAATATCGTTGAATATGATAAAAACCTTTTTGTATCCAATCAAATTGTTTTGGTTAGGATTCCAGACTAAGTATGAACATCCCGATCACGGGAAAACTTTTATACGCCCAAGGCAGACAGAATGAACGATCCTATCGTTCTTGTAATTTAGTATTGATCAATATAGGGCCCATGAGAAGTATAACCTAACGCCCGTAAGTTATGACATTTTGCAGATGAAGTTCTGCTAAACCTTAGCGAAAACTAAAAACAATGTTCATAATCTGTCGACTAATACCTATATATATATAGTCAATACATAGTTTCAAAAATTTGAGATAGAATTGTTATGTTGTTATTATCAGTTCAGTTTACTTCACAACTTTGTTGTAGAAGTGATGTACAAAGAAAACATTTATTTCTTTCAGCTAATTATATTTCTAATTGTTATTACTTGCTGGGAACCCAAATGCTCATCCTTGCTTAAATTTAAATGTTTTCAGCTAGGCATGATCAACATGAAGGTTCAGACAAGAACAAGTGAAAAGGAAAGCAAACAGAACTTGTTTAATGGTATCTTTTGTAATAGTTAGATAATATATAGACAATGATATGTATTATATATCATGTAAAGAGTTATAGTAAAGGTTGCGTAATTGAGATTAGACTTTGATAAATGTAAGATAAGTTTGATATTCATTTTATTGTTATTATTATTAGTATTATTATGCTCATAGAAATGGTATCGTGAAGCACCGAGTTCGGGTTTCATGTATTAAAATTATTTTTAAATAATTTATTTAATATTATAATTAAATAAATTAAATACTTTTAATATTCCAAAAATATTAAATATTTATGAAATGTATTCAAAATAATTACAAATTAAATTTCGGATTTTAAAATAATTTTTAATAATTTATTATGTATTTTTAGTAATTTAAAACTATTTTTTCTATTTATTTTATTCAAATAATTAATTTCTGAAAAAATTTGTCACTAAAGGGCCCTATAGGGACGAAACTGTCGCTATAGGTGTTCTTGAGCTGCCCAGAAACCCATGCCAGTTAACGAGGTAGCTTGTTTGACCCACCATAGATTTTAAAATGTGATGATTCTGAGAATGATCTTGGTTTGAGCTTGTTAGTACTCGTACAAGACTACATGATCCAGCCATCAACATGTTCATATCATAAAACAATTGCAAGATATAATGATTCAAACTTCTTGTCAGACATGTTCTTCATTTCTGGGTTACCCAGAAATGATGAACAGTCGAGGGTGCCACTTTCCAGCCTCCACTACATGCTAGGTTTGTAATGTTTTTGTGATATAATGATTCCATGTTGTAACCAGCATGCAACTTAATAGATCCATTGCAAAACATTAACAAAACAACAAACTAACGAGATCTTGTCCGATCAAACCATGTCAGAAGCCACGCTCATGAACTTTCTAGGTTACCCAGAAAGCTCATCCGTGGACTTTCTGCTTGGTTTGACCGTCCCCCAATTCTAGTATGTTTGTGATAAAAACGATCTAAGAGTATTAACATGTAGTATAGCTATCATATAATAACCTTATCACAACAACAAACACAAATCTACAACATTGTTCAAGATCAGAGGCGTTCAAAGTCTTGTCAGACCATTTCTGGGCAAGATCCGGGTTACCCAGATTTTGTCCAGTCATGGTCGGTCAACGACATTTGACTAACAATATCTTGCAATATAGACCAGATCTAAGTCTGATTCTTATTCCAGATCACAGATCTCACAGCATACTACAAGACCAAACATTTAAACAACAAAAACATCGAATATCTTGAGATCTACAGGGTCTGACATTCTTGTTAGACCACAAAAAAAAATTCCCAGATTTTTGAAAGCACCAATTTCGTGTATTTTAATGTTATGGATCCACTAAATACCAACCCAGATCATCAAAACCTACTACATATAACATGTTCTAACACAAAAATCTAACATCTAACATCTCATCTTAGATCAAATTTTAAAATTAGGGTTATACCTCTCTTGATCAAATCCTTTATTCTGGGCTACTGATTTTTTAAGGTTGTTCGTGGGGCTTTATTTGGGATCTGAAATGATATTGATTTTCATGGGTGAGGAGAGAGAGAGAGCCTTGGTTGATAATAATTTGAATAAATGAGCCATAATACATACTTTTCTCTCTCTTGGACTATATATATGTCTTAGATGCATGTATTGGCTGAGGTTATGTAGGCTTGCAGCTGATTTTTGTTATTTAATGTCACATGGGGTGGTTGGATTTGGTCACCAACTCACCTAAGGTCAAAACCTATTGCTAGCTTCAATTATACATGAGGGAGCAAAATGGTCTTTTGATTTTCCAATTTAATGGCACTTTGGTAACTTGTCAAACCCTTAGGGTTTAGGGTTTGGGTTAGGGTTTGAACCATTTTAGGTTTTCAAATTCTAGGATTTCCAAAATTAGGATTTAAAAATAAATAACAATTTTGTTTCCAAAAATATAAATTAGAGTTTACTAAATATAATTAGTTTTCTAATTCAATTACTTGAACATTTGTTTTTAAAATTTACTAATTAGAATAAATGTTTTAAAAAATTATTATAAGTCATTTAAAAATAATATGATTGAGACTTACAAATATTGAACTACATGATAGAGTCTTAGACTCGATAATTACCCGATAAAGCCGTCGGTACACCGACATGTTTCCGAAATTGATCTGGACTTAGATAATTTGATTAGATATGTGTTTATTTGTGATTAAATGGTTTGGAACATATGTGACAATGTGATTAGGTTATGTGTTGACTGCAATAAGCAGTGCTATGTGTTATAGTATGTTATTCTAATCGATCAAATGATCTTATTACTGATAGGTGTTATATAAAGATAGAACTAAGTTACGAACTGTAAGTAGCGCATCAGACAAGTATCTTACCTTTGCATTTCCTTTATGCAATGGACATGAGTAAGAAGTTTCAGAATTATATTATTATTATGCTATATTATTAACCCTATTGTGATATATTCTATATCCGATCATTGTTTATCAACATGTTAGTATATGGTAATTCAGATATATATTCTGTTCGTTAATTTCTAAACATGGTTACACAAGTGACCCCACTTAGATAATCATTGTATTTAATCACATGTTGATATATATATATATATATATATATATATATATACATCCAAGCTAATTGACCAGCTAGACACAGATTTCAAAATATCATTGAATATGATAAAAAAAAATTTGTATCCTATCAAATTGTTTTGGTTAGGATTCCAGACTAAGTATGAACATCCCGATCACAGAAAAACTTTTATGCGCCCAAGGCAGACAGAGTGAACGATCCTATCATTCTTGTAATGTAGTATTGATCAATATAGGGCAATGTGAAGTACAACCTAACGCCCGTAAGTTATGACGGCCGGTTTGCAGATGAAGTTCTGCTAAACCTTAGCGAAAACTAAAAATAATGTTCATAATCAGTCGACTAATACCTATATATATAGTCAATACGTAGTTTCAAAAATTTGAGATAGAATTGTTATGTTGTTATTATCGGTTCAGTTTACTTCACAACTATAAATTCGTTGTAGAAGTGATGTACAAAGAAAACATTTATTTCTTTCAGCTAATTATATTTCTAATTGTTATTACTTGTTGGGCACCCAAATGTTCATCCTTGCTTAAATTTAAATGTTTTCAGCTAGGCATGATCAACCTGAAGGTTCAGACAAGAACAAGTGAAAAGGAAAGCAAACAAAACATGTTTAACGGTATCTTTTGTAATAGTTAGACAATATATAGACAATGATATGTATTATATATCATGTAAAGAATTATAGTAAAGGTTGTGTAATTGGGATTAGACTCTGATAAATGTAAGATAAGTTTGATATTCATATTATTGTTATTATTATTAGTATTATTTCGCTCATAGAAATGGTATCGTCAAGCACCGAGTTCGGGTTTCAAGTACTTGAGTTTGGGGGCTTTACATCCCTAATCTGTCCAACATTTGATCAATAAAGGGCAAATGAAAGTGATCTTTATGGGTCTCCTTATTCAACTCCCTGTAGTCCATGCAAACCCTCCAACCAGTCACTGTCCTTGTCGAAATTAGCTCATTGTCATCATTCTGTACCACAATTATTCCTCCCTTTTTTGGCACACACTGAACTGAACTAACCGACTTACTGTCGGAAATTGGGTAGATAATACCGACATCCAACAATTTTAGAATTTCTTTCTTTACAACTTACTTCATGATTGGGTTTAGTCGTTGTTGTTGCTCCACCGTAGGTTTTGCATCGTCTTCCATCAGAATTTTATGCATGCAAAAGGATGGGCTGATTCACTTTATATCTGCGATTGTCCATCTTATAGTCGATTTATGTTCCCTAAGCACCCTCAGCAATTTTTCTTCCTTCAAATCATTAAGTGCATCAGAAATAATAACAGGTAAAGAATTTGAATTGCCTAAATACGCATACCTGAGGTGTTTAGGTAGTGGTTTAAGTTCAAGAGTCGGTGGCTCCTCCAATGACGGTTTCATTCTGATTGTTGATCTTTCCTCTGTGTGCAATGGTTCAAATGGCGCTCTGAATCTGCTGACTCGTAGTAGGGAGTCTAGCATATGCAAGTAGTCCATAAATTTCGGATCATTTGATTCTTCATCTCTCAATAAAGTAGTTTCTAATGGATCAATAACCAAACTCTTTCCCATGTCTTCGCTGACTATTTGATCAATGATATCCATTCAAAAACACTTTTCTTCATCCGTAGGAAATTTCATGGCTTTGAAAATGTTAAACTTAACTTCTTGATCTTGGACCCTCATCCTTAGTTCACCTTTTTGTACGTCAATGAGTGTCTTACTTGTAGCCAAAAAATGGTCTCCCTAGGATAATCGGGATGTTCTTATCTTCCTCAAAATCCAGAATGATGAAATCCACAGGGAATATAAACTTGTCAACCTTAACCAATATGTCCTCTACAATGCCTCTCGGGTACGTAACTGATCTGTCCGCCAACTGTAAGAAGATGTTCATAGGCTTTGGAGCTGGCAAACCCAATTCTGTGTAAACTGATAACTGCATAAGGTTCACACTCGCCCCCAAATCACATAAACATTTATTAAATGCCATATTCCTGATTGTGCATGGAATGGTGAAACTCCCCGGATCTTTCAACTTTGGTGGCAATTTTCGCTGAAAAATCGCGCTACATTCCTCTGTTAGTGCCACTGTCTCGAAATCTTCTAACTACTTTTTCCTGGACAAGATCCTTTTCATGAATTTTGAATAACTTGGCATTTGCTCTAGGGCTTCTGTGAACGGGATGTTAATATGAAGTTTCTTAAAAACTTCCAAAAATTTCGCAAACTGCTTATCTAATTTTTGCTTTTGGTCTCTCTGCTGAAACGGCGGTGGAGGATACACAACTGGCTTGTCATCTAACTTTGTTTTCTCAATTTGCGTATTCTCACCCTGTTTTTCTTCAACCACCTTGTTGTCATTAATCTTATCATCCGAGATAGCTAAATTTTCTGCATCTTTCCCATCCAAATGTTTTCCCCTCCTCAAGGTGATTGCCTGATACTTTTCATGATTTCTCTTTGGATTTCTTTCGGTGTCACTCGGTAGAGTCCCTTGTGGTCTATTGTTCAATGCTAAGGCAATTTGTCCCATCTAATTTTACAAATTCTTGATGGCTATTGCTTGGTTTTTCATCGCTGCCTCATTACTTGTTATATATTTTGACAACAACTCCTCTAAATCTAATTTCCTCTCTTAACGTTGAACTGGTTGTTGCTGATTCTGAAATACAGAGGGATGCGATGGACGTGGAGCTTGCTGATTCTGATTATTATTCCATGACAAATTCAGATGATTCCTATTCCCCTGATTATATGCATTCTGATATGTATTCTGAGGAATTATGTTGTAGCTACTCATGAATTGTACTGATTCTAGGTTGATTGCGCATTGATCCATCGAATGTTCACCCGCACACAACTCACAAATAATTGCAACTTGCTGCGTCTTTCCCCCTGACCAAACGTCGAACTTCTTAGAGAGTCCTGAAATCTGTGTTGTTATTTCCGTCACACTATCTACCTCTAACACTCCAGCGACTGTAGGTTGTATCATTCTTGCCGTGGGCGACTGATAGTTGTTAGCAGGCATCGTCTCTATCAACTGATATGCTTCCTCATAGTTCTTTGCCATAAAATCTCCCCCTGATGCTGCATTAATACTCGTCCTGAGATTCCCATGTAGTCCGTTGTAAAATGTGTTCATCTGCAACCATTTAGGCAATCCATGATATGGGCATTTTCTGAGCAATTCTATGTATCTCTCCCATGCCTCGTACAATGAATCCCTATGTTGTTGATCAAACATGGTAATCTCATTCCTCATCTTCGCAGTCTTTGTTGGTGGGAAAAATTTTGCTAGAAATTTCTGAGCTAGGTCATCCCATGTCGTTATTGAACCTGCTGGTAGAGAATGTAACCAACTCTTTGCCTTGTCTGACAGAGTGAATGGGAACACGCGAAGTTAAACTCCTTCATCCAACAACCCATTGTACTTGAAAGTGTCACATATCTCCAGAAAACTAATCAAATGCTCGTTAGGGTCGTCATTTGCAAGTCCCACAAACTGAACTGAGTTATGTATCATCTAAATTGTCCCAGGCTTGATTTCAAAAGTATTCATAGCTATTGTAGGCCTGGTGATACTCGTCTGCAACTCAGTCACCTTGGGTTTAGCAAAATCCCTCAACGCTTTCTGGTCTTTGGCAGCCATTGCTTCTTCTTTGTTAGAGTTTTTGAATTCGCTCCTTGTTTCCTTGATCCATTTACTTAACCTCTGAAACCTCCTCTCAATGTCGTCCTCAAAAGGAAACATGTCTGGATTTTTTGATCGAGTTTGCATAAACCAACATCAAAAACCTGAAATAAGAAGAACAAAACAAAAACAAAAAGTGTTTAAGTAAAACTGGACTAATTAAACTGATATTGCAAAATAATAAAATCTACACTAAAGTCCCCGGCAACGACGCCAAAAACTTGTTGGGTAAAATATAGTTACGCACAGCACGCAAATATACGTGGTCAACAAGTAATATAATATTAAGTAGAGTATCGTTCCCTCAGAGACTCAGTAAGAATTTAAACCTCACAATTATTATTTTCCTATTAATCCTAATTTTATTAAACTAATCAATTTTCAGTTTAAAACTAACAGTATTAAAACTATTAAAATCACCACATAATCAATAAATGCTAAAAACTGAATTTTCAAACAAATAATGGAGAATTAGGCTTTCAACTTCACTCTAAGCATCACTCAGATTATTACACCTTTATTCCAGTTTAATTCACTATCCCAACTTATTAATCAAGAACCCATATGTAGACCTAGCCATCTCTCGATGCACTAATCCCGTATTAACCCAAATCCACAGTTAAGATAGAATTACGTTAAACACCTTAATTAACTAAATCACTATATCTCTATGTGAATTACAATTAAAAAAGGTTGAATTTCAAGCTCTTTATCTGATTACATGCGATGTCAAGCATATCTCTACCCTAACATTCATCAAGATTCTGTTTATTCACAAAAATCAGAAACACATGCTATATTAACTAAGTCTATGTATTTCATCTCTCGAGTTCATACAAGTCCACAAAGAATCATTGATCAGACAATTCATAAATTGACGGTCAAATTAATATAGATAAACCCGATAATAGTTTATTAAACTGATATCAAAGTTTACATAACCATCGTTGCACTTAAAGATCCGTCTTAAGCCTAAAAAGTAATTAGTTCATAATAAATGAAATAAAAACTGAATAAATCAAAGATATCATCTTCTCAATTACAGAAATAAACTAAAGTAGAAGAATAACGCAGAACACCCTTCACTTTAGTCCCAATCCGCAATCAATACGATTGTTCTTCAAAATCTCCACTCCGTTGCTCGCTATCAAAAATCTGTGATTAATCTTTGTTAGTTTCTTTGAATGATGATTAATTTGTTGTTTGTTGAAGAATATATATTTAACATGAAGTCTTGGCCGAAATCCGATGTACATTAGAGTCCAAACGCATTCCACAAAGTAAAATATGTGTTCCAGCAGAGTTTCAAGCAAAACAGGACACCTAGAATTCGGGACCCCCGCCACGGCGGGGGTATACAAGCCAAATAGGCCCGCCCCAGCGGGCTACCTCCCTGCTAACTGATGTTTCTTGCTTCATGCTTGCTTCCATAATTGCTCCAAATGACCTCATTTCTTCACTACTAGCCACAACAACCACCCTGCACATAAAAGAACATGAAACGAGTAAAAACGAACACGAAAACAAGAAAGTAACAATGATTAAGCTTGAAATGGACATTGATTCGTTGATATAAAATCCATTTATCATGTATACATTAATTAAAGGTCGTCTAAGCTATTTGACTTGGCTAGACACATATTTAAAAATAGTGTTGAACATGATAAAACTTTATTGTTATCCAACCGAATTGTTTGGGTTCAGATTCCAGACTAAGTATGAACATCCTGAACATGGGAAACTTTTGTGCGCCTAAGGCGGATATTTGATGAGTAGGTTTTTAACCTATAATTTATCTTTATTTAGCTTGTTATATTGTTAGTTTTTTGATTATTTCATGTTGCTTTTGATGGGTTTTGTTCTTATTGTAGGATATTCAGTAAGCACATCAAAATGCTAGCATTGGAAGAAAATTCAAGCAAAAATTTATACATTATGTAGGACCCGCACGGGGTGCGCCATAATGTAGAGCAAAGCGGCGCGCGGCGTGCTACGGCATAAGAAGTCACTGGTTACACGGCGCAGGCCGCACTGTCATAATGCACAACCCGGCGCGAGGCGCGCCGGTCGGACGAATCAGGCACCAAGTTACTTGTACTTGCTGGAAGCTAAGTGGTGTTGGGAGATAAAACTTCGTTATGTAATATGCTTATATTAGGATTTGACAAGGAGGTTATTTGATGTAGTTGGGATTCTATGACTAAACACTTATTCGGTTTGATAGGAGTTTCATTTCTATTAGAATTCTTATGTGATGAGTTGGAGATGGATTAGAATTGGTGTGGGGCTGGAGTGAATGAATTGATGCTAAGTGTTGGATATTGGGAAGAAGGACGAGGAGAGCGAGTTTGAAAAGCAAGAGATTGGAGGAACGAAGAAAAGAAGTAATTTCACGAAGATTGCAGATTTAAAGGGCGAGAAGGGTTGTGTATTACTATTCTCCTTTAATTTCACTTTGTGTAATCTGGATGATGATATCTTTTATTTATTCAGTGTTTAATTCATTAGCTATGAATTAAATTCTTTATTAGGTTTATAATGGATCTTTAAGTGGAATAATGATTATGTAACTTTGATTTTCAGTGTAAAAAGCTATTTCTTTGTTTATCTATATTGATTTATGCTTGAATTTATGAATTGCTTGATCACCAATTTTATGTGGACTTGTATGAACTTGAGAGATGAAATACGAGTCTACACTTAGTCAATATAGCATGTGTTATTGAATTCTGTGAATGAATGGAATCTTGATGAATGTTAGGGTAGAGATATGCTTGACATCGCATGTAATCAGATAAAGAACTTGAACTTAAACCTTCTTTAATTGTAATTCACATAGAGATATAGTGGGTTAATTGATTAATGTGTTTAACTTAATTCTATCTAATTTGTGGATTTGAGTTAATATGG
Organism: Panax japonicus; assembly: GCA_020205505.1. Taxonomy (NCBI): domain Eukaryota; kingdom Viridiplantae; phylum Streptophyta; class Magnoliopsida; order Apiales; family Araliaceae; genus Panax; species Panax japonicus. The sequence continues at coordinate 44,667,773 of CM035101.1, read as the reverse complement.
TATTAGTACATCGAGAGGTGGCTAGTTCTACTTATGTGTTTTTGATTAATAAACCGGGATAGTGAATTAAACTGGAATATGGTGTAATAATCAAAGTGATGCTTAGGGTGAAGTTGTAAGCCTAATTCTCCAATATTTATTTAGAAATTCAGTTTTTGAGAGTTGTGATTGTTTTGTGATCTTAGTATTTTTTAATAATTTTAGTTTTTAATAACTTGAATCACTATTTTGGCTAGTTTAATAAAATTAGGATTAATAGGAAACTGGTAATTGTGAGGTTGAAATTCATTCTAATTTCTCTGTGGGAACGATACTTGACTTACTATTATATTACTTATTGACCACGTATACTTGCATGTTGTGCGTAGTTAGAAATTACCCAACAATTTTTTGGCACCGTTGCCGGGGATAATTAGTATAGATTTTAATATTTTACGATATCAGTTTAATTAGTCCAGTTTTACTTAAACCTTTTTATTTTTGTTTTGTTCGTCTTATTTCAGGTTTTTGAAGTTGGTTTATGCAAACGCGATCCAAAAATCTAGACTTACTTCCTTTTGAGGACGACATTGAGAGACGCTTTCAAAGGCTAAGTAAGTGGATTAAGGAAACAAGGGAAGACTTTGAAGATTCTGAAAAAGAAGAAGCAATGGCTGCCAAAGACCAGAAAGCGTTGAGGGACTTTGCTACACCCAAGGTGACTGAGTTGAAGTCGAGTATTACCAGGCCTGCTATAGCTGTGAACACATTTGAGATTAAGTCTGCGACTATTCAGATGATTCAAAATTTAGTACAGTTTGGGGGACTAGCTAATGTTGATCCGAATGAACATTTGATCAGCCTTTTGGAGATATGCAACACTTTCAAATATAATGGGGTGTCGGATAAAGCAGTCAGACTTCGCTTGTTCCCATTCACTCTGCGGGACAAGGCGAAGAGTTGGTTACACTCTCTACCGTCGGGGTCAATGACTACTTGGGATGACCTGGCTCAAAAGTTCCTAGCTAAATTTTTCGCGCCAACGAAGACTAAAAAGATGAGAAACGGGATTACTATGTTTGAACAACAACATGGGGGAATCATTGTACGAGGCATGAGAGAGATACAAAGAGTTGCTTAGAAAATGGCCACATCACGGATTGCCTAAGTGGTTGGAGATGAACACATTTTACAATGGATTACATGGGAATCTCAGGACCAGTATTGATGCAGCTTCAGGTGGAGCTTTTATGGCAAAGAATTATGAGGAGGCGTATGAATTGATAGAGACAATGGCAGCTAACAACTATCAGTGGCGCACGACAAGAACGACACAACCTAAGGCAGCTGGAGTGTTAGAGGTAGATGGAGTGACGGCAATAGCAACACTATCTAAGAAGTTTGATGCTTTGTCAGGGGTACGGACACAACATGTTGCAATTATTTGTGAATTGTGCGCGGATGAACATCCTACGGATCAATGTGTAATCAACCCAGCGTGAGTGCAATTTGTGGTGATCTACAACAGGATTCCACAGAATACATACCATAATACATATAATCCGGGGAATAGTAATCATCCTAATTTTTTGTGGAATAATAATCAGCATCAGCAAGCTCTACGACCATCTTATCCCCCAGGATTTCAGAATCAACAACAACCAGCTCAACATCAAGAGAGGAAATCAAATTTAGAGGAGTTATTGTCAAAGTATATAAGAAGCAACGAGGCAGCGATAAAAAACCAAGCAATGGCCATGAAATCGCAAGAGATAGCCATCAAGAATTTGGAAAATCAGATGGGACAAAATGCTTTAGCATTGAACAATAGACCACAAGGGACTTTACCAAGTGACACCGAAAGAAATCCGAAGGGAAATCATGAACAGTGTCAGGCAATCACTTTGAGAAGTGGAAAACATCTAGATGGGAAAAGTGCAGAAAATGCAGTTAGAACGGATGACAAAGCTGATGAGAACAACATGGTTGAAGAAAAATAGGGTGAGGAAAAGAAAGTTGAACAAACAAAGTTAGATGACAAATCGGTTGTTTATCCTCCACCGCCATTTCAGCAGAGAGTTCAAAAGCAGAAATTAGATAAGCGATTTGCAAAATTTTTGGAAGTGTTTAAGAAACTTTAGATAAACATCCCTTTTGCAGAAGCTCTAGAACAGATGTCAAGTTATGCAAAATTTATGAAGGGTATTTTGTCTAGGAAAAAGAAGTTGGAAGATTTTGAAACAGTGGCATTAACAGAGGAGTGTAGTGCAGTTTTACAATGAAAGTTGCCACCAAAGTTGAAAGATCCGGGGAATTTTACTATTCCGTGCACAATTGGGAACATGGCGTTCAACAAGTGTTTATGTGATTTGGGGGCAAGTGTGAACGTTATGCCATTATCAGTATATATAGAATTAGGTTTTCCAACTCCAAAGCCTACGAACATTTCATTGTAGTTGGCGGATAGGTCAGTCACGTACCCGAGAGGCATTGTGGAGGACATTTTGGTCAAGGTGGACAAATTTATATTCCCTGTGGATTTTAGAATTCTAGTTTTTGAGGAAGATAAGAACATCCTAATTATCCTAGGGAGACCTTTCTTGGCTACGGGTAGGACGCTCATTGTCGTACAAAAAACTGAACTAACTATGAGGGTCCAAGATCAAGAAGTAAAGTTCACTGTTTTCAAGGCCATGAAATTCCCTACGGATAAAGAGGAGTGTTTCAGGATGGATATCATTGATCAGATAATCAGTGAAGACATGGGTAAAAGTTTTGCTAATGATCCATTGGAAACGACATTATTGGGAGATGAAGATTTAGATGATCCGGAGTTTGTGGATTACTTGCAGATGCTAGACTCCCTGCCACGAGTTAGAAGATTTAAATCATCATTTGAACCATTGCACACAGAGGAAAGAGCCACAACAAGGATGAAACCTTCATTGGAGAAGCCACCAGCTCTTGAGCTAAAGCCACTCCCTAAATACCTCAGGTATGCGTATTTAGGCAATTCTAATTCTTTACCTGTTATTATTTCAGCTTCACTTAACGAATTGCAGGAAAATAAGTTGTTGAAAGTGCTTAGAGAACATCAATTGGCTATAGGATGGACAATTGCAGATATCAAAGGAATCATCCCATCCTTTTGCATGCACAAAATTCTGATGGAAGAAGATGCAAAGATGATAGTGGAGCAAAAAAGATGACTCAACCCAATTATGAAGGAAGTTGTAAAGAAAGAAATACTGAAATGGTTGGACGCGGGTATCATCTAACCAATTTCCGATAGTAAGTGGGTCAGTCTGGTTCAATGTGTGCCAAAAAAAGGAGGAATGACCGTGGTACAAAATGATGACAACGAGCTAATTACGACGAGGACAGTGACTGGTTATAGGGTTTGCATGGATTATAGGAAATTAAAAAAGGCAACTCTCAAAGACCACTTTCCTTTGCCTTTTATCGACCAGATGTTGGATAGATTGGCGGGCCACAAATTTAACAGTTTATTGGATGGGTATTCGGGGTACAATCAGATAATCATTGCTCTTGAAGATCAAGAGAAGACCACTTTCACTTGCCCATATGAAAAGGAATGAGATGCCACTACAAACAATCTTAGAAGTAGAGATTTTTGATGTATGGGGCATGGATTTTATGGGGGCCATTCACTTCCTCGTTCAACAATCAGTACATCTTACTTACAGTTGACTATGTATCAAAATGGGTTGAAGCCGTAGCACTACCAATAAATGATGCCAAGGTGGTTCTTAAATTCTTGCATAAGAATATTTTTACACGATTTGGCATGCCAAGAGCTATTATAAGTAATGAAGGTAATCACTTTTGTAACAAATCGTTCACATCCCTCATGGGAAAATATGGGTTCAATCATAAGGTCATTACGACATATCATCCCCAAACAAGTGGACAAGCTAAAGTTTCCAATATGGAGGTGAAGAAAATATTAGAGAAGGTCGTAAACCCGAACAGAAAGGATTCGTCTCTCAAATTAGACGACGCATTATGGGCTTACAGGACAACTTATAAGACGCCAATTGGGATGTCTCCATATCAGTTGGTTTATGGGAAAGCATGTCACTTACTAGTGGAGTTAAAGCATAAAGCATATTGGGCAATTTAAAAGCTCAATTTCGATCAAGCAGCAACATGTGAAAAGAGGTTACTTCAATTAAACGAACTCGATGAATTCAGACTACAAGTCTATGAGGACTTGAAGTTTTACAAAGAAAGAGTTAAGAAATGGCAAGACAAGAAAATCATACAAAGAACGTTCGAGCTTGGGCAATCGGTACTACTGTTCAAATCAAGGTGGAGTTTGTTCCCAGGAAAGCTAAAATCGAGGTGGTCGGGTCCATTCACTATAAAGAGGGTTTTCACACATGGCGCCATTAAAATATACAGTAGAAATCCATTAGAGACGTTTAAGGTGAATGGTTAACGGTTGAAGCAGTATTGGGGTGGCGAATTAAATTGGGATGTCATCGCAATTACACTTGTCGATGCACTATGACACAAGAGGCACCGTCGGGCATACGACGTTAAAACTAGCGCTACTTGGGACGCAACCCAAGCTTTAATCTTTTTCTATTTTATTAGTTACTTACATTTTTTAGCTTATAGTATAACTTAGATAATTTGTTTTCTTAGAATAAAGACTTCATGTGATAACCCGGGATTTCGAATAATCAAAATTTTACGAATAATTTTTTTAATATTAATATTGATTATCAATTTTGTGACAAGTGTCTGTGATACGAGTCTCGAGAAGGTTAATTTGGGTATTGACTAATAAATTTAGAGTAGAGTGGTGCTTAACAGCTTTAGAAACCTTAACCCTAATTTCTGAATAGGGATCCAATAGAAAATATAATTAAAATAATTATATTAAAGAGTATGTGTTTGTACTGTATAGAGATATTGATCAATGATTGATCGGATAAGGTTTAAAATTAATAAACCCTAATAAGAGATTAAAAACCCTAATCTCAGGATTAGAAACCCTAAGGCACCGTTAAAAACCCTAATCAAAAGCCAGGAAGCCCTAATTTCAAATTCAGGAATCCTAAACCCTAATTAGGAAACCCTAATCCTAATTAGCAAGCCTAAAGTGATTAATATGTGTTAATATAATTAGGAAACCCTAATTATACTTTAGAAATATTAATTTCTATTTAAAACCCTAATTACATTTTTGAAATTCTTAATTTTCTATTTTACAACCCAAATTAGAAAATTCTAGAATTGGAGTATTTAAAACCTAAGGGTTAGAACCTTAGGGTTAACCCTAAGGGTGTGACAAATTCCATGTATGCCATTAAATTTATTTTATAAATGACCAAAATGCCCTTTTTCATTTTCTTTAAATGATAACTTGTAAAAATGCTAGCAACTTTAGTTGGTGAACCACTACATTGACTTGGTGAGTGAATATCTATCAAATCAGTCGAAATTATCAGCCATGGCAACATATCATTGTATATATATAGATTTAAGAGAGAGAAAGTATACTAAACTTAGTCATTTTGTACACAAGCTCTCACCAACTCTTATTCTCTCTCAAAGCTCTGAAATATATAAGTAGATCAGTCCTAAATACAGCCCTAGATCAACCAATATCAGATAAGAAGATCCAAGATCAAAGATTTAGCAAGAAGGTATAAACCCTAAAATCTAATTTAATCTTGTATGCTAAGAAAGTTTTTGTGTTGTTTAATCTTTTGTTAAAAGATGTTTTTAGTTGATCTATGTTGATCCATGATGGATCCATATCATTAAATGGCTTTAAAAAGGTGTTTTTCAAAAAAAACAATTCTTGAGCTTGAATTAAGTGGTCTGCCAAGATATGTCAGTGGCCACAGATCTTTGCTCGTTTATGATATTTGTTGTTTTAAAGTTTTTATTGGTAGCTTGTTATGTTGTCTTCAATCTGGAAGTGGAATCACAATGATTGAATAACTAGATTTCATTTTCTTAACGGTCAAAACCCGTTGACCGGTCAAAATCTGGGCAATCCAGAATTACATGAACACCGTCTGACAACGTTTTGTTGGCTTGAGATCTGACAATTGTTTTGTGTTTTGATAATGTTATGGTAATCATGTTATAGAATGTATAATGGAATATAGATCTGGGTCTTTAGAGCTCTTAAAACATCAACATAATGATCGGATTAGGTGGTCAAACTAGGCAACTAGACCCTGATTTGCAGTTTCTGGAATTTCCAGAAACGGGAAGAGCATTGATTCTGACAGACATTGACCAAGTGATAAATTATAGATCTGTTGTTTTTGGACTGAGATCTTGACATCTCGTTGTTCCTTGTCATGAATACTACATGTATGAATACTACAACCACCAAAACCTTGATCAGAACCTAGATTAATTTGTACTGGAAAGTGACTAAGTCGAAGTTCTGGGTTTCTGGAGAAACCCAGGTAATGTCTGACAGTATGTTTACAAGTCCAGATCTTCATGATATGTTGATATATGACTTCAATATTAGTTGTTTGTTGTAGTGTGGTGTACGGACTACAAGATCATGGTGAGAAATTGCCTAGAAACATTTTGTATTAAGATTTATTGGCGGTCAAAGTTGACCTCTTGATACTGCCGGCTGTTAGTGTTCTTGAGCTAAAGAACACCAACAACGACGCATTGTGTCGCTAAAGGTCTTTAGCGACAAATTTATTATTTTCTAATTTCTGATTTTCCAGAAATTATTTAAAAATAGAAATAAATTATAAAAATTATTAAAAATGGTTTTAAAAATTATTTTAAATTATGAATTTTTTTTTGACCAATTGGAATATTTTTCTTTATTATTTATAATTATTTAAATATTAAAAGTATTTAATTTATTTAATTAGTGTATTAAATAAATTAGAGGAAAATAATTTAATATTATGAAAAATCATTTTAAATAAGAATAAAGTATTTTAAAAATACTTTGAGTTATAAAATGTAACTTTTAATATTTTTAGAGAATTTTCATTAATAATTTAATATTAATGATATTAGATTTATTTAATTATTAAATTAAATAAATAAGTTAAAAATGATTTTATTGATTTAAAAATTATTTTAAATAAGAATAAAGTGTTAGAAAATATTTTAAATTATAAAATATAATTTTCTATATTTTTGGAGAATTCTCATTTATAAATTAATATTAATGATATTAGATTTATTTAATTATTATATTAAATAAATGAATTAAAAATGATTTTACTAATTTAAAAATCATTTAAAAATGAGAAAAATGTTTTAAGTTATAATTAATGACTTTTAATATTTTGATAATAATTTCATTAATATTTAAATATTAATGGAGATGGTTTAAAAATAATTTTAATTAATTTAAAAATTATTTAAGTAGAATATTGATGATTTAAAAATATTTTAAGTTATTAACAAAAACTTTAATATTTTGACAAGTATAACATTAACATTTTTATATTATTAAATATTAATGATAATAAGATTATTTGATAATTAAATCATTTAAAAATTATTTAAGTGTTTAAAAAATTATTATAAATTATAATAATTGTTTATAAATTATTAAAAGCTTCCGAAAAATATTATAAATGATATTTAACTTATCTAAAATAATATTGAAGCTTAGACACCATGTTTATTTGACAATCAATGTGTTAATTGTCGGATAGAGTGACCAGAACACCGAAAATATACTGAAGTCCAACCAGACTAAACTAGTTAGACTTGATAAGTGTTTATATAGGTTATAAACACTAATTTGGTTATGTAGTAATGTGTCTAGGAGGCAGATTGACTGTGAATTACCGTGTTACGTGTTATAAATTATTGTGCTAATTGTGAGACCGATATTATTAGTTATAGGTCTTACGAACGCAAATAAGTATTTTGTGTAGCTGTAATCAGCAGAAGAGGCAAGTTTCCTAACTCAACCTTGAGTTAATATTGTTTAATTATTATGGTGTCTAATTATTGTTAATTAGACCACGTCCAAGAATTTATTGTTGATTATTCGCAGTTAGTGCATGTTTAATAATTCAAATTGAATTACTGATTCAGAAAATATACATTTGTAGAATAACTGTTGTTGGATATTCATATCCATAAAAGATAGAATTGATAGTACATATAATTCCTGTTTATTGTCGAATTATGTTAAGAAATTTCTTAGCTAATCATTCTGGCTAGACGAACATTTGTTAGAACTTGATAGGTTCGAGAAGAGAATTCAATTGTTATTGACAGATCGATGCCTATTATTTCGGCTAGATCGAGAAGTAAATAGAAATTGAAATCACGGTATTTCGTTGTAAAATCAAATTTTGATTCAAAGACTAAGAAGAACAACCTTTTATAAAAAGGGAACATTTTAGGTCATATATTCAGCCATTGCGCACTGTAAAGTATTATGCATAATAAAGGGTATAATAAAGCTGATCACTTGTTATACTTGCAGAGGGATGATTTAATCTTTATGGTTATCTGATACACCTGCTTATGTATCAAAGTAAATCTTTGATAGATACCCGAGAAGAGAAGTTCTAGATCTTGTGTGATCACTCAGCATAAATTTGGAAAACATTCCACTTTATTATTGCGTAGAATTGATTCTTGTTTATTCAATAGAATATCATAGAAACTTTGAAAGCGTTGTACTATTTCATTATCAGATTATTGCGTTGCTTAGAATACGAGAAGACTTGTTATTGATTAACGATTTGTTCAGCTATTTCAAAGTTTCCCCAAACTTTGGTGTCATTCTATCAAAATAGATAGTCTATTATTCTGATACTTATACATTCATTGTATATCTTAACTTGCGGGGCAAATTTGTTGCTCTCCCTTGCTAAATAAAACTTTTCAGCTAGGGACGAAGTTGTAGAAGGTGTTGTGAAGAATAGAGCCAAAGGCGTAGTGATAAATTAGTTAGGATGAAGCATATTTATTATGTTGTTTGTAAACCCTTTTTGTATATCTACGGGGTATGTTTGTAATGTTAAGGTTAGCAGACCTAGGACTAATTTATTAATAATCTCTGTTAATGACTTATGTATTACTATCTCTATATGAATGGGTAGTTAGATGTTATTATATTGTGGATCGTGAACACCAAACTCGGGGGGTCAGGTAACCCGAATTTGGGGGTGTCACACTTCATGTTGTTATGTTTCCAGGGAATGCTGGAAAAATAAATTATCCAAGACACTGCACAAACGGCGCGCGCAGCACCACACAAGGCATAGATCCAGCACGGGGCGAGCCAATTCGCTGACGACTTCCTGATCAGCCAGCGTGGGTCGCGCCATCTGCCATTAAATATACTGCCATCCTAGAACAGAGCGCGCTGGAAGAGATGTAAACCCAGCCCAGGGCGCGCTACCTCCTCAGTACCTACTGACCTTATAGCGCGGGACGCGCCACCTCAAGCCTACACACGGCGCGGGCTGCGCCCCTCGGAAATGCCAGACAATAATTGTGATCTTAACACATCATACTCGACCATAACCGCCATATAACTCCTTTTTACACCCAAACATCCCACTTCTCTTCCAACACAAACACTCCCACTACCTTATAACTCCCACAACTCCTTTAAGCCACTTCTTCCCCTTCCCAACTCCTTCTCCCATTAACACACAAGCTCTACAACTTCTCTTACATGTTGGATTTCATCTCCTATATGAACTCTACCCATGAAAGTAGCCAAATTCATAAAAGATACAAACAATACACTCCCAACGCTAAATCTAATTCCTCTTCTACACAAATTCATATAAATTTATACATTCTGTAGGACTAGTGCGGGGCGCGCCATGATGAATAGCAAAGCGGCGCGGGGCGCACTGTGGGGTAAGAAGTCACTAGTTACACGGCGCGGGCCGCGCTATCATAATGTACAACCCGACGTGGGGCGCACCGGTCGGACAAATCAGGCACCAAGTTACTTGTACTTGCTGGAAGCTAAGTGGTTTAAATTTAAATGCTCTTTCTTCTTTTAAATTTAAATGTTTTCAGCTAAGCGTGATTAACCTGAAGGTTCTGCCAAGAATAAAAGGAAGGGAAAGCGGATAAAATAAACTTTATGGTATCTTATGAAATAGTTAGACTATATTAAGACAATGATATTTGTTATCTATCATGTAATGAAATGCTTTAAAGGTCGCGTACCTGAGATTAGATAACTCTGATATATGTAAATTAAGTTTGATATTTATATTATTGTTATTATTCCGCTCAAAGAAATGATAACGTGAAGCACCGAGTTCGGGTTTCAAGTACCTAAATTTTGGGCCGTCACAGGTTGGTATCAGAGCCATAAATATAAAGTTTCAAAGAGCCTTGAGCCTTTCATTGGTGACTTCCTTATGTGAAATGTACCAAAGCCAGACTCTCTGTAGGGGACGCCGAGCCAGTCGGTGGTAAGCTGATAAGCACCACTGTGAAGTGCTATGGTTGAAAGCACCATGAAAGTCACAGGTTGGTATCAGAGCTTTAGGTTAGAAACCTTAGGTGGGGTACCTTAGGCTATAACCTTAGGACAGAGGGAAACGTTGAAAATACAAATGACTCAAATAGAGTTTAAAAAGAGATGAATTAAATAAATTCATTGTAAAACAAAATAAAAGTAACCTGTATATGAAACTATTATTTGCTTTGTGTATATATTATGTACTAATCAAAATAATTTATGTGTAGATGTTAGGTGGAAAAAGATTAGGATACCCTCAGATCGTAAAGAAGGAGCAAATCTCCATAACCGAGCCAATATCAAAGCCAATAGCTGAAATAGAGGCTCACATCGAAAGCAACCCTGATGATGTGGTTTTTGTGGAAAACATAGTACCAGATCCAGAAACAATAGAACTGACAGATAGTGATTCAGACACTAAAGTTAGAGCTGACCAAACTTCAATGGAAGTGCAAAATCTAAGGGACAAGGTTTCTTCTTTGGAAAAGTAGTGGGAAATAGAAAAGCTACTAAATAGTCAATTGTGAAAGGCGTTAATCGAAACAATGGAAAAAAAAGATAAGCTTAAAATCCAAATTGATCAGATGGGAGCCAAAAGCAACAAATCGTGTGCAGCTCTAAGAAAGAAAAGGAAAAGAAAGATGAAAGACCGCGATATAAGAAATTCTGATAGTAATCAAGGGAACTTTAACAAAATAGAAAAGTGTACAAACTATAATAAGAAACATGAAGGCTTGTGTAGGAAAGGGAAAACTGTTTGTTACAATTGTGGACATGAGGGACATATCTCTCTTCATTATCCCAATCCAAATTAAGGTATGTGTTTTATTTGTGGGATAAAAGGTCATTAAGCGAAACGTTGTCCAAGATCAAGAAAAAGGCGTAGTGAATAAGTAGTATAAGTATTGTTTGAATAGGTGTGTTCGATGTTGTATATCGGATAAATATGTTCGTATAATGTAATATTCTCAACTTTTGTATAAGTGTAATAGCGATTCTCGACTTTTGTGGTCACAAAGGGATAACGAATGCTTAAAGCAGTATGTGTTTTGCTATGTAAAGTACTATGACTTAGTTGAATGAATGTAAATCTATGTTTGATTAATGAGATAAGTTTTGTATAAAACATCGCGTTGTATATTAAACTTATACGACAAGGTTTAAAATATAAGTTAATAAAAGAATAACTTATGATTTTATTTAATCAGATAATGCCGCCAAGGAAATGAAACCAAAACCAAAGGGTAGAAGAATCTGTCAGCAATGCTGAAGGACAACCAGACCCAATGCAGAAATTTGCGAACATGATAGCTCAGGGCATAAAAACTAGAATGCTAGCCGCAGGAAATCAGCCAGACAATCACTTGGCAAATTTTAAAGAGTTCAAAGTAGTAGGGCCGCCTAAATTTAGAGGGACAACTGACCCTGGAGAAGCCCAAACTTGGGTTAAGGAGATAGAAAAGGCGTTTATAATTGCTAGGGTAGCTGAGGGGAAAAAGACAGCTTTTGCCACCTATATGATGAAAGGGGAGGCTAATTTTTGGTGGGAGGCTAATCAAGCTAGGGCTGGAGAAGGAGTGGTAACATGAGCTAGGTTTAAGACATTGTGTTTTGAAAACTATTTCTCATCTAGTATGCATGCGAGGATGGAGGTAAAATTTTAGAGCTGAAGCAGGACAACATAATAGTTTCTGAATATGCCACAAAGTTTAACGAATTAGCTAGGTTCGCTTTGCATCAAGTTGATACGGATGCCAGGAAGGCAAGGAGGTTTGAGCTGGGCTTAAAACCCTGGCTCTACAACAAAGTGGCAGTGTTGCAGATCAATACTTTTGCAGCACTCATGGAAAAGGCTACCATAGCCGAAGAGGGGAGTGAGGTCATGAGCCTCTATAACAAGGAGAAAAAGAACAGGGGTAAGGTCGAGGGAGTGGTGAAGGTGGAAGCAAGTAGTGGGAAAAGAAAAGGGGATAATTTTGAGATTATCCAGCTTAAACAAGAAGGTATAAAGAAGCAGGTGGTGCAGTGTGAGAATTGTGGAAAGAATCACTCTGGGGAAAGTTTGAAAGGAAAATTTTTGTGCTACAAGTGAGGGCAGGAGGGACATATCTCTACCAACTGCCCCAATCCAAGGATGAACAGTGGGTGTTTTTTGTGCGGATCAATGGAGCATAAGGTGAAGGATTGTCCAAAAAGGAGAATGGATGCAGGGAGCGCGAATACAAGGAAAAGCAGCGGGACATTGGCGATAACAGGACCAACTTCAACCAACAAACCAAAAAAATCAACCGCCATAGTATTCAACATGACCATTCAGGATACCGTAGCAGCTGGGGATGGAATACCATGTATTATTCAAATAAATTTTATTTTCTTATATATGATTTTCTTATACATAGTAAATTATTTTATAAAGAAATTTTGAAGGAGAAATTTGAGTTCTATTAGAAATCAAATTTCTGTTTAATCAGATAAACAAGCTTTATGTTGAATACTTAAAAATCAGTTCGATCGAATCTGATCGAGATCTACTTGAAATGAATGCGTATGTTGTTTACCCTAGTATGTATAAGTTTTGAAACGGTGATTCCTGGGATGGAATCCTTATAAGGGATGGTGAATGTAATAATCCAAGATTTTGATATAATTAAATAAGAAATTTTACGTAGAATTTTTTTTTATTTTATTAAAATAAAGGTGGGAATATGTGCCTGGCAAAGTGTATGTGTATAAGTGATAAATAAAATTTTATTTATTACATGAATGATTGCAAAAAAAAATTTGAAAAGAATTGGTAATTGTTATAAATTATATTTTTATAATAAATTAAGTTTGTAGTAAAAATATTTTATTATTTATTTTCTATGAAAATATGATTATTGTATTATTTAATATATGATATGATTATTAGAATTATTATAATAATTATTTTGTTATATGAATATATGTTAATGATTTAATTACTTATTGTATTTACATATTAGCATAATAATCGATTATGTTGCTATTTAAAGGAAAGTGTGTATATTATGTGTTTATGGATAATTATTAGGAAACCTTAATTCATAAATTGGGAACCCTACTAATAACATGAAACCCTAATTTCCATTTTAGAAAACTAAAAATTTCATTTTTAGCCTAATTAGAAAATTCTAGAAACTAATAATTTTTTTTCAAACCTTAGGGTTAAACTTTAAGGGTCAAACCATAAGCGTTAGCCAAGATTACTAGTTTACCATTAAAAATGTGAGCAAAAAGACCAAAATGCCATTTTTGGTAATTCTTTAATTGATGGTGTAAATCTTGCAAAGTTTTTGAGTTGGTGGCTAACTCTAGATCACCCATGTGATAAAATATCTCAGTAATCAGCCACAAACACCAGCCATTTGCATTGCATCCAACATATATATAGATTAAGAGAGAAAAAAGTCACAAAATTGCCTCATTTGTACACAAACTCTCAAACAAGTCTCTCTCTCTAGACCCACGAAAATCATAAGTATTTCAGTCCCTTATCAAGTTCTTAGAACACCATAAACAGATTAGGTAGCCAAGATCAAGCTTTGTTCAAAATAGGTATAAACCTAAACCTAAAAATTTGATCGTTAAAGCTATGTTAGATCTTATGTTTGAATGTTTAAATATGTTGTATATAGTGTTATTTAGTGATCTGGGTTAGCACATGATAGATCCATAACATTTAGATGCACGAAATTAAAGATTTCAAAAATCTGGAAAATTCTGTAATGTTGTCTAACAACCGAATGTCAGACCTCATAGATCTCTTTCTGTTTATAGTTTTGGTTGTTTAAATGTTTGTACTTGTAGTATGTCATGTGGGCTGTAATCTGGAACTCGAATCAGAGTCAGATCTGTTGCAGATTAAAATTTATGGGTGGTCAAACCTCGTTGACCGACCATGACTTTCAATTTTCTGGGTAACCCAGATCTTGGCTAGAACCGTATGACAAGAATTTCATATTCACAGATCTTGCTCATGTTTGTTGTTTTGATTATGTTGTTGTAACAAGATTGTTGTATGTTATATAGACTATAGATTTATGCTTTTATAACACCTAAATGATAAGCATGCTTCATGTAGTGGACGATCAAACCAGGCAAGATGATCACGATTTCTATTTTCTAGGTAACCCAGAAAGCGTATGAACGTGATTTTTGACAGGATTTGACCGGCATAGATCTGTAGATTGTAATGTTGTTATACTATTTTTATGTAATAGACCTGTACCTTGTCATGTTGGCTACAGACTGGAACTATTAGATCTAAAAATCATTGCATGGATTGCAAGTTGTGGAAGCCCAAAACTAGCAGTCGAACTGTTCTTGCCATAAAAGCTCCACCCGAAGCTGCATTAATACTGGTCCTGAGTTTCCCATGTAATCCATTATAAAATGTGTTCATCTGCAACCACTTAGGCAATCTGTGATGTGGACATTTTTTGAGCAACTCTTTGTATCTCTCCCATGCCTCGTACAATGATTTCCCATATTGCTGTTCAAACATAGTAATCTCATTTCTAATCTTTGCAGTCTTCGTTGGCGGGAAAAATTTAGCTAGGAACTTTTGAGCCAGGTCATCCCAAGTAGTTATTGAACCCGACGGTAGAAAGTGTAACCAACTCTTCACCTTGTCCCGCAGAGTGAATGGGAACCAGCGAAGTCTGAATGCGTCATCCGACACCCCATTGTATTTGAAAGTGTCGCATATCTCCAAAAAGTTGATCAAATGTTCATTTGGATCATCATTCGCTAGTCCTCAAACTAAACTAAATTTTGAATCTTCTGAATAGTCCCAGGCTTGACCTCAAATGTGATCGCAGCTATAGCAAGCTTGTTAATACTTGACTGCAACTCAGTCACTTTGGGTGTGGCTAAGTTCCTCAATGCTTTTTGTTCTTCGCAGTCATTGCTTCTTTTTTTTCAGAATTTTCGAAGTCTTCCCTTGTTTCGTTAATCCACTTACTTAGCCTTTGAAACCGTCTCTCAATTTCATCCTCAAAAGGAAGTAAGTCTGAATTTTTGGATCGAGTTTTCACAAACCAACTTCAAAAACCTGAAATAAGAAAGAACAAAAATAAAAGAAAAAATATTTAAGTAAAACTGGACTAATTAAACTGATATCACAAAATATTAAAATCTATACTAATAATCCTAGGCAATGGCGCAAAAAACTTTTTGGGTAATTTCTAACTACGCATAACACGCAAGTATACGTGGTCAATGTGACGCCCCCAAATTCGGGTACTTGAAATCTGAACTCAGTGCTACACGATACCATTTCTATAAGCTGAATAATACTAATAATAATAGCAATAATATAAAGTTTAAACTTAATTTACAAATGCATCAAAGTTTACGCCCAAGTACGAGACCTTTAAACATTCATTACTTCATAGATAATAAGTATCATTATCTTAATAAACTATAACTATTACACAACATATTATAAATCTCATTCGTACAGCTTTCCTTTCCCCTTGTTCTTGCATGAGCCTTCAGGTTGATCATACTTAACTGAAAACATTTAAATTTAAAACAAGAATGAGCATTGGATTGCCCAGCAAGTAATAACAACAATATATATTAGCTGAAAGAATTAAATATTTTCTTTGAAAGACACTTCTACAACGAATCAACAGTTGTAAAGTAAGCTGAACCAATAATAACAACATATCACTGTTAGGTATGTAATATTCATGAACACAATCAAATTGCACAAAATAGCGAAAACGTGTAAAAATCAGAGTTTAAAATTTTACAAACCATATACCCGGATCACCCTTTATGCACAATTATTAATTAAACGAAAAAGAAATAACAAGAATCATACCCTTGAAGATCTTAGCTTCCTCGGGTACAAGTTCACCTCCAATCCTTTTCGCGTCCAACTTGAATCCACCGGGTTTGGTTCCTTCCTTTGATCAACGTTAGCCACCCAAGTGTTTGGCCTCTAGAGGTGATCCACCAAGGAAGAAGAAAGATTCAAGAAGATGGATATTTGGCTCAAACCCTAGTTTTCTATCTCTATAGAAAAGGAGCGTACTCTCCAACCATTGGAATAACTATCTTTAATATCTGATATAAGACTCCTCTTATAAAGATATCAAATAACCCTATTAAAATAAGGTATTATTTATTTAATTAAACTCTTTTAATTAAATGGGCTCCCTAATCTTATTAGGGATAATTAATTAAACTCTTTTAACTAATTTTTTCTCCTAATCCTATTAGGAATAAATAAGAGTACTTATATTAAATTAATTCCTAAACTCTTTTAGAAATTAAAATAATAATAATTGTAATAATATTAATAAGACTCCTCTTATTAATTTATATTTAATATTTCTAAAATATTAAATAATAAATATTAAACTATTTAATTTATTCTATCACAATAGATTAAATTAAATATACTTAACATATTATTACGATTATGTCATTAACATCTTAAATAATAATTCTTCCTTTTATGGTGTGACCCTTTAGGTTCTCCATATTAAACCGGTTGTGAATAAATCAATTAGAACAATTCTAATCTTATTTAAGTAAATAAATTAAACAATTAATTTATTTAAATAAATAATATTTATTCTACAATAGGGATAAACCTCCCTAGCGATCAACGACTTTCCAGATAATATAGATTTCAACATTAATCATAAAAGAACCTTTGAGTAAATAGTTACCGTACAATTCAATCATTTCACCATACAATGTCCCAATTAAATATAAGACATGGAATTACTGTCAAGTCTTATCTAATTTAATTATATGTATTTCGACTCTTAAATGCACAACCCCAAATAATGCAAATTAGAAACTTCTTTCTAATTTCATTCTGCCTTGGCCAAGGACTACTGGGTTGTCATTTATCGAATCACATAGGACATTTCTCTTCTTTTACTAGAAGTGGTAGATTCTTTATTGATCATACATTATCTCCATGTACGACTTATTATACCCAATCATACCCTTTGATATACCCTAAGGGTCTTAAGGAATAAGTCAAAGTATAACTCATCATACACAAGATACTATGATGATCTCAAGTCCAAGGATCACTTGTACTACTATCACTACAGGAATTCCTAATGACAGACAAGTAAAACTCCATTAGGTATTTCTTAGCAAGCCACGTTCAGTAAACTTATTCTCTAATAAGCACATACATACTTGCTTTAGTGTCTCCACACAAATGATCATGAGATCAATCATCCTCATCAAATGAGCAAGAAACGTATGTACCAATCTATCCGGATTCACTAATCCCCAATTTAGTAATCCAACGATTGGGAACTATTTTAGTTTTAAGCTTTCTAAGAATTTAGATCTCATTAGAATGATCATCATCATTATTCTAAAAGCATTGCATAAAACTATGGGTTTATCACATATTATAAAACAACATCATGTAGATAATTTAAAAGCCTTTAATACTTATTATTAATGAATGAATAAGATTGTTATAAAGTATATGATTTATCATCAAACATGATTGGCTTTTGTGCATACTACTTTCAATCTCCCACTTGCACTAAAGCCAATCGTCATGGTATCTCATACTCTTCTTCTCTAAGTGACGATTATCCTGTTGTTGGATAAGCTTTAGTTAATGGATATGTAATGTTGTTCTTGAGAGTTCACTATCTCTATAGTGATTTCCCATCTTTCAATGATTCTTATAATCAAATGAAAGTGCCACAACATATGTTTAGATCCAAGATGAGACTTAGGAACTATTCCTTGTTCTCTAATGAACTTTTATCCAAAAAATCAATTTGTAGCTTCATTTATAGTTATATACATTGTCTTTATCACTAAACCAACAACTCTTTGCTGGTTGGAACCTTTCCAATTCACCGCACCACCGTTCAAGGTAACCCTTTACCTTAAAGTGGATTTTCTGTCGTCTTGGTCTGTCTAAAAAACTTGAGTCTGTTAAGCCCTCTAGTTTTAATTTATACCCACCATTATTTTTAATCACATCCTTAGTACCGGTTAAGTACTTTAAGAAGTTTTTCACTGTCTTACAGTGATCTTCTGCAGAATATGACCGATCAACATCGGGTCTCGTACATTTCATTGCATACATGATAATTACTCATGCGATCTGTCTTTTAGGAGTCTTTGGGGACTATTAAGAGAGATACACTCCATAACTCATCAACATGAGACAACTCTTGGAGTTTGCCATGCTAAACAACTTTAGCATCAAATGAATATACGTTACTTGGGTTAAGTCGAGCATCTTTTTAAATCTATCTATATAGATTTGTATCCCCAATTAAGATAATCTTCCCAAATCATTCATGGAGGAATGCATAGACAACTTTATCTTTACTGATTGTAGCATTGGTATGTCATTCCTTATTCGTAATATATCAATATATAATACTAGGAATGTCACGACGCTCCCTTTGACCCTTTTGTACACACTAGAACTCTTACCTCATCGTATGTAACTCTGGATCATCATCTTCTATGATGCGTACGTCATCATCATCATCCATGATAAATCCATACCTCCTAGGTATTTTCGGTACTATTCCAGATTTACGATTCGGTTGTGGTATAATAAGTCTATCTTTAGGTTCCTCTTTTTTTTGACTTATAGTGTTTTGTGGTTCTTAAACTCTTTAAGATCTATTATCCTCCCACTAGCCCCTTCAATGATAAACACCTTTATCTTAGATTGCAGCGTGTTTTGCAATAAATACCTTTTGTTAAGTAGGATTATAGAACATATACCCTAAACTTAGTTTAGGAAGTCCCACAAATCTGTACATGTCAAATCTTGTCCCAAGCTTATCCTTTGAAACCGTTTCACATAAGTTGGACAACCCCTTATCTTAACATACTTAAGATTAGAAATCCTACCTGTCCATAACTTTTATGAAGTCTTAGGGCCGGATTTTGAGGTTACCTTTTTTGTAGATATGCAGCCATTTCTAGGGCATGACCCTAGAAGGATACTGGAATATCGTTAAAATCATTATGGACCACACCATGTCGAACAAGGTACAATTTTTCCTTTCAGATACATCAATCAATTATTGCATATCAGGAGGCGTCCATTGTGAGAAAACCATTTGGGATGATTTAAAACCTCATTGCACAAGTATTCCTTCCTTGATCTGATCAAAGAATCTTAATACTTTGCCATATTATTTCACTTTTGAATTCTTTGAACCTTTCAAATAATTCACACTTGTATTTCAACAAATACACACATTCAACTCTTTGAATAATCATCTCCTTTTTCTTGTACTAGTTTGTTCAATTTGTAAAATTATTTTTCACATAAGTCAAGTATACAAAATCAATTAAGTAATATTCCACTTCTATACAGAATATTATTATTATAAATAGAACAACAATTGTTCTTAATTATAATACCAAAGATTTCATTGTCCAACAATAAAATAGAAATAATGCTTCTAACAAGAACTGGAATACAATAACAACTTATTGACTTAATAGATTTGCCCGTAGGCATTGCTAAACTATAAGTTTCTATGGCTAATGTGGCAATCTTTGCTACATTTCTCGCACATAGGATTACTTATATTTGTTTAGCTTTCTACTTCTGCTTTGTCCCTTCATAAATCTATATTTATGATAACCAAAGTCGGTATCCAATACCCAAGTAGAACCTTGACTTAAAGAAAAATTTATTTTAAATCATGAACAAATTTGTATTTGTAACCGAAACTTCACTAAGCTTCTTTGGTTAGCCTCTGCAAGATACTTCTCGCAGTTTCTTTCCAGTGTCCATGCTTATTGCAGTGGAAGCAAACTCCTTTGATATCCGTATCAGTTTTGTTCTCATTATCCTTTGTTTTTGCCTTTTCTAATTACCTTCTTAGAATCGTTCTTCTTTTAGAAGATCCTTTGACCCCTACCAGTAAGACTTGGTCTTTCTTGGTTAGAAAGTGACTCTCAATATTTTTCAACATGTTAAGCAAATCAGCGAGGCTGATATCTAGCTTGTTCATATGAAAAATTCACAACAATTGTGAAAGGAGTCCGGGAGTGAGTGCAAGATCAAATCTTGGCTCAACTATCCATCCATGACGAAACATGTTGTCCTAATTGATCAATCAAATTGATAATGTTAAGGGCATGTGTCTGTACTGTAGTGTCATTGGTCATTGTAGATCGGAAGAGCTCCTTAGATATCTGATATCTATCAGTCCTACTTTCCTCACCATCAACTGCTTGATGTGCATGAATATAGTAGGAGTTTCCATAGTTTCAGGCTTGACACTGAAGCTTGTTACTCATGGATACGAGTATGATGCATTGAGCCAACTGTGCATCATTTTGCCACTTTATAAAAGTAGCAATCTTTTCCTCAGAGGCATTGTCTGCAACCATTTCAGGGATAGGCGTATTAAGGACATAAGATAGCTTTTCAGCCATGGGAACTATTCTCAATTTCCTAAACCAATCCGTTTAATTTGGTCCGGTTAATTTAGCATCTAATATGCTACGCAGTGATAGTGATTTAGACATTGTAAAATTCTGAAAATGAATTTGTAATTAACAACATTTTAACATGTGTTCTTTTATTAATTACCAAAATAATTTAGGTCTTATTTTAAATTTGGTATCTCCCACTATTTTCTTCAAACTATATTACCCTCACTTATATAGTTCGACAAAATCTAATTAAAGATTTGCTAGTGAGAATAAGGATCCTATTTCAAATGTATATAGCCTTGTGGTGACACAATAAACTATATATAAATAAATAGGTAGACAACTCTTACCAATTACATCAACTATGCAACTCCTTGTATTTTGCCTCTTATATTATTTTGATCAAGTGGTGGCACATCCGAATCAAAATTATCCAAGTTAAGTCCAACCTAGCACTCGATATATTCAAAAAAAGAAAAATATTGTTCTTGTGGTGACACAACAAAACAATACTGTTCAATTTTCCTTATAAGTATCAAATGTGATAAATTAACATCTTAAATACTTAATACTTGCCTTGTGGTGACACAACAAACTCATATTAAATATTTAATACTCTATTAATTTTATCATGCTAGAAGGCAACGTTCGATATTCCAAATATCTTTGAACACTTAGGACCTAATATAAAAAATTTGAGGGGTTTGTTATTAATATGTCTCATCTTGTTTAGCGCACATGCACATATATATAAATATATGCGTCATATTAATTAACATGCGAAACATGTTTGCATAATAATATATATATATATATATATATATATATATATATATATATATATATATATATAGTATAAGCATGCACATATAGAATACTATATTCTACCTGGATTGATTATGGACTGTTATTCTAGTTTGGTTCACTAGAGCCACCAAGTGAACCAAAAGGTCAAACCCTAGGGGTGCAAGAATTAATATTTAAATATAACTATTACATTTAAACCCGGGCTCCATTACAAACGAGTCTTCACGCGTTCTTTGCTCCTTGATCTCCAATTCTTTAAAATTAATTCTAACTATTCCTATTACAAAACTATTTAAAATAAATAGAAACCTTGATCAGCAGTCAAGGGGAAGTACATAGGAGGGAGATAGAATTTACATTAAGAAAAATTAGAGAAGACGAGGTACGCATACCCCATTTAATAAAACCCATACATTCATGCATCCAGCTAAAATAAAATCTAATCACATTGGTCAATAGTCCATAATCAATCCCATTTATTATCATACACATCACCATATGCATCAATAAATAACATTCATCTCATGAATAATAAACATTCAATATATATATTGATATCATTTAATGAGCAAATTTAGCTAGTATAAAATCTAATTTTGAATTAAAATAAACTCTTTTATTTTAATCCAAATTTAAATCAAAATAAAACTATTTTATTTTAATTTATCCAATTTTGAATAAAATAAACTATTTTATTTTAATCAAAATCTTTAATCAAAATAAACTCCTTTATTTTAATTAATTATGGAATCCAATTCCAAGTATAAAAAAAACTTTTCTTAAAAAAGAAACACGGATTCTCTTTCCCATTCACAAATAAACTCATTTATTTTGAATAATATGAAATCATATTTCATATCTAAATAAACTCTTTTATTTAAGGGAATTAGGATTCTCTTTTCTATTCACAAATAAACTCTTTTATTTTGAATAATATGAAATCTTATTTCATAACTAAATAAACTCCTTTATTTAAGGAAAGATGGATTCACTTTCATATTTACAAATAAACTCTTTTATTTTGAATAATATAAAATCTTATTTCATATCTAAATAAACTCCTTTATTTAAGGAAATATAGAATCCAATTTCAATTTCAATTAGTTATCATGAAATCCAATTCCAACTCTAATTAGTTAGTATGAAATTATAATTTTAAAATTAAAATAAACATTTTTATTTTAATATTAAAATAAACTTTTTATTTTAAATATAAAATAAATTTTTTATTTTAATTATAAAATAATAAAAATAATATATTATATATATAATATATATGGTAATCAGTATTAATTACGTCATATTATATATATATATATATATATATAATATTATTATTCAAACTTCCATGATTATGTTCACATATCCTTATGAAACAAAAATCCTGTAGCTAAATTCATATGTGCAGCATCATTACATGCACGTGATTCAAAGGATATTAACACTGGCAGTATCACGTGAATCCATTAAAAAATCTAATCAAGCAGCTGAAGCATATAGTCTTCACGTTAATAAGAGATAACATATATATAATGCTGTAGACAGCTTATCGCGACTAACAGACTTCGCAATTTTTATTTTTTTTTAAAGTTTATACAACAATTTATGCCCAATTAAATTATTCTAAACACATATCAATATACATATTAAATCAAATAATTAATAATTCGCATAAAGGTTTGGCTCTGATGCCACTGTTAGGTTTGTAATATTCATGAACGTAATCAAATTGCACAAAATAGCGGAAACGTGTAAAAATCAGAGTTTAAAATTTTACAAACCATATACCCGGATCACCCTTTATGCACAATTATTAATTAAACGAAAAAGAAATAACAAGAATCATACCCTTGAAGATCTGAGCTTCCTCGGGTACAAGTTCACCTCCAATCCTTTTCGCGTCTAACTTGAATCCAGCGGATTTGGTTACTTCCTTTGATCAACGTTAGCCACCCAAGTGTTTGGCCTCTAGAGGTGATCCATCAAGGAAGAAGAAAGATTCAAGAAGATGGATATTTGACTCAAACCCTAGTTTTCCATCTCTATAGAAAATGAGTGTACTCTCCAACAATTGGAATAACGTATCTTTAATATCTGATATAAGACTCCTCTTATAAAGATATCAAGTAACCCTATTAAAATAAGGTATTATTTATTTAATTAAACTCTTTTAATTAAATGGGCTCCCTAATCTTATTAGGAATAATTAATTAAACTCCTTTAACTAATTTTTCCTCCTAATCCTATTAAGAATAAATAAGAGTACTTATATTAAATTAATTCCTAAACTCTTTTAGAAATTAAAATAATAATAATTGTAATAATATTAATAAGACTCCTCTTATTAATTTATATTTAATATTTCTAAAATATTAAATAATAAATATTAAACTATTTAATTTATTCTATCACAATAGATTAAATTAAATATACTTAACATATTATTACGATTATGTCATTAACATCTTAAATAATAATTCTTCCTTTTATGGTGTGACCCTTTAGGTTCTCCATATTAAACCGGTTGTGAATAAATCAATTAGAACAATTCTAATCTTATTTAAGTAAATAAATTAAACAATTAATTTATTTAAATAAATAATATTTATTCTACAATAGGGATAAACCTCCCTAGCGATCAACGACTTTCCAGATAATATAGATTTCAACATTAATCATAAAAGAACCTTTGAGTAAATAGTTACCGTACAATTCAATCATTTCACCATACAATGTCCCAATTAAATATAAGACATGGAATTACTGTCAAGTCTTATCTAATTTAATTATATGTATTTCGACTCTTAAATGCACAACTCCAAATAATGCAAATTAGAAACTCTTTTCTAATTTCATTCTGCCTTGGCCAAGGACTACTGGGTTGTCATTTATCGAATCACATAGGACATTTCTCTTCTTTTACTAGAAGTGGTAGATTCTTTATTGATCATACATTATTTCCATGTACGACTTATTATACCCAAGCATACCCTTTGATATACCCTAAGGGTCTTAAAGAATAAGTCAAAGTATAACTCATCATACACAAGATACTATGATGATCTCAAGTCCAAGGATCACTTGTACTACTATCATTACAGGAATTCCTATTGAAAGGCAAGTAAAACTCCATTAGGTATTCCTTAGCAAGTCACGTTCAGTGAACTTATTCTCCAATAAACACCTACATACTTGCTTTAGTATCTCCACTAGATTTAATCACTAGATTTTACATCTTAAAGTTTCCCAAATAATTTTTAGGATTTGGACAATTAAAATTAAAGTGAAATAAAATTTTAATTTAAAACATACTAATTAAATTAGGGTTTTTAATAGAAATTAGGGTTTTTAATAGAAAATTAGGGTTTAAATAATTAGTGTTCCTTAACATCATTAGGGTTCCCAAATTAACAATTAGGGTTTGCTAATTATCATTATAATTTACTAAAATAGTAATTAGGGTTTCATATTTTATCAAATTAGGATTTTCAAATAATAATTAGGGTTTTTCCTAATTACAAAAATTATATAACACACAGTAAAATTCATATAACACAAGTACTACACCGTCTCGAACTCATAACCGAGTTTAACGATTAGGGTTTAATAACACGATATGAGGGTTATGCCACAATTTATCATATTTGGCCTACCGTTATCAGTCTATGCATTTAGAGTACATATTTATAGCACTGGAAATAAAAATATAATTAATATTATATTATTATTCTCATCCATTGATCAATACCCAAATTTAGGGTTTGGATTCCATATCTGATTTATTCTTCATATACAACATCAATAATTAAGCTAAAATAATTAACTTAAATATTCTAAACAAATTCATATAATAAAATATTTATTATTATACTTCTAATAATTATTTCATATATTATTTAAATAATATAAAATCATGTTTTCATGGAAAATAATTAATAAAAACATTTCTGCTTACAAAAGTTAATTACTATAGGAATATAATTTGTGGTGATTAAAAATTCTAAAATTAGTTATAGGTAATAAATATATTTGCATTTATCATACATTACTTGACACATATTCTCATCATTAAAATAATAATTAAAAATTATATGCAAAATTTCTTATTTATTTACATAGAAAATATCGAGTTATTACATTCACCCTCCCTTATAAGGATTTCGTCCCCAGAATCACCGTTTTAAAACTCATACATACAAGGGTACATAGCCTACGCAATCATTGCCAATAAATCTCGATCATAATTGATCGAACAAATCTTTAACTATTCATATAAAGCTTATCTTTCTGATTAAATGGAAATTTTATTTCTAAATGAACTCAAATTCCTCCCTCAAAATTTTATTTATAAAATAATTTGCTATATAAAGTAAAATCAAATATATTAGAATATACAAGTTATTCGAATAATACCTGGAGTTCCATTCCCAGCTGCTACAATATCCTGGACCGTCATATTGAAGACTCGTGCGGTTTGTTTGTTGGTTGAAGTCGGTCCTGTGATTGCCATAGTCCCGCTTCCTTTTTCCGTGGTTACACTCCCTGCCTCCATTTTTCTCTTTGGACAATCCCTCACCTTATGTTCAATCGATCCACATAGAAAACACCCAATGCTCGTCCTTGGGTTGGGGCAGTTGGGAGAGATATGACCCTCCTGCCCGCACTTGTAACATACAAACCTACCCTACAAACACTCACCAGAGTGGTTCTTCCCACATTTCCCACACTGAACTATCTGCTTCTTCACACCTTCCTATTTCACCTGAACATTCCCAAAATAATTCCCCTTTCTTTTCTCATCCATATTCCCACTATTAGTTTCCACCTTCACAGCTCCTATAGCCTTGCCTTTGTTCCACTTCTCCTTGTTATAGAGGCTTATGGCCTCACTCCCCTCCCCATCTATGATAGCCTTTTCCATGAGTGCTGTAAAAGTATTAATTTGCAACACTGCCACCTTGTTGTAGAGCTAGGGTTTTAATCCCAGCTCGAACCTTCTTGTCTTCCTAGCCTCCGTATCAACTTGATGCGGAGCGAACCTAGCTAACTCATTAAACTTTGCTGCATACTCCGTAACAGTCATGTTATCCTGCTTTAACTCCAGAAATTTTACCTCCATCCTAGCTTGCATGCTAGCTGAGAGGTAGTTTTTGAAAAACAAAGTTTTAAACCTAGCCCAAGTAACCACTCCCTCTCCTGCCCTAGTTTGATTTGCTTCCCACCAAAAGTTTGCCTCCCCTTTTAATATATAAGTGGCAAAAGAGGTCTTTTGTCCCTCATCTATCCTAGAAACTACGAACGCCTTTTTTATCTCGTTAACCCATGTCTGGGCTTCTATAGGGTCAGTTGTTCCCCTGAATTCTGGTGGTCCTACTGCTTTGAAGTCTTTAAATTTTGCCAAGCAATTGTCTGGTCGGTTCCCTGCGGCTGGTATTCCTTGCTGCATAGCCTGAGCTACCATGTTCACAAAGTTTTGTATTTTGTCTTGCTGTTGTCCCTCAGCGTTGTTGACAGATTCTTCTGCCCTTTGATTTCGTGTTTGACGTCTTGGCGGCATTATCTAATTACATAAAATAATAAATTTAACTTACATTCTAAACCTTATTGTATAAGTTTAACATGTAACACAAAGTTTTATCTTAAACTTATTCCATTAATGAAACATTGATTCTTATTCATCAATTCAAAGTACATTACATCACGTAGCACATACTTCTATCCCTTCGTGACCACAAAAGTCGAGAATTACTGTAATAACTTATACAAAAGTTTGAGAATATCTCATTACACCCGTACATTATCAAACATACATAATCAACTACTAATCCTACTAATTTCCTAAGTCACAGTCTTTCATCTTTCTTTTCCTTTTCTTGCTCAGAGCTGCACACGATTTGTTGATTCTGGCTCCCATTTGATCAATTTGGATTTTAAGCTTATCTTGTTCTTCCATAGTTTCTATTAACGCCTTTCGCAATTGATTATTTAGTAGCTTTTCAATTTCCCACAACTTTTTTAGAGAAGAAACCTTGTTCTTCAGATTATGTACTTCCGTTGATGCTTGATCAGCTCTAACTTTAGTGTATGAATCACTATCTGTCTGTTCCACCATTTCTGGATCTGGTACTACGTTTTCCAATACCACCACCTCATCAAGGTTATCTGCACTATGAGCCTCTATTTCAGCTTTTGGCTTTGATATCGACTCTTTCTTTACGATCAGAGAGTATCCTAATTCTTTTCCACCTAACATCTACACACAACTTATCTTGATTAGTAAATAGTATATACACATAACAAATAATAGTTTTATAAGAATTATCTTTTATTTTGTTCAACAATGAATTTATTCAATTCATCTCCTTTTAAACTCTATATGAGTTATCTGTATTTTTAACGTTTCCCTCTGTTCTAAGGTTATAGCCTAAGTCGATCCCACCTAAGGTTTCTAACCCTAAAGCTTTGATACCAACCTCTGACGCCCCCAAATTCGGGTACTTGAAACCCGAACTCGGTGCTACACGATACCATTTCTATAAGCTGAATAATGCTAATAATAATAACAATAATATAAATTTTAAACTTAATTTACATATGCATCAAAGTTTACTCCCAGGTATGAGACCTTTAAACATTCATTACATCATAGATAATAAGTATCATTGTCTTAATAAACTATAACTATTACATAACATATTATAAATCTCATTCGTATAGCTTTCCTTTCCCCTTGTTCTTGCCTGAGCCTTCAAGTTGATCATACTTAACTGAAAACATTTAAATTTAAAGCAAGAATGAGAATTGGATTGCCCAGCAAGTAATAACAACAATATATATTAGCTGAAAGAATTAAATGTTTTCTTTGAAAGACACTTCTACAATGAATCAACAGTTGTGAAGTAAGCTGAACCAATAATAGCAACATATCACTTCCATATCAAATCTTTGAAACTACGTACAGACTATATCTGGAGATCAGTCAACATACTATGAACATTATTTTCTATTTTCGAAAAGGTTAAACAGAAATTCATCTGTACACCGTCATAACTTACGGGCACGGGGGGGGGGGGGGGTGATCAGCCCGTTATGCCCTGTATTGATCAATAATACACGCAAGAACGATATTATCGTTCACTCTATCCACCTTAGGTGCATAAAAGTTTTCCAATATTCGGGATGTTCATACTTAGTCGGGAATCCAAACCAAAACAATCTGGTTGGATACAATAACGTTCTATCTTGTTCAACAATATTTTTATGCCTAGCGAAATCAAATAGCTTAGACGACTTTTAAGTCAATGTATACATACTTGAAATCAATAAGTATGTATCAACATATGATTAAATACAATGGTTATCCAAGTGGGGACACTTGTCTAACCCTATATACGAATTAACGAACAGAATAAATATCTGAATTATACAATAATACAGTGATCAGATAATGTAAGAACTTGTATGAATATAAATATTGGATACATAATCAATAATAATAGAGTTAATAATCTGGCACAATAATAATATAATTCTAAAACTTACTTACTCATGTCCATTGCATAAAGTAAATGCAAAAGTAGGATACTTGTCTGAGCTGCTGCTTACAATAACGCAACTTAGATTAATCTTTTATACATCGACCTATCAGTAATAAGATCATTCGTGCAATTAGAATAATATATTGTAACACATAGTAATGCTAATTGGAGTCAGCACATAACCTAATCACATTGTCACATATGTTTAACAGTCATTGGATCATAAACAGACACATATCTAGTCAATTTATCTAAGTCCAGATCAATTTCTGAAATATTTATATATACCGACGGCTTTATCAAGTAATTATCGAGTCTAAAACTCTAATCTGTAGTTCAATATTCGTTTAGATATTTTAAATATCAGTCATACTATTTTTCATAGCCTTATAATAATTTTTAAATAATTATTATACTTTATCATGAATTTTTCAAACATTGAAATCATTATTAAATGATTTAAATATTAACTAATTCTATTATCATTAATATTTAATTAATATTAAACTATTAATGAAACCGTTGCCAAAATATTAAAGTTATTTATAATAACTCAAAATATTTTTAAAGTATTAATATTACCTTTAAATGATTTTTAAATCAATAAAACTATTTTAAAACTATTTATTTAATATAATTATTAAATAAACTTAATATCATTAATATTAAATTATTATCAGTAATAATGATTTATTAATGAAATTATCATTTAAATATTAAAAGTTATGTTTTATAACTTAAAATATCTTTAAACACTTTATTTTCCTTTACAAATGATTTAAAATCATTTTACATTACTTTATCTAATATAATTATTAAATGAATCTAATATCCTTAATATTAAATTATTAATATTTTTTCATGACAAAATATCAAAAGTTATATTTTATAACTTAAAATATTTTTTATAATCTCTAAATCATTTTCATATAAATTTTAAATCATTAATTCTATTTTTTTATCATTTATTTAATATCTTTATTAAATAAATTAATCATCATTAATATCTAATTAATAATGAAAATCATCACAAAATATTAAAAATTATAGAAAATAACTTAGAATATCTTTTTATATCATAACTTATTTTTAAATGTTTTTTCATGTATAAAAATCATTTTTAAATAATTTATTTAATAGTATACTTAAATAAATTAAATACTTTTTATATCCCAAAAATATTAAATATTTATGAAATATACTTAAAATAATTAAAAACTAATTTTCAGACTTTAAAATAATTTTTTAGTAATTTATTTAATAATTAAAACTGATTTTTTTTTCAATTTTTAATCATTTTTTGAAAATTATAAAAATAAAATTATTAATAACCGTCGCTATAGGCTATAGCGACACTTATCTGTCATGTTAGGTGTTCTTGGCCTAAAGAACACTGACAAGTCAGTGCACAAGGTACCCTGTTTGACCGAGCCTAATTCTCATCTCAAAATATTTCTGGGCTACCTAATGGTCAGATCTTATAGTGTTAATGTAACACTACAATTAAAAATAAAAATCCAGGTCATAACATACAGCATCATGAAAATCTAGCCATTCAAACTTCCTGTCAGGCGTGTTCATCATATTTTGGGCTACCCAAAAAACTATAGTCATGGTCGGTCAATGCATTTCGTGGCCTTAAATCTGTCAATATGTTAATGTTACAAGTTTTCTGCTCGTCGGGACATGTAGACAAACTATCATAGAACATGTTACAAGCAATAGTAGGGTCTAACAAGTATTAATGAAACCGGGTTAAGGCTCAAAAAACCGTGTCAGAGTCTGTTCTTCATTTCTGGGTTTTCCAGAAATGAAGAACAGATCGAGGGTGCTTGTTTGGGCTTCCACAACTTGATGATCGTGCAATATTTTTCTGATCTAAGAATTCCAGGGTTGTAGTAAACATGTAGATAACGATATATATTACATAAAAACACCATAAAAATAACAGCTCAAACAGATCTAATCCGATCAAAGTACCATCCCAGAGCTGTTCTTGAACATTTCTGGGAAACCCGGAAATGTTCTTGAGCAGTTTTGGCTACCAAGTTTGACCACCTCTATATTTTTTTCTGTTAAGTATATATGTTATACAAAGACTTTAAGATGTAATATTCATGTCCTTTTACAACTACAAAACAACAATCATGGCAAAACAAATTACAAGGAGCAAGATCAGAGGCCATCAAAATGCCAGTCAGACCTTCTGGGAAATTTCTGGGCTTCAAGAACAGCCAGTCAATGCCGGTCAACCCACTTTGACCTTAAATAACTTTTAATCTACAACAGATATGAACCTAATTCAAGTTCCAGATTTAAGATCTTACAACGTACTACAAGATCCAACACTTATAACACACAAATCAAAAACCTACAGAGATCTACACGACCTGACATTCACTGTCAGACATCAAAAAAAATGTTTTTTCAAAATTTTTAAAATATCAAATCCGAGCCTCTAGATGTTATGGATCTAACATCTAACAACCCAGATCATCATTATAGACTACATACTACATGTTTAACAGAAAAAACTAACATCTAACACTTCGATCAAGGTCAGATTTCTTCTAGGGTTCTTACCTCTTTGTGAACAAATTCTTGATTCTATGCTTCTGATTTGATAAGTGTGATCGTGGGGCTTGATTGGGGACTGATCTAGCACTATATTTTCGTGGATTTGAGCTTGAGAGATAATAGCTAAGTGTGGTTGATCAAATGAGCTTTATTTTTTTGCATTTATCTCTCTTGAATTATGCAAATGACTTGATGCAATGTATTGAATGCTGGTAATGTTGATCATGTGCTGCTGAGTAGCTTGTAGGTAGGTCTAGGGTGGCTGGCCAGATCTTAGATAAGATTTAGTTAGCAATAATGCAACTAATAGGACAAAAGGGCATTTTCGTAATTATTTTAAATTTCAAGAGTATTCTTGTCCAAGGTGCTTGAATCTAGGGTTTAATCACTAGATTTTACATCTTCAAGTCTCCCAAATAATTTCTAGGATTTGGACAATTAAAATTAAAGTGAAATAAAATTTTAATTTAAAACATACTAATTAAATTAGGGTTTTTAATAAATATTAGGGTTTTTAATAGAAAATTAGGGTTTAAATAATTAGTGTTCCTTAACATTTTTAGGGTTCCCAAATTAATAATTAGGGTTTGCTAATTATCATTATGATTTACTAAAACATTAATTAGGGTTTTATATTTTAGCAAATTAGGGATTTCAAATAATAATTAGGATTTTTCCTAATTACAGAAATTATATAATACACAGTAAAATTCATATAACACAAGTACTACACCGTCTCGAACTCATAACAGAGTTTAACAATTAGGGTTTCATAACACGATATGAGGGTTATGCCACAATTTACCATATTTGGCGTACCGTTATCAGTCTATGCATTTAGAGTACATATTTATAGCACTAAAAATAAAAATATAATTAATATTATATTATTATTCTCATCCATTGATCAATACCCAAATTTAGGGTTTGGATTCCATATCTGATTTATTCTTCGTATACAACATCAATAATTAATCTAAAATAATTAACTTAAATATTCTGAGCAAATTCATATAATAAAATATTTACTATTATACTTCTAATAATCATTTCATATATTATTTAAATAATATAAAATCATTTTTTCATGGAAAATAATTAATAAAAACATTTCTGCTTACAAAAATTAATTACTATAGGAATATAATTTGTGGTGATTAAAAATTCTAAAATTATTTATAGGTAATAAATATATTTGCATTTATCATACATTACTTGACACATATTCTCATCATTAAAATAATAATAAAAATAATTTATATGCAAAATTTCTTATTTATTTACATAGAAAATATCTGGTTATTATAGTCAACAAGTAATATAATAGTAAGTCGAGTATCGTTCCTACATAGAAATTAGTATGAATTTCAACCTCACAATTACCAGTTTCCTATTAATCCCAATTTTATTAAACTATCCAATTTAATGATTAAAATTATTAAAAACTAAAATTATTAAAAGTACCAAACAATCAAAACAAATAAAAACTGAATTTTTAAACAATTAATGGAGAATTAAGCTTACAACTTCACCCTAAGCTTCACTATGATTATTACACTTTATTCCAGTTTAAACCACTATTCCGATTTATTAATCAAGAACACTAAAGTAGAATTAACCACCTCTCGATGCACTAACACCATATTAACCTAAATCCACAATTTAGATAGAATTAAGTTAAACACCTTAATTAAATTACTCACTATATCTCTATGTGAATTACAATAAAAAAAGGTTTAACTTCAAGTTCTTTATTCGATTACATGCGATGTTAAGCATAATTCTACCCTAACATTCATCAAGATTCTGCTCATTCAATAAAATTCAAGAACACATGCTATATTAACTAAGTCTAGACTCGTAATTCCTCTCTCGAATCCATACAAGTCCACAAAGAATTGTTGATCAGATAATTCATAAATTCAAACATAAATTAATATAGATAAATTGAGGAATAACTTATTAAACTGAAAATCAACGCTTACATAACCATTGTTCAACTTAAAGATCCATCATAAGCCTAAAAAGTACTTAGTTCATCATAAATGAAATAAAAACTGAATAAATTAAAGATATCATCCTTCAAATTACAAATATAAACTAAAAGAAAATAATAAATCAAGAACCACCCTTTTCTTCAGCCCAATTCGCAATTGATACAAAAATTCTTCAATTATTTTCACTCCAATGCTTGCTCCAAAAAAAATCTGTCTTCTAGCTCTGTTAATTGTGTTCTATTGTATGCTATCTCTATCTTGTTATTTGATGTCAGATATATCTTGAAGACACACATTCTATTTGCAATTCCACACCAATATGAGTCCTAAACCATTTCAATTACTTAAACTTAGTTCTTGTTGTATTTGAAACTAACTAAACCACTGTTCTGCCCTGGACCCCCACCCCGACGGGCATGGCTTCTGACTTCTGAGTTCAAGATCCCCCGCCCCAGTGGGGGTGTAAGGCATAAAAAGGCCCGCCCCGACGGGCGTGGCTTCTGTTAGCTTGTTTTGTAAAGCTCCAAAATTGCTAAGTTTTTTTGCCACAATTTCACCCTAATTGATCAATTGCCACACCACCAAACCTACACATAAAATAACAATAAACAAGTAAAAATAAAGAAAAAAATTAATTAATTAACACCAACAAAGTTTGAATTAGGAACCGATTCGTGGGTATAAAACCCACTTATCAAAATCCTCCAAACTTAAAACGTACTTGTCTTCGAGCACAAAACAAACTAACATGCTATGCAATGAAATGAAATAATATGTAATGCATCTAACCTATATGCCTACTCATCCAGCAATATCCTAGAATAAAAATTATTCCTCCGGCATCAGAGAAATCAAGCAAACACTACAACACTTCATATCAAATCCAATCTATAATTCCTTATTAATCCTCGAATCTTAAACCGTTATCACTGGTATAGTGTGTGTGTAATCAACATATATGCTAACTGATACAAATTCAAATTCAATACATAACCAATCTCTTATTAGGAATCATACATAGTAAACTCAAAAGTTTCAAAAATAGACAAGTTCCAACTAAAACCAAACAATCTCCACTATCAAGGGTTCACATAGGGTACTTATGCTTTACTCTTTTTTTTCTTCACGGGGGCTTTTTGCTCTTTTCCCATTTTATTTCTCTCTCTATATTTTTAATAACCATGACTGTACAATGTCTCATTCCATTAGGCTAACAGTGCTACCCCTTAGCGAGTTTTTCACCAACGACTCCCATACCATATAAGACCTTAGGGCGCTAGGTGTAGAGACACTCCCTCGGGCGTACTTGCTCAATTAACAAAGGCCCCGAAACAAGACTAGTTACGATATATATATATATATATATATATATATATATATATATATATATATTGTTGGGAGAGTGCATATTTTGATTTGATGTTTAAATATAAATGCTCATGATTATTTGTAAAGTCCTTCTAGGAATATATGTACAAGGATTTAGTGATAAATCAAATTTGTTAGGTTGATCTAAGCTCTTAATGTGTATCATTATGTAAATGAATGTATAGATAGAGAGATCAAAGCTGTTAGGTTGATCTTGAGATGTAATAGATAGGATTCGAAGAG
The DNA here is from genome assembly GCA_020205505.1 of Panax japonicus. NCBI lineage: Eukaryota > Viridiplantae > Streptophyta > Magnoliopsida > Apiales > Araliaceae > Panax > Panax japonicus. The sequence goes on along the minus strand of CM035101.1, from coordinate 44,632,332 downwards.
ATCGTAGTGTATCAAGCTGATCAAGATTACAGAAGCCAAGGCAGAACGTAGAGCTTCGAGGATCGTAGTGTGTCTGCCTTAAGGGCCTCTTCAAAAATTGTAGAGTGGTCCCAACGTTTGCCGAGCCAACTCAGAGATCGTTGTGTGCTCTCAGAAACGTAGAGCTTGCAAAGCAAGTAAGTAAAGATCGTAGTGTTCAATTCTTTAAGAGAAATCATAGTGCTTTTATTTGATAGAATCAGACCAAGCACCAAGGTAACAAGACAACAAGATCTGGATCGTAGAGTATCATCTGTCGTGTGTCAGAAGCATCGAGCCCTAACTTTTTGTTTGAAGATATATCTCCAACAAATATGGAATGGGTTTCAAACGTTGAAGTACCCACCAGTTCCAACGGTACAAAAGATATCCTTAGTATACAACAAAGAAGCGTATTGAATAAGCTAAGGAAAGTACCGTTGGTAAGAGAAAAACACCTTTTCAGGTGTTAGGTGAGAAAGCAGTCTGTTGTGTCAATGAGCCAGAATGCAATTCAAAAGATGTGCAGAAAAGTCTCCATCAAAGTACAAAAATGTCAAATGCATTTAATGCTTCAACGGATGGATCAAACGGATAGATTTCAAGATCACAAATATTCAAAAGATATACAGATGAAAGAAGTAAGCAAGAATTGAACAAAAGTGTACAAGAACTCTCAACGCTCAACTCTACGATCTGAGAAAGAAAAGCTTGCTTAGCTATTCAGCTCTTTCGAACAAGTGCTTAACAGAAACTGAGTAGCAACCATCAAGAACTCAACAACTACCAATCAACTAAAGTAAGATTTCCAAGTCAGAAGGACTTGAAGAGTTCTAAGTGAACTGTGAAGAGCCAAGTATGCTGGACTTGAAGAGTTCAAGAGTGAACTAAGAAGTTCCTAGACTGCTGGTCTAAAAGGAATCTGAGTGATTCAGAAAAGTGTAAAAGACATCCTTAGTGGATTTCCTACTCGAGGAGTAGAAGAGTGGACTTGAAGCTTTAAGTGCTCTGAACCACTTAAAACGACTGTGCCTATTACATTCTTCCTATAACTGCCATATCTGCCATAACTGCTATAACTGCCTCACTCTCGTAAACTCACTATCTTAAGGGAGACTAAAAAATATTAATTCCGCTAAGTTTTAATCAAAATCAATTAACAAGTTAAAATGAAAAGATTTTTAAATATCTATTCAACCCCCCTTCTAGATAGCTATTGTCACTCAGGAAACTAATAATTGGTATCAAATCAGGTTCTATTTTACAGCCTCTAAAGTTTAAGTAGATCCTATGACACACTTACCAAGCAAATCAAGGACTGGAGGAGGCAGCAAGCCACCAATGTGCAACAAAGATAAATTTGCAAACTGGAAAGTTAGGATTCAAGCATACATGGACTCAATAGATGAAGATCTATTTGAGATTGTTCAGTATGGGCCCTATGTTCCAACAAAGATTGCACCAACTACAGACGATCCAAATAGAATACAAATCAAAGAGGAGTGGACAGACAACGAGAAGAGAGCTATCCAACTCGACAAGAAGGCTAAGAACATTTTTTTCAATCATTAGAAGATAATCTATTTGAAAATGTGGTCAACAACAAGACAGCAAAGGAGGTTTGGTAAGCACTACTCATCATGCACGAAGGAACGGAAGAAGTAAGAGAAAACAAACAATCTCTCCTAACACATCAATATGAAATATTCACACACGTTCAAGGAGAGAACGTCACTGCCACCTACGAGAGATTCAACATTCTACTTAACTCTCTACGAGCATATGGAAAGATCTATCCAAACAAAGATCTAATCATAAATTTTATGAGAGCTTTACCAAGCAGATGGGATGCCAAAACCACTGCTATCAGAGAGTCAAAGAATCTACATGAGATGACTGTCCAACAATTATATGGCAACCTTCTGACATACGAATTGGAGCTGACTCAACGAGCAGAAACTATATCAGAAGGAAGAAAGAAGGATAAGGGTGTTGCTTTCAAAGCAACTGAAAGTACTTCAAAGGTAAAAATTGAAATTGACTTTGACTATGATGAAGACGATGATGAGGACTTTGCAATGCTGGTAAAAAGGCTAAGAAGGTTCATGTGATAAGGCAAAACTAGTAAGCCAAAGAAGGTCAGCAACTATAGCAACCAGGAGCAAATGAATGATTTATGCTACAACTGCAAGAAGCCAGGCCATTTCATTGCCAACTGCAACAAACCTCTCAGAGAAGAACTAAAGAAGAAATCACATCCAAAGAAGGAAAACTAGGCAACAAAAGGCCTCCGAAGAGAGATAAAGGCCTGGTAGCTGGAGGATCGTGGAGTGACTCAGAAAATGACTCAACTCCTGAATCTGGAGATGATGAAGATCCTCAAATGGCTAATATGTGCCTGATGGCTAAACATGCAAAGGACAAACAGAACTCCAATATTCATAAAGTAAGTATCGATGAGGTATTTGACTTCAACTCACCTGATGTAGACATTAATGATTTGAGAACTACACTTCATGTCATAACAACTGATCTACATCAATACATGAAGTGGTTCAGAGTTCTGTCAAAGGATTATTCACTTCTTCAAGAGGAGAAAAAGAAAGTTCAAGAAGAGCTTGAAACAACTCTCCTAAGTACTAACTTTCTCTCCAAGCTTGAGGCTGAGAATGAGATCTTAAAACAAACTAATGATCTTAATGCACAAAGAGAGTCCAATCTAACCTCTAAAGTTGAGGAGCTAGAAAGGACGATCTCTACATGGAACAAATCCTCATCATCCATGGACTCCATGCTCTCTAGTCAGAGAAGTACATTTGACAGAACATGCTTAGGCTTTGGGGATTCCACCTCAGAGCCATGCGTGGAAAAATTAAAGGAAACTAGCACTAGTAATCCCTCAAGTTTTAATAAAGGCATTACATATGTGAAATCTTCACAGAAGGAAGAACTAGCCCATCCCTATTCTACTGAATCAATCCATACTCCAAGGAGTAAAGGATCTCACACTGGCCTGGGTTTTAGAAAAGAAAAGAGTAACCCATCCTCTACTCACCAACCTCTAAGGATCGTAGAGTTAAATAAAACCAACTCGACGAACCAACTAGGAAAGTATAGTAGAGGTAAGATACACTCCTAACATTTCATGAGACCTAAGGACATGTGGAAGAAGGAAAATCAGTTTAACAGAAGAATGACTAAAGAACCACAAAAGTCCAAATGGAGAATGAACTCTCACACACACACATGCATGTATCATACTAAGTGTTTTATGTGCAATAAATTTGGCCACAAGGCTGCAAAGTGCTATTATAATTCAATGCATATAAGACCCAAGATCAAACAGATTTGGGTCCCCAAGGGCACTAACAAAGTAGGAACCATGGAAATATGGGTACCAAAATGAAGGTTCAATGTTATGACAGGAAAAGAGCTCCACGATCACAACCTGGTATCTGGACAGTGGACGCTCAAGACACATGACTGGGAATAAAGCCCTTCTGTCTAACTATATAGAGAAAGAGGGTCCCTTAGTCATCTTTGGAGACAACGGCTCGAGCAAGACAAGAGGATACGGCTCAGCTAGTAATGGTGCAGTGTCTTTCAGCAAAGTGACATATGTGGAAGGTCTCCAACACAACCTTCTAAGCATCAGCCAACTCTGTGACAAGGGTCATCAAGTAACATTCCTTAACAACCAGTGTCAAGTCAGAGATTTAAAGACATCAACTGTAAAACTAACCGGGACAAGAGAAGGAAATGTCTACATAGTGAATCTTGGAAAACTAAGCTCAGACGAGACAATATACTTTATGGAAAAAGCATATGAAGAAATGAGCTGGTTATGGAATAGACAGTTGTCCCACTTAAACTTCTAAAACATGTCCAAACTGACATCAAAAGATCTTGTTACAGGCCTATCCAAGTTCAAATTCGTCAAAGAAAGGTTATGCAATGCTTGTCAGCTTGGAAAACAAACCAGAAGCTCATTCAAGAGCAAAACTGCCAACTCAATCGATAAGCCCTTGTAGTTGCTTCACATGGATCTATTTGGGCCAATTCCAACAACAAGTCTTGGAGGGAAAAGATACTTACTTGTTATAGTCGACGACTACACCAGATTCACTATGGTATTCTTTTTAACCTCAAAGGATGAAACAAGTTCCCAACTAATCAAGATGTTCAGGCTAGTAATGAACGAGAAAGGAGAGAAAATCAAGGCCATAAGGAGTGATTACGGATGAGAATTTGACTTCTCAGAAATGAACAAGTTCTGCACAGACAATGGCATCAGTCATAACTTCTCATCTCCACGAACTCCTCAACAAAATGGAGTTGCTGAAAGAAAGAATAGAACTTTGATAGAGGCTGGAAGAACGTTACTAGCAGCAGCCCATCTACCTGAATACTTCTGGGCAGAAGCCGTCAACACTGCATGTTACACACAGAATAGATCACTGATACACTCTACGATCAAGAAGACACCCTACGAACTGTGGAAAGGAAGAAAGCCAAGTGTCAGCTACTTTCATGTATTTGGCTGTGCATGCTACATTCTCAACAATGGAAAGTAGTACTTGATAAAATTTCAACCCAAGTCAGACGAAGGAATCTTTCTTGTATATGCCATAGACAGCAAGGCCTACAGAGTGTTCAATAAAAAGAAACTGAGTGTTGAAGTCTCGATTCACATCATCTTTGATGAAACAGACTTGGACAAAACAGTGCTTCAAGACACTACGACTGACAACTCAGACACTACGAATGAGGCCGTCGAGCTCAACACTACGATCGTAGTGCCAGATAGTGAAATCATTGAGCAAAGAAATTTGATCATAGAGAGGCCTATGCCAGACAACGAACCTCCACACCAAGAAGAAGGTATAAGGACAGATGTCCCAATAGGAAACAGATGGGCAAGAGATCACACTCAAGATCTAATCATTGGAGATCCGAGTGCAAGAGTAAAAACAAGAGCTGCCACCCAGAATGAATGCTTATATCTAAGCTTCCTGTCACAAATGGAACCTAAGAAGATAGAGGATGCTATGGAAGACTCCAGCAAGATAGAAGCCATGCAGGAAGAACTCAACTAATTTGAAAGAAGCAAAGTATGGAGATTTGTACCAAGACCAAAGAGTCATCTTGTCATTGGAACCAAGTGGGTCTTCAGAAATAAGATGGATGAAGATGGAGTAATAACCAGAAACAAGGCAAGATTAGTGGCAAAATGCTACTCTCAGGAAAAAGGCATTGACTACGATGAGACATTTGCACCTGTTGCCAGACTAGAAGCCATCAGAATCTTTCTTGCCTTTGCCGCTTACATGAAATTCAAGGTCTTTCAGATGGATGTCAAAAGTGCATTCCTAAATGGTGAACTTCAAGAAGAAGTCTATGTAGAGCAACCACCAGGTTTCATCAATCCATCTCTTTCTAATTATGTTTATAGATTATACAAAACCTTATATGGTCTTAAAAAAGCACCTAGAGCATGGTATGAAACACTAACTAACTTTCTTATTGAAAATGGATTAACTAGAGGTAGAGTAGATACCACATTATTCCTTAGAAAGCATAAAGACAAACTTATTGGTTCAAATATATATTGATGATAATATTTTTTGTTCTACTGATGAAAAGCTATGTAAGAGATTCTCCAAGCTTATGCATAACAAGTTTGAAATGAGCATGATAGGTGAGCTAAACTTCTTCCTTGGACTACAAGTAAAGCAGACTGATGAAGGAATATTCATAAACCAAGCAAAGTACATCAAAGATTTACTTAAGAAGTATGGCATGGAATCAGCCTCTCCCATGAAAACCCCAATTGCTCCTGCAACCAAGCTTGACAAAGATGAAAAAGGTAAGAGTATTGATATAACTCAATACAGAGGTATGATAGGCTCTCTATTATATCTAACTGCCAGTAGACCAGACATAATATTTACAATATGCATATGTGCTAGATTTTAGGCTAACCCTAAAGAATCACATTTAACTACTGTAAAGAGGATTTTCAGGTATCTCAAGGGTACACCTCACTTGGGGCTTTGGTATCCCAAGGAGTCCTCATTTGAACTAATAGGATGCATAAATGCTGATTTTGCAGGCTGCAAAATAGATAGAAAGAGTACCAGTGACACCTGTTAATTGCTAGGAAACAAACTTGTCTCCTGGTTTAGCAAGAAGCAAAACTCAGTATCTACTTCAACTGCAGAAGCTGAATACATTGCTGATGGCAGCTGCTGTGCTCAGATCCTATGGATGAATAATTAGCTAGCTGATTATGGGTTTGATTTCAAATCAATCCCCATTTATTGTGATAACACAAGTTCCATAGCAATAACTCATAATCCTGTTATGCATTATAGGACTAAGCATATAGAAATAAGATATCACTTCATTAGGGATCATGTGAAAATGAAACTATATCTTTACAATATATCACTACTGAAAATCAACTTGCTGATGTCTTTACAAAACCTCTAGATGAATCTAGGTTTAACAAGTCAATAAGTGAGCTAGGAATGCTAAATTTACAACCATGAAATAGATGCTCTAGTATGTGCTAACTATACAGATACAAAGGCTATAGTTGAAATCGTAGACATGATCAAGGGAAGTCCACGATCGTAGAGCTAAAGTGACATGAAAGAAAATTATCGTAGCTTAGACTCAACAATCGTAGTGCAGCCTCAACGATAGCAGAACCCCATCAACAAAAATAAAAAGAGCATCCTGTGATGATAAGTTTCAAAACAAATTAATCTCTTTGATAAGCGCTTCAGGAACAAACCTAACCCTTGACTCACTCCAAGAGGTTGGCCATTCCTGAGCCACCTTAAAAGAATGCTAAGTCAAAAACTCATCACAAAGATCCAATCAGATTGGATGATCGCAGTTCAGACTCAACGAATGCTGGACAGACTCGATGATCGTAGCTCAGACACGACGATTGCTGGAACAAACTAGATGATCATAGTTTAGACTCGACGAATGCTGGACAGACTCGACGATTGTAGCTCAGACATGACGATTGCTGGACAGACTCAATGATCGTAGTTCTGACTCGACGAATGCAAAGCAGACTCAACGATCACAAAGGCTACCTCAACGACCGTAGTCCTCCCTAAGGACACATTATCTCTGATGGAGCTAAGGGCAAATCAGTGTAATCCTCCTTAGTCAAATTCGTAGAGTCAAGCAGAAGTTGATACCTGACCCACTAAACAAAAATGGAGAGAGGGAAACTACAAGTATAATTCTAAAACTTCTTTTTTGAAATCAAAAGTTTAAAAGGCCTATCTCTCTTCTCTCTCTACAAGCAGAAACCCTAACCCCAAAGAAAGCTCAAGCAACCATACTCCCTTCAACAATAGAGATGGCAGCCTCCAACGTCATCTCAAAGTACAGACTATGCTTCGATGAGTTCAAAACCGCTGAACCCAAATTTCACAAGATTCTGACATTGTTGAAGAAGGCTGGTCTCGAAGACGCTCTGGGTACGAGCACATGTATCTACCCAAAGTTAATAAAGGAGTTTTACAAAAATGGAGTATACAAAAATGAAGTCCTCAGGACGAAAGTCAAGGACGTGGAAATCAATCTAAAGGCTGAAAACGTTAATCTAGCCCTAGGTTTCAAATCCAAAGGTTTTTGGTTCTTAGATGGCATCGATTTCGGCGTAGGGCTTAAGAAGATGCATCACAAGAAATCCCCCACTGCCAGAGGATACAAGAAGAAGGAGTTTCCTCAGAGGTATGAATTTCTGGCTGACATTATTGGGAAGTGTATATATTGTAAGAGCACTGGACACGATTCTGTAAATGAAGTGTAACTAAAGCTCATGACTGCCATAAGATGTGAGATACAGCTTGACTATGGAGCTCTACTACTGGAATGGATAGGAAAATGGATTCTCAACTCGAAGAAGACCAAGGGATCTCAAAAGATGATCTACGGGCGATTTATAAGTATTATCTTACAATCTGCTCTGGGTGATAAGATTGGGGACAATGAAGGAGAGTCCATCAATCCAAACAGACGAATGACCCAGCAACTATTTGAGAATTGGAAAAGGAATCCAGCTGAGTATGTACGCATGATGACTGAGTCCAGTGGAAGAACTGGTGATCTAAAAGAACCAGGGATTCCAGGAAACTTGTCAGTCGTCAAAGAGACTGTAGAAGAAGAGGAAGAGACCAATAAGGGAGAACCCTATGCCCTTATTAGAAAAAGCAAGGGCAAGAGGAAGCTTAAGGCTAGGATGGAAGAAGAACCTCAAGGGTCCTCCACTGACATACCTATAGAGTCTTCCGATTTTGAGACTCTGAGGATCCTTAGAAAGAAAGAACAGCATGCTGAGGCTGATGAAGATAGAGCTACCATAGCACATCTGCTAAAGAAGAAAAACAAAATTAGTCACAAATCGAAGAGGCCATCTATCTCTTAGATCGTAGAGTCTCTACTTATCGTTGAGACCAGATTGAACACCTCGAGCAAAGAAGTTTCTACACCTGATAGTCTGGGAGATCAACAAGATAGAGACGAAGCTGAAGTAAGTTCTGAGGCTGTGGTTCAGCCTAGAAAACCAAGACAAAAATTGGTTAAGAAGTACATCCTTATCAATGAAGGAGTACTCAAGGAGGAAGACAAAAGGATGGCAGATAAAAAGGAACTGAACAAAGAAAGCCAAGAGGAAATAGCTCAAGCTGAGGGGGAGACACCTGAAGTTCTCATAATAGAAAATGCTCTAGCTGAGGGGGAGCCATTAGTCTTACAGATGGATGATCATGTTAAGGGGGAGCCTCATGATATCCCAATTATAGAAGAAGCTGCTCATGCAGAAAATGATGGAGAGTCTGAGCAAGAAAGTCAAAAGGAAGTCATTGACATAGTGGAGTCCTCAAAAGAAGATGGAGAGGAGGACAAAGATTATGATGAACTTGAGATCACAGGCGTGGGCCATGATGGGTATAGGAGTTATCTTTACAATCAGTTATTCTCCTATCTCCCCATGATGCCCTATCATCAAACTCAAATTCTAAACTCCTGGAGCCACATGTTTTGGAGCTTCAAGGAATATCCAGCCATCTCTGTGCTAGCCCATGGATTTCCAGGAAACTCCAACTTTGCCAAGAAGCTCATAAAAAATGATTCCTCCTAAAGAATGGTGAATGAGGTATTAACTGTCCTAATTATTTATAGAGTGAATCAGTATCCACTGTCTTTTTCTAGCCAATTTTATGAATTTCCAAGCTGGTTGGAAGTGATTCAAAATCCACCAAGTCAATCCCTAGTTACATGATCCCAAAATTCTATAACTGATGAACCAAACGTACCAAACTTCATATTGATCCCAACTCCCATCATCTCTACGATCACTGACTCTAGCCCCATCGTAGAGTCCCAATGAGAAATCGTAGAGCCACCTATTACAGACACCCAAACACAGCCTCTCAATCAGATATTCCCTCTACATCCACAAATGAATACTTCAGCCTTGATCTTGCCCTCTACTGCTTGAAAGACCAATCCAAGAAAACAACCCCTCCTTTAAACAATTCTCAACTCAGTGATCTGTCCACTAAAGCTAAGTTGAATGAAGTGTCAAAGAACATGATCAAGGATATCGATGAAAGTCTGGAAGCTCACTCAGAACACATTCATCTCAGGCTAACAAAAATGATCACTGGTACAAACAATCTCTCAGGCACTGATGAGTGAGTTTTATACACATAAATTAGATACATTCGGGCTTAAATTATTGTTGTTCTCAAGTCTTTTAGGATATTTTTATGTGTTTGTGTCTATTCATGCATGTTTTATATTGTTTTGTAGGATTTGGGACAAAAGTTGCATGGATCGACGTTTGGGGTGGCTAGATTCGCGTTTTCGGCTTGTCATTTACACAGCAGTCACTTCAGAGCCAATTTGACTATAGCTCCGGACATTATTTCGAAATACTTCAAGAATGAAAGTTGTAGATCTACTTTTCCTCTTTCCGGATCATCTTGAATCATCTAAATCGGAGTTTGGACGAAGAAGTTATGGCTGTTTTCCCAAAGGACGTCGGAGCAGAAAATGTTGACTTTTTGACCAGCGCCGGGGCGCCCATTTCTAGTGTATTTCCAGCGCCGGGGCTCTGGGGGGCAGAATGCAAGTGCCGTGCCCAGCGCCGGGGCGCTGGGGAAGGGCCTGGTGCGGGCCTGGACGCGTTTTGGGCGAATTTTGACACCTTTTTGACTCCAAATTGGATTGGGATTGTTCCTAAACTCAAAATTAGACTTGCAACCTATAAATACATGATGTAAGGCATAAAATAAGGGGGGTTTACATAGTTAGCTTAGGGATTACATAGCTTAACTTAGGGATTACATAGCTTAGCTTAGAGATTACATAACTTAGATTAGAACATAACCCTAGTTCTTATTAGTTTTGGAGATTGAAGCAACTTGGAGACCATTGAAGATCAAGAGCAAGAGCAAGAGGGGAGCATCAGATTTGCTGACAACAGATTCTATTCTTTTCTCTCATCTTACTTTTATCTTTTAATGTCTATTCAATTGTGGATTCTTGGTTTTAATTCATTAATTATGAACTAACTCTTTTATTGAGATTTCAATGGAACTTTTTATGGCTATGAATTAGTTATTCATTATATTCTAGTTATTTATGTTAAAGTGAGTTGTTTATCTTGTCTTGTGAATATTGCTTACTTATCTGATCAGTAATTACTTTGTTACTCTAGAAGGAATTGGAAGAGGAATTCTAGGGTTAGAACTGGGCATGATATCATGTGACTTAGTTATTTGCAAAGCGAATAATTAGGTTTGTGAATTGAGTGGAAATATCTGTTCACCGCATGTAACACATAAGGAATTGGGATTGGAAAGAGTTTAATTCAATTGTTTTGCATAGGAATATAGCATGATTAATCTGGGTTAAATAGAAGGCAATTGATCACTTGGAAAAGGACTTTTGGCATTTGAGAATTCCTGTTAACAATTCAGTAGACATAATAATTGGGATAATTGGATAATTGATTTATAATTCATAATTGGGGATATTGGAGTCTTAATCTTTATTTATTTGAATTCATTCGTTAAAATCTTAGTTTTAATTATTTAATTTAGTTTTCTTAACTATAAAATTCACAATTTGAGATTGTTTAAATAAAATTAGTTTGGTTAAGAATTAGTACTTGGTGATTTTTCTTAAATAATTCCTCGTGGGAACGATACTTTTCTTATCACTTTATTACTTGTTGACCGTGTATACTTGCACGTATTCATTGATTGCGAAATCGATCAACAGGCACCCTAAATACTGAGCTTACAAAGAAGTTAAGGGAGATCATCAAGGAAATGATTAAAAGCATAAAGGACAGAGATGATTTTCATTTCTTGGTAGCCAATAAACAAAGAGAGGTTGTTCTTGCATTACAAAAATCTTAAGAAGCCCAGAATAACCTTATGATGTACAATATCATCAGTTTGAAAATTGCAGTCAAAGAATTTCAAAAAGCCTACGAAAACCAAGAACAGCAAACTGACACTGTTATAGCCGTCTTTCGAAATAGAGAAGCTCGATCTGAAGCTCTGATCAAGGAAAATCGAGAGGACATTACTCAAACTCAAAGCCAACTCAACGAGCTTGTCCAAGGATTGACTCGACTATCTGAAAACATTCGAACCCTTGATGCTGACATAAAGGGGGAGAATAAAGGGAAAGGAGAAGGAGGCCAGGGCAGAGGCAGAGGAGTTCAAGGAGGCCAGGCAGAGGCAGAGGAAGAAGTCTTCCTGCAAGACAATTCCAACAGACTCCACGATCCAGCCATCAGACTCAATGACCTGATCAGCAGGAAATTTTAATGGCTTAGCCAATAATGAGTATAGGTCCAGCTACTAGCTCATAAAATTTCACCACCACAGGCCTTAGAATGCCAACTGGAGATCCTGCATTCATGAATAGGCATGATCAAAATCCTAGGCTAAGCCCTAGTGAGCTGGAAGATCTAGCCAGGTGGGATGAAGCAAGTAGGAAAACAAGAGCTGAGGAGTATGCCAATCCTCCTCGCAAAAGATCAAAGAAATAAAGATAAGTGAAGTTTTAATTCTTATTGATGTAAAGCTAAACTGTAAAATTCTTCGAACATCAATAAATTCATGCTTATTCTCTAGAAATTTTAGCAGCTCACTGAAATACTAAGTCATGTTTACTTTTCTACAATTGCATCTAGAAACTACTAATCATGACAACAAATCTCCTTGGTTATGTTAACATCAAATAGGGGGAGATTGTTGGGAGAGTGCATATTTTGATTTGATGTTTAAATATAAATGCTCATGATTATTTATAAAGTCCTTCTAGGAATATATGTACAAGGACTTAGTGATAGATCAAATTTGTTAGGTTGATCTAAGATCTTAATATGTATCATTCAATAAATGAATGTATAGATAGAGAGATCGAAGCTGTTAGGTTGATCTTGAGATGTAATAGATAGGCTTCGAAGAGATCGTTGTGTATCAAGCTGATCAAGATTATAGAAGCCAAGGTAAAACATAGAGCTTCGAGGATCGTAGTGTGTCTACCTTAAGGGCCTCTTCAGAAATCGTAGAGTGGTCCCAACGTTTGCCGAGCCAACTCAGAGATCGTTGTGTGCTCTCGAAAACATAGAGCTTGCAAAGAAAGTAAGTAAAGATCATAGTGTTCAAGTCTTTAAGAGAAACCGTAGTGCTCTTATTTGATAGAATCAGACCAAGCACCAAGGTAACAAGACACCACGATCTGGATCGTAGAGTATCATCTGTCGTGTGTTAGAAGCATCGAGCCGTACCTTTTTGTTTGAAGATATATCTCCAACAAATATGGAATGGGTTTCAAATGTTGAAGTACCCAGCAGTTCCCATGATACAAAAGATATCCTTAGTATGCAACAAAGAAGCGTATTGAAGAAGCTAAGGAAAGAACCATTGGTAAGAGAAAAATACCTTTTCAAATTTTAGGTGAAAGCAGTTTGCTGTGTCAATGGGCCAGAATGCAATTCAGAAGATGTGCAGAAAAGTCTCCATCAAAGTACAGAAATGTCAAACACATTTAATGCTTCAACGAATGGATCAAACGGATATATTTTAAGATCACATATATGCAAAAGATATGCAGATGAAAGAAGTAAGCAAGAATTGAACAAAAACGTACAAGAACCCTCAACGCTCAACTCTACGATCTGAGAAAGAAAAGCTTGCTCAACTACTCAGTTCTTTCGAACAAGTGCTTAAGAACAACTGAATAGTAACCATCAAGAACTCAACAACTACCAATCAACTGAAGTAAGATTTCCAAGTCAGAAGGACTTGAAGAGTTCTAAGTGAATTGTAAAGAGCCAAGTCTGCTGGACTTGAAGAGTTCAAGAGTGAACTAAGAAGTTCCTAGACTGCTGGTCTAGAAGGAATCTGAGTGATTCAGAAAAGTGTAAAAGACATCCTTAGTGGATTTCATACTCGAGGAGTTGAAGAGTGGACTAGGAGCTTTAAGTGCTTTAAACCACTTAAAACGACTGTATCTATTACATTCTTGCTATAACTGCTATATCTGCCATAACTGATATAACTACCTCACTCTCGTAATCTCACTATCTTAAGGGAGTTTAAAACAAATATTAATTCCGCTATGTTTTAATCAAAATCAATGAACAAGTTAAAACGAAAAGATTTTTAAATATCTATTTAACCCCCCCTTCTAGATAACTATTGTGCCTCTGGGAACTAACATATATATATATATATATATATATATATATATATATATATATATATATATATATATATTATTTAAAACTTATATACCCTAGATTTCCCCCCAAACTTAGGTTCTTGCTTAATTCTTTAGCTTTACTGCCTATTATTGTCATTCTCGCATTTACACTAGCATTATCCTTTAGAAACTTCTTATGTATCAATTTGAACTAATCAGTCGACACATGTGTTATTAACGTGCTACCCTTGTTATACCAGTTTAAAATAGGCAAAAGATCCAATTCATAACAGAAACTACATTAAGGTTCTAATAATCAGTACTATACTTGTCTACTTAATCCCAATCTCATCATTGGGCAAAATAAAGTGAACTACAACAACTGCTGGACATATACAAAATAACACAATTCTTAACTAACATTTTTTTAGATATATGTATGGTAAACATAACATGAGTGCAAAAATAAATAAAAACTATTTATGCTAATAAAATCTATTTATGCTCCTAAGCTACTATGCAACTACATGATTACTTGAATACAACATTTAGTAATCCTAACACTAAACAATAAACTAACATATGCAAGCCTAGCTAATGAATTAAATATGCAAACATGAAATGTAAACATGAAACTAAATCCCCAAACTTGAAAATTACAATGCCCTCATTGTATAGATAACAAAATAAATTTATGAGGACTTCCCTGTAATCGCTTAAGCCTTGGGTGGTGGTGTCTATTGTTCTTCATCGGAATCACTGGTGGGAACCTTGGAATTGAAGTTGGCTGTTGGTATGGGAATTGTGCATTGGGATTGAAGCTCTAGAACATCGCATTCAATGAGGCGAAAGACATATTCATGGCCTCAAACATGTGGTCCTGCCTTGCTGCTTGTTTCCGTATTTCTCTTCGTGCCTCCTTGTTATGTTTATCCATTTGTCGTTGAAGGTTGAGGAACTAAGGGCTAGATATATTGTCGTGCTATGGTGCCTCCTCTGTTCCTTGCTCTCCCATTGTCGCATCCTCCTGAAACTTGTGATCATCTGAAGTGTCTTCAGCATCAGCCTCATCCTCTGAAGCTGAGGGAAATACAAAGCCTACTCCTCTAGGACGTGACACGCCCCCGGCCCATACTGCATAACACGTAATCATTCTCGAATCAAGTGTCTGAAGTGTTATTTGGGTAATTTCATCATCGGACCATCTACCTCCTTCTTGCCTACACAACCCATAAATTAGTGATGGGTATGGCAAGCCGCCTGAGAAATGTCCTCGTAAGTATCGTCGAATTGAAAAACTGATTATAGCCCCTATGTCGATGATGAAATCTTATACAATTGCATATAAGAGTAATGCCTTCTCTTTGGTCACATCAGACGTGTGTGTGGATGGAAATAACTTAGCACACAAGAATGCATACCATATCTTCCCATACCTACTAAGATTCTTACTGTGAAAAATAGTGTCTCATTTTCAAACTTTTATCCATGTTGTACCCGATTTTGTCATTTCCTTCATAATAGCCTCGAAATCAGGAACAAAATCACGTATGTGAGAGTACTGGTAAAGTCTAGACACTCGTAACTGGTAGTATGTGTTGACGGCATCGACACTAAAAGGAACTAACCTACCCCGCACAAAAGTGTTAAAAGGGGCCTTATCTTCAGCGTTAGCGTAGAATTCTTTGACCACACTCACAACTGTGGCCTTAGGTTCTTCCGTAAATTTATTCCAACCCTTCTGATATATTTGTTGCATCATTTCACCGTCGACATGGTCCGGTGCCAACCCTCGCTCCGATGTGAGTGCTTTTGTCACCATATAGTCATAATGGTGGGTGGCGGCGACACTTATGAATTTTCACCGGTCAAATGTCTGTTTTGGTGGTGTGGTTCAAGAACTCTCTCCACGTTGCCTCTATGATGCCGGTTTAGGTGTCATTAAATTAGAATTGGTGAAATTCATCAACGAATGCCCCCAAACTTAACTCAAGCAAATTATTAAACACTTTGTATGCAAGATGAGTAATGCCCCCAAACTTAGTGATTTGGCTTTAACTATGGTGATTGAAAGTGAAGAATTAGAAAACAAGTAACTCAGTCTCAATTGTTGTATCACTTCCCCCAAGAATAACCCTACTTCTTAGCTTTCTGAGTTTGAGTTGAATGTATGTGGTTAAATTGGGTTGAAAGGGAATGAATTTATAGAGATGGTGCGATGGAGAAACTTATGGGGTGGATTAATGGATTGAAGTAGTGGGTGAGTGTGATAATGAAGTGGTAAGGTGGGTATTAACTTGCCAAAACGTGGGTAGAGAGTGTATTAAAAATATATGAGAGTGGTGTTTCAGTTGGGGAAGAAGTAGGAGAGTTGTAAACGTGATGTAACTGCCAATTTTATTGTTTCATATTTAGTACCCTCGCCCCGGCGGGGGGTATTGTGCCTTATAAGCCTTCCCCGGCGGGCATGTACACTATTAACGAGATATGGAAGCCCCTGCCTCGGTGGGCATAATAGGCTTGTAGGGGCCCGCCCCGACGGGATAGTGATCTGCAATTGGACTCTGTTTTACTTATTTCTTCCACGCGACTCCAATCCATGATTATGTTAGGTTCCTAAAATACCATCAAACATAACTATGAGTAGATATTGAGCAATTTTAAGCATGGTGATAATATTATCTAGAAATGCAACTTAACTAATTAGTTAATAAACCTATTCTATATTACTAATTATTCTAAACTATAATTTGACGAACTTGAATAAAAATATGAAGAATAAAAGTATGATTGGGTTGCCTCCCAATTAGCACTTGATTTTAAGTCGTTCAGCCTGACTACTCCCAGTTTATGGTACGTCAGATAGTTTGATTGCGATGACATCCGTGTTTGAATCGCCACCCCAATAATGCTTTAGCCTTTGACCGTTTCCCTTGAATGTTTCCAATGGATTCCTACTGTAGAGTTCAACGACGTCATGTGAGAAAAAACTCTTTTAATGGTAAATGGACCTGACCACCTCAATTTTAACTTCCCTGGGAACAACCTCAACCTGAGTTGAACAGTAGTACTGATTGCCCTGGTTCGAACGTTTTTTTGCAAAATTTTCTGGTCGTGCCATTTCTTGACCTTTTCTTTTTATAACTTAGAGTTTTCATAAGCTTGAAGTCGGAATTCATCAGGCTCATTTAACTGAAGTAGTCTCTTTTCACCCACAGCTGGTTGATCGAAGTTAAGTTTCTGAATTGCCCAGTAGGCTTTGTGTTGTAACTCCACAGGCAGGTGACATGCTTTTCCGTAGACCAATTGATATGGTGACATACCAATTGGTGTTTTGTACGCACTCCGATAGGCCCATAATGCATCATCCAATCTAAAAGACCAGTCCTTTCTATTCGGGTTTACCACATTTTCTAAATTCTCTTTACCTCCCTGTTTGAAACTTCAGCTTGCCCACTTGTTTGGGGATGATATGTCGTTGCCGCCTTATGGTTGACCCCATATTTCTCCAAGTGAGCTATAAATGATCAATTATAGAAGTGACTACCTTCATCACTTATAATAGCTCATGGTGTGCCAAATCTTGTAAAAATATTCTTGTGTAAGAATTTAAGAACCACCTTGGCATCATTTTTTGGGAGTGTTACGGCTTCAACACATTTCGATACATAGCCAATCGTAAGAAAGATGTACTGATTATTGAACGAGGAAGGGAATGGCCCCATAAAATCCATGGCCCATACATCAAAAATCTAAACTTCTAAGATTGTTTGTAGTGGCACATTTCGATATGTTGCCCACCCTTTGACATCTATCACATTGTTTTACGAACTGGTGGGCATCTTTAAATAATGTAGGCCAATAAAACCTGGCTTGAAGAACTTTTGTTGTTGTTCTCTCATTTTCCTAATGTCCCCCGTATGCAGACGAATGACATTCATGCAATATACTATTCACCTCACTGTAGGGCACACACCTTCTAATCATCTTGTCGGGGCACTGTTTAAATAGGTATGGCTCATCCCACATATACCACTTGACGTTATGTAGGAATTTCTTTTTCTGTTGATGTGTAAGATCAGGAGGAAATGTGTTGCTCACTAGATAATTAGAGAAATCCGCATACCATGGAAATTCCGCATTGACTCCAAATTGTTGCTCATCCAGAATTAACTCATTGATTACACACTTATACTCTTCATATTTACCCTACTTTTCAAGCCTCGATAAATGATCTACAACTTGATTCTCCGTCCCCTTTATATCTTTTATTTCCAAGTTAAATTCTTGTAGAAGGAGAATCCATCTGATAAGATGTGGCTTATCATCTTTTTTTTGAAATTAAGTACCGAATAGCCGAGTGATCAGTATAAACTACAACCTTTGTTCCGATCAAATATTCCCTAAATTTATTAAAAGCATATACTAGTTCAAGCAATTCCTTTTTCGTAGTTGTGTAATTCATTTGAGTCTCCGTAAGTGTCTTACTTACATAGTATATGGCATGAAATACCTTCTCTCGGCGTTGACCCAAGACAGCCCGAACCGCATAGTCACTTTCATCACACATTAACTCAAAAGGCATATTCCAATCCAGTGAGACGATAACTGGAGCTGTAGTCAATTTCTTCTTCAATAGCTCGAATGCTAACTTACGACCCTCATCAAACTTAAAAACTGAATATTTTTCTAAAAAATTGCACAGTGGCTTTGCAATCTTAGAGAAATCTTTTATAAATCTCCTATAGAACCTGACATGTCCCGAAAAGCTGCGGATTCCCTTAACTGAAGTTAGTGGTGGAAGCTTTTCAATCATTTCTAGCTTTGCTTTATCAACCTCTAAACCTTTCGCTGAAACCTTGTGACCTAAAATTATTCCTTCCTCAACCATGAATAGTAGGTTTGGATAAATCAATATGGGTTCTGAATTTAGAACGTTCATCAACTATGGACTAGTTGAATCAATAAGGATTCACTAGTCTAATAAGGTTCAACAATAAATGATATTTATAATGAATAACAATCTCAATAAGTATACAATAGAACAATTATTGTATAACAGAATCATACTTTGAAAAGATATTAAATCTTTAACATAACAAATGAACTTGATTTATAACTTGAATAATGATAACAAGTAGGGTTAGGAAACTTGCCCCGCGCGTAGATTACACATTAATTAAACATGTTCCTTGAATTTAATCGTACATATCATTTCCATTCACAACTATAGTTAATTATAATGTAACTAGTCATCATAAGTTCATTCTCTTTGTCTAACTTTGATTATGACTATACTTAGTCAATTTATCACATTCATTGTCACATAATTTACACTTCACGAATAACAAGTTAATTATGTATTCAATAATTCAATCTACATGCAATAATGTTATTTACATGCTAAGCATCTATTTTAACATCTCATTATACTTCTAACATATTTCTATGTTCCTTAAATTAGATTAACATCACATTCATGGACTTAAACACTTTAAAATTTTTGTTTCTGAACCTTCTGGAGAGTTGCGCTGCGGCGCCACTTTTGTACTAATTATCGGCACTGCGGTGCGGCCGCGCTGCGGCCTGGTCAATGGCGTTGCAGCATGGCTCGCGCTATGGTGCAACTCTTATGCCTGCAGCCGGCGCTGCGGCGGGGCGTACCAGACACAGAAATGGCAGTTCGCAAAAAATCGCAGAACATGCCAATTTCTACCAATTTGTTATTTCTTACATGTAATTTGACATACCCATATGCTAGAATTCGTATATAATAATTACTCAACATTTATAGAGTGATTTTAATCAATTAAAACACATAATTACAAAATTAAAACATGCAATTTTCACTGTTCTTTGTGTTCTTGAAGGTTTTGAACCAAAACATAAAATTTAACACTACGGATTCGTTATATCACCGAATTCGTTCATTTAAGGTTTGGTCTCTTCGTATCAACATGCATAATAACATACAAGTATAAATTTTACAAAACAATTTATGTTTGACATATTAAAATCACGTATAAGGGCCATATTCTATACTTTGTAAATTTTTGAGGCCATACATACGTTGTAATTATAGTATTATGAAACTAATGATAAGGTTTATATAATATATATAATCAAATATGATATGATACATCTTAATTTATACACAAACCCATAATCATATCATTTTCCCATTTACAGAGACTTTACAAAATTTTGAAAGCCATATTCATGAAAACTTAAATAACGTAAAATAGAAATTGGTTTGGAGAAATTACCCAGAGTATAGATTAGAAGATGATCAAAGATGATCCTTTCACAAATACTTGTTGATTACACACTCACAATTTCTCTCAATCTCATAATTTCTTTCTGACAAATTCTCAAACTCTCTCCCTCTCTGCTTTTCCAAACTTAGAAAATAATAAGAAGAAAAAGAGAATACGTATAATAACTAAGCAAACTGACGCGAATTATGGTCAGTTAACCCAATCATGGCTAACTGCTATCAACTCCCCTTAGGGCCTTGTTTGTCTATCAAGAATAGATTTCAAAATCATTTAATTTAATGATTCTCTTATACTATAGTTTAAATCGTGTCACACCCAATTATACAATAACTCAATTATATTATTTAATTTAATTTGAATAAAATATAATAATTTCTCATTAATTCACATAGTCATATAATTAATTTTCTCATTAATTATAAAATGATATTAGGCTTATTAAATATTTCTTTTAATTTAATAAATTCACATAATTACATACTTTGAATAATAAAATTCTCTATATTAATTTAATAAATATAACACATATCATTAAATTAATCTATCACAATTGCATCAATTAATCATTAAATCTAATCATTAAATCATCGAAGATATTAATTTAATTAAATAAATATTAAGAATTAAATTACAAAAATCTCGTTCGTCACATCTTTCCCCCCTTAAAAGGATTTTGTCCCCAGAATCACGACTCAATAATTTCGACCAGTTACATTCTCCCCCCTTACAAAGATTCTATCCCCAGAATCGCTTACACAAAATTAAGTAAATAAATGAGGGTAATTCTTCATCATATTCTCTTCGAGTTCCCACATAGCTTCTTCAGCGTTGTGGTTCCTCCAAATTACCTTAACAAAAGGTCATACTTTATTTCTGAGAACTTGTTCTTTTTTGTCGATAATTTGAACAGGAATTTCATCATAAGATAAGTCTTTTTCAAAATGTAAGGGCTAATATTCAATTACATGCTTGTAATCGGCTTTGTAGGGTCGTAAAACAGAAACATGGAAGACGTTGTGGAAATTCTCGAGTGCTGGAGGTAAGGCTACCTCGTACAGGACATCTCCAATTCTTCGTAGTACGTCAAAGGGTCCAATGAATCTTGGGAATAATTTCCTTTTCTTTCTGAACCTAATCTTTCCCTTCCAGGGAGAGACCTTTAAAAACACAAAACTACAAGATTCAAACTCAACATTTTTACTATTTCTGCTGTCTGTTGTACCAATTCTGGGCCTAATAATTATCTTTCACCAACTTCATCCTAGTAAAGTGGAGTTCTGCACTTTCTACCGTATAACACTTCATAAGGTGGCATTCCAATACTAGCGTGGTAACTGTTGTTGTAGCCAAACTCTACTAACGGTAGGTGATCATCCCAATTTCCTTTAAAGTCCATTACACAAGCTCTTAGCATATCTTCTAATGTCTGAATCGTTCTTTCGCTCTGTCTATCTGTTTGAGGGTGATATGTCATACTCATCCGCAATTGTGTACCCATGCATTCCTGTAGACGTTTCCAGAAGTTCGATGTAAAGCGCGGATCCCTATTGAAAACAATTAAAATTGACACTCTGTGCCTCGAAATAATCTCTTTTACATATAAGCTTGCCAACTGATCTAAGTTGAATCTGATTTTTATTGGAAGGAAGTGTGCGAATTTTGTCAGTCGGTCACGATAACCCATACTGCGTTGTAGCCTTTCTGAGTCGTCGGAAGGCCAACCACGAAGTCCATTGTAATATGTTCCCATTTCCATTATGGGATCTCCAACGGTTGTAGCAATCCACTTGGTCTCTGATGTTCTGCTTTTACTTTCTGATAGGTCAGACACTTGGCAACACATTCTGCAACATCACGTTTCAAATTCAGCCACCAGAAGTGTTGTCGAAGATCTTGATACATCTTGGTACTACCAGGGTGAATCGAATATCGTGAGCTATGATCCTCACTCAAAATTTCTTCCTTAATCTCTAGTACTGGTGGTACCCAAATTCTGCTCTCAAATCCCAGTATTCCTTCCTTATCCATCTTGAACCCTGGTTCAGTTCCTTCATATATCTTTCTTATCACCTTTTTGCATTCATCATCCTGAAGTTGAGCCTCCTTAACTTTATCCAATAGGGTTGTACCAGATTGCATCTGAAATAGCTTCTCATCAACTCCAGCCTCCTTAACTTCACTTCCAACTCCAGCCTGAGCAGTCAACATCATCAATTTCTCACGACCCTTTCTACTTAGTGCATTGGCAACCCCATTTGCCTTACCAGGATGGTATAAAATATCACAGTCATAGTCCTTAATCAACTCCAACCACCTTCTTTGGCGCATATTCAAATCTTTCTGTGTAAAAATATATTTCAGACTCTTATGGTCTGTATATATTTCACACTTCTCACCGTAGAGATAGTGCCTCCAAATTTTCAACACAAAGACTACTGCAGCTAACTCCAAGTCGTGGGTCGGATATCCCTTCTCGTAATCCTTCAATTGTCGTGATGCATACGCAATACCTTTGCCGTTTTTCATAAGTACACAGCCAAGTCCTTTATGCAACACATCACTATAAACAACAACATTTCTTATATCGTCTGGAAGAGACAACACAAGTGTTGTACTCAACCTCTTCTTTAATTCTTGAAAGCTTTCCTCACACTTCTTCATCCAAACAAATTTCACAGCTTTTCGAGTTAAATTCGTTAGTGGAGTTGCGATCTTGGAAAAGTCTTAAATGAATCTTCTGTAATATCCTGCCAATCCAAGAAAACGTCGTACTTCCAACGGTGTCCTCGGCTGATCCCAGTTAATTACGGCTTCAACTTTGGATGGATCTATCTAGATTCCGTTTTTATCGATCACGTGCCCAAGAAATTGCACTCGTTCAATCCAAATTGGCATATAACTTTTCCCTTCTCAATACTTCCAACATTAATCTCAAATGCTCTTCATGTTCTTCTTTAGTTTTTGAATAAACCAAAATGTCGTCTATAAATACCACTACGAACTTGTCCAAAAACATCTTGAACACACCATTCATTAGTCCCATAAATGTTGTAGGAGCATTTGTAAGACTAAACGACATTACTAAAAATTCGTAGTGACCATATCGTGTTCTGAACGCTGTCTTCGGTACATCCTCTGGTCTCACCTTCAATTTATGATAACCACTTCTCAAATCTATCTTGGAAAAATATTTTGCTCCCTTCAATTGATCAAACAGATCATCGATCCTCGGTAATGGATATCAATTCTTAATCGTGACCTTGTTCAGTTCTCTATAATCAATGCAAAGCCGCATCGTTCCATCCTTCTTCTTCACAAACAACACAGGCGCTCCCCACAGTGATACGCTCGGTTGAATGTACTTCTTGTCCAATAATTCTTGTAGTTGTACCATTAATTCTTTCATCTCTACTGGTTCCATTCGGTATGGTGCTTTCGATATTGGAGCGGTTCCTGGCGCCAAATCGATCACAAAATCAACTTCTCTATCTGGCGGAAGTCCTGGCAAATCGTTTGGAAAGACATCGACGAAGTCTCTAACTACCGATATCTCCTCTACTTTCGAATTCTCTTTACGATTGTCGACTATGTAAGCTAAATATCCTACACAGCCCTATCTTAACAACTTCCTGACCTGCATCATTGTCAGATAACTCCTTGTCTAGGCGACTTGTTACCATAAAACACAACCTTTGACTGAGTCATAAGGTTAATACGCTTCTTTTGGCAATCAATTACAGCCTCGTAATTGAATAACCAGTCCATTCCCAAGATAACGTCAAATTCCACAAGTCGAATAGGGATAAGATCAACATTCATGATATTACCCTTAATATCCACTCTACAGTTCTTACGTACGTACTTAACAGGGATTATTTCTCTATTCGTAATTTTTATATTTATGGGGTATTCCAACTCATCCTTAGGTAAATCTAAATTCTTAGCAAATTCATCTGATATAAAGGATCTCATAGCACCCGAATCAAATAAAACATAAGTATTAATTTTATTGATCGGAATGATACCTGACACCATATCACGAGACTGAACTGCACCCTACACCGTCATATTGAAAGTCCTAGCGGTCGATCGGTTAGTTGTGGTTGGTCCTGTGATAGTCAAGGCATTTCCACTGCTGTTACCCTTGTTTCCTCCTGACCCTGCCCCTCCAGATCCCTTCTTAGGATAGTCTCTTGCTAGATGATCCTTTGAACCATAGGTGAAGTAGGCACCCTTCTTTGGGTTAGGATAGTTAGGTGTTATGTGGCCTTCTTGACCACAATTGTAGCACACTCTTTTTCCCTTCATGCAAACTCCCAGATGAGCTTTCCCGCAAGTCGGACATGCTTCAATCCTCTTCTTCTGACCTCCTTGTTGATTTCCCGATGATGAGTTGTCATTCCACCTCTTCTTCTGAATAAAATTACCACCTCCTGTGCCACTTCCACTAGCCTTGTTATTTACTAATTATTGTTATCATCAAAATAAAACTAAAAGTTTGAGACCCAACAATCTCCCCCTATTTGATGATGACAATCAACTAAAAATATTTTCCATAAAAGCTCCCCCTCAAGTTATACAATCATCAAAAAAATTTAAAATTTTTGAAAAACTAACATTCAACAATATATAACAATTATTTTTCTTCTCCCCAATAATATTTTTCTTCTCCCCCTTTGTCATCATAAAAAAATGAGGGGAAAGAATAGTATAAATACTTTTCAGAACCTACAGAAGAAGAGATTAGAAAAAAAATCTTTTAAAAATTTAGTTGCCTCCTGCATTATTTGAATTTGTGTGGTTGCCTTTGATTGACCAAAATTACTATACAAGAATAGAGATTATTTACCATTTAGATGTAGAAAAATTTAAAAGAATGTGCCATATTAAATCTATTATATATATAATATTTAAAATAGATTTAAATATTAAATATATTCTTTAAAAAATATTCCTGTATATATATAATTTTAAAAAAAAATTATTATAAAAAATATGTATATGGACATATATATATAGATGCATATATAATTATGAGAAAACTGACATATGCCACTTACACTTGCACAATTATGATGACCTGCATAGTCAGAATCTTTTTCACCTGATTTCATTTGTACCCCTAGGAAAATGTTTAATTCTCCATTCATGCTCATTTTTAAAAAACCTTACTCATGTTTTCAGAGAAATCATTCCACAAAGTAATATCAATAGACCCAACAATGATGTTGTCAGTTATTTTTACTAAAATCAGCTCCAAGACATACCTGCAACATTAATCAATTTCAAGAACTGGTACCCTTTAATAAGAAGGGTCCTTTGGGTGAGTTGTCCATTTTGTATAAGAAACATTTGTATTTTCCTTTACAAAAATGGGTCCAGGACAATCAATCTAAGTAGATACGATCATTTTATGAGTAGCGGGTCTATAAGATTCATGATTTATTCTATTATTATATCCTGAAAAACTTTGATGAAACTTTCTATGAGATTTTTGACTTTTATTATAAAACTCTTTCCTTGTATTAATAATTGGTGCAATGTATGTTCCTTTAGGCACCCAAATCATTTTTCCTTTATAATTTCCATTTTTAGCATTAGACATGAAAAAAATGACCATTTCTGTTATAGTAAGAACATTTAGTAAATGGAGATGTATAATTTTCTTTTTCTTTACTTGTAACATGATAAAGTCCTTTATTTTTACTAAATCCTCCAATGTATCCTAATCTTTCTTTGTTAAATCCACATCTTTGTTAATTAAGCATGACATCAAGGTTTTCTTTTCCTTTTGTGAATTTAAGAACTATAGAATTTAAATCATCACGTTCTTTAGTTAAAATATTAATTTGATCTATTATAGAAGAATCTTCATTTTGTTTTTCTAATTCTATCTTTAGAGATGCATTTTCAAAATGAAGATTTTTAATATCTTCACTTAACACTTGATTTTTCATTTGAGTATTTCATTAATTACAGCAAGTGTTGAATTTTCTATTTCAAGATTTTTATTTATTCTTTTAAATTGTTCTAATTCTTCTTTTAAGAAATCATTTTCCAAGTTTACTTTATTTAAACTTTCATTAGTTATAATCAAGTTTGCATTTTCCATTTCTAGATTTTTGTTAATTTTAATTAATTTTTCTACTAAAATTTTTAAATCAATAAAATCTTCTTTAATAATTTTATTATCTTCATGTAAACAATTATACGCTTCTTAGTAGTTTATGGTGTTTTTCATTTATATTATCTAAGGTATGCATGACAAATGAAGTACTAGATAATTGATGTTCAAAATGTACCTCAGATCTTGGTGATGACTCATTGTTTGCCATTAAACACAGATTTACAATTTCCTCAGCTTGTTCAACAACTTCTTCATCATATCTTTCTTGATTTATATGTAACTCTTTGAAAGAAATTCCTTTCTCTTGGATATTTGTATTTGATCCTGCTTTTTCAACTAACATGTCGACTTCGTGGCCATGCAGATTTCCAATAAGGCAATCAAGAGGATAAGTAGTTAGATCTTGTCTTTCCTTAATAGAAATAACTTTCATATTCTAGATGGATGGAAGGGCTTTGAGAATTCTTCTATTTTTCTCATTAGTTGTATATGCATTCCCCAGATGTTCTAGTTCATCAATGATTCTGGAAAATCGTGTTTCCATATCAATGATCTTTTCACCTTCTTCTATCTTGAAACTTTCATACTCCTGGATTAGAGCATCTTTTCTGGTTTCTTTGATATGACTGGTTCCTTCATATGTTAGAATCAATTTTTCCCAAATTTCTTTTGCATTATTGCAGTTGCTAACTCTTTTGTATTCTTTTTTAATGAGAGCACTGGTCAGCACTTGTTCAGCTTGGGATGCAATGTTCATAGCCTTTTCATCATAAGTATTGAATTCATCAACATCTTTCACAATGATCTTTTCTCCCACAATTTTTGTTGGAAGTTTTACACCTTGTTCTATTGCAAACCAAACTTTGATTCCTTGTGATTTGGCATAGATTCGGAATCTGTTCTTCCAGGTGGCAAAGTTTGTACCATCAAATAGTGGAGGTCTAGTCATTGATAGTCCTTCTCCGCAACCAGTAGCATTGTAGGCCATAGATGGATCTACTCTTAGGCATGCCTGTATTTACTCAACAAACAAGTTAAAGAGCACTGCTTTGATACCAATTGAAAGTCCAATAATAATCTAGAAGGGGGGGTTGAATAGATTATTACAGATTAAAAATTATCTTAGGCCTTTTTGATTTTTTGTATAATTAATTTGCAGTATTAGAAATTAATATGCAAGACAGTAAAAAATCAATCACACAATGCGCAGAGATTTTTCTGGTTCACAATATACATTCCGAGTATGCTGCTATGTCAAGTCTCAAGCTCCTCTCTAGGACTTGAGATCCTATTACTATCAGTAATAAATACTCATTCAAGAGGCGGAGAAGCCTTTACAAAGTTTTATAGTCAAACTTCCAACTGTTCCCAACTAATCTATCTTGGACAGCAAGCTCTCCGCTCCCTCCTCAAGCTTAGTTGTTCTTCCTTTGAGTTCAATTCTACTCTATGATCTGGTCTTGAAACAACAACCTCTTCCTCACCTCACAAGTACACTAGAGATCCAGCTTCTCGTTGACCTCTCTAAGACCCTGATCTTGGTCGAAGAATTACTCGTCTTTCTCAAAGGTACATAAAATAAACTAACTCTAACCTTTTCTCCTTTTACAAATAGTTTTACAACAATATGCTTCTCAAATATGCAGATAAGAATTTAGTACAGATTGATGCTTCTTAAATAAGCAGATATAAGAATTTAGTATAGATGGATTCTTCTTAAATAAGCAGATATAATTTAGTACAGATTGATTCTTCTCAAATAAGCAGATATCAATTAAAGATCAAATATATTTATAAAAGTTCAAAGACTTTTATACTTGAGAAAATATGCTTCTTAGTAAGCAGATATTAATTTGTACTTTGATTAAATAAAGCTTCTATTTAAGCAAATATGAAAATTATGCTCTGGTATAAAAGTTTAAATAACTTTTATATTTTGTGTGAAAAAATGCTTCTTGAATAAGCAAATAAGTAAATTAAGCACTGTTATAAAAGTTTAAATAACTTTTATGTTTTGAGTAAAAATACTTCTTGAATAAGCAAATAAGTAAATTAAACACTGTTATAAAAGTTTAAATAACTTTTATGTTTTGAGTAAAAATGCTTCTTGAATAAGCAAATAAGTCAATTTTAGCTTTAGCTCAAAAATGCTTCTGTTTAAGCAGATATATAATTTAATGCAAATTATAAAGAAATATTTATTCTTTATGGAGTAAAGAAAAAATCAGTTTAAATAACTTTTAGAGTGAGAATGCTTCCGAGTAAACAACTAAGTTATTTTAAACTTTGAATCAAATATGCTTCTATTTAAGCATATATATTCACTTAAGTTTGTGAAATAAAAGTTTAAATAACTTTTCTATAATGTAACAAGTATTTTATGAATAAATAAATTTATGATCAAATACTTGTGATGGCAGATATCAAGTATAATATATAAATCAATTAAGTAATACTAGATATAACAAATATTATTGTTTAACTCAAACAATATATAAGAATATTTTATCTATTATGTGAACTTTTATAAATAATGTCACTTAGTACTATAAAGAATCGTACGGTTCGAATTCCTTTTGGTAGAGGTGTATCTCCGTAGCCTTGCAGCGTCTAAGTACGATAAAATTTATATTTTCACAATTGATATTTATATAAATATTTTCAATAGATCACTACGATTCTCAAATCCAGTTCAGATGACTACTCTCTTTGGAGCAGTATCTCAATGTCGTTTTGAGCTATCAAGTGTCATATCTATTTTACGATATTTATATAAATAATATCAATAAAAGGTTACTGAAGACTATAAGGAATCATACGGTCGGATTCCTCTCCGTAGAGGTTTATCTCTGTAGCCTTGCGACGCCCAAGTATCCTTTTATTTGATAAATAGATGAAATATAGATATATAGAATTGTGTAGAACAATTTATATTTTTATATCTATAAATATAAATAAGCCAGAGATAATTCTAATAAATAAATCAAACAACTTATCTCAATATGCTTAGACCAATTTTCTCTTATCAAATAATCAGAACTTTTGTAAGAAGAGATAAAGCTTTTTAGAGAGAGAGTATGTGGGAGAGAAAATAAGATTTTCTTTGTAAGTGAATTGGCAAATTGAAAAATGAATGAAAGGCCTCCTATTTATAGATTTTTGAAGTCAGGGGTAAAATGGTAAATTTTAAAATCTGATTTTAAATGAATGGCTAGGATTGCTTTAATTTAAAATCAATGGTTTGAATTACTCCCTCCGTCTCAAATTAATTGCTCAGTTTTGACTTTTTAAAATCAAATTGACCATTTTTAAAATTAATCTTTTTACTATTTTTGCTAAAATATAGGTGAAGAGATTATAACCAAAAGAAAGTATATACAATTTATTACTAATCCTAATTTTTATAATTTTAAAAATATATTTATATATGCTTAATTATTAATTTTAAAAATAGTCAATTTGATTTAAAAAAATCAAAACTGAACAGTTAATTTGGGACGGAGAGAGTAAAAGAGAAACACACGGATTGCCACATGTACTACCTTCAAATTTCCGCCTAGGCCATTTTTCTACTATATATCATTTATTACTTTCACCATGGTATTAAAAGCTTCCCAGCATGCTTGATTTTCATGTCCCAAAATGGTTGGCAATTTGTACACACGGTTTCAACAAGTTGGCAACACATGAGTGCATTAAAATACTCCTATGTTGTGTGTGTGTATATATATATATATATATATATTCGGTTACTATAAATATAATAAGTATGCTTATACTACACATGCAATTAATATTAATATTTAATATTATATATATAGTAATATAGTACATGTTAGTATCTAAGTGTATAGATATAATGCATGCATGATATATATTATATATATATATATATATATATATATATATATATAGTATACGGTTATATATATAATATTAATCATACTAATAGTTTATACTTATTGCTATATATATATATACACACAGTATAATAAAATATATATAAATTAATGATTAAATATATATATATATATATATATATATATATAAATATATTATAATACATATTAGTAATGAAAATATACTGTTAACAAATCTATATATACGGTTTTCAAATAGTAATATAATATATTTAATAAATACACTTTATATCATATACTGATATATATTATATAAATATTAAGTTGCTATATATAAATATAATATATAATATATACAACACAAATGATTTATATATATAATAATATATACACGGTTTTGGTCAAAAACTTTGCCAACACATGCTCATTAATTATGTAGATTATATATATATATATATATATATATATATATATATATATATATATATATATATACGGTTCGGATCAAGAGCATTCTCTTTAAATAGCAT
This sequence comes from Panax japonicus, assembly GCA_020205505.1. Taxonomy (NCBI): domain Eukaryota; kingdom Viridiplantae; phylum Streptophyta; class Magnoliopsida; order Apiales; family Araliaceae; genus Panax; species Panax japonicus. The sequence continues at coordinate 44,601,758 of CM035101.1, read as the reverse complement.
TCCGCCTTAAATAACATTCTTTTATCAAAACGACGTAGTTTTGGAGGGACGCGGTGGTATTTTTATAAATACAATGCCACCGCATCCCTCCAAAACTACGTCGTTTTGATAAAAGAATGCTATTTAAGGCGGAATGCTATTTAAGGAGAATGCTCTTGATCCTTACCATATATATATATATACTAGCTGGGTCCCGTGCCTCCGGCACTGTATGGACAATATGATTTATCTTAAACTTTGAACGACCAAAATAATTTATTGAGTGAGCGGAAAATTTAAAGTCATTTGTATTTTATTAAATTATTATTAGATTATTAGATAGATAGATGTATTTTATTAGATTAGGTATTACTATTGACACCCTACCAAAAACAGTCCAAACAGCATTTAGGGAATGGCAAGTTGCCTATGCCCATATACCAGTTAATAAAGAATTATCCATGCAGAAGTTATTTGCCCATTTCATAATTCGTTTTGGAATTCCTTGGATTTGGAAGTGGGATTTTCAATGTGATTACCAGAATAAAATCCCTCGCCTAAAAAGGGTATTCTTTACCAAATGGTGGGATAAAGGACTTAACCCTAATTTACCAGAACTCCTCAAGACCATAAAAGGTCATACCCAGGCCTGTTTAGATGTTATGCCACAGAGCCTTCCAGCATTAACACCAGTAAACCCTTTTGTTAAAATCCAAACGGATTTAAAACAAAAGTTTCCAAATTTAACTGAAACAGAACTCTTAATCAAGACTATGGATTATATGAAGACACAATTTCTACAATCCTTAGCTCCGGATGATGCTTCCATGAAAACAGTTACTACTGATGAAGACTCTGAACAGGATGAGAACCAGTTCAATGTATTAGCAGGAGAAAGTCAAGAACCAGAACCCACCATGGGGGATTTTTGGGATTCTCTTACCAGCATGATATCTGAAAAGATGGCACAAGATAAAAAAGGTAAAGGAAAGTCGTAAAGACGTTCCACTATCAGAAATAATCAACAGAAGAAGACAACCACCTGTCCTCCACTACAGCATCAATCAGCAAAGAGGACAACCACCTGTCCACTACAGTAATTCCACTACCAGAAAACAGTTGCCATCTGTCCTCTATCATCAGAAGACGCCATCCAGCTGTATTCCACTCATCCGACAGTTTGTCTCATGCCCCTCCACTTCTCATGGCTGAGATTTAAAGAAGACATGATAAGGACTGACAGCCGACTCCACCAGCCAGCACGCCAGATTCTTTCTTATCTTCTTACCTGTATAAATTGGGAGACCTCACCCATTGTTGAGGTAGAATTCTCTTTAACTTTGATTTGCTCTCTCTCTCTCTCTCTCTCTTTTGTAAAACTATTAGATAAATAAATAAATTCGAAGTTTGAAGACATCCAAGATTTCTCTGTAAGTTTTAAATTATTGCTGCTATAGATTATTATGTTTCTTTATTAGAACTTTTAGATTATCATACTGAAAACAATAATCGTTATCTAACAGCATATCAAACTGCAACAAACAATTATAACCGTTCTTATTTCTTAGAACAATTTCATAAAACTGAAAATTATATTGTTTTAACCAAACAAGCTTTACAGGAAGAAACCTGTAGGCTCATCGTTTTGGGTAGAACCCCTACCCCTTAAACAGTAACTTTATGAGATCATATATATATATAGATTATATATATATATATATATATATATATATATATATATATATATATATATATATATATATATATATATATATATATATATATATATATATATATACGGTTCGGATCAAGAGCATTCTCTTTAAATAGCATTCCGCCTTAAATAACATTCTTTTATCAAAACGACGTAGTTTTGGAGGGACGCGGTGGTATTTTTATAAATACAATGCCACCGCATCCCTCCAAAACTACGTCGTTTTGATAAAACAATGCTATTTAAGGCGGAATGCTATTTAAGGAGAATGCTCTTGATCCTTACCATATATATATATATACTAGCTGGGTCCCGTGCCTCCGGCACTGTATGGACAATATGATTTATCTTAAACTTTGAACGACCAAAATAATTTATTGAGTGAGCGGAAAATTTAAAGTCATTTGTATTTTATTAAATTATTATTAGATTATTAGATAGATAGATGTATTTTATTAGATTAGGTATTACTATTGACACCCTACCAGAAACAATCCAAACAGCATTTAGGGAATGGCAAGTTGCCTATGCCCATATACCAGTTAATAAAGAATTATCCATGCAGAAGTTATTTGCCCATTTCATAATCGTTTTGGAATTCCTTGGATTTGGAAGTGGGATTTTCAATGTGATTACCAGAATAAAATCCCTCGCCTAAAAAGGGTATTCTTTACCAAATGGTGGGATAAAGGACTTAACCCTAATTTACCAGAACTCCTCAAGACCATAAAAGGTCATACCCAGGCCTGTTTAGATGTTATGCCACAGAGCCTTCCAGCATTAACACCAGTAAACCCTTTTGTTAAAATCCAAACGGATTTAAAACAAAAGTTTCCAAATTTAACTGAAACAGAACTCTTAATCAAGACTATGGATTATATGAAGACACAATTTCTACAATCCTTAGCTCCGGATGATGCTTCCATGAAAACAGTTACTACTGATGAAGACTCTGAACAGGATGAGAACCAGTTCAATGTATTAGCAGGAGAAAGTCAAGAACCAGAACCCACCATGGGAGATTTTTGGGATTCTCTTACCAGCATGATATCTGAAAAGATGGCACAAGATAAAAAAGGTAAAGGAAAGTCGTAAAGACGTTCCACTATCAGAAATAATCAACAGAAGAAGACAACCACCTGTCCTCCACTACAGCATCAATCAGCAAAGAGGACAACCACCTGTCCACTACACTAATTCCACTACCAGAAAACAGTTGCCAGCTGTCCTCTATCATCAGAAGACGCCATCCAGCTGTATTCCACTCATCCGACAGTTTGTCTCATGCCCCTCCACTTCTCATGGCTGAGATTTAAAGAAGACATGATAAGGACTGACAGCCGACTCCACCAGCCAGCACGCCAGATTCTTTCTTATCTTCTTACCTGTATAAATTGGGAGACCTCACCCATTGTTGAGGTAGAATTCTCTTTAACTTTGATTTGCTCTCTCTCTCTCTCTCTCTCTTTTGTAAAACTATTAGATAAATAAATAAATTCGAAGTTTGAAGACATCCAAGATTTCTCTGTAAGTTTTAAATTATTGCTGCTATAGATTATTATGTTTCTTTATTAGAACTTTTAGATTATCATACTGAAAACAGTAATCGTTATCTAACAGCATATCAAACTGCAACAAACAATTATAACCGTTCTTATTTCTTAGAACAATTTCATAAAACTGAAAATTATATTGTTTTAACCAAACAAGCTTTACAGGAAGAAACCTGTAGGCTCATCGTTTTGGGTAGAACCCCTACCCCTTAAACAGTAACTTTATGAGATCATATATGTGATAATGTATCTGTTAATATATATTTAATATATTTTTAAAATTCCATGACATGTATTAATTAAGATAGATCAGGGATAATTCTTGGTTAAGTGGGACGTCACCAAAGTCGCGTTTTGATTCCCGGCCTTTATCCGTGTTAAGGAGTGTGGCTATTTCTTGTAAATCGTTGACAGACGTGCTTAATCTTCCCTTATCTCGATCCTCCTCTTAATTGGTATCAGAGCATTAAATATTGTTCAGAAGATTCTGGTTTATCAGAAGATTCGGGTTGTTTAGAGGATTCTATGTTATCCTGTTTGTGATTTAACTTATTTTTAATATTGGTTAAATCTTGAAAGATAATAATATTATTATTCTGTAATTGTTTTACTTCAGATTTTAAAATATTTATTTCATTTTTTAAATCCTGTATAGTAGTAGGCTTTTCAACTGTAGAGACTCCTTGAATACGTTTCATAACTTCTTTCATACTGTACTGATTAAGGGGAAGAGTGTCTTCATCCTTTTGTTTTGTATAACAAATTTCTAAAAATTTTAATTTAATTTCTGGATCTTTAATCTGATCAGCTAGGTCGAGAAGAGATTTTTGATGATCAGTTAAGACATTGATGCTAGGACCACCTATATCTAAACCATTCATTTCGACAATAGCTTTCCAGTAATTAGCTTCAGTAGCTATATTGCAGTTATTAACGGTACAAGTTTGACATTGTTCTGTGCCAGAATTATTATCCGATTCTGAATAGACTTCAGCTAAGTCATTATCTGAGCTAGACTCAGAATCATTATTAGATAAACAATTAAGAATTTGCTGTTGGATATCCTCATCAAGGGATAATTCGTTAAGCTTTTGTTTCAATTTTGAATTGCACTTATTAGCAAAGTGTCCTGTTTTTCCACATTTATAGCATTGGATTTTAGATTTATCTTTCCTTTTGCTACTCTTTCTTTTCTTGGAAGATTTTTCAGGAGTTTTGTTTTTTGAAGATTTCTTAGAAGAACGTTTTCTGTAAGATCTAGAGGGTCTAGAACTTTGCTGTTTTTTAGTTTTGTGAGGATACTGTAATTTTGTATCATAAGAGAATTGATCACAAAATTCTCCTATTTCATGTCTTTTAGTAAGATTCTGTTTTTTCATTAATTGTTGAAGTTTCATATCATTGCATAAAGATAAACCTTCTTCAATAATTACTGAAATAAGATGGCCATAAGAATACTGGTCATAGGGTATACTCATTCGGTCGTGCTTATCTCTAAGCTTTTTCCTAACCTTTTCTGCAAAGAAAGTAGGAAGTCCGTCTACGAATTTGGCTTTCCAATGTTCACTGTTAGCGTCTGCTCTTTGCATGACTTTCATTAGGAAAACATCTTTATACCATCTAAAATGGGTTAAAGATGGGCAACGAAGGTTCTGTAAAAGTTCTCTACTTCTATCAGTATTTATCTGTCCTGGTCCTACAAAATGATGAACGATAGCTTGAACTAAAGTGTAACAAGCATCTTCTCTTCTGGTAAGAAGTGTAGTAACAGAGTCAGTTTCTTCTTTATAGGATTGAAGGATTTCTGTTCTCTGTTTATCAGAGAGTACATTATCCCACCATCCTTTAAGAATGCCAGTGAATCCATTGACTAAGAAACGACAGATCTGATGGTCTGTATTATCATTCTGTTTACAGACAGTAGCATACATCAAGATATGATGGATGGTTTCAAAAATCTGATATTCTGTTTTACCATCGATATTCCATTCATAAATGGTTTTACCATGGTAAGACTTCTGGGAATGAAGAAAGTCTTCTTCATACAGAATATCTTGAGGAGTAGGTCTGGGGTAATAGTACCTACTGGGCCCGGATAAAGCCATTCTATTAATAGGCTTACGACTATAAGTAGTTTTATTAATATTTTGCATTTCCTGGAAATTATTCTGGATTTCAAAAATATTAATAGGGGAAATATCGGAATCATCTTCCTCATTATCAGTATTACTATTACTAGTTTGAGAGGAAGGTTGTCCAGACATCATATTGAGCTGGGACGAGGATGCGGGTGTTAGTTTTAAATCTTTCATTTTATTTAAAAGATTATCAATAAAACTATCACTGTTTTTAGAAGATTTCATTTTAAAATTACTAACTTCTAATGGCGGTTTAATAGTTGCTGGTTGAAGGTCAACCTTTTGAGGAACAATTTGACAGTTATCATTAATATGATTTACTTGTTCTTCAATTCTGGTTAACTGTTTTCCTACAGTTTGAAGGAATAGATTAGTATAATTATTCTGTTTTGACAAAGGCAAAATGTCTTTTATTTTAACTTCCTGTTGTTGATGAGAGGTTTCAGAAATATCAACATACGGGTTAATAACTAAGGGTTTCAAATTTTCATTTCCTGGACTAAGTTCAAGAGACTTAGGAGGAGGATGAATAGATTGAATAATATTGCCATTAGTGGTAATCCAATCTTTTTGAATTCCAGTTAAAACATTCAGTTGGGTTTCAGTGTAAGAATTTGATTTTAAGACAAAATCATAATACCATTTAACAAATGATAAAACACACTGGTTACTATTCAGATAAGCATAATAATTAGCTTTAATTTCTGCTAACTTATTATTATCATGATTTTTAAAATACCAATTTCTAAAGTTCTGGTATTTATCCTGCATGAATTCCTGATTTAAACATTGGCGAATTTTGCTATTTGGAGAAAAATCCATTTAACATTCAAAATTCATATCACTAGCAGTTGGACTATAAGGTCTTCTGTTCTGAGGAGTAGCCTCATAAATACCATGAGGTATTTGATTTTCAGAAATATGAATTCCTCTAACAATATCTTCATTTTTAACAGATTCAATGCTGGGAATTTTATCTTGATAAACAGATTCTAAAGGGTCAGACACAGATTGTCTAGAAGATTCTGGAAAATCAATATTATAAGAAATATTGTTAATAGACCGACTTCGGGTAAAAGGTCTTTGAAATTTCAGATAAACATTTCCATTACTGGTTTGAATAACATCTTCTAGATTCTGTCTAATTATTGGTCTGGTAGGAACGGCATTAGTAATTTGCCATTGTTTTGGGAAAGTTATTTCTTCCCAAGGGATCATTCTGGGAATAGCCACTTGGCTACTAAAGAGGTTAGTGTCAATAAGGACAGTATGTCCTTGTTGGCTTTGTTTCCTGATGTAGGGATTTAAAGTTGTTAAAACTTTAAGGTGAATACGGAATAATATGGCAAAAGGAGGAGATCCAGGTAAATATTCATAGCCATGAGAAATAATTCTCATCTCTAATACTTTTGACAGATTATTATCAGTTAAGGCAACACTTAAATTCGGGTAGATATTAAAATATACTGGTCCATGGGCAAGGCTAGTTTCAATAGCTCCCATGAGAGAGGCTTTCCAGTTAAGACACCTACCATCTCTAAGTGTACACTGAATACTGGTATTTTGGCCAAGTAAGGTCAAGGGTTTGAAAGCAACTTGGACAAGTCCTATATGAACATATTTATATTTTTGCAAAAAAGGGTACAAATCTTCAACATGCAATAAATATAAAATTTCATCATTATTCTGTAAAGGAACAGCATGCTCAAAGGTCTTAATTATCCTTTTGCTGATAAAATCAAAGGTTCCAATTTTGTAAATTGTTTCTGGTTTGATTTTAGGAATAGTCCATTTATCTAGGGCTTCCTTTACATCCTGATAAGCTATAAGTTTGGTAGCTTCAACTGTAGAGGCTGAAGCATTGGCTACGGTTGAAAGAGAGGTAGAAAAATCAGTCATTTTTCAAAGTGATCATATATGCGTAATTTATAAGCAATATACTCATTAATATATTAATAATCTAACATGGCTCTGATACCAAATTAAGAGGAGGATCGAGATAAGGGAAGATTAAGCACGTCTGTCAATGATTTACAAGAAATAGCCACACTCCTTAACACGGATAAAGGCCGGGAATCAAAACCCGACTTTGGTGACGTCCCACTTAACCAAGAATTATCCCTGATCTATCTTAATTAATACATGTCATGGAATTTTAAAAATATATTAAATATATATTAACAGATAAATTATCACATATATGATCTCATAAAGTTACTGTTTAAGGGGTAGGGGTTCTACCCAAAACGATGAGCCTACAGGTTTCTTCCTGTAAAGCTTGTTTGGTTAAAACAATATAATTTTCAGTTTTATGAAATTGTTCTAAGAAATAAGAACGGTTATAATTGTTTGTTGCAGTTTGATATGCTGTTAGATAACGATTACTGTTTTCGTATGATAATCTAAAAGTTCTAATAAAGAAGCATAATAATCTATAGCAGCAATAATTTAAAACTTACAGAGAAATCTTGGATGTCTTCAAACTTCGAATTTATTTATTTATCTAATAGTTTTACAAAAGAGAGAGAGAGTGAGAGAGCAAATCAAAGCTAAAGAGAATTCTACCTCAACAATGGGTGAGGTCTCCCAATTTATACAGGTAAGAAGATAAGAAAGAATCTGGCGTGCTGGCTGGTGGAGTCGGCTGTCAGTCCTTATCTTGTCTTCTTTAAATCTCAGCCATGAGAAGTGGAGGGGCATGAGACAAACTGTCGGATGAGTGGAATACAGCTGGATGGCGTCTTCTGATGATAGAGGACAGCTGGCAACTGTTTTCTGGTAGTGGAATTACTGTAGTGGACAGGTGGTTGTCCTCTTTGCTGATTGATGCTGTAGTGGAGGACAGGTGGTTGTCTTCTTCTGTTGATTATTTCTGATAGTGGAACGTCTTTACGACTTTCCTTTACCTTTTTTATCTTGTGCCATCTTTTCAGATATCATGCTGGTAAGAGAATCCCAAAAATCTCCCATGGTGGGTTCTAGTTCTTGACTTTCTCCTGCTAATACATTGAACTGGTTCTCATCCTGTTCAGAGTCTTCATCAGTAGTAACTGTTTTCATGGAAGCATCATCCGGAGCTAAGGATTGTAGAAATTGTGTCTTCATATAATCCATAGTCTTGATTAAGAGTTCTGTTTCAGTTAAATTTGGAAACTTTTGTTTTAAATCCGTTTGGATTTTAACAAAAGGGTTTACTGGTGTTAATGCTGGAAGGCTCTGTGGCATAACATCTAAACAGGCCTGGGTATGACCTTTTATGGTCTTGAGGAGTTCTGGTAAATTAGGGTTAAGTCCCTTATCCCACCAGTTGGTAAAGAATACCCTTTTTAGGCGAGGGATTTTATTCTGGTAATCACATTGAAAATCCCACTTCCAAATCCAAGGAATTCCAAAACGAATTATGAAATGGGCAAATAACTTCTGCATGGATAATTCTTTATTAACTGGTATATGGGCATAGGCAACTTGCCATTCCCTAAATGCTGTTTGGACTGTTTCTGGTAGGGTGTCAATAGTAATACCTATTTTATCCCACCAAACGAAAAACCAATTGGGAATTTCGTTTCTTAATACTTCTGGACAGATTCTGATGAACCAAGAATGGTTGTGAATCGGATTCTGGTAGTAAAAGACTTGCGTAAAGGAATCAATATAATCCCAATAGCTATACCTGGTTTCTGTTGAATGACTGGAGTCAATGATACGGGTAGTATGGGGATTAATACCCCAATTAGCAAGAGGCATAATGCTCTTGATAGTGGTTTTACTGTATTGTATTGGACTTGCTGTTTTTGATGGATCATGAAGCGTATGCTTTATATCTATAGATGCTGTTTCTAGAATGATCTGTTCATATACATAACGGTATTTATATATATATATATATATATATATATTAAATGCTTAGTTTATATATAAATATATATATATATATAAAAGTAATGAAAATATATATACTGTTAACAAATATATAATAATATATATTCGGTTTTTGAATATATAATAATATAAAACTTATATAATATATATATATATATATATATATATATATATAAAATAATTTTTGAGATATTTAAATAATAAAATTAATTTGAAACTAAATAGAACATGCCCACAATTAAAAATGATTTAATCAACATTTCTATCTTCTTTCCAAATTTGGTCAAATAGACATTTGATAATCAACATATTACTTTTGTCCCACAATGTATGACCCAATTTATTTAACATATTAAAATATCAAGATCAATAAAATCAATTAAATAAGATTTAGAAAATATTTTTGATCAAAGTAAATAAAATAAATAAAACAATTTTAATAAAAATCCTATGGAGAGGATTCTACCCTTTTAATTAATTTATTTACTTATTATTGTTATCATCACAATAAAACTAAAAGTTGGAGAACCAACATTGTTATTATTATTAGTATTATTCCGCTCATAGAAATTGTATCGTGAAGCACCGAGTTCGAGTTTCAAGTACCCAGATTTGGGGGCGTCACATTACACACTATCCCCAAGGTCGATAACCTTACTTAAAACCTGAATCAATATCGTATCTAACATAAAATGTTATTACTATACAATACTATTACAAATCTAGCTGCACACATAGTCCCAAGCTGAACTTGGCTTTGACTTTTCCTTGTATCCGACGTATTCGCCTTAATCTACAATGTTTATCATGATATAGCAAGGTTGAGCAAAAAGTTTGCCCAGCAAGTTTAAGTTCAATAAATTTTGGATATATCATGATGGAAAGATTTTGAATAATAGCTGGCTAACATTCAACTATAATTGTGAACTAGCATGGACAAATTTTCATAACTGAACGGACATTGAACATGAACATATCAATTATATCTGAACTGAATGGTAAAGAAGGTGATCAGCCTTTCATACCTGATGAACACATGCAATAGGCACAAAGTGCGATTCAACAATTCATAGACGTGATGTAATCAGCAATGATTAATCACAAGTTAAAATAACAGTTCAAGAAATACTTTCATAATAAGTGAGTATAAGAAACTTGCCTGATCGGTTGATTACCATTATGAAACATAACTTAGCTTTATCCGAAGACCTAATATTACTCATATCGATTTCCCAAGTTAGAATAATATCATTGTCGACGTCGAGATTTTTTAGTTGTCCCTTTCCGTTACTTGTTCTTTGGTGTTCTCATATTAGGTGAGATTTGTTTGAAAAAAAGTGAAAAAGGTCTGACATGTATAATGTCGACGATGGACTGTTAAGAGTCGCCAGTTGGTTTTTTAAATGGTTGTACCAACACAACCGAGAAAAAGGTTTGCACATTAACCCAGTGATGTGACACTGCTAAATGGGTCGGTGAAATTGAGATTCATTAGGGTCCGGGGACTTGGTTATGCGAAGGGAAAGTGTAACCCCCCGACATCCGTGTTACCACGGTGACCGCCTCTTTTCAAGAAACTATTATCTGAATGTGTGTGTGTGTGGGTCAATGTGCTGTTATTTGAAAGTAGTGTGAGGCCTCGTTTGCACCTATATACACAGGGTTTGAATTTATGTAAAAATTCCGTTTTAACAAGATATAGCAATGAGGTTTTATAAAAAAGGTTTTTCAAACCCTGATGCTCAATAGTAATTGAGACCTTTTACACTCCCATTTTATTAAGTGTTCGGCTTGATTGATTTTATTTTACAGATGTGAGGCATCCGTATGAAAATAATGTCCAAAATAATGCCGACTTACTCGTGGGTATGGAAACCATCTGAGGAAATTCAGACATCACAAAATAATTTACAAGTTGCTTACAGCTAAAAATGTCCATCACGTGAACCGAATCTAGATCCAATAGGATGAATCTGTGATCACATGATTCCTAGGCGCACATGATACCGCAATTTGTATGAAAGCAGTAAGCAGGTATATATATAGAAGTTGTAAATATATATATACAGACATGATCACCAACCACGAAGCACCTCTATGGGGGATCATAAATATAAATAAAGCTGTAAAAGCTATCAACCGCCACGGAGGAAACTCCAAGCGGGACGAAACATAAATAAAGCTATACAAAGCAATCAACTGCCACGAAGTGAACTTCGGGCAGGACGAAACGTAAAGAAAGCTGTAAAAGCGATCAACCACCACGAAGTAAAACTCCAGGTGGGATGAATATATATATATATATATATATATATATATATATATATATATATATATAAAAGCAAATAAACACTCCAGACCGAAGCTTAGGCTCAATCGAGACATAACTCGATAATGTTAGTCCAGATATATATATATATATATATAATATATATATATATATATATGTATATACAAACTAAAATAAAACCACGGACCGAAGTCAGAGCAAACGCACGCAACACGATTCTCAACGTGAAGAAGGATGTGTGCAAAGATGAAGAAAAAGACTTTAAAGTGTATGAGAATGCCTACAATGGACTGCCAAGGAAGACTTCTATATGTTTAAAATGGGTAAACACTGGCTTTTGTAGGTAAAAAAGTAGCTATATATGAGCTCACATGTGTTTAAAATGAGAAAGTACTTCGAATGGGGTGAGTACATAGCAAATTTGGCAGGGCTTCCTTGCCGTTTTCTCTTGCAAAATGGCCACCCCAAGCCCTCTATTTATAGAGGGCTGCGGCTAAGCCGCAGGTGTACGAGAGGCTATTCGGGTTGTCGTGGGGTTTTTGGGTCAGGTCGTCTCGTAGTACGTGCACTCGGACACTGTAATGTCCGCTCGAACTTTCAAAAGTACAATCCGGGCATCCAATTGAGGTATACATGACATATGTTGGACGGCCGTTGTCGAGAGTTGTACAATGGCATTGGATTAGAGTTTGTACAAAGTCTTTGAAGATGGGACGATGCCCTCTGGTCTTCAAGCTTCAAATTCTATCTGTTACCCCGCACAATAGTCACTCAGGATTGGTTCTCCTTGATTCTTGTGGGACATCGTTGTGTAGAGATGTGTGTATGAAATGTTGAGACGACGTGGTGTGGCATCGCGTTGGCGAGATGACGATGTTCCCCCTCACCGGTGTTATCGCTAGTTTGGGCTGATAAAGCAGACGTTGCTCAGGGCTTCGCTGAGATTGAACTGCTGCAATTGTTGAAGGTCCTCAGTGTCATCTCTGAGGTGTGCTTGTCCTCCCGATGTTGTCTCCGGGTTGGTACAGAGTATCTCGTTGTTAGAGCCGAGATTGAAGTTGGTTGCATTTGAAACAAGCATTTCTGGGGTTATCGCCGAAACTGCATTCCTTGGGGGTGATCACCAAAGTTGGTGGTTGTTCCCATGATTGGGACTGAGACTGGATACCTTGGGGTTATCTCCGAGGTTAATCGGTCTTCTCCGGTGTGTGTTCTGGTATTAGTCTACACACCTTAGGGTTATATCCGAGGTTGGAATTGTTACTCCCAGTGTGTGTTCTGGGGTTGATGCTAAACTTCTGGTAGTATCCAGAATGGATATGGATTGTCTTTCAGGGTTCCCTCTTGAAAGACGAATATGTCCTCCTATAATGTTAGTGACAGCAGACAAACATGGTACTATATGTAGCAACATGATGCAAATGTATGATGCATATGTACGTGGTTGTAGCCCAACATGCTAGGGATGATTGCTGACTCCCTGTTGCTTCAATTGGGGATTGGCAATGATGACCAGATTTGATGTGTAATCTGAATCTGTTAGGATATTAATGTTGGGGTTATCACCAAATTCCTGGGTCCTTGATAACGACTTGATCCTAGAGATGAACCTCTTATGTGTAAGAGATCTGTGGGGATAAAGTTTGGTCTGTTTGAGGATGTGTATAACATATTCCATCATCGATCCTCTTTGATAACATTGACCTTTCATGGTTGGTATCGCTAGGACATGTCAAGATTCTGTTGGATTTACTACCAATAGTAAATGTTGTCAGGGATGCCTGACCTTCGTTGACGTGTACTTCACTGACAAGTGAATCAACGGCTGAAAAACCCTGCGGGATAGACCATCAAGGTTGTTTGACCTTCACTAACGTGTGAATCAATGGCTGATACTCTGTGGGTATATTGTCAAGGTTGCTTGACCTTCGCTGACGTGTGAATCAATGGAACAGTGCGTTGTGACCCCCGCCGGGGATCCGCTGTGGAATATGAGCAATTGAGCATGAAACCCTCGAATAGCTCTGGAGATCTGATAGGTTTAATCACCATCGGCTGAGATAACATCAAGGCTACTTAACCTTCATTGATATGTGTGTCAATGGCTGTATGTGCATTATAATCCCCTGCCGGCGCTTCACGTTGTAAGCCCCGTCGGGGATCTACGTCGGGGATCACGTTGATATTTTAGGGAAATGACCCAGAATTGGTGGCATTGGACCTGTACAAGGTATTGCCGGATGTGATTTGTAACAAATGAGATCATTGGCAGGGTATACCTTATGTTTGGGTGACTACCAATGTGACGCCCCCAAATCCGGGTCTCTTCCAACCCGACAAATGGTGCTACACGGTACTACCATTAATTCACACATTTCCTCAAATAGTCACAAGAGGACTAATATAACTCCATATATATATATCAAAGTAATATTACATTACCAAGGTTCTTTGTAACCCTTTCATTTGTTCTTGTCATAATATCAATATATTACAGACATTCGTCCTATACTATTACATAAGTATGCTACGGGTTCGTCTTCGCCTTGCCTTTATCCTTGCCAGATCCTTCAGTCCGCTCGATCTTAGCTGTGTTCATATGGTTCAAGCAAGAGTGAGCATGGCTAGCTCAAAAAATACTATAATTCTAATAAACAACATGCTTGAATCATAGAACTAATATATCTCCAGTAACTGAACAATAGTTACGAAGTACTATCGGTGATTCAAAATAGCACTACATTTCCTTCAAAACGTTTTTCCATCAATATTCAGTAGAATAACAATTATGGCTCAAGATGATGAGCATACATAAGTTCTTTTGAAAAGGACATCCCGGCACTAAGTCCGTAAGTCCGGCATAGCTTACGAGCACTTATGAGTGATCAGCTCATAGTACTCTATGTTGATCAACACTACATTCTTTAAACGTGTATACATTTAATTGTGGCAACCTTACGTGCCTGTCGTTAAACGACAAAAAAATTTAAACATGCGTGGTCTTCGATTGAAAACCATACCAATATAACTCGGTAATTTACAAATCATGCTTGACAGAATCATAATATAAGTCTAGCCGGAAGAATTGGCTTAAGACTTCATCATTCTAGATTTCATGTGAAAGAGTACACGAATTACAAAGCTTGTCCAGACTGAACTGGAACAAGGGTTAGAATACTTGCCTTTGGCGTCTGTTTACTGGTTAATACTCGTACACTTTAAGTCTCTATGATTCTACAATTCATAATCATACAACGTACCATATTAGTTCATAATTAACCAGGTATGTTTTCTATTATACCTTACCCTTCATCTCAATGTAATTCTAACTTAGTTTCGTTATTAAGGGTTTCGGCTTTCATTACGTCATTCATATCCCGCTCGTCTTTGATTGATTATAAGCATGCTTTAGTGTATTACAAGCACCTTACAATGTCTTAATTATGTTATGATTACATCACAATTCATTACTATTAATCCCTCTTTCATTCTACACTTGGAACCCTTCTTCTCTATCTTCTTCCTTGTACTGGCGCCGCGGCGCAACTAATTGGTCTGTAACTTGCGTTGCGGCACGAGTTAGCAGTGTGCTATCATCTGGCCTCGCGCTGCGGCGCGGCCAAGAAGGCTTAGAGTCGCGCCGCGTCGCGGACTCTGGTTCTCAGAAAATTTTGCATTTTTTGAAAATTTTGCTAACTTCCCGGACGCATAACTTCTTCGTTTTAACTCCGAATTGGTCCGTTCAAAAGCCTACGGTTCACAAATTTCATAATCTATGCGTTCATACAAGAATTTTATCTATTTGACTTCATTTGCTAAAATTTGACCTATTAGTCCATTTTAACGAAAACGATAAACGTTTGTGAACGTTCAACGCTCATTTCTTCGTTCTAAGTCGGAATCCGGTCATTTTCGAGTCCGCAACTCTATAATGACTACAATGACTTGTCTCCATCGAAAACCAACGTTTCCGACTTCCAACACAAAATATAACTTCTATTCCGAGAATTTCACGAATTCGACGTTAATCGTCTAATCGTGCGAAGTTTATCAAAATCAACCATACTAAGCGTTCTAAGTGGATTTTAACCAACATGTCATCATTACAAGTTATTTACTACACCAACTTATAATCAAAGTAGGTTTTGACTTATTTCCATAAGTCATTGACTTTCTCAACTTATGAATTAGAAATCTTCATACTCATGACTTACCAATAATTTAAGTCCTTCAATCAATGTTCTCATGTTATAAACAACATACTAACATCATATGACAAGTCCTTCATGATCCTAACACTTATTGGGGTTCAAGTTGCTTATTCAACTTATTCGGCTTAAGTTCATTCCTTATAACTTATTACATGATATCCTCAAGCAATCCCCCTTCTCTATCAATCCTATCATAGAAAAGATATAGATAAAAGAAAATGAGTCTTACCCTTGAAGACTTCTATTTGCTTTGGAAACTATCAAAGGTTGAAGTGGCTTATAAGTGCTTTAAGTAACTTATTCTCTCTACCAAATAAGTAGCTTATATGCTTGAGAGGAAAGTGTTGGATGATAACAAAACAACCAACAAAATGAAATGAACTTGGTATTTATAGGCCACCAAAGCTTGGGGCAAAATGGACAATAATCAATCCCACCTCCTCATTCCACCTCCTTACTATTCACAACTTAACCTTCAAGTCTTCTTGCTAGCCACTTCTTTTACTTGCTCACCACAACACTTGGTCATCACACTTAATCCTTGCCCATCAAGACTACCCACTTCCTCACTTGGTTTGACCCATGGGTCAAGGCTTCACCTTGGGCTTGGTTAATTAATCCTACTACTTTCCTATTGGGCTTGAGTTACAATAGATTGGACTTGTGATAATCATACACTTGGGCTTCTATTAATAAACTAGAAATCCCACAAGTCCATTACCTTAAATTCAATAACTTAACATACATATCCTACGTATAATTCTCGTATGCTATCTCGTATATTAATTCGAAATATACGTTATCTCGTTCTTCGTACATAATAATACAATACGTCGTATTATACCTACATTCCTTACTCCATATAATGTTTACACATTATACGATTACAACTTCCTTCTTTTAACGCTCAATAACCTAACTATCTCAAATTAGGTACGCATGCGAAATATTTCGTTTTTCATACTTAGATTATTATTACATAATCGATATCATCTCGATATTATAACATTACGTATTTCTCGGAAGTTCAAAAATAATTCCCGAGCAGAAATTGATGAATAGTGTTTTTCAGAAAATTTCTCAGAAAACTTTTATTTTTGTTTTAGAAATTCAAACACTTTAATTCTCCCACACAGTTAAAATACTACGACGTTACGACGTTTCTAGGTTATAGAACGACATCCATCTTCTCAACACGTAATAATAATAAATAATAATATTTTATTCATTATTAAAAGAAATTACAAATTATTCAATTTTCTGGGGCGTTACACTCTCTCCCCCTTATAAGGATTCTGTCCCCAGAATCTCGCTATATAAAAAAAATTACACAAATAAATTCGGGTAATTCTTTTTCATCATTTCTTCTAACTCCCACGTTGCTTCTTCTGCATCGTGGTTCTTCCATATCACTTTTACTGAAGCTATACTTTTATTCCGCAGAACTTGTTCTTTCCTATCGACAATTTGAATTGGCGTTTCCTCATATGTTAAGTCCTTCTCGACATGAATAGGCTCGTATTCTATCACGTTCTTATAATCCGGCTTATAAGGACGCAATACCGAAACATGAAATACATTATGTATTCGTTCTAGGTCTGGAGGTAACGCTACCATGTAAGCTACCTCACCTACCCGTTTTTAAAACCTCAAAAGGTCCTATAAATCTCGGACTTAACTTTCCTTTCTTCCCAAAGCGTATCTTTCCTTTCCAGGGAGATACTTTTAGGAATACGTATGAACCCACTTCAAACTCTCGATTCTCTCTATGCAGATCTGTAAACCTCTTCTGTCTGTCTTGAGCTGCTAAGAGACGCATCTGAATCTTTTTAACAATATCCGCTGTCTGTTGCACCAATTCTGGTCCCAACATTCGGCGTTCTCCTACCTCATCCCAATACAGTGGCGTTCTGCATTTCCTACCATACAAAGCTTCGTAAGGCGGCATACCTATGCTTGCATGATAACTATTGTTATACGCAAACTCCACTAATGGTAGATGATCATCCCAACTACCCTTGAAATCCATAACGCATGCTCTTAGCATATCTTCTAATGTCTGAATTGTCCTCTCGCTTTGTCCATCCGTTTGTGGACGATACGCCGTACTCAGCTTCAACTGCGTTCCCAACTGCTCTTGCAGACTTCTCCAAAAGTTCGACGTGAATCGTGGATCACGATCTGACACAATCGATACTGGCACTCCATGTCTAGAGATTATTTCCTTAATATAAAGTCTAGCTAACTGGTCTAAATTATACTTAACCCTAATTGGCAAAAAGTGAGTTGATTTCGTCAATCGGTCCACTATTACCCAAATCGCATCATACCCCTTATGAGTAGTCGGAAGTCCCACCACAAAATCCATTGTGATATTCTCCCATTTCCACTCCGGAATCTCTAATGACTGTAACAAGCCACTAGGTCGTTGATGTTCAGCCTTAACTCTCTGACAAGTTAAGCACTTACTAACGTACTCAGCAATCTCTCTCTTCATATTCGGCCACCAGAAACTCTGTCGAAGGTCTTGATACATCTTAGTGCTACCAGGATGAATCGAAAACCTTGAACCATGAGCCTCGTGTAGAACCTTCTCCTTTAATTCCGTCTCATCTGGAACCCAAATTCTTCCGTCAAATCTCAATAATCCTTCGTTATCAAGACTATATTTAGTATCTTTTTCATTGGTCAGCCGTTCCTTCATCCGGTCACACTCATCAGCTTTGAGTTGCACCTCCTTAACTCTCTCTACGATGGTTGGTTGCATCTCCATTGCAAACAACATTGGTCCTTCTTCTTCACTGGGCAGCTTCACCTCTAACTCCATCCTAGCCATCTCTGTTATTAACTCAGTTTGAGCTGTTAACAAAGTCAACTTTTCCCGACCCTTTCTACTTAAGGCATCGGCAACTACATTGGCTTTTCCAGGGTGATACAGGATTTCACAGTCGTAATCCTTTATCAACTCCAGCCATCTTCTCTGCCTCATATTCAACTCCTTCTGTGTGAAGATATATTTTAGACTCTTATGGTTCGTGTATATCTCACATTTTTCTCCATAAAGATAATGTCTCCATATCTTTAGAGCAAAAACTACTGCGGCTAGTTCTAGATCATGAGTAGGGTAAACTTTCTCATAATCCTTCAACTGCCTAGATGCATACACAATGACCTTGCCATGCTGCATGAGCACGCAACCAAGTCCTCTATGCGAAGCATCACTATAAACTACAAAATTTCCCGTGTCATCGGGTAATGACAACACAGGTGCCTCACTCAACCTCTTCTTTAGTTCTTGGAAACTGTTCTCACACTTGTCAGTCCAAGCGTATTTCACCGTCTTCCTCGTCAAATTAGTCAACGGAGTAGCTATCTTTGAAAAATCCTGGATAAATCTTCGATAGTAACCCGTTAACCCTAGGAAACTCCGCACCTCAGTCGGCGTTTTCGGTTGTTCCCAATTCATCACGGCTTCTACCTTCGCTGGATCCACTGAAATCCCCTCATGGTCAATGACATGACCTAAAAATTGCACCTTCTCTAACCAAAATTCACACTTTGTGAATTTCGCATACAACTTCTCCTTCCTTAATGTCTCCAACACTGATCTAAGGTGTTCAGCATGATCTTCTGGCGTCTTAGAATAGACTAGAATATCATCTATAAACACCACGACGAACTTGTCCAAATATTGTTTGAACACTCTGTTCATCATATCCATGAATGCAGCTGGTGCATTTGTCAGCACAAATGACATCACTAAAAATTCGTAATGACCATAACGAGTCCTGAATGCTGTCTTTGGCACGTCCTCCTTCCTAACCTTCAACTGATGATACCCCGTTCGTAAATCTATTTTAGAAAAATAATTAGCCCCTTTCAGCTGATCAAAGAGATCATCGATCCTGGGCAATGGGTATTTATTCTTTATCGTTAACTTGTTCAACTCTCTGTAGTCGATACACAGTCTTAATGATCCATCCTTCTTCTTGACAAACAGTACCGGTGCTACCCACGGTGACACACTCGGCTGAATGTACTTCTTATCTAATAGTTCTTGTAACTGCACCATCAACTCCTTCATCTCTACTGGCGCCATACGGTACGGTGCCCTGGAAACTGGTGTCGCTCCTGGCACAATGTCTATCACAAATTCTGTCTCCCTATCCGGTGGAAGACCAGGTAATTCACTCGGAAATACATCGGCGAATTCCCTCACTATAGGTATTTGTTCCATGGTTGCTACCACTCTTTCGGTATCAACAACATGGCACAGATATCCTACGCATCCCTTCCTCAGTAATTTTCTAGTTTGTGTCATGGTTAGATAACACGAACGCCCCGGCAATCTATTCCCATAAAATACTACCCGAGGTTGTTCTAACGTCTTAATGTTCACACTCTTCTTTTGACAATCTATTATTGCCCCATGGTTTACTAACCAATCCATTCCAAGAATTACATCGAATTCTTCTAACTTTATTGGTAATAAATCTACCGATAATTTACAACCCCGTATATCTACACAACAACTCCTATGAACATCTTCAATAGGAATTATATCTTCATTTGCTACCTTAATATTTACAGGTATAGGTAACTTTTCGGGAAGTAGTCCTAATCGTCTAGCAAAACCGCATGCTATAAATGAACAGGTAGCACCCGAATCAAACAGCACGTACGCATTGATATCGTTGATCGGGATAATACCTGCAACGACGTCCCCTGATGCAACCGCATCCTGAACTGTCATATTAAAGGTACGACCCATCGGCCTACCCTGCTGAGCTGGACCCCCAATAGCTAACTTACCGCTATTAGTGCCCCGATTCCCGTCCGTCCCCTTCTTCGGGCAGTTCTTTGCCATGTGGTCGGTTGACCCACACACAAAGCATCCATGATTCTTTTTCGGACTCGGACAATTTGGTGCAATGTGCCCCTCCTGTCCGCAGTTGTAACAGACGGCCTTCCCCTTGAGACAGACTCCTAAATGAGTCTTTCCACAGGTCTTGCAGGCCTCCATTCTTCTCTTTGGGTCTCCTTGCTTCACTCCGGTATTCCCAGAGTTAATTACCTTCCTCTTCTGACCCTCGCCACTCCCACTGGCTCCCTCAATCTTGACTCTCCCATCAACCTTCCCCTTATTCCTCTTTTCCTTGTGATATTGGCTCAACGCCTCACTACCACCTTCGGCGATTATCGCCTTCTCTAAAACGATCCCAAAAGAAGTACTTTGGAATACTGATA
The DNA here is from genome assembly GCA_020205505.1 of Panax japonicus. NCBI lineage: Eukaryota > Viridiplantae > Streptophyta > Magnoliopsida > Apiales > Araliaceae > Panax > Panax japonicus. The sequence continues at coordinate 44,580,747 of CM035101.1, read as the reverse complement.
TACGGTTATAGAGCCAGGGTTTCAAGCCCTGCTCGAACCGTCTCGCCTTCCTCACCTCGGTATCCACTTGGTGTGGAGCGAACCTAGCCAGTTCATTGAACTTGGCAGCGTATTGGGGAACCGTCATTTCCCCTTGTTTCAGTTCTAAAAACCGCATCTCCATCTTTCCCTGCATGCTCGTGGGAAAGTAGTTCTCGAAGAATATCTCCTTGAATCTATCCCACGTTAAAGTCGTTATCCCGACCCTAGCCTGATTGGCTTCCCACCAAAAATTGGCCTCTCCCTTCATCATATAGGTTGCAAAGGCAACCTTCTGGGCCTCATCAACATTTGCAATTACAAATGCCTTCTCTATTTCCTTAACCCACGTTTGGGCTTCGATTGGGTCCGTAGTTCCTTTGAACTCCGGCGGACCTACACTCTTAAAATCCTTAAAGGTAGTAGCTCGTGCTACTCCTGGATTTACGGGGATATTAGCCCCTGTTCTATTAAAGGCGGCTGTTAATAAATTAACAAACTCCTGCATCGCGTTAACCGGACCTCCCTCCGGTTGATTTACGTTCGCACCTTGATTACGTTGCACTCTTCTCGGTGGCATTTTACCTGATACAATAAACACATTGCGTTATTATTTCTTTCTTTATTAGCTATCATTAATATAAAATAATAACTCCAAACATTCATAACTCATTGGTTTCCATAAAAACGATCTTTATATACATTCTTTGTAGTATAATACTACATCGGTTACATACTCAGCCTAAGCTGATTACATTACTTTCCCGCTATCACTTTCCAAAAATTGGGATTTACAAAAGACTACCCTTTACTATACAAAAAGGGTTTTACATCACTACTACTTACAAAATATCTACAAACTACTCTAACCACCACTAAACTACATCTGCCTCAAGGCATTATTGAAATCTGCCTTGGCCAGACCGGCAATGATATCACGGCTAATGGTATGCCGCGTTTGCCCCACCTCCACCGGATATCCAGCTACCTGCTGCTGAAAATCCGTGTGAGAACTCCTATAGATATAGGACATCCTCCCTATTTTCTGCACTTTTGTCTTGAGCTCCTCCTTAAGCTCCAAGACCTCATGCTTTAAATCCTGGACTTTGTCCTTAGCCAAAATCCTCTCGTCATGCTCCTGCTCCCACATGGACTCGACATCAGTCTTGTCCTCTATAAGCATTTGAAGCTCTGCCTTCAGCTCCTTAACCTCCTGACAGTAATGGATATTTCTATCCAACACTGACATAACCAAAGACATCATCGACCCCCCAGGAGCTATCTCTGCTGCTATAGCTACTGGGTTAAAGGAGACTGTCTCTACCTCCTCCTCTATCATCCCGTCAAATACTGACATGTAGTCAGCTTCTTCTGAGCCTTCAGACTCAATGATTACTACTTCTGGCTCTGCTTCTATAGGGTTCGGTACAACCTCTACTTGGTTCACCGACTCTTCACTTATGGTCTGTTCATAAACAAACATCCCGTTTACTCCTGACATCTACATAAAACAAATGAGTTGATTAGTATACGTCAGTAGAATAATAAACATACATATCATAATCATAATGCATTTTTATAAGGTTATTTTCTTCTTGTATTTCTTTAATTCTTCCTAAGGTTATGGCTTAAGGTTTTAATTCCCCCCTTAAGTTTTATAACCTCTTGCTTCGATACCAACCTGTGACGCCCCCAAATCCGGGTCTCTTCCAACCCGACAAATGGTGCTACACAGTACTACCATTAATTCACACATTTCCTCAAATAGTCACAAGAGGACTAATATAACTCCATATATATATCAAAGTAATATTACATTACCCAGGTTCTTTGTAACCCTTTCATTTGTTCTTGTCATAATATCAATATATTACAGACATTCGTCCTATACTATTACATAAGTATGCTACGGGTTCGTCTTCGCCTTGCCTTTATCCTTGCCAGATCCTTCAGTCCGCTCGATCTTAGCTGTGTTCATATGGTTCAAGCAAGAGTGAGCATGGCTAGCTCAGCAAATACTATAATTCTAATAAACAACATGCTTGAATCATAGAACTAATATATCTCCAGTAACTGAACAATAGTTACGAAGTACTATCGGTGATTCAAAATAGCACTTCATTTCCTTCAAAACGTTTTTCCATCAATATTCAGTAGAATAACAATTATGGCTCAAGATGATGAGCATACATAAGTTCTTTTGAAAAGGACATCCCGGCACTAAGTCCGTAAGTCCGGCATAGCTTACGAGCACTTCTGAGTGATCAGCTCATAGTACTCTATGTTGATCAACACTACATTCTTTAAAAGTGTATACATTTAATTGTGGCAACCTCACGTGCCTGTCGTTAAACGACAAAAACATTTAAACATGCGTGGTCTTCGATTGAAAACCATACCAATATAACTCGGTAATTTACAAATCATGCTTGACAGAATCATAATATAAGTCTAGCCGGAAGAATTGGCTTAAGACTTCATCATTCTAGATTTCATGTGAAAGAGTACACGAATTACAAAGCTTGTCCAGACTGAACTGGAACAAGGGTTAGAATACTTGCCTTTGGCGTCTGTTTACTGGTTAATACTCGTACACTTTAAGTCTCTATGATTCTACAATTCATAATCATACAACGTACCATATTAGTTCATAATTAACCAGGTATGTTTTCTATTATACCTTACCCTTCATCTCAATGTAATTCTAACTTAGTTTCGTTATTAAGGGTTTCGGCTTTCATTACGTCATTCATATCCCGCTCGTCTTTGATTGATTATAAGCATGCTTTAGTGTATTACAAGCACCTTACAATGTCTTAATTATGTTATGATTACATCACAATTCATTACTATTAATCCCTCTTTCATTCTACACTTGGAACCCTTCTTCTCTATCTTCTTCCTTGTACTGGCGCCGCGGCGCAACTAATTGGTCTGTAACTTGCGCTGCGGCGCGAGTTAGCAGTGTGCTATCATCCGGCCTCGCGCTGCGGCGCGGCCAAGAAGGCTTAGAGTCGCGCCGCGGCGCGGACTCTGGTTCTCAGAAAATTTTGCAGTTTTTGAAAATTTTGCTAACTTCCCGGACGCATAACTTCTTCGTTTTAACTCCGAATTGGTCCGTTCAAAAGCCTACGGTTCACAAATTTCATAATCTATGCGTTCATGCAAGAATTTTATCTATTTGACTTCATTTGCTAATATTTGACCTATTAGTCCATTTTAACGAAAACGATAAACGTTTGTGAACGTTCAACGCTCATTTCTTCGTTCTAAGTCGGAATCCGGTCATTTTTGAGTCCGCAACTCTATAATGACTACAATGACTTGTCTCCATCGAAAACCAACGTTTCCGACTTCCAACACAAAATATGACTTCTATTCCGAGAATTTCACGAATTCGACGTTAATCGTCTAATCGTGCGAAGTTTATCAAAATCAACCATACTAAGCGTTCTAAGTGGATTTTAACCAACATGTCATCATTACAAGTTATTTACTACACCAACTTATAATCAAAGTAGGTTTTGACTTATTTCCATAAGTCATTGACTTTCTCAACTTATGAATTAGAAATCTTCATACTCATGACTTACCAATAATTTAAGTCCTTCAATCAATGTTCTCATGTTATAAGCAACATACTAACATCATATGACAAGTCCTTCATGATCCTAACACTTATTGGGGTTCAAGTTGCTTATTCAATTTATTCGGCTTAAGTTCATTCCTTATAACTTATTACATGATATCCTCAAGCAATCCCCCTTCTCTATCAATCCTATCATAGAAAAGATATAGATAAAAGAAAATGAGTCTTACCCTTGAAGACTTCTATTTGCTTTGGAAACTATCAAAGGTTGAAGTGGCTTATAAGTGCTTTAAGTAACTTATTCTCTCTACCAAATAAGTAGCTTATATGCTTGAGAGGAAAGTGTTGGATGATAACAAAACAACCAACAAAATGAAATGAACTTGGTATTTATAGGCCACCAAAGCTTGGGGCAAAATGGACAATAATCAATCCCACCTCCTCATTCCACCTCCTTACTATTCACAACTTAACCTTCAAGTCTTCTTGCTAGCCACTTCTTTTACTTGCTCACCACAACACTTGGTCATCACACTTAATCCTTGCCCATCAAGACTACCCACTTCCTCACTTGGTTTGACCCATGGGTCAAGGCTTCACCTTGGGCTTGGTTAATTAATCCTACTACTTTCCTATTGGGCTTGAGTTACAATAGATTGGACTTGTGATAATCATACACTTGGGCTTCTATTAATAAACTAGAAATCCCACAAGTCCATTACCTTAAATTCAATAACTTAACATACATATCCTACGTATAATTCTCGTATGCTATCTCGTATATTAATTCGAAATATACGTTATCTCGTTCTTCGTACATAATAATACAATACGTCGTATTATACCTACATTCCTTACTCCATATAATGTTTACACATTATACGATTACAACTTCCTTCTTTTAACGCTCAATAACCTAACTATCTCAAATTAGGTACGCATGCGAAATATTTCGTTTTCCATACTTAGATTATTATTACATAATCGATATCATCTCGATATTATAACATTACGTATTTCTCGGAAGTTCAAAAATAATTCCCGAGCAGAAATTGATGAATAGTGTTTTTCAGAAAATTTCTCAGAAAACTTTTATTTTCGTTTTAGAAATTCAAACACTTTAATTCTCCCACACAGTTAAAATACTACGACGTTACGACGTTTCTAGGTTATAGAACGACATCCATCTTCTCAACACGTAATAATAATAAATAATATTATTTTATTCATTATTAAAAGAAATTACAAATTGTTCAATTTTCTGGGGCGCTACAACCAATGAGCAATATACAGACTCAAAGTTTCATCCGAGAAGACCAAGATTGCATGTTGTTTTGCTCAATCGCGTGGCATTTTTATTCCCGATTTGACCTTTCTAGTCTGTAAGAACTACTTTGCAACTCGAACTGGACTGAGCCGGAGGGGTGGGGCCCACATAGGGGTGTCGCAGGTGCACCTGCTTCAGTCGTAGATGAGCCTGCGACTAACCGTGAATGATATAATCCAGCAGGTTGGTACCACAAGTCACTTTTAATTTGTTTTGCCAAGGAAAATCGGAGAGCCTCCTTCAAATCTGCTGAGTTCGGGCTACTTTCTGCAAATTCTGTCATCGTACAAGTGTTCTGCACTATCCTGGTAACGTATGCATGTATTTTTTCCAGTTTTTATCCGTTGGAATTTGAGTTATAGCATAAAATGCATCTAAACACATAGTAGTGATTATGTATGCACAAATGACTTGCTAAAAAATATTCAACATAGTAAATGTTAGTATTAAAACATGCTAAACAAAATGATGTGAAAAAATTTAACTTTTGAGACAGTCAAATTGGGACCTTTTTCTGCTATTTTTTGTCCTATTTGCGGTCTAATGAGCAAAAGGTAGAAAGGCAAAGTATTCCTGATATTGAGGTTAATCTTATGCATGGATGATTTTGATTTTTAATGCATATATTATGTGTATGACTTTGGGGCAGGTGTGCTACTGAATGGCCACCTAGACATGCCTATGTGCATGTGGATAGTCCTATTTTCAAAGGGGACTATGGCAAAAAATTTCAAAATATAGGCATTGGGTAGTCATGCATTTAACTCTATTGTATGTTAAAGTAAATACATGCATTCATATAGTCATAAAATGCATTCTAGAAAGCTCCCGGTAAGGAAATACCACACCCTTTCTGAGGTGATTGGGAGACTTGTTGTCCAGATATTATAGATCCGGATCAGCCGAGTAGTTCCCGTAGAACCACTTCTGGTATACAGAAGAAGGCTTCTGAAGTAACTCGACCCCGTTCTGTCAGACAGCCTTGTCGATTGGTGGAGGCCGTGATTCATCCAGTCCGGACTGATGTTCCAGACGTTGAGGACGAGGATGAGGATATTCAGACAGAGGATCCTGCTCCTGCAACACCTATTCCCCGTAGGGAACTTCCTTGTATTCAGGTAGCAAATCCAGAGCTTCTGAGTGATTTGAGCAGACATCCCTCAATGTATTTGCATGTTAACGAGTTATGACGTTAGATCTTAATCTTACTTCTTTCCTATTGATAAGGAGTAAAGGATTCTGATTTTGATCTGCATTTCATGCAGGTTCCCGACTTCACACAGCCTCGAGGGAATTGGTTTAGTATACACTTCATGTATCAGGCTCTTTATCCTGATTACACAATGGTAGTGCATGATTGGGATTCGGGGCATTCTTCTCCATCCTCCCCCGTCGTTGTCCCTGGGGTTACCTCAGGGCATTGTCTGAGCGATGGTTTCATCAGACTCAGTCACTCCATCTGCTGGATTGCGAGGTGATGATGACGCCGATGGATTAACGATTAATCACAGGTATGGAGTTCGGAGGGGAGCCAGTGCTTGCACGGTGAATATTACCCCTACTGCTATCAGATCCTTGTTAGGAGTTCCGGCAGAGGCACTCAAACGCAAGACTATCCGTTCAGGTCCTTTGAGCGTAAATGCTATGAGCGGGCTTTTAAGTGAGCCCATGCCCGATGATGTCAGAGTCAGGGATCGCATTCTTCGACGATTGTTCCTGATGATTATTAGAGGTTGCTTCATATCAGATAACTATTCTATGGTGTCGTTCATTTTGATCAGCGCCACCCGTCATATGGACTGTATTGGAGAGTATGATTGGGGTTCCTACACCTTTACCTATTTCCTCCGGGGTATGCGTATGCGCTCACAGGGTTTGACCGAGGCTTGGCTAGGTTTCTACCCATTTCTGCTGGTGAGTATTTCTCTTGTCATTTCCCATTTATAGGTTAAAAGTGTTTACTGATCGCAGATGTTTTGCCATTGTGTCGGCAGTTTTGGGCCTACGAGAGGCTCCCATGCTTGCGTCCTGTGAGTGTGTTAGGTTTTGATACCTGTCCACGAGGACGACGATGACATCATTCCATTTTGCCCGAGGTCTTTGTAGCTGGGGGTTTCACTCACTGCCGTATGCAGCTAGAGTTATTGACAGCCGATACAATCATATGTATTCCCTATTCAGGGGAACACTTGACCATCGGTTTTGAGGATGGATACCCGACTGGAGTCGAGTACGTGATTTCCACCAGGAGAGTTCCTTTCTTCACAAATGGAGGCTGGGATCTCTATTTTGGAGAGCGTACTATTAGGAGCACCACAGAGGAGATTCGAATGCCGATCTTGCCTCCTTCTAGGCGTCATTGGCCTGTATCGCAGTCACCCGTCACTGATATCCCATTGTTGGAGTTCGACGACTTTACATTATCAGAGGGTCCTTTCACTCAGGAGATATTCCAGTGTTGGTGGTTCCCTCGTACTATCGGAGCCAGTCCCGTGCCACACAATTTATGGGGGATATGGTTCCAGGATCCGTGATGATGACTGATTGTATAGCTTTTGTCTGAGATATGACCCATATGACAAAGATTGATAGTTTGACCCAGCAGTTGGACCAAACACATATATTTATCCAGTATTTGGGCATAGATCCGGCAGAGGCAGCTTCGTTTGATCCTTCCAGCTCAGGCGCTGGCTCCTCAAATGACTCATTTGGTTTTACCGGTGCAGATCCTCCTCTATATAGGCCTGACATCCCTGTTGATAGAGATCCAGTGACTCAGGAGGAATTACATTAGGTGGACAGGATTGATGATGTAGATATTGACACCATTATCTTCTTCTGATGTGTATTCTAGTTATATCTTTTGATAGGCCTCTGTTAGATATTGGGTGACGGCTGTACCCCATTCTCGCTATATCTTTTGATAGGCCTCTGTTAGTAGTAGGGTGTTTATGCCCCATTTCCCTGTATTTGTAGCTGTACAGAGATGATATTTTAGATGTTGATATACTTAGGAATGTATGCACAGTTTTTTATTCCCTATATCATATTACCATCTATTATCTGCTATGTATGTATTATGTTATACATATGTATGTATGTCCAAAGATATTCAGCACTGACCCCTGGATGGTCTTATGACATGGCCCGTACAGATGTCTTCTTCGACAGTTAGCCGTATTGATAATACGCCACCATCATTGGTGGCATCGGGTATGCGATCGTGGTATGATAGCATGTCACCATCAGACATGGTGATCGTAGATCATTTGCTACAACATACAATGACCTTATTGATGTTTCAGGTTCCCGCGGGGTTTGTAGATGGCATGCTAGAGCATTGGGTATCAGATAGGCATGTTTTTCGATTCAGGACCCATAAGTTGACTCCTACTCTGGAGGAGTATGCACGATTGACGATGCTGCCGCTGGATAGACCTTACGTGCGTACGGCTCTAGGAGACATGAGTCAAAGATTCATGACTCTCACTGGATTGCGACGTAGAGTGGTACATAATGAGCTTACATATATCCTTGCGTTTTCTGTTCGACGGATTGGGCTTTGAGGATAGTTATTCACGACATTCTGGGGATTTCACCGCACCGGAGGATCATTGGCGTTTAGCCAGGTTTGATGTACTGCTGTGATGGGTACTATCGTATGTCTATATGCCACGGTACATGAATGAGATAGACATCGGAGTCATCATAGCGGTGAGAGCTCTCAGGGAGGGTCGTACCATTACACTGATGATCATAGCAGAGACCCTGCGGTCAGCATCTTACTGTTGTACTTATCCGACAGGAGTGTTCACGGGTAGCTCGGTCATGCTATATGTGTGGTTTATATTCCACTTGAGACCGATTGGCACTCTTAGACGGCATGGGTATTGGTTCACCCATGATATAGCCATGTCATACTATTTTTAGCCATCAGAGTGTATAGATGCTATGTCTTGGTCCACATTTTTGGTGAATATCAGAGATCCATTTGTCATATTGTCGTGTTCGGGGCTAATCTCACCATACAACTTTATTACTCATGCTCCCGGCATGGACTACCTCCCTCTGGCTGGTTTGAGGGGCGTGACTACTTATCACCCGCTGGCCGTGATGTCGCAGTTTGACCAATTTCAGGATTTTCATCCTTTCGAGGGGGCGATAGGTCACCGTTCAGCTTCTCGATACCTTTCAGTAGAGGACCGATCCCGTGGGTACGCTTGTTAGGATCAGCGTGAGATAGCTGATTTTTCCATTAGTCATCCAGGTTGTTCTACAGAGTATTCTGCATGGATGGAGACAAAGATTTTATCGAATGCGGTAGTATCCACAGTACTAGATAGTGAGTTAGATGATGTAGAGCCCATGGAGGACATTGATTCCCATATCGAGGAGGAGCCCGTTGCTGGGTTGCCAGCCTTTCCTCTAGATTCTCCCAGTACAAGTATTGTTGTGATTCAGCCCTCAGCACAATACCTTGAGCAGAGTCTTCATCTAATGACCTTCGAGAGAGATCATGCTCTATGTTTTGATGTTGACTACCCTTGATGGGAGGGACGCAACTCTATTAGAGAGAGACGAGGCATTAGCTCGCAGAGATATCGCTGTTGTTGAGCGGGATGAGGCCAGATCAGTCAGAGATGCAGTGATAGTTGAGAGGGATAGTGCTATATCTGCCCGGGATGTAGCCGTCATAGATAGTACTGCAGTGAGGTCCCTTACCACTGGCATGATCCCAGAGATGAACGCTTATATTGATGAGCATATGGTCACTATGAAGATGGATATAAATCAGTTGGGTCGTGTGGATATTCTCATACAGGAGACCACAACTTTGCCTTCTTCTTCTGAGAGGGACGCCATGTTGGGCTTGTTAACTCGCATATACCCTGACTTGTTGATAAGCTTGTATTTTCCTGTACAGACTAGCTTAGACATTTTTTCATGTGCAATTTACATTATATATATCAAACAACATTATATATATGACAAGGAAATATATTTTTGGATCACTTCCCTTTTAGATATGCTTTGCTACTTGCTTGATATTTTGCCTGCTTCTTCAGGGCTTGCGATCTTGATGTATTCCGAATTCCTCCTGGGTGGATGGACATTGAGTAGTCTCTGGATAGTTCAGAATGGATCATCGATCTATATGTATCCCTACCATCTTTGGTGTCTTGGGACTGGTTTATGTATGGAGATGTAGAGAGGAGTGTGGCTTTCCTCTATGAGATTGACCACACCACAGATGGTCGCCAGTACTTCTATTTAGGAGAAGCTCAGTTAATTCCATCTCTTATGGATTGGTGTTGCTCTTCAAGGTATGACCAAAACTTAGATGGTCGCCGAATCTCCTATTTGGGAGGAGTTCAGGTAATTCCATCCCCTTGGTATGAAGCCAATGAAATTTAATGGATTGATTTTTGATCCCAGTACTAACTGACAAGGGTTTGTATTTTGGTAGGGGGTAAGACCGCACCATGAATGGCTGCCTACGTACTCCTATTGAAGAGGAGATCAGGTCTGCGTAGTTTAAACCTGGTGTAAGAGGTTCAACTAGGAATGTTTTTCGTGTTTTTGTAAGGAAAAGGGTGGAAATGTTTTTGTTGTTTTTGTTTTATTGCGACCGCGCCATATGAAATGGTTTCCTACGTACTCCTATTGAAGAGGAGATCAGGTCGACGTAGTTCACCCCTTAGGGCGAGATGAAAAGCGTGAGCCCATGTGCAGGTCAGATTGCGGGGATGAGAAAGTTTAATCCTAGGTTGAGGATAAACTGCATGTAGGAGATGTTTTATCCCATGTATGAGTAGCCAAACTGCAAACACAAGAGGTTCAATCCGTAGTGGGATGACCTAAGTCGTAAGACCGCAGAGATGCTAGGCTGCTGATTCGAAAAATATGTTTCCCTGAGGGGCAAAGTGTGGAAGAGTTGTATATGGTAAAGGGTTAAAGAACCGGGATGACTGGTGATCTGATGATCCAATACCAGGATGTTTGCTTGATGGTCACTTTAGATATAGTACCGTTTTATCGCCGTCCATTTCTTGCAATCTGATAGCGCCTCCTGTCAATATTTCCTTGACAACAAATGAGCCTTCCTAGTTAGGAGCGAATTTTCCCTTAGATTGATCTTGGTTTCCAATGATATTCTTCAAAACCAAGTCATGTTGTACCCATTGGTTTTCATCCAGCTGAGCATCTATCAACACTCTGAGGGATTCCATTTCAACTTCTATGGGTAGCACACTTCCATCCCATAGGTTAATGCGTAGGGGGTTGCCCAGTGGAAGTGCGCATTGAGGTTCTGTAGGCTAACAGAGTAAGAGGCAATAGGTCAGGCCATTCTTTGTGGTTGGCAGACATCTTTTGCATAATCTTCTTGATATTTTTGTTAGCCGCTTCAACAGCACCATTCATCTTCAGACGATAGATGACGGAGTTTAGATGTTTGATGTGAAATTTACTGCATAATTCTTCCATCATTTTGTTGTTGAGGTTCTTAGCATTGTTTGACACAATCACCTCTGGTTGTCCATATCGACAAACGACATTGTTTCTGATGAAAGCAATGACGACTTCTTTAGTAACCCTAGGGAAGGAGGTTGCCTCTACCCACTTGGTGAAGTAGTCGATAATGGTGAAGATAAATTGATGTTCATTACTGGCTTTAGGCTCAATGGGCCCGATAACGTCCATTCCCCACATTGAGTGTAGCATCCCCGAATCCAAGCCCCAAATCGTCGCGGATTCGGTATACTATTTCTATACCTAATTGCGAAAGATATAAACATAAATTGTTTATACATTAAACTTTACACACATTTCCCCAAAATCGAGTAACCTTAACTTAAATACAATTCATAAACTTTCTATCACATAACAATATTTATCAAAATATACTATTACAAAATAGCCGCACATTTTATCACAAACTGAACTTGGCCTTAACTTTTTCCTGTATTCGAACGCATTCGCCTTATCTGCAATGTTTTATCATGATATATCAAGGGTGAGAATGAAAGTTTCCCAGCAAGTTTAAATACAACAATATAACGATATATCATGATTGAAGAGTATGCATAATAAGCTGACTATAATTCATAAATATAGTTGAGAATTATCACGAACAAACTTTTGACTGAACAAGTTTTAAACATGAACAAACATTTCTGAACCAACTGGTAATGAAGGTGATCAGCCTTTCATACATGACTTATACATGCAAAATGTACAGAGTACAATTTTTCATGGCAATCAGCAATGATTAACCATAAGCTTGAATAAAACACTCTTAGTAGAGTTAAGTAAAAAGAAACTTGCCTGAACCGTTGATTACCGCAACGCAATTTATAACGATTTACCCGAAGACCTAATATTAGTAATATAGATCTCCAATATTAGAATAATATCATCACAGTATAATACTGTTATATTTATATCCACAGAATAACCTAAACACATAGCACATAATCCTATCAGTCTATACAACACATAAGACTTAGCATCAAGTTAGACTATTAAGTTTGAGTATATACCGACACAATTTTATCATCCCGACGGTCTAGTCGGATAAATATCGAGTTTAAGTTCAATTAATCTCTTCCTCAGCGCTTAATCATGCCATAGAGTCACATTTATATGATTTAACACTCTATTTTTCATTTCATAAGTATTCATTAACATCTAATAAGTCTAATACTAATCCAGCAACCTGTATTCTAAATCTAGCAATTAAATTAGCAACTCAGCAACCTGGATTCCAAATCCAGCAACCTGAATTCCAAATCCAGCAATCTAAACTGCTATCCAGCAAACTGGATTTAACATATTTTTCAATTTCAGTAAACTATTTCTCAATCCAGCAAACTGGAATCACAAATTATATAATCCAGCAAGCTGTATTCTAAATTCGTATCACGAAAATACCAAATCAGTTTATTATTTTTCTATCCTTAGTCCAAACATATATATACACATATTTCATCCACAAAAAATTTGTTTTCCATAATTTTCCAACTTCCTTTGATATTTTTCAAAAATTAATTCTAGTGCGTAGCTTAAGAAATTAGCTACCTCGTGCTTAACTCCAACCATTCCCATCTCTTGGGATAACCTTATATATTCTAACGTGATGCTCCATTTTAAATTTCGTGGCAATCGGAGTTGTAGAACTCCGTTTATAGCGATTTCTGTCGGAAAATCACAAAAATTGTAATGGTCATAACTTGGTCGTTTTAACTCGGAATTAGCTCATTTTTGGACACGAGCTAAATAATACCATTTATTTTCATTTTCCAAAAGGCCGGAATTTATTTCACAATTTAAGTTACCAAAACAGCCCCTGGACAGATCTGGACAGAAACTTTTTGCCATTTTACAGTTTTGGAGTCCTTTACTAAATCTTAAATAAAATGAAATCTATAACTCCGATTAATGATCTGTCAATTTTGTTGGATTCCTATCTTTCCGAACTACAGTTTTCATCTATCAAAATCCATATTTGAACATGTTAAGCTCCCAGAAATTAGTCCGGAAGTGGCTGTTAGAAAACTGTCCTTCTAACAGTTTTCTTAACTTTGAGTAGTTTGGGAAAAATTCCATAACTTGCTCATTTTCAACCTATTTAAGAGATTCCAAAGGGGTTTTATCCTTAACACATATATCTATCATCCCAACAAAATAAATCACAAATATCCATCATAGATTTCAAGAATCAAAAGCTAGATCATACTTTCTAGTTTTAAACTTTTCCGGAAAAATTCTATTTTTCAATTCCTTTTGATTTCAACCAAATCAACACTCAATATGGTTAGATCTAAACATGAAACACTCATTAACACATAGATCTAATGTTTTTGAGATTAGAACTATAGATTCAAGGTTTGATCTTCAACCAAAAATTACATGAACAAAAAGGGTTTATACCTTTGATTTTTCATGCTCCTTTTCTTATTCTTCTTCTAAGATATGAGATGGATCTTGAATGGAAAGAAAGATCAAAATCTTCTCTCCTTCTCCTCCCTAGGAGCTTCCGAACATACTCCTCTCCTCTCTCACTCTAAATTTTGAAACATGAAGAGAGGGAAGGTCTAGGTTGGTTTTGTAAGTAAAGTAAGTTACTTTACTTAAGTTTTAAGTTATAAAACTTTGATTCAATGCATCTAAGTTTGCAAGATGGCAAGTGTTGGGCCATATTACTTTAGACATGTTGAGATGGGTCTTGAAAGTAGTAGGCCGGTTCATTGGGCCAGCCCATGTGGTGGATATTATCTTTATTTTGGGGCCTATGAGATATTGGGCTGTGACAGTGGGCCAAATTACTATATGAGTATGGTTCCACTTGGGCTTTGACCGGTGTAGATTGGGGATTGAACTTTGATTGTCATCTCTGTATTGCATTTAATGAGGATTGGACATGGCTTAGTCGGCTAAAAACTGTGGGCCCGAAAAGTCAGTTGTATACAAGACAAACTAGACTATGGAGATAAAAAGAAAGGATGACACACGGTGAAAGGTAATGAATAAATTATTGCTCTCAAGTCACTAGATATTTATTCCTCCATTGTTAACCTTGTGAACCCATACTAATTCTCACGCCTGAGCTATCCCCCGACGGAACAGCCGTCAAGCTTGTGGTGTTTATCGTGTTTACCGTGCAGGATCAGGACGTCTTACGTGATTGGGACGTAGCAGAAGATCTTAGCGTTAACATTGGCGCTAGAAGGAGGGGCTTGTTCTAGTGTTCTTGAAGTTTTCAATCACAAATTGTAGCTGCTCTACGTCGGAATCCATGGTGAAGAAGAGTAGAACAGTTACCTCTAAAGGATACCTGATGGCTATGACTTCGTCTACACGATGAGTATCTGTCAAGGATTGATTGAGTCCTTCAAAGAATGCTTATGCTGGTAATGCTTCCAAGCAGGTTTCTGAGGGTTCTCGTTCGAAAGTCCAGGATGATGCTGGAAGAAGATTGATTTTTGTTGCCAAGAAGAAGACCTGACCATGGTCGGAAAAGGGTAGAAGACATACTGCTTAGAATCCTATACCGAAATGGTCAGACTGACAGACCGATCAAGTTAGAAAGAAGTCTACACTTTAAAGACATGTCTCGAGGCCCTCCTCGGGATCAAAGCAGACCCAACATCCATTTTCCTGATTGATTGACCGAGAAGGGTATTCCGCCCTATTTGTCTTCGGGATTATGGTCGGAGTAGAGTAGGCGAAGACCTAACAGCCATTTTTCTGATTGATTGACCGAGAAGGGTATTCCGCCCTATTGGTCTTCGGGATTATGGTCGGAGCAGAGTAGACAAAGACTCAACAACCATTTTCCTGATTGATTGACCGAGAAGGGTATTCTGCCCTATTGGTCTTCGGGATTATGGTCGGAGCAGAGTAGACGAAGACCCAACAACCATTTTCCTGATTGATTGACCGAGAAGGGTATTCCGCCCTATTGGTCTTCGGGATTATGGTCGGAGCAGAGTAGACGAAGACCCAACAGCCATTTTCCTGATTGATTGACCGAGAAGGGTATTCCACCCTATTGGTCTTCGGGATTATGGTCGAAGCAGAGTAGACGAAGACCCAACATTTTCTTGATTGACCGAAAAGGGTACTTCGCCCTATTGGTCTTTGGGATTATGCTCGCAACAGACGAAGAAACTGATCCAGGAGCATGCACCTCAGAATACAAATAAGGCATTCTGCCTCGAGTATCCTCACCACAGTGACAGAAAGTTTCACTGAAGTAGATCCAGAAATCACACTCCCGAGAGTCCATTAAGGGCACATCGCCCTGTGGGCACTTGTCTTCGGGGAAATCCATCTAAAGTTGTCCTCCAGATGGAAAGCAGTTGAGGAGTTCGACAAAGCCGTTGCAGTACTTTAGCAGAAGCAGAGCTCGTGGACATTGCATGCAGATGGATATTCTGTTTCGGACATCAGTACAGCAGACTATCAAGGGGTCGATCACAATAACAATTCCATTGCTGATGCATTATAGAAGTTGACCACTACAAATGCTTATAACTTTGATGGCAGACGACGTCTTTCCCTCGGATCAGATGCTGGAAAAGTAGTCCAAATACAAGAGTGTCAATTTTGCTCTCATTGATGAGAATCTTTATCGAAAGACCTTTTTCGTCATCATTGCTCAGACATTTGGCTCCATCCGAAGCAAAGTATGTTCTTCGGAAAGTTCACAAAGACATCTGTGGCGATTATTTGGCCCGAAGTTGTTGACCTACAAAGCACTTTGGCAGCGATATTCTTGAAAGAACTGGGGATTCAGCACAGAAAGGCTTTGGTGGCTCATCCACGTTCACTTTTTCACAATTGATCATGGTCCTATTTGTCCCATGGTCACTATGGTGTAAGGAGGTATGGTAGGACTCGCTGGCCATTCGATGGCAGCCCATTTGTTGTTCTACCCCGAGTGGTAGACAAAGGATCCTATATTGATTCTACCAGGGTGGTAAATCAATGATCACTATTAATCCTGGTCCTATTTGTCCTATGGTCACTATGGTATAAGGAGGTATGGTAGGACTCGCTGGCCATTCGATGGCAGCCCATTTGTTGTTCTACCCCGAGTGGTAGACAAAGGATCCTATATTGATTCTACCAGGGTGGTAAATAAATGGTCACTATTAATCCTGGTCCTATTTGTCCTATGGTCACTATAGTGTAAGGAGGTATGGTAGGACTCGCTGGCCATTCGATGGCAGCCCATTTGTTGTTCTACCCCGAGTGGTAGACAAAGGATCCTATATTGATTCTACCAGGGTGGTAAATCAATGGTCACTATTAATCCTGGTCCTATTTGTCCTATGGTCACTATGGTGTAAGGAGGTATGGTAGGACTCGCTGGCCATTCGATGGTAGCCCATTTGTTGTTCTACCCCGAGTGGTAGACAAAGGATCCTATATTGATTCTACCAGGGTGGTAAATCAATGGTCACTATTAATCCTGGTCCTATTTGTCCTATGGTCACTATGGTGTAAGGAGGTATGGTAGGACTCGCTGGCCATTCGATGGCAGCCCATTTGTTGTTCTACCCCGAGTGGTAGACAAAGGATCCTATATTGATTCTACCAGGGTGGTAAATCAATGGTCACAATTGCTCATTCTTGATCCTTATATCTTGATCCTTAATATCTTGATCCTTATATCTTGTCCCTTATATAATTGTTTCACCCCGAGTGGTAAACAAATGTCCTTATATACTTGTTGTACCCTGAGTGGTAAACAAGATTTTGATGTTGAAAGGAGGATCAGCCGAATTCAACTCACACATGACCGATCTCACACTTCGGTAATGATAAGTATGCATTACTTTATTTTGTTCAAGTGTTGAGTTCGGATTATATTATCATTGTTCTTAACTGTTATATAGTTTGCTTAATTATTGACTAACGATTTAAGATAAGAGGCACTTGCACAGTTTTCAAGTTGATTGATGATCCATTATTGACAAGAAATGTTCTAACAGAAGTAACAAGGCATGAAGTTGATATTTCATTAAATTACAAAAATCAGAAACTTTTTACACAAGTCCTATAAATTAAAGGAAATAAGATTATTTTCAGCTAGCAGATTCATCTTCGGAGTCTAGCAAAGATGGATCCAGTTGGCAGCCACCATTTTTTCTTTGCCCCGACTCCGGCACTCTTCGTACCCTTCATAATATACTTTTAAAATCTCTGCACCGAGATCGTCAGATGTGCAGTAATACGCCTGTATTTGCTTGATCAAGTCCTCGGTCAAAGGAGGGTCTCGTTCTCGAAGTGCCTTTATCTTTCCACGAAGCTTGCGACGCTTGGCCTTATGAACTTTCCTATCAGATCGAGCCTTCGTCTGAACTTCGCTAAGTTGAGTTAACAAGTTCTGATTGGCTACAACAAGCCCCTCTTTGGTAGTCTTCAGAGCTTCGGTCTCTGCAACAAAGCGGATATTCATGGTGGCTAATTTTTGTTCGCTGGCTTTTGTCGTCTTCAGTTCTTCTCTGACCGAGCTCAGCACGTCATAAGTCTCCTTCATATCCTCCTTGGTTTGAGCCAATTCTCTCTGAAGACTTTCGTTGGCATGAAGAATAGATTCGCGTTCCTCTCTCTCTCGGGCCAACGTAGCCTTCAGCATATTATTCTCCCTCCTCAGAGTCTCCTCATCGGACTCGGCATTTAGATGCCTTGGACGTAAACGCCCAAAGACTGCATTCGCCTGCGTATATTCAACAGTGTTCAGTCGATTTTAAATATTTCAGCAAGTGAAGAAATGTTTAATTAATAAAACTCTCACTTACCTTTGCCAGATAACTCATGCCTTCATCAAGAAAATTCCCGTTCGTATGAGTATCAAATTGATGATCATCATTCTCCCGAATGAAGGCATCAAACAGATGAAAGGGGAAGTTGACGTTGTACCGAGGCCATAAAGTTGGCGCTCCGGTAGCCTCATCGTGGAAATTTTGTGTTGAAGGCCTTGGGGGGGAAGGCATCAGTTGGTCTTGAACGGGAGAAGGATCCATGTAGATGTTTTTAGGAGAAGGAGATTGAGCTGGAGAAGGATCTCGAACTGGTAGAGTTGAAGGCGTTGGACTGGAGTCGTTGTCAGTTGGTCATTTTCTCTTTCGAGATGGCACTGCAGCAGACTCGTTTATTTCTTCTTCATTTACAGTTGAAGTCTCCACAAGCTTTGTTGAAGGGTGAATATTTGAAGAAGGAACTCTAAGCTCATCAGGGGTTAGGGGGATGATTTTGGTTTTCAATTTTTTGATCCGAAGAAGTTGTCTTCGATCATTCACAGGAAGATCCAATAAACTTGTTCGAGCCAATTTTGGGACAGCAGCTGGCGGTATTAGGTCATCGGTCGAAGGTATTGGGTCAGCGGTTGGTGGTTCTGGATCTACGTTCTGTGATATTGGGTCAGCAGTTGGTGTTGGATTGGTAGTTGGAGGTATCGGATTAAAGGTCGGTTCGGATTCGGAAAAATCTTCAGAATCTGATGGGATGGAGATCTGCCTAGGCTTTCGGATGGCTCTTTTCTTTCGACGAAGTTGAAGAACTTTTTCTGGAAGGAGGGGTTCATCATCTTCAGGTGCATGGGTCTGAGACTTGTTGGTTGGTACTTCAGTAGGTGGGTTTAACTTGGAAGAGGCCTCTGGTTGTGACGGTTCAGCATCAACACTTGCAGATTTGCCGGCTGCGTTTTCTTCAGACGAGACTTCATGTTGTGAAGAAGCGACAGTGGCTTCTACCGGTTTTCCAGCTAACAAATCCTCTAAGTCTTTCACCTCCGAAGGAAATGGTTTGATCAAAGTCACTATGAAAGATTAACAGTTCTACGTCAGAATCTACATCACAAAAATTTCAAATATTCACAAAATGAATTTATACTTACATTTGTGGTTGTACAACCACGCTTGGTTGGAAAGAAGTCTATAATTCCATTCCTCCCTCGGGAAATTATCCAAAAACTCTATTATCTCAGCCTCACGTTCTTCAGAAACATCCCCGAAGTCCGTGGAAATCTTCTCATCTGTGGCCCAGCCCGGTAAGGAAAGGACTTCGGGTCCTTTAACGAAAAACCATCTTTCATGCCATCCTTTGTTGCTTGAAGGAGTATTCACTAACGAGCGTCTCTCGAACCTCTCCCCTGTTTTTGAAGAATGCTTGCTTATGGTTTTAAATCCTATCTCTCTGGACCGACCGGCCTTGTATACAGTAAAGAAGAAGTCGAGCGTAGGTTCGACGCCAAGTTCGTGGCATAGAGCTATGAATGCCAAAATATGAATATATGAGTTCGGCATTAGTTGGGCAAACCCAACACCCAGAAACCCTAATAGAGTCACCACGAAGGCGTGTAAAGGGAACCGGATCCCTTTCTCCAGAATGCTCGTCGTAACAGCCATCCATCCCTCAGGGCGTTGGTACATTCGTTCTCCAGACCTGGGAACTCTCATCTGGTGGGTATACGGAATATGGCAACGAGTTCGAAGCCTTTCCAAGTCAGCCTCGGTAATTTTCGAGGGGATGTTGGCATGAACATACTGCTCTCTGTTCCTATAGAATTCGGAAGGACTGAGAGAGAATGTCGTTGTTGGTTTCTTCTTAGCTGTTGCAGCAGCCTGATCAGAACTTGAAGCATTTTTGGTAGAGTTTGGGTTTGGAGGAATGGAGCAAATTGGTGTCACTAGCAGGGGGTCACCTTGCTCAGAATCTTGAGACGCCATTGTTAACAATTTGCAGAGAATACCAAGAAGGCTCGAGTGGTAGAGAGAAAGCTTCAAGGTTCGAAATTCAAATTGGCAGGTAAAATTTTCAAAATTGGTAAAGTTTGCTTTTTATATTGACGGTTACACGGTAATCACGGGCGGCACAGTTAATTCACAGTAATGATGGTGAATTGGAAGAGGTGTTATCCGGTTTTGGGCCTAAATATCCTAATAAGAGTGGGTTTATGTTTGTTGGGCTTCCCATTTCTATCTCTGGTATCAATTTGGACTGACTTAGTTGGGTTTTGATGAGTTTCACTTTGGACCTCTTATGACTTATCATAATTCGTTATATCATGGGCCTATATTATTTATAGTCTTCCATTAAACCTCCTGTTTAATAAAAGACTGGGGGGCAATGTTGGGCCATAATACTTTAGACATGTTGAGGTGGGTCTTGAAAGTAGTAGGCCGGTTCATTGGGCCAGCCCATGGGGTGGATATTATCTTTATTTTGGGGCCTATGAGATATTGGGCTGTGACAATGGGCCAAATTACTATATGAGTATGGTTTCACTTGGGCTTTGACCGGTGTAGATTGGGGATAGAACTTTGATTGTCATCTCTGTATTGCATTTAATGAGTATTGGACAGGGCTTAGTCGGCTAAAAACTGTGGGCCCGAAAAGTCAGTTGCATACAAGACAAACCAGACTATGGAGATAAAAAGAAAGGATGACACACGGTGAAAGGTAATGAATAAATTATTGCTCTCAAGTCACTAGATATTTATTCCTCCATTGTTAACCTTGTGAACACATACTAATTCTCACGCCTGAGCTATCCCCCGATGGAACAACCGTCAAGTTTGTGGTGTTTATCGTGTTTACTGTGCAGGATCAGGACGTCTTACGTGATTGGGACGTAGCAGAAGATCTTGGCGTTAACAGCAAGAGTGGCGGATTTGTATGGCTTTTAGTCACATGCTATGCTAGGTTAGGGTTAGGGTTGGTGAACAACCAAAGATAAGGCAAGATTCACAAGTTACATAATAAAAAAATGTAAAAATGGCATTTTGGACATTTCCATATATTTCTTGAATTTGCCATTTGATGAAACCCTTAGGCTTTAGGGTTTGGAGCATTTAGGGTTTAGGGTTGGTCACCAAACCAATATCAAGGCTAGATATGCAAGCTACCTTATTAAAAAAAATGTGACACCTAGCCTAATTGGGTGAATTATCTTTTGCCAATTGTGTAGTGTATAAATGGATGATGTGCATGCACATCTCCCTCTCCTTTCACCTCTTCCATTACCCGGCCATGTGGCCAATATCTACCAAGTTTGATTAAATCTCTTTTTCCAAAAATGTCCCTCCTCACTTGGATCAAATTTTTGGGCTTTAATTAAATTATTGATTGTCCAAAAATCAAGTGATATCATGAGAGAGATGAAATAACTTTGGCGACTTTGTAAAAATGAATAGATATAATTGTATATCTAATAATAATCTCCCCACTCACTCTATCTTTCTCTTTCTTAATCATAAACATGTGGGAGATTAGTATATCATGTGGCTCCTTAAACCATTGGACACCTAGCTTGTATTAATGAACTATCCTTTTACCACATATGTGGTGCTTAAAGTGGGAGATGTTTTTGCATATAATTCTTTCCTTTTCTCACACTAAACTACCAAAGCTTTATTTACAAGCATGAACAAAGATGTTGGATAAATAAAACAATGACACATAAGAGGAGTAGGTGGGAGTTGGTAGATAGTTGGTGGAGAGTTGGTAGAGAGTTGGTAGGAGAGTTGGTGACCAACTTTAGACAAATAAGAGACCAAAATAAATCTTAGTCACATGCTCAATCTCTCCTCCTTTTTCCTTCTCTATCCACCGGCCATGTAAATCAATCATAGTCCAACACTTTTAATAATATCAAATGTCCATCACGTCCTTCCTTCAATTGGGCTCTAAGTTTGAGCCACCCTTAAATCTTTTGGGCTTATCAATAAAAATATTTGAGCCACTCAATTAATGTATTGCTCGGGCCTCTAACTTATTTCATTGGCCACCACTTGGGCTATAAAATATACATAGTTCAATACCTTAATTCTTATCCAACCCAATTCATTTAATTAGGGTTTTTACTTCCTCAATTATAACACAAATCCTTACTCATGCCCACTTATTTGCTTAACCCAATTAGACTTGCTATAATTAGGTTATAAAATTAATCATTTGAGATATATAAAATAAATCTCCTAGAATTAGTAAGTATTCTAAATACCACAATTCTCTTTTTCCTTAAACCGTAAGTTATTAAATCCTTCATTCCTAATATATATAATTAGGGTTACACTAGTTTCTTTTGTTTGTTTATATAATAAACAAATATAAACCATCATATAATGTTCATATTTCTTACACACAACTTTTTAACCCTTAGGGTTTAATACTTCACATTAGGATTCCCAAATTAGGGTTTAAATTCTTGATACTGAAATTAGGGTTTCTGAACATATCGTTAGGATTTTATAACTTAATCACCATATTCTTATCATGAATTTAGGGTTTGTCACCTATGTAAGTAATCTTGATCAAAATTTGATCCTTATTCACATTCTGTACATAAATATTATCATATTCACAGAACATATTCACGTATACCCTTAATCCTGAATAATTCACCTATATCCTTCACAGAATTTTGAAATCATCAAAATTTCACCCTAATAATATCAAACGCATACACTTATTTTCTGTCTAGGTCTATTATTTGACCTTAAATCAATCATTTAAGATTTTAATAAATTGTCTAATTTCTCGGGTTGTCACATTCACCCCTCCTTCTAAGAATTTCTTCCCCGAAATTCACCTTACAACTTATACCGTGCACCTTACATTATTCACACATATCACATGCTACCCAATACACCACTCACAAGAGAAAAAGGTTTTTTTTTAAATTTGTGCTGAGGAATCGTATAGACTGTTTGTCTGTCATTTTCGCAAAGGTTTTATGGAAATTCATCCGCAAACCGTCATTACTTACGGACACAAAGGGTGATTAGCCCGATATCCCTGTACTGGCCAAGTACTGCTGGTCGGAACAATTTGTTCCTCTTATCCGCCTTAGGCGAACAAAATTTCTTACCTCAGTCTTATTTGATTCCGCAGTAAAACAATTTGGTTTAGGAAATTTCTTTCAATAAACACTTGGAGTTTTTGAAAACATTTTTGAGAATGACGTCATGATGCCGCACTGTATTTACAGTCCGTTGAGGATTCCGTCATTTGTTGATGTTATCATGCTACATCATACCATAGTGGAACAATGACTTAGGTCAATTTCACACTAAGTAATACTGCATTGATGACTCCATCATTTTTTTATCATCTCTGCACCAGGTTATATGGTACATAAGTGTTAAATAAAAACAATTTTTTTAAAAGGCACATAGTGCGTATTTAGCTTGAAGTCAAAATTTTGAAATCTAGCATAGCTAGGAGTTTAGGAAAACCTAAGTCTCCACTAATGATCATTTGCTTAACAATCTATCTGTTCCTATAATCCTTAACACTCCATTCACACACAACTATACCCAGTTCATAAAACCACACTTATGAATTCATAACCTGGCCACAATTATATGAGTTTAAGAACTTTCCTAAACAGACCTTTGGCGTCCATTCGCTGAGGGGTTCATAAATATTTCATATAACTATGAATCAAGAATATCACATAAGTATGAGTTTTAAGAACTCGCACTTAACCCTATGTCCTCTACCTATGACCTATCTATTTGTTATACACATGAGAAAGGAATCACCCTCTTAACACGCATATAGCAAATAGCGCGACACAACATTTCAATGATTATCAATGCCAGAAACTAAGTGGTTGTCAAACCAAACTCGGTCACTAATCAATATAGAAAGCTAAGCGGACAATTCCCCGCCCATACAAAGAATTGATCAACCTAACCACTACATCGACCAGGAAGCTAAGTGATTCTAAAACCAAGTACAAATTCCCCGCCCATACAAGGAATCATACAACTCAGCTGCCGACAAGAGTCCTCAATTGAATCCCCACCTAATACTTAACCCCCTTCTCAATATTCCATAACTCTTTCATGAGTTTTCATAGTACAACTGATACACAGCATCTTGCTGTAAACTTTTCAATCATCAGATTGATTCTTTGTGGCTGTCATAACCCGAGAATTTGGGCAATTTATTAAAATCTTAAATGATTGATTTAAGGTCAAATAATAGACCTAGACAGAAAATAAGTGTATGTGTTTGATATTATTAGGTTGAAATTTTGATGATTTCAAAATTTTGTGAAGGATATAGGTGAATTATTCAGGATTAAGTATCTATGTGATTAAATTCTGTGTATGTTGTTATGTATGTGTTTTGAATGTGGTTAAGGGTCAAGGGTTGACCAGATAAAGAATATCTGTAACAAACGCTAATTATATATTAAGAAATTTAAAGTTCGGTTAGAAAACCCTAGCGATTAATAAGAAATCCTAGAAATTGGTTCTGGAAACCCTAATGTCAGTTTCGGAAATAAAAAACCCTAATTCGGTGCATGAAACCCTAAATCAGGAACTTAATGGCATAAGTGTAAATAATTATAGGACTAATTAGGGTTAATCTTAACAAATTGATTACAAAACCCTAATTCTGAATTTGAAACCCGATTTTATAATTAGAAAAACCTAATACCAGATCTGAAAACCCTAATTTCAGATTCTGATAAAATGAAGCCCTAATCTGGGAATAGAAAGGATAATTATAATGCTTATGTGGTATTAATTATACTACTAATTAGGGCAAATGTTAATTAATTAGCAAACCCTACTTTTCAATTTTTGGAACCATAATTGTTCCGTCAGAAACCCTAATGCTCAATTGTGGATTTAATTGCTAAAATTAGCAATGCTAATTAGGAAACCCTAATCCTAATTTTTTTTAATTTATGAGTAATTAGAAAACTCTAATCTAATTACGAATATTTAAATTCTATTGTAGAAAATTATTTTCTATTAGAAGTCCTATTTTTTGGGTTATGAACCCTAATGACGATTTTGACCTTAATTGCTTAATTAGCAATGTTAATTAGGAAATATAAATCCTAATTGTCAAGTTATTAGAAACCCTAATCTAATTAGGAAATCTAAGTTCTAATTTAGAAAACTTTATTTTTCTATTAGAAATCTTAATTAGTGGTTTATAAACCCTAATGACCATTTTAACCCTAATTGCTAAATTAGCGATTTTAATTAGGAAATACTAATCCTAATTAACAAGATTGAATTTATGATTAGGAAATCTTAATTATAATTATAGAATCCAAATTATAATTTAGAAATATTAAATTTTTTTAAAGGGTCAAACCCTAAACCCTAAAGGGTTAAAGTCTAAACCCTAAATCAGCCAAACCCTAAACCCTAAGGGTTTAGCCAATTGTCTAAAATGCCATTAAAAATAATTGATAAATGACTATTGTGCCCTTTGTGCATAATTGAAGATTTCTTGTAAGATTTGTCCTAGTGAAGTTGGTGAACCACCCTAGCCTAGCATATGACTTTTTATCCAGCAATCTCAGCCAAATTGACAGCCAACAATACATTATATCAATTTATATAGATTTAAAGAGAGAGAAATGGGTCACAATAATTTTTATTTTTCTCTCAAGACCCTCTCTCTCTAAAAATTCAGGATTTAGTGTGATATGAAGTAAGGAGATGAAACAAAATCAAACCCTAACTCTCCATGATCAGCAACAAAGGATCAGATTCATGAATCATAGCTCAAAATGTATAAGAACCCAAAATTTCGAAATCTTTGATTTTGATGTTTAATGTTGTGGTTTATTGGTTAAATATGTGTTATAAGTTGTTAATTAGAGATCTGGGTTGTTGGATCATGGATCCATAACACCTAGATGCTCGAATCTAGCATTTTAGAAAATCTGGAAAAGTGGGAAAAAAAGTCGTCTGACATTCAAATGTCAGGGCTTTTAGATCTGTGTGTGTTAAGTGTTTTATGTGTTTTATGTAATGAATCTGTAGTGTGCCATGAGGTCTTTACTCTTCAACTGGAAGCAGGTTCAGATCTAGTCTAGATCATCATTTATGTTCGGTCAAACCACGTTGACCGTTCACAAAAACTGCATTCTGGGCAACCCAGAAATTTTAGTAACCCCTGACAAGATTTTGCAAGCCTTTGATCTTGCAGTTGTTTTATTGTTTTGGTCATGTTGTGGTTTTGGTATTGTAGTCTGACATTTATATTACACATATAAGCCATCAGAACCACCAGATCGATCACAAGATCAAAGATAAAACCGGTCAAACAACCGTTGACCGAATGCCCGGATGAAGATTCTGGAAAACCCAGAATCTTCAAGAACTTGTTTTCTGTCAGAGTTTGACCAACTTAGATCTTTCGTCTGTTTCGATGTTAGGCTGTTTCAAGCTTGTATACATGTACCCTGACATGTGGTCTACAGTATTGAATCAATGGTTCACCAAAACAAGTTGCAGGATTCACGTTATAAGGATCGAAAACTAGTACCTCGACTGTTCTTCATTTTTTGGAAAACCCAGAAAATGAAGAACAGAGTTGTCAGATATTTTGGAGGCCCAGATCTTCCAAGTGTAATGTTGTATGACATAGTTGATGACTGATTCGTGTAGTATTACATAAACCCTACACGATCAATGTTTAACATGGCCCAGAATCATGATAGACAGAAAATTATTGACGGTCAAACCACCAACCTCGAACACTGACATGCATGGGGCAACACGCAACAATACATGATCCCCAACACTAAATTCTACGTCCTTTCGATGAAGATCCGCATAACTCTTTTGTCGATCTTGTGCCGTTTGTATACGTTGTCGAATCGTTTGGATCTTCTCTGTAGTCATACGTACTAACTCGGGTCCCAACAATGTTACTTCACCCACCTCGTCCCAACATACTGGAGAGCGACACTTTCGTCCATACAATGCTTCAAATGGGGCCACACCAATGTTTGCTTGATAACTGTTGTTGTAGGAGAATTCTACCAATGGTAAATATTTATCCCAACTGCCCTTGAAGTCTAGGACACAGAGTCTTAATAAATCTTCAAGAGTTTGAATAGTCCTCTCTGATTGTCCGTCCGTTTGAGGATGGTATGCCGAACTGAATCGTAACTTCGTACCCATAGCTTTTTGCAAGCTATCCCAAAATCTTGAAGTAAATCTTGGGTCACGATCCGAAACTATGGATACTGGCATGCCATGCAATCTTACAATCTCATTTACGTACATTTGAGCAAGACGTTCAAGGGAATAAGTCTCTCGTATCGGCAAGAAATGAGCAGACTTGGTTAATCTATCAACAATAACCCAAATAGCATTGATGCCTTGAGAAACCGTAGGAAGACCCGTAACGAAATCCATAGTAATGTGTTCCCACTTCCATTTCGGAATCTCAAGTGGTTGCAATGGACCCTTTGGCACTTGATGCTCTGCCTTTACACGTTGACAAGTTAAACACGTTGAAATAAACTTTGCAATCTCTCTTTTTATATTGTTCCACCAAAATGTATGTCGAAGGTCACGATACATTTTGGTACTTCCAGGATGAATTGCAAACGGTGTATTGTGTGCCTCCATCATGATCTTGTACTTCAAATCAGGATTGTTAGGAACACAAAGTCTGGAGTGGACTCGAAGTATTCCTTCTTCATCAATTCTCGCTTCTGGAATGGCACCTTCTTGTACTTTCGTCTTCATATGCATCATCTCCGGATCGCTGGCTTGAGCAACCTTAACTTTTTCAATTAAAGTTGGCTCTATACGTATACTTGACATCATTGCACTCATTACTGCATATGATCTTCTACTCAATGCGTCAGCTACCACGTTCGCTTTTCCAGGATGGTATTGAATAGTATGGTCGTAATCTTTCAACAACTCGAGCCAACGTCGTTGCCGCATGTTGAGTTCTTTTTGAGTGAAGAAAAATTTGAGGCTTTTATGATCTGAATATATCTCCACTTTCTCCCCGTATAGATAGTGCCTCCAGATCTTTAGCGCGAAAACGACTGCTGCCAACTCTAGATCATGAGTAGGATAATTCCTCTCATACTTTTTAAGTTGTCGCGAGGCATAGGCTATGACTTTCCCACGTTGCATGAGAACACATCCTAACCCTTTGCCTGAAGCATCACTGTAGATAACAAATCCATCCGAACCAGATGGTATTGTTAGAACAGGTGCCGAAATAAGTCTCCTCTTAAGCTCTTGGAAACTCTTCTCGCATTCCTCGCTCCATACGAATTTTGTATCCTTCCGAGTTAGCTGAGTTAATGGAGTAGCAATTCGAGAAAACCCTTCCACGAATCTCCGATAATAACCAGCTAAGCCCAAAAAGCTACGTACTTCAGTGACCGACTTCGGTTGCTCCCAACTTTGTATTGCTTCAATCTTCGTCAGGTCAACAGATACTCCATTTTTTGACACCACGTGCCCAAGGAATGCTACTTCCTCAAGCCAGAACTCGTATTTCTTCAACTTAGCATATAACTTGTTTTCACGAAGCCTTTGGAGTACCAGCTTCAAATGGTGCTCATGATCTTCACGGCTTTTGGAATATATGAGGATGTCATCAATAAAGACAACAACGAATTGATCCAAATAATCTTTGAATACTCAGTTCATCATATCCATGAAAGCAGCAGGAGCATTAGTCAATCCAAAAGACATGACTAAGAATTCATAATGCCCATACCGAGTTCTGAAGGCAGTCTTTGGAATATCCTCAGTTCTAATTTTCAGCTGATGATATCCAGATCGTAGATCGATTTTTGAAAAGAATTGTGCTCCTTGTAACTGGTCAAACAAGTCATCAATACGAGGTAGAGGATACCTATTCTTGATGGTGACATGGTTCAATTCCCGATAGTCAATACAAAGTCGCATACTCCCGTCTTTCTTCTTTACGAATAAAACAGGAGCACCCCAAGGAGATGTACTAGGACGAATGAAACCGATGTCCAATAACTCCTGTAGTTGGACTTTTAACTCCTGAAGTTCAATAGGAGCCATTCGATATGGGGTTTTAGAAATGGGCTTTGTACCAAGTTCAAGATCAATAAAGAATTCAACTTCACGTTCTGGGGGTAGACCGGGAAGTTCTTCAGGAAATACGTCAGGAAAGTCAATAACAACAGGAATATTATTCAATTTTGACGTGTCTTTATTCAAATCCATAACATGGGCTAAGAAAGTTTGACATCCGTTTTTCAATAAACGAATATCTTTATGATTAGATATGATAGTGATTGATTTTAATGGTTTAGTTGCCTGAATTCGAACAACAGTTTGAATAGGAATATGAAAACTAACAACCTTACGAAAATAATCAATTTTGGCGTGATAAGTAGTTAACCAATCAATCCCTAAAATCACATCAAAAGCAAGTATCTTTAAAGAGATCAGGTCAACGTGTAAGGTGATGGTGCCAACTTAAATGAAACAAGATTTATAAACAGTGGATGTGATAAAAGTTTCTCCTAACGGAGTTTCCACCGATATGTCAAAGTCTAATTTCTCCGGAGTCAAGTTTAAACGTTGAGTGCAAGCAGGAGAGATAAATGAATGGGTAGCACCGGTATCAAGTAAGGTATAAACTTCGCAAGAATTTATAAATAGCTTACCCGTGATCACCTCGTTTGGGTTCCTCGCATGTTGACCAGTCACAACAAACGCTCTTCCAGGAACCATTGACTTTGGCTTTTCTGGGACAGTCTTTTGAGTCATCGTCCCCGCTGAACTAGGTTTCGCTACCGTACAATCTCGAGCGATATGTCCTTCCTTTCCATAATTATAGCATACCTTGAACTGTTGTGGGCAGTTTGGACTGATATGTCCCTCTTTCCCGCATTTGTAGTATATGACCAGTGGTCTTTCTCCTCCCTTAGAACCAGTTGCTGCCGGCACTATCGTCTTCACATGGTCGTTGTTAAATCTCCTCTTTTTAAAATCTCCTCCTGACTCGCTTCTTCTATTTTCATGGCCATGATTACCACCAAAGTGGTTACCATTTTTGTCCGTCTTTTTCTTTCTCCACTGGTTATCGTTATTTTGTTGACTGCTATCTCCGGTATGATCCTGATTGTGGTACCTCGGTTGACCGTACTCGTTATCTCGCTCCAACAATTGAGCCCTGTTAACAACATCTGAATAGAGAGAAAATTTATGAGAGATGAGATATTGTCGTATGCCGGGTTTCAAACCTCTCAGAAACATCCGCGTCATACGTTCCTCATTCTCCACCAAATGAGGTGCAAACCTGGATAACTCTGCAAACTTTGCCTCGTACTGAGACACCGTCATGTTATTTTGTTATAATCTGATGTACTCCACTTCCTTCATATGACGAACACTTTCAGGAAAGTATTTGTCATTAAATAGTTTCTGAAACGTCTCCCAAGACATGCTGAGTGAGGCTGGATGGGTACGCTTCACAGACTCCCACCAGTAGTCTGCCTCGCCATGGAACATAAAGGTGGCGAATGGAACCTTTTGTTCCTCCGTACAACCCAAGACATCGAATATCTTGGTAATTTGCTTGACCCATGTCTCCGCCATGATCGGATCTGGCTTTCCTTTAAATTCTGGTGGTCCCAACTCTTTGAACTGCTTGGCTGTGACAACCCTTGAATTGTTATCATTTCCTCCTGTATTTTGAACACGAGTCTCCCTCGTCTGATTTTGCATGAACTGCAAAAAACTTCTAAACATTGCGTCGTTCATCGTCTGATTAGTGGTGTTGTTCACAGGAGGAACATTGCCAGCCTGTTGCACGTTCTCCTCGTTGGTGAGTACAGGCGTCTCCACGGTCTCATTTCCATTGTTAATATTCTCAGTCGACATTCTCAAATACTGTCATAAAACAAGGGTTAATTAAGCAAATCACATATCACATAATATCCCTATATACTGACCAACTAACAAATAATCTTAGGTAAGACACACTAGCGAAGGAATTACTCGTCTCTCCCCTCCTAGTTCTATTCCCCGATCTCCGCCAGAGATCATATCCCTAAGCTCTGATACCAACTGTGACGCCCCCAAAATAGGTCCATTCCATCCAACCCATTTTGAGTCGCCAAATACATGGTACAGAAACAACCACAACTTTTACAACCCATAAACTGTGAGTTTGAATACAAACATTGTCATCTAGACAATATACATACCCAACTATGTCCTCAATACAATTATTGATATATTATTTTACAAAAATGGTGAGGACTACTAAACAACTCTCTCAAGGACCATCAATTCATACCCCGACTCGTACCCGCTATATTCTCGTCTCCTGAGAAGAAAAATGGAACAAAAAGGAAAAGGGTGAGCTCAACTAGCTCAGTAAAGAATATTATGACTAAGATAATATACAACAAATTATCGTTAGTCTTCAACAGGGAAAAATCTGATAGAATACAATAGACAACAAATTTTAAATCCATATTCGCAGCGGAAAATATTAATTCATAGAAGAGTTACGTAGAGGATGAAATCTACTAATGTCTATGAATTTAACAGTCCATCAACAGTATTTTTTTTATCCCTGTAACATCAATCAATGCACATCTTGAATCATATATTCATCCTTGCACTACAGGCCAAGGATATTCATCTGTTGGTCATGTTCATCTAAACACCTGTTCATCTTTGCACTACGGGCCAAAGATATTCATCAGAAATCATTCATCTTTGCACTATAGGCCAAAGATATTCAATAATAACCTCCTTTAAGACTGAAGATGATAAAAAATATTTTTAAAGAAGCGAATCCAGTGAAACAAAATGACAAGGATTAAGGATTAAGGATTCGTACTTTGTTTTATCCATGTCCAAAAATACCTCAAAAATAATCATAGTGGTGTAAAATTCAAGAATGATCAAAACATGGATACAATCAAAGCTAGTATCCACAATAGATATTTTGGACGAAAAGAAAAAAATAATAATTTTTCTGTGAATAGTGTCGTATTCGTGAATAGTGTCGTATACGTGAATAGTACCGTATACGTGAATAGTAACTCCGGCACAAAAAGTTCCAAATTTGATAAAAAAAGTTCACCAATATTCCGGCATAATGATATTGAAGAAAAAATATCATTTGAGAAGAAAATAACATCCCTTACCTCAAAATAGCCGTACTTCTGACTGAATTTCGGTATAGTGCTGACAGAAACTCGCACCGTATAGCAACACTCAAAGTATACTCACAAGAATACGCTCGATAATATAGAGAGAGAAAGAGAGAAAACTTTGTTTCTGGTGTGATTTTCAATTCTAACCTAGCCCTCTATTTATAGGAAAATGTTAGAACGCCAAAGGAGACTAAATTAATATAATATTAATATTTACAAAACATTCAAGCCAACCACCAAGAAATCTGATTTTAGCCATCAAACACATGTTAAAGATGCCCACCAACCTTTGAAAAACGTTTTTGTTGATAATAATAATTAAAACTTCCAAAAATTAATTATTTCGGAACTCCGGAACTTTAATAATTCACAATAAATAGCTCCTTTGCCAGAAAATTCGAATCTCGCGACTTTCCATGGGAAATTCCATTCTCTACAACTTTGCAGAAGAAAATTTTTCCAAATTCCAAACAGAAATTGACCGAAATCCACAAACGGGTGATTTTACAGTCTATACTCAATTTTTCAGTCAAAAATTATGTCTACCGACACACAAAATATGTGTTAAACATTTAATGCCACAAAAATACTCTACCTCCTCATATACTCATATATCCCACATTCATTATAAAAATATCACCGTTAATATATTATTAAAATAATATATTTAAATGAATTATTTTATCAGAAAAAGATAAAATATTAATTTTCAACAATTGTTACATTAAAATTTTTTCTCCATCTATATCCACATAAATAAATATTTTCTTTATCATAATAATCAATAATTAATTATTAAAAATAATATTACAGAATCACAGTACTGACAACCAGGCTGTTCCCAGGATAGAGGGGGCTTTCCAATAAGGATTTCTCCTTACTGGCGCGCAATTAGATGACCAAACCTCTCCTTGACAGAACTTTCTAGACATTGCCAATAATGTTATCTGATAATATTATTCAAATAATAGGAATTATTGATCTGATAATGGAAAATACTGTGCAATGACAAACAATAAAAATATAAATATCAACGCAGCAATTATTGAATCAATAAAGTAATGAACAGTAACTCCTGTAGCAATTATTGAGTAGTGCCTTCTTACGTAAGGATCAATAATTCAAAATATTGTGCAATACCGTGTGCCACTGTGCAACAACGCGTATTACTGTATTTTAACCACCGGGTATTCCAACAATGTAAACGGTAACAACTACGTCGTTATTTTTAAACAACTTATATTTGTCGTTTTCTTCCTCCAATCGTTTTCCGTTATGGGGCCCACACATGGTTGCGCCGTCGTACGAATATTCCCCGACAGTACGAATATTCCACGACCAAACGAATATTCCCCGACAACAATGAATATTTTATAACCACTTGCTTATTTTGAAATGTTTGCGTATTTTACCCATAACTATCCACATTATTCAAATCAACCCTTACTATTCAAAATAATAATTAAAGTAAATTAAATTTCATTTATTAATTATTTGGGGTCTTACAACCTCCCCTCCTTATGAAATTTCGTCCTCGAAATTGACATACATACTTGGTGTTTCGAAAAGGTGAGGATACCTCGCTTTCATTTCCGTTTCCAACTCCCAGGTCATTTCCTCTATAGCACGATTCCTCCACAAAACTTTAACTTGTGGTATTACCTTCGTGCGTCGGACATGCTCCTTCCTATCCAAGATCCTGACAGGTACCTCCTCATACGTTAAATCTTCGGCTATCTCGTCCGGTTCTAACTCAATGACGTGTATCGGGTCTTTCACATATTTACGAAGCACAGATATATGAAAAACATTATGAACACAAGACATACTTGGAGGTAACGCGAGTCTATAGGCTACATTACCTACTCGATCAAGAATTTGAAACGGACCAATAAATCGTGGATTAAGCTTTCCTCTTTTCCCGAATCTTGTAACTCCCTTCCATGAGGCAACACGCAACAATACATGATCCCCAACACTAAATTCTACGTCCTTTCGATGAAGATCCGCATAACTCTTTTGTCGATCTTGTGCCGTTTGTATACGTTGTCGAATCGTTTGGATCTTCTCTGTAGTCATACGTACTAACTCGGGTCCCAACAATGTTGCTTCACCCACCTCGTCCCAACATACTGGAGAGCGACACTTTCGTCCATACAATGCTTCAAATGGGGCCACACCAATGTTTGCTTGATAACTGTTGTTGTAGGAGAATTCCACCAATGGTAAATATTTATCCCAACTGCCCTTGAAGTCTAGGACACAGAGTCTTAATAAATCTTCAAGAGTTTGAATAGTCCTCTCTGATTGTCCGTCCGTTTGAGGATGGTATGCCGAACTGAATCGTAACTTCGTACCCATAGCTTTTTGCAAGCTAACCCAAAATCTTGAAGTAAATCTTGGGTCACGATCCGAAACTATGGATACTGGCATGCCATGCAATCTTACAATCTCATTTACGTACATTTGAGCAAGACGTTCAAGGGAATAAGTCTCTCGTATCGGCAAGAAATGAGCAGACTTGGTTAATCTATCAACAATAACCCAAATAGCATTGATGCCTTGAGAAACCGTAGGAAGACCCATAACGAAATCCATAGTAATGTGTTCCCACTTCCATTTCGGAATCTCAAGTGGTTGCAATGGACCCTTTGGCACTTGATGCTCCGCCTTTACACGTTGACAAGTTAAACACGTTGAAATAAACTTTGCAATCTCTCTTTTCATATTGTTCCACCAAAATGTATGTCGAAGGTCACGATACATTTTGGTACTTCTAGGATGAATTGCAAACGGTGTATTGTGTGCCTCCATCATGATCTTGTACTTCAAATCAGGATTGTTAGGAACACAAAGTCTGGAGTGGACTCGAAGTATTCCTTCTTCATCAATTCTCGCTTCTGGAATGGCACCTTCTTGTACTTTCGTATTCATATGCATCAACACAAGTTAAGGAATCAAATCGTGTACGGTAGAGTAAGAAGATTGATTGAATAAAATTACCATAAGTCATGTATCAATCTAAGTTCACAGTTAAAATAGGATAGCAGGAGACACGCACCATTATAGTGTCCCACGATTCTAGGAATCTAATTGGGTGTCTCCATTGGCCCAATATATGGTAAGATATGGAAACCGGCCAGCAAATATTTATGGTAAGCAAAAAACATGGCATATCATAGTTCATGCATCATAAATCATGTTTCATGAATCAAACAAATCGATGAAGACAACCAGCTAATCTCACGCGAAATATAATAGCTAAGGTCAAGGAACATTCTAGAGTATTCAAAGAAATCTGCTCAGTAATAATAACCGGTAAAAGAAAGCTGTCATATAACAAGATGGCCATTAAATGAGGAAATCATAAAAGATATAGACTAAACGAGCTAGACTATCTTTTAGCAAGATTCCCTCAGTCATCACTAGTATACGCCTATACTGTATCATATATATATATATATATATATATATATATATATATATATATATATATATATATATATATATATATATATATACATATAAGATAGCTTGATCCTTGGCACGGTATCTAGATGACAGCCCATGTATTACGTGACTTAGGTATACTGTCTCTAACTTTCATATCTCACCAGCAACGGTAATACATTGAAAAAACCTATAAATAACCTGACCTCGTGAACGAGAAAAAGAAGAAAAACATATACAGTATCTTCAAAGCATACAAGTTGCAGAATTGTTTTTCTTATTGAACGATATTGATTGCATTAAAAGAGCTTTAGTTAAGAAGATTACATAGAACATACTCTTGTAATATTTCTCTTGCACATCATTTCATACTAGAGCCTTAAGTTGGTAAGTGATATATTGCTTGATCATTAGACTTCTAGTATGTATTTTAATTTTCGTATCTAAATCTATATTTTATTGGGTAATCCTGTTTGGGTTGATAATTTATTACAGTCAAGTTGAAGGAAAGCATAGGTGCTTAAGAGTGCATAGGTGCACAAGGAACAAAGGTGTTCAAATTTGCTAGAACTTGTATTGTAATTGGAAGAGTTTAATAAAAGTGAGTCTCCAATACTAGTTGGTATTGGACGTGAATTAGGACTACTATTCTAGAGGGTAGTAGTTGAACCACGTAAAAATTCTAGTGTTTGTGTGATTACATTCTGTGCTTGATTATTCTGTTATGTATCCAGCAACCTGCATTCTATTCATATCAGCAAATCTGGTTAACTCAATAATATCATGATTTGGTAATCTAGTTTGATGCATTAAACATCAAAAGGAATTTTTGATAAGAAATAAAAATTGGACATAGTTTGTGCCTACACTTATTCAACCCCCCCTTCTAAGTGTACCTATTTAAATTTCAATTGGTATCAAAGCTTGGCTCTACTTATCTTGGTCTTAAAGGTGACTTGTAGGGAAAGATTTTGACATGGAACAACTTGTAAACGCTCATCACAAAGGCCAATCAACAAACCGACCTCCATTACTCTTTTGAACTGAGAACTATAACTTATGGAAATTTCGGATGAGGATATATCTTAAGCGAGACCCATGAGAATGGTGGGTGGTAGAGAATGGACCGGTAATCCCAAGGAAAGATGATGGCACTCCCAAAACTCTACTCGAGATGGACTCAACCGAAACATACATGGTGTCATACGATTCAAAAGCAATGAACACTCTCCTCAGCTTCATGGTGCAATCCGAAATAGATAAGGTTTCTTCATGCAATACATCAAAGGAGATTTGGGATACTGTAGTGGTAAGTCACGAAGGAACGTCCAAAGTACAAGAAGTCAAGCTAAGAATGCTCATTCATGACTACGAAATATAGAAAGAGATGAAACAATCAAAATGGCTCAATCACAATTTTTAGTTCTTATAAATTCTTTGAAGCTACTTGACAAGTCAATTCCACAAAGAGAAATCAATTGTAAGCTACTTTGGGCTATGCCCAAAAGGTTTGCATCTAAAATTACTACTCTTCAAGACTCCATCAATATCTCTTCTATGTATACATTAACCCTCTTTGGTGAACTAGAAGAATATGAACATCAATTGAAAAGATACGATGACTAGGAAGAAGTTCCTCGAAAGAAGGTACTAGTTTTAAATGCAGGAATTGAAGAAGAGCTAGAGAACAACTCGGATGATGAAATAGCCATGTTGTCAAGAAGACTTAAGGGCCTACTTCAAAGAAAGAATCAAAGGAAAAATACCTTCAACGCGAATAAATTCAAAGCAAAGCCAACCGAAGAAACCTGTTTCGAGTGTGGACGACCAGGTCACTTCAAAAAGGATTGCTTCCAACTCAAAAAAAAGGAAAGCAAGGCAATAAGGAGTTCAAAAAGTAAAAAACATTCCTAACGTGGAGTGATGATGAAGAATCTGAAGTGGAAATAGATGCAAATGTTGAAATGACTCAAATATGCTTCATGGGACTTGAAGGTGAATCCAGTGATGTACTTCTTTCTGATGTTATTACTTTAAGAGAAAAAAATGAAAAACTAAAAGAAAGAAATATGTACTTAAAAGATCTAGTAAACACTTTAATGGGTGAAGTGGAAGCACTAATAGATGAAAAGAAAGAATTAGAAAAAGTAACACACACAAACGAGGAAAAGGTATTAGCAGCAAATAATGAATATTTAGATAATTTCAATAAAATGTTGTTCAACAAGGTAAAACAGCTAAATAATGAAGTTAAAAAATTAAAAAATGAGATAAAAATGAGAGACGTGTGTATTGATGCATTTGGTGATGAATCAATTAATAAAACACCTCCAATAAATGATCTACAAAAAGAAATAGAATGGTTAAAAATCTCTCTAGCTAAATTTGTTCATGGGAAAGAAAACCTAAATGTCATGCTAGGAGAACAAAGACCCAGTTATGATAAACAAGGCATAGGTTACAACCCAACATATAGAAAAGAAGTTGAAATGTTAAAATCTAAATAATCATTCAAATTAAATTATTGCACGCCTTTTACCTCTTGCAAAAATTGTGGCATTAAAGGACATCTAGAAATAACCTGCTCAAGAAAGAAAAATCGAAGAAAAGCCGTATGGATAAAGAAAAGTGATGTGATTTCAACTAACATAAGTGGACCCAAAAAGATATGGGTACCAAAAATATAAATTGTATCTCTCTTATACAGGTATGTTTCAAAGCCAAGGTATCTTCTCAAAAGTGGATCCTTGACAGCGGATGTTTACGTCATATGACGGGAGACAAATCTAAGTTTGTGGAACTAAATGTCAAAAAGAAACATAGAACTGTCACATTCGGTGATAATCGGTCATGCAAAATAATTGGGAAAGGTAAAATCAGTAATGGTAAGGTTAACATTAATAATGTTCATCTTTTTAACGGCCTAGAATTCAATCTTATCAGTGTTAGTCAATTAATGGATAATGGACATCAAGTAAAATTTGAAAAAGATAAATGTACAATTTCACATGGTACACACAATGCTGCTTTAGTTTCCCTAAGAGAAGGTAATATATATACTCTTGATTTTGAGCGATAGGAGGAAGAATTATGTCTTGCAACCATTCAAGATGAAACGAATCTATGGCATAGAAGGATGGGACATGTTCATATGGATCTCATCAAGAAATTGTCATCAAAGAACTTAGTAAGAGGATTGCCCAAAATGAATTTCGAGAAGAAAGGTATATGCGAACCTTGTCAACTTAGATAACAAGTAAGAACATCATTCACAGCAAAAAACATGGTATCAACTTCTTCTCCCTTACAATTGCTTCATCTCAATTTATTTGGACCTGAAAGGCATGCTAGTCTAAACGGTAAATTCTATGCTTTTGTGATAGTCTATTATTTCTCTAGATATACATGGGTACTAATCCTTAGAACAAAAGATGAGGCATTTAAAGAATTTGAAAAACTGATTAAAAATTTGGAGACCAAATATAGCCTTAATCTTATAAGAATCAGAAGCGACCATGGTACTGAATTTCAAAAGGATTTTATTACATTCTATAATTAAAAAGGAATCTCTCATGAATTTTTAGCACCAAGAACTCAACAACAAAATGGAGTGGTAGAATGGAAAAATCGTACCTTACAAGAAACAGCTAGAACACTAATTCATGAAAGTAAACTCCCAAAGAAATTTTGGGCTGAAGCTATAAACACATCATGTTATGTATTAAATAGAGTGTTAATCCGCCCAATTCTTTTGAAAACACCATATGAATTATTAAATAAACGACTTCCTAATATAAGTTACTTCAAAGTTTTTTGATCCAAATGTCTTATTCTTGACACTAGTGGGAACTTAGGCAAGTTTGATGCTAGATCATTTGAGGGAATCTTCATTGGCTACGCACAAAATAGTAGAGCATATCACATTTATAATGTGCAAAAGCTGTGTATCGAAGAATCTATACATATCAAATTTAATGAAATTAACCATGATATTCCTAAAGAAAGAGAAGAAGATGCAGGAAACTTAGAGACTGCTGGAAATCCAGCATACCACATAAAACAAAACAGCAAGACTATGGAACCGATCCAGCATACTGTATTAGAAGAACAGCAAGATCAAGACTATATCCATCAAGTTGAATACGAAAATTAGGAACATATCCAGCAAGTTGAAGTGAACGACTCACAAGACAATAACTCAGAAACTACTGAAGAAGTGATCCATGACATTCAACTTCCAAAATCAGCAAGATACATCAAAAATCATCCTCATGATAGCATCATTTCAAACATAAATGAAGGAGTTACTACAAGAAGAAAAGCACAAAACATGTGTGCTTACTCAGCATTCATATCCCAGATTGAACCAAAGAACGCCAAAGAAGCCATACTTGATGAAAACTGGCTACTAGCAATGCAAGAAGAGTTACAACAATTTAAAAGATGCCAAGTGTGGGAATTGATGCCTCCTCCAAAAGATGTGTCCATTATTAGAACTAAATGGGTCTTCAAAAACAAGCTTGATGAGTACAGAACAATTACAAGAAACAAAGCGAGACTAGTGCTCAAGGATACAACCAGCAAGAAGGAATAGATTATGAAGAAACATTTGCTCCAGTAGCCCGCTTGGAATCCATTCGTATACTACTAGCATTTGCTTGTTTCAAAAAGTTCAAGCTACACCAAATAGACGTCAAAAGCGCCTTCCTCAACGGGTACATAAATGAAGAAGTCTATGTAAAATAGCTCCTGGATTTGAGCATGAAAAGTTCCCACATCACGTATACAAACTCAAGAAAGCACTTTATGGACTCAAACAAGCCCCAAGGGCTTGGTACGACAAATTAAGTAAATGTATCCTATCAAATGAGGTCATGCGAGGTAAAATTGACTCCACGCTGTTTATTAAACGTCAAAATAAAGATATTATTATCGTACAAATTTATGTAGATGATATAATATTTGGTGCTACTAATAATTTTCTTTGTGAGTGGTTTTGCAAATGCATGCACAAAGAGTTTGACATGAGCCTGATGGGAGAACTCAACTGCTTTCTGGGCCTTCAAATTAAACAAAATCATGAGGGTATATTCATTCATCAAACCAAGTACACAAAAGAGTTACTTAAGAGATTCGGATTTGATAATTCAAACTCAAAGACCACACCAATGAGTACATCAATAAAACTCACATCAGATGAAAAAGGTACGGATGTAGAAGTAACAAAATACAGATGTATGATTGGATCCCTACTATATTTAACTGCCTCTAGACCTGATATAATGTACAGTGTGTGTCTTTGTGTTCGGTTTAGGCCAAACCCAAAGAATCCCACTTACAGGCTGTTAAACGAATATTTAAATATTTGAGTGGTACTACTAATTTAGGATTATTTTATACAAAATGTGACAATTTTGATCTAATGGGTTATTCTGATGCTGACTATGCATGTTGTCAAATAGATAGAAAAAGCACAAGCGGTGCATGTACATTTTTGGGACAAAGTCTTGTCTCATGGCACATCAAGAAGCAAACGTCAGTCGCTCTATCCACCACTGAGGGTGAATATTTAGCAGCAGGAAATTGTTGCTC
This sequence comes from Panax japonicus, assembly GCA_020205505.1. Taxonomy (NCBI): domain Eukaryota; kingdom Viridiplantae; phylum Streptophyta; class Magnoliopsida; order Apiales; family Araliaceae; genus Panax; species Panax japonicus. The sequence goes on along the minus strand of CM035101.1, from coordinate 44,539,305 downwards.
CCAAATTTTATGGATGCGTCAAACACTGTGTGACTTTGACATCATATGTGAAAATGTGCCCATATACCGTGATAATACAAGCACCATAGCCATCTCTAAAAATTCAGTACTACATTCTAGCACAAAACACATAGAAGTACGCCACCATTTTCTTACCAAAGGTTTAATTATATTAATATTTATTCCCACTGAGCATCAATTAACAGATATATATACAAAACCTCTAGGGGAAGAACGATTTAGTACTCTAAGGAGAGAACTCGGAATGTGTCTAATATAAATATGAACCGAGTGGGTTAAATATATTAGACAGATAAATTACTGGCGTATCTATTCAGCCATAATCACTCCCATTAATATTTATTCAGATTCTCCTTCCCAAAGTCGGCTTCACCACTTCCCCATATCTTGATAACGTACTCTATACATAAAGACCCGAAGCCGCCTTACCCTCTCTCTGTCTCTGCCTCTCCAATTTCTAAATATCTCACATCCCCTTCCACCATCTCAATCGACTCAACTCTTTTCTCCTACAATGAGAACTAGGCGTGGCAAACAGCTTCGTGATGAATCGGAAGATGAAGTCTCTCCTCCCTGTCCACTATCTCAACCACTGGTCACTCAAAAACTAAAACGAAGGTCGTCCTCTGTCACGATCATCTCTGATGGATCATCCCCTGTCGAATCTGAAGCCAGTCTACCTTCTCCACCTCAAATCAGGACATCTACGGGTCACAAACGACACAAGCTCGTCGACCCCTCATATGGTTCACCTTCGATACCGGTAATACCTCTCTCCGTCTCCTTGCATGATGTACCTGATGATTTTTTTAGAGGCCATAATTTCGAACTCCATTTTAAAACCTCTATCTGTCAAAAATCTTTTGTCTATGAGAAATCGATAGACATGTTTTACTACCAAAACTCGCTCCTTCATCGTCTCTTTGAGTTATGTGGTTTGTCTTCCTTAAGTACTCCTCCCTTGGTAACTTACCCAAAATTGGTTATGCAGTTTTATACCAATCTTGTGAATAATGGCGATTGATACACTTCATTTGTTAAAGGTAAATCTTTGTTCTTCACAACTATAGATTTAGGGAGTATACTGTCAATTCCATACACCGATGACTGTCCTTTCACCCTTAAAGGGCCAATCTCTACTCCTATGGCTCCCCTAGTACAGCTTCACATTGTCATGGATAACCCCACAGTGTCCTCCATCACCCTCCCTAAAACCACCGAAGTGTCTCCTCTTGCAATAGTACTTCACAAATTGTTACGGTATAATCTCCTTACTCGTCTCGGTGGTGGAGCTAATTTCACGTATTAGGATTTGGTCTTGGTGGCCTCAATAATGACCGGCCAACCATTTAATTTTTCACTGATGATGCTCAAACACATGGTTCACTGTGTCAAACATTCCAAAAAGTGTCTGCCCTACAGCTGCTTCCTCAGCAAACTATTCACTCACTTCCAAATTCCACTCGACGGTGAGGGTTCAATCCAATAAACTGATTCTCTCGAGTCTAACTATCTCAAAGGGGCTCATATAACTCTGCTTAAAGGAAGGTTCATCCGTGTGGTACCCAAAATTCCCAAACCAATATCTACTACTTCACCGCCTTCCTCCCCTGACATTCTCAATATCCTTCACATCAAGCCCAAATAACTTCTGATGTCAAAGATATTCAACTCCGTCTCTCCGTTCTTAAAAAAGGCAAACTTCCCATTCGTCATGCTGATCTTCATGCTATGTTTCGCAATGTGGAAGATGAGTTCATAGACCTTCATGTTGGATTCGAGTTGCATACTCGGGCAATGGTCGAAGCCTTGCAAAGGAAGATGAACTGCAATGCCTGCCAATTAAGCACAGAGCTTAAGTTCATCAACCATCAAATTGGGACTCTTGGACAATTTATAGAGCGTCACATGAATGACATAAGTGAGGAGCTACAAGCAGACCAAGTCCAAGCACACATACCTGAATGGCCCCAATGCAATTGGATGACAGAATATCAAGGTGACTTTCTGGATCCGCCTCTCCCACCTCCTACCTTCATTGCTCGTCCTCACCGATTTGCCAACACAATGTCCTTTGAGGAGATCGAACACCGCAGGCTTCACCGGCCCTATTTCACCGCCCGCGAAGCAAATCACGTTAATCTTGACGAGGAGGATGCGTAGACACCCTGCCCCTCTTTGGCCTTTTGGACACACCTTTTTGATGGATGCCAAAGGGGGAGAAGAATTATAATTATGCATGTTTTCTTTGTTTCCAAAAGACAATTTTTTAAATTTTTATGCATGATAACTTATGTTGTTAAGACTATGGTTTAAATCTGTTGATGGATGATGGTTTAATCATTTAATTTTTTGCTTAACATATTGTGGACTAACCAGAAAATGCAGGGTTACTGTTAAAAGTTTCATAAACTGCTAAAAGCAGGGTTATTCAAACACTGCACATATGCAGTCAAAAGTATGCATGAACTAAGGGGGAGCTGTAACTCTCTTGAAATGCATGGCTTTTGGTGGAACCATAATTATTTTGTTGTCATCATCAAAAAGGGGGAGAATGTTGATTTATGTCACACTCCATATTTTGATGATGACCTTATTATTCCTCTAATCACGCTATATTACATTTCAGGGAAAGATATGAAATTTCAGAAACTGCAAGGAGGAAATTCCAAAGCCAAGACATCCTTGAAGAAAGAAAAGAAAAATTGAGTCCTAAGAATATATGTAAGATCTTAGCACTTATTACTTTCCAAAATAAGTCTCTAGGACATGTGCATTGCATATATACTCTTACTCATTTGTTATCACATTGAAATTAACTAGTGATAAAATGCATGGCCAATATTGCTCAACACAAGTTAAGGAATCAAATCGTGTACGGTAGAGCAAGAAGATTGATTGAATATAATTACCATAAGTCATTTATCAGACTAAGTTCACGGTTAAAATAGGATAGCAGGAGACACGCACCATTATAGTGTCCCACGATTCAAGGAATCTAATTGGGTGTCTCCACCGGTCCAATATATGGTAAGATATGGACACCGGGCAGCAGATATTTATGGTAAGCACAAAACATAGCATATCATAGTTCATGCATCATAAATCATGTTTCGTGAATCAAGCAAATCGATGAAGGCAACCAGCTAATCTCACGCGAAATATAATAGCTAAGGTCAAGGAACATTCTAGAGTATTCAAAGAAATCTACTCAGTAATAATAACCGGTAAAAGAAAGATTCCATATAACAAGATGGCCATTAAATAAGGAAATCATAAAAGATATAGACTAAACGTGCTAGACTATCTTTTAGGAAGATTCCCTCAGTCGTCACTAGTATACCTCTATACTGTATCATGAATATATATATACATATAAGATAGCTTGATCCTTGGCACGGTATCTGGATGACAGCCCATGTAATACGTGACTTAGGTATACTGTCTCTGACGTTCATATCTCACAAGCAACGGTAATACATTGAAAAAACCTATAAATAACTTGACCTCGTGAATGAGAAAAAGAAGAAAAACATATACAATGTCTTTAGAGCATACAAGCTACAGAATTGTTTTTCTCATTGATCGATATTGATTGCATTAAAAGAGCTTCAGTTAAGAAGATTGCATAGAACATACTCTGGTAATATTTCTCTTATACATCATTTCATACTAGAGCCTTAAGTTGGTAAGTGATATATTGCTTGATCATTAGACCTCTAGTATGTATTTTAATTGTCGTATCTAAATCTATATTGTATTGGGTAATCCTGTTTGGGTTGATATTTTATTACAGTCAAGTTAAAGGAAAGCATAGGTGCTTAAGAGTGTATAGGTGCACAAGGAACAAAGGTGTTTAAATTTGCTAGAACTTGTATTGTAATTGGAAGAGTTTAATAAAAGTGAGTCTCCAATACTAGTTGGTATTGGACGTGGATTAGGCTACTATTCTAGAGGGTAGTAGTTGAACCACGTAAAAATTATGGTGTTTGTGTGATTACATTCTGTGCTTGACTATTCTGTTATGTATCCAACAACCTGCATTCTATTCAAATCAGCAAAACTGGTTAACTCAATAATATCCTGATTTGGTAATCCAGCTTGCTGCATTAAACATCCAAAGGATTTTTTGATAAGAAATAAAAATTGGACATAGTTTGTGCCTACACTTATTCAACCCCCCCTTCTAAGTGTACCTATTTAAATTTCAGGCGTGCTCCTGGATGATTAATTGACGAGTCACTTGATGCTAATAAGTCACCAATTCTGCCAATTGTTCAATTTGCTTGCATAGAGTTTACATCTTTCGTTCCATTGTGATCTGGAACTTGGCATAATCCTATTTGTCAACACCGTCTTTGAGGGTCTGGGAGGTTCACAGTTGAAATTGGAATTCTGTCCGTTGCTCCAATTTATCATGTTGACCTCTTCTTCTTTATGTTGAGGAAGAGGGTTGTCTTGAACGTGAGGTTGATCAGGTTTGGTGACCACGATCTCACCTTTGTCTATCAGGTCTTGGATCTTGTGTTTCAATGCCCAACAATCCTGAGTATCATGTCCAGGCGCCCCGGCATGATAAGAACATTTCCGAGCAGCATTGAAACCCCGTCCATTAGGGCTGGCTGGTGGAAGAAGATGTGTAATTTTCTTCTGGGTTGTCAGAAGATTGAAAATGTTCTCGAGGGTGTCCCCTAAGGGTGTGAACACTCGAGGGCGTTTAACTTCTCCACCTTTTGGTATTGGAGGGTTCGCAGACTGTGCTTGAAAGGGAGTATAGTTTCTCCTTTGAATAGGCATGTTCTGACTGCCTTTTTGACCCTGTAGTATCAGGGAAACATCTTCCTCTTTCTTTTTATGGACCCTTCGAGGGTTATCTCCATAATTTCTAGATTGGATGTGATCAGCAACAGCTTTGAGGGCAGCTAGGTCTTGAATCTTTCCAGACTTCAAACCCATCTCAGCCATCTCCCCATGTTTGACCATTTCAGAAAATGGTTTATCGATGCTGGCTAAAACTCTTTCGTAGAAAGGAGCTTCTTGTATATCCATGAAAGTCATGACCATCTATGATTCTGTCATGGAAGGACTAACTTGGGAAACAACGTCTCCACCTTTGAGCATACTATCTGAAAGACTCGTTACACTGTTTCTTGATCTTGGTAATTTGATACCGATCAGGAGCCATCTGAGACTGAAAGCTGTATTGAGTGAGGAAAGCGTGTGCTAGCTCTTCCCAGCTATGGATCTTTGAATTGTCTAATCTTGTGTATCACGAACGGGCTTCTCCAGTTAGACTTTTCTGGAATAATTGCATTCTGAGCTTTTCATCCTCTGTATAAGATCCAAGTTCTCCAATAAACACCTTTAAATGTGTGTAAGGATCTCCTAACCCATCATATATTTCGAAGTCAATAGTTTTAAACTTTTCTGGATAATGAACACCAGGAAAAATGCAAAGATCTGCATATGAAACACTCCCGTTTGTTCCAATTCCTTTGATAGCACGAAGGGTCTCTTCCATTTGGAGGACTTTCTTTTTAATGTCACCAGTGTCTGGATCTCCAGTGGGATGGGCAACATCATGAGTTTTGTTGGTCGTATACAACTGCAATTCGGGTATTGTAATGACCTGGGTTCCCCTTTGTGTGGAGGATTGAGCATGCACGGGTATTTTTGGACCTTGAGTATATTGGTGTAATTCTTTGAGTAGAATAGCCAAATCTATAATTTGTTTGCTTAATCCGTCGAATTCTTTGCGAGAAACTGGATTAAGTTCAGTTTGGTCGGATGACGACATGATTGACTATAGGCCTGTAGCCTTTTTAGATTTTGACCGGGTAGTAGGTCTGATTGGTTCCCTGCGAAAGACTTGCATAGTTTATTCTTTAGGGAATGTGTATAATAACATGCTATATGATGTGCCCATTTTAGGAATTTTATCCTACAAAAAAGGATGTCAGTTGTTTGTAACATGTTAATTAAAATATGTATGTGTACAAATTTCTTCATATTTCTCATTACATGGAGATATATATTGAATGTAATTACAAGTAATTGTGTTTACAAGTAATTTTAAATGAGAGAGCATGAAGAGACTTTCCTCCATTTTGGGTTTAATAGAGGCTGACCTATCTTAGGTTACTCTCGTGGCTTTTTGGCATGAAGGTTCCCAAATCATCGCAATTTACTCAATGGGAAATTAATCAGGTCTTTCAACTGGAGCGAATTTGGGTGGTGCATTTCCTGAGCCTCGGGGAATCAGTCTTCCCATGAGTCCAGTAATCAAACACCGATGGGATAGCCTCCTGGTGGATGGACCACACAACATACATTCACATACATCGCGTCTCACCGTATAAAAATGATGATATGTGCGAAGCACTAATATCACAAGCAGATATGGTGCGAGGCACTAAGTACAATAAGTAAATGCATTCGTACACATTCATCATAAATGTAAATGCAACATCCACACACAAGCAGATAACAATTTTGAAAAGATTGTAATAGCGGCTTAAGTCCTCTTACTGGACGTCCCCAGCAGAGTCGCCACCTGTCGACGTCGGGATTTTTTAGTTGTCCCTTTTCGTTACTTGTTCTTTGGTGTTCTCATTTTAGGTGAGATTTGTTTGAAAAAACAAGTGAAAAAGGTCTGACATGTATAATGTCGACGATTGACTGTTAAGAGTCATCAATTGTTTTTTAAATGGTTGTACCAACACAACCGAGAAAATGTTTACACATATACCCAGTGATGTGACACTGCTAAACGGGTCGGTGAAACCGAGATTCAATAGGGTCCGGGGACTTGGTTATGCGGAGGGAAGGTGTTAGGCACCCCCCGGCATTCGTGTTACCACGGTGACCGCCTCTTTTCAAGAAACTATTATCTGAATGTGTGTGTGTGTGGTTCAATGTGCTGTTATTTGGAAGTAGTGTGAGACCTCATTCGCACCTATATACACAGGGTTTGAATTTATGTAAAAATTCAGTTTTAACAAGATATAGCAATGAGATTTTATAAAAAAGGTTTTTCAAACCCTGATGCTCAATAGTAATTGAGACATTTTACACTCCCATTTTATTAAGTGTTCAGCTTGATTGATTTTTTTACAGATGCGAGGCATCCGTACGAAAATAATGTACAAAATAATGCCGACTTCCTCGTGGGTATGGAAACCATCTGAGAAAATTCAGATATCACATAATAATTTACAAGCTGCTTACAGCTAAAAATGTCCATCACGGGAACCAAATCTAGATCCAATAGGCTGAATCTGTAATCACATGATTCCTTGGCGCACATGATACCACAATTTGTATGAAAGCAGTAAGCAGGTATATATATATATAAGCTACAAATAAATATACAGACATGATCACCAACCACGAAGCACCTCCACGGGGGATCAGAAATGTAAATAAAGCTGTAAAAGCTATCAATCGCCACGGAGGAAACTACAGGCAGGACGAAACATAAATAAAGTTGTATAAAGAAATCAACTGCCACGAAGTGAACTACAGACAGGACGAAACGTAAAGAAAGATGTAAAAGCGATCAACCACCACGAAGTAAACTATAGGTTGGAAGAAAAAAAAAAAAATATATATATATATATACAGGATCAAGAGTAGACCTCTTAAGTAGTAGAACTCTCTTAAATAATAGAACTTTATCAAAATGACGTAGTTTTGATAAGACATAGTGGCATTTTTGTAAATATCATGCCACCGCGTATTTACAAAAATGCCACCGCGTCTTATCAAAACTACGTCGTTTTGATAAAATTCTATTATTTAAGGCATTCTACTACTTAAGAATTCTATTCTTGATCCTTTCTCTCTCTCTCTCTCTATATATATATATATATCTATAAAAGTGGTAAACGCACCAGATGTAAAATCTAGGCTCATTGAACAGAGTTCGACAACAGTTCATATATATATATATATATATATATAAGAGAGTAAACGCACCGGTTGTAAAATCCAGGCTCATCGAACAGTGTCTGACAACAGTTGATATATATATATATATAAGCGAGTAAATGCACCAGATGTAAAATACAGGCTCATCGAACAGAGTCCGACAACAGTTCGTATATATATATATATATATATATATATATATATATATATATATATAAGCAAGTAAACGCACCGGATGTAAAATCTAGACTCATCGAACAGAGTTCGACACATAGTTAATATATATAAGTATATATATATATATATATATATATATATATATATATATATATATATTAAAGTAGTAAACGCTCCATACCGATGTCTAGGCTCATCGAACAAAGTTCGACACACAGTTCATATATATATATAAATATATAAAAGCAAATAAACGCTCCAGACCGAAATTTAGGCTCATCGAACAAAGTTTGACACACAGTTCATATATATATATATATATATATATATATATATATATATATATATATATATATATATATATATATATATATATAAACAAATAAATGCTCCAGACCGAAGCCTAGGCTCAATCGAGGCATAACTCGATAATGTTAGTCCAGGTATATATATATATATATATATATATATATATATATATATATATATATATATATATATATATATATATATATATATATATAGTATATGTATATACAAACTGAAATAAAACCACGAACTGAAGTCCGGGCAAACGCACGTAATACGACTCTCAACGTGAAGAAGGGTGTGTGCAAAGATAATGATAAAGACTTTAAAGTGTGTGAGAAGGCACACAGTGGATTGCCAAAGAAGACTTCTATATCTTTAAAGTGGGTAAACAATGGCTTTTGTAGGTACAAAAGTAGCTATATATGAGCTCACAAGTGTTTAAAATGAGAATGTACTCCGTATTGGGTGAGTATAGAGCAAATTGAGCAGGGCTTCCTCGCAGTTTTCTCTTGAAAAATGGCCACCCCAAGCCCTCTATTTATAGAGGGTGGAGCCACAGGTGTACCAGAGGCTACCCGGGTTGCCCCGAGTTTTTTAGGTCGGGTCATCTCGTAGTACGTGCACTCAGGCACTGTAATGTCCGCTCGAACTTTCAAAAGTGCAATCTGGGCATCTGATTGAGATATACAGGACAAATTTCGGACCGCCGTTGTGAGAGTTGTACAATGGTAAGGGATTAGAGTTTGTACGAAGTCATTGAAGATGGGACGATGCCCTCCGGTCTTCAAGCTTCAAATTTTATTCGTTACCCCGCACAATAGTCACTCGGGATTGGTTCTCCTTGATTCTTGTGAGACATCGTTGTGTAGAGATGTGTGTATGAAATGTTGAGACGACGTGGTGTGGCATCGTATTGGCGAGATGACGATGTTGGCCCTCACCGGTGTTCTCGACGGTTTGGGCTGATAAAGCAGACGTTGCTCAAGGCGTCGCTGAGATTGGACTGCTGCAATTGTTGAAGGTCCTCAGTGTCATCTCTGAGTTGTGAATGTCCTCCTGGTGTTATCTCCGGGTTGGTACGGAGTATCCCGTTGTGAGAGCCGAGATAAAAGCTGGTTGCATTTGAAACAAGCATTTTCAAGGTTATCGCCGAAACTGCATTCCTTGGGGTGATCACCAAAGTTGGTGGCTGTTCCCATGATTGGGACTGAGACTGGATACCTCAGGGTTATCTTTGAGATTAATCTGTCTTCTCCGGTGTGTGTTCCGGTATTGGATCTACACGCCTCGGGGTTATATCTGAGATTGAAATTGTTACTCCCATTGTGTGTTCTCGGGTCGTTGTTGAACTTCCGGTAGTATTCGAAATGTATATGGATTATCTTTCAGGGTTCCCTCTTGAAAGACGAATCTGTTCTCCTACAATGTTAATGACAGTAGTACAAAAAATTTTGAGTGTCTACAATCATCAGAATATAAAATAACCAAAACACATTACCACATAATCATATTAGTCTATACAACATATAAGACCTAGTATCAAGTCAAACTATTGCAGTCTAAGTTGAATCTATCACAATTCTGACATCCCGACGGCCCAGTTGGATAACTACCGAGCCTAATATCCATAAGACTCTGTTTTAACGCAACACAATTAACTTAGACAATTGATTATTCAGTCAAAATAATTTTCATAGGCTCATAACAATTTTTAAGTATTTATTATCATTTATTATGATTTTTCAATCATTAACCTTGTATTTATAAGAATTAAATACCACATAATTCCTTTATCATTAATATTTATTTAATACTAAATATTAATGAAAATCATAACATAATATTATAATATATTTATAATATATCAAAGTAATTTTAATACCTCATTATTATCCTTAAATGATTTTAAAGTAATTAAAACATTAATAAATAATTGTCCTTAATATTAAAATATTAATATTTTTCATTACAAAATATCAAAAGTTATATTTTATAACTTAAAATATTTTCTAAACCTTTAAATCATATTTATATGATTTTTAAATCATTAATTCTATTTTTCCATAATTTATTTAATACACTTAGTAAATAAATTAATTACCATTAATATTAATTTATTAATGAAATTCCTCACAAAATATTAAAAGTCACTAAAAATAACTTAAAATATTTTTTTATACCATAATATAATTTTTCATATATTAAAATCATTTTTAACTAATTTATTTAATATTATAATTAAATAAATTAAATACCATTATTATTCCAAAATTTAATATATTTATGAAATATAGTCAGAATAATTAAAAACTACTTTTTAGGCTTTAAAATAATTCTTAGTAATTTATTATGTATATTTCATAATTAAAAACTATTTAATACTAATTATTTAATAAAAATAATAATTTTGTAAATAATCTATCGCTAAAAGGGCCCTATATCGACAAACTCGTCGCTATAGGTGTTCTTCATCAAACCCAGACCTTCAAACCAAGTTAACAAGTTACCATGTTTGACCACACAGATATTAGATTATTACGTTTCTGGGATTGTACTTGTTTTAATGTTATAGTACTAATGTAGTAGTACAACCCTAAATCAATTTTATGGCAAACATACATCATATCAGCAAGATCTAAGCCCCACAAATCTTGTGAGACACTGTTCTTCAATTTCTTGGTTTTCCAGAATTGAAGAATAGTCGAGATACCTATATTGAGCCCTTGAATCGTAGTTTTCTAAGCTCAGTTTATGTGATCTAAGAGTTCACACATGTAGTACATATGTCAGGGTACAATTATCATGTACTAGACCAGTCTAAATACAACACAAACGCAAGATTTTAGTCGGTCAAATGTTGTCAAAAAAATCGCACATGAAGTTTCTAGGTTTTCTAGAATTTTGACAAAATAGACGGTCAACGCTTGTTTGACCAAGATTAATTTTCATACCGTTCATGATCTGAGTAATGTAAAAGCATAGATGTATAATCCTTATACCAGGCTACCACATAAAAACAACAACTTGGCCTCAATAACTAACACATGTAAGATCAGAAGCTTAGAAAATCTTGTCGGAGGCTTCTTGGGAAATCTGGGCTGCCCAGATTCAGTCTCTAATGGTTGGTCAACCATGTTTGACCATCTATATCTTGTGATCTAGACATATTCTGACCCTGCTTCCAGTTTCAGAACATAGACCACATGGCATAGAACAAATACATAACATAAAACACACATAACACTTAACACACAGTGATCTACAGGCACTGGCATTTGCTTGTCAGACCAAACTTTTCAACTTTTCCAGATTTCTAAAATCTTCAATTTCGAGCATCTAGATGTTATGGATCTGGGATATAACAACTCAGATCACTAAAAGACACCCTATTACACGCATCTAACCAATCATTAACAACATTTAACATCAAATCATAAGATTTCTAAGATTAGGGTTTATATCACTTTGATGCTCCATTTTTGATTCTGATCCTTAACGTTTGATCTTGGCAAGCTAACACATGATCTTGGCTTAACTTATCACTCACTCTCACTCTAAAATTTCGGATAGGAGAGAAAGAAGACTTGGCTAGGTTGAAAAGTAAAGTGTGTTACTTTTTAGACTTGTATGCTTTTAATCCATGATACAATATATTTAATCTAGCCAGTTGGCTGGTATTTTAGACACAGGGCACTTGGCTAGCTTAGGGTTAGTCACCAACCACTTACTAGGGCTAGATCTACACTCCACCTTGTTAAAATATTCAAAAGGGTAGTTTGGTCATTTTACTTATAAAGTGAATGACAACTTGGTAACTTGTCACAACCCTAAGGTTTTAACCCTTAGGATTGGACTCTTAGGGTTTAACCCTAAGGTTACACAAATTTATTTTCTAGGCTTTTCTAATTAAGTTTTAAAAATAGAAAATTAAGATTTCTAAATTATAATTAGGGTTTCCTAATTATATTAGAGTTTACTAATCACATTCAAGTGTGCTAATTAGGTTTAATATTTCCTTAATTAAAATTGCTAATTTAGAAATTAGGTTCTAAAATTGTATATTATGGTTTCCGGTTGAACAATTTGGGCTTTCTAGTAATCAATTAGTGATATTCCTAATTAAATATAAAATTAATAACATAAAAACCTTATACTTACCTTCAAGCTCCCAAATTAGGGTTTTAATATTCTGAATTAGGGTTTCCATAATCGGTGCTAGGGTTTCTTATCAGACGATATTGTTTTCTAACTGAACATCGAGGTTCTTAAGATAATATTAGGGTTTGTCCCTGATATAATTTGTTTGGTCAGCCCTTGACCCTTAACCACATACTGTACACATATATGACCATATACACAGAACATATACACTTATTCCCTTAACACTGTAAACATTCACCAAAGTTTTTAAATTCACAAAATCCCTTTCCTAAAATGTCAAATCCAAACACTTATTCTCTGTCTAGGTTTAATATTTAACCTTATTTCAATCTGTTAAGATTTTAATAAATATCTAAATTCTCGGGTTGTCATAGGACTCGCGTCGTAATGTCGAGTCCGGTCTTTTGGCCAAGGGCATTGCGCCGCAGGGCGACACCGAGAAGAAATACTGGCGCCGCAGTGCCAATCTTAAATTCTAGACAATGAAGAAAGTTTTTAAGTGAAATAAGAACAGTAATTAATTAATAATGAACTAAACCCTAAAATGATATGGTTTAAAATGTTTAAACCTTAACAATACACTAAAGGTTGAAAGAAAGATTAATTGAACCTAAGTTATTAATACTGAAGCGATGAATGATAATAAGCCGTAAAGGCAGGTAAGTACTTGAAACGAGTTTCATTAAGTAAGTACGATTAAGAATACGAAAGGAAAGATAGTTAATTGATAGTGAATTAATTAACTTGACATAACATTTTTTGATGATGGCAATACCATTGCGAGTTATAACTAAATGTTGATGAATATTACGTGAACGCGAACGGTATGTAAAACGTGTACTTAACCATAGACGCTCGAGTTTTGATTAATAATGTAAGGACATTGGTAAGCCGTGAGGAGGAATGATTAACTCAAAACGAGTTGTATTAATGAAATAATTTCAGTTAAGTTATGGAAGAGAAAGAAGTTGGTAAGAACGATGTAAACTTTAACGGCAATCCAGAACCAATAATAACAAATCTAATACGTGATTATATTGAGAAGATGGGTAAGATTCATTAGGAACCATGTATGTTCATCCATGACTTAATGTGGTATTTTATGGGGTTATGTGTTGTAGAGATTTTAAAGACTCAAAGGAAAAGTAATTTTATTATAGCATACACTGAAGGCAAGTTTTTCTTAAACGCTTGTCTAACCTCAATTCGTGTTAGCCAAGTTTTCTGTGATTCATGTTATGAGATGAATGAATAGTCTTACTAAAGGGTAGATGCCAGTTTTACCTAGGCTAGACTAATCTTTAAGATTTGATTGATTTATTTATAAGTCTTTCAATATAGAATTGCTAACGCTATCTTACGCCATTTGTTTGGTACGGATTCACGGTAAGTCTGAGTATGAATAAACAAATATATTTTTCATCGATTATTCGATGGGCACGTGAGGTTGCCACAACTTAAACGTACATACGTTTAATGAATGTAGTGTAGATCAACATAGAGTACTATAGGCTAATCACCAAGAAGTGCTCGTATGTTATGTTGGACTTACGGACTTAGTGTCGGGTTGTCCTTTTCAAAGAAATTATGAAATGCTCATGGTCTTGGACCATAATTGATGTTTTACTGAATATTGTCATTGTAAAACATTTTGAAGGAAAAGAAATACTATTTTAAATTATTTATAGTACTTCGTAACTATTATTCAGTTATTGAAGAGATATGATTCCTATGTTTCAAGCATGTTGTTTAAATGAAATTGTTGTACTTGATGAGCTTGTTATGTTCATTCTTGCTTGAACCATATAAATGCAGCTTAGACCAAACGGACCAAAGGATCCGACAAGGATAAATTGAAGGCTAAGGTGAACCTATAGATTACCTATGTAATAGTACGGGTTTGTAATGATAATATTTGATATTATGACAAGAACAAATGTAACGGTTATAAAGAACCTAGGGTATGGTAATATTGTTTTGGAATATATATATATATATGACATATTCGTTCTTTTGTGACATTTCAATTGAAAGTTTGTGTGAATTGTAGCACCGTGGAGTACCATATGTTGGGTTGAAAGATACCTAGATTTGGGGGCGTCACAGGTTGGTATCAGAGCATTAGGTTATAAAACTTAAAGGGGGAAGAACCTTAGGCTAATCACCTCGTTAAGGAAGGAAAAGTCTGAAGGAAGTAAACTCGAGCTTTGCTTAAGTTGAATGAGTGAATAAGGTATTGAGTAAACTCAGTACCGAAAGATTTAAAAGATGGAAAGTAACCCTAAATAAATTAAATGTGATTTGTGTTTATACTATTATGTGTTATGTAATAATCAACATGTTATGTGTTATTGTAAGATGTCGATCGATAGCTTGATGTATAGAGATATACACGTGGTGAGCGAATAAACTGTGAACAAAATAGATCCTGTTCTCATGCCAGTGGTGAAGGTACCTTTAGTGATTCTAGAGGGGTCCGAGCCAGAGGAGTACTTTTCTGAGGAAGACTACTCCGAGGGAGATATGGATATATCATCATATCTTAATATGATGAGCTATGTGGAGGAAGGAATGGAGGTAACATTAATTGATAAGATGGTACCGACACTAGAGTCATCACCTCTAGATGCAATGAAAGCATTGTATCTGGCAGTGCTTGACAGGAATGTATAACTGAGTACAGTTGTGCAGCAGAGTGAAGAGATTAGTTATCTCCAAGAAGATAAGATGTTTGTAGAAGCAGATTTTGAGTCAGAGCACGATAAATAGGTGCTTGTGACATAGCAGGGTAGGGACTATAAGGAAGAGGCCGATGATCTTCGTAGGGAACTGGGGGAGAAGGACCATAAGATTGCATGGATGTCCTACATCCATGAGAGTGCTCATAAGGATTTCAAGTTGAAAGTTGCTTGTTATTCCATTGAGTCAAGACAAAACCGTCATATGATTAGTAGAGATACTGTAACGATGATTGCGAATGAGAAACACGAGGATGATGTTATGCATTATTAGAAGTCTAGAGTTATAAATATGTGTGTAGTGACGTAAAACCCTCTTTTGTATAAAAGGGTAGTCTTTTTGTAAATCTCAACTTTTGTGAAGTTCAATTGCGGGATATAAATGTAATAGCTTTTGGCTATGAAAGTAAATTGTAAATAGTTTTAAACTATGAAGAAGTAGATGAATATAATGAAGTTTTTATTTAATATGCTTTGTTATGGTATGAGTTGTTATGTGGCAAAAAATAACGAACTAAGTAAATAGATAATAATGAAATTTTATTTATTTAATCATAAAATGCCACCAAGAAGAAGACAACGTAATCAGGAAGTGAACTGTTGCATCCCCGAATTCGGGCCCCGAATCGCCGCGGACTCAGTACACTAATTCTTTCACTATTTGCGGAAGATATAAACATAAATTGTTTATACAATACATTACACACTACTACCCAAAATCGAGTAACCTTAACTTAATACACATTTTCTAAAATATCTATTACACAACAATTATTGATCAAATACACTATTACAAACTAACTGCACTTTATATCCCAAGCTGTACTTAGCTTTAATCGTTTCCTGTATATGACGCATTTGCTTTACCTGCAATGTTTTATCATGATATAGCAAGGGTGAGCATAAAAGTTGCCCAGCAAGTTTATATACAACAATTTAATGATATATCATGATTGAAGAGTATGAATAAAGGGCTTGCTATAATTCATCAATATAATTGAGAATTAGCACGAACAAATTTTTGACTGAACAAGTATTATACATGAACAAACATTTCTGAACCAACTGGTAATGAAGGTGATCAGCCTTTCATACCTGACTTATACATGCAAGATGTACAGATTACAATTTTCGTGGCAATCAGCAATGATTAACCATAAGCTTGAATAAACTACTCTTATTAGAGTTAAGTATAAGAAAAACTTGCCTGAACCGTTGATTACCGCACGGAATTAATAACGCTTTACTCGAAGACCTAATATTAATAATATAGATCTCCAATAATTAGAATAATATCATCACCGTATAATACTTTTATATTTATATACCCAGAATAACCTAAACACATTACCACATAAGCCTATCAGTCTATATAACACATAAGACTTAGCATCAAGTCAAACTATTTCAGTCTGACTTGAGACCGACTCAATTCTATCATCCCGACTGTCTAGTCGGACAAAAATCGAGTTTAAGTTCAATTAAACTCTGACTTAATACTTAACACTATCACCAATAATTTTCTTATCAGTCAAAACATTTTTCCTAGGTTCGTAATAATTTTTGGATAATTATTACCATTTATCACCATTTTTAAATCCTTAATATCGTATTTAAATAAATTAAATACCACAAAATTCCTTAATCATTAATATTTATTTATTATAAATTATTAATGAAAAATCATTACATAATATTATAATATAATTATAATATCACAAAGTATTTTTAATACTTTAAAATCATTTTTATATAATTTTCCAACACTTTAATCCATTATTCGATAATTAATATTAATATTAAAATATTAATATTTTCATGCCAAAATATCAAAAGTTACATTTTATAAATTAAAATATTTTTATAACACTTAAATCATTTTATATGATTTATAAAGCATTAATTCCAATTTTCCTTAATTTGTTTAATCTATCTATTAAATAAACTAATTATCATTAATATTGATTAATTAATGAATTTTCTCACAAAATATCAAAAGTTATCAAAAATAACTTAAAATATTTTCTTTTATCATAATATCATTTTTCATGATTTTTCATGAATTAAAAACTATTTTTAAATAATTTATTTAATATTATAAATAAATAAATAAATACCATTTATATTCCAAAAATACTAAATATTACTGAAATATACTCAAAATAGTTAAAAACTATTTTTCAGACATTAAAATAATTTTTCATAATTTATTTTGTATTTTTAATAATAAAAAACCATTTTTTTCTATTTTTAAATCATTCTCCGGAAATTAATAAATAAACCGTCGCTAAAGGGTCTTTAGGCGACAGAAGTGTCGCTAAATGTGTTTTTCAGGTGTTCTTGAGCATTCATGTCAGACGCGAGGGTAGGTGTTTTGACCGGATTTTAATCCGTGTTCTGATCGATTTCTGGGTCTTCTAAAGTGCTAATGTTGTAGTATAAATGTAATACTACAATTATGAACCAGTTTTATAACTATAACATAACTAACCGGCAAGATCTAAGCCTTCAAACTTTCTGACAACGTGTTCTTCATTTTCTGGGTTTTCCAGAAAATGAAGAACAGTCGAGGTTAATAGCTTTCGATCCATATATCTTGAGTTCTGAGTTTAGTTTGGGTGATCTGTAAGTTCTAACGTGTAGTCCGTATGTCAAGGTACAACAAACGATCATCAAATCAACTTAACAACAACAAATCCAAGCTATTAAGTCCGGTCAAACTACATGTCAAAATCTGTTCTTGGTGAATTATGGGTTTTCCAGAAATTCATCCGGACAGATGGTCAAAGCTACTTTGACCACGATTTCCTGCTAGTTCAGTTATGATCTAAGTGATCTAAAGGTTTTAATGTGTAGTCTACATACCAGACTACAACTAATCAACAACAACTTGGCTAAAACACATGTCAGACGCAAGATCAGACGCATGAACAATCTTGTCAGAAGTGACTAAAATTCTGGGAATTTTCTGGGCTACCAAGAAAGCAGCCTTCGTGATCGGTCAACTAGGTTTGACCGTTCATATCTTTTGATCTAGACAAGATCTGGACTTGATTCAAGTCTCAAATTCAAGAGCTAACAACAAAGAACAGATCTATAACATTAAACACAACTAAACATTAACAGACAAAGATCTAGAGGCCCTGACATTCGACTGTCAGGTCTCATTTTTCCACTTTTCCAGATTTCAAAAATCATCAAATCCGAGCACTTTGATGTTATAGGTTTGTATTTTAACAACCC
The DNA here is from genome assembly GCA_020205505.1 of Panax japonicus. Classification (NCBI taxonomy): domain Eukaryota; kingdom Viridiplantae; phylum Streptophyta; class Magnoliopsida; order Apiales; family Araliaceae; genus Panax; species Panax japonicus. The sequence goes on along the minus strand of CM035101.1, from coordinate 44,520,724 downwards.
AGAACATTAAAAGACACCCTATTACACCGCTTTGAACAATCAATTGCACCAATAAACAACCAATTGAAGGATTTCAAAAATTAAAGAAATTATACCTTTTGAGCTTTGATTTTCATTTCTGACCATTGATTCTGTTATGATCAACGTGGGGCTTGATTTTTGAACTGATCTAGCTTAGATTTTCGGAGGTTTGGTGAGAGAGAGAGTTGGTGAGAGCATACAATGAAATTGGTTAAGTTTTTGCACTTTTCTCTCTGTAAATCCTTTATATAATTTGCTTGATTCATTGTATTTGGCTTGCTTGTATGGCTGAGTTGCTGAGATTGTTGAGATTTGTCAAAGGCTATCTAGGGCTAGAGCTAGGGTTGTTGAACAACCAAGATCTTGGCAAGATTTCCAAGCTTCTTTAATTAATAAACAAAAGGGACATTTTTGTCATTTCCATTTTTTTTCTAGAATTTGCCAAATGATAAAACCCTTAGGGTTTAGGGTTTGGAGCATTTAGGGTTTAGGTTTTACCCCCTAACTTTGTAATTTAATTTCTACAATTTCTGAATTTCGGTTATAAAAATTAACATTTTTAAATTATAATTAGAATTTACTTATTATATTAAAATTCCTTAATTATACCTAAATCTTGTTAATTAGGATTTAATAATTCCTAATTAAAGTTGCTAATTACGCAATTAGGGTCAATATCACGGATTAGGGTTTATAATCCAATAATTAGGGTTTCTAATAGAAAAATTAATTTTTTAACTTAGAAATTAAATATCGTAATTAGATTAGGGTTTCTAATTACACAAAAATTAAAGTAATTAGGATTAGGGTTTCCTAATTAACATTGCTAATTTTAGCAATTAAATTCAATTGAACATTAGGGTTTCTGACGGAACAATTAGGGTTCCAAAATTTCAAATTAGGGTTTGTTAATCAATTAACTTTTTACCCTAATTAATACTTAATTAATACCTCAAAAGCATTATAATTCTCCATTAATTTCCCGGATTAGGGTTTCATTTTAACAGAATCTGAAACTAGGGTTTTCAGATCTGGCATTAGGGTTCAAAATTTGAAATTAGGGTTTTGTAATCAATTTGTTAAGATTAACCCTAATTATTCTTATAAATATTTACATTTATGCCATTACGTTCCCATTTTAGGTTTTCATGCACCGAATTAGGGTTTCGGATTCCCGGAACTGAAACTAGGATTTCCAGAACCAGTTTTTTAGGGTTTCTTATCAGACGTTAGGGTTTTCTAACCGAACGTTGTCGTTCTTAATATATTCTTAGGGTTTGTTACAGATATAATTTATCTGGTCAACCCTTGACCCTTAACCACATTCTGAACACATCATTAACCTTAAACACAGAACAATAATCCCATAAATCCTTAATCCTGAATAATTCACCTATATTCTTTACAGAATTTTGAAACCCTCAAAATTCCATCCCAATAACCTTAAAGGCATACACTTATTTTCTATCTAGGTCTAATATTTGACCTTAAATCAATCATTTAAGATTTTACTAAATTGCCCAAATTTTCGGGTTGTCACATTCACCCCTCCTTATAAGAATTTCGTCCCCGAAATTCACCTTACACCTTACACCGTGCACCTTACACCATTCACACATGAACCTTGCACCTTTCACACACATTATTACATGCTACCCAATACACCTCTCACAAGGGTAAAGATTTTTAAAACTGTGCTGAGGAATCGTATAGACTGGTTGTTTTTCATTTTCGAAAAGGTTTTATGGAAATTCATCCGCAAACCGCCATTACTTACGGACACAAAGGGTGATCAGCCCGATATGCCCTGTACTGATCAGGTACTGTTGGTCGGAACAATTTGTTCCTCCTTTCCGCCTTGGGCGCATAAACTTTTACCTCAGTCTTATTGGATTCCGCAGCAAAACAATTTTATCTGAGAAATTTCTTTCAATAAAATATTTTTGAGAATGACGTCATGATGCCGCACTGTATATAACAGTCCGTTGAGGATTTCGTCATTTTGTGATTTTATCATGCTACATCATACCATAGTGGAATAGTAACTTTAAGTCAAATTCACACTAAGTAATACTGCATTGATGACTCCATCATTTTTATCATCTCTGCACCAGGTCACATGATACATAAGTGATAAATAAAAACAATTTTTATTTTAAAAGGCACATAGTGCGTATTTAGCTGATGTCAAAATTTTGAAATTTAGCATATATAGAGGTTTAGAAAAACCTAATTCTCCACTAATGATCATTTGCTTAAACATTCTATCTGTTCCTATTATCCTTAACACTCCATTCACACACAACTATACCCAATTCATAAAACCACACTTATGAGTTCATAACTTGGCCACAATTATATGAGTTTACAAACTGACCCTAGTCTGACCTTTGGCGTCCGTTCGCTGAGGGGCTCATAAACATTTCATATAATTATGCTTCCAGAATGTCACATAAGTATGAGTTCTAAGAACTCGTACTTAATCCTATATTCTCTACCTATGACCTATTTATCTATATAATAACTAGCGTGACACAACATTTCAACTATTACCAATGCCACCAACTAAGTAGTTTTTACACCAAGTACAATTCCCCTCCCATACAAGGAATCATACAACTCTGTTGCTGGCACGAGTTGAAACAACCCGGGTCAAATCCCGAGTCCGGAACAAATCTTGGGTCAAATCCCAAGTTCGAATCGAATCAAATCCATCCAAATAAGGCCTCAAACCACTGGCCCAATAGTATCTTCTTGGGTCATCTAGCCCACCACAGGCTCCCAAAAGGTCATGACTTGAAGGTACTATTGGTAGTTACTTAATTCCTTATATGCAGACAATTTTTGCCCCTATCTTTCGATGTGGGACTGGGGTGTTACAAACTCCCCCACTTAAATTTCTGACGTCCCCGTCAGAACCGATCACACACACGGCCCAAAGATCTTTGCCTCTCTAGCCATTGTGGGATAATACCGGCTGGCTTCGTGTCCCCACCTCCGGACCTTCATCTCTCCATTGTGGGATAATATCACCAGCCTTCGTGTCCCCACCTCCGGCAACCCGATCGGATAACCCGACCCGAGCTTTCGAGAGTCGGCTCTGATACCATATGAAACAACCCGGGTCAAATCCCGAGTCCGGAACAAATCTTGGGTCAAATCCCAAGTCCGAATCGAATCAAATCCATCCAAATAAGGCCTCAAACCACTGGCCCAATAGTATCTTCTTGGGTCATCTAGCCCACCACAGGCTCCCAAAAGGTCATGACTTGAAGGTACTATTGGTAGTTACTTAATTCCTTATATGCAGACAATTTTTGCCCCTATCTTTCGATGTGGGACTGGGGTGTTAAACGAGTCCTCATTGAAATCCCCACCTAACCTTAACCCCCTTTTTCATACGAATTTCATTTAATCCGTCTCCATAGTCCATAACTCATTTATGAGTTTTCATAGTACCATTTTATAGTACAACTTTCACACAGCATCTTGCTGTAAACTTTTCAATCATTAGATTGATTCATTTCCCTTATCATAACCTTATTAGATCACGGGGTGATCTTATCGTATATATTACAATTCAATTCTATGCCTATGATCGTTTTTTTTTACGATCTTCTATTCCTGCACTTTCAGTCCTTTAGACTCGATCTATTCACCATTACTGTCCAACTTTATTATCAGAGTTAGGGAACTCTGTGCTTTACACTCGCCGAGATTCATCTTTGAATCTTACCGACCAACTAACTCTATTTGAGTTAGTCTTATCCTAATCACTGCGGTTATTGGTCTCAGGTATTCCTACCTAAGCTTCATAACCAACAGCTCTGATACCAACTGTTGCATCCCCGAATCCGGGCCCCGAATCGCCGCGGACTCGGTACACTAATTCTTTCACTATTTGCGGAAGATATAAACATAAATTGTTTATATAATACATTACACACTACTACCCAAAATCGAGTAACCTTAACTTAATACACATTTTCTAAAATATCTATTACACAACAATTATTGATCAAATACACTATTACAAACTAACTACACTTTATATCCCAAGCTGTACTTAGCTTTAATCGTTTCCTGTATATGACGCATTTGCTTTACCTGCAATGTTTTATCATGATATAGCAAGGGTGAGCATAAAATTTGCCCAGCAAGTTTATATACAACAATTTAACGATATATCATGATTGAAGAGTATGAATAAAGGGCTTGCTATAATTCATCAATATAATTGAGAATTAGCACGAACAAATTTTTGACTGAACAAGTATTATACATGAACAAACATTTCTGAACTAAATGGTAATGAAGGTGATCAGCCTTTCATACCTGACTTATAAATGCAAGATGTACAGATTACAATTTTCGTGGCAATCAGCAATGATTAACCATAAGCTTGAATAAACTACTCTTATTAGAGTTAAGTATAAGAAAAACTTGCCTGAACCGTTGATTACCGCACGCAATTAATAACGCTTTACTCGAAGACCTAATATTAATAATATAGATCTCCAATAATTAGAATAATATCATCACCGTATAATACTGTTATATTTATATACCCAGAATAACTTAAACACATTACCACATAAGTCTATCAGTCTATATAACACATAAGACTTAGCATCAAGTCAAACTATTTTAGTCTGACTTGAGACCGACTCAATTCTATCATCCCGACTGTCTAGTCGGACAAAAATTGAGTTTAAGTTCAATTAAACTCTGACTTAATACTTAACACTATCACCAATAATTTTCTTATCAGTCAAAACATTTTTCCTAGGTTCGTAATAATTTTCGGATAATTATTACCATTTATCACCATTTTTAAATCCTTAATATCGTATTTAAATAAATTAAATACCACAAAATTCCTTAATCATTAATATTTATTTATTATAAAATATTAATGAAAAATCATTACATAATATTATAATATAATTATAATATCACAAAGTATTTTTAATACTTTAAAATCATTTTTATATGATTTTCCAACACTTTAATCCATTATTCGATAATTAATATTAATATTAAAATATTAATATTTTCATGCCAAAATATCAAAAGTTACATTTTATAAATTAAAATATTTTTATAACACTTAAATCATTTTTATATGATTTATAAAGCATTAATTCCAATTTTCCTTAATTTGTTTAATCTATCTATTAAATAAACTAATTATCATTAATATTGATTAATTAATGAATTTTCTCACAAAATATCAAAAGTTATCAAAAATAACTTAAAATATTTTCTTTTATCATAATATCATTTTTCATGATTTTTCATGAATTAAAAACTATTTTTAAATAATTTATTTAATATTATAAATAAATAAATAAATACCATTTATATTCCAAAAATACTAAATATTACTGAAATATACTCAAAATAGTTAAAAACTATTTTTCAGACATTAAAATAATTTTTCATAATTTATTTTGTATTTTTAATAATAAAAAACCATTTTTTTCTATTTTTAAATCATTCTCCGGAAATTAATAAATAAACCGTCGCTAAAGGGTCTTTAGGCGACAGAAGTGTCGCTAAATGTGTTCTTCAGGTGTTCTTGAGCATTCATGTCAGACGCGAGGGTAGGTGTTTTGACCGGATTTTAATCCGTGTTCTGATCGATTTCTGGGTCTTCTAAAGTGCTAATGTTGTAGTATAAATGTAATACTACAATTATGAACCAGTTTTATAACTATAACATAACTAACCGGCAAGATCTAAGCCTTCAAACTTTCTGACAACGTGTTCTTCATTTTCTGGGTTTTCCAGAAAATGAAGAACAGTCGAGGTTAATAGCTTTCGATCCTTATATCTTGAGTTCTAAGTTTAGTTTGGGTGATCTGTAAGTTCTAACGTGTATTCCATATGTCAAGGTACAACAAACGATCATCAAATCAAATTAACAACAACAAATCCAAGCTATTAAGTTCGGTCAAACTACATGTCAAAATCTGTTCTTGGTGAATTATGGGTTTTCCAGAAATTCATCCGGACAGATGGTCAAAGCTACTTTGACCACGATTTCCTGCTAGTTCAGTTATGATCTAAGTGATCTAAAAGTTTTAATGTGTAGTCTACATACCAGACTTCAACTAATCAACAACAACTTGGCTAAAACACATGTCAGACGCAAGATCAGACGCATGAACAATCTTGTCAGAAGTGACTAAAATTCTGGGAATTTTCTGGGCTACCCAGAAAGCAGCCTTCGTGATCGGTCAACTAGGTTTGACCGTTCAGATCTTTTGATCTAGACAAGATCTGGACTTGATTCAAGTCTCAAATTCAAGAGCTAACAACAAAGAACAGATCTATAACATTAAACACAACTAAACATTAACATACAAAGATCTAGAGGCCCTGACATTCGACTGTCAGGTCTCATTTTTCCACTTTTCCAGATTTCAAAAATCATCAAATCCGAGCACTTTGATGTTATAGGTTTGTATTTTAATAACCCAGAACATTAAAAGACACCCTATTACACCGCTTTGAACAATCAATTGCACCATTAAACAACCAATTGAAGGATTTCAAAAATTAAAGAAATTATACCTTTTGAGCTTTGATTTTCATTTCTGACCATTGATTCTGTTATGATCAACGTGGGGCTTGATTTTTGAACTGATCTAGCTTAGATTTTCGGAGGTTTGGTGAGAGAGAGAGTTGGTGAGAGCATACAATGAAATTGGTTAAGTTTTTGCACTTTTCTCTCTCTAAATCCTTTATATAATTTGCTTGATTCATTGTATTTGGCTTGCTTGTATGGCTGAGTTGCTGAGATTGCTGAGATTTGTCAAAGGCTATCTAGGGCTAGAGCTCGGGTTGTTGAACAACCAAGATCTTGGCAAGATTTCCAAGCTTCTTTAATTAATAAACAAAAGGGACATTTTTGTCATTTCCATTTTTTTTCTAGAATTTGCCAAATGATAAAACCCTTAGGGTTTACCCCCTAACTTTGTAATTTAATTTCTACAATTTCCGAATTTCGGTTATAAAAATTAACATTTTTAAATTATAATTAGAATTTACTAATTATATTAAAATTCCTTAATCATACCTAAATCTTGTTAATTAGGATTTAATAATTCCTAATTAAAGTTGCTAATTACGCAATTAGGGTCAATATCACGGATTAGGGTTTATAATCCAATAATTAGGGTTTCTAATAGAAAAATTAATTTTCTAATTTAGAAATTAAATATCGTAATTAGATTAGGGTTTCTAATTACACAAAAATTGAAGTAATTAGGATTAGGGTTTCCTAATTAACATTGCTAATTTTAGCAATTAAATCCAATTGAACATTAGGGTTTCTGACGGAACAATTAGGGTTCCAAAATTTCAAATTAGGGTTTGTTAATCAATTAACTTTTTACCCTAATTAATACTTAATTAATACCTCAAAAGCATTATAATTCTCCATTAATTTCCCGGATTAGGGTTTCATTTTAACAGAATCTGAAACTAGGGTTTTCAGATCTGGCATTAGGGTTCAAAATTTGAAATTAGGGTTTTGTAATCAATTTGTTAAGATTAACCCTAATTATTCTTATGAATATTTACATTTATGCCATTACGTTCCCATTTTAGGGTTTCATGCACTGAATTAGGGTTTCGGATTCCCGGAACTGAAACTAGGATTTCCAGAACCAGTTTTTTAGGGTTTCTTATCAGACGTTAGGGTTTTCTAACCGAACGTTGTCGTTCTTAATATATTCTTATGGTTTGTTACAGATATAATTTATCTGGTCAACCCTTGACCCTTATCCACATTATGAACACATCATTAACCTTAAACACAGAACAATAATCCCATAAATCCTTAATCCTGAATAATTCACCTATATTCTTTACAGAATTTTGAAACCCTCAAAATTCCATCCCAATAACCTTAAACGCATACAATTATTTTCTGTCTAGGTCTAATATTTGACCTTAAATCAATCATTTAAGATTTTACTAAATTGCCCAAATTTTCGGGTTATCACAAGTGAGATCACATAATGATAACCAAGGGTGTCAAAACAACCCTATGCAAGAGTTCATTAATTTATTAAAGGCTACATTTAACCAAACCGGGGGTAGAGCACTCGCAGAACCTAGGATAGCCAGAACGACTACCTTTAAACATTTTAAAAGCGTAGGTCCGCCGGAGTTCAAAGGAACGACGGACCCAATAGAGGCCCAGACAAGGGTAAAAGAAATGGAGAAGGCGTTTATTATTAGAAACATAGTTGAGGTGCAAAGAACTTCTTTTGCAACCTATATGATGAAGGGAAAAGCCAACTTTTGGTGGGAGGCTCACCAGGGTGGGGCTAGAACAGATGTGGTAACGTGGGAAAAATTCAAACAAGGGGACATAAAGGGTAGGATGGAAATTAAGTTCTTAGAACTTAAACTAGGGGACATAACGGTTCCCCAATACGCGGCCAAATTAAATATATTGGCAAGATTTGTTCCACACCAAATGGACACTGAGGAGAGGAGGGCTCGTAGGTTTGAGTAGGGCCTGAAACCCAAACTCTATAGTAGGATTTCTGTGTTCCAGAGTGTTTCCTATGGGACCATTCTGGAGATGGTGATTATAGTAGAGGGTGGTAGTGAGGCGTTGAATCAATATCACAAAGAGAGGAAGAATAAGAGCAAGGGAGAAGGAGGATCCAAGGCAGAGAGTGCTAGGGGTAGTGGTAGTATGCCAAAAATAAAGGATTTTAACTCCGGGAATACTGGAGTGGGACAAGGGGATCCTAAGCATAAGATCGAAGCGTGTAAGACATATGGAAAGACTCATCTAGGAGTCTGTCTGAAAGGGATTATAAGTAACTTTAAACATTAAGGTAGAGGAGGAGGAAATAACTTTCGTTAATTATATTCGTGGAAATTGTTTCATGAATAATAAAGGTAAGCAAGTATCGATAGATAAGTATAGAAAAAGTTGAGATAATTTGAAGAAATGCTCAGTAGGAATGAGTTAAGTAACCATAGAACTTTAATAAATTGTTAAAATAAAAGTATGAATACTCGATTTTCTAAGAAAACCCAAGGTAGTATTTTACGATAATAAATCACCGGAACATTCTGGTTGTCTAACCTTGACGCAAGTTAGGAGGATGTTAAGGGAGAAGATGAGTTGCTAAGTTTACGTATCGACTATCGTAAGAGGAATAAGTTAGCGGTTAAGAATAAATACCCATGGTCCAGGATCGATGATCTATTTGATCAATTCAAAATATACTCCCACTATTTTATTCAAATTAATAGCCCTCACCATTAACTTGAAAAGCATTTTTCTATTAAATCTTTCTAGTGAGCCAAGATCCATATTTCATTATGACTTAAGTTAGCTTTGGCTAATCTCTTAAAACACAATTATTTAGGTAGACAACGTTTTTGTCAATTATATCATATATAACTCTTGGATAGTTTGGTAAACAACATTTGTTTCTAGTCCATCTAATGGTACCCACCAAACTTTATGCCTCTAAGTCCTCAATCCTATGAGATAACTTAGTTAAGTCAGGCCCAATGATTTTAACAGTTTGGATATCACAATTATCCTATCGCATCTTACCAAGATAAATAGGGTACTTTGCTTTGGCAAACCTACATCTATTGATCAAAGTCTTGATGAGTGTTTTTCATTGGAAGGCATCTGATTTAGACTTAATAATTTAATGAGGGATTTTATTAATTAATTCAGATCTCACCATTTTTAATCTCATTAAACATGCACATTATTTATCACATCATATCACATACAAGCATAAATAAAGTGCAAAATTAAACGTGTCACAGTTATGGACCAATCCACTGTCAATCTTTTCAAACTAATGAAAGATTGAAGGTCAATCTAAGGTGGTAAAAGACATTAAAATAAAATGCTTCCTCAAGCATGTGCCTCCTTTCCATCAACATCTTTTATCGTGTTCTCCATCTTGACATCTTCATCGATTACAGATTATTACATGACATAAAGAAACCTCGAGTTACATTCGAGGGGATTTAGATGAGAAGAGAATATTACATTAGAGTTTATAGACAGGCACGACATGCAAGCCGTATTTTAAAACCAAAAACCACTAACCTATGGGTCAAAAGGCCATAACTGTGCACCATGCATATCACAATAAGCACATAAAAATTTATATATAATTAAAGAAAACTATATATAACATGTAGGGGTTATGACGCCCCCAAATCCAAGTTCTCTAACCTCAGATTCAGTGCTCACGATCCAAGGAAAAATCCAATTTTTCAAATATAACCAGAAATTGAAAATTTTAAAATCCATCAAAACCATATATCGTTATTGTTGGGGACACGACCATCGTAGGGACACGACCATCGTGCGCTACGACGGGGGGGTCTAAGGGGGGGTCTCCCCCCATGGCGGTGGTCCGGGGAATTTTTTTTTTTTGAACTACAATCTGTATTGCAGAATTTTTCATATATTTCTAATCCACCAAAACCGTCATAATAACAATATACTCGGTACATATCATATATGTCCAGATTCAATGAATCATATTAAACCGAATCTGCAAAACAGAATATCATATACTCAATTTTAGATCGGTTAAAATCAGATCATCATATATCATATATATCGATTCCAATTTCAGATCGGTAAAATCATATCGGAAAAGTTTCAGATCGGTAAAATCAGATCATCATATATCATATATATCGATTCCAATAAACACGTAATCTGAATCAATCATTTCACAAGTAGCTCTGATACCACTGTTGGGTTTCGGTACAGAAAAACGCAGCGGAAATTGAACAATTCAAAGTAATTTCCGAAACCCCAAAACAGGATCCATGCGAAAATCAATTAATTTAGAGGGTAGAAATTTTACCGATTAGATTTGCTAGAACCGATCCGGTCGAATCTCTAACGCAATTCAAGCGGACTGCGTCTCTACGGGATCCACACGAACGCTCTGCACGAATCGTCCTACGATCTGCAGAAGAGGGAGTGTGGTACTAGCCACCAAGGATGGATTTTCAGAACTTTTCTCTCTAGCTTCTCTCTCAAGAGCGGCTAGGGTTTGGTTATCAAATGAGATGTGTGTACAAAGTGGAGGCTACATATCATATATATAGCAAAATAAAAACCACTATTCAAAACCCTAATTTGTAAAATCCGAATTTATATACATATATATATCTTAATTAAGTCTTACTTAATTAATATACCTATATATATAAATTATCCTATTAATTTAAATTCGTAATTTAAATACTATCAATCATATTGATATATTTAAATCGTTTAAATTAATTCCCTTTTAATAACGTTCTATGTGTGTGACCCTATTGGTTATTATTACGTTGGCAATAATTTTAAAATCATATTATAAAATTATAAACAGTGAGCGGCATCTAGTAATGCATCACTGCTACCCAATTAATAATAAGATCGATGATTCGATGCAACCTTTTCGTGACCAATGTTTCAATGTAATCTAATCCTTTTAACCTCAATATCCAAGATTAAACTCGAGTCATGGAATCTGTCATACTCTTCATAATTTAATCTGAGTTTTCTTGATCAATGAGTAGACTATATGAAACAAATCACTATTTGAGAATGGCCATGCATTTCATAGTCCTACTCAATCAAGAGGCCTATGGATATCATCACTAATATATAAGAAGGTTAAATTCCATCTAAATCACTCATATTCCTCACACGATTCATGATGTACCCAATAATCACCTTTATAGTCCACCCTGTTAAAGGTGACATTTAATGATATCAAAGTACATAAATTCCCGTGTAGTAATATAGTGATTTCAGGTCGGAGGACCATTACATCATTGTCACTATGAGAATTGCCAATGACATTTTACAAAATGTTCCACGTAGAATTCTCATGGTGGGTCTGTCCAGTACATCGTTCTCTAACATATACCTATGCATTGACTTAATATCTCATATATTTATGACCATTGAGATTTGGCCATCAGTCAATCCACATACTAGTCTCAATGCATTATTGTTGTCCCATAAACAATGATACTCGACTAGGGACATTTAAGAACAATAATACTAATAATAATTATATAATCTCATGTTCAAGTCACATACTTGCAACTATATAATTTGTATCACTATTCTAAGGATTTTTATTATGTTGTCATTTATATAACGCAGTAAATAAAATCATAATAAAAGCATTCATTTATGCAATAAAATATAATATCAAAACGTTAAGCAATTATATCAAATAATTGGCCTCTAGGGCATAATCTCTAACAATGTTAAGTGAGGCACCTGTATTATTTTTATCAAATAATACGGGGAATTTTGTAGTGTATCTCAATGTTTTGTACAGATGACATGATTGCGTGCTCTTATAGCATGGCAATGTCATTGTGTATGCATCACGCCAGTTAATGGATTTTGAGAAGGTTTATCCTACTTATGATCTATAATTGGCTGCTGAAGTTTTGAATTAAAAATATGGAGATAATATTTACACGGGGAGAAATGTGAGATATATACGGACTCTAAGAGTCTGAAATATATCTTCACACAGAAGGACTTGAATATTCAGTAAAGAAGGACTGTGATATCTTATATCATTCATGGAAGGTAAACGTAGAAGTCGACGAGTTAAGTTGGAAGGGTAAGGAAATATCTATTGATGTTAATGACTCAGAATAAATTAATAACGGAGATGGAAAGATCAGAGTTAGAAGTTAAAGTACGGAATGAAAGGGTAACATAGACTCAATCCACGATAATGGAACGAGTTAATTAAGTACAACAAGGTAACGAGGAGTGCAAGCGAATGAAGAAGAGGATGCAGGATAAAGAGAAGATCAAGTATCATCTCGTTTTGAAGGAGGAATTTGAGTTCCAAATAAACCCGAGTTAAAAGAAGAACTAATAAAAGAAAGGTAGTGTAATATATTAGTAAGTGTTTAACTTCCAACTCAGATTATTGATAGGAAAGGACGAGTCTAAATAAATAAGATAAAATATAGCTTTAAAATGGATGAACACTCGGCTCCCACTAGTAAAATATAGAAAAGTATAAGCTCACAAGGGTTTAGAAATGAGAAAGCACTCAGTTTATAGCGTGTATAGAGAAAACTGGACAGGGCTTGCTCGTATTTTTCCCTTCCAAAATGGCCATCCCAAGCCCTCTATTTAAAGAGGGCGGAGCCGCAGGTGTACCTGCGGCTGCCCGAGGTGCCCCAGGCAATGTGGGTCCTGCTATCTCGAAGTACGTGCACTCAGACAACGCGTTGTTCGCTCAAACCTTCATAACTTTCAATATGGGAGTCCGATAGAAGCGTGCTATACCATTCTTAAAATTTCTTTTCGAGGGCTATGCAATGACATTGAATCCGGGAAGATGGGTCCATGACTAAAATAGCATTTTTGGGTTTCCGTCAAGCAGTCTGTTGAGCCGTTTTGCGTAGTTTGCACTCAAAAGTTAAGATATGGTTCTTGTAGGACTTCTTTTGAAGCAATTTGAGTTGAAATGAGAGTATTTGATTTGAGTTGATGTTGAGTTGGAAAAATGACCATTTTGCCCCTCCTGGGGTTATCTCCGATTGTTGTACAGTTGTAGTAGTCTTTTCTCAGGGTTATCTCTGAGATTAGATTGGTGTTGACTCTGACTGTCCTCAAGGTTATCTCTGAGGTTGTCTTGACCTCCTGGGGTTATCTCCAGGCTTTGAACTTGTTCCCCCGAGGTTATCTCTAGTGCTGGAACTGATTTTCCTGGGGTTATCTCTGGGATTGGAAACTGATTTCCCAGGGCTATCTCCTGGGTTGAAAATTGGATATCCTGGGGCTATTTACGAGGTTGGAATTGATGTTATGATCCTCCAGGGTTATCTATGGAGTGTGAAAAGGACGCTTATGTCCTCCACATAGTTAGTAACAGGAAAATGAAATTTTGAGTGTCTACGGATGTCCCTCTTTATCATGTTCATGCAATGCAATGGAATGGATATGATAAAGATTACTACACACTTGAAATATGGCAAGGTATTTCTAATGATGCAAATCACAATGTAATGAATGTTATGATGAATGTTAAAATGTTTCTGCAAATCACAGTTTACAAATCGCACTTGGTATTTTGCACTTCGTTTTTTGCATTTGGCCAATCACACTTCACAACTCGCACATCGCATTTCGTAAATCGCATTTTGCAAATCGCAATGTAATGAAAGTTGTGATGAATGTTAAAATGTTTTCGCAAATCGCTTTACCTTTACCGATCATTGTTGATGCCTATGCTGGTGTTGACTCCAATAGTTTGGCTTTTTATCGGTTTTGCCGATGCTTGTTTGATGAAGATAAGTTGAGATTTTTTCTACATCTCTATTGGGGATGACGTTCTGAAATCACCGGACCTTTCTGATGCATATGCTGGTAGTTTATAATGGTGACTACCCTGATGGATGTTGACTACGGTGCCTACCTTACTGGTAATTGACTATGCTGACATCTCCAAACTATTTTGGTTCCCACTCGAATGATGTTATCCCTGAAATGTCTTGATGTTACGATGGATGGATGCCAATGGTTTAGAATACCAGATCTTCCGATACATTCGCTGAAGTAATATTCCACGGATTACTTCACTAGACTCTGCTTGTTGTTACACCTTTCTGAGGTGATTTTGAGTTTATTTTCGCTGGTGGGTTCTTGTGCCCCATTTCATAGTGTTTTGATTCACAACCCGGATGGACTGATGACCTGAGTACTGATGACCTGAGTGCTGCTGACATTCCTGGAGGGTGCGAATAATTCTTTCACTGCCCAACTTTGAACTTTGGTGTAGAGGCCTCAACTTGTGAGGACTTGACGCATGTTTGATGGTTTAGATTTTACTGGCTAGGCCTTTTGTTGTTGGTCTTCTACTTTTGAGTTAAGAACTTTTTTGAGAATTTTTCCCTTCTTTCGTAGGGGCATGCTTATGTCGCCGTGATTTCTTTCAGGAGTTCTCCCCTTTCTTTTTGATGAGAGGCTTGATCCCGCCTTAAGCTCCTTCCATTTCTTGGAATTGGACAATGCCCTGTCCTTTCACATGTTGATGCCGAGGATTCATATGAGAAACTCTCTTTGTTGATGAAGTCGCAAGTGAGTAATATCCAAATTGTAACGATCGAGAAATTTTTGTAATTAATTTAAATATTTATTGAATTAAATAAATATTTTATTAAATTTATTTATTGAGAAAAATAAATAATTGATGGAATTGTGATGCAAGAATTTAGTAACTAAATTGATTAATGTTAATTAAATTAAATAATGGTAACATTATTGGAAGATTTAATTTAATTGAATAATTAAATTAAATGAATTGTTTAATATTAAAGAAAATAAGTAAATTAAATAAAGTTATGTTTAACTCTAATTTATTAATTAAATTAGATATATATAATTATTTATTATAAGTATAATTATACTAAAAATTATAATTATTATAATTATAATTGTAAGCTATTTAAATGGGTTACATATGTGACAAATAAAAACTATATATTAAAAATATTGTGAAAATAATCTATAAGGGGGAGAGTTGTGTTAGCCAAACAAGGCCTTTTGGCCTTTGACTTATTTTAACTAATGCCTATTGGGTTTTTTAACTGATAACCATGATTATCAATTGGGTTATTTCTTATTTCACGTATTCTTCTAAGGCCTAAGAGCAGAAAAAGAGATAAAGAGTTTGTGAGGAAGAGAAAAAATCTATGTAAATTTTGCTAAGGAGTTGGAGTATCAAGGTCCTTATCATTCTTCTTTCCAACAAACAAAGATTCAAGGTATAATCTACTCTAATCTTAACTTCTATCTTTGAAATTTCTATTGGTAGTTATGTTGGATTGTTATATTTACATATATGAATGGTTTATAATCTGTTACTCATCATACATGAGTGTTGTTTGAGTATCAAACACGTGAAATTGGGATTATAGGAAGAAATTTAAATAATAGTGGTTATGTATGAAAATGGCTTAAGAAAGTACAAAATTTTATGCTCAATATGTGTTATAATCTGCAAATTTATGTTAGATTATGTTAGTATGTTAAGAAAAGAAAGCGGCATAGTTTGAATCGTGTTAATTGGTTAAGAAACGAGGTTGTGGAGATCAAATTCGCTAAAAGTGTTAAAAGTGATGAAATTAGGAAAATTGGGTTTTTGATTCGTTAAGGATGTTAACCAACATGGTTAGGTGTTAAGTTAAGGGTATGACTTAAATGGTTGGTTAAACCCATAAAGCTAATATTAATACAACTAATTGTTATTGCGATTTCAATGATATTTGTAGGGTAATTTGCGAACATAATTATACTTGTGTAGCTTATATACAAAGCAAGTTTCCCAACTTCATTCTCTTTATTAATGAATGGAAGTTCCTTATCCTAAACTTTTATCGAACAAGTTCCCTAACTTCATCCTTTTATTAATGAATGTAAGTTTCATAGCTATGTTATCTTTTATCTTAAACAAGCTTTCTATTCCAAAATTTTACATTAAAGTTGAGCAAGCCTATTGATTCTATCTCGTGTATGATTGTACAAGCTCTTGTAATCTAGTTCGTTACATTGAGCGAGTTTTAATTTCCTAAGTCTTGTTATTGTTATTCAAAGTATATATTGTTCTAATAAATTGATTCAAATGAGATTGTTCTAACTCTTTTGAATATTGTACTTTGCACACATACTATATTTATTCAATTGTACATTATTGTTATTCGATCTTTGACTTTGATAACCTTGTTTAATTCTACAATGTTGTATTAATCCTTCATGTAGTAAGAAAACTCTTATTGATTGAACTAGTCTATAATGGAATAGTGTTATAAAATTCTAAAACCATTGATAAGTTAGTTCTGAGCTAAACTTTCTTTAGTACAAAAATTCTAAATCCAAACTGAGATGAACAACCCTAATATAAGGGATTTTGTACGTATAACATTTAGATGTTTGTGCACAATACATAGTACAAATGGCTGATCCCCTTAAGTATGTAAAAAATGGTCAGAATAGTCTAAATGACTGTTAAGGTTAGGGTAAAAATACCTAAACACCGGTGGCATAGTTTGTGGTCTTAAGACCCTCAGATATTAAATTTGAACGTGATTTCTATATTTTGATTCGCAGAACAAGTTAATTATTTTTCAGCACTCATTATTTATTCTCATGTTGTTATCATTACTACTCTTTATATCAGTGATCAATTGTTTGCTCACTCTTGTAATTAACATTGCAGCTAAAGTTGAAAGAGTCGATGAGCCATCTACTAGCAAAGGAAAGGGCAAGATGTCCAAGTGTTGAAGATTTATGAGAATTTATTTAAATTAATTATGTTATAAGACTTGTTTTATTTTATGATGCATTCCACAAACTTATGTAATAAATAAATGTTAGATTACCTGGGATTATTTTTGAGATGAGGTATCCCTTTAATGGGAAAGATTATTGTTTAAGTTATTTGATGTCTTTATCCTTTATTATGGGTAGTTAGATGTAATTATTTTTTATAGTGAGCACCAAATTCTGTGAAAATGAAGTACCCAGATTTGAGGGTGTCACACAAATCGCCAGTGAGATGATATGATGGAAGCTCTGATAATGGTACAATGCTGATGGTGCTAACTGGCGCATTTTCCTCTTTAGGATGGTTGATAAATGCTCCAGTGTTGAGTTTGTCGTTGTTTCCGAGATTGCCCCGGTCTTGTTGTAATGGTTCTAATATCGGGTTATCGCCAATTTTGAAATTACCCCAGCCTCGCTTGTTTTCTGGGATAGTTAGTTTGACAAATGGGCTGATAAGACGCCGAGATCGCAAGAGGCTTTTACTTCTGTACCAGATGGTGAACAGGTAGAGTATTTGGGCTTTGATGCCCTCAAACATTGTTCCTGACTTGTTCTCGCAATCAACATTGATGGTTTTTTTCTGATTCGATAAAGACTTGTGATTGAGGGTGTCGGCTCTTTGAAGGTCCTTGCTGCTGGTTGTCTTAGTGTATCGTTGTTTCTTCCTTTCTGGGATTTGTGCTAGATTTGATGGAATGACATGGAAGTGTTGTTGGGTCTTCTCAACATGGGTCGTTGACTTCCAGGGGTGTTCTTTGGTGTCTTGGGATTGATGTTTAGGTTTGGATATTTATTGTAAGGGTCCGACCGCAACTCTGATGGCTGCCTACATACTCCTATTAATGAAGGGAGATCAGGTCTGCGTAGTTCCTGCTTAATAAGATAACTAGTTTGAGAAGTGTTTGTTTGGATTTTTTGGGTTTTTGTTTAGTTTGACCTTACCATAAATGGTTGCCTACATACTGCCACTGATGAGGGGAGATCAGGTCTTTTGTAGATCGGGCGTTTTCTTGAAAGGCTAAAAATATTAATGAAGTTTGAGCTTGTTTGAAGGGGTTTTTTTTGATTTTTGTAGTGTTTAGACCGCATCGTACATGGTTGCCTATGTACTCCCATTGATGATAGGAGATCAGGTCTACGTAGTTCCAACGTAGCACGAAAGGGTTCAAAGTTGTAAGTGGTGAGAAGGGTGTAGAGATGCTTTTGTTTTTGGTTTTGTTTTTGTTTTTCATTTTTTGTTTTTCGTTTTGTTTTTTTGTTTTTTTTGTTTTGTTTTTAATTTTTTTTCTTTTTGTTTTTTAGATATCTACATGCATGGAAAATAAAAGGCACATTGCGAATAAAGTGATATCGTCCCAACATCTCCAGGAACTCACAACTGTATCCTCTGGATCTACATCTTATTGCCTAGCTGAGGCCTGATAGTCCAGTTGTCAGTGGTTATGTTGCCTTCGAAGTTCGCGATAGATGTTACCTCTTGATTCTGAATATCTTCCATTATAACCATAACTTGATCGCTTCCTGATTTAGTACATTCCTCAAGGACACTTGAACTGGACCCATTGCACAAATGTATGATTTCCTGATTCTTTGGTGAGTTGGTTTCCCCGATAACCGCACCACCTTTTTCTACATCTGTTCCTTCACCTTCTTCTTGGACTTGAGAGGATTCGACCATGAAATCTCCCTCGAACTGTGGTTGCATTTCTTGTAAAGAACTTTCCTTTTTGGATTCTCCTTCCTTGGAAAGGATTAGTATTTCCTCCTCATCATCCAAGGTGATAAAATCAGGAACGTGGTTGATATCTTTGGACCACAGGATGTTTGATGTTGGCGGAGGAATCTCATTTGGGGATTCTTTTTGTCTCCTTTGTGATTCCTTACATTGGGATCAGTTCACCTTGTGTTCTGTCAGGACTAGTGCTCATAAACTTCATCTCCTTTGAACTGCATGTTTCGAGGGGACATCTTAAGTTTTCTTTTTTGCCTTTTTTGGTCATGGGGAATTCTATATCTAGATCTCCATTTTCAATGAGATCCTAGATTTTATGTCGCAAAGACAAACATTCATCAGTCGTATGTCCAAGTGAGTTAGAATGATAGAGACATATCTTGGTGGTATCATAACTCTTTATCTTGGGATTTATAGGAGGCATCAACTCAATAATCCTTCCTTTATTTATCAGAAAGTGTAGCATTTCTTCATTTAATTTACTCAGAGGTGTGAATTTTCGAGCTCTTATGGAGGTTGTTTAATCTTTCTTTTTTGAGAATTCGCGTTCCCTCGAGCGATTTTTCCTTTGGCGAGATCTTCTAGCAATTTTATCAATCCCATTTTCTTGTACTTTTAGCCTGCTTTGATCTTCTTTATTTAGCTGGCTTATCCTGGAGAGATATGGGCTTAGATTATGGTTTACCCATTTTTTCTCTTGTCTCTCTAATAGTTGAGTGAAAAATTACCTCGTATCCTGATGTTGGCGCACCATCAGCTTAGCCAGCAGATAATTTTTGCATTACTGTCATACCTTTCTCCGAGTTTTCCCACTCTAGGACACTTGTTATGTGCCTTTAGGGGTATTCCTCCACCCTTCGTATGTACTTATGATTTGGATACATTTCAGTGCTTCCTGACCCGATCATGTTTACTTCCTCCGTATTATGCTACGATGGAAGGTTGGTGTTGACATTTTGTTGATCAGGTTGTTGGATCACAATACTACCACTTTCGATCAGATTTTGGATTTTATGCTATAAGGACCAACAATCTTGTGTATCGTGGCCCGAAGACCCTGAGTGGTAAGCACATCTCTGGCTTGGATCGTATCTTTTGCTCCCTGGTTCCAGAGGTGGAGCGAGTTCGGTAATTTTCTTATTATCCACTAATATCGCCAATACATTTTCAAGGGAATCTCCTAGTAGAGTGAACACCCGTTTTTTCGTTCTTTCAAATTTTCTTTTTCTATCCTGGCATTGGTTCAATGTTGCATGTTGTTGAGATGGCAGATTGTCTTGCTTTTTCCAAATAGGGGGACTTTAGTTTGGTCTCCTAGCTTGCCCCTGTACAATAAGGGATACATCTTCATTGCCTTTATCGGGTACCCCCTAGGGATCGCTCACATAATTGCCAGTCTGTATATGTTTGGCAACTGCTTCTAATGTAGTAAAGTCTTTAATCTTTCCTACCTTCAGGCCCATCTCTGCCATTTCACAGTGTTTGATCATTTATGAGAATGGCTTTCCTATGCCTGCTATGTTATCTTTTATGTCAAGCAAGCTTTCTATTCCTAAATTTTACATTAAAGTTGATAAAGCCTATTGATTCTATCTCGTGTATGATTGTACAAGCTCTTGTAATCTAGTTCGTTACATTGAGCAAATTTCAATTTCCTAAGTCTTGTTAGTGTTATTCCAAGTATATATTGTTCTAATACATTGATTCAAATGAGATTGTTCTAACTCTTTTGAATGTGGTACTTTGCACACATACTATGTCTATTCAATTTTACATTGTTGTTATTCGATCTTTGACTTTGATAACCTTGTTTAATTCTACAATGTTGTATTAATCCTTTAAGTAGTAATCAAAATCTTATTGATTGAACTAGTCTATAATGGAATAGTGTTCTAAAAATCTAAGAACCACTGATAAGTTAGTTCCGAGATAAACTTTTTTAGTACAGAAATTCTAAATCCAAACTGAGACGAACAACCCTAACATAGGGAATTCTATACGTGTAACATTTAGATGTTTGTGCACAATACATGGTACAAAGGGTTGACCCCCTAAGTACGTAAAGAAGGGTCTGTATAGTCTAAATGACTGTTAAGGTTAGGGTAATAATACCTAAACATCGGGGACATAGTTCACTGTCTTAAGACCCTCAAATATTAAATTCGAACTTGTTTTCTATATTTTGATTCGTAGAACAAGTTCATAATTATTAAGCACTCGTTGTTCATTCTCATGATGTTATCATTACTACTCTTTATATCAGTGAGCAATTGTTTGCTCACTCTTGCAATTAACACTGCAGCTAAAGTTGAAAGAGTCAATGAGCCATTTACTAGCAAAGGAAATGGCAAGATGTCCAAGTGTTGAAGATTTATGAGAATTTATTTAAATGAATTATGTTATAAGACTTGTTTTATTTTATGATGTTGAAATTTAAGTAGGCACACTTAGAATGAGTGGGGGGTTGAATAAGTGTGGGAACAAACGATGTTAAACTTTTGATTCAATAAAAATACTTTTGGATATTCAATGTAGGAGGCTGGATTCTAAATCCTTTTAGATTAAAATGTTAAGACAAGATGTTGAGTTGATGTAAGACTTTCTAAAATGCTTAATTTAGAGACTTAGCCTTTTTCAGAATGTGATTATGTGAATAAAATTTGCTAAAATAGTTTTGTAAATTTATAGATATAGAATGCAGCTTGCTGGATAGTTAGATGAATGATGAGATAATTTAGCACAATAAACAATCATAGGAACATAAGGAATTTTTACGTGGTTCATCCCATTTCCTCTATTTTAGTTGCCTAATCCACGTCCAATACCAACTAGTATTGGAGACTCTTTATTAATTAACTTTGTTTACAATTAAACTCCTTTACAAGACAAGTTTCACAACCTTTGAGTACTTATACTCCCCTAGCACCTTTGCTCCCTAGCACCTTTGATCCCCGTGAACCTATGCACCCTTAAGCACCTATGCTTCGTTGAACTTGCTTGCAAAACCCCTAATCCAACCCGGATTAGAAACCTTAGACTAACAACTTAGTCTACCACATGTTTAGAGAATTGATCAAAGATATGACAACAAAATAAACTATGATCAAAGCAATAATTATATCAACAATTCAAGGCTCAACTAGAATGTAATGATCGAAGTATGAAAGATATCACCAAGTTAAATAGCCGTCTCTGAATTTTGGAATATAATCCGTGCAGCACAACAACCTTTTTAAAACTTCACAATTGAAAAACTTGAATAGCGTTTTTGAGTTTGTATGTGAAGAAAAGAATATATCAGAAGGAAACTTTTTAGTATACTGCTTGGTGTGATCTCTTTCCTTCAAACCCACGACTAAAGCATATATATATTATAAAATAATTTATAGTTGTTGCCTGATATTTTAGCCAACGTGTTACTAAAGAAAATCATCCACTTTTACATCATAATAGACATTACCGCTTAGACCCATTATAGAGATTTCCATGATTTTAATAGTTTACATTAAGGCACTAATCATGATCACTTCAAAAAGATGTATACATGCTTTATATTTTGTTAGATTGATTTGTTTATAAAAGCCAAGGCTCCACCTATTTATAATATAAATCTTTGTAATCATTGAGAATCAAGAAGGATAATCACTATACAAAATATTATGGTGCTTAATCAACTATGAGATATTTAAGGCAATTAATTTAAGTGATTCAAGTCATGTATCTGTTAAAATCAATTTCCTCAAGATTTCAGTGAATCTTTGTTACCATTAATCATGATATACATTCAGCAAGTTCCAAAAAATAACCAATCACGGTAATTACATAATATGGAATTAATTTAACAACTTCAATTATGGAGTTAGTTAAATCATTTTAGAGGCTTTAATTATGGAATCAATTAGCACCTTTAAATATGAAATAAAGATATCAATTAGATTTATATTTACTAAATGGATGGCAATTAAGATTTCATCATTTAAAAATACTGCCATATTAATTTAATGCAATTCAAAAATATTTCCATATTCATTTTGAAACTCCAATTAATTTTTTTCATAATTAATAACTTTCATGATTATGGCAAACTTAATAATGAAAGACCATATCCCAAAATTTATGGAGACAATATTGGTTAGAGATATGAAAGATAATGATATTTTTAAAACTCATTTACTAACCAACTCCATCAATTATGGGAAGTATCAATATTTAAAAAATATTTCCATATTTATTTTGAGATCCCATTTTATTTAGATTTGCCCTCACTAATTAGCTTTCCAAAAATTACTCCAATTAATTAATCCATGCTAATTGATTCTAATGATATGAATATTGATTTGCTAAATCAATTTTAAGAAAAGTTCAATCAATTCATGAATAACTCAATCCCAAGATATATGGTATAGATTTATCAAAATCTATTTTAAATTAAATCTTTTAATTATGGGAATGTTTCAAAATTAGCTTTTCCAAAATTACTCCAATTATTAATGCATAATAATTGATTATGAAGATATGAAAATTTGATTTGGTTAATCAATTTTAAGGAAAGTTCAATCAATTAATAAATCATGGAAAACATAATGAATAACTAAATCCCAGATATGTGGTATAGATTTATTAAATCCTTTAATTATAGGAAGGCTTCAAAATTAGCTTTTCAAAAATTACTCCAATTAATATTTGATCCTTATTAATTTTGAAAGCTTAATTAAATATTTTCATATTTAATCTTTAATTAATTAATCATTGTAACTTATTCCACAATTAATTAATGATGCAATGCAATGCAAATCCTAGAGCCTTGATTAAGAAATAATTAAAGATAGGATCTTACATTTATTTCTTAATGACTCAAGCAATTCTTCAAGCCTTCATGTCTTCAATCATTTAATAAATCAAAGCTTCAAGAATTCTTTTAATATCTTATAAATGCATGGGTAAACATTTTAGTACAATAGGAAAGTCATCCTCAAAACCTAAGGTTGGAATATGACCAAGTCAACATTTTCCCCCTTTTTGATGATGACAATATAATAATTATGGCTCCCCCTAAAACCATGTATATATTAAAAATATTCTTGACAAGATAGAATTAATTTAACAACTTCAATTATGGAGTTAGTTAAATCATTTTAGAAGCTTTAATTATGGAATCAATTAGCACCTTTAAATATGAAAATAAAGATATCAATTAGATTTATATTTACTAAATGGATGGCAATTAAGATTTCATCATTTAAAAATACTGCCATATTAATTTAATGCAAGTCAAAAATATTTCCATATTCATTTTGAAACTCCAATTAATTTTTTTCATAATTAATTACTTTCATGATTATGGCAAACCTAATAATGAAAGACCATATCCCAATATTTATGGAGACAATATTGGTTAGAGATATGAAAGATAATGATATTTTTAAAACTCATTTACTAACCAACTCCATCAATTATGGGAAGTATCAATATTTAAAAAATATTTCCATATTTATTTTGAGATCCCATTTTATTTAGATTTGCCCTCGCTAATTAGCTTTCCAAAAATTACTCCAATTAATTGATCCATGCTAATTGATTCTAAAGATATGAATATTGATTTGCTAAATCAAATTTAAGGAAAGTTCAATCAATTCATGAATAACTCAATACCAAGATATATGGTATAGATTTATCAAAATCTATTTTAAATTAAATCTTTTAATTATGGGAATGTTTCAAAATTAGCTTTTCCAAAATTACTCCAATTATTAATGCATAATAATTGATTATGAAGATATGAAAATTTGATTTGGTTAATCAATTTTAAGGAAAGTTCAATCAATTAATAAATCATGGAAAACATAATGAATAACTCAATCCCAGATATGTGGTATAGATTTATTAAATCCTTTAATTATGGGAAGGCTTCAAAATTAGCTTTTCAAAAATTACTCCAATTAATATTTGATCCTTATTAATTTTGAAAGCTTAATTAAATATTTTCATATTTAATCTTTAATTAATTAATCATTTTAACTTATTCCACAATTAATTAATGATGAAATGCAATCCAAATCCTAGAGCCTTGATTAAGAAATAATTAAAGATAGGATCTTACATTTATTTCCTAGTGACTCAAGCAATTCTTCAAGCCTTCATGTCTTCAATCATTTAATAAATCAAAGCTTCAAGAATTCTTTTAATATCTTATAAATGCATGAGTAAACATTTTAGTACAATAGGAAAGTCATCCTCAAAACCTAAGGTTGGAATATGACCAAGTCAACATTTTCCCCCTTTTTGATGATGACAATATAATAATTATGGCTCCCCCTAAAACCATGTATATATTAAAAATATTCTTGACAAGATAGAATAAGAACATAAAGTTAGACGAGATATTCAATATGAACTCATCTTGTACCTCAATCTGTTTCAACATGATTAGACAACACATATCATAATTTCTCTCCCCCTTTGTCATCAATCAAAAAGAAGGAAGGACATTGAAAGAAGGATGTATACCCGTAAAAAGAATCATGATTGCTTTTAAGGACTAACAATGGTCGGCAAATATAAGTCTAAGAATCTTTTCTATTAAAAGATTTAAATATTTTCTTTATAAAATAAGCTAACCACATAGATTCAAGTAAGCAATCATACCTTCATATTTAGTTACCTCTACGTCAATACCTTTATCATATGATGTGAATTTAATTGACGTATTCTTTTGTGTAGCCTTTGATTTTGATTTCTCACATTCAAACCTTTTGATCAACTTCTTTTTATTTGGTTTGATGTATATATGTCATCCTTTGTTTGCTTTATTTAGAGTCCCAAACAAAAATAGTTAAAGTCTCTCATTAAGCTCATGTCGAACTCCTTCTGCATAGCACCAAATATTATATTGTCTACATATATTTGCATAATGATAATATCTTTATTTTCATGCTTAAATAATGCATAATTGATTTTACCTCGAGTTAATCTATTTGAGATGAGATTCTTACTTAACCTCTTGTAACAAGCCCTTGGAACTTGTTTGAGCTTGTTTGAGTCTATAATCATAATTTTGGTAGTTCTCATACTCAAATTTGGGAGTAATATCTTCAATAATATTCTCGTGTGGATGACTTTTGAGATACTTTGCTGCTTTCGGCATTTCAACTTTCTTTTCTAAGAATATGGTTTTCTTGATAGATAATTGACGATGTTATATTTTTTTTGTCGAATTCAGTCTGCTGTTTCTTCTTACTGACGAATTCAGTTTGCTCCTTTGGCTTACTCAATCTATTTATTTTGAGAAGGACCTTTGGCTTTGAGATGTAACTATAACAAAATTCATCCTTTTGGTACCCATATCTTTTTGGGTCCTTTTGGGTTAGTCACATACAAATCACTTTTCTTAATCCACACACTTTTAACTTTCATATTCCTTTTTCTTGATGAACAATCTAAATGTCCCTTTAAACCACATGTTTGACAAGTAGTGAAAGGAGAGAAATAATTTAATTTTAAATGTGATCTAGATTTTAAATTTTTTACATCACTCTTTTATGTGTTGGATTATAGCCAATTCCTTTTTTTTCAAAGCTAGGTCTTTGTTTACCCAACATAACAGTTAAGTTTTCTTCCCCTTGGACAAATTTATCCAAAGATAATTTTAGTGAGTCTATTTCTTTTTGTAGTTCATTCGTTGAAGGATTTTTAATATGAGAATCATCATTAAAAGCATCAATACAAACATCTCTCATTCCTATTTCTTTATTTAATTTTTCAACTTCTTTATTTAAATCATTAACCTTGTTGGAAAGAAATTTGTTATGATT
Organism: Panax japonicus; assembly: GCA_020205505.1. Classification (NCBI taxonomy): domain Eukaryota; kingdom Viridiplantae; phylum Streptophyta; class Magnoliopsida; order Apiales; family Araliaceae; genus Panax; species Panax japonicus. The sequence goes on along the minus strand of CM035101.1, from coordinate 44,493,777 downwards.
TTCTATAAAATCATTTTTAGCAATTAAAATATTTTCTTCTTGTGATGGTGTATATTGTTCAACTTCTTTCTTTTCATCAATTAATATATCAACCTCATTCATTAAAGTATTTACTAAGTCTTTTAAGTATACATTCTTTTCTCTTAGTTTTTCATTTTTATGTTCCAAATTATTATAATCAGAAATGATTACCTCACTCGATTCATCACTTGATTCATTTCAAACTCCCATGAAGCATACATGGGCTATTCCTTCGTTTGAATCAACTTCCACTTCGGACTCATCATCACTCCAAGTAATAAATGCTTTGTTCCTTTTGTTATCCTTGTTGCTTGGTTTTCCTTTGTTCGTTATTTTGAAGCAATCCTTTTTGAAATGGCACGGGCGTTCGTATTCAAAGCAAGTGTCTTCATTTTTCTTTCCCTTGAATTTGTTTGAAGTGATTGCATTCTTTCTCTTAATATTTCTTTGTAACAACCCTTTGAGCCTTTTTGAAAGTTTTGCAATTTCCTCATCTGAATCATAGCTCATCTTCATTAGTTGCAATAAGAGCTAGAACCTTCTTTCGAGGAGTATCCTCCTCATCATCATATCTCCTTAATTGATGTTCAAATTCTTCTAATTCACCAAATAGAGTTAATGTATTCATAGAAGAAATATTAGGAGAATCTTGAAGAGTTATAACTTTAGAAGCAAACCTCTTGGGCATAGCCCGAAGTAACTTACGATTGATCTCACTTTGCGAAATTGATTTATCAAGAAGCTTTATGGAATTCATTAGTGCTAGGAACTTTGTTTGTGCCTCGTTGATAGTTTCATCTTCTCAAGCTTGAACATTTCATAATCATGCATGAGCATACTAAGCTCGACTTCTCTTACTTTTGATGTACCTTCATGGCTTAGTTTTAATGTATCCCAAATCTCCTTAGCCGTGTTGCATGAGGAAACTTTGTCACTTTCAGATTGCACCAATCCACTAAGGAGTGTGTTCATTGCTTTTGAATCATAGGAGACCATGTCAGTTTCGGTTGAGTCCATTTCCATTAAGGTCTTTGGAGTACCACCTTTTTTCTTGGAATAATAGGACCATTCTCCACGACCCACCATTCCTAAGGGACTATTTTAAGAAATATCATCATTCGAAACTTTCAGAAGTTGTAATTTTCAGCACAATGAAGTAGTGGAGGTCTAACAGTTGATTGACCTTCTTGAATGATGTTCCCAAGTTGTGTCATGCTAGAATCTTTCCCAACAAGTCACCTTTAAGACCGAGATAAGTAGAGCCAAGCTTTGATACCAAATGAAGTTTAAGTAGGCACACTTAGAAGGGGTGGTTGGATAAGTGTGGGAAGAAACGGTGTCAAACTTTTGATTCAATAAAAATAATTGTGGATATTCAATGCAGGAGGCTGGATTCTATATCCTTATATATTAAAATGTTAAGATAAGATGTTGAGTTGATGTATGACTTTCTAAAATGCTTAATTTAGAGACTTAGCCTTTTTCAGAATGTAATTATATGAAAATAATTTGCTAAATTAGTTTTGTAAATTTATAGATATAGAATGTAGCCTGCTGGATAGTTAGCCGAATGACGAGATAATTTAGCACAATAAGAAATCACATGAACACAAGGAATTTTTACGTGGTTCAGCCCCTATCCTCTATTCTAGTGGCCAAATCCATGTCCAATACCAACTAGTATTGGAGACTCTCTTTATTAATTAACTGTGTTTACAATTAAACCCATTTATAAGATAAGTTTCACAACATTTGAGTACTTATACTCCCCGATCACCTTTGCTCCCTAACACCTTTGCTCCCCGTGCACCTATGCACCCTCAAGCACCTATGCTTCGTTGAACTTGCTTGCAAAACCCCTAATCCAACCCGGATTAGAAATCTTAGACTAATAACTTAGTCTACCACATGTTTAGAGAATTAATCAAAGATATGAAAACAAAATAAACTATGATCAAAGTAATAATTATATCAACAATTGAAGGCTCAACTAGAATGTAATTATCAAAGTATGAAAGATATCACCAAGTTAAATAGCCGTCTCTGAATTCTGGAATATAATCCGTGTAGCACAACAACATTTTTAAAACTTCACAGTTGAAAAACTTGAATGGCGTTTTTGAGTTTGTATGTGAAGAAAAGAATATATCAGAAGGAAACTTTTTAGTATACTTCTTGGTGTGTTCTCTGTCCTTCAAACCCATGGTTAAGGCATATATATTATAAAATAATTTATAGTTGTTGTTTGATATTTTAGCCAACGTGTTACTAAAGAAAATCTTCCACTTTTACAGCATAATAGACATTACCGCTTAGACCCATTATAGAGATTTCCATGATTTTAATAGTTTACATTAAGGCACCAATCATGATCACTTCAAAAAGATGTATACATGCTTTGTATTCTGTTAGATTGATTTGTTTATAAAAGTCAAGGCTCCACCTATTTATAATATAAATTTTTATAATCATTGAGGATCAAGAAGGATAATCACTATACTGACTATTATGGTGCTTAATCAACTATGAGATATTTAAGGCAATTAATTTTAGTGATTCAAGCCATGTATCTGTTTAAATCATTTTCCTCAAGATTTCAGTGAATCTTTCTTACCATTAGTCATGATATACATTCAGCAGTTTCCAAAAAAAATATGTCAAGAATAAGCATGTGATACATATGATTTGATTCTGATATATATATATATATATATATATATATATATATATATATATATATATATATGAATATGCAAGTATGCTTGCATTAAGAAAAGTTGTAAAGTCCTTTGATAGATAATAGAAACATATGTACAAGGACTTAGAATGAATTGATCAAGTGTTTGGTTGATCCTACATAAGCAAAATAGCTTTGTTAAAGTCCTTAAAAAGAAATATTGTACAAGGATTATAAATATAGAAAGATCAAGCATTTTAGGTTGATCTTATGATGTAATAGATAGGCTTATCTGATCGTTGAGCACGGCATCAGAAATCGTAGTCTGCCAGGAGAGTCAAAAGAAACTCAAGAGCTATCGAGGAAAAATCGTAGTCTGCAAGATAAGAGATCTCGGAGTTCGTAGACTGTCGGGAGAGAAAAGAAAAGGATTGTAGTGTGTCGAGGAGAACTTCCTCAGGGCAGTTTGCTGAGGAAGTCATGTTCAGAATCGTAGAGACAGCCTACCTACGAGCCGACCGAGTATCTGTTGGTTTTTGATTTTATGATATTTTGAATGATGACTAATTTAAGTATATTAGACATGTGCATGGTTCATGGTTTGTTATAATATGATAATATAATATGCATAAATATTGGCAGTATATAATATTATATTATATGCATGGATTGTGGGTGGACATTATGGTTGCATTTAACAGTCCATATAAATATATATTGCATGATTGCTGTAATCTTATCTCAATTGATTGACAGGGAATGAATTTTGGTCAACTGATTAGTTGATTCAAATTTGTTCTAGAAGCTTCAAAAGGTATATGCTCTAAATATAGTATATTGTTAACAAACCATATCTTTCGTATCCCTTCATATCAGATGATTGATATCATATCTTTTCGGTTGAGCTTATCAAGGAAACAATATATTTATTGATTTGGTGCTGATTTCTTGTGACTGAGGATTTCATGGAATCAACCATCTCATAGCCGTTGGAAACGCTACTATATATATCTCTCTTGCTCGGCTATTGGAAGACAGAACTTGGAAAAGCTTCAATTAGTCTCATACGTTCCATTCAATAGCAATTCTAAGTTTCTTTCCAGCAACCATTTTGTATTGTTCTTAAATTATATTATGCTGGAAACTTGATAGTCTGTAATCAATATCCTTGTTCTTAGTTTAAGCCGTGTATCGGCTTGGTCTATCTAGAGTTGATAGGATCTGTTTGTAAACAAGCTTTCAAGGCTGCAGTAGTGCAGAGGTCTCAGTGGTGAGAAGGATTGCAGAGGTGCAAGAAGGGGCAGTCGTGTCCAACGGAAAGCTTTCTCAAACTGGGAGTTCTTTTGTATTTAATTAAGTTAAATTGAAATAAAAAGAGTCTCCAATCCTAGTTGGGATTGGACGTGGATTAGGCCACTATATTAGAGGATAGGGGCTGAACCACGTAAAAATCTTAGTGTGATTTTTACTTCTGTGTATCTCTTTAACTGTCATTCGCGTTCTGCACAGTTTTGTTATTCACGCCACTATCTAGACACTAAACCAGACAGGTTTAGCTGTCTGATAATCAGAAACGAAGAACATAAGCTAAAGCAGACACTAAAGCAGACAGGCGTAGCTGTCTGAATTATACATGTAGCAGAAAATTTCAAAATGTTTTCATCGTTTATCACTTTTAGCTTAACCACCTATTCACCCCCCCTCTAGGTGTGCACATACATATAATTACACTTGTTATCAAAGCAAGGCTCTACTAATATTGATCGTTGCAGGTCGTGGGGGAAGATCCTATGACACACTTAACCTTTCAAGAAGATCAGTCCACAAGTTGGCCACCGTTGTTATTCGAAAGTGAAAACTTCAACTTTTGGAAGTTCAGAATGAAGATTTTTCTTAATCGTGACCAATGGGAATGGTGGGTTATCGAAAATGGACCAGTCATTCCGCGACATGATGATGTCAAGCCAAAGAATCTCATGGAAATGGACTCAAATGAATTGTATATGGTATCTTATAATTCCAAGGCCAAGAATACACTTTTAAGTGGCATGGTTCAGTCAGAGATAGATAAATTCTCTTCTTTTACTACGGCTAAGGAAATTTGGGACACAATCATCATGAGCCACGAGGGAACTACTAAGGTGAAGGAAGTCAAGCTAAGCATGTTAATGCACGAATATGAACTATTCAAATTGGAGAAAAATGAATCAATTAGAGATGATCAAGCAAGATTTCTTACTCTAATGAATTCTCTAAGCATGCTCGGACGAAAGATTGATCAAAAGGAAATCAACCAAAAGCTTCTTAGAGTGATGCCAAAGCGATTCTCTCCAAAGGTTACTATACTTCAACACTCGATCACAATTAGCACAATGGAAACTCTTACCTTATTTGGAGAACTTGAAGAGTTTGAAAACCAATTAAAATTGTACGATGAAGAAGATGAGGCACCTAAGAAGAATACCTTGGCTCTACAAGCTGAAAGCTACATAGACGGCAATAATGAAGACTTTGATGAAGAAATTGAAATGTTCTCAAGAAAACCCGAGAGACTACTTCAAAGAAAGAAACAAAGGAAGAATCAAGAAGGCATCTCAACTCCAAGGAGCAAGTCCAAAACAGAACAATATGAAGAAATTGGCCAATTATGTTTCATGGGACTAGAAGACGATGATCAACTTGAGGTAATGAATTTTTATGAAAATTTTGAAATATCTACATCTGATTATCTTGCTTTACAAAATGAAAATCAAAGGCTTAAAAAGAAAACTACTTATTTTAAGAACTGCGTAAATGAGCTAATGAATGAAGTTGAGTCACTTATTGAAGAAAGAAAAGAAAATGAATATCTTAAAAATGAAAATCAAAGTTTAAAAGAAAAATAAAAAATGAGAGATGTATGCATAGATGCTTTTAATGATGGAAAAATTATGATTATGCAATATGATGATAATGTAATAAATGCAGAAATAGCATCTTTAAAAAATGATCTTGCTAAATTTGTGCAAGGAGAAGAGAACCTAAATGTTATGTTAGGGGCACAAAGGTCCAGTCTTGATAAAAAAGGGTTTGGGTATAATCCTATTAAAAATGTGAAAAATAGGACTAATAATAATATTAGAATGATTAATAGTAAATCAAGGCATAAACCACTTTATTGTTCACCGTTTGTTACTTATAAAAAATGTGGTTTTAAAGGTCATTTTGATTCTAATTGTAATAAAATAAAAATAAAACAAATTTGGGTAAAAAATGTGATTTATATGCTACTAACCCAAATGGACCCAAGAAAATTTGGGTACCAAAAAGGTAGAGAAGATTTGTCTATTTTGTAGATATCTCAAGGTCAAAATGGAGACGAATGATACTTTACTTTGAGAGACTACACTAAGGAGCTCAACTATCAAGTTATTATTGGTAACAAGATGTTGATATATATATATATATATATATATATATATATATATATATATATATATATATATATATATATATATATATATATATATATATATATATTTAACATATCGCAAAGGTATGATCATTTTGTTTACTTGTTATATGTGGTTTTGTTATAAACTTGCTCCAATGATATTCTTTATCTTTGCACTTATTGTTTTTTTTATTTGGCAAATGGGGTGAGATAACAAACTTCAACTAAATTGATATGAATTATTTTTTGTTGATGTCAAAGGGGGAGAGATATAACTTGATGATTTATTTATTTTTATAATGACAAATGGGGAGAGATATTTTGGTATATTTAACTTGGTTTGAATTCGTATTCATGTTTATATTAAGATACTATATTATGCTGGAATATGCAATGATGGTTATTTGGATAAAGTAATTTTCTTTTGCTCCTTAATATGCATAAATTTAGGGGGAGCCATATACTTAGGGGGAGCATGTTGGTGCACAAATTGACATCATCAAAAAGGGGGAGAATGTTGGTTTTTGATTTTATGATGTTTTGAATGATGACTAATTTAAGTATATTAGACATGTGCATGGTTCATGGTTTGTTATATTATGATAATATAATATGCATGAATATTGGCAGTATATAATATTATATTATATGCATGGATTGTGGGTGGACATTATGGTTTCATATAACAGTCCATATAAATATATATTTCATGATTGCTGTTATCTTATCTCAATTGATTGACATGGAATGAATTTTGGTCAACTGATTAGTTGATTCAAATTTGTTCTAGAAGCTTCAAAAGGTATATGCTCTAAATATAGTATATTGTTAACAAACCATATCTTTCTTATCCCTTCATATCAGATGATTGATGTCATATCTTTTCGGTTGAGCTTATCAAGGAAACAATATATCTATTGATTTCATTTGACTGAGGATTTCATGGAATCAACCATCTCATAGCCGTTGGAAGCGCTACTATATATATCTCTCCTGCTCGGCTATTGGAAGACAGAACTTGGAAAAGCTTCAATTAGTCTCATACGTTCCATTCAATAGCAATTCTAAGTTTCTTTCCAGAAACCATTTTGTATTGTTCTTAAATTGTATTATGCTGGAAACTTGATAGTCTGTGATCAATATCCTTGTTCTTAGTTTAAGTCGTGTATCGGCTTGGTCTATCTAGAGTTGATAGGATCTGTTTGTAAACAAGCTTTCAAGGCTGAAGTAGTGCAGAGGTCTCAGTGGTGAGAAGGATTGCAGAGGTTCAAGAAGGGGCAGTCGTGTCCAACGGAAAGCTTTCTCAAACAGGGAGTTATTTTGTATTTAATTAAGTTAAATTGAAATAAAAAGAGTCTCCAATCCTAGTTGGGATTGGACGTGGATTAGGCCACTATATTAGAGGATAGGGGCTGAACCACGTAAAAATCTTAGTGTGATTTTTACTTCTGTGTATCTCTTTAACTGTCATTTGCATTCTGCACTATTTTGTTATTCACGCCACTATCCAGACACTAAAGCCGATAGGTGTAGCTGTCTGATAATCAGAAATGAAGAACATAAGCTAAAGCAGACACTAAAGAAGACATGCGTAGCTGTCTGAATTATATATGTAGCAGAAAATTTCAAAATGTTTTCACCGTTTATCACTTTTAGCTTAACCACCTATTCACCCCCCTCTAGGTGTGCACATACATAGAATTACAGTATGTATCGAAGCCAAGTCAAGAATCATAGACTACACTTAGAGTCTAAGAGTCTAATGATCATATCAGATGCAGAGATCGTAGTCTAGCAAGATCAGATGAAGACAACAAGCACAACGACAAAAATCATAGAATATCAAGATCTGATCTTGGAGTCGTAGTGTCTGCACAGCCAAAGCTGAATCGTAGAGTATAGAACTGAGACTTCAACAGATGTGCTCCCAATGCCAAGGTAGAATCATAGAGCAAATACGATTCTCAACAAATTAGCACTCCCAGAATATCCAAAGGAATAAAGCCTCTAGTTGGCACTGCAAAGATACATCCCATCTGAAGGAAACCAGTGAGCACTCAACGAATGGCATGCAAGCTAATAGAAGATCTAAGCACCAACCCAATCAGCATCCAGATTGAGTTATGAAGCAATTTAGGATGAAGTCTTCCACAAGGAGATCAGAAGAAAACTTCAGTAACTGACTAAGGAAAGTCAGCAAGTGCAGTAGCTGTCAAATAGACAGAAGATGATGATCTTGTAAGCAACCAGGATCGTAGTGTTTTCCAAACAAAGAAAGAACTGATGGAGTGCATACAGAGATACTGGACAGCTTCTGAAGAACAAGGCTAAAATGATTAAGCATTAGGTTAATCCATTGATGATAAGTGAACGGGAGATCACAAAGAGAAAGAGAGCTGGACACGCCACAAATCTGAAATGTCTTGCTATTCAGAAGGGGACAGAACAAAGAAGTCAAGTCATTAGTATCTGAGAGATATTGAGGCAAACAGAAATGTTGAATCAATGCACAAGAGAAGGAAGAGGTGTTTTACATTGAAGATCCAATCAACACTATTCAAGATCATAGTGTTGTCTCTACCAGTCAACAAGACACTATGATAAGGTCCAAGAAGACGTGCATCAGAATCGTAGAGTTTGAACATTTGAAGATTGAAGCATTGGCAACGGTTCAATTTGAAGGTTGATATTTGGACAGGAGCATATTGAGAGCATCGATGCAAAAAGACAACCTCTGATCGAGAAATCAGAAGGAGGAAATAAATTCGTCGACCTGCCCAAGACATAAAAGTAACATATCTAATGGGGTAGGTGAAATAGTAGACTACAGTGTTAGAAAGTCATAAAAGGAGATGTCATGTCACATCTACAGTCTACATCAAATAACTCGAGATCTGCGAAGCAGTTCAAAAAACTTTTAACGGCTAGTCTCAACGGGAAGATTGGGAAGGAGTATAAATAAGCCAGAGCTTCAATGATCGAGAGTTGTTGATGATTGCTATGTTGCAGAATCGTTGAGTTGGTTAAATGCTAATGTTGACTCTACGAGTTCCACCTGAGCTCAAATAAAACAAGTCACAGTGACAGTGAAACTACGAAGGTGGAAGTGAAGCAACTTTGAAGATGGACTTGAACAGATCAAAGCTTCACTCAACAAGGATAAGAATACCCATTGATTTGGCATCTAAGCTGTAAGACCCCAACTTTTATAAATAAAGATAAATTTTCTATAACTATTATTTTTGAATATTATGGAGTAAATTTGATATAATGTTATATTTGTGGGTAATATTTATAAATTTTGCAAAGTAAGCAAGTTGTTATAAAATATTTGTTTGGTCGGGGAATATTCTTTTTGCTGGGAAATATTCGTACGACGGCACAATCATTGGTGGACCCCACAACAGAATTATTGTCGGATTGAGAAAACGACAAAAATACTTTATGAAAATAACGACGGAGGTGTTACCATTAAAACTGTTGAACTACCTGGTAGTAAAAGTACAGTAATACACGTGGTTGTATAGTAACACACGGTATTGATTATTGATGCTTACGTGAGAAGTCACTAAGCTATACTCAATTATTGCTACAGTAATTGCTACACCATATCTCTTATATTATTTATTCAATTATTGTCACAGTATCATCTGTACAATATGTTATATTATTAAATCAATAATTGAGACGACAAGTTATAAATGATTAATAATTGTTGAAAGATTAAATATGTGTTGATTAAAAATAAAATGATTTATGGTAATATTTATTCAATCCTTGATGTATATAAAGAGTCTATTATGAGACGTTTGTGGTAAGTTTGGTTATTTTATGGGGGCCCATATGTCATCATCTAAGAGTCTCTTCGTCAATAGTAATTACCTTTGTCAATAGTTATTACCTTCGTCAATAGTAGTTACCTTCGTCAATAGTAATTACCTTCATCAATAGTAATTACCTTCGTCAATAGTAACTACCTTTACCAGACGTCAAACCACTTGCCATTTCATATTACAGGCGTCAAATCAATTGTCGTTTCACATTACAAGTGTCAACCCACTTTTCTTTTCACATCACCAGTCGTCAAGCCACTTGCCTTTTCACATTTCAAGTGTTAAGCTAGAAATCTTCTATAAATAGAGGCCTAGTGCTTCATTATTTTTCACGAATTAATTCATGCTATAGAGAGAGAAAGTATAAAGAGAATTAGAGAGAAAGAAGAAGAGTATTTTATTACTACACTACTATAATATTCAATCTACTACTAATGTAAGGGGTGCTATTCTTTCTTATTCATGAAGAGAATTGTTGTTATTCAATTACTAATTATTCTGTTGGAATAACCTGTATACACGGTTTACCCTAAACTTGGTGACATTCTTCTATTATTCTGTTGGAACATCCTATCTGTGTGTTTTACACCAGACCTGGTTCCGTCTTTATTATTTTGTTGGAACATCCTATCGGTGCAAATTTTGCCTGACCTAGTTCCGTTATTATTATTCTGTTGGAATAACCTGTCTATGCGAAGTACCGCATGCATGTAATTTCTTTTATTATTCCATTCTTTATTATACTCAGTTGGTTAAAGTTTTGACTTCTATACTCCATGAAATTAGTAGAATATCATTGATATTTGCGCTTCATCCAATATCTTTTCATGAAAATATTCTTCTGATCATTCTTGAATTTTACTCTACAAAGCAGTATCATGTTGACAATTTTGACATTATTAGTTCCTGGATAAATTAATTCTTGAACTTGTTTTATTGAATTCTTATATCATTGTCATCATCCTCATGTTTATATTATTTTGAAAGTCATCTGTGGCCCGTAGTGCATAGATGGACTT